>OX335794.1:2167500-3475000 GCA_946896805.1 Scutellaria galericulata | reverse complement strand
GTTGATATTTTATAAATTACTATATATTATTATTTTCTAATGAAAAAAAAAGGGTTTCTTAATGAACTCTCCAAGGCCAAGATAATTATTAAAAATGAAGAAAAAAAAAAGATAAACAAGAATAGTAGCCCTAGTGTTCCCTTCCCAAGTGAGAGTCTTTTCCATACTATAAAGGCGAGTACTTGATATCCATGTCCAACCCAAATGTGGAGCACAATCTTTTTGAAGGCCAATTAGATATTGACTTGTTGGTTCAAGTAATAGCTTCTCGATTCTATGGTAATTAGTACACAACTTTGGTAATTATATTTTTTTCCATTGTATTTTATATAACATAAGTGACTTACTCTTCATTTGTGATCGTAACTTCCCTTACACATTTTGATTCTCCTTTTGAATTGGTAATGTTTATGCTTTCCTTTACCCTTATCAGTATTCCACATATATCTGTAAAATATAATTTCAATTTAATGGAATTTTTTTATAAATCATTGTACCCAAATATCTGCAAAATATAATTTTAAATTAATGGAATTTTTTTATAAATCATAGTGCACAAATAATAATAATAATAATAATTGTACGTACCAAATGATTTGCGGTCCTCATGTTTACTACGTAAGTCTTTGTAATCCACATAGTCATTGATATTGTTGTTATCGTCAATGGTGTTCACCACTTCCTCCACATTGGTGAAATATTTTAAGACCAATTCATTTTCAGGATGTGAGGATGCATAGTTTGTATTGATGTTTTTTTTACCATTGCATTATTTATCAAATAGGTCTTGTTTCTTGTGAACTCCTTTCCGATATTTTGGATGTCTTCGTTGAAGATGATCACTCCAATTTGAACCCCCTGTAAATAAATATCTCAACTTTAACTCATAATTTTAAAGATTAACTTATTTTAAAAGACCTATCATATATTGTTAATTAACCAATTAACTCTAATTCCATCGAGTTTCAGGCTAAACTTGCTATGAATAAAAAAAATTATTTAAAAAAACCTATAATATATATATATATATATATATATATATATACCTCCTCATCCATCATTATCAAATTTTGAATCTTTACGTGATTGTTTGTTCCACAACATATTTCATGTCCAACTCTTAAAACTTTTAATAACAAGGAATGTGTCTTTTGTCCAATCTGCAAAAGTCTTATGGGCATAGATGCTTCCTTCACCAACTCTTATCTTTTATCTTGTGATAAGATGATTAAACAATACATGAAACTCATACTAACACAAGATATTATTGAAATTAATGGAATTTAGGTACAACACCAATGAAATATATTTCATTTTTTTAATATTGCCACATAACCAATAGATCACACTAAAAAAAAATTGTATTTGAAAAATAAAATACATAAAATAAAATCTCTAAAAAAATAAATAAATAAAGAACCATTGCGTGTTGAATTTAGTTTCTAGTTCAATGGTTTAATTTGGATAATTATCAATTATCCATCCTTTATTTTTTGTTTATTGGTTGTTGGGCATTTGAGAAGCTAATGGTCATGTTACTATGAATTAAACAGATCATGTTACAAAGAATTAAATGGTATTTCATGCTTCTAACGAAATAGGTCATCAGTTGTTCGATGAAATGCTTCTTAGAGTTTTTAATAAACTTCTGTGATTATACGTCCCCATAATATTGTTTATATCCCGTGACTTTTTTTTTCTTTATTGGTTCTTCGGCCTTTGAAAAGCTAATGATCATGTTATGAATTAAACTGATCATATTATTACTAATTATATGATATTTGATGTTTCATATGAAATAGGTCATCAGTTGTTCGATGAAATGTTTCTTAGAGCTGTTAATATACTTCTGTCATTATACATCCACATAATTTTGATGATTTGAATTTCACTTGATAACTAAATATTAATTGTCAGATAAAAGTAAATGTCGAGAAAAACAAAAATAAATTGAAAAATGTAGAAATAGCAAAGTCAAAAATTGAACCTGGTGGGAAAAAAAATTGTTATCCTTCCATACTATTATTATAGGATAGGAGAAAGTACTACAAAAAAATTTACAAAAAAAATTGGTAAAATATGTTTCTCTCAAAGTTTGAAACTTGACAAAACATTATGATAATCTAAACCTTCTGCTGATTATCTAGAAAAAACTTTCATGATTCAATTACATTTATTCCATCTTCCCATCAATTTTCTTCGGCATTCTAACTGGTTGTCTCATTTTGTTGTCCTAAAACCAAAAAAAAATTATTTTAAATAATTCATAATGCATGTATTTATTTGAATAAATTTAATACCTACTAGCTCAAACCCTAGTTTCGCAGTTATTTAGTCTAACATTTTAGTTTGGCAAATCTAACCTTTTAGTTTGCCGAACTTAACATTAACCTTTTGCACTGTACGACAGACTTATAATATTTTTCAAAACCTTTCAAAACCTTTATGTTGTAATAATATAACCTTTATGCATAATAATTTAACTTTTTCGTTATAATAATATAACCTTATATTATTCTTTGAGTACATAAATGTTATGATATTTGTACATAAAAGTTATACTAATATAACATAAATGTTAAATTATTATAACATAAAAGTTAAACCATACTATATGAATTTTTATAGTGAAAAAAATTTAAGTAATATCACTTAAAGATTATGATATATGTATGTAAAAGTTATACTAATATGACATAAAAGTTATACTCAGTTAACATAAAGGTTACATAACTTTTAATTATTTTTTTTATACTAAAAAAAGTTTAAGTAATTTTACTTAAAAGTTATGATATTTGTACATAAAGATTATACTCGCTAAACATAAAGGTTATATTCGGTAAACATAAAGGTTATGTCATAAATTAAAAAAAAAAAAAAACTGGACGCAGATCTAGGCCAGACCCAACCCGCATGCCCAGTTTCATGGATCATGATCCATGCACTTGGTGCACACAAACACTACTCATAAATGAATTAATATAATTTGATTATGGATAGGAAATGAATTAATATATTCCTTATCCTTTGTGGAATATTATACTTTTCCTTATTCTGTGAGGAATGTTGTGCGCACGTACTCATATACCTATGTTTATAAGTTGATTTAATTTAACTAAACTGTCAATCGAATATATTAATTAGAATGTAGTAAAAAAAATTAACAAAAAAGTAATAAAAGTCTTGTAGTACTGATGATGATCATATTCTTCTGTTTTATTGACATCACAAAAATTGAAAAATACTATTATTAAACACTTATTAAAATCAAGAATAAAACGTCTTAAAATGTAGGCTTCAATTATTACATCACAATTTTAGTTTGGTGATGACTTATTAGAGGCTTCAATTATTACATCACAATTTTACTTTGGTGATGACTTATTAGATAATCAGTTTATATATATTAGGTTTTGATTACTTTGGTGAATGCAAGAAGCATCAAAATTTTAGTAAAAAAATGGATATGGATTTGAAGAAAAGAAAGGGTATGATGACTGCTATGAATAATATTATACTTTAGTGATGTGAAAACGGCTCTAGGCAATTAAGCTAACATATATTGATTCTTTTTTCATTAAATCGATAATTTAGTTGTCAAACCAAAAAATATTATTATTAAACATTTATTAAAATTATAGTTGAAACTTATTTGTTAATTTATATGACAAATAAAATATAGTTTCTATCTATAAATCAAATAGTATTACATAGTAGATCAATTCAAATTAAGGAAAGAAATAATAATACAATTACTTTATATATAACACTTTTATATTAGAGTTCTAATTATAATAGAATTCAATAAGATTTTGAATTAGCTAGGATTCTAATATAAATTCATTTAAATATGGAATTTTAAATTACTATTATAACATTAAATAATAATTTTTGATAGGGATATATTCGGCAATCCATATATTGTAAGAAACATTCATACTTTTATATAGGTAATAGATATATTATTTTTTATTTTTTTTCCTTTACGATTTGACGAGACAGAACACCTTCCATATTAAAGAAAATATTTTTTTTTTTTGTGTATGTTTGTTTCTAAATACTTAATCAAACGTGAAAGACCAGACTGAGAGGTCAAAATCTTTTGGATTAATATTTGGATTGGTGTTATGTAGGATTGCGGAAATCCGACTTTGAAATTCTAAATTTTTGAAATAAAGGTGAATAGTTAAAATTTGTGTTTGTTTAGAGATTTTGTAGGGTATGATTAATACTGTAGATGTCAAATCAATGTTGGAAAAAGTTGTATTATGTAATATTATATTGTAAGTTGATGTAATGATAATAATATTAAGGAAAAGATACCTTAGCATATTTTTAGGGGTTTATTGTTGTAACATTATTTGTATTCCTTTTATACTTATCTCTTGTTTTGTATATTAGGAGATTAATCCCTTGAATGAATTCAATTTATTCCCGCATCACACATCTCATATGGTATCAGCTTTCTTCACGATCCAATTCTCCCACGCTTCCTTGCCTTATTCTTCTCCGCTGCAACAATTGATCATGGCCACTGATGATGTTTCTTCATCCACCCCCCAGCAAACAACTATCACCGCCACACCCCCTCCTTCCGTTGTCATTATAACTGCACCGTTTCCGTCTTCCCACAAACTTACCCGATCAAACTTTCCCCAGTGGTTATCACTTGTGACCGCAATCTTGAATGGCCATGATCTTCTCGGCTATGTTGATGGTTCAATTCCCGAACCTCCAGTCTCCGATCTTACCTATCGTACCTGGTTTCGCCAGGATCAGTTGGTGTATGCTTTTCTTCAAGGGTCACTTACTGATGAAGTCGCACCCTACATTACATCGTACACATCGTCCGCTGCAGCATGGAGGGGCCTTCACTCCATATTTGCGAGCAAATCAAGAGCTCGTATTATGCAACTCAAGAGCGATCTCCAGTCGACCAAGATGGGTTCCAAAGGAGTGGCTGATTATATGCATTCATTGAAAGCTAAGGTTGATGAGCTTTCTCTTATTGATTCCCCTATGTCTGATGATGACTTCACGCTCTATGTGCTCGGTGGTTTGAGTCCGAAATTTCGCGATATTGCTGCTTCAATACGCGCTCAAACGTCCTCTATCTCCTTTCCACAGTTGATGGATTTGCTTGTGGCCCAGGAAAAGTTTGTTGATGGCCTTGACACCAATAAATCTGATCTCACGGTGACTGCTAATCTTGCTCAGCAGCGGACTACCAAGCCATCACATCAACGAACTGGAAATTTTAATTCCCATCGAGGCGGACGTGGCCGTGGGGGCCGCACGGGGTCACGTAACAATGCTTCGACTTCCACCTATTACTCTTCTCAATCAGTGCCTCATTCATCCCCACGTGTGGTTTGCCAACTGTGCGAAATACCAGGTCATTCTGCCAAGACTTGCTTCAAGTTCCCGACTGCTGCTTCTGTACCATCGGCAAATAATGTCCGTTCTCCATCAGTTCCGTCACCAAACTCATGGCTTATGGATTCAGGGGCGTCCCATCACCTCACTAATGACCTTGGGAATCTTTCTCTCCATTCCGAATACGATGGCACTGAGGAAGTGCATCTAACTGATGGCTCGACTATGCCAATCTCTCACACTGGTACTGCTTCTCTTACATTTCCCTCACGTACCTTTAATTTATCTAATGTGCTCTGTGTTCCAACGGCTGAGCAAAATCTCTTATCTGTGCATCGTTTTACTGCAAATAACAATGTGTCTGTGGAATTTTTTCCCAACTTGTTTATTGTGAAGGATCGACTTACGGGAGCGCCTCTAGCTCAAGGACTGTGTGAGGAAGGTGTCTACAAGCTGCAGGGTTCTCCTTTAATCTCTGCACATTTTAATTCTTTTGGTCTGCGCACCAATTTTCACATTTGGCATTCGCGTTTGGGACATCCCTCTCGCAAGATCAGCTCTCTTGTTATTTCTCAGAATAATTTGCCTGTGGACAAGAATACTTTGTCAGTTTTTAAATGTGATTCATGTCTTTGTTGCAAGACACATAAATTACCTTTTACTGAATCTTCTTTGATTGCTAGTAAACCTTTACAGTTTGTGCATGCGGATGTGTGGGGTCCTACTCAAATTTCTATTGATGGGTTTCGATATTATCTGTTATTGGTGGATTCCTTTACGCGGTATTGTTGGTTGTTCCCTATGTTCTACAAATCTGATGTCAAGGGAATTGTTGAAAAATTTAAACCATTAGCCGAACGCCAATTCGGTCACCCTATTTGCAATTTTTACAGTGACAATGGTGGGGAATTCTTGGCTTTACAGTTTTATTTTCAGACTCATGGAATTCAATGGCTTTCTACTGCACCACACACACCGGAACAGAATGGTTTAGTTGAACGGAGACACCGTCACATTGTGGAAACAGGAAAAGCCTTATTGCATCATGCTAAACTTCCCTCTGAATTCTGGTCATTCGCATTTCAAACAAGTGTTTATCTGATAAATAGAATGCCTACTCCGGTACTGCATCTCCTAAGTCCATTTGAGGCTCTTTTTAGACGGAAGCCGAATTATAGAAAATTGCGAACTTTTGGCTGTGTGTGTTATCCCTGGATGAGGCCATATACATCGAGTAAGCTTGAACCTGCTTCTCGACCTTGCATTTTTGTCGGTTACTCACTCACACAGAGTGCTTATCGATGCTATGATCCAGTGACCAGGAAAATCATAATTTCCCGACATGTTCGCTTTAATGAAAGTGCTATTGCAGATTTCTTTCAATCACCCAAGCCTGCTGTCGAAGAAGCCAACACCACCTTGCCACTTTCGGTTCTACCTCAACACTCGACACCAGCTACACCAATCATCACTCCGTCAAGCCCACCTCTGTCTCCGGGCCCCACTGCGGCAGTGACACCTGCCCCTATTCCAGCAATTTTCACTGGACCTCTTGAACCTGTTCGACGAAGCATTCGGGATCGTCACCCTTCGACTCGGTTGGTTGGCTTTGCTACTGATCTACCGCCATCACTAATCCCGCCAAACACGCATTTAGCAACTAAACATCCTCTTCCTGAGGATGTCATTCCAAGTACAGTTACTCAAGCTTTAAAACATTCTCTCTGGCGCCAGGCTATGGCCGATGAAATCACAGCTCTTTCTTCACATGGAACATGGGATTTGGTCCCTCCACCAAAGGATTGCAATCTTGTTGGTTGTAAGTGGGTTTTTGCCCTAAAACGGAAACCGGATGGTACAATTGAACGCTACAAGGCTCGTCTTGTAGCCAAAGGTTTTCATCAACGACCCGGCCTGGACTTTAATGAAACATTTAGTCCAGTTATTAAACCTGTGACCATCCGAACTGTCCTGTCTATGGCACTTTTTCACAAGTGGAATCTTCGACAGCTTGATGTGAGTAATGCTTTCTTGCACGGCAAACTACCTACACCCGTATACATGCGCCAACCTCAAGGCTTTGTTGATCCCGATTATCCAAATTATGTGTGTAAGCTACACAAATCATTGTATGGGCTTCGTCAGGCTCCTCGCGCTTGGTATCATACCTTAAGTGCAGCACTTTTAAAGTTTGGATTCCACCAATCACAGGCTGATCATAGCCTTTTCATCTATCGTCAATCAGGTGCATGTCTTCTAGTTCTTGTATATGTTGATGATATTATAATTACGGGCTCGCACAATTCTCTTCTTGATTCATTAGTTGCACATCTCAGATCATCCTTTGTTTTAAAGGATCTTAGCTCACTGACTTTTTTTCTTGGAGTGGAGGTGTCTCGGTGTCGGGAAGGATTGCTGTTGTCACAACATAAATATATGGTCGACCTTTTACGTAAGTTCCACATGGACGGGTGTAAACCGGTCACCACACCCATCGCTACCTCTGAGCATTTATCTGTTTCGGGAGCTGTTGATCCTACTGAGTACCGAAGTGCCATTGGAGCCTTACAATATCTCACATTAACTCGTCCAGACATCGCTTTTGCTGTGAATAAGCTTGCCCAGGCTATGTCTACTCCTACCGCAAATGATTGGTTGGGTGTAAAACGGATTATGCGATATCTAAAAGGCACACTACACCATGGTCTTCTTCTTCGAACACCGCGGTCCTTATCATTGACAGCTTATTCGGACTCAGATTTTGGTGGGAACATTTCTGATGGCAAATCTACATCGGCGTATATTATTTTTCTTGATCACTCTCCCATTTCATGGAGATCCCGAAAGCAACATGGAGTCGCGAGGTCCTCTACTGAGGCTGAGTATAGAGCATTAGCTTCTACTGCTGCTGAAGTTTGTTGGATTTATCAACTTTTTCGAGAACTTGGTCTTTCCTTAAACACAGCTCCTAAGCTTTTATGTGACAATCTGGGCGCTACTCGGCTGGCCTCGAATCCGGTGATGCACTCCAGGATGAAACATATTGCTCTAGACCTCCACTTCGTGCGCGACTTATCTACCAAAGGAATTTTTTCGGTGGCTTATGTTAATACAACTGATCAGCTTGCTGACCTGTTGACAAAACCATTGAGTCGTTCTCGGTTTGGTCTTCTTCGCTCCAAAATCTCCGTGGCGGATGGCACGTCAATTTTGCGGGGGCGTATTAAGGAAAAGATACCTTAGCATATTTTTAGGGGTTTATTGTTGTAACATTATTTGTATTCCTTTTATACTTATCTCTTGTTTTGTATATTAGGAGATTAATCCCTTGAATGAATTCAATTTATTCCCGCATCACACATCTCATAAATAATTGCATGATTGTAATAGTAAAAATTTAGGGGTGTATTAATAGGTTATAGTATAAGGTTAATGATTGTGTTTTTATTTAAATAAAGTAGGATTTTGGTAGATTATATAATCCTCTTCTAACCTCAAAACAAATGGGGATTTGAATGAATTCAAATCTCAAATCCCGACTAGCAAACACCAATCCAAACATCACCTAAATTCAGGTAAGTAGAAATTTATTACAACTGCATAAAATAGTATTTTGTGAATTATTTATATTAATTGATGATACTTGTATGCTACGTGTTTCATGAGATTTGATTTGTTGTTCAGTGGCTATCATAAAATAAATGAACCTGAAAGTTCAATGGTTGTTATGAAATGAATTTGATAGTTGAATGATTATCGTGGGATGAAGTGATGAGTCCTATCAAATGATGTGTTTTGACAACAAGAAAATGAAACTGTACATTTGGATCATATTTATGTTGGCCAATTGGTGTTGTGTGCACATGATTGATGTTGTGTGCACATAATATTTTAGAAATGAATTAGTTAAGTGTTTGAATGAGAGATTAAAAATGAAATATGTGATTCGAGAAGTGGATTCATAAGAATGACCATACTATCATGCATAGTTTTTGAGTGAGAGATTAAAAATGAAATATGTGATTCGAGAAGTGGATTCATAAGAATGACCATACTATCATGCATAATTTTTGCTTATTGAGATATATCTCACGTAATTTATGTTTTATAGGTAACTATGATGATGTGTAACGTTATGGACGTACCGGGCAAGTTGTGGAGCTCCTGCAGGATTTTGAGCACTCGTGTATATAGATGACGACCTGTTGAGCATAATTGTGGTTCATGCTACTTTTGTTTTTAGATATCATGTCTTGTTTTGATATGTTATGTATAACATAACTTAGTGCGTTCTAGTTGGTTAATTTGGAGGTTGTTTGTGGAGTGATGGTTTTGTTAGATACTGTTTTATATGGATATGAATATGAATAGGGTGTTGTTGGATATAAGATGAAGTTATGTTATTCAAAATAAATAAATAAATAAAATATAACAAGTTTTCAAATTATGTTATATTTAAAATTCGTTCTATGCTCGGTTGAGTAACTATGGTCCCGAGATATAAAAATCTTCTTTTCCTCTCATTTTTCTTTAAATTGTGAATCACCATTCTCCTTGGCATTGTGTTTTAATGTGGATCCCACAAAGTTGTCACCATGGATAGATTTGGATAGATTCTATATGACATATTTGTTTACTTGTGGCACTGAATAAGTGATGCTTCTTGGATTGTTGTTTCCATTTTCACAGCTGTTTCTTATGGTCCCTTTCTGGGAAATTTAAAATCTTTGTCATTTAGCTCCTGAGGTGTTGTTTTCTCTTGCTATCTTGTTATTTTTCTGCAGCTTTTCTGGTACTATGATTGTCTTTTGAGATGTATTATTATCTTCTTTGTAAAAAAAAATTTGCTGGTAAAAACACATGATTTGAATTACTATTTTCCACTTAATATTCTGAAACAAACAAATGATGGGATTCTGTCTTGGAATCATGAACATCTCAGAGGTTCTGAGCTGATCAAAGCTAGGGCCTCTCCTATTCGATAGTATTTCCATTCTAGCAATAATCGTTTGAGAACTTATTTTGAAATCAAGGGAGTAATTAGATATATAGTTATAAATGATAAATCAAGAAATAATAAAGGAACATGTTTCATTAACATAAACAAATGAGCACTTCACTTACAACCCTAAATTATTACAAGGGTGTATCAATGCTGCATAAACAATGACATTAAGAATAATAAATTTTGGAAGAAATTATGCTCAAGTAAATCAACATCACAACACAAAGATGTTTCATATTCTTAAGATAGGATCCAATAATGAGCACAAATCTAAAATTTCATGTTAAGAATTTCCATCAAGTGTCGGACAATCATCTCCCTAACAAGGTTTTAATATGTACAAGCTCTTACACCAAAATTGTAAAAGAATCATTCATGTATATCATCAATGGAACCAAGTTTGCTTCGTCCCTCCCTTTCACAATCCTTGGCTCCGAACATCTGTTAAATTGTACACAAACGGGCTGTATGTGGTCGATGAACGCTTCTACGCCCAAAATATGACTTGGGCTTGTCTTGAACATCATCATATGCTAGCAGCAAGACATTCTTGTGGGTTGGCATAGAAGTAATCTTCTTCCTTCGGTTTGTCCGAAATCATAACACGCCTTTTAGGGCTCCCCATTCGGTTTTCATGTGCTTCCTTTATGCTGGACGAGAACTCATCCCAGCTCAACGACCCGTCTTTATATTGATCTATCAAACCAACCAAGACTCTTCTGTCAAGTAGAATAGTCTTCTTGAAACCTAAGTACCTGAGATTATAAGGGACGAAAAAACAAACTTCTTTAGTTCATATAAAGCGAGTAAATGTCACTAATATACGTTCATGAATACAAACGAGTCACACACCTGCGGTGTCCTTCAACAACTTTAGCCATATTTCCATCGTACGTTGGAACAAACACATCACTCTCCAACGAGACAAGATAATCCAAAGCTGCCATCTGTGATGAGTGATTCTTGAAAAACGATAAGTCTAAGGGGTCCAGCAAAGTCTCCTTTTTGACCTATTTCACAAAACTCAAGCTGTGATCAGATGTAATTCTCTATATACTTCAGTTACAATCTTTTAAAGAGTACGATAGTTAACTAACTAACCAGATTCGGAAACGCTTTAGCCAAACTTCTCAACCGCCTTTTTCCACCATAAATTTCTCCAGCAGCTATGTATATTTGAATATCGGGATCGATGCCAAGACCCGTTAGAACAAGAGCAGTTTCTTCAGGTGTCAAAGGACATAGACCTTCCTTCCTTTTAAGATCAGGATCTATGACTTTCTCCTTCCACCAAGGGTTAGCGTATCTGATCATTTGGTTTTTACAGTCAGTAAAAAAAAGTAAAATTGTGCTTGTAATGCCACGTAAGAAGAACACAAAATTACCTCATTGTAGTCAGTTGGTTAACCTCGTCATCATTGCAGCCTTGAGTACATCCCGAAAACGACAACATATCCATTTCGTATCTAAGATGGAGGACCAGAAACGGACCATTTTGTCTAAGCATTCTGATCACCTTTCTACCCAACTCCTCTATTTGGGAGGTGAATCTCAGGGCATTAAAATTTACTTTGCACCGTAGCTTCTGAATCTCCAATGGCAATCCATTGTTAGCAAGCCGGGCGTCAGTTTTATTCAAATGTACGACTTTATGCCTTTTAAGAAGAGGAAGAATCTGCCAATGAAAGATCATGATCATGATAAGAACTTATACATGCCATTCAAAACCATTCCCATATATTCGACAAAACGAACCTGGTGATGGTAGTAAGAAATGTTTGACCAACTAACAGGGGGTAACTCGTAGAACAATCCTAATTCTACTCTCCGTTTAAGTCTAGATGGAAGTTCTGTAAGTATCCGAACCTCATCCCTCAACGATAAAATAAAATGATCAACATCAAATATGTCCCGAAAATCACTGCAATAATAGAAAGATGTTAGTGAAAATAAATTAGGTAGAATTGTGTAATCAAGGTGATGGTTTCTACTGACCTCGAATCAGCCCAAAACGACGTTTTGTCCAATTCAGGGACGATAAGAGTGATATTAAGATATCTTGCAATAGCCACCATATCACATATCTACAAAGCACAAGGAAAAAGCAACTGAGAAATGCAGCATACATCCCGAACAAGCAGCCTCGTATTAAAACAAGTTTATTCGCAATAACAAAGTAGAAAAAACTCACGGCTGCTCGCATCTGGTTGAGTCCTCCATTGCAAGAAACAATAAGATAACCATTGTTGTTATATACCCCTGAAAGAGAGCAACAAAACACGTGTGATTCCACTACCACAAACATCAAAAAGTCAAAAACAAGATATTTGCAGATTCTAGCAAGCATATCAAATAGTCCATGACAAAACACAATTCAGAGCAATCATATCCCTTTTATTCACTTCACAACACTAGCGACCATAGAAGAGGATATCAACAGATAAAATCAAAGCAATGATATCAACAGAAACCAAACTAAACAACAAAGACACAAAAGAATAAAAAACCAGAAACAACAAGAAAGTGAAGGACTCACTCTTTGGTGGCAAATGCCTTTTGGGTCGAAGAGAAGTGAGATTAGTGGTTGCATATATATTGGGGGAATTGGAATTGGAACAAGAAGGCCAACTCTTCAACAGCCTTGGCCCCCAAACTTCTCCAATTGCCACCAATTGAATAATACATGTCCATAACAATAATGTAGTGATTGCCCTCAAAGTCCATAGCTTCAATCTTCCATGAGAGACCCTAAAAAACATGTTCTCTTGAACTTCTTTTTCTCCCAAAAAACTCATCCCCACATTCCAATCCCCCTCTCTCTCAATTCCATTGCCATCATCTCCATCCTCAAATTTACACATTTTGGCACCATCAAAACCCCATTCTAAATTCTCAAGAATCTTCAATCTTGTGATGATTTTCACAGAGACAGTGAAAAGCAAGGGACAAATGAATATGACAGAGATTATTGATTGAAAATGCCAAAAGTCCAAAGAATGGCAGTAGAATATATAGTTTAACAAAGAAAAATATTAAAACTGGTTTTTAAAGCTATATTTGCGCAAAACAAGGCGAATCTAAATTGCTCACTGCTATTAAATGCACCCCACCTCGAAAAATAAAAAATTGCAAATTAAAACCACAAGTCATTAAAATCTTGAATGCACACTCAGATTCACGCACTAGTGAGTGAAAATCTTGAAATGGGAATGAATCAAAGGAATGAAAGATCAAACGCCGGAAACTGGCAAGACCATTTTCAAGATTTTGAATTCCGGCGAGAGTTTCCGGCGAACGGTGCAAAACTGGTGAAGATTAAGAGCGGTTGAGAGAGAGAGAGAGAGAGAGGTTTAAAGAGAGAGAAAAAGGGAAAAAACTGAAAGTGGCAGTAGTTACGGTCGGTGTGTTGAGTATTTCTTTTCTTAAACAAAAAGGGATTTTCTTTTCTTTTTTGGAATTAATGTTGTTTTCATTTGCTATTCTACAGCCTACATTGGCTGAGGATGAGATGTAGATTTTGGGATTTAAGGGAACTGTTTAATGTTGTCTGATGATGAGATTCACATTAACATAAAGACTGCTTTTTCTATGAAATCCCAGAAATAGAAAAGAATTATCTTTGGATAAAACTGGGAAATTTCTTTAATTTTTGTTAAATCTCAAGTTGTGAATGAATGCTCATAGACATTATTACACTTCTCCTAAATTTTATGCAGCATAAACTCATATTTCAACCCTCTTTATATTTTTATTTATAAATATTGTGTTGTTTAATTTTTTTCTAAATTTAGTAGTTGTAGTTTTATTGAAAATATTAGGTCTTTGCACATTTATTCTAATGCAATTAGGTGTAGCATTTGAAAGATGGAAATTAGTATTTATAAAAATATACAAAGTAGAAGCCTAATTTAGAAAATGTGAAAATGTGGAAATCAAAGTTTAAGTAAAATGGTAGGAACCCATTAATGTTTATTAATATTATATTAAAAAGGGGCATGTAGTAAGAAATATATTTTTGGCCCTTTTTACCCTATTATTTTATAATTATTTACAATACATCCTTAAAGATAATATGTTATAAATAATTAATATAATATTGATAATTACATTCATGAATTTAGCAATATAAATAAACATGTTCATAACTTTTGAAATCCATACATGTACCAATTTTGCATATCTTTTCGTTACATGAATGATGAATCTCGTACATGTATGTAAAAACATATTTGATATTTATGATCAGTCAGATTAATTTCTTGCTATTTAAACTCACAATAAATTCTAAAATAAATATAACATTTTTTTAATGGAGAAAATGAATTTGTCAAATGTAAACACTCTAATTGTCCTTCAATCAATCAACATTGTCATTGTAATTCATCATGTTTTTATAAATTAACCATTAATTTTAGAATCAACTGTATACATTATTTTTTATTTTTTATTTTTCCATAATCATCCATATAAATTATTTTCCCACCATCTGCTGTGTAAATTCACCAATCCATTAACCATTCTTTGTGTTTTATGTGATTTACTGTTTCTTTTGTGTTTAAATTTGATATATATTGTTTTGTGTTATTTTTCCATTCAAGTAGAAACATAATAATTGTTTAGGTGGTATTATTATATGGAGTGTTTAGAAAAAGGCCAATTAAGCTAAGTGGTGAATAGTGATAGCAGTTGAAATGTAAATATAGGATGTAGATATATGCTCTCACAAGAATATATTAGGTGACATACGTTTGTAGCACTATAATTTATAGCTACCACTTTGATGTTTTCTTAGAAGAATGATTTGTTAGATTTATATTGCAATAATATATCATATTAAATGGTATGATTAAGTACAATCAATAATAAGGGTAAACATTTAATAAGTACTAGAGAATTATGAATTAATAGGATTTTTTTTAATAAAAATAATTTCACAAATTCAATTTTATATAACGATTCAATTCAACACCCTTTACACATAAAATAATAATTGACTTTTGATAATGAGTTTAGATTATGGTTAATGAAGCTCGGTATCATGGAATTATATATGTGAGATACCCTCATATAAATTTTTATAATTACGAATAGTACTCTTTTGAAGCCGTCTCACAAATCTAATTTTGTGAGATAATATAGGGCGTTTTACAGTCTCACATAGTCTGTATCACTGTATATGTACTTTTATAGCCACAATCCGTTCTATTCTGAAATGAAATAATTACTTCACAAACTTTGGTGAAAATTCCATTATCATCTAATTTAATCCTCTGGAAACACAATAATTTTACTGCTGAATTAATTGAATTAATTGGGTGTTTACATCAAACCTGGAATGTTTCATTATTTCTTCTCTTTTCAACTCTAATCCACTAAAGAGTAGGATAAATGAAGTCAATGAGGGCTATCTATTAAATACTCCCTCTATTCCATTTTAAATAACGTTTAGGAACTTAAAAATCATTTCTATATAATTGACGTTTTGATAACTTTTTCCACATATACCCCTATAATTAATTAGCATCTAAATTAAATACATTGTATAGTATCAATAGTGACATGCACTAATAATAATTGAACATTAATCATTGAAATTCTAATGCATGAACCATCATTAATGAGGGGTATTTTAAGAAAAAAAAAATATTCTTAATTTGTGTGTAGAGCTGTAGGAAGTCAATTAAAAAGGAATGGAGGGAGTATAAATTAAAGTCATTTATCATATATGAGCTTTGAATATGGGTTGGGTGAAAAACATTACTAGTTGAATGGGTGTTTATTACATTAAACTTTTCACTTGCTTTTTTGGTCATGAATTAGTTTGATGGTGTCTCATTGTGATGCTCCCTACTCCACTTGCCTCACAACTTCAATATCATTCTATAATTAGTGTTTGTAAATATTATATTTAGTGGATTAAATTAAATACAATATTTAATATTTTTTTATATATAATTATACACATAATATTTATACTGGTATACAAAATATTATACCTAATTTAATTCATATCAAAAGGTGATTTTTAACTTTTGGAACATTTTGAGAAATAGTAATAAAATTACAAAAATGATTGTCACACTATTTAGTTTGACTAAATTATTTTGTTTTTGATATTTACTGACAGGTCCTTCTGAATCACATTCAGAATAGTTAAAGGAAAAAAGAGTAGACAAGAAATAATAATACTAATAATAAAAAATAGGGTCACATGTGGTGTATGTCTGTATGAGCTGGAGCAGTTGTTGGGTCATATAACTATCGTTTAAAATGTTTTGTTTCTACATTTTTGGTATTAGTTACTTAAATAACAATTCTACAACAAATAGACAATATTTTAAAAATAACCATTCAGTACTAAAATTAAATTATCAAAAATTATATGGAACAATTGGATTCGCAGGTGACTCTCTGCAATTATTTCAACATAAAAAATCATACAAGAGTATCTCATTAATATAATTATGTTTGATGAAATCTCACTAGTCACTACTCAAATTCGTTTTACAATTTATATCTATTTTGTGAATTTTAATCGTCCTTTGCACCTCATATATAAAATAATATCATTTACATATATATTGAAAAAATATATAAACTAAAGTATTTCACATGATAGAACAATCAAGCTAAAATTCATCACCTAACACAATCAAATATCAATAATTTCCCACACTGTGAAAACACACCATTTAATATAAATTGACTTTATATCTCTTAAAACCTAAAACATGATACATAGTGGATTGGTGGTGAGATAATCTAGAAGTAGAGTGGTTGAAATTGACATTTTTCTTATTTAATTATGTTGTACATATGTAGAGAGGGTCCAAATATTCCACTTTGCCCCTCAATATATGCTTATTGTTATTTTTACCCCTCCAACTATGAAGCTTTATCCAATTAAGAGAATTTAATATATTTCTATGTTTGTTTTTCTTTTTAGTAAATATTATCTCACAAATTTATTGATTCCTTAGCAATATGATATAATAAGCAATTCAAACTAATAAATAGGGTCAAATAGGCATCTAATGTTTACCCCAAATTGCAAATAACAGATCTAATGTTTACATGAAGTATGAGGTATTTTATTTATGAATGCAATATTAATTTTGGTCAATATTTACATTTATACCATCTTTTAATGTTTTTGTCCATCATTTTTCAAATGTTTTTACTCATATATTTGGTGAAATATTAATTAAAATTTGAATATTAATATGATCTATTCATCATATTAATTTGTTGAATTTGATAATATAAAATAAATATCTAATAAAAGTGATCATCATTAAAAATTTGCACAAAAACTTATATAAGACGAACCGTCGCCACCAAACTCAAATCATTTTTACGAGTCAATTATATTTTGTGGGTTACTAGTTGTGAATTGATTTGTAATGGATCCACAGGTTATAAAAAAATAAATAAAAAAATAATATATATATATATATATATATATAACAAGATTATATTAATTTCATGAATTTATTGTTTTGATGCTAGCTCATATGCATGTCCTACAAAGTCAGGTGCAAAATTGACCAACCAAAGAAACATTTGTCAATTGGTCAAAGAATAAAATATATGAGGGAAGAGCATAAATGTATGTATTAACCTACATTAAATAATCCTCTATATATTTGATTATTTGTATCTAAAAAAATACTTTTAGAGCTTATCTATAGTTTATAGTAACTATAAATAAGGTATTTGACGGTTTCACCAAATATCAATCTTGTATTTGTACACTTTATACAAATCTTTAATCTAATTTTATTAAAAGATAATTTCCTATGCTAAAAAAAACAATATATCATGTTTCAAATATATGCTTAAATATATAATATTAATTATTTAACATCTACACAATGAAGAAATGTTACAGTGAATAACATAATGTATTGACGTTCAAACCAAAAAAAAATGAAATGTTCATGTCAAATATAAACAAACAATCAACAAACAAAGAGGACTCAACCGATGTCATCATCTTCTCGGTATTTGAATTATAAAAAAGATAAATAAATGAAAAATGGAATGTGTTCATATCCAGAGGAATTAAATTTATATTTTTCTAATTTGAAGGGACAAAATAAAATTTGAGCGATGTATAGACTTGTGAATTAATATAGTACAGATTTGGAGGTTTTGATGTTGACAAAAGCCCGTGAATAATTCGACGTTATTTTGTCAAATTTGGAACAACACTGCACATATTATCTTCATATTTTTACTCTCCATTCCATTATAAACTTAACTAAATTCTACCCCTATTTCTTTCATCCCAAATATTTAAATATTTATCACATTGAGTAAGTCTGGTGTGCACCCGGTACACATGCAATTCGATTCGACCAAAATTGATCTGGATCCGCGTGTTTTCAGATTTTCCTTTTTTTTTTGTGTGTGTGATTCATGTGTTACCTTTATATTATATTAGTGTGACATTTATGTACAAATATCCTTACCTTTATGTATTGTAACTTTGAAAAGAAGGAAGAATTGCAGCACAATTTATACATATATACTTTTGTGTGATATTTATGTCACATTTATGTTATATTCATGCCACATTTATGTGTACAGATATCCTTACTTTTATGTAATATATAAATGTACAACTAACATTACTAAAAAGTATGAGTAATATCACATAAATGTATGTTAATCCAAAAAAGCGCTGAAATTCTTCCTTTTTTTTCTAAGTTCCAGTACATAAACGTGATGATATTTGTATATAAAGGTAACACTAATATAACATAAAACACATACAAATATAACATAAAGGTAACAAAAATAAAAAATTTAAAAAAAATCCAAAAAGCGCGGATTCGGGTCGACTCGGATTGCATGGATTTATGACCCATACACTAGGTGCATGAGAGTTTTTGCGTATCACATTACTCAAATGTTTCCTATTTTTTGATATTTTTTTCTTTATTTAATTTTATTTTAAATTAAAATTAGGAGTGGGGATTCGAACTTGAGATCTTACTCAAGATGAGTGAATTACCTACCGTTAGACTAAATCTATAAGTACTATTTTTCGATATTTCAGTGAGATCGTTTTTTTTTTCTCTCCCTTTTTGATTATACTCATTCATATAAAAATAATGTCCTTAATACTCATTTCATGAGAAAATATGTTTTACTTAACTTTTTTATCCTATAAGTATTTTGACTTACTAAATTTTGGTAATGCATGTTAGCATAGGTGGTTAGAGTGGTAACCTCAATTTTTAACCAACTTTAATTATTTTATTTTTTTGTCGTATTTACTTTTGCTCTTTTTAACCATTTTGATCAATAATATTCTTGGTATCATTTAAGGAATTGCCCAAAGTTTTGATGATATAAACTAATACAAATAGAATGATGTAATTTTATTGGTATGAAAATGGGAGGTATAATCTGAGTTTTGGATGGTACGGATTGTATCTAAATGAAATGACCAACTTATATCAATACAAACTAGTATAGAATGGTATGAGTAAATTTGGTAGTACTGATTAGCTGGAACGGTAAAAATATCAAAATTTGGCTAAAAAAATAAAATTTTAACTTAAAACTAAAAAATAATAGTTTATTCTACCAATGATTTCTGATTATATATGAAACCACACTCCTTACTATTGAGAATAAAAGTGTTCAAATGTACTTAGAAAAGAATGAATTGTAACAAAATATTATTTTGCCACAAGTGGCTGGCAATGAAATATTCAAGCAAATTGGATTCGATTGCCTTTTTTCTTTTTTAATATTATTTCAAATTGTAATGTAATAATTTAGCTGCAAATACATGATCCTCATTAGATTACATTGCATTTATGATATAGTACATTAAGATCTATACGACCAACAAAATAAGTTGCATGTGCAACTCTGACATTTTTCTCACTTAATTTCACCATTAATTTTCCCTGTAGGCTGTAGATATGTTAATCATGCTTTGATTTCCATAAGCAGTGAAATCTTGCATCTAAGTATTTTTTAAAAATTATGTAGAAATTTTAAGAGAAAGTGACTTCCCTAGAATGCTTGTAAAGGTTTTTAGTTGGTATTTTATGAACGCATTTATGTATTATTAAATAGTGTACTGCAATAAATATAATTTGTTACAAAAGAAGAAAATGTAGATCTAAGTTGACCGATATAAGACCATAATTGGACTTGTCTGCACCAGCCGGACCCGACCAATTAAATAAAAAAAATTAATTTTAATTATTATGATCATTTTGAATTTTATGTGAATTATGATTTACATGCTGAAATGTGTAATTGTATTTGTTGAAAAATATTACTTTAAACAATGAAAAACATTACTTTGTGATGAAAATTATTACTAATTTGTTGCACTAATGTTAAGAGTACCAATCTGATTGGATTTTTATGTAAAAAAAAAAAAAAAAAGGGTTGAAATATACTACTTTAAACACAAAGTTATCACTTCTGTTATGAAGAAAATGTTATTTTAGACGCTCTAAAGTGTTAGTACATCTGACCACATATTGAAATTGGATTAATATTCTAACATTTGATATACAAAAGAGATACTCCACAATTTGTTACCTAGGATAAAGAAAAAACCAATTTATTTAAAGTATAATCGATTGGACTGATCAATCAACAATTGAAGAGATCTAATAATGCTAACTAGTTTATTTTTCTTAATTAATTATATAATAGACATTATAAAAATATATAAAACATAAGACATGCCTTAATATAATTCATCATTAGGGTGGATAAAACTGAATAAAAGCAAAAAAAAAAAAAAAAGATTGGAACAGGTAAGATAACGAGAAGATTTAAATGCGATGAAGTTAATGGCCACTGAAAAATAAAATGGTGACAAGGAATAAGTGTAGGTGAAATATAATTTAATTCCACAATCCATAAAATTCAACCTTGACTTTAATAGCACTTTGTTTGGTCTGGAGGATTTTGGATGTTTAGTCAGCTTTCCAAAGGCCAATTCAATGGGCTCTAGAAAAGTTCTTCCACTTGTTCTTTTGTTCAATGCAAAATTAATAGGAGTTGAAGTAGTAAAAATGAAAGAGATTGGGCAATAGAGTAAAAAAAAAAAAAAAAAAAAAAAACCTATGATTAATGTTTTATAAATATTCTTGTGAAGTTAACAAATATTTTTAGATCTAAAATGATAAAAGAACAAATTTCGATATTTCTTTCGTTAAATTGCAATTTGAACACAGATTTAAAAAACAATACATTTTAACTAAAAAAATATTACTAATTTATTTCTACTTCGAAAATATATTGTTTTTAAGTTGTAAAATATCGTTTCTTTAAATATTATTTACTATTTTTTTGAAAACTATCTAAACATACTATTTATTATTTCTTTTAAAACTTATTCATGTCTTAAAAAAAAATACTTTTATTGTGAAAATTAATGTTCTTAAAATAAAATAATATCTTTATCGTTAAAAATGAATATGTTGACACACGGACCACGGTGATCCTGCATTAATTGCATATTGATTGCTCATAACACAAAGTATTAAAAAGTATATCATAATTAAATAATCGTAGTAGATTAATTGAATATCAATAATTAACAATTTATTTTGTTTAGCACATAAAAGTAATATAAAATGAATCAAAATAGAATGCAGTTTATGTTCTAGGTTTTCTTTGAGTACATACATGTACTATTGTTGGAAGAACCCTAGTGAATAAAACCCTTATTAATCCCGGCTTCCCCCACCACCCAATAAATTCTATAACAGTGTGGAGAATTAATAATAACAGTTGGCAATATTGGACCATACCACATCATATTTAAACACGTGTTGAAAGCACATGATCATAAGTAGCTATGTCACTCAATTTATTATCTACTATGAATGAGTTGTTTTTCTCTTTCGCATTTAGATTCTTGTACATCTGCTATAACAGATTGATGTTCTCATAAGTGGAACCCATTATCCCGTAAATTGTGTACATATACTTAATTGAGCAGAGATGTCTACCAATCAGAAAAACAAGAAATACCCTAGATCGAGAAGGAAGATAGTAAACGAAAACGACGAATATTTGCAGAATTCTGAATTCTCACAAAAATGATTGTACGTTTCAGAATTATTCTGCTACACAACAATTTAGCCAGAAATATAAATTCATAGGAAACCCAACTAAGATAAAACTTGGATTTTTTTCTGCACTTTTCTATTTCACAAAACATCGTTCATTACATTTGCTTGTGTAGTCCTATAGGACTAGGATGATAGAATAATACAAACACTAAAAAACTAAGATTTAGCTCGACTTAGCTTTTGCCCAAATTAATAGCAGCATACACAAAATCCTCGCACCTGGTATACGCACCGCCTCCTAAAACATCGGACAGAGCCCCGATAACGTCGAACGACTCCTGCAGATCAGTGGCTGACGTCATGTCTTCAAGCCACGAGAGCAAGTCCTTGGAGAAAGCCACCATATCTTTCACATTCAACAATCTTTCTCTCATCACAACCTCCCAAGCTTCCAACTTCTTGCTTTCGTCTTCCCCTCCTTCCGCCTCCTTTGTTTGGACTGAGTCCGTGGTTGGGGATTTGTAGACCTTGAAATATCTCTGAAGCTGCTCGATCAAGCCAGTGTAAACAAGCATAGGTTGGATTGTTGAGAATAGTTCATCGGATGTGGCAGTAGTAGTGGAAGTGCTTCCTGAGGTGCGCTGCATGGACCGACCATGGCGTTGCATGTAGGCGTGGTATATCCCACGCTGTAAGAAAGTGCGACGATGCAGCAACCAAGACTCGTAAGATTCAGAGAGGAGTGAGCTCACCATCATGAATTGGACGGTTTCCTCGGTTCCATTTGAAGATTTGGACTCTAGTGTAGGAGAAGACAAATAAGTGGCGATAGACTTGGAAAGATTGTTCCGTTGAGAAGAGTCGTGATCTAAAAGGTGTCGCGCCATCTGTATCATGAAAGGTAGAAATTTGGAGTTGCTATCTTTTCCACCACCTCTACTATCTGCACTAAATGATGCACCGGTGGCAAACCGAGCTAGCATCTGCCAAACAAATGGTACGTAATTAATACTGAGAATTCACAGATGAGCAAATGCATGTCGACAAATAGAGATAGATGGGAACATACCAAAACAATGTCATAAGTCAACAAGCGCAGGCGGCTACCATCAGCACGTCCGAGAGCATTGAGGTAGTCCCAGTACTGGTCAACATAACGTATGTATTGTCCCATGGGGACAGAGGGTGCTCTCAGGGGAAATAAGTTATTACATAGAGTTTCGTTGTTTCTAAGAGCAGCCCCATCCCATTCCTTCTTTGGGTTTTTTAAGGCAGCATCAGCTCGTTTAGCCTCTTGATGGCACTGGAAATGTATGATATTGAAATGGCTGACAGTTGTATAAACACAATCTCCACGGGCACTTCCGGAACTTCCAACACCCAAGTTCACACGCTTACTGTAAGTGTAGGCACCCAACATATCAGTAGGTCTCAACCGATAACCCTCTCGGCAAACCATGCAAGCCAGTCCATCTTCCTCATCTTCTACATCTTCAAAACCTTCTAGGACTGGCTGCGAAACAACTATTCGCTCACCTCCATCTGAAGTCAGTTCTTGCCGCATCCCAAGCCCCTTCAACCATGAACTAAGAGGTCAGATTCGATACAAAAACATTCAAGAGCCTTTTGACTCATGTCTTGCTCCACATATTTAAAAGTAGAAAGTTATAGAGATGCACACAAAATTATCTTAGGTTGTGTTTGGATGGAGGGATTTGAGCAAATCTATTGGTGGTGTTTGGATTGATATGGATTTCAAATCCATCACTCATTTTGAACTAATATTTTAGCAATATGGGTGGGATTTGAATACACTCGAATTTGAGTGGATTTGAAATCCATTCATTTCAAATCTCTCTATCCAAACACAACCTTAATGTTGCATTACGAAAAGTTCATTCAGTAATCCATAGTCTTAAAACTCAAGCTGGTGCATAAAGAAAAAATTAAGTACCTGAAGCAGCTGTTCTCTTTTCTTCAGTGCTCGACGCCTCATCTCATCACGTGTTGCAAGTCGCAGTTGGCGAACTTTTTCTGCTAAGAACCCATTCTCGGTTCCTTCCTTATCAGTAAGGGTGTCCAACAGGTTTTCAGCCTTTGCCCCTATCTCATTTTCACCTGCTACACTCTCTAAAACATGGAGCAAAGGTAAGATCCCTTCCTCATCAATACACTGCTGAGTGGCCAAGTGACCCATTGACAGCCCCCTCAGCATAGAGAGAATAAGGGGAACAGAAGGAAATTTCAAACCAGAAGCCCATTCTGCAGTTGATCTAAAGCCAGGCTGTGCTGTACATGCGAAACATACCTTCAAGTGTCTCACAGCAACTCTAGTAATCCCTTTCTCCAATATTATATCTTTTAATCTCTCCCCACAAGAGCTTGTTTTTAGAGATTCAGAGACCCTCACAAAATTCTCCAGAGCAAATTTCTGTTTGGCTGCTTGTTGCGCAATCTTCTCATCCTTAGGACTGTCTTCATATTGCTTTTCTAACTGGTCAAATTCACTCCAATTCTGCAGGTAAGGGTCAAAGTGCTGGATGAGAACTTCCATAGCCGCGGGTTCTCCATAAGTCAAGTATGGCAAGATTCTTGCAACCATCTCTGTATTCCTCTGCTGTTTACTTGACTTCTTGAGTCCTGAAGGATGAGACAGTCGTTCAAGGAACATAAGAACAATTTTCTTAGCCTGTTCACTGCTACCAGCATCTTCACTAGAGACTGTAAATACTCCTGGTGTAACACTGATGTTGTCACTCTCATTCGCTTCCAGAGTAAGAGACTCTACAATTAACAGAATGCCCTCAGCTGGTTCCATAGCATCCACAGAGAAAGCACGCCTTGCAGTTTCAAGGAGTAAACCTAAAGCTCCCAAGCTTAATAATGTTCTTCTGTTTTCCCTTGTTTTGCAACACAACATCAACAGATTTAGCACAGCAACCAACTGCTCTTGGTTCAACTTCAGATCATCTCGTAATCGCTGTTTAGTAAATTTACCATTAGAAATATTTCAGAAAATGGAAGTATATGTGAATAAGGATAGTACCAAAAAGAGATGAAAGATAAAATTAGGCATGCATCTGTCAGTTGGTTTCACATTCCCATTTAACGGTTTAGCCTCATTTAATTAACAACCCCTCTTTCAAAGGAATAGGAAGATAAAACTACCATCACACACAACAAAATGAAAAGAGCTTGTGAGGCAGCACTCCTATGAAAACCTGGCTCACCTGAACCATGCTTAAGAGAATTTCTAGACCCCCACATTCTCGTACAGCACCAGTAATTGCAAACTCAACCTCAGGATCTTGAGATTCTTCTCTATCTTCATCTAACTCTTTGATCATCGGCTCTGTAGCTTCACCATCCAAACCCTACAATAAAGTGAAAATCGTGTCTTGTCATCAAAACGAGTATTATACCAAAGTAGAATGTTGCCATAGAAGAACCATACAACAAAACTAGTGGATGAACAGAAAAGGCAAATCAATAAAGATTGTAAAGGCTACCTGAAGCCGGTAAGTCACGGTCATTGGAGGACAATCTCTGGTGGATGTGGCAGCATTAACAGACAAAAATGCTGATCCAGTGGCTGGAGTTGAACCTTGACTGTTTGATTTCTTCCAAACTTGCTCATAAACTTGAGCGATACTCAAATCAAGAGAGATTATGTTTCCTGCAACTAGCAACTCCATGCCATAATCATCCTCTAGAAGACCCAGGAGGTCCAATTGGTGGCAAATCTTATTTTTCACATCACGCATCAGAGGACCAATCTCAGCACTTGAATAAGGATTCTTGGTCATTGATCCCCTAATAAATTCCTCCTGTGTATGCGCCTTGTTCAGTATTAAAAGATATACAGGCTCTGGTTTTGATGGGCAAATCAAATTGCACAGCTGCTCCAAGATAAACTGTGGAATAGAAAGAATAACGGTTAGATTTTGCTTAGTGCTGCAGCTGTTCTATGAAAATTATAAAAACATAAGGATTCTTGCATAAAACCAATATTAGGGCTTTATATCAGGAAGATAGATTCCTGCAAATATTGATTGTCAATGAACCAGTAATGAAATCTATCAACGTACCTGATGCTCTCAAGAAAGAAAAGCACAAAATAGGACACAATATCAACCTAACTAAGAATTGGCATAAGACTAATTGAAACAGATACATTGTCCAAGTCATATTTGTAAAACAAGAAAGAATACAGGGTTAAATAGTCAAATCAACATACCATAGAAGAACGTCCTTTTCTATCCTCTCCATGAGTCTGCAAGCCACCAATACATGCCTGAATGAACTGCCTTTTGTTTTCATTGCTCTCCAGCAAGAGACTGTCAAGAAGATCTTTCAGCAGTCGATTGCAGTCACTTATTAGTTTGGTCTTTTGTACAACTAAACCTCTGATCACAATGAGGGCCTCAAGAACATCAGATAACAACTGCTCCCGCATGAATCTGACAGGCAATTGGGAATGCATTTTTATTCAACATAAATTAACTAAGTTTGAAATTAGAAAAGGAAAAGAAACAAGAAAAATAGATAACAAAACAAAACAACTGAACATAACAAAAGAAAACAACTGAACAAGCACAAACCTTGATCTGATATTGGGGACCTCTAAGAATTTGCCAAGGAGCTCTATGAGCTTGTGGAGAATAAAACCTTGCGATATATCTATATGGAGGCTCCTCTCTAATGATTCCACATTATTCACTTCTCTCATGATTAGCTTACATATAGTAGCCAAACATCCTCGAACAGTCAGAAATATACGAGCATCTTCTGAATCAATCATTCTAAAGAGCAACTCAAAATATTCCGCTGCATTTTCACCAGCAGAAAGAGTAGCTGGTAACAAAGACATTAACAAATTAAGCAACCTAAACCGTCTTGAAGGACTTTGACCACAAAGCAAATTGACTAACATGCACATCTCAGATCTTATAGATTGTGAACAAGCACTCAGTATAAGTTCAGTAACCCATGAGCCAAGTTCAAATAATTTTATATCACTCTGAGCTGTTTTACAAGAGCGTCGCTTCCATCTCAAGCCATATTTCATGGCCAAAAAGTTATATCTCTGGGGCCGAGATTTGTGGACAACTTTGACTGCCTGAGAAACTTTAAATTGCCGCCTAACAAAATCAAGATATGATGCTCCCTTCTCCCATTCAGAATAGCTTAGCAACTGGATGTCTTGAGTCCTTGAAGAACCATCCCAATTTTTCTCCAATGACTCTGATATAGGCCTGTTTGCATTCACAAGTCCACTAGAGCCAGATTCATACGAGCTGTTCTCATCTTTCAGATGTGAAACTGAAGATGGCTTTCCATTCACTTGCTCTTTATCCACTGCATCTGGTTTTGGTGGAGTACATGCATGAGATATAATCTTCAGACAAGGTAGAATAACATGCTCTGATATAGCAGGATGTTTGGCGCCCAATTTGATTGATTTAAATAGCAACTGGAAGACAATCCTTAATCTTGACTCCCAGAATTCATCTGCTAATGAACAGACATCTGAAAGCAACATCAATTCTTCACGGGTTGCAAGAGCTATGTCGATGGAGCGATGATGTTCAAGGCAGTACACAACTTTCTTCAGCAGCAAGCTATTCAATTCTGCCACTGCATTGACATCAGCCTCTGAGAAGGCACACAGTGCTGCCCTGGCTTGAACACGGGCTGTTTTTGGTCCTTGATGTATATTGTTCTCAAACAACTCACGCAGAATGCCAGAAGCAACAAGTTGCTTCTTGGAACTTGGATGTTTAGATAGAACCTGCAGTATCTCAAGACACTGGGTAACAAATGTACTAGCACAACCATAACAACTATTTGGGGACCTCAGCACAACAAATCTAGAGGCTGCAGCAAGATTATCAGAATGCTTCTGGTGCAAATAGTTCATTAACACACGTCTGAGACCTTGTAGAGTCTGAACACTTTTACTCACAGAATCAAAGGCTGCTTTGCATTTCTCACCGTAAAGTACACCAAGAAGGGCAATTTTACGGTTGATCTTGCAGGAAGGTCCAGGTAAAGATACCATCATTTGCTGCACAGAATCTTTCTGTTGAGAATCCATTTCATTCTCACCAATGCTTGAGACAATCTTTAGCAAAGGTTTCTTGAAACCCAAAAGCTGTTGATAACGCCGATGAGCATTTTCTGATTCAGATTCTATTGCAGCTAATCCCCTTTTCATATCTTCATCATTTTCCATGCTGTCAAAAGTAAAACTTGGCTTGGCCATAAAGTTGAATTCAAAACGACCATATTTACTGTATCCACACTCATTGCACAAAAAGGAGTCAAGATTCTCATAATTAATATTACGGCATTGCCTGCATTGATAAGCATTCTCGTGACAGTTGCCACAAATTCCATGTTTGTCAGTCACAGGTCGACTACAACGTGGACACTGCAGAGGCTCAAGGGATAATGCTTGGAGATTTTCATAGAAAGAATCCAACTCAATCATAAAATTACAGGCTGTTATAGGAATTGGAAAGTCTACTTTCAATTCTGTCTGATTAAAAGCAAGATGGCATATCTTTGCGCGCTTCCACAAAGACCAGTTATTTTTCAACTCCGACAAATCAGCCACAGGTCTGTTATTGTAATAAAGATTCAGCACTTTTACTGATTTGGACTTCCGAGCATCATGAACATTCATGGTCACACTTTGAATGGTGTAGCTACCAGTGCATTTCACAATGATACGATTGTCTGTAAACTTTGTTTCTGACTTCAGACTTTCTAGCTTTATCCGGCTATATGGGACCTCAGGCGAGCTGCAGGCAACACAAGGCTCACTCTCAAGATAATAACCATCGAACTCAACCAAACCACTCAAAGTGTTGTATATGCGTGAATTGGGATGGTTCGCTAGAAGTTCATTTTGAGAATGAAGTGTCTCAAAAACGCATTTGATTACGTCAGAAGTCAAACATTTGTCTATGATTTCATTGTGCTGCTGTTTTAAGCTGCTATCTGGCAATTTTCCAAGCAAGCAGGTGAGAAGATCTGTATACTCAATGACATTTTGACCATACAATGGCAAGTGTTTCACTTTCTGCAAGATAACTGTTAACATTGTCTCCTTGAATGACTGCTTGCCGTGGTGCCACGCACCAAGAAGAACACACTTGGCTTCTCCACGCACAGTGCTTGAATTCCATTCCAACAAAAAGGTGTCCATAAATTGTTTCAGGCAGTCATCACCGCGGTCAATAAAGACACTCAATGCCTGTTCCATATCCATGTAAGATTTCTCCAAGGGAGATTCACTTCCTTCTTCACCTTTTTTCTTTTTCTTAGACTCAAGAGACTGAACTGCAAACTTTGAAGTCGTACCTCCATCACCACCTTCAGCCTTCTGTGAAGAGTGATTAGTGTCCTTTCCAGTATAAAACGCCAAATTCAAAAGTTTCAGGGCTTGAATTACACATTCTTCACCAAAGGAGAAAACTCCATTCATCAGAAAGGGCAAGACATCACCATGTCTCAAACAATATTTCTGCCAGTTTCTAGGTCTCGCTGCAGATACTTCAGCAATTGTCGTGAGGCACTTCACTATTTTGACACTTCTTTCATAAGAGATGGAGCTTTGAAGTCCACCGGATTTGTTTATGTGTTTGTAGAGCTTTTTAATTTCATTGGAAAACTGCCAAGTATCACGGACACTGTAATAGTGTGTCTTACTACCACAAAGATGCAGAAACAGCCGTCGGGCATACCTTCTCACAAAGGTTGTATGTGGATTGTTGATATAACTGCAAAGAACATCCTGATACCCATCAAGCTTCAAATCCTTACCAGAAGAAATCTTGTATGGCTTCTCCTTTTCCCCACCCTTGTCATGCTTTTCAGGTCGAATTAAACAGTAAACCAACCGAAAAGTGTTCTCCAGTAACAGACGATGGTAATCGGCAAAAATATCGGAACGGTGTGATTTGGCATATGAATCAGAGAAAAATGGGGAAAAATTACCTGCTGGAAGCTCTCTTCGAACTGTTAATAGCGCACCGCAGCCAGAGCCTGGGTTTAATCCATGAGTTTCGCCATTGACAGCAGGGGACTTGAAGACATGGACTAGCTGCTGCAGTATATCCATGAGATAATTGACAAAAACCTGTTGCCTTAGAAAGCCACAAGCTATATGAAGGCAAGAAGTCAAGTCACTTTTCTCTTGACCATCAGATGCTGATGAACTGGATAATGACATGGAAGGTAGTATCTGGATGGTCGTTTTGTCCTGTGTATCAGTTGTCCCACCGGATTTTGATACAGTAACATCACCACCTGGTTGGTTCCAGTTACGTAGCATGAGCGTGAAGAACATAAAAACAAGGATCATAACTTCCCCAAAAGATGAACGGGTTCGAGCTACAAAAGGTTTATTAATTTTCATCTCATCTACAAACCACTTTATTAGCTTCTCCATATTTAAGCTCTTGATGTCTGTGCTATCAACAAAAGGACCACCAATAGCTGATGACAATCGGTAGAACAGCTGCATCACTGGAATAGCCTGAATTCCAGAGGTGGTCTCTGCCCAACCTTTTAGTTGTTCAAGGAGCTCAGAAAGAAGTAACGAATTGACTGCCCTTTTAGATGCAGAGATAGTAACAGGGTCAACAGCTGAAGTTGAGAACTCCCCCGACTCATTAGGCTCCAACTCATGGATTGATGGAGCTGAATTCTGCATGTTGACATCAGCAGAAACAGGCAACAAACTTGTGTCACTTAAGTCGTCAGTAGATAGGTGAATTTCATTACCATCTCCACCGAATGTCTCTACTTCAATAGGGATTGCTGTCATTGGATGATCTGGAGAATGTGGTGGAGGAAGTTTCTCTGCATCTAAAACTTCATAACATGCTTCACATAAATCAAAATCAGGACAAACAGTACAGTGCCATCGGCGCCTCAATATAGGAACAGTTGAGCAACCATCACAACAGTATTGCACAGATGAAGTAATGGAATCTTCTTCTATCATAATAGGGGTATTTCCACTAGTTGCGCTTGCAGCATCAGCACGGAGAGGAACAGACACTGCACTCTCTGTTACGTCATCTGCACCTAACATAGTCTGCTTTGGAAAGGGAACCTGGAGCAATCTAGAAGATATAGCCAGACTACAAAAGGATAAGGCAAATGTAAGTGCATGGGCAAGAGATGAAAGTAAATTCAAGTTTGCAACCTTTAATATATATACCTGCTGGCAGTTTGGACAGCCTCATTGGTAGAGAAAAGAAGCTTTTTCAACAAAGAAACTGCAGGGGCTACAGATTGCATGCCCCCATCTTTTCCATGCAATGTCAGACACTCTGCATAGCAATAGATCAGTTCTACAGATGATATGACAATATTGTTCATAGTTTGTGTGTTCGGCTGCTCTACATCCAAAATTCCCCAGAGTACTTGCATAAGCCCATCAACTACCTCAGAACCTATATCAGATAAAGTACAAACAACATTCTTGGTCATTCATGGAAACACAACAGAAACAAAGCATGAGTTCAAGTGGCCTTTAGGCGTAATTCAATCATAAACAACCCAGTATAAATCACATGCTAATGGGTGAAATTACAGGTTAAAATTGTGTAGATATTCTAAACAGTAACCCTACATAGAAAACAGAAATAGAGAATACATTATTTTTTACTTAGTGGAAACCTAAGAAAGCACAATTCAAAGACGATCAAGCACTGGCAATAATAATAAGGGAAGGATTTTTATTTAAAATAAGCAATTCTACCATTACTCTCAAGGAAACTAGCCAAGTTAGAGCGACGATGCAGCGCAATCTTAGAGACTGCACGCATCTGCGCAGTGAACTCCTCAATAATCCATCCTGCAGTCAGCTCCCCCATTCCTAATTTTGATGAAAGTATGATTGTAGATTTCACAACTCCACTAAGACGTATGCTGTCCTTCACCTAAAAAAATAACTCTCCAAAGTGAGTAAGAGAAATTGTAAGAATCAACAACTAAAAACTATAAGACCAGCATGAAACTAAACCAGCCATTAAAAAACACAATAATTAACGGAAGTAGATCACAGGGATTACCTGGTAATAGATCTCTCTTTTGGGAAATACAGCCTGCAGAACACGGCTGGCAGCAGCCTGTAACAAAGGCTCTCTGTCACTCTCAAATATTGTTTCCAGCACTTGCTGGCATTTAAGGTTGCTCCACTCCATTTTAACATCTTCCAGTTTTGAGGATTCCTGAGGTTTACATAATAAATAGATCCTGGACAGAAGCTTGAGGCCATCGGCTACTACCTGCTCTTGTACCGAAGCAGATTGCACTGCCCGAGACTTTCTTACTGAACCAGTGGACCATGAATTACAACCAAGAACTCTAGCTTCCATATCTAGAATGGCATCCATTTTCTCTTTCCAACCAAATTCATCCTTTGCTCGGCCATATACTTCCAAAGAGTCTATTCTGGGCAAAGCAGATCCGCTGAAGGTTCGGCCAATAGAAATTGTAAATTCTTCATCAGCAAGGAGTGATTCAGCCACAGTGAAGGGTACATCATACCAAGACCGCATTCCTTCATCTAATTTTATCACTCTCTGGAAAATAGTAATTTCAGAGGGAATATGACTTGCTGATGTATTACCAACGTGCAAGCGAAAACCGACCATGACAATGTCAGGATTTGAGTTGGAAACTGTTATCTGAAAAAAAAAAAACCAATGAAGGTATTGTAGATCTTTAAATGCTTGGATAACAGCACAAATAACTAGGAATTTTAAGCATGATACAACAAAATATAGCAGACATAACTTATATGCAAAACATTATGGAGAACAAACAGCAACAAATGAATGAGTATTAAGACATGGTTGTTCATACATAAAGTTGTTCTACAATCAATTATGAGGGACCGATACTCCATCCTACAATTTTTATAATTATGTACAAGAGATAAAATATATATCACACTTGCCAATTGTTTTTTACTTTTGGAATATACATAGCATATTGCTTTAGCTATTTGTGCACCAAAAAGAGCACTCCGAAAATGAGCTCAGACATTTGTTGGAGCAGAGACCATCTCTGAGGTGCTTTACTATGCTCCTATAAATATGAGCAGAAAATATATACATATCTTAATTTTAACTGGAAAAGAACCAACAAAACAAAGTTCCTGCTTTACTTCTTAACTTTGCATTTCACGCTCATCAATTTGGCTTTGGCTGAAAAATCATCCCATGATCGCTTGGGCACAACCATGTTATTACATATAACATACATACAAATACACATAAATAGATGTAATACATACATTATATCTTTAGAGAGAGAGAGAGAAGAGATAAGGAGGAAGAAACAAGATCGAAGAAAGCAAATTTGTAAATTAACATAATGACAATTACAGATAAAAGTTAAAAGATAATAAGAAGAAAATATATAAGATGTGCAACAGCCAACATAAAGTATGGTAACATTGACAATACCTGGAATCCAGCAGGACTAGGCCCCTCTAGAAACCCATCTTCAGATGCCAAAGTTTGCTTAGCTCCCTCAGAATCATTATTCCTAATGGCATCACCAGTAAATTTTACATCTTGTGTAATGCAGACAGTTTTCTCGAAGAAATCAAGTGGAAATTCTGGTTTTACGCCCCCATAAGCTTTATTTTTCAAAATACCAGAACCCAATTTTTTAACCTTATCTGCCATTAAGTTTACACCGGTCTCCACACCAGCTGGGATGTGCGAGTAAATCTGGAGACTTCCATCTTCATGCAAAACAAGACAGTGGATTTTGTCTTTTGACAAAGGCCTGTAAGCTGTAACCCCAACCAGAGGTGAAGTTGAGCCCCCAGTGTGCCGCAAATTTTGCACAAGCACTTCATGTTGTCCCAAGGAGACGGCAAGTATCCCATTTGATTTTAGATTAGAATAGCAAACAAATAGCCCACTGCCACCCAGTAACTCTTTCCAACGATGCAAACCAGCTGGCCGGAGCTTGCCGTCAATGTCGTTCTCATGCACAGCAGACACCTCAACCACAGATGTGGCATCTGGATTTAGGCGGCCTATTAAGGTACTCCCATCCTGATAGGACAGAAAGAGCAATTTGTGAGTAGGTGAAAAATACAATGAGGAGCCTTTTGCAGGTTTGTTTCTGCCCTCTACTTGAATAAGTTCCTTCAAGGGCCTGCTTCCAACATTTGATTTCACCGACAACTCCAATCTATACAGGTTTCCAGACTCTGACAAGACAATGAGGAGCATTCTACTGTGGGAAGCCGTTAATAGAGCTGCGTCCACAATTGTATCCTCAGGCAACGTGACATAGTGCAAAGGACTGATACTATCTTGAGACAGATCATATATTTTGACGAATCTGTTTGTGGCCACCATTAGCTGAACCTGAGAACATGGAACCCATTCCACACGTCTGATATATGCACCTTGTAAAGCAAGCTCAATAGCTAATCGATCAATCACCTCACCTCGATGATTAACTGTAAGGACCTGGCAATCTTCATAGCCAGCTACAACCAGGTAATTCTCAACAAGTGAATTAAAAAGGAGATGAACGATCTCAAAGCGAACAACGTTCTTAGAAAGAGGCTTTACATTAGCCTTATCCGCTGTCACAGGAGCAATAGTGGCTTGCCCGATCAGCTGCCCCACATCAAATATGGCTACTTTATCACCTTCCCCAACTGCCAGTCGTCCTCGGCCACTAACACTGAGTAACGACTTGACAAGAGATCCACTTGTCAAATGGGATTTGAGTTCCTTTGCATTAGAATAATCTGCTTTTATCTTCAAATCTAATGATCCACTTTTATAAGCCTTCTTCAATTGTAAAAGATCACTAGTGTAGTGGAGCACTTTGTCCTCAGCCAATGCAACTTTTCTGTCTCTCATCATGTTGGAGTCTCTGCTATTTGTAATATAAGGCAACAACGACGAACAAACTCCCAAAATACAGCGTTCAACCTCCAGCTCATCAAGCAGCAGTGGCATCCTTTCTTGGACCTCCATTGGAAGAGATAACCTGGTCGAACAATCCAGGTCTATAGATGAATCCTCATCAACATCTGAATCACTGTCAGGAAGCTGATCACCATTGTCCGGAAGAGACAGGAAAGACTGCAAATTACCTGTACTACGTGTAGGTGCACTATTGCTTCCGGAATATTTTCGAGGTTTCAAGCACTGACAACTGCTGCCACGAACGCCTCCTGCACCACAGTCGCAGAAAAATCGACTAGAGCGGGAGTAGACAACACGATGACCACGATGGCATACCTTTGCACACACAGAGCAACAACCTTTTGAGACAGTTAGATCACACGTATAACAGAAATACCAGTGTTGTTCCATAAAATTACTGCCACTAGATGTAAAGGTACAAACTTTAGATGCAAGAGCCCTCTCACTGTTGCTATCTTCCTCCTCATCCTTATCTATGCTACCCAACTCACCATCCGATGTTCCATCATCTTCATCATCATCAACAGAAGTTGCATCACAGTCAACAGACGCAGAACCTCGATTAGAAGATGGAATCAAATCATCAGCATTTTTTCTTGAACCAAGACTTCTAGAAGACAATGTCCCTAAACCAGAACTACATCTAGAAAAGGTCTTCCCAGAAGACTTCTCCACAGTGCAGCGAAGAGACCCACAATCATTTACAATTGTTGTAAGGAATCCACAAAGATACTTTAGCCCTTGAAGCAGACGCTCATCCCCAGCCAGCTTCTCTATCAGCAAGACAGTCCTCTGCAGCAGTGACCTAATTAACACTTCCCCTTTGGAGAGCTGGACAATGAAATTGTAATAACCTTTTGCTATATTGAAATCGAATCCTGAAAATGCATTCTCAAGGGAAAGAAGCATGGCTTTATGTAAATGAATCTGCAGTTCTGGCAACTGGAGTTCAGAAGTAGGTGTCAACAGACACATGAGGAAGTTCATAGTTGAGTCTCTTAAAGAGACTGAAGTTCCTTTGGCACCGGCATCATTCAGTGTTTCTGTCAAAGACCCCAATAACCTCATCTCCAGCCACTTAGATAGGGCAACCAAATCCATGCCAACAAACTTCATCTGCAACTTCACTTTAACTTCAGGGAATTCACCAGATAAAAGATCTGTAAAGAAGTTGAGAACCTTCACATTTACAGATTCGGAAAGGCAGTAATCTAGAGCATCAATCAGGACCAATATATCTCCCCGTCGAGAATCATGGAAGTTCCTAATCTTTTCAGAAATATCCTCCATAGAGACAAAAAATTTGAAGATAGTATTTTTTGTAGGATCTCGCTTCAGGCTGTCAGCCATATCAACCATCTTCACAACTATATATTCATGGATACTTCTATCAACATCTTTTGCTTTATTGATACTTTGAAGAAATTCTTCCATGCACTTCATAATGAATAAACTGCTATAATCAGCTCCCTCACCGCCCATCTTCAAGCTCTGGCAAATATGTTCAAATTCACCCTGAAGACATTCAAACACCCTGTCACACTTCATTGACAAGACTGATTCAAGAATCTCATTGATGACCTCCTTTTCCTCCCAATCAATCCCTCTAGAAACGATTATCTCAAGCAGTCCACCTAAACTAACAACAATTCCTTTCATGTTGAGGATGCAGGATGATATAACTTCACCATCAAGTTGAAGATGAAGAGGAAATCCATGCAACACAACTTCCCAAAAAACCTTAGGTCGAACTCCCAAAGCAAATTTATCAACGATTTTACTTAACTTCAATGGAAGATCATATAGAGAGCTCAGAAGGCTAGATTTGATCCCCATCTTCTCAGCTAATTCATCCTGCATACTGTTATCCAAATCAGCATAATCAAATAGCAACAGAGGGAAAAATTTGTCTGCAGACTGATGCCCATTTTTGAACATTGAAGCTAAGGCTCTCTGATAAATCAAAAGGTATCTCCTTAACATGGTTGACAATACTTTGACAAGAATCGCCACTTCATCAGCAGAAAAAGTGTTGTAAACAAGACCTTTTGTCAGTCCTACAAACTTGGTATCCCTAGCAGTGAAATCTGACTGGCTGGTACTCACTGTTCGAAGTGAATTTCCTTTATTGTACCCCTGGATGCCAGTACAAAGTAAGGAGAGCACAAAAGAAAGCCAGGACCCAGTCCTGAAAAAGTCAAAAGTAAGACTATCGATATCCTCACACTTAAGTGAATCAAGCAATTGCTGAAGCAAACTCAATACAAGATCTGGAATCCCAGTACACTCATTGCTATGTATAGATAGGCCTAAAATAGAATGACTGATATAAAGAAAGCTGTTCATATCTAAGATATCAGTAACCTTGAGGCCACTCAATAGACCTTGCCGATGTACTTCAAAAGAACCCTCAATTGGAACATCCCAGCAAAGCACAAAAATATATCGCTCAAGAATAAGGTCATCTGTGTTGGCAGCTTTTTTACCATTCCAAATTTTCAGAATCTGTGAGAAAGTGGCATTTATGTCCTCCAAACTCAAACCTAAGCAATCAATTGTAGGAGAATCTCTACACAGAGAAGCCGGAAGGGGAGCAATATCAATCAACTGATTAAGGTAGACAATGTTTGCTGGTGTTCCATTTGAATTCATCATGTCCTCTAGTGCAATAGCTGGCCAAGATGACAAATAGTTGACAGAATCAGGCATGCGTGACTTGGAAGCTTCCCTCAATTTTGTTCTAAAATCTAGCAGCAGCAATGATGGACAAGCAAGAGGGTGATATATCATATGACGCAGTGCCAAAACCAACCTTGAAATCAGCAAAGCCCAGGATGACAACTGCATACTGTCAGAAACTGTGGAGGTACTGATTGTTTGAAGTGACGAAAGTACTTCATTAGCCAGTACAGCCTTTTCCTCTTCAGATGACAAATGGAAAGCCATTAGTACAATCTCAATGTAAAACAGAGAAGGAAGAGCTTCAACAATCTCCTTTAGACCAGAGCCCACTGAGCAAATTGTGTTTGCCTTTTGCTGGATAAATTTAACAAACAACTGGTAAATTTTTGTTCTTAGTTTAGAACCAGCTGAACCAACACGGGAGACAAGTATATGGCCAAGCAAAGCAAGCATCTGATCATTGTAAAGATGAGCACCATTCTCAACAATCAGGATTTTATCAACAATTGATTCTTCTAAAGATTCATTGAAAGCTCGAAGCATCACAAGTTTCTGCAATAGTTCAAAGCAAGATGAATGTACATGTCCAAACTTCCTATCTTCATGAAGGTTTAGATTATTATCACAAGTCCTGTCCTCTGGATAATAACCCTGGCAATTCAGAAGTGAAAGCAAAGTATCAATATGGTTGCCATTAAGCTTTTTGCTCGCATCTTGATACATTGGAGGGTGCCACTGAGGAGAAAAAACACATGTTTTCAGAAAGCTGAGTAATTCAATTGCTGCCTGAAATGGCATATTGCTAATGCTGGAAATAGAACTAGCATTAGCATTAGATTGTTCACAAACATCACCAGATCCAACAGAGCGACCACCCTCTGAAAAGAGATCGCCAAATAAGGCTTCATCTTCATGACAAACGACACTTTCCACATCAGACGTGGCAGATGTTTTTGTCCCACTAGAACATGATCTTTCCAGTATTGGCTTTAATTTAATACCCTCGGAGTGAAGGAAGAGAACAAGGTGCATCAGATTGTCCAGCCACTGAGCTGATGAAGGAAATAATATTCCAAATAACTCCTCCACAGTATGCTTTTTCAACAAAAATACTTTCTCATTGCAGACCTGGCATGAAGGAGAATAAAGCTCCAAGTGGCTGTCAGTAAGCCCCTTATTCAGATCATCCAACTCATAAATATGATGTGCCTGATCCTTAATATCTGAAATGAGTTTCAGCACAAAAATAACCACCCGGGGTAAGTAAGCCAGGGGGGTTTTATGGCTGGGAAAAGATTTATTAAACCTCCAGACATCAGAACCCAAATTGTGCAAGACAGAAGCCACTACACATGCTTGGATATTCTGAAACAGGTAATTCTTACAGAGAGTTGACTGCATTACTTGAAGAAATTCTTCCAAGATGTGTACGGCAAGACTTTCATAATTATTTTCAACAACAGTATTGCTATTTGGAAACTCAACACCAGTTCTGAACAAGCTAGGCAATACATCAATGAAGGAAGCAGCAGATTGCAACAACAGATTGTCAGAATATAAACATGAATGTGCCTTTGCAACACTTCCCAGCAACTTCAATATTCTTACACAAGTTGACAATTTTCTCCGCAAATTGTGACTGCCTTGTTTCTCATCAGATGATGCTGGAAGTTCTAAAACCTCTCTGCAGAGCAGAATAAGACGGTGGTTGCATCTGAGATGAATAATAGCCCAATGCTGAGAAATAGTACTTAGCTTATTGACATTGGATGGAAAAGATTGTCCGACTGGATTCAAAGTATCAACTTGTATGCATTCCGAAATTAATGGTATTAACAGGTCATCATCTGCTTCCTTTTCCTGACAGCACAAGGAGCCTTCCCATAGAAACAAAAACATAAACAAATTTAGGGAGTGATGCAAGGCAGTGAAAGAGGATATAGCAGTCAATTGCGAAGCAATACCTTGAAGCATACACTGAACATTATCCTGCCATGGAAAAGCATCATCTTTATCAGTAATTGAAGGCAACAAATCCACAGGAACACTCGCTGGACACGACAGAGAAAGTTCCAACTCCTTCTGCACTCCGTCGAGTAGCAATAGCTCCAATAGTTGTAACATAGTGTTCTGAAAGAGGGACTCAGGTTAGATAAAGCAATATCAATATCACTGCACACATACTGGCAAACATTACAAAGACATCTAGAGTTGATATATGAAATTTTATACAAGTAGACAAAATAGTAAAATTGGAAAGAAGCTGAATGATACTCCATAGGATAATATCTCCATCCTGATGAGAGAGAGAGAGAGAGAGAGAGAGAGAGAGAGCAGCCCCTCCACCAACTCTACACTTTGTGATATGCAATCACAAAAAGGAAACAACATAGCTTGTAAACACTTTCCTACTCCAATTTTATGCTTCGGGTGTTACAAAAATATTTACAGCTAATTGATCCGGTTGTGGAGATCCCTTAATCTAAGGCCCGCCAAAAACATTGTTCATGGATATGCACACATATTAAAATTGAAGCATCTGCAGGCCCTTAGTTTTAAGTTATGTTTATAAGCTTTGATGTTGAGACGTGATTTAATTCTAACAGTCCAACCACCCCAGAAACCGCTCAATTAGAACTAACAACTTTCATGATTAGTAAATGACCTGAAGATGACCCCATAATATTCTCAGTGATGTCTATAGCTAGTATTGGAAATATAACTTCTATATCACACACAACACACATACATAGCTATGCGACCATTCAATAGCTTATCAAAACTGACACAAAATCAAGCATATACTAAAACAATGAGAACAGCATAAGCAAATTAATCAATAAATGCAATTGGCAAAGAAACCATTCCTCAGCTAGCAAGTACTTTCAGCGAAAATTACCAAGGCAAAAGCAATTAAAACACAACCACACGCACACACAAGAAGATTATTAAAGCAATTAGAACACAAACACGCGCACACAAGTAGATTATTGTACTGATATTAAAGCAATTTGAACACAATGCAGACACACAATTAGATTATTTTCTGTACATTACAAGAATGTGTTAGTTTAGACCTAACCCATGAGAAATATGAATTAACTAAGAAAATAAAAATATAAATAGAAAAATCTAAGGAAATCTGTCCTTCAAGCAAGTAATCAGAAACCTGAAGAGTTGAATCATCGCTTTTCGCAATCCATTTCTCCAAATAACACAGCGCAAATTCAATTGACTGCTGAATCACTGCCACAACCACTGGCTCAACTTGCTCAACTGTCGCACAACCACAATTCAACATTACTTATTTGATCAATATAAATTCAAAGCAACCATCACCACAAATAAACACGCCCATAACATACCGGATAACGATCGGATTGCTTTAACAACAGCAATCAACACACAAGCCAGGGCATGAATCCTAGTTTGGTCCCAGACCTCCAACCCTGACTGGCTGCCAGCTTTACCATCATCTCCGCCATTTTCAGAATCCACCGGTTTGACGGATTGCCTGAGGATCGAGTAGAGCTTCTGAAACCCTATCCTGAGCACAGACGCCGACGCATCTGAGCAGAGATTTTGCGAGAAATCTTCGGACGATAGAGCCGCGACGAGAGCGGCGATCTCCTCCGCCATGACACTCCGGTGAGCGTGGAAGTTCGCGATTAGCAAAAGTTCATTGGGCAATTGATCGGAGAGCAGAAGCGAGCTCTCGCGATTGAAATTAAGAGTGAGAAGAGAATTCTCGATACAAAAGTGAAGCGCAAGTGAAAGAAAATGTACACGAATTTTCCGAATAAAAGGGTTTAGTGTGAGGAGAGGAAGAAAATTTATAGGCAATGTTACAGAACTGCGTTGGAGCTTATTAGCTTAATTATGAAGCTATTTAATTTTGAATTCTTTTCTTGTTTTACTAGTAATGGACACCGTGGAATGTGATCCACCAATAGGAATTTTTTGAGAGGTTTTATTGAAGATTTTTAAATATTTACATAAACCGACTTTGCTTTTTTTTTTTTTTTTTTTTGTTAATTAATTCATTGATGATTCATTTTCCTCTGGGATGTGATCAGCCCAAACTTGCATTAAGCCATCAATTTCATGGGCTTGATCCGATCCAATCCAATCTTAGAAATAGCTGCTTGACTAGTTGACTTCTATATCGAACTTTAAATATCAAGTTAATTTAGGCAATTTGATACCGTTGTTTCAAGACAAATATATTTATGTCCTTTTGAGCCAATCTATTAACAGTGCAATCAAAATCTTTTTTGGAGTTGTAAGGGCAAACTCAAATTATCACATCTAAATATAAATGTGATACTTATGTTTGATTTCTAAATTCGAATCATAATATTGAGTTAAAAAATAAAATTAGCATATTCTAAAATTTTCCTTACATTTCAACTTAATCGTTTTAAAAATAATAATGTGATCCAAGAAAGTGATTTACTCAAAGGATCTTGCAAGTTAAGAGGAGATTCCGCTCCTTGATGATGTTGCAAATAGGAGAGAAAATTATGATTTTGATACAATGTTTCTGGAGGAGGTTTCACCTCTAATGGAACCTACCACCCACCATTGTTTTTCTTTCTTCTTGATCTTGTTTGCATATCTGAAAGTGTGAAACTGGAATGCTCATCAAACATTACATGAGTGTATTCGATCAATTTATTCACGTTAAACAACTTCTTCCAAGTGCAGGATAACCCCAAGGGCTTGTGGGTTTTTTTCATCAACTGGGGATCGTTTTTCACCACCCTCAATGGGATAGTCTACATGGTTCATAACTACTTATCCAACTATAGGACGCTTACCTAGTCATCTCCAGCTCTACCCAAACTTTTCGGGTTTGCCCTAACATTCCCCACTTGTTCGACTATTGCTGAGCAGTTTTTGGATATCAAAAGGAATTCCCCAAAAGTACTAAATTAAGAAAAGGTTAAGAAAACTCATAACATAGGTATACTAGTCATTTATACCACAAAACCAAATAATGAAATACTTTTCTACCACAAAAGATAGTCTTGTTACTTTTTTACTACAAATCATGAAAATAGAAAAATTTGCCCTTCTGATAAAAAAACAAAAAATTCATTGCACACTTAGTGACTTGCATGATATATGTGTTTTATAAGATTACACGTGTTAGTATATGTTCAACACAATTATTCCAGTAGAGATGTCCATGCATTAATGTTTACTCAAAAGAGAAACAAAATATGACTTATAAATATTCTAAATTATTACAAAATTTGAAGTCAGCTATCTGAGGTCGACAAGTTGGGGTCTAGAGGTGTGTCATCCAGAAGGTCAGCAATCTGCAACAAATGTCTATTATTTGCATGCCAACAATCAGCAACTAGTGTCTACTATCAGCAGCATCAACAACCAGCAATCAACAATCTGAACATCAACAATCAGCAGCAAAAGTCTACTGACAAGACGTCTACTAACATAAATCTACTAAACCAGAAAAGAAGAAAGTTGAGTTGAGGATGTTCTCTCTCCTCAGGACAAATTACATTCAAGTAGTGTTAACTGGAACCACGTGATGCCTCTAAAGATAAACCGACTTACATCTTGTGAATACTAGCACCACAAACTCACAAGCACTGGCGAACTCCGACAATTGAAAACTCAACCACAAATAAAATGATGCAAATGGAAAAACACAAGTTTTTGCAAGCGTAAAATTGTATAAAGATTGTGTGTGGAATGCATGACATGTTTCCCTATTTATAAACATCCACACATGGGAAGTTAAAAGTAATTAAAGATGAGAATTTAATTTTCAAGTGTAACAACTACAATCATCAACACATTGTAACGACCTCATCAATGCCACATATAACGTCTACTTTGAATTCAAGCTATGACTTGTTTGTCAATCAATCTCGTTTTCAAATTGTAAAAAGATATAGCTGATCTCAACCCAATTCGTCCAAATCCAGCCCAAAGTCCAATTGTTAAGATCCACGCCCACATCCGAGTCCGGAACCGAGCCAAGTCAGTGTGTGCTCCACAAGCTCTCTATTCCAAGAGTAGACTAACGAGTAGATCCATATAGCAAAACTACATTTATACTAGCTTTAAATGTACACATATTTCTATATGGGATCAATAACTCTCCACACTCCCACATCACTTGACAAATCTCATTTTAAGTGGCTAACTTCAACAATTAATTTATCACTCACCGAAATTCGATTTTGAAAAATACAAAATGTCTCGACTATCTACTCCAAACGTACATTAATATTTTGATATTCAACTATGTAATAATTGAATTTAATAGCCACCAAATAATTGGTCAAAGTGGTGTTACAACCACTAACTAAAAACAAATTTCAACAACACAATATGACACGATATGTACATATCATTATATCTCAATGAGATCCAATGATATGAACATATCGTGCAACCCTATTAGAGTCATATGGTTACATCATATGAACATATCGTTCAATTAGTAAGATTCAAAGATATGTTCATATTGTGTAACCCTATGGAAAAAAACACAACATGTAATATCCTACACAAGAGTAAGTTTTTGTTTTTCACTTTTTTTCAGAACGACAATTTTGTCACATTTTCTGATTTGTAGTAGAAAAGTAACAAAACTATCATTTGTGGTAAAAAAAAAACCGCTTACATGAAATGTGGTAGTTAGCTAGCTCAAATAACATATTCTATTACATCATTTATGCAATACATCTTGATAAAATAAATGAAATTTTGACAAGAATGATGTGTATGTTTTGTGTTGATAAAATATGTCTAGTAAGTTATTTCATTAATTAAAATTTGTCTTATAAGTTTAACAAATTATGTGGAAATGTCTTGTAACCTGCCACACCTAGTCTTCTCATTAGTAAGAGACTAATAGTACACTTTTTTTCTATTGGTGTCTAGACCTAAAAAGATTCTGATCACTAGTCATGATTATGAAAATTTTGAATTACTACATATACTCAATTTTCCGACCAAAATAGCCGTCAAACAACTCATAAATACAATCAATCTACAAATATCAGTTAAAATACATGAGTCAAATATCAAAATGACTCCATTTCATAACCAAACTATAACCCTAAGTCAATTTCATAATTCTTGTTTTACTGTTGTTGTTTTAAGAATAAAAATCTATGTAATCCCTAACAAGATGTTTTAAGCCACGTTTTTCTATTTGCAGGAGGGTCATTGTGATATTTTTGGTGACAAGGGTGTCGTTGATGCAATAATTACTTACTACTAATGTAATATAAATTATGAGCATATGTAAGATCTCTTAATTTCTTTCTCAGTGACACACTAACTATAGTGTCTTTTTAAGTATGATTCTCTCACATGTAGTAAATTGGTAATTTCATGAATGAATGATTAAATTTGTGACTCTTGACCTTTCAAGTGAGAAATTAATGTTATAAGTCATTATAAATAAAAATGATAAATTCATAATGACTCAATTTAGATGTTAGTTCTCAATTCTAAATCCATATTTTAAAATTTCTCAATAAGAGATTTAATTTAACATATTTTTTTCTCAACATAAGGCTTCAAATTAGATTAAGTTCTTAATTCAAGATAAAATTTAATTTTTTTTAAATTTTATCTTTTTCTTTTCATTTATATTTACAGGTTTATTTATATTTCAATATGTATTTACAATTTGGATAAAGTAAGACAAATAAGTCCAATTTTGGAACGATCTTCATCCAATTTGTTTTAATTTATATTATTCCATCAAAAGTTTACTCTCTGCACACAACGCAGGGCCTTCTTCAGCTAAGACAGCTCTCCAAATACAAAAGTTACCAATGGCTTCTGTTTTGGAGCTAAATTCACATTCTTTACAAACACAATCATCCACATACTCCTCAAGAAAGGTTCTCATGCAATACTTGATATCATACAAAAATCAAACACACTTTAATACCTAAGTACAATAGATAACTCAAAACTATAGTTTCCTGATTATTAACACAAATTAGTTTCGAAGCTATGTTCACAACTTATGACTGACGAAAAAAACAATAATATGATTGATGAAAAAGTACATGAAATAGGAGATAGACTACTAAACATATGACCTAAAAGTGGAATTTTGATCTTATCTTATTACATGATGGTTAAAATCATTTTTGATTCCATAACTATTGCGTCTTCTGATTTTGGTCCCATAATGATTTTCAACGTAATCCCACAATTTAAGAACAAGTCTGATTTCATTCTAATTTTGTCTGAAAATTTTTAATTTTGTCGGAAAATGTCACGTGCCAATTTCTTATTTGAATTTTGATTTTAACATTTCATCAATAAGAATTTGACACGTCACATTTTTCAATATGATTCATCAAAATTGGACTGAAATTGCATAAATTTTTAAATTGTGGGATTAAATTGAAAGTCACGATCATTATGGGAGAAAAATCGAAAAAACATGATAGTTATGGGACCAAAAATGATTTAAATCATATTTGAGGAAGAAAAAGTTATTCTCTTCCATTGATGAAAACTAAAACGATTAGCAAATACTCATTAACACGGTATCTTGTATTTAAAAATGACCTCCACATTTTCATATTCATGATCAACCAACAACTCAAATAAAAAAAATTTGACAACCAAAATACCTTTAATTAGGAAATTTCAAGTATATATCTGGACATCCAACTTGTAGTCGGATTTAGTCCAACATGTGTCGTCCACTTGGTATATATGTGTACAATATGTGGAATATAAAAAATGAAAAGAGTAAATGAATAGAAAGTCTTAAGGGAAATGAAAAGTAAAAAAAATTCAATTTGTAGATTTTCTCTCTCTTGATGAGTGCATGATAGCTTCATTCAACCTTTTTCTCTCAATTAGTACAAGTCATCTTCAATTCATTCAAAATTTACTCTCTATACACAACTCAAGCCTTCTTCCACAAAAGGTAGCTCGCTAAATAGAAAAGTTAACAATGATTTTGTTTTGGAGTTAAATTCACATTCTTCACAAAAATTGTCGGTTTAAAGTGGTACATAGGGGATGAATGAACCTCTATCGATTTTGTAAATTCTTTTGAACTTACTGCACTGTAACCTAAATAGCTTATAGCGTAGGTTACTGTTTCAGCTTACAACGCTAGGATGCAACATTGCTTGCAGAAACTAAAGTTCTTTGCACAACAAAAACTTATAGTTTTTTTAAAACCTTTGTAGAAATATGAGTTTAAGCAAAACTTTAATGCAGTATGATGATCAAGATAAATGCAGCAAGATGGGGCAACAAAGATGTTAAAACATGAAATAAACACACAAAGGCTTATAGTGGTTTAAAGATGGCGTAATCCTTCTATGTCCATCTACTCTTTCTAAGAGGATGAACTTCGTTAAGCAAGTTTTTTTACAGGACTCAAACCTTACAACTATCAACCTAATGAGCTACACCTACTAAGACTTAACTTCCACACAGGTTGCTTAAGTCCCAAAGACAGATCCACATAGGATCACACAAACTCGCATAGAGTTAATGTCTTAACACTGAGATCGAACACTCAGCAATGAATCAATCTTCCTATCAACTGAGGACACCTAAAAAAGGTTAAGCACACAACACTGAGGTAAAAATATATAAAGATTGTCTTCAACTAGTGCTCGAAACAGCCTTGTGAAGTATTGAGCTTGATCTAAGGCTTGATTGCTTCTTTCAAGGTTGAGTGACTGAAACTTGAGAGTTTGTAAACTTTTTGGAATTTAAGGATTTTTTTGCTTACAATTCGAATGTGAATGTTTCAGTAGTTGCTTCAGTCGATATCTTCATCTATTTATAGGTGAAGGAATATGCCCGTTGAAGAGAGATATACTCCTTTGAATTTGAATCATCTTTAAATATTGTTGAGCTCGCATTTAATGTCTTCCACTTTGCATTAAATTTTCCCTGTCTTGCACTCTAGGGTATTGAATAAGGTTGTACTAGATTGTAGAGATGCGTAATGTGTTAGGCCACGTGTTCGCTGCTTATTAGCCCTTGGTACTGCTTCATTTAGTTTGTCTCTACTGGCTAGTTTTAAAGTGATTTTTCCTTGGACAATACTGATCTTCCTTGTACTGCATTGGAGTGAGAAATTCAGCACTTTATTCTTCTTGTCTTCTTAACTTATTAGATTTGATTTATTGTTCAATGGTTATCGTGAAATAAATGAACTTGCAAGTTAAATAATTGTTATGAATTGAATTTGAGAGTTGAATGATTATTGTGGGTTTAAGTGTGAGTCTTATCAAATAATTTGTTTTTGCAACAAGAGGATGAAATTATACTTGTGGGTCATATTTATGTTGGTCATGTGGTGCTGTGTTCACGGAGTTGGTGTTGTGTGCATGAAATTGATGTTGTGTGCACAAGAGTGGTGTTGTGTGCACGAAATTGGTGTTGTGTGCACAAAGATGGTGTTGTGTGCTCGAAATTAGTATTGTGTGCACAATGGTGGTGTTGTGTGTACGAAATTGGTGTTGTGTGCACAAGGTTAATGTTTTATACATGAAGTTGGAGATGTGTGCACATAATATTTTAGAAATGAACTATGTGAGTGTTTGAGTGGGAGATTAGAAATAAAATAGGTGATTCAAGAAGTGGATTCATGAGAATGAGTTGTAAAGAATCATAATATCATGTATAATTTCTATTTACTGAGATTTATCTCACGTAATTTATGTTTTGTAGGTAACCATGATAATATGTAACGTTATGGACGTACCAGGCAAGCTGTGGAGCTCCTGCAGGGTTTTGAGTATTCATGTACATAGATAACGACCTGTTAGGCATGATTGTGGTTTATGCTAATTTTGCTTTTAGATATTAAATCTCATTTGAACATGTTATGTATTATGTAATATGATGCGTACTAATGAGTTAATATGAAAATTGTTCGTGAGTTGCTAATTTGTTTAAACTTCGTTTATATATATAATGTATGTAAATAGGGTATTGTTGGGTTTGAGATAATGTTATGTTGTTTTAAAAAAATATATATAGTAGATTTTCAGATTGTGTTATATTTAAAATTTGTTTTATATTCAGTTGAGTAAGTGTGGTCCTGACACTTGGGGATTATATAGATTTTTATTCTTAAAACAACAAAAGTATAATGTTCTCAATTGATGTTCAATTGTTCCACATTTTTTCAAATTGGAGGTGCAACTCATTCACATAGCTTATACTCCCTCCGTCCCGCTCAGATTTGCACGAAGGGACGGGCACGGAGGTTAAGAAAAAGCTGCTTTTGGGCACGGAGCTCAAGAAAAAACTATTTTTGTAGTGTTAAAGTTGAATAGTAAAGGGCAATTTTGTAAATTTTATTTGCCATTTTTGGAGTGTGCAAATCTGAATATTATGGGACGGACGAAAACGGAAAGTGTGCAAATTTGAGCGGGACGGAGGGAGTATATTATAGTTTTTTGAGAAAAATAAAAAAGAAACATAAGTTAGTTCACAACCTATACCATTAATATGTATGTAAAGCACGTGAAATAGAAAAAAGGCTATCAAACACATGGTCTATAACATCAAATCAAAAAAGTAAAAAAATAGAATATCATCTTATTATAAGATGAAGACGTTATTCTATTCCATTGATGAGAACCAAAATGATTATCAAATACTCAATAACACAGAATATTATGTCCAAGAATGACCTCTATACATCAACGTTTATGATCAACCAAAAATTCAAATAAAAAAATTTGACAACCAAAATACCTTTAATTAGAAAATTTCAAGTATATATCTAGATATCTAACTTACAGCTGAATTCAATTTTTAGCAAATAGTCAAGCTATGTAAGTTTCATTAGCACTTGTTGTTTTTTTAAGCAATATATATATATATATATATATAAGAGATTTGCAACTCCTCAATATTGACCTCAGTCCGACATGTGTTGTTCATGTGTAGTAGCGGACCCAGGATTTTGACTCAAGGGGCCCAACACATGGTCATAATTCAATATGAAAATATTCAAAAATTAATAACTACTATGGGTTGTATTTTTTCGTAGTATCTTTTCATTATCTATAAAAATTGAACAATTATTAGATAATAAATAAAAAGTGGTGATGAACGATCAACTGAGAAGCTGGTCAGTCAGTACAAACTAAACTTCAAAACTAGAAATGAGACACATTACAAACCAAATGATTCCCTAGATATTTAATTCCAAAGATAATCAACTGATTTTTAACAACCAAATTTGGATACATCAACAAACCAAATGATTCCCTAGATATTAGAAAATAAAAATATGTAAATAACTGGGAATGAGAAGTTGGTCAGTACACACAACAATGCCTCTATGATTTACTGCTCATTAAGTGCATAAACTGAAAATCAAAGCACACTACAAACTACAAACTACAAATGAGACACATTGCAAAGCATCGCGAAACAACACACTAACAACAAGAACCTGTGGGCTCACAACCACTTGGCTAAAAGAAACATAAGATAAAATTAAAATAAAGATATTCACAGATTATGAAATCTAATTTAATTGCAAAGTCAATCAAATGATTTTAAACCAAAAAATAAAAAAAAACTAGACGGAAATGAAAGACCATACCTCAAAATCCATTACCAACAAAACCCGATTCCTAAAAATTAAGATCACGGTGAAGCAGTAAAAGAAAATCAACAGAAACAAGAATATAAATTTATGAAACCAAATCATATAATGGTCGCCCAACAGAGAGAAAACATACGGGACAGAGTAACTCAAAGTGAAAAATGGCAGCCGTGTGACAAAACAATGACAGAAGAATAGAAGATTGAACATATTAAAAACACAGAACATCTGATTGTCTTACATCTTTACTTTGGGAAAAAAAACCTTGTAAAAGCATTTGAACAGGTAGATATTTCACAATAACCAATCAGTATCTTCACAACAAGAACTCAACTAACACATGACACCCAATTAAAAAAATGAACAAATATGTTAATAATTTCATCTACACTCGAGCACAGATAATAGAATCATCTAATTAAAAACCAACCTCTAACAAGTTGTTAATTTGGGGAAAAGCTATTTGGGGGAAAAGCTTCACTGCCCCTCTAATGGAGAAACAATTCGCTGGAATGGAAGTAAAACAATTTGGGGAATTCATATTCTTTTTTAATTAAAATATTAAATTACCAAAATACCCCTACCTTTTTCTCAAAATTTCAGGGTGCCTAGTGCCCCTCTTGGCCCCCCTATGGGTCTGCCCCTGTTCATGTGGTACACATGTGTACAATATATGGCACATAAAGGATGAAAAGGGTAAATAAACATAAATTATTTATGGAAATGAAAAGTAAAAAAAAAACTCTATTGGTAGATTTCTCCTTTCCTGATGAGAGCATGATAACTTTATTCATAAATTTTCTCTTTGCATATAACTCAGAGCCTTTTTCCACTGAGGGAAACTTTCCAAGTAGAGAAGTTAAAAATGACTTTGTTTTGGAGCTAAATTCACACTCTTCACAATCCAATCATCCACATGCTCCTGAAGAAAGGTACTCATGAAATATCCGATATCAGATAAAAAACAAACACAGTTTAATACCCAACTAGACCAAATAACTTAAAGCAAGAATATCGTTTCCTAATTATTGATTATCATAGAGTACCCTCCATAATATAATTACTTCCCTTCTATAATAAACCAACAAAGACATGAAGACAAAAAAAAAACTAATACTTAAAAGAGACTTCATTTATTGTGCAACTAAGAAATAAATTAAGAGATCTTACATATGCTCAGAATTTATTTTACATTGGCATCAAATAATTATTGCATTACGAAATGTCACCATATATATCACAATGGTCCTCCTGCAAATAGAAAGATATGGCTTAAAACGCCTTGATTGGGGATTACATAGATTTTTATTCATAAAACAACAAAAGTATAATGTTCTTAATTGATACATGAACGATTCTACATTTTATCAAACTACAAGTATAACTCATTCACATATCTTATACATTACAATTTTTTAGAAAAATAAAAAAGAAACATAAATTAGTTCAAAACTCATTAACATTAAGCCTATGTTTATCGATAATCGGTTGGTTGAGATCATAATAAAAGGACAAGAGATATATTTAAAAAAAATAAAAATAAAAGAAAGGTCGTGACATGGGGTGACTTAGGTTGGCCAACCAACCTAGATCACAACCCAATCTTTTGCCATGTGTGAAATTGTATTGGTGGAATTAAAAAAGTTTTGGATATAATTTGGATTATTAATATTGAAGATAATTTTTATTAATTTTTAAATTTTTTTTTATCAAAATTCATTTTTTCTCTCTACAAATAGAATCTAATATTTACATATTTTGAAGCATAATCTAAAACTCTCTATTTTCTTACAACCTGGAATTTTCTCTTTTTCAAACTCCCAAAATTAATTTTTTTCGATTTCATTTTCCAACTATTGTAATTTTAATTTATTTATTGTGCTGGAAGATTATTTAAGTGTATGATTTTTTTTCCTTATTATAATTGCGGAATTAAAATATTAAATATTTTTTTATCTATTTCTTACACTTTTTAAATATAATATAAATGACTCAAAATAAAATGCAATTATTAAATAATGTTAGAAACATATTTTAAAAGTTAGGTTGGTGTCACTAATAAATTATAAAAATGTTGGGGTTCGGTTGGGTTGTAGGTTGTGTATGTGGATAAGAGAAATAAATATTTTATTAAAAGGTTGGGTTGTGTTGGGTTGTGTTGGGTTGTTTATCAATACAGTCTAATATCCATGAAAAAGTACATGAAATAGGAGAAAGACTACCAAACGCATGACCTAATACTTTATGTTTTTTTACTTTGGTCGTGTATCAGTACATATAAAACAATGAATTACAAAATTGAAAACAATATAACGTTGTCCCAAGAGCACAACCAAGTTGGTAAAGACTTGTGTAATGTGGGAGTAATCTAGATTCGATTCTCACGTGCGATAAATTTTTCACGGAAATATTGTGGAGGTTTGTTTTAGAGATTGAGTTATGTTGATTCTCTTCCAAAGGTGTCACTTATACATGTCCCTCGATTTACATCTCACTTGTCCGAGGGATTTACCTTACGAGTAGAGGAGTTCTTTCATCCACCTCTTACTAAAAAATAAGTAAATAGTGTTTGGTTGAGATAATTTAATGATAAAATAATGAGAGTCATTAAATAATTAGTGTAATAGGTGACAAATTTGATTAACAAGGAGAATTTAATGAAAATGAAAATCATTACTTTGATGGTAACAAAACTTTTAACAAGTACCAAACATGAAATGTTATCATTTTCAGGGATAATACCATCTCCAACCAATAAAAGAAAATAAAATGGAGTATGAAATACACCAAAACATTTTAGTACAGATGTTGATAATGAAATATTAAATACATCCTAATTTTTTTGGTATTGCCACAACACTGGCCACCTGCATTACATTGGGGTATGACTTACCAGTTAGTTCATAAACTCACTCTTAAAAAGCAAAAATCATATCTCATCTTATTACCGGATGAAGAAGTTATTCTCTTCCATTCATGAGAACCAAAATAATTAACAAATATCCAGTTACACGAAATCATGTGTTTAACGATGACGTCTATATTTCCACATTAACGATTAGTCAACAACTTAAATGAAAAATTTTGACAACCAAATTACCTTTAATCAAGGAATTTCAAGTATATATCTAGACATCAAACTTACAACCAGATTATATTTACAACAAGTAGTCAAACTATGTAAGTTTTATTTGCAGGTTTTTTTAAGCAACCTATATATATATAAGAGTTTTGCAACTCTCCAATACTGACAAATCAACATCTTTAAGTTTCGTCAGTCTGGCATGTATTGTCTATGTGACATACTTGTGTACAATATGTAGCATATAAAAATGAAAAGAGGAAATGAACAAAAGGTCTTAAGGGAAATAAAACGTCAAAAAAGAAACTCAATTGGTAAATTTTCCTCTCTTGATGAAAGTATGATAGCTTCAATCACAGAGATGTATTTAGTCTATCACGTTTCAACATTCTTCTCATAATTAGTAAGTTTCATTAGCACTTTTCATTTATAAGAAATCTATATATAATAGAAAAGTTTGCAAATGTTGACAAATCAACATCTTGAAATTTTCTCAGTTCGACATATGTTGTCTATGTGACATAATTGTGTACAATATGTCACATATAAAAAATGAAAATGTGAAATGAATAGAAAGTCTTAAGGGAAATGTAACATCAAAAATCACGTAGATATATTAGGTCTTCCCCGTTACAACTTTCTTTTCCAAATTAGTAAGTTTCATTAGCACTTTTCGTTTTTAAGCACTCTATATATAAAAGAGAGGTTTACAACTCCCGAATACTAACAAATCAACATCTTTGAATTTTCTTAGTCTGACATGTGTTGTTTACGTAACATACTTATGTACAATATGTTGCATATATAAAATATGAAAAAAGGAAATGGATATGAAGTCTTAATGTAACGCCCCAAAATCTTTCGGTCAAAATATCAGAGTTTTTCTTCTTTGGGCGTTAAGAGAGAAAGGGGAAAGAGGCGTACAGATATAAAATAGAAAGAAACAGGAGAGGATAAGAAGCGGTACAATTAAAACATCGGATACAACCGATAAAAGAATGTTTGAAACCATACGCAGCGGAAAAACATCAGGATCTTTTACAAAGATGGAGAAATACAGTTTTCTTTTACAAATGAACAACGTATCTTTAAAAGACAAAACCAGAAGATGGATACAGTTGATAGGGCACCCCTCTCTCTACGCATCAAGGTTCTCTTCTTCTCCTATAGTATGAGTACAGGTGGGGGGTGAGTGCGTTGAATACACTCATGGGAGAAAATTCCATGTTTTAACATGTTATTAAACATATAAAATAACTCAGCAAATAACCACATCACATAAATACGCAACACATAAGTCAGTTCATTAAGGGACAGACAACCCACGACTCACCAAAAGGACTCGCAGCCCAATGGACACTAAGCCCAAAGGACACTCCGTCGACTCACTAATGGACACGCAGCCCAATGGACACTAAGCCCAAAGGACACTCCGTCCAAACCTACCACACTATCGTAAAATAAGCACAGAATATAAACACAGCACGTAGAGTTCAACAATTCATATATCACATAGGGAAAACTGTAAACAGATAAAGGTTAAGAGGTTACCCCCACACACAACATATATATAAGTTCATAAGCATGCGTTCATTCATCATCATAGTATGTTGAATACCGAAACATATGGTTAATAGGGTTTAGAGGTTACCCCCACTTTCAACATATAATCACAACACTCATCTCAAGCACATAAGTTCACAAATCATAGCGTTTGTTAACAGAAATATAAAGGTTAGGGTTCAGAAGTTACCCCCACCTTGTTCGGTGGTTACTACGTGAGTAGCGAGTACCAGAGATCAAATGTCTCAAAGCTCGAGTAGCGAGTACCAACGATCTCGTGTCTCAAATCTCGTGTTCCAAATCCCGTGTCTCAAAGTTCAATCCAACTGATTGCCTACATACGTTACGACGTTTCTTAGATCCTTAATAAACATAATTAAAGATATAAATGACTTCGTAGGAAGTGCGATCGTTAAAGACGCGACGGATAGAGAGATCTAAAGATTGAGACCGAAGAAATGGGAGGGACAGATCAATATAAGTGGCTGAGATGATAGGGAATGAAATTTGGGTCACGACGGAAAAAGAATGAGCTCGATCGGAGTTGAAACGAGCCCGAACGGAGCATTTTAAGTTTAGGGGTAAAATGGTAATTTTGGTCAAAGGGTTGATTTTAACCGGGCCCACGACCCTCGGTCAACGACGTTTCATCAACGATAACTCGATTCGGACGAACGGTGGAAAAAATGAGGTTCGAAACGAAAACACGGCATTGCGTGCACGTTGGCACCCGACGGGCGCGCACGGGCGCGTACGGGCGCACGCGGCACCCGGCAGTCTCGGCAGGACTCGGCAGCATGGGCGCGTGTCTCGGCGGCTGCCGAGTTTTCTCGGCAGCGGGTCAGCTTCTCTCGGCAGCCTCGCGCGCCAGCGCACACACGTCTCGGCAGGACTCGGCAGCTGCCGAGTTTTCTCGACAGCGAGCGCGCACCACTCGGCGGCTGGCCGAGTTTTCTTGGCAACCTTGGCCAGCTCGTGCCCAGGTCACCCGGCGTTGCCCCTGTTCGTCAGCCCACTTCCCGGCGCCACCTGCTGCGGTGGCGCCGCTCATTTCCGGCCACTACCTGGTCCGCCGGCGATTCCACGCCGCCGACCACCACCTTCGACCACCCTCGCCGGAATCCGACCGTGTGTAGCACCCCGGGTCAAAATGAGCATAATTGAATAATTAAACATTTGAACCCCGACTTAATAATTATGTGCGTATGTTTTGACTGTTTAATTTAGTACGTGCGTTTCAGATACTTGGTTAACGCCGGTTTTAGTTTTAGATGGGTATTTTTTTCGTGACATGGAACCTAGAATACGATTTTACCAAGAGATTCGTATCAGAAATAAGAGAAAATAGAAACAAACTAGGGGTCAATTGGAGACCCGTAGCTCAACTGACGAAGGAAAGGGTAAAATTACAATAAAAGGTAAAAATAAAAATAATATTTTAATGAAAGGTAAATGAAAATATTTTTGGTAAATGGTAACTTTTCAACGGTAAAAAGGTAAATTCCAAAATCTATAAATAGGGGCTCATAACTTTCAAAACTTATACGTTTTCAAAGCCGACGACCCGAGCGACGCTCGCGACGCGAACACGTAAGTTCTCTTTCTTTTCTTTTCCTTTACGTTTTTATTTTCCGCCGCCGCCGGAGTGCCACCGGAGCGCCGCCGGAAACCGCCGTCGCCGGAGCCGCCGCCGCCGTCGCCGGAAAAGTCACCGGAGCCGCCGCTGCCGTCGCCGGAAAAGCCGCCGGAGCCGTCGTCGTCGCCGGAAAATTCGCCGGAGCCACCGCTGCCGTCGCCGGAAAAGCCGCCGGAGCCGCCGTCGCCGTCGCCGGAAAATTCGCCGGAGCCACCGCTGCCGTCGCCGGAACAGTCGCCGGAGCCGCCGCCGCCGGTGGTGGTGGCTGGTGCTGCTGGGCGCGCCGGGTGCGCATGCCGGACGCCGGGTGTGCACGCCGGGAGGCGCCGGGCAACGGGCGCGCGGGCGCGGGCGACGGGGAATCAGTGCACGCGCGGGCGCGGGCGACGGGGATCCTGTGCGCGCGTCGGGTGCCGTCGTGCATGCCGAGCGCGCACCGTCGAGTTTTTGTACCCGCCCGACCGAGTCTTTTTGTACGTCGGGTCGACCGGGAGTCGGGGCCCAGTCAAAGTCAACCTTTTGACCAAAATTACCAAAATACCTTTCGATATTAAAACTCTCCGTTCGAGCTCGTTTCAACTCCGATCGAGCTCATTCTTTTTCCGTAGCGACCCTAATCTTTTCCTCTATCATATCAGTTGCTGAACTGATCTTTTCTCCCTTGTCTCATCGACCTCGATCTCTTGATCTATCGATCCGTCTCGTCTCTATCGAATGATTCTTCTCTACGGCTATCTTTATACATTTTAAATATAAGTTTTAAGCGTATTAATGATGTAAGAAATTTTGTAAAATTGTGTAGGCTATCCATTGGGTTGGTATTAGTTGGAGTGGGAATCAAGATACCAAGTCTTTGATACTAGCGACTCACGTGGTAACCACCGAACAAGGTGGGGGTAACTTCTGAACCCTAATAACTCTATTTGTTTAATGTTTTCCATATTTGATATATGAACTGTTGAACTCTACGTGCTGTGATTATTTGCTATGATTACTATGTACGTGCATACATTATGAATATGATATATGTGGACGGAAGTCCAAAGTCATGTTAAGATGGACTGGTGGCCCATAAAAGCACCATATGTTAAGATGGACTGGTGGCCCATAAAAGCACCATACGTTAGGGATGGACTGGTGGCCCGTAAAAAGCACTAGCAGAACGGAGGTCCATGATCTCGTTCTGGGATGGACTGGTGGCCCGTAAAAAGTACCAACGGAATGGAGGTCTATGATCTCGTTCTGGATGGACTGGTGGCCCGTAAAAAGCACCAATGGACTGGTGGCCCATAAAAGCACCATATGTTAGATGAGTACTCTTAGAGTTATGTGTCCGTATTATATGTGCAATGCATTATATGTGCTGTGTCTCATTGCTGAACTATTATATATGTTGGATCTGTGTATCTGCTTAATAATGTTAAAAACTTGGTGATTAATTCCACGAGTGTATTCAACGCACTCACCCCCCACCTGTACTCACACTACAGGAGAAGAAGAGAATCTTGATGCGTAGAGAGAGGGGTGCCCTATCAGCCGAGTCCATCTTCCGGTTTTACCTTTTTAAGGATATGTTGTTCGTTTGTAAAAGAAAACTATATTTCTTCTTCTTTGTAAAGGATCCTGATGTTTTTCCGCTGTTATGTAAAATGGTTTTATTTCGGCTAGACGCCGAGGATTTGTATACATAAAATCGTATGTTCTTTTTCCCAAAGATTTCTATTTTATTTCATGCACGTCTTTTTCCCCTTCTTTCTTCACGCCCGCAAGTAAAACTCTGATAAAATACGAAAAGATTTTGGGGCGTGACACCGTGAATAGTACCTGAAATCTTGCCGCAAAACCCTTCGATAACCTGATTTTTCGAAACCCAACCCCAACCCAAAAACTCCGGCCGGTGACTTCCAGTCGCCGGCGACCACTCCCAACCCTTCCGCCGACGACCCCCCGTCGCCGGCCACCTTTCCTGCCCTGCCCAACACCCACACACAGCCATATATACTCACGCATGCCACACACACGCTCAAACACACACACCATCAGGTTCACCTGGCCAACGACTTCCAGTCACTGGCCACCCACCGGAACACCTCGCCGGCGCATCACCAGCGCCGGCCAACCTTTCCCGCACGGCGGCGCCACCCAGCGCCGCCCACAACAGCATGCAAACTCACACACACACTAACACACCTACATACACACACATGTACGTATACATACATATGGCCACTGTCTGTCTCCAGCGGCGCCGGCCCTCCAGCGTCGTGCCCTTACCTCCAGCGGCCTCCAGCAGCAGCTCCGGCGTGGTGGAGAGAGAAAAACAGAAGAGAGAGAAAGGTTGGGGCAAAGGTTAGGGTTTGGGCTACTGTTTTTCACCATTTTCCGGCGAACGGTAAGTCGGAATTGAATTCCGAGACCTATCCTAGATTCATCTCGTCGAAACGAACGTTGTGTGTGAAAATCAGCCAAAACCGACAACGTCGGATTTTCCGGCCACCTGCCGGCGGCGGCGACGCCGCGCCGGAGGCGGCGCCGGCGGTGGCCCGCTGGAGACAGAAAATAGAGGGGAGAGAGAGGGAGAGGTGAGAGAGACTTACTCGTGTTCGTCGCTTTTCGGCTCGTTCGGAAAAACGGTGAAAAATGAATTAGGAGGGCCTCCTATTTATAGATTTGGAAAAGTTATTATTCATCCAAAATATCTTGGCACTATTCATCCATTGACTTTTCCCTCGTTACTATTCATCATAAATATCTCGTATAGGCTCTTCGTATACGTCTCGTATACGTCGTATTCCTTGTTTTCACTGTTTTCTTCGTTATATGAGCTACGAGTCTCTGATTAACCTCTAGTTTGTTTCTATCTTCTCGTCTTCTCGATACGCATCTAATGGTATAGAAATATTCTATATACCATGTCCAAGAAAAAAATCGATCTAAAACGTGCATTAAACACGTATCTGAAACACACGTAATAAATTAAACAGTCAAAATATATGCACATAATTATTAAGTTAGGGTTCAAATATTTAATTATTCAATTATTCTCATTTTGATCCGGGGCGCTACACTTAAGACAAATGCAACATAAAAAAAACTAAATTGTTAGATTTCTCATCTCTAAAGCAGGATAACATCATTTTAAGCTAAATTCACATTCTTCACAAATACAATCATCCACAAGCTCCTCGGAAATGTTCTCATGAAAATATCCGGTATCAAATAAAAAACAAACACAATTTGATGTCGAATTTAAAAAAAAACGTTCAAACAAGAATATAGTTTCTTGATTATTGCCTATCACGGAGTACTCTCCATAATACATTTGTTTCCCTCCAAAACAAACCAACAAAGACATGAAAAAAAAATCATACTTAAAAGAGACACTACAATTCGTGTACAACTATGAAAGAAATTATGAGATCTTACACGTGCTCAAAATTTATTTTACAATAGCAACAAAAACAAATAATTATTGCATCAACAACACCATTGTGACCACATATATCACAATGGTCATCCTGTAAATAGAAAAACGTGATTGAAACATATTATTTGGGAATTACGTAGAATTTTATTCTTACAACAAAAGTATAATGTTCTCAGTTGATGCAACAATTCACTACAAGAAATCACACATTTTGTGACGAATATTTTTGCAACGATAAAAAAATTGTCACAATTTGTTACTTAAAGGCGACAAATGTTATTTTTGTCATTAAAATACTAGAAATTGTGACAAAATTTTATTTTGTCACCATTGATAATTTTATTCGTCACTAATTTATAAATTTCATGACGACATAAATTATTTCGTCACAATAATAATAGGTGATGATGTTAATAATAATTGGTGACGAAATTCGATGTCATAAAAATATATATTTTCATGACGATGTTATTTTTCGTCATTAATTATTCTAAATAATTATTTACAAAATTATTTCGTCACAATAATAATTGGTTACGATTTTAATTATAATTGGTGACGATATTTGATGTTTTGAAAAATAAATTTTTGTGACGGTGCTATTTTTTGTCATTAATTATTTGAATTAATTAGTGACAAAATTCTTTTGTCACGATAATAATTGATGACGATTTTAATAATAATTGGTGACGAAATTCGATGTCATAAAAATATATATTTTCATGATGATGCTATTTTTCGTCTTTAATTATTCTAAATAATTATTTACAAAATTATTTTGTCACAATAATAATTGGTTACGATTTTAATTATAATTGGTGACGATATTCGATGTCGTAAAAAATTAATTTTTGTGACGGTGCTATTTTTTGTCATTAATTATTTGAATTAATTACTGACAAAATTCTTTTGTCACGATAATAATTGATGACGATTTTAATAATAATTGGTGACAATATTTGACGTCATAAAAAATATATTTTTATGACGATGCTATTTTTTGTCATTAATTATTTGAACTTATTACTAACAAAATTATATCGTGAGTGCATTAACATTTTGAGTTTTGAACATTCATATGTTGGCCATTGAAATCGAGTTAATATATCAAAATTGGAAATCAATGACTTATATTAATAAGTAATGATACTTTATAAAAAATAACAAAAATTATATGATAATAGAAAATTGAAAAATATCAAAAATTGAAATAAAAGAAATGCATGCAGGATATTATTACATGAAGCACCAGTGGTCTAGTGGTTAGAGTACCACATTGGGCACTCGGGTTCAATTCCCAGACAACGCACAATATTAGCGTTGGTGACGACGTGTGCGCTGACATTAGCGCTGTGATGACATGTCACGACAACGCTCAAAATATGGAAAAGACAAATTTTAGTGACAACAAATTAAATTCGTGAAATCTTGTGTCAAACAATAGCTTCCACATTTACACATTTATGATCAGCCAACAACTAAAATTAAAAATTTTGACAATCAAATTCCTTTAATCAAGGAATTTCAAATATATATCTAGACATCCAACTTACAACCGGATTATATTTTTCACCAAGTAGTCATGTAATGCCCCGTCCTTGTGGATTTAAATAAAATATCAGAGTTTAATAAATTTTCCATTTGGGGCGTCCAGATACTCGATCAAACACGAAATTTCAAGGTAATTTAAAACTTTCAAATCAAGATAAATCAATTTGAGCATTCCTATTTTATAAAACGTAAATTCTACACAGCGGAAGAACAATATTTTTCTTTATAATCATACAGCTAAAACTGTACAGCTTTGCAAACTAAGTTTTTCTCAAAAGATAACAAGATCATCTTCTATATAAATAAATAATATAACACCCCTTTCGATTCCAGTAAAACTCTTTTGTAATCTTTAGAACATCGGCTACCAGCGTCCACCACTTGCACACCACGCTCAATGATTCCTTAGGCTGAAAACGTTTTTAATATAAAAAGGGGTGAGTGTATGAAGACACTCAGTGGGGTGGGACTTGTGAGCATTTAAAACATAACAGGTAACATAGACATGTAATTCATCAAGCACATAGTTGCGAGTCTGAACCGCCTTGGAAAACTTTGCGGTTCTGAGCCGCCATGGAAAACATTTTGTGGTTCTTAGCCACCGTAGAGTTAATGTGGTTCTTAGCCACCGTAGAGTTGTGGTTCTTAGCCACCGTAGAGTTTATGTGGTTCTTAGCCACCGTAGAGTTGTGGTTCTTAGCCACCATAGAGGTTGTGTGGTTCTTAGCCACCGTAGAGTTAGTGTGGAACTAAGCCACCTTGCAAACACATCACACACATAACAGTTTCACTCATCTTGCAAACATTTCATACTCACTTTTGTCACGTAATAGGCATATAATGTCACGTTTACAAATTAATCATAATCAGCTCACATCTACCAACATCATCACGTTATAGCACTTGGTCACACAAATGGGAAAACAAGAATTTTCCTTATAACCTTCACCACATTTCATCATAATTCCACTCATTCACTTTGCAAATAGCACACTGTCGTTGCATCTCGTAGTAAAGCATAAAATGCAATCTTCAATAAAAATCATATACGTTCCACGTAGGCATATATCTATACTTTAATAACCACATACGTTTCACGTAGACACATAACTTCACTTCAAACTCACTTAGAATCTTAAATATGGAAGTATAGAAATTACCCCCACCTCGTTCGGTGGTAACCCTCGTGAAGCTCGACTCTTTAAATCCTTAGTTCGTTCATTCACCTCAATCAAGTGGTCTCTTGGAAAAACTACTACGTTTTAGGGAACTAGTGTGGTCCTTCGTTTACGTTTCCTACAAGGAAAGAATCAAATTTGCAAGACAAACTAATTTTGCAAACTAAATTGAACTTGCAAAGTAAATTGAAAATCGTAAAATCCCTTGTCAACTGGAAAGAAAATCGTCGTTGCTTATCTTTCTCATCTGAGCTCTGATTTATGATCTGTAAAGCCTGTAATGAAGCTCTCGGTGTGAATATTAACTCCGTGAACTCTCAAGCCCATCTGACTTTCAATCGTCTGGGAATTGCCCTTGCAAAAGGCTGAATTCACCATCGCAAACTGCACTGTCACTCTATGCCCCGATGCATCTTAGACCCCTCAAACGGACTCGCCTTAAGATGAAACTTGGTAGGATTACTCTCAACACATTGAAGAATATCCCATACGAACAGTTTTAGGAAAATCTTTCGTTAAGATCCTCTGCTCCGCGACTATTTCCGGTTCGGGTGCAGAAACGCAGCCCCGACTTCGTAAAATTATTTCTCGGTCGTCCGACCTCGGATGGCCACCAAACTTGGTGGAGACCTTCCCCATACACTCTAGTTTATGCCATAAAAACAGGTTTCCATTCCCATCCTCATAAGTGCCTGAAATGGCATGTCGAACACTGCCTGCGCGCAGTCTTCGGCGCAGACCCGATCACCAAAATCTGCTGCAACTAGCTCCTTTCTGTCGTTGCTACCACCGATTCCGGCGACCCGTGTCGCCGGCGACTTACCCCCGACTGACCACCAGACTTCCACCTATCCAGACGACCCACAACCCTACACATAACTACATTACAGTTCAGCCAAACACAACACGAAGGGTGGCCATCGGCCAGCCCCGGTGCAGACCCGGCGCATGCACCAATGCTCCCGGCGCATTCGCAGACTTCTCCCGGCGCTCGATCGCAGCCCCTTCCCAGCGCACTAGACCTCTCCCGACGCGCACCAGACGCTCCCAGTGCGGTGCCCACACCCATCGCCGCTCCCGGCGGCCGAAGACATACACGCCGGCGCATCCTGCGCCGGCAACCCACAGCAAAACTGCAGCACAAACAGCAGTGGGGCAGCAGCAGCATGACCTGAGCAGCACAAAACGTGCCCAGCAGCCTGCCCAGCGCGCCCAGCGCAGCTCCCAGTGCCCAGCCTCGGCCCCCGACATGCAGTACCCGACCCCTCTCAACCTATTCCAACACACACACACACATCCACTGCAAACCACACACACCTACACGCACACACCCACTGCCGGCGTCCTCCTCGGAGCCGGTTTCTGCACAATCGCCGTCGCTCACGGCGGCGACACTTTTTCAGCCCACACGCCGGCGCAACCTTGCGTCGGTAACTCCAATTAAAACACGGCAGCCAAACGACGAAGGGAGCAGAAGAGAGAGAGAGCGCAATGGGGAGATGCTGTGTATGTTGCCCCCTTTTCTATTTCTTCCTTCCCTTTTATTTTCCTTCCAGCTTAGTGTGAACAAGATTGAGGATATGGTGTGTTGTTGGTGAGATAGGGTGTTTGGTGACAGGTGGCGGGGGTGTTTGATGACTAACTCCCTTTGCTTTAAATTAGTTAATTACTCCATCTCTATACTTAGTTAGCTAATTAATTAGGCTATAACAAATAAATTCTTAGTTAATTAATACGCAAGCTATATATATAATTACTTAGTTACAAGCTTAATTAAGATTATCCTCTAATTAATTACTTCTTAGCTTAATTTAAATTATCATTTAATTAATTCTTAGCTTAATTAATTTGGGGTGTTACAAGTCAAGCTATGTAAGTTTCATTAGCACCTTTTGTTTTTAAACAATTTATATATATATATATATATATATATATATAAAAGAGGTTTGCAACTGACAAATTTAAGTTGCCCCCAGTTGGAGGCACTTCAAGAACTATTTAAAGTACAAACGAAAGAAGATGATCATCGAGGACTTGATTGTCAAATTCCGAATCGAGAAGAATAATAAGAAGACTGATGTTAGGCCTCGTATGTCAATAAATGCTAAAGCCAACCTATTTGAGGGCAAGCGAAAGCATTCTAACCCCAATCAAAACAAGAATGGGAAAATGCCGTCAAAAAAGTTCAACGACAATTGTTATAATTGTGGCATGCCAAACTACATGGCTAATAAGTGTAGGTTGCCAAAGAAAAATAAAGACAACCAAGCCAATATGGCCAAGCAAAAAAAAGACTTGGATGACAATGATCTTTGTGATGTGGTATTTGAAGCCAACATGGTGTATAACCCAAGAGAATGGTTCGTGGACACGGGAGCCACTTGTCATGTTTGCTCGGATAGAGAGATCTTTTTTCTTATTGAAGACTTGAACTTTGTTGTGTTCTTGGATTGAGGATTAGAGTTGGGGTGAAAATTTAGGATTATGTATTTTTTTTCATAAAATTTTTTATGCACTTGGTGCATGGACTCGACTTGACCCAACCCGGTCCAAACCCGTCCGAACGCACCTGCACGCGCCCCTGCGTCCGGGTGAGTGCATCCAAACACATTCAAATTTGATCTCAAATGTTGTACCTTTATGTTATATGTTATGTTAGTTATACATTTATATTATGATAGTCATATCTTTAAGGTTTTTAGTTGTGCCTTAACACATTTTTAGACAGTTATTAATATCTTTCATACCTTTTAGTTATATTAGTCATACTTTTTAGTTATATTAGCTGTAAGTTTATATATTACATAAATGTATGATTCTGTTGATATAAAAGGTAAAAATAACATCACATAAAGATATGAGTAATACCACATAAAGGTAAATGTGTACAAATTGTACCGAAATTAGGGTTTTTTGGAGTTAAAGTATTACATAAAGTTATGATATTTGTACATAAGAGTATGACTAATATAACATAAATGTATGAGTAACATAATATAGAGGTCATCCGTTTTTTTTAAGTTAAAGTATTGCACTAAAGTTATGATATCTGGACATAAATGTATGACTAATATAATATAAACGTTTAACTAACATAACATAAAGATCATGAAAAAAAGAAGAAAAAATGCATGGATCCGGTCAACCGAATCCGAACCCAACCCGCAAGTTGCATGTGCAACTGGTGCGCGGGAGAGTTACTCATTCTTTTGTTAATTTAAGTTTTGGATGTGTTCTTGATTGATTTTTCTTTTTTTTAATTAATTAATTTTTGTTATCATTTTATTTAATTATTCTGTAGTGATGTTGTAATGTGGAATTACTTATTTTGGAATTTTTTGGAAAAAAAATGTAAAATGATTTGCCACATAAGTATAAAATTACCACATCACTGTAATTGATTGGAAATTGAAAATTTGAGGGCATGTGTGTATCACACTCACCTAAAACCCACTGGAAAAATGACTAAAATCAGACAAAATTTTCAATTATAGAACTAAAATTGAAAATTTGAAATAAGCATAACCAAAATCGGACATGAACTTTAGAACATGACCAAAAATGTTTTTTTCCTAATTTTTATACTATTAAATTATGAAAAACTTCTTTTTGGCATTTTTACAGTCAAAATGTAATGTGTATTGTGGCTAATATACAATTATGATGGTGTTTTTTAAATAGAAAATACTTTTTTAAATGAGTTCGAGAGAGTGAAAGGAAGAATGCAATAAAAATTAGAAAATGTGGGGTACCACTTGATCTACAAGATTCGTGGTATTCTATCAACAATGCTAGTTATTATGATTTATTTTTTTGTGATAATGGCTAGAAATAAAAAATAAAATAACAATAATTTTAAACTAGTCAACCAGGAAAACTTTTTGTTAGTAAAAAGAAAAAGTATTTGACAAAAAATACTCTTATTAAAATGGAGGCATGCCCGTATATGTATATGTATGTATGGTTCGTGAGCATTGTGTTGCGTGCATGGGTCGTGCTGTGTGGTTGTGCACACGGGTTGTGGGAGTCATGTCCTGGACGTGCACATGTTTATTAGTGATAATTGAGATTCATTTTCGTTAAGGCTATTTCAGTCCATTCGACTAAAAAACTGTTTTGTTATATTTTGATCAATTTATAAATTTTTTCTTATCCTATTGAGCTTACTTCCGTGGTTGCTTCATTACAAATGTACTAAAGTACTTTTAGATTGTTTTATTCGGTAAGCTTTCATTAGATTTTAAATTTGTAAAGTATTATATAATATATTCGAGGGGCATCACTATTAGAGACATAGGCGACCGCCTAAGTTGCTAGTGTAGTAGTGTTTGATATCTTGGCACTTTCTTCTTCTTGTATTGTCTTATATTCTTCTAATTGAGTTAAGATATCTACAAATGATCACATAATTAGCTCGTAAAACTTACCCAATTATCTTTTATTTCTATTTTGATAAAGGGTTTTTATTTCTTTTGTCCGAGGTTATTGTCCTTCTTTCCTTTTTAGAGTTAGAAGAAAAAGGAAAAACGTAGAAAAATACAAAAACTTATGTGAAATGATTTCACGAATAGTTTTCGTGAGATCTTTTTTACCCATAAATTGAATCAATTTCCACAAATTTGACAGATTCACGAAACGATCTCATATAAGACTTACTCGTAGAAAAGTTGTCCATGCAACAAAAATTGATCAATCATATTGCAAAAAGTGGTAAAGAAATTTTAGTGAAGTAAAAGAAAAGTGGAGAGTGAGAGTATAATATGTAAAGGAAACAACTAACAAGAGTACTTTATTGCAAGTATGAAAATTCATATATAAAACAGGAAGATCAAGGGGAGGTTGTTCTTGAATGCGAAGACACGTCAGCAGGCGGGACCCCCGGAAATCCCGGCGGAAGAGGGATCGGAAAAGCCGGCCGCGGCGGCGGCGGAGACGGAACCAACCCAGGAAAGGGCGGCATGGTAGGTATCGGTGGAATCGGAGGAAATATAGACGGCGGTGGAGTCGGAAATATCGGAGGAAAAACGGACGGCGGTGGCTGAAATGGGTTCGGCGGAAGAATTGACGGCGGTGGCAGCAATGGATTCGGAGGCAAAACAGGTGGATTCAAAGGATTTGGTAAGAAAGGAAACTGATCAGTTTTCTTCTTTGAAGATTTTTTCTCATCACAAACTTGAGGGTTGAATGAGAAAAGCCCTGCTGAGTAAACATGTATCCCTTCTTTTCTTGATTTAAGGCGCAACGACGAAGAGGTTGCGGTTGCAGGGACTGGGCACGAGGCCTCGTTGCTTCGAACCAGTCTGATCGAACAGTATCTTCTAAGGTTCTTAACATGGAAAGGGAGATGAACTCGGAACTCTCCAACGTTGTTCGTCTTCACTTCCTTGCGGAAATCTCGCACGTTGCATTGGACTTCTACGGATGCACCTAATGAAGAACATTGAATAAGATTGATCAATTAATGTTAGAAAAAAATGTGAACGTGAGAAAAAATAGTATGAAATACGAACCTGCAATGAAATGGTTGGGGTCGGGAAGACATGTGTCGCAGTAGACAGTGCCAACTACGACCGTGGAAGGTGATTTTCTTACATGCTTCGCTTCTGAGGAGTTGCAATAGTAACTAGTAAATGTGAAAGTGAGAAAAATGAGTGTCCAAAAGGAGGGCATTGTGATGAATTTTGGTGTGTTTGGAGATGGGAAATGTGGGTATTTATAAAGGGGCACGTTGGAAATTTAGGACAATCTAAGAGTTTGATATTCTTGTCCGTAACAGATATTTCTAGAGTGGAAGAAGTGAAGTTCATCTGCAAAGAGAAGAGAAGAGAAGATAAGTTATTTTATTTGGTTGGTTGATTTTATATTGAATCTGATTTTGTTGATTAGTGAGTTATAGATGGGACCCAACTTGTTCACGAGACTCTTTTAGGTGATGCATAATTCATGAGTTCCTCACTCACTTCCAAATCTGGTTTTGATAAGAGAGTACTTTTTGCATGTTTTAGCCATCAAATTCTTGCCTATGGATTCTTACCATTCTCATGCTTGTCATCACAATTTACACCAAATTCCATATCATCCGCACAAGCTACGTGAATATATAAATAACATCATCAATAAATAGTTTTAAGTTTAGTGGCATACTTTAGTTGTTTTTGTTCATTATCTTCTAGCTATATCACTCGTGTGACTAATTACCAACAAGGGAACTAAATTTGTAAAAATAAATATTATGATAAAATATTAAAATAGTTATGGCACTTGATTCAACAATTTCCTAACGTTGTTTAATATTAAGCAATTAATAGATTTAATATAAACATGTAGCCATTTCTCATCATGTATATCTAATTACTAGACTTCAGTTGTTATGGATAATATCATATTATATTGTTACACAATTTATTGAAGTTGTATATGGAGGGTATATACGTATTATTCTTGTAAAACCGTTTCATTAATTTAATTTTATGAGATGAATTTATAGATGATTCATAATTCACAAAATAAGATTGAGTATTTGTTAAAAAGGTTTGAGTTATTTGTAATACGTTTCGGTTTTTATATATTATATTTATAAGATAGTCTCGTTCACTATATATTATATTTATTAGATAGTCTAATATAATTTTTTGTGGGAATGTCGACATGATCAGAAAGAATGTTACACAGTGCAAATTAATTCTAGTGATAGTGATTTGTATGGAAGTAGATAGGATTTATAGTTCTTGGAAATGATAGTTTTGTCTAGGTATTTCTCTTTCTTCACGGGTTCTTAGAAAAAAATTATTTCCACGTTGCATCTTCACGAGATTATGTTTTTAATTATTAAAAAGATCGACATGGCAATTGACAAGAGTTCTGGGCATTAATATTTTTATTAATCTCGCCTACAATTTACAATATAATATATTTTTATCACATTGGGATGGAAAATTACCATCTATATGTGTAAAATAAGAGAATCACTCTTACAGAGAAACCTTATAAGTTCAGCAAATTTTAGGGTACAATCGTTTCACGGATAACATTATGTGAGGAGTGGATTTGACTTGAGAAATGACTTGGTTAACGGTCAATATTTAACGACCAACATTTTGATCAACATCCCGATCAACAGTCAACGTTATGGTCAATACGATCAATGTTCGATCAATAAAATTAAAGATAATACTTTCATATATATTAAGTAATATTTTTCTATATATTAATTAATATTTTTGTATAATATAATACTTTTTATGTGCATGGGGTAATACTTTTGAGAAAATTATAATTTAACAAATAATATTGTTGATGTGCAAATCCGAGTAGGCAAATTCGAGTCACACAACTAAGTAAAGTAATTAAGAAAATATTTAATTTGAACTCAAGACCTTCTGTTCGGTAAAAATAGTAAGGTTCATCTTGGTCGGCCAAATCTGGTAGATATATTTATTATTCCCTCCATCCCACAAAACTTTTCACATTAATTTGGACATAATTTTTAAGAAAAAAAAAATATTTGTTTTATGATTGAGGGTATAAGGGTCAATTATGTGAGAAAAAAACAAAAAATAATAAAGTGTTGAGAGAGAAAAGTTATGACATTGTGTGTAAATAAGTGTGTATTGAGAGTGTAATAATTGTGATAAAATTTGTCATTTTGGATGTGCAAAGTGTTTGGGGACAGATTAAAAAGGAAAGTGTGCAGAGTTTTAAGGGACGGAGGGAGTATTTAATTGAGAGTTTTTTTGCACTTTTTTTTTCTTTTGTCTAACAAATGAACTCATATTTATAGCTCAAAATTGTAAGTTCTTATTTTTAATCGATTCAAGGGATGCTAATCTAATCAAATCAGACTTTGACAAGATTAACATTTTTTATTTTTTTGTCGTAGTTGTTGAGGAGATCTCTGAAAAAATCCGGATTAACCTATGTTGCTCCCAAGTGGGAGTAGAGACACTTAGAAATCCTGCTACTTCAGCTAAGGACTTTTATTTCCTAAATCAACCTCTAAAGGATTAATGATATTTTTTATTTCTTCCACTGTTGAAGTAGCATTTTAAATTGAGAAATATGTTTGAGTAACAGATGCTTATGGGAAAGAGTCAATTACAACTTACAAAATTATTTTAAATTGAAAGATATGTTTGAGTGACAGACACTTCTAAAAGAAAGACAACATAAATTATTTTAAATTGAAAGATATGTTTGAGTGACAGATACTTCTAAAAGAAAGACAACCTATGTTGTCGGAGAATTTCTCCATGTGACCACAAGTCTTACCAACTCAATTGTATATGTGAGGACATGGAATTAAATCTTATTCTGACATTGAGTGGTATGGTATTGATCAACATAGTTGGCAGAAAGAAATAAATTGAGTAAAATAAACCCATCAAAGACATTTGTAAATGTTTCCGTATCAAAATAGTCCTATTATCATGCAAGTGAATAAAAAGATTTATAATTCAAGATATTGTAATCCAAACTTAAGTCAAAGAGAACAATTTATCCAGAATAATCAAGTGTGTATACTAAGACCCTTTGATGACGTTGCCAAATATGAAGTAGTAAGTATTAGAAGGAAATTACTTGAACTCCCAAATTAAATTTAACACTTAACTTTAAGTTTTCATTCGACAGTACAACTTTTTAAAATACTACTCCCTCCGTCCCAAATTATTTGTCGTTTTAGCTCTTGAGATTTGTCCCAAATTATTTGACGTTTTAGGAATTCAAGACATATTTTCCCAAATTCTTCCAAATTTACCCTTATTTATTATTCCTTACTAAATGTTCTATTATTTCAAAGTAGGCATTGGAAATATGTATTAAATAGGGATAGATCGGTTTTTTTGTTAGTTTCCTTAATCTGCGTGAAAAGTGTTAAAATGACAAATAATTTGGGACGGAGGGAGTAGTTAACAATCATTATGATAAGATAGAATTATAAAGTTTATAATTTAATTAATAGGGCATTGGGATTGCTTCTCAAGCAAATCAAAGTTCAAGAGGTCTACACATTCCCCAAAGAAAGACCATCAATTGACGACAGTATCATCTGGTAAAAAATCATTTTCCTAATTCTTTTTTAACTTTATTTTTATTTAAAATTTACCACTTAAAGATGTGTTATAAGTAATTAGTAACAAATCAAGTATGTAATATAAATTATACTAGGTAAATGAGATGAGGTGGAATAATAACTATGTAGAAGGATATAATAAAACCTATCTAGGAAATAAAAATAACTTATTCCCACAATACAAAAATGTTAAAATATCTATCGTGTACATGAATTTTTAGTATATCCATTGATGATATTTAATGATTTCATCCCTTTAAATCATGAAATATGAAATTAAGAAATATATTAGATCGTTAACACATTAGCGTGGACATGTATTGATGAAAGATGAATGGGACATTTGATATTCTAATAAAAAGAAGATCACACTTATTCAATATATAAAATGATTTGTTTATTTTTTTTTACTAATTGCATCTATTGACATCAATTTTGTGCTAATTATTTTATTAGCAATACTTCGTACAATTCATTGTCACTAGAAATCAATTTCACATTTTCCCCAAAGCTCCAACACATTATTTTCATGATCATATGTCAAATAACATCATGCAAGACTAAATTAGGTACACAAATATTTCGTATAACTGTATACTAACTTTACGCTAAAAAAAATGATCAAAATATATTATAGCAACATCTCTAATCAAATAATATAAATGATCAAATGTAATTGAATTGGTACCTTCGCCAAGATAGATAGAAAACTTGTATTGATAACTTGTAACCATGTAATTTCTCTTCCAATGACCATTTTCCCGCATTCAAAACATTTCCTTTTTGGTTTCCCTTCAGATTTCTCTTGAGTTTTAGCTTTCTTTGCTTGTTGTTGTAGACCCTTCTTGTTGGATTTCTTTCTTTTTCCATCCTTACCTTTCGGTTTGGATAAGGATAGTCCAGTAGAAGAAATAGTGTAAGCATCACCACTTTGGACCTTAAGAACACTCTCAGCGTTTTGGAGCTTTTTCATCAGTTCGGTCAAGGACATGTTAAGCTTATTCATGATATAGCTAACTTTGAACTGTGAGAACATCTTATGGAGAGTCTCTAAAGCCATGTCAACTTGAGTCTCCACACTCATCTCAGCTCCTAAAACCTCAGCCACGTTGAATTGACTAATCAGCGTAAGCATATGGTCTCTCACAGGCGTCCCAAATTTCATACGTAGGTTCATAATATTCCTAATGGCAATCTAACGTGCTTGACGTACTTGATACACAAACATTTTTTGAAGGCTTTCCATGATTTTAGTGGATGTCTTCATAAACTGATGTTTTTTGTTGCAACACATTTGAGATTGAACCCAAAATATAGCAACGAGCCATATCATCAGCATGAATCCATTTATCATAAGCCTGTCTTTGTGCAGCAGTGGGAATAGTAGGGCAGGGTTCATCTAGCACAAATTTGAACCTCTCTGCTGTGAGAATAATCAAAAGATTGCATTTCCAGTCTATGTAATTTTCTCCCACTAATTGATTCTTATTCAAAATCAATGACAAAGCATTTGCCGACATTTTCTGAAATATAAATAAATGAAATTGATGAGCATGCATGATACAATTGTAAGCAAAAAGTAAAAACAAAACAAGTAGACCCAAAACTATTTTATGTGATGGACCACCTAAAACCCCAAAATCATAACATATTTCTCTATAGGAAAAGTAAATGATGATTTATGGCTAGGCTGGGACTCTCCCACTAAATCAAACATCTCGCATCTCATGCTATATTAACTTAGTATCACAAAATTTTGGCCATCTACTACATTGATTGGATATTTTATAGGAAGTCCTCTCAATGTTTCGACTTAAGTGTATAACCCTCATTTTAATGAATTTTTAAATCTTTTAATCAAGTGTGAAATCTATGGGATAAACACACTTAATCAAATTAAAATTCATTTACCATTAATCGGGCCAATCAAATAACCGAAACAATGCAATCAAGTTAAAATTCATTTATCATTAATCGGGCCCAATCAAGTAACCGAAACAATGCAACCCTCCTTTAGGGAGACCAAATAAATTGGCACAAGATATACATATATTCTTACTTATGGGCTAATAAGGGAGGCCTTGGACTTATAAAATGAGCCCTAATAGACTTACTATTTTGTTAAAATTGGGTTTTAATAGATTAATATAAGTCCAACTATTTTAACTCTGAAAATAGTTCAAATATCAATCATAAAATTCATGACAATTTAGAATCCTAGAGCAGTGTTCATGCGATTTTTACATGACATGTTATATGAATGACATTTAGTTCAATTAAAACATTTCATGCAAAAAAAAATAAATTAAAACAAGACAAATTTTTATTGTCCATCCAAGACACATAATTACAAAAATTGAAATTCAATTGAGCCATAACCCGGCCCAATTCTTCCAAGGCCATTTGCAATTTTCTGGTCCAGCAGGAACTCAATTCTTTAAGCCCGTATCTTCAGGCCCAACTGCATCTCCCATGACTTTGAGTCCAATAGCAGTAATACAATGGACTCAACTATTAAAGATAAATGGTTCATCCTTCAATTGGCAATAATCCAGCAACAGAATGCCCAACCTTAATAGAAATGGGCCCACAAATAATTTAGCCCAATTCATGAGAACAACATCAGCCCACTCTCAACCTTTTCTTCCTTTTATTTATTTATTAATATTTCAACATGCAGGTGTCATCTATTATTATGGAACTAAATTGTTATGGAACTAAATTCTGCTTTCCCTGTGGATAAATGCACGTCATTGAGGTCACCGTCAATATGCCAAAATAAAAAAATACAAATAAACCTATCTTATATCCTATTTTATATTTAACAAGGAGAAATTATGGAGACGTAATCCACCTTTTTGTTTACAAACTCGAAAAAAAATGAAATACAATTTGTATCAAAACTAGGCTATAAATTGTTCATTAAATAAAACATTCATCTCATAACAATCATATCACATAAACTAACACCACTCAAACTAAAACATGCATCAATAAAATTAATAATCAAAGAATATACAAAATAATATCAAAACATATGGCTCTGAGACCACTTGTTAGATAAACCACGAGAATTACATCTAATTGAATAAGAAATCTCGTCATAGGATTGATTATAATGTATATTCTATATGACAACTGATCTTATATAAGAAGGTTAACGAAATACCTTTCGGAGCGTGCTTTTGTCACGGCCCGTTTTTTTTCTTAAAATTTATCAGAGTTTTCTTTGTGGGCGTGAAGAAAGAAAGGAAAAAAGACGTGCATGATATAAAATAGAAACATTTGGAATGGATAGGAGACGATTTTACAAATACAAAACCTCGGTGTCTAGTCGAATAAAACATCTAACATAGCAGCGGAAAAACATCAGGATCCTTTTACAAAAAAAGATGAACAGTTTAATTTTACAAACGATCAACATAGTTTTAAAAGACAAAACCAGAAAAAGACACAGCTGATAAGTCACCACTCTCTCTACGCATCATGCTTCTCTTCATCTCCTGTAGTGTGAGTACAGAATAGAGGTGCGTGCGTTGAATACACTCGTGGGGATACTTTCCATCTTTTAACAGTTATTAAGTAGTTATAACAAATCAACATATATTAGCTCAACAATTAGACACAACACATATAACGCATAACACAAATTTCGGTTCATTAATGGGCACCCAACCCCTGACTCACTAATGGACACAAAGCCCATGACTCACTAATGGACACAAAGCCCATGACAGTACGGACCCTAGTTACCCCGTAATGTGAAAGTAAACTCTTTGACTCTTTCCATGAATGTAGACTTTCGTCTTCTCACAATATGATAGAATGAATACAGTATTCGCAACATATAATCACAGTATATATCTCAAAGCACATAAGTTCACAATTCATAACGTTAATTTATCATCATTGTGCGTTACATACAAAAGCATAAAGTTAATAGGGATTAGAAGTTACCCCCACCAATCAAACATATATAAGTTCATAAGCATGCGTTCATTCATCATCATAGTATGTTAAATACAGAAACGTATAGTTACTAGGGATTAGAAGTTAACCCCATCTTATACGGTGGTTACCACGTGAGTAGCGAGTAACAAGTGTCAAGTATCACAAAGCACCTTCCAACAGTTAGCCTACACAAGTTACGGTATTTCTTAGATCCTTAATAAATATAATTAAAGATTTAAACGATAAAGGAGAAGATATGATCGTTAGGGACGAGTTTGAATGGAAGACCTAAAGATTGAGGTTGAAGAAATAATAGGGAAATATCAGTTTATAAGGTTGAGATGAAAGATGATGAAATTTGGGTCGCAACGGAAAAAGAATGAGCTCGATCGGAGTTGAAACGAGCTCGAACGAAACATTTTAAGATCGAGGGGTATTTTGGTCAAAGGGTTGACTTTGACCGGGACCCCCGACTCACGGTCGACGACATCTCGTCGCCGATGACTCGACGATAACGTACGATGGAAAAAACGCGATTCGCACCAGACCCGACGCCACCACCCCCAACAGATAGCCCAACATCCTGGGATGGTCAACCACCACTCCGGCAAATGAGGAGAGAGAAAGAGAACAGAGGAGAGAGAAAGTGTTGAAAAACAAGGGTTAGGGTTTTTCGGCGATATTATTGTCGTTTCCCGGCGAACGAGACATCAGAATGGAATTCAGGAAACTATCCTAAACTCGTCTCGACGAGACCTACGTTCTGTGTAAAAATCGGCCGAAACCGATAACTTTGAAATTTTCCGGCCACCGACGGCGGCGTTGGAGGCAGAAAATAGAGGAGAGAGAGAGGAGGAAGGAGAGGGAGACTTACGTATTTTTGTCGTTTTAGGTTCGTTCGAAAAAACAGTAAAAAAATGAATCGAATGAGCCCCTATTTATAAATTTTGAAAAGTTACTATTCATTAGAATATTCTTTTTACTGTTCATCAAGATTCTACATTTCGTTTTTCCGAAACTTCGTATTTTGCCATTTTCTTCGCCATTTAAGCTACGGGTCTCCGATTGACCTCTAGTTCGTTTCTATCTTCTCGTTTTTTCATTACGCATCTAATGGTATAAAAATGTTCTATGTTCCATGTCTAGAAATTATATCCATCTAAAACCGGCGTTAAACACGTATCTGAAACACACGTAATTAAATTAAACATTCAAAACTAACACACATAATAATTCAATTAAGAGTTTAATTATTTAATTAACCAATTGTGCTTCATTTTTGTCCTGGGCGCTACAGCTTTAACCTCTTCGTAGTTTCAAGAATAAATCGCACGTCTATAACCATCAAGCCTTCTCCGGTGTTCTTTTCAAAACTCTTCTACCGTATTTTTGTGTGTGGGCACCGTATAATATGATGGACTATTTAATAGCATATAAGTTTTAGAACTCCTTTTCTTGCTCTTCAAGTCTCTTATTCTATATAGGAAAATGATCTAGATAAAATCATATCAAACATATTTATCTCATAAATATTTCTTAACTGATATATTTATCCGGATAGTCCAACAAAAACTCCTTTTCTTGCTCTTCAAGTCTCCTATTCTATATAGGAAAATGACCTAGATATAATCATATCAAACATATTTATCTCATAAATATTTCTTAACTGATATATATTTATCTAAATAGTCCAACAAACTTAATTATACCGCAGTATATATATTATACTCTTCATAATATATTAAGTTCAATATAGAGCCAATGACCTAATCGGACCTAATTAAATTAAGCTCCAATAAATTAATTCTAACTTAATCAACTCTTAATTAGTCAAAATAAAATATTAGTCTCGTTCAAGTCCACTACAAGTACGAGATTGCACTCTTAATTAAATTGGATTTATTGAAATAATAAATCAATAAATTATATCCTCTGATTGATCGATCCAACAATAATGACTCAAAATTATATTACAAACCAAATGTCGATAAATTAAAATAATGAAGTTAATATAATATTATTCAAATGTGTATAAATTGAAAAAAAAAACTAAATACATAATAAAAAATGATTCAAAAATATAATAGAAACTAAATGTGGATAAAGTAAAGTAACAAAATAGTGAAGAAAGAAAGTCCAATAAATATAACAATAGTGTATGTCTCTTAATATTACATAAATTCAACTAAAACGCCTACTACTTTTTAATTAAAAAAAACTATTGATAACGTATAAAAAAATAAAATGAGCCAACAATAATACCCCTCAATTTATACGAACTCCACGTTCCACAAAAATATTTTGAATAAACTGGAAAATGGTTTTGAGCGAGTAATTATGAGATATATATGAAACATTTTGAATAAACTGAAAAATGATATTGGAAGAGGAGAAATGTATTAAACTGTAGGATGAAGATTTTAACCATGAAGGAATGAGGAAGCAGCCGTTTTCTTCGCAGAAACTTTGTTTTTCCAAATAAAGATAAAGTCACATAAATATATTAATTATCTAATACACACAAAGTATTATATAATATTATTTATCAAAACTATATAACTAAAAATATTATATGATCAGAATAAAAATATTAGTTCCTAGATTACAATTTTTCAAATTAATCATAAATCTTTAGTGCATTAGCTAAAATATATGCTAAGATTTGATAGTCTCTTTTTTCAGTTTAAAAAATTCATAGGAATAAAACAGAGTATGAAACAGAAAGATGCTATATAGAGTATTCCATGAAACAGAAAGATGTTGTACAAAGTGTTGAAACACTATGTACAACACTTCCGAAATATAAGCAACAGAAATATAAGAAAAAACACATTGTAATCTTGTATTCTGTCCTCATGGAAAAAAAACACTAGAGGGAATGTATTTCTAATTTCAGAACAAGGTAAAGAAAACTCCCACTCAATTTTATCATTCTCTAACTTGACTCCATAAAAAACTCTACATCCCTCACATATATTAGTTTAACCACTGGGATGACACAAAAGCAAAAGTTCTCTGAAGGAATATGATTTTCAGTCCTAGAGTAGAAAATAACAAAAAAAATTATGAGATGGAAAATGTTGTAAAAACATCTCAGTACCAGAAAAGTATGCTCTAAAACTTTCTTCTCTTTTTCTTCTCTTTTTCACACTTTTCTATGTTTTTTACAATATGAATGGTAGAAGTAAGATTTATGGATGATTACCACTTGCCAAAGTCTTCTATTTGTCAATTGTCATCATGAGAAAAACATTCTTGAAAGTGGTAACTTGCTTTCTTCTTCTTGATAGAAGAATGTGAAAAGTCTTTCTTCTTTTTTACCTCAGCCACCTTGATCTTGACATAATTTATGTATTTTTCTCCATCAATCTTATAAAGTTTATTCTTTGTTTGACCATGAAAGAATTGAATATTGTTGTTTGATGGAGAATCACTAATTGGAGCGGTTTGAACGGTGCTTTCTACTAGTAAAGAATCCGCAATGATTAGGGAAAACGAAGATATCAATCATGTGGTTTTACTAATAATAAAAAATGAAAGAGAAAAACTTGGACACATAAAAATGTTAACCTGTGCAGAAAATAATAACCATAAATGTCAATATGTACAAGTACTAACAATATATAAAAATATTACATTATGCACGTAAAATATTATAACATAAACATAAAAATATTAAATGATACACGTAAAAATATCACATCATATATATTAAAGTATTACATAATACACGTAAAAATATTATATCATATATTTAAAAAATATTACATGTTAGAAGTTGATCATGGACAATGCTTTACAAATTCACTCACGTGCCTTATAACGAGATATATTTACGAATTCACTCATGTGCATTGTTTGCTCATGAACAAACGGATCGAATATGATCAAATTTGAGTTTGATAAATTTATTTTGACGAATCACAATGACTGGTGTCAAAAGAATTTTTATTGACACAATCGAATTCATTTAATTTTGTGTCCCACACCGAATTGGCCCTTTTTCCCTCGACAAAACAAAAGGGAAAATGCAATAATCTCATCGTTTTCTCTTATACTGTTATACACATAAATAAATAATATTTTGCAGAAATATATAAATACCATCTCCAAAACCATCGACCTCGAATTACTCACTGCCCCTCTCTTTCCAGAATCGCCTATCTTCCTCAGATTGGTACTTTAATACTTTTGTAATTTGTTATTCCATCAATTATTCTTCCTGCGCAACATATATTTTAATACCTATTTCTTTAATTTTGCTTTATTAACTGTTAATTGCTGGGCTGGGGGTTAAGAGTCGCGTAATCAGTAACTGGCTTTCTCTTTTCGATGAATTAATTTTGGGGGTTTTGATTATATATATTTTTGGTGTTATTTGAAGTATTAGGTGATTATTCGATGATTGATTTTGCAGCAAGATTAAAAATTTTAGTTGCTGGCTGTTTACTTTCTGAATTTTGTGTTATCATTCCGTCGGTGTTTGATTGATGATCTTCATGATTTTGTGTTATCTGAAAATTCCTCATTTTCGCATTAAATTCAAAGGCTACATAATTTGTGTTGATGGCAAGTTCAATTTATATTCTCAGGGTATGCTGCTGTTTCTTTTATTATTATTATTATTTTTTTATATTTTCCCTTCAATATCTGATCATACTGATTAATTCTTATATGGCAGGTATAGATATTATTTCTGCTATTTTAGTCTCCCACTATAAGAAAAGGCATTTTGGTCTTGATTCTTGTAAGGGGAGAGGGGCTGGTTCACGAAGCTAGCTCAACTTCCGCGAGCTTGGGGTCCTCTCTCGTAAGAATAGTCTTATTTGGGTTGTGAGATTTGGTCTTTTAGTATTCGAGTGAGATCAAACACGGTCTCTTGAGGCATTAGGAGGGGGAAGTGGTTGTATGGATTAAAGTCGGTTCATATAGATTTTGTAAAGACATTAGGGAGGGAAGGGGAGGGGGTTCGACTTTTAAGGGATTAAGTGGACTTTCAGCAACAACAATGGGTGCTGCTTGTTGCTGTTTTCGGGATGAATGTGAAGATTTGGCTAATCCAAACAGCTCAATCTACAGGAACTGCATATGCCTTGGTTGCTTTGTACAGAGTTTCTTGCATATGGTAATATTATGATACCTTGCTTGTTAAATTTAAAGTGAATCTTTGAGAAAATTCAACGGCAATTCAAATTTTATTGCGTGATGTTTCACCTGTAGCTATGATTAGTTATCAGTAACCACTTGGCATGTTTGTTGATACCTGATTTACCTGTTACATTTATAATTAGTGAATCTTGTATCAATGATTCAGATAACATTGCATGTTATCTTAGCTGCAGCTATTTGCCTTATGGTTTATATCAGTAGCATGGAGTGGGTATTCTGCTTAAAGAGAGTTATTTGGATCATATTGGTGTTGTTAGTTTGAAACTTGAACTATTATGCTGGATAAAATCCTCCAATTATGATTAGTTTTCAATAACTGCTCAGTTTTTTTCAATGGTTGATTTTCTACACCTGACTTGGCTTGTAGTCTCATGATTGTCTAATTCCTACAACATATGATCCAAACCAAGCTCCAAGAAAAAGAAGAATAGTGAAAATGCATACAAAATCTTTATCTTTATATGAATGTGGATATTTTATCCATTAACTTAGCCTACTGAGACGGTTGGTTTTCTTCTTTCTCTACAACCTATTTGGGAAGCTTAAGATCCAGGCTGTTTCAGACTAACAGAGTTCGTACCTGAAAAGTTACTTAAGTTAACTTTTATATCATGGATCATATATGGATGAAAATACATTCCTATGCAAAACTAATTATGGTAGACATTGCATTATGCAGTATGCATCGCTGTTTCATAGAGACCATGCCTTAACTTCATCCACTCAGGGAACAGCATCTTTAAGTCCTATGGTATCACTTGATAACTCTCTAGCAGACATGTACCGCGCTCCTCCGAGACCTCTTCCTTACGATGTAGATCCAAGATATTTCCGCTTGCAGCAACGTGATGGACTCGTCTCCAGAAGGGAGAAAGGCTCAAGTCATGCACACGAAGAAACTGAACCATTAAGAACAAGTGAAGTTGATGAGCAATCAGAACTCTTGAGTAACAAAAACAAATGGAATGAGCTTGCATGCGAAGAAGAATCTAAAGAATTCAACTCAAAATCACCACTAAATGTCTCAACAGGCAAAGCAGCAATAGGATTTGCTCATATTTGTACCTCTTATGAGGATGAAGATGTCTGCCCCACATGTCTAGAAGGTGAGTATTTCAGATACTGTTACGTGGCATTTTCTTTAGTTTAATCTGTATCTCTAATGAATGATTGTCTTTCAGAGTATACCACAGAAAACCCAAAAATAATTACAAAATGTTCTCACCATTTCCATCTTGGTTGTATATATGAATGGATGGAAAGAAGCGATAACTGCCCGGTTTGCGGGAAGGTAATGGCTGATCCTTCTATATATATATATTTCATCTATCACTATATTTTTAGTATTACAATAATTCGATTTTGATAATGGGAGAAAATCATTGTGAAGTTGCAAAACACAATGAATTGCTGCAGGTTTGAAGCTTCATTATATGATGTCTCGAAGCTCATGAGCTTTAAGATATGTTGTTCCGAAGATAAACATGAGCTTCGAGATATGTGAGAAAGTGGTAAATTTTATTTATAAGAGTGGGAATAGAACATGTTCTGTCATGCCTATGGGTAGAAAACTCATCCCCCTTCATAATTTGCTTTGTTTGCATAATTGTTCAGCATTGCCACCCTTTGTACACAATTCCTCAATTGAAAAAGGATGAAGTATGTTAATGAGCATTTCTTGTTATCTATTTTAAGTTGGTGATCTCAATGATTTTACCATAAACTTTTGGTGCTGTACAACTCGTTTATCATTATTTTGCAACTTCACATTTTAACAGGGATATAGTTTTGTCTTGGGTTTAACATTGCTGTATTGGATTTTTAGGTGATGGCATTCGATGAGACGACTTGATATATATTGCTGAAGTTCTTGTCGTGGATGAAAACCAACCACCATCAACACAGAGAGGATGACAAAGGGAGTCAACAAAATGTAAACTATTGTAAATACAGTTTGCTAGAAAGTGTTGAGTGTTTATATGCTGATATTATTCAGAACAAAACCCATTGGCTAATAACAAATTTATTCCAGATTTCTTTCTCTACTATAATTGTATATTTCATAAGTTTTAGCTTCAATTTTCATGTGAAGGTTGTATTAATAAAATTAATGTTGTGGTATAGCTTTTCCAGCATCCCCATTCTATCAGGAAGATTTTTCTTGTTTGAAGTGGAGGTTCCATTGTTGCTTCTACAATCGGAGTTCTTGCATTGAAACCCTTTCCAAAGTGTTTTTTTATTTTTTTTTATTAATATTGGTGAGAGGAATTTCAGCTATTTATGTCATCTTTGACATTAATCAAGTGGTAGGATCTAAGTTTGTATGATATTTATTGATGTAAATAAAATGATCTGATTTTATTGGTACATGATAGAATGATACACTGAATTCTTGATAGAATAGATTAATGTGAATGGTATGAGTAAAAATGGAAAAAAAAAAGTTCAAATTTAATTAAAAATGAATATTAAATTGTAGGTACAAACTTTTTCTACCATAACTCATAAATGAAGATACTTTAAATCCTTCATTATTAAAAATGTGAATGGGGATGCTGATGCCGGTACTAATAATGAATGGGTAGCAAGACAAAAGAGTTGTCGGCAACTTGGCATGATTATGGGAGAAAAACCAAGGACTCCCAAACAACTATGCAATCATTATTAAATAGTCATAAAATAATAATTAAATAATCTTAAATATTAGGTATAGTCTTAAATATTGTAAATAATCTTAAGGGTGAGTTTGGATTGAGATGTGTCCATCCGAATGTGGGATGAGCCAAATCTCAATCCTTATTTGTTATGAAATTTAAGAGGATTTTCAAATTACATCTCTATCTAATTTTTTACAACTCTCAATAAAAACATCTAATTTTTCTACAATTAAAAAAAAAAAAAAAAATCTATTTTTTCTATAATTCTCAATGTAACGTGGACATTTTAATTATAATTCTGCCCTATATAATCTCAAAACAAACGCAAGATTTTCAAACTCTACCTTCTTGCAAAATCCACTCAAATCTCAAATCCAAACTTGCAAAATCCACCTCCGTCCCAATCCAAACATACTCTAAGAGTATGTTTGGATTGGGATGTGTCCATCTAAATTTGGGACGAGCAAAATCTCAATCCTTATTTGTTGTGGGATGTGGGTGAATTTGCAAATCCTATCTACATCCTACTTTTTTTTACAACTCCTAATAAAAATATCTATTTTTTCTACAATTTTCCAAAAAAAAACATCTACTTTTTCTACCATTCCCAATGTGATTATGACATTTTAACTATAATCCTACCTATAAAATCTCAAAACAAATTTAAGATTTTCAAAATCCATCTTTTTACAAAATCTACTCAAATCCCAAATTCAAACTTGCAAAATCCACCTTCAACCCAGTCAAAAACATCCACTAAGAGTTATGGACAATTAATTAATTTTTCAGGGGTTGGTTGATATGACCCTTTTTAATAAATTGGCCATAGAATCAGATTTTAGGCCGGAAAGGAAGCAAAACCTACTCCAAGACATTGACTTAGAATTAAATTGAACAAGAGATTTTTCCTTTTGTTTTTATATTTCCCTAACCTTTTTTTTTTTTTAATGAAAAATATGTCATTAGCAATATGAGATTAATGCGAGCCCAAAATTTAAATCATTAAGAACATTAAAACGTACATGGGTATAGTTATGATGATGAAAATTGGAAACTGAGGTCGTTTTATGTAGAATATGTATTATAATTTATCGAGTATGTTTAATAATCCATAAGTTACATCCTGCCATAAAAATATTGAGTAATCTATTATCTATATGATGCCAAACTAATCAAAGATAAATCATAATTGTGTAAAAATATCGATTCATGCAAAAGACATCAATTTTACTTTATTTTATATCAGAAAATGAGATATAATTATAGTCTAATACCATTATAATACACGGACATTAAATTTTCACGTGTTCTAGTTTTTAGATTTAATTATTAATAAGATTTTCTTTAGTACTATTTTTAGTGCTCTTTCCATGTATGGTTTTGGAAGATAATAAAATATAATTTTTGAAGTTTAAGATGATGATAATAAGAATTTTAAAATTTAAATAATAAATGTGTTTTCCTAAAAAAAGAATACGTGAGTCTCCTACTATTGATAGGTTATGAGATTTTCATGATTGGGATTAAATGACAAGTCAATTTAATTGCCATGCAGTCCAATAAAACCATTCAACTAAAAAAACTAATGCTCGAATTTACATGGCCACCTATAGTTACGACTTACGAGATTCATTGATATAAAAAATTTATGAAATGTACAGACCTAGCACCCAAATTATATTGGATATATAAGTCCAACTTTCGCCTGCTTATTATAAAAAACCTTTTATGTGATAGTGTCATGAATATAATTCATGAGATAAACTAGTCAAATCTATAATTAGAATTTATTTTTACAAAATAATTTATATTTTATGGATTATAAATTATGAATAGACTGATTTATGAGAGAAACCATCTCACAAGAGTTGTATTCTAATTAACTGCATATCTCTGTATCCATCCTTTTATGGATAAAACTTGTAAAACAAATATAAATTTAGGTTGGTTTTGGTTTCGATTTTGAAACCTACATGACGGCTGAAGTCATTGAATTTTTTATCTAAAGAATTTTATGTGTATATATTTAGATAAATCACCATTGATATATATATATATATATATATATATATATATTAAATAAGATTATTCTAAAAATGTCTTTAATAGTTTTTAGTGCTACAATAGTTCTCAAGGCTCTAACTAATCAAGTCCAACCAATGATGGACCCAAAATTTCAACTCGGGGCCCAAGTCAATTAATAATAAAAAATACTAATTTTAAACTAAGAACATAAATATATCACTTGTAAAAAATTTCATATCAACCTCATTGTTGTTATTTTTGTTTGATGGTAATTGAAGTTGAACAACATGAGGTGCATTAATTGACTTTACAATAGGTAATATTTTTTCATAATATATTTCCATTATCTATAAAAAAAAAATTATATACAATAAAAATGTACGTATATCTCCAAACTTGGAGAATGAAAATGAAAATCTCCAATCACACTGCATCTTGACATCTAACCAAACTGCAAAATGACATCCCCAATTTATATTTGCCAATAATTTTAATCTTTGTCTCATTTTATTATTTAATAATTTAGTTACATCTAATCAAATTCAAATTCAATTATTTGTATTAATGACCAACCTATCATTAGTATTTGCAAATTAATTATAATACATTGATATGGCATATAAAATGACAAAGAAATTATAAGTTCAATTTGAATAAATTTCATAAAAGGATTTCCAAATATATACAATTTCATATACAATAAATTGACAACAATGAAGATAAATTCACAATATGAGAAAATAAAATTAATTAAGATATTACCTCTTGAAATTACGTGAAGAAGAAATTGAGAGATGGAGAAGAGAAAAAATCAAGAAGAAATTGAAAGTTTAAGGAGAGAGGAAATTAAGAAGGGAGGAAGACAAGATTTTGCTGTTACGAAGTTCATGACATAATAGATAGAAGAGATCAACTGATTGACTACTATCTAATTCAGGTCTTTTATCTTTTTTTTTTTTAATTTTTTCAACTAAATTATGAAATTTCTTAAATACCCTTCGTTTTTTTCAAAATTTCAGGGTGGCCTAGTGCCCTCTTGGCCCCCATTTGGGTCCGTCTCTGAGTCCAACGACCACAAATTGGATCCCTAACTTTGATGGGTTAATCTGAGGTTTGGATAAATTCAGCTATGGATCCATAAATTTTAAAATGGTGTAACGATCAATACATAGTAGAAAAATTTTGTACGTTAACATTGTTTAATGTGACAAGTCATACAACCGAAATATATATATAAATAAGATATTAAATAAAATTAACAAAAACTCATGTGAGACGGTTTCACGGATAATTTTCATGAGATGGATCCTTATTATCCATGACCCAAACCCATTTTAATAAATTTACATGTGAATTATGAAATCTAGGTTGTGGATTGACCCGTCTCACGTAAGAAGATCCGTGAGACGGTCTCACATAAGATTCACTCAATAAAATTCAAGTAAAAGTTACAATTAGATCCGTCGAATTTTCATTTTTTGTTTTCTCATCGTCTTGGCTTTAAATTGATTTAGGTTATTAATTCTCATTTTCTAATTGAACTAGTACTAAATAATAAAAATACAATCATATTGAAATAAAATGGTTAATTGCCGCAAAAATTATGAATTTTCTCTAAAATTGAAAATTTTAACATAACTTTTGGCTATTAGTAGATTTAACATGAATTTCAATGTTCAATGCGTTCGTAATCAACAAAAAAATTTCTTACATCTTTTAACTCTATAAATTCATGTTTATATGTCAATTATTATCTCTTTATTTATGTGATAGCATCAATTGGGGGTTTTCTTCATAATTTTTAAAAATTAGGGAATTTTTGAAGTGCCTGAAATTTACCCGTTCGTTACAAATCCACAAGATATTGAAAGTTATGTTAAATTTACTAATAGCCAAAAGTCATGCTAGATTTGTAATTTTGGGAAATGTTCGTGATTATTGTGACAATTATCCCTACAAAAAATAACTTCAATTCTAAAAAATCCAAAATTGTAAAGATAACAAACAACTTCAAAAAGAATAATCCATGTCAAATTTATCACATAATTTATCAACAAACAACATCAAATTAGTTAACTCATTGAAAAAAATAATCCAATAATCAAACCAAGCAATAAATATTAATAATGTGAAAATTTTAATGGACAAGATGTGGAAAGAAAATTATAACCTATGAAAATCATCCAAGTATTTCCTTGGTAATCTCAAATCACAATTATCATTTTCTAAATAAAATATTTTGATGTTTTTATTATTTAAACATGATGTAAAGTTGTAATTTCAAATTAAAAGGAGTATAATTTTTTCTAAAAACATATAATAATACATATTTTTTAAATTAGGGGTACAGTTGTACCCTGCACAAATTCTCCTGTGCACATCCGACTCGGATCTATGTATTTTTGATTTATTTATTTTGATTCATGCGTCACCTTTATATTATATTAATATGACATTTATGTATAAATATCATAATTTTTATGTAATTTTTGTAATTCCAAAAAAGACAATTTCAGCGCATTTTTACATCAACATACTTTTATGTGATATTAAGTATACCTTTATATCAATATAATCATATCTTTATGTAATTCATTTTTATACCTTTTAGTTATGTTAGTTACACATTTATATATTACATAAAGATATGACTATGTTAATATAAATGTATAAGTAATATCACATAAATGTATATATATATATATATATATATATATAAATTGTGCTGAAATTCTACTTTTTTTTAGTTAAAGTACATAAAGGTAATAATATTTATACATAAAATTTATATTAATATAATATAAATGTCACACAAATATAATATAAAGTAACACATGAATAAAAAAAACTTTAAAAGTGAACGAATACAAATCGGATCGACCCAGTTGTACGGATCTAAATCCATGCAACTACTACATAGGAAACTAACTTTCTACCATTGCCTACGCAGATCCGCCAGTAGATAAATCTGCTCTTAAATAATCAATTATCATTCCTGATGAGCATATGATATTTGAATTTTAATCTTATACTCATTCCATCTAACAATATTTGAATGCCATAATAAGAATTTTTGTATACATATTTTAGGAATTCATCAAAATTGTTCATGAATCATGACATTACAATAGACAATATCACCCTCAATTTAAATTCTAGTTATTTGAAATTTCTTTTTTCGTATTACTAAAATGGATAATTACTTATAACATTAAGAGTGTTTTGGTACGTGGGTTTGGGTGGATTTAAACCACCACATACTCATGTTTGTTTTTGGTGTTACAGGTCCAAATGTAATTGAGATTTGATTTTGATTTTGGGTTTATAGATTATAAAATATGGGTTAAATTAATCCACAATTATTTGGTGGGTTTACTTAACTCACGTTCCCACTACAACAAAAACTGTTTGAAAACACATATATGTCCCTGATTTTATTGCCACAAAATTAAATTTGCATAAAAAAAATTAAAAATTAAGGGTGAAATGATCATTTTGTAATATGTGTTAAATAAACCTATGAATCAATCAAAAATTAATTAACCCAACTAGAAAAAAAAAAAAAAAAACACAAACATTCAATCCAAATATATTTAACCTAATATTTAACACTCATACCAATCATACAAAATACAAAAGTATCAAATTACAACTTTATGAATACAAATATTTAAATGTTTAGCAACAAGCCAAATAAACTACTCTCCCTTCTAAAAAAAAAGTATAATGCTTTTCTAGACATTAATTTGTATTTTTTGTCAATGAAAATACATTTTATAAACCATAAAGTCTTATTCCTCTATTTATTCCTCAAATCTACCATCCATATCTTGTTATAAAAACAATGTAATGATTTATATAAATCGCTAACACTTGATTATGAAACAAAACTCTTTTTTGTTTTTTTGAGATTTTATTTTTATAATGATTCTTTCTTCTTTTAATTAAAATTTTTTTTTAAGGACAAAAACTATAAATGAATCGAGTGCATGTATGACTTTGCTAATGAATATTGTGTACACGGTTTCACCCACCGCAGAGCATAGAGAAGCGTAGAGCATTAACTCCGCGTTTTCCATTGCCCTTTTTTTATTTTTATTTTTTTTCCTTAATAAAACAAATACGAAAATCCAATAATCTCGTCGTCTTCTACTTCAATTAATTAATAAAATTTTGCAGAAATATATACACACCATCTCCGAATCATTTGACCTCTAATTACTCACTGCTCCTCTCTTTCCAGAATCGTCCATCTTTGTGAGATTGGTACTCATATATTTTGTATTTGTTATTCCATCAATTGCGCAACATATACTTTAATACCTATTTCTGTAATTTTGTTTTATTAACTGTTAATTGATGGACAGAGGGTTAAGAGTCGCGTAATCTGTAATTTGCTTTCTCTTTTTGATGAATTAATTGCAAATTTTTGTGGGGGGTTATTGGAAGATATATGATTTTTGATGTTATTTGAAATATTAGGTAATTATTCGTTGATTGATTTTGAAGCAAGTGGAAAGATTAAACCTTTAGTTGATTTTGTGTTTTCATTCAGGGTGTTTGATTGATGATTTGAGTTATCTAAAAGGCTATATAATTTGTATTGATGGCAATTTCAATTTCTATTCTGATCATACTGATTAAATCTTATATGGCAGGTGTATATATTATTTCTGTTATTTAAAGTCTCCCACTATAAGAAAAGGCATTCGGGTCTTGTTTCTTGTAGGGGGAGAGGGTGCTGGTTCGCGACTTCTGCGAGCTTGGGGTCCTCTCTCGTTGTAATAGTCTTATTTGGGTTGTGAGATTTGATCTTTGTGTATTCGAGTGAGATTTGATATTTTAGTATACGAGTGAGATCAGAAACGGACTCTCGAAAGTCATTAGGAAGGGACAGTGGTTGTATGTATTAAAGTTTGCTTATACAGAATTTCTAAAGAGATTAGGGAGGGGAGAGGTTCAAGGGATTAAAGTGGACAGTCTGTTGCAACAATGGGGGGTGCTTGTTGCTGTTTGAGGGATGAATGTGAAGATTTTGCTAATCCAAACAGCTCAATCTACAGGAACTGCATATGCCTTCGTTGCTTTGTTCAGAATTTCTTGCATATGGTATGCTATGATATGTTGCTTGTTAAATATTTAAGGGAATCGTTGAGAATTCTACAACAATTCAGTTTTTATTGTGTGAAGTTTCACCTGCAGTTATGTGCATTCTTGTTTCAGTAATTAGCATGAGGTGACATTGTATTTACAAAGAGTTATTTGCATCGTATTAGTGTTTTGGAATTGGAAGTTTTGAACTGTTATGAACGGGATGAATTTTTTTGAAAATTAGTTGTCGTTAACCACTTAGCATGATAATTGATGTTTTGTTTACCTATTACATTTATAATTATTCAATCTCTAAGCACTCAAATCAATGATTCAAATTACATTGCACATTATCTAAGTTGCAGATATTGGCCTTTTGGTTTTCATTAGCATGGAGTGGTATTGTGATTAAAGGGAGTTATTTGCTGGATTAAATCCTCCAACCATGATTAGTTATCAATAACCACTTAGTATTTTTTTTTATACTTTATTTTCTACACTTGAACCAGCTATCTGGCAGATAATTTGAAATCTCATGATTGTTAAATTTTGAAGCTTGAGGTCAGGGCAACTAACGGAATTCATCCCTGAAAAGTTGCTTAAGTTTACTTTCATATCGTGGATCATATAAAGATGAAAATACATTCCTATGCAAAACTGATTATGGCAGATATTGTATTATGCAGTATGCATCTCTGTTTCACAGAGAACATGCCTTTACTTCATCCACTCAGGGAACAGCATCTTTAAGTCCTATGGTATCGCTTGATAACTCTCTAGCAGACATGTACCGCGCTCCTCCGAGACCTCTTCCTTACGATGTCGATCCAAGATATTTCCGCTTGCAGCAACGTGATGGACTCATCTCCAGAAGGGAGAAAGGCTCAAGTCATGCACATGAGGAAGTTGAACCATTAAGAGCAAGTGAAGTTGATGAGCAATCGGAACTTTTGAGTAACAAAAGCAAATGGAACGATCTTGCATGTGAAGAAGAATCTATAGATTACAACTCAAAATCATCACTAAATGTCTCAACAGCCAAAGCAGCAACAGGATTTGCTCATATTTATACCTCTAATGAAGATGAAGATGTCTGCCCCACATGTCTTGAAGGTGAGTAATACAGATACTGTTACTTGGCATTTTCTTTAGTTTCATCTGTATCTCTAATGAAAGATTGTCTTGCAGAGTATACCACGGAAAACCCAAAAATAATCACAAAATGTTCTCACCATTTCCATCTTGGTTGTATATATGAATGGATGGAAAGAAGCGATAACTGCCCAGTTTGTGGGAAGGTAATGCCTCATCCTTCTCTATATTTATCTATATATATCATCTATCACCATATATTTTAGTATTATAATAACTCAATTTTGATAATGTGACGAAATACCCTTTCTTTATAACAAAAATTGTTTTCTACCCATTTCGTTAAAGATGTTTTATATCTAAAATAGGCCAAAAGTAATGAATCGGTGTAGGTTTTGAGGCTTAGTTATATGATGTCTCAAAGCTCATGAGCTTCAGATATGTTGTTATGCTTTGAGATATAGTGTCTCGAGTCAATCATGTCTTGAAATTTATCTCTCTCGAGATATGTGAGAAAGTGGTAAATATTATTTTACAAGACTGGGTTTTAAACATGTCCCGTCATGCCTATGGGGTAGAAAGATAACTGGGATATATACGGTAAACGAGTTATAACTGGGATTGTTATCTTCTTTAAGTTGGTGATCTCAATGATTTTACCGTAAACTTTTGGTGCTGTATGACTCGTTTATTATTATTACTTTGCAACTTCACGTTTTAACAAGGATATATTGCTGTATTGGATTTTTAGGTGATGGCATTCGATGAGACGACTTGATACTTATCCATAAAGATCTTGTTGTGGATGAAACGAACCAACACCAACACAGAGAGGATAACAAAGGGAGTCAACAAAATGTAAAGCCACTGTAAATACAGCTTGCTAGAAAGTGTTGATTGTTGAGTGTTTATATGCTGATATTATTCAGAACAAAAACCCCATTGGCTAATAACAAATTTATTTTATTCCAGATTTTTTTCTCTACTATAATTGTATGTTTCATAATTTTGGCATCAATTTTCATGTGAAGGAGATCCAAATTCAATGTTGAAAACCACTATTCAAGATTTTGCAGCGCAAACATGTAAAATAGTAAGTTGAGCATTAAATCATAACTGCATATACCGCTTTCAACGTTACAAACATCATTGTCATCATTACAAATATTAGCAACCCTTGCAAGAACTACAACCATATCACCATCATCATCATTTTTAACCTCTTCGTCATCTCCTAATCCAAAATCATGAAAATGTCAGCATTGTAGAGCTGGTGTTGTGGTGATGAACTAGCTACTTCTCAAAAGATCAACATTGGATGCTGAGTTAGGTGTGAAAGAAGAATTAGACACTGAAACCTCAAATGGGTTGTTAGAACAGGCTTTGAAATGTTGGACTGGATGAACAAATGGGTTGTTAGAACAAGCTATGAAATGTTGGACTGGATGAACAAAATAAATTTGGTGTTCAGTCCGACTTTGTACATTGCTCAACTGGCCTCCATATATATTTGAATTTTGAGGAATATTTTGTTTTTAGAATTCATAATTTGAACAAAACCACCTTCGCATGAGAATTGAGAATATTCAAATCATACTGTTTTTGTTCAATAGAAACAAATAACTTGAGATAATCAAACATATCATTGTAGTCAGCCTATCATTATTTTAAATTTTTACATCCGTCTTTATTTTAAATTTCACTACTCCACATATCATTGTAGTCATTGAACAATGGAACGCACACACATGTCCTACGATTTGTTTGGACAATATTATGAACTTCATTCAATAGTTTTGCATAAGAAATTTTATGCAATGATGCATATATATATCAAACCCTCATCTCCATTTTTATACACTGATTCATCCCAATATCCACAATGAATTAGAATAACTTCATCGTTTGCCATCTAAACTAAAAAATATATTATTTAGATTTCAATTAGACAATTTAATAATAATACATATAAGAACAATTTAAATCCTATATAACTTTTTGAAAAACAGAAATATGATAAATTTTGTGTAAAAAGAAATTAAAAAATTCACACATTAAGTGTTTATAGATGTATAATAAATTTTGATTTCTATTAATATATTAAACGTAACAATTTTATATCTCTATTTTTTTAGAGTTCAGATTTAATCTTATCAAATTACTATTATAATTTCACGATGGTAATGTTAAATTTAATATTTTAAAACTATCTTTTAAAGATTTTTGAATATTTTTTTATTTTTTGAAAAAAATAGCTACATTTTAAGACAATTTTCAGGTTTTAAAAAATAAATTTATGAAATCTTTTAATATTTATTATAATTATTTTAATTAATATTATTATTACTAATATTTATTATTATAAAATAACAATACTGTATAATTATATTGATATTACAATTCTAAAATAGATCAATATGCTTATCTCAATCTTAAATCACGGTTGCATTGTAATCTAATTTGTTGAAAAATTGATCACGACGCTCAACAGTTTAGATCATGATGGTAGGCTAGTAGCGTGATCTAATTCGTTGAAAAAATAAATTACAGTGCTCAACAACTTAGATTGCATGGTAAGCTTACATTGTGATCTAATTTACTATAGATCACGGTGGTAACCTAGCATCTAGATCTAATTTGCTGAAAAAATAGATTATTGTGTTCAATAACTCAGATTATGGTTGTAAGCTTAGATCACAGTGTTCTACAACTCAGATCACAGTGATAAACTAGCACTGTAATCTAATTTGCTGAAAAAATAAATCACGATGATCAACAACTTAAATTATGGTGGTAAGATAACACTATGATCTAATTTGCTAAAAGACCATTTCAACTTAGATCATCATAGTCAATTCAACTTAGATCATGATAGTCAACTAAGTTCACGGTGTTCTTTGAGCACTGATATCTATAAATAACGATGCTCGTTACCATCGTGATCTAAATTGAGCACCATTATCTAATTTACTAAAAAAAATTACTTAGATCACGGTGGTCTTTGAGCACCGAGATCTATGCATCATGATGATTATTACCATCGCGATCTAAGTTGATCATCGGGATCTGTTTTAGAGCACCATGATCTAATTTGCTAAAAAACATTACCAACTTAGATCACTGTGGTTTTTGAGCCCCGAGATCTATAGATCACAATATTCTTTGAGCACCGAGATCTATAGATCACAATGCTCATTTCTATCGTGATCTAAATTGAACATCGTGATCTATTTTAAAATAATAAATCTTTAAATTTTGTTAAAAAAATCTCCGATTTACAACTAGAATCACAGATTTCAAAGGTAAAAAATAGGGGGAGGGGGGGGTGGGGGTGGGGAGAGGTGTTATATGTTTGTTTTTCAGAAGAATTAAAACAAGAATATACACAAATATGTAAATTTATACACTTGAAAATAATTTTTATCTTACATATTTGAGCAACAACTAAGAGATGAAATTGAATTGATTCTCTAAGAGAAGTGGAAGGAATAGATGAAAGAGATGAAAAATATTTTGAATTATATGAAAGAGGTAATAGAGATGGTAGAAGTGATAGGAGGAATCATTGAAAAGGATAAGGACATTTAAAGTATTTAGAAATGAGTAAGTCTCTTGTGAGATCGTCTCACGAATTATTATTACATTGTGTGAGACGGTCAACCTACAACCCAATCACCCACAACCCAAACCTTGTAATTCACATATTGTTTGTGGGTGTGATAGGGCTTCGTCTCACAGTAATTATCTGTGAGACCGTCTCACGTGAGTTTTTGTGTTTAGAAATTTTTTGGGGATAATTAATTAATTAATTTTATTATTATTATTATTATTATTATTGCGTAAATTTTAGAATGCTCAATTTCCACCTACATTTTGTGCTCATCTCACACTGTACACGTAAGAGCTCGACCGACAGCCATATAACACCACCTTGGAATCTTCTATGGCTGATTAATGGAGCTAGAATAATGAATTTGACTTTTTTTTTTTCCTTTTCAATATGAAATCTCACCTACTTACCACAGTAGTATAAGTTTATTTTAATCAAGTTATTATTTGTGTAAAGACTCCACAACTTTCTTTGAAATGAGTGAACATAATCATGGCTGATCTCATCTTTCCAATTATTTAAATTAAATTGCTTAGTCTTCGTTTTCTTTCCAAAATTTAATACTACCGAATGCATCTACTTGTGTTGATAGCTTGTTGATGTTGGCTTGATGTTTTTAATACTAGTTATTGACAAAGTGATAGCTACTTTATACCGAATTCACAAGCTTGATGCAAATATATATACATGTTTTCACGTGTATCACCCGGATATTTAATATTACTTAAAATATTGAAAATTAATATTTATATATAAACTTTATTGAATTTTCAATTTTAATAAATATTTATATCTATTAATATGTTAAATTATATATGATTAGTTTGATAAATGTTTTATTTTTAGTATGATTGTGATGCATTTATGTTGCTAAAATAAAGTGTCAATCATTTTTTTTGTAAAGGAAAGTGAGATTGATAGGAAATATTTTGATTTATTACGTGAACTAATTGAAAAAAAAGAAAAAGAACTAACATATTTGAGCACAAAAATAGATTCATCTTAACATGATATCCTTGATGATTATTCTTTTAGTACATATGAAATATTTGTTTTATTCAAATGCAAGTTACTATTCATGAATACAAGATCACAACAGCACTAGCGAAATTTATTAAGAAACACAATTAATAAAAGTACTAAAGAAGTTAAAACTTGCGATAACTATTTCCACCCTGGTTTTGAATATCCAACTTCTATTGTTGTTTGGGGTTGAGAAGATTTGCTCTTATCATCTTCATGTGTTCCAACGTGGCCACTAGATCCGGAACGTTTTGCTTGATGACAGGCTCCTCATTGAAACGAAGTATCCATTGATGCAACCTAGGAAACCTGGTTGGTTCTATCACACGTACTCCCACCACTTCTTGTATGCAATCAAACGAGTGAGCAAGCCACCCTAGAGACAAGTCCACCATACTTATAGTGTTCCCTCCAAAGAATTTCTTATCTCCCAAACCCTTTTCTTCAATAATTTTCAGTATTTCCACCACCACTTCCGCTTTCTTTTCTTTATCCTCTTCCGAACATAGAAAGAAGCCAGAAAAGACGTCACTCTGCATGATCATGACCATGAAGTCAGGGACGAATCTAGAATTTTGTTTTAAGTTCTTATCAAAACATTTAGCAAATAGAGGACTAAAAAAATTTTAGTATTTAAGGGGGCGAACTCTTATAAATTAATAATATAATTGAAAGTTATCATAAAAATACATATAATTAGAGAGAACATTTTTGAAAGTTCAAGGGGTGCGACCCCTTAAGTCCGTCCCTACCTGAAGTGATGATGATCATTTCAAGAAAACAAGAAATAAGAAAATGAAGGGCTTAGTTGTGTACCTTTTGGTCTCCGAAATTGATCCAGAAACGAGCCATGGCTCTGTCGTACGGATCACGGGGAAGTAAGGGCGTTCGATTAGGCCATGTTTCTTCGATGTATTCTAGGATTACGCTGGACTCGGCCACGGGGTATCCGCCGTGAACGAGCACAGGGATCTTCTTGTAAACTGGATTGTACTTCAAAAGATGTTCACTCATATTGCACACATCCTTTGTAATGAACTCATACTTCACTCCCTTCAGCTTCAGTGCCCATATCACTCTGAACACAAAAGGACACGACCAACTCCCATATAACACTACTTGGGACTCTTCCATGCCTGATTACAATTTGTACTCAACACTTATTTTTGTTTCTCACTTCTCATCTCACTTATATAGTTCAAACAAAACCTCTCCTTGCCACTAATAATGATTTTAATAAGTCCACTGTTTATGAATTAATATTATATTTTAGCAGTGGATCTAAAAATTTATGTTTTTTTTTTCTATATCAAAATAATAATCACATATAAGTGATATTAATAATTAATATGTAACATGAAACTTGATATATAATAGATAGTTGGGATTTAAATTTAGTGATAATAGGATGTGACATCATTATGATGATAGATGTGCGATAGTGAAAGTATTAAAATAACATAATATGCTCAACTGCCTAATTTTATATGGTATTTATTTATAGGAAAAATAAATTTAAATTTCAATAATTACGATTAATTTAATTGTATTAAAAGATTATACTTTATAGCATTAACTGTGACTGCCCTGCTCCTAAGCAGCTACAGCCTACAGCTACCCCAACTACATTGAAATTGTGCCCATCGAAATGTCAAACTTAAGCAAAATCTTTAAGCAATTAAAATTTCCCAGAAGAGATATTTAGAATATCCAAAATAGATATGTTTAAAATAATTTGATTTTATGACTATTGAAATTCAAAAAATTCAATGTCACGTTTTAAAAATGATGCCGTACACGGTACAACCAATTATTATGGAACATTGAAGTCAAATTACACGCTTAAACTTGAAATGGTGTGGATATTTAATTATGTATACCCTCAACCATTAGATTAGAAAAAAATTTAAATTTATTCATCTTATATAAAAAAAAATAAGTATAATAAATTGATATATGTTATTTGGAAAATCAACCACATATCAGATTTTATGGATATATCAATGTAATGTTTCCAACGAAGTATATTGAAATTATATATATGATCTTTAATTGTTAATAAGTTGTCTGCTTTTTTGGAGAAATTGAATATCATTCTCAGATTTGAATATAAAATGGATGATATTAAAAAAAAAAAAAAAAAATATATATATATAGTCAAAAAGTGTACATATATATTTTATAATATTTGGATTAGGTACATGATCATAAGATACTAAAAAGTAGATATTATTAAGCCATCACAAGCAACTAAAATACAAAAAAAAAGTTTTTTGTAATTTCTAATACAGATGACTTTTGTATTTTAATTCAAGTAAAAAAAAATCTCAAATTGCCACATTTCTATTTCAAAAAACACATTGAGATTTTAAAGTTGACATTTCCATTTTTTTTTTTTTTTTTGATATCGACATTTTCAAATTTTAAGAAATATAATGATACAAAATAAAACAACACACTCGATGGAATCATTTTGACATCTTTTAAATTACTTCCTACCTAATCATTAATTTTGATATCTTTTAGATTACTTCCTACCTAATCATAAAATTTTAAGGGTTAATATCCCTAAATAACCCTTTTCATATAATAATATCCCTTAATACCCCTCAATATAACAAAATAGCCCAAACTACCCAATTTTTAGTCAAAGGATCTTTTTGAGCCCTTTGAACCCTTTGACCCACTTTTCATTCATTTAATTTTATTACTTCCAAGCACATTTTTCTAATTCCAATATGCTTTCTTATTTAATTAATAAGTCTACTCCAAATATTGAATAAATCCGAACCCAAAAAAGAAACTTTAAAGATTGATTTTCTTCAAGAATAAGTATATAGGCTGGAATACTTTCCTCGTGCCAATACTGTCTAAAAAACAGTGGTCTGGAATGTGCAACAATGCCACGTACGAATTCTTTCAGAAATTAAAAAAAAATCTAAAATGGGGCAATAAATCGGGAATAAAACGTTTGCGTGAAAATGGTATCAGAGCCTAGGTTTATTATGAACTTGGATTTTATATTTATTATGTTTAAGTAATTAACAAATTGGTGAGGAGAATCTCGAGAAAATGGATCTGGACAATTGTCCAAGATGTTTACCCTACAGGAGATATCATCAAATTTTGATGATGTATAAACAAGAACACCTACACAAGATGACATATTGGGAAGACCAATATGTTGAAAGAAGGAATGCAGGAGCTTGCCAGGAGGCTTTAAGGCAATGCAATGTACAAGCAGCATATCATTTGGATTACCTCCAGGTAAACCAGATGCTGTATGCGGAACTGATGACTATGCAAACAGAAGCTCATCAGAATCATGGTTCCTAAGGGAGAACTAGAGTGGAACGAGATTCTTCCAGATACATCTAAGATCTCTATAGACCTTAGAGAAATCCAGAAGACGGTGCAGAATTATGGCAACCGCCATAATCATCTACCAACACAAGTCCATCAGATCCAGAACCAGATGGAGACGATGATAAAATATCAGAAGGAAACCATTGAAATCCTTCATGATATTCAAAAACGAGTAAAAGCCCTGGAGGACAGACCAAGTCTTGCCGGAGGAAGGAAACGTATTGATTTCGGAACAGTACCCTATTTACACTAAAATGGGATACCAACTGAGGTCATACGTCCAATGACCAGAGATGAAGAGCTTATCGCTATCATTAAAGGAAAATCCATCATAAACTAATAAGTGATGGATATGGAAAAGATCAATCTTGAAGATCTACACGAACTTGCCGAGTCCTTCGCAGGATTAGGTATCGTGGATCTAAAGATGAATACAGGAGATGGTTTAGCTTTGGTTACACGAGACCAAAGACCACCCCCACCTGTGGATCCCAACGTGGCAGAAAGCTCAGGTTCACATCATGTGGATGAACCGATGCCACACGCTGGAGATTTCACCACAAGAGGAGATCCTATTGTTCCAGGAACTCGACAACGTCCCAGAAGGCCAAATCTTATGAATACGCCTTATGGGAAATCTCAGCTCGAACCCATATATCCGTATGGATTAATGTTAAATTTGGATATTCCAGATTTTAAGAATCGAGAAGTCCTCATTGATGAATGGGCAACCGGAATGAGGATGGCAGCAGGTACTCTCGACCTGACAAAGGAAGGATTCATCTTATTACTAGAGATGGGTCTTGAAGGATCTGCAAAGATCGCTTGGGAAATGACGGCACCAGAAATGAGAAATGATGTTACGGCTGGTGAATCATTAACAGGGATTGCCAATAATATGGCGAAATTATTCAAAATCCATTTTATTGGCATAGGCTATTTCGAGGGAATAGAAGAGGAGAAAAGAAAGAGATACAAACAAGCCCTCTACTGCCTCGAGTTACGAGATATTTATCATATTGACGAATACATCAAGTTATTCACCGAATACCGATGGAAGTTGAAGGTGGATGATAAAGAAGCTTCGCAACTTTTCTTTGCGAAGATACCAAGCCCCTGGAGAGAAATGCTCATGAGGGAATACAAGAGTGCAGACGATTTGGATACTGTGGCCAGAAGAATGTTTTTCTTAAAGGCCAAGTTAGCCGAATGGTGCCACCAGACAGCACTCTACAAGAACTACAAGAGACTTCGAGGAATCAATAAGATGGTTCCCCTGTGTTGCAAAGATAATGACATCCCAACAGTCGTGGGAGGTCAACCACGGAGGCATAAAGGGAAAAAGCTGAGAAGCCATCCATACCGCCGTGGAGATAGCAACCAAAGAGGAAGTCGTAGGTCTTCATGGAGACCTAAAAGAGTGTGGTCAAAACAAAAGGCCCGAAGTTATAAATCAGGGCAAAGACCAGCACCAAGCAGGAGTAGAACCTTTTCATCAGGTTCTAACCAAGGAAGTTCCAGTAGAAATCCAGGAAGGAGAACTTTCAGGCGAGCTCAAACCAGAGCTAATGAAAGTTTTAAAGACTGTAATTGCTGGACTTGCGGAGCAAGAGGGCACATCTCGACAGATTGCCCGGACAACCAGAAGAGAGGTATAAGGCAGTTCGAATCAACGAAAGAATTCGAAGAAGCTGTCTATTACCAAGATCTTATACAGGTGTATCAATTTGAGGATCTACCCTCAGATGAAAGCATCTATGAAGAAGAGATCTATTCGGATGATGGAAGTGAATCCACATCAGAATCGGAGTGAAGAAGAAGTTCTTCAAACAACAAGAGAGGATATGTCAGGTTTTCTCTCTCACACAACAGTTTCTCATAAAACTCTAATGAAGATTATGAGAGAAGATTCAAAGCTCCAAATGTATGATGGTTTTACTATCGGAGCTATGGAAAAGGCATTGGATAAGTTTGGGTTCCGTAATAGGAAACACCAAATTATTCATAGAGTTACTACTGGTGAATTTGCTATTCCGATGGAATTCACAAGTAACCTGATCGAGATGCAGTTGATCCCCTACAAAGAAGTACAGGAGATTAGAAGTAAAGTTAAAAGAGAAGTTGCAAATACACTCTCATGGATTCATATCGGAGCCATACGAGTTGTTATTAAAGCAACCTTCAAAGAAGGAATTGATTCGCCACTAAATCTTGCGATTTTTGACAAGCGAATCTCCAATCTCAAGGATTCATGCCTTGGAGCGGTTACAGGAAACTTGTGTGCAGGGAAATTGGCATTCAATGTCTATCCCAGAATTGCTTACAACTTGGGAGATCGAGACTTCAATAGAGTCTTAACCCTTCATCAAGATTTCAAAAGAGAAGATTTGATGAAAGAAAGGAATAGACCATACTCGATCACCTACAAGATTTCCTATGCTCTCTCGAATACACATCATTCAGAAGTATTCTTGAGAAAGGAATTTATCGAAGTCCCAAGAATATTTGAGGATTTCGCTTCGGTGGTTCTTCCAGAAATGATCGAGTCTCCAACTATAAAGGAGATCGACATGAAGATCCAAGATCAACCTGTCTTCAACAAGAGTCAGAGCCTCAGAATGGAGACCAGGAGGATTTCTTTCCAACAAGACAGACTAATGAGTAGCAGTCGTTGGGAAGAGAAAAGGCCTAGTACAGTTCAGCGAATCCCAGGTGTATTCAAAACACAAGGAGAGCTGAAATGTCCAGAAGGTTGGAGAGAAGTTGAAGTAATATTCGACATCACTCAAAAGGATAATATTTTTCCTTGTGATGTTCTATATTATCTACAACAACCGATAGTTGGAAAATTTCAAGGAAGCCTAAAGATGGGTGAAATTGAATTAACTATCACTGGAGTTGCAGGGAGAATCCCAGAACAATTAGTGCTGGGTATCGATTTTCTTGAGGATCATAAACCTTGGGAGAGACTACAAGATGAAATGGAATTTACAGTGGCTGATAAAAGATACAGAATCAGATGACCACTAGTCCATTCTCCATATACATTTCTATTGGAATGATATATGGTGAGTACAAGGCTGAGTACTTTGCAGCCTATGTTGACTCAGGAGCAGGAATTTGCACTGCAAAGCAAGGGGTCTTTCCTAAAGATTTTGGAGAATATCTACCAGCCATTGCAGGAAGAGATTTCTCAAAAAGGATTCTTATCCTTAATAGAGGAATCAAACAAGCAGAAATCATGATCGGAGGCGCGGGCGGTACCCCATGGTACAAAGTGAGGACGCCACCAATCTATTTCCATGATACAGGAGCAGATGTTTTGCTAGGAAACAATTTCCTACAAACATTCAAGCACTTTACACAAGAAAATGAGACAAGGAGACTTATTTTCACAACGTTATGTGATCATAAGATTATTGTCCAGAGACTGCGAGAGGCATTCTACAGAAAAATGCCTATTAATTTTCGCAGCAAGCGTGGTGATGAAGCCAAACTTCGACATCCAAAGATGGTGGATAAAAGAAGATTTGGCGATGCCCTATTATCCTTTTGACAATTTTGTTTGAAACAAAAAGATATCAAGAGATGGGATAATACTTTGTATTCATTCAGAATACAAGGAGAAGAACGAGTTCCACCGGAGGCTATTGCAGAATTGTGAAAAGCCATATTGGAGAATCCACCAAGTGAGGTTACAATTGAAGAACAAATTTCACTTGAGGATTTCAAGAAAAGGATCCAAAAAAATTACAATGAAGATCCTTTAGCATGGTGGGATAGGAATGAGCTCAAAGCTTCCTTAAAGGTTAAACCGGGAAAGGAACATGAGTTCGTGAGGCTCAAACCAATCCTTATGAATCAGAAGGATCGTGAGGATATGCAGAAAATACTTAAGGAACATCTGGACCTTAAGTTGATTTCACCAGGAGTTTCTCCATACAGCAGCCCTGGATTTCTAGTAAGGAATCATGGAGAAATCAAAAGAGGTAAACCTAGACTTGTTATTAATTATAAAGGGATTAATGACATTCTAGAGTTTGATGGGTACTACATCCCGAGTAGAGAACACTTGGTTAACTGCATTAAAGGTGCCAAGATATTCTCAAAGTTCGATTGCAAGTCTGGATTCTACCAGATTAAGATGGAGGAAGAAAGTAAGAAGTTCACAGCTTTCTCCACACCACAAGGACACTATGTCTGGAACGTGATGCCTATGGGATTGGCAAACGCACCCCAGATATATCAGAGGTAGATGGATAATCTATTCAAAGATTATTTCAACTTTATGTTCGTTTACATCGATGATATCCTCATTGCATCGAAGGACATGAAGGAGCATCTCAAACATTTGGAAATATTTTCAGATGTTTGTCATAAAGAAGGATTAGTGCTTTCGGAAAAAAAGCAGTAATTGCTACAAGACAGATTGAATTTCTCGGAATTGAAATCGATGAATCTGGGATCATTCTACAAAAACACATTGTGGAAAAGATACAGAGATTTCCAGATGATCTCAAGGACAAGAAGCAACTTCAAAGTTTTCTTGGAGTTGTTAATTTTGCCGGAATGTTCATCAACAATCTAGCACATCACAGGAAGGTGTTCAGCCCATTACTCAAGAAAGATGTTATATTCAAATGGGAAGATGAACATCGAGAAGGAATTAAGCGACTCAAGGAAGTCTGTAGCAAACTTCCGAAACTTGCTATTCCTCAGGACGAGGATGAACTGGTTCTATATACAGATGCCAGCGATTTTTGGTGGGCAGCAGTTCTTATGAAAGCCGCACCAAACGGAGAAATGCCATGTAGATATTGCAGCGGTCTATTTTTCAGATACAGAAGCAATTAGATGGCATATCAACGAGAAAGAATTCTTCGCAGTCAGAAAGACTTTCAAAAAATGGCCTCTCTTTTTACTGGCTAAGAAGTTTACCTTAAAAATTGATAATTCAAGTGTTAAAGCTTTTCTGAAAAACAAAATTGAATCTAAACCAGAAAAAGCTAGAATACTTAGATGACAGGCAGAATGTCAATATTATGATTATGATATTGTCATTGTGAAATCTCATGAAAATATTCTTTCAGATTTCCTAACACGAGATGGAAGGACGTGTCGCTGACGAGATCCTCAAACGAGTGAGACATGTCCGGGAAAACCTGGAAAGTCTCGAACAAGCTTTTGGAACATTATGTCTCAATGCAGAAGTCGCTGGACGACTTCAACGAGTTGATCAGGAATCTGTTTCTGATCTAATACGAGCATGCTTTTGTGCACAGGGACAACTGTTCTCTGTGTTGCATGGGCCTATCCTCAAAGCGGCATCTTCCACGGTGTAAAAGGGAGTAATTCGAGATCGGGACTCTAACTCGAATGCTATGGATTCAAATACCATGCCTACAAGTGTTACAGGGGATCCATTCCTTGAGAATGAACAACCGGTAACGAATGTTGAAGCTCCGGTGTCAAAACCCGAGCCTTCAAGTCAACCCAGTACCTCTGGGGTAAAAGAGGTAGAGGTGAACCTTCGGCCGCAGACAGGCAAATCGAAGGTTCAAGCTCACACCAACGAAGTTTCTCCGATGCAGGTATATCAGAGATAGTGGGAGAAATTAGTTACAAGACAGGGCATCAACCCAGATAGAACAGTGGTTGATATGTCAGGAAAGTATCCTCGAGTTTGGATGAAACCCGGCAGTAATCCAAATGAGGTACAAGAATGGTATAATTTCGGAGCACTGGCTTCGATACATACCATTGCACCTGGTTTCCCAGAAATCTCGAAGCTACCGAGATGGATTGGGGAAGCAGTACATGAAACCTGGGCAAATAATCCACATCTGTCCAGAGGAGATATCCTGGAGCTATATTTCATTAGTACAGCTCCAGAGCCAGCAAAAAAAGGCTTTCATGAGGCCTTTCACTTCATCAAGTTAAGAAGGCCTGACGGGAACGCCTTGAAAAATATAAAGGTGGCCTCTTCGGAAGAAATTCCGATCCTAGTAGGAGCTATCACTGAAGATCACGCTTCTACAAGACGAGCTTGGGGACTATGGATTTGTCTAACCGAAATGGACAAAGTCAAGTACCCGTTCAAGTTTTTCCAGAATTCAGCCAATGGATCATTTCTGCTGAATACAATGACTAGATCAACGACAGGATTCGCAGAGGAACTTTTCGAGACCAAGAGAAGAACCCTCTGGGAAAACAAGATTCCGGGAAGCAAAGAAACTTACCGGAAATTCTGTAACATGGCACACATTGGAAGATGGATCGATCAGATCTGTCTGGTGTGTCCAGAACAGAAAGAGCCAGAGTTTGGGAAAGGATTCCGTCCCAAACCCGACCGACAGACAGCTGGGTTTTACAAGGAAAAGGGCCCAGCCCAAAAGAAACGCTATCCTCGGGGACCACCAAGAAATTATTAAAGGAATCCCCGACAACAATAAATGGGATAGGTCACGAGACAAAGACTCCCCAACCACCTTCACAGGATAGAGTCAAAAAGGAGAAAATGTCCCGACAAAATTCACATGGGCTGAGTCACGAGGCATCAAAAGAAAGAAGCACCAACTAGCAGAAAAAGACACTCCAACAACCGCACTTATGGAGAAGGCCAGCTGGTGATCAAGAAGGGTTGGAATCCGCATTTGAAGTCCGGATTCCTCTCTATAAATAAAGAGATCGAAGGAAGCTGAAGACATCAACTTTCCTCCTCAGTTTTCTTCAAACATCTATCCATAGTTTGTAATATTAATCTTTCAATTCTTAGAATAGTTTCGAGTTTATGTATGTACGAGTGTTAGCCTTCTCTATGAGAGGCTAAACAGGTTTTCTCCTCCCAACAGGAGATTACTTATGTAATAAATATATTTCCAAGTTCTTAATAAAAAGAAGGCTTTTGCTTCCACATGTGTTCTTAGTTTGATCGATTGATCCCCTGGAAGAATTACCTTGTACACCTGGTGTAGGAAACGAACCAAGGTTGTGCTGTACAGTTGCTGAAGGAGCTAGATAACTTGCAGATCATCTTCCTCAAGGAGTTGAAGTTGGACAGTGAGGAGCTGTTCGTAAAAAGGTCTGGGGGCAGTGATTTTCTAGCTGGTGGCTTTGCAAACCATCTCACCCGGTGCTGTTGCGGTCAAAAAGAGGTATGAATTTTAGGGGATTAATTTATTTTACGGAAGCATGTTGGGCCTGATTTCGATCTAATCATGTTTTATCCGGATATATTATCATTTGGAGTGGAAATAGGAATTAAGTAGGAAAGCATTAAATGTTTTGAGACAAATCTTTGATAATTGGTTAAATGTCTTTAATGCTAATGATTGAAAATGGGTAGATGGGGATGTGATTTAAGGAAAATGAGTATATTGGGATAGTTTGTTATATTCAGGGATAGAATGGTATATGGTTATATGTATCCGCGGGATTAATTTGGATCCTTCTGAGTTCTTATCAAAAATTAACGAAGTCAAATGAAAAGGATACCTCGCTCCTTATACAGGAGCTGCTTTGACTGAATATTTTATGTACCGTAAACAACACACTTTAATCATTTATGATGATCCCTCCAATGCTCTTCCTTTCGGGAAGGGAGGATTAGGGAAATCCTATTGATTGCAGCTTTCTCCAGACCTCCGGAGTGAATAGTGAGTTCTTCATATTCCATTCTAGATTATTGGATAGATACGCCCAATCCATTTTAACTATATACGAATCCTTTTGTTTAATCTTAGAAATAGGAAAAATACATATTTTTTGATCTAAAACTTGAGATAGGGTGCAAATCCTTTTTCCCCAGTTCAAATCCGGGTGTCCAGGAACACTACCAAAGTGTTTCAAAGGTGGGGTTCTTGATGAAGTAATGGCGGGTGAATTAGTCGAATTTGAATTCGAATTGGCAAAAGCAATGTCTCCTTGCATAATATGGATTCCAAACATTCATGTTATTTACTAAAATCGCCCTTTGGGGGGGAAGGGTGGATGGTAACAAGGGATGGGGACCCAAATTTTAATCTAAACAAATATGGTGTCATTTTATCTTCTTTGGAATACAATTGCTGACTTTCTCAACGTGTTTTTCCCTTGCTCTTCTTTTTAATACTTACAATATTTAATTACAATTGACTTTCTTATGATTTTTTTATTTTATTTTACCTTACTCTTCTTTTAAATAAGACGTAGAATATTTACAACTTGATTATATGTCTGCTATTTTAATTAGAAATTATTCTCTCATTCCTATCAAAAATAAGAGATGAGATCTCAATACCGGAGAAGCATGAAGCAATAATAAGAGATAAGGTGTCAACCCCAGAGAAGAATGCATTGATGGCCATGATGATGAGGATGGAGTCAAGCATAATACAAGATTTATCGATGAATTTTCATCTTCTATAAAAGATATATTTTTATGCACAAGATAATTTTATGAAGATAAGTTTTTATAATTTACAATATGTCTATTATCACTTAATTTTATTACAGTTTACAATTTATTTTTATTTTTTTTGCAAAATCCTCCAAAACAAAAAAACTCATCCTTTTCCTATTGCTACTGAATAACCGATTATGAAGTACATCCTTATAATCATCATCGTCATCGAAGTTATCGTCACCGTCATCATTGTCATCATTATAAACATTAACAACTCTTGCAACAACTGCAACCATATCACCACCATCATCATTTCCAACCTCTTCGTCATCTTCTAATCTGAAATCATAAAAAGTGTCGACACCGTAGAGCTGGTGCTGTAGTGGTGAGCTACTTCTCAAAACATCGGCAACGGATTATGAATTAGGCTTGGAAGAAGAGCTAGCTAGGCTCTGGATCCTCCAATGGGTTGCTAAAATAAGCTTTGAAATGTTGGATAAACAGAAGTAATTTGGTGTTCAGTCTAACTCTATACATAGCTCAATTGACCTCCATATATATTTGAATTTTAAGGAATATGTTGGTGTTGAGAATTCATAAGCTGAACAAAACCACCCCTGTATGAGTTGGGAATATTCAAATCGTATTGTATCGGTTCAATAGAAACAAATAATTTAGGGTGGTCGAACACCTTTACAAGCCTCCTCAAATCAGCATCTATCTTGATTTTAAATTTCACTGCTTCAGAAATCATCATAGGCAGTAAACAATGCAACACATAATCACAAGTCCTACGATCTACTCGAACAATATAATGAACTTGATCCAATAGCTTTGCATTAGAAATTATATGCAATGATGCATATATCAAACTCTTATGTGTATTATCCATTCCAATATCCACAATAAACTAGAATAACTTCACCTTTTACCATCTACAATAAAAAAATTATTAGACTTCAATTAGTCAATTAAATAATAATACATATAAGAACAATTTAAATCCTATATAAACTTTTTGAAAAAAATAAAAATAAATAGATATGATAAATTTTGTGTTAAAAGAAGGAAAAGTTCATACATTAAGTGTTTATAAGTGCCTAATAAATTTTGATTTCCATTAATATATTTAAATTAACAATTTTAATTATCTCAATTATTTTTTTAGAGTTTAGATTTAATGTTATCAAAGTACTATTATAATTTCATTGCGGTTCTGTTACATTTAATATTTTAAAACTATTTTGTAAGATTTTAGAAATAATTTTAGATAAAAAAAAAAACAGTTACAATTTTAAGACAATATTTCAAATTTAAAAAAAAAAAGTAGACAACACATGCGGTGCATGAGATATATTAAAGTTTCATAAATTTATTTATTATTATAACAATGTAATAGTTATTTATTGAAGTACTATTTTCAAAGAATTTCATTAATTACAATAATTTATTTTTAAAATTCAATCAATAATTAGTTGAAATTATAAATAAGTATAGGGTAATAACAAATTGTCAGTCGAGTAATCATGTGTTTCGGACTAAATGTCTTCTTATATTTCAATATAATATGTATGATGAATACTTGGAGTATAATATATGTTTTACATTATTTTACGCATAACTATTGTCATAATTAAAATAAAGAAAAAATATTTAATTTTATTTCATTTGTTACATTATAGATCATATTTATGGTTCAATTTCATCAAGCTCATGTATATAATTAATTGTAACATTAGATTTTTATTTCTTTGCTACTACTACCTATTGTCTTCTAGGTACTTCTTCAATTGTGTCAGACAATTATTGATTGATCTGTGAATATTAATTGGAGTTGAAATGTGATCGTTCATCGTATTACCAATGCCCACCTCATAATTTTTTTAAATGTAAGTTTTTAATTTATTACAAATTTTTTTGATCATTTTATAACTACTTGAATAATTTCTGGATTTCAATTTATTATTTAAATGAATTTTATATTTTAATTTTAATTTTCAAACTTATTAGAATTGGATTTTTATTTTCAATATGTGCTTCTAATCATAACAAAGAGAAATATTGAAAATATTGAAATCATGCTATTTCTAGAGATATATTGAAAATAAATAAATAATTTATATTGCAAAAAATAATTAATAATTAATTGAAATATATACTCCATCGTCTTAAAAAAATCATATTTCTCTAATGTACAACTTTGTAATTTTTAGAAGGGAAAAACTCGATTTTCATCATCTAACTTAGGTCTTGTCCAATTTTGGTGCAATATATTTTCACTTTCAAATTTTAGTTATCTAACTCTTAATTTTATCCAATTTAAGTCCTATTTTAGGCACGTCAGCAAATTCGGTGGCCACGTAGGCAAATCTGGCGGCCACATCAGCAAATCCGGTGGCCACTAGGCAAATTTGCCTACGTTGCCACCGGATTTGCTAACATGTCTAAAATCGGATTTAAATTGGATAAAATTAGGAGTTAGAGGACTAAAATTGGAAAGAGAAAAAATATTGCACCAAAATTGGACAAGGCCTAAGTTAGAGGATGAAAATTGAGTTTTTCCCTTTTTAGAATGTACAATCTTTTGCAATGCATGAAGTTTCACTTATAACCCTCCATTTATTCATTAAATTCATAATTCAAAGTTGGTTATAACAAATTATAAGTTAGTATAGATAAGAGTATTATAGGTGTTTCATTTAAAATTAAAATTAGGGAAACACTCAATTTTCGTCCGGTAACTTTGGCCTTATTCAATTTTGGTCCGGTATCTTTTCACTTTCCAATTTTAGTCCTCTAACTCCTAATTTTATCCAATTTAAGTCCGATTTTAGGCACGTCAGCAAATCCGGTGGCCATGTAGGCAAATCTGGTGGCCATATCAACAAATCCAGTGGCCACGTCAGCAAATTCGGTGGCCATGTAAGCAAATTTGCTTACGTGGCCACCGGATTTGCTGACGTGCCGAAAATCGGACCTAAATTGGATAAATTAAGGAGTTAGAGGACTAAAATTGGAAAGTGAAAAGATACCAGACCAAAATTGAAAAGGCCAAAGTTACAGGATGAAAATTGAGTTTTTCCCTTAAAATTATGTAATGTGACTATTCTCTTGGACAAAGTTTTTCTTTGAAATATGATAATTGTTGTGAAAATAACGATAACTATTATATAAACTAGAAGAAAAATAGAATGAAAATCAAAGCATAAGTCAAAGAAGAAATATAAAGTAAACAGCTAACAAAATATATGAAAGGTGATCCTTGGATATACATTCTTCCATGTATTTATAAAGAAAAATTTGCATATTAATACATTCATGAGATTGACACGCATGTGTACAATCATTAAGCTATATAAAGTGATCTGCCAAAGGTATAATGATGACTCTTAAACTATATTCATCATTATAATACTTCTCTTGAATTTAGCTTTGTTAGGCCATGTGCATAGGCTGTCTCGTTAAAAACCTCAAACCAGAAAAACCCATTGGGATAAGGGAAAAAGAGTACAACGCACACTACATTGTTTCCGCTTTCCCTGAAACGAGCAATATAAGTTTTGGAGTAAGATGTCAGTCTTGCTTCTCGTTGGATCTTCTCATACCAATGTCATATACCAATTTCTCAAATGTAGATGTAGGCAGTGATTTTGTGAATAAATCAACAAGATTGTGACACGAACGAATTTGCTGAACATTTATTTCTCCATTTTTCTGAAGTTCGTGAGTATGGAAAAATTTTGGTGAAATATGCTTAGTTCTATCACCTTTTATATACCCGCCTTTAATTTGTGCTATGCAAGCAGCATTATCTTCATAAATGATAGTAGGTGTAGTGGTAGTCGGATTTAACTCACATGCATTTCTTATATGAGTTATAACTGACCTTAACCAACCACACTCTCTGCCAGCCTCATAAAGATCAATAAGTTCAGAGTGGTTGGAAGATGTGGCAACCAATGTTTGTTTAGTAGACCGCCATGATATGGCTATGCCATTATAACAAAATAAATATCCAGTTTGTGATCGAGCTTTGTGCGGATCTAATCTATATCCCGCATCAGCATAACCAACTAACCCCGAGTAAGTTGTATTATTGGAATATAACAATCCCAAATTTGTAGTACCACAGAGATAACAAAAAATATGTTTAATTCCGTTCCAGTGTCTCCAGGTTGGCTCGGAACTATATCGAGCAAGCACATTGACCGCAAATATGATATCTGGTCCTGTACATTGTGCTAGATACATCAATGTTCTAATAGCATTAAGATATGACATTTCTGGGCCAAGTATGTATCTCTTCATCAGACTCTTTAGGTCGAAATAGATCTTTATTAGAGTCTAAGCAACGTACAACCATAAGGGTGCTTAAAAAGTGAGCACTTTTCATATTAAACCTTTTGAGCAGTCGCTCAGTGTACGCAGATCGATGAATAAAAATGACATTTGCTCTATGCTCTAACTGAAGACCGAGACAAAGTTTGGTTTTCCCAAGATCTTTAACTTCGAACTCTTTCTTCAGATATGCAGTAGCATTGGCCAAATCCTCAGAAATGCCAATGAGGTTCATGTCATCTACATAGACTGCAATTATAACAAATTCGGTTTCTGATTTTTTAATAAAAACGCATGGGCAAATTGGATCATTTTTGTAACCTTCTTTGATAAGGTATTCACTTAGTCTGTGATACCACATGCGACCAGATTGTTTTAGTCCATATAATGATCTTTGTAATTTGATCGAGTAAAGCTCACGGGGATTACTTGATTTTGGCATTTTAAATCCATTGGGAATTTTCATATATATATATATCAGAATCAAGTGAACCGTATAGATATGCCGTTACTGCGTCCATATGACGTATGTCCAAGTTTTCATGAACAACCATACTAATGAGAAAACGGAAAGTGATTGTATCCATTACCAGTGAATATGTCTCACCATAATCGATCTCAGGTCTTTGAGAGAATCCTTGGGCAACAAGTCGGGCCTTATATCTTACAATTTCATTATTCTCATTTCTCTTACGAACAAATATCCATTTATACCCAACTGGCTTTATATTGTCCGGAGTTTACGTGATAGGCCTGAATACATTCCGTTTATTTAAGGAAGCTAATTCAGATTTGATTGCTTCCTCTCATTTAGTCCAGTTATCCCTCTGACGGCATTCTATTATGGAACATGGTTCACTGTCATAATCATCGCTCAAAATTTCTTGAGCAACCGAGAATGTAAAAATATCATCAATAATGATCTCATTTCTATCTCATACATAATTGTAGTAACTTATGTGATTCTCGGTATTTTCTTGATTTGATATCATCATGATTGTTTTACTAGGATCTACAGATTCACTTGGAGCTTGCTCATTAGAACTCACTTGATTGATGGGCTTATAAACCCCTTTCTTGGTTTTTCGAGGAACATAATCCTTTGAGCCAATAGGCCGACCCCGTTTTTTTTTGGTCCATCAGAATTCATTTTCACATGTTCATTAGGAACATCGATCCTAGCTGGAGCGTTCAGAGTTGGAATATGAGACTTCGTGACTTTACTAGCATCATTAAATGTGTTAGGAAGTCTATTAGCAATATTATGTAAATGTATGATTCTATTGACCTCATTTTCACATTCAAGTGTGCGTGAGTCTAGATGAGACAAATTCTGCTCACACCTTGTGAGATTCTCAACAAGTATAGGTTTATTATTATCAGGATTGTCTTACCGATTGATGGAAATGTCGTTTCATCAAAATGACAATCCGCAAACCTAGCAGAGAATAAATCACCTGTCATTGGTTCCAAAAACCTAATGATCGATGGTGAATCAAAACCAACATATATGCCGAGACGGCGTTGGGGGCCCATTTTTATCCTCTGTGGAGGTGGGATTGACACATGTACAGTACACCCAAATGTGCGAAGGTGCGAAATGTCTGGCACAAAACCTAAGGTTAATTGCATTGGGGAATGCATATGATACGCACTTAGACGTAATCTAATTAAAGATAATGCATGCAATACGGCATGTCCCCATGCTGTACTAGTGAGCTTTGATCTCACTAATAAAGTTCGAACAATAATTTGGATTCTCTTGACAAGAGATTCTGCCAATCCATTTTGAGTATGAACGTATGCTACTGGGTGCTTAACATTAATTCCCAGTGCTGCACAATATTCATCAAAATATTTTGATGTAAATTCTCCGGCATTATCCATCCTTATATTTTTAATAGGATGATCAGGAAAATGTGCTCAGAGTTTAATATTTTGTGCAAGCAAATGCGCGAATGCAACGTTGCGCGTAGATAACAAACATACGTGAGACCATCTAGAAGATGCATCTATCAGAACCATAAAATATCGAAATGGTCTACTTGCTGGGTGTATTGGTCCACAAATATCACCATGTATCCATTGTAAAAATGATGGTGATTCATAACCAACTTTTGTCACAGAAGGTTTCATAATGAGCTTTCCTTGTGAACATAATTCACAAAAATAATCATTTGACATCAACATCTTTGTATTTTTTAAAGGGTGTCCTTTAGTATGTTCGACAATCCTACGCATCATAGTAGTTCCGGGGTGACCCAGACGATCATGTCATAATCCAAGTATATCGGGATTAACTAGTTTCCATGGCATGGTGGCGTAGGTTTCGAAAGCTCGAATCGGGACATAATATAGTCCAGAAGTTGTTGCTTCAAATTTCTCATGAACATTCCTTCTGTTCATATCATATGATGTGACGCATAGACATTCTTTGGTATTTTCAACCAATGTCTCTATATGGTATCCATTGCGTCTAACATCTTTAAAACTTAGTAGACATCCTTTTGATTTACCAGATAAAAGTGCATTTTCAATAAGCAGAGTGGTACCATTAGGCAACACAATTGTTGCATTCCCGAAGCCATCAATAATCTCAACGGGACCTGATATGGTTCTTACTTGTGCTTTGCACAATGTCACACTCGAGAAATATATTTTATCTGTGAATATTAAGTACGCTGTTGCACTATCGAGTAGACAATGATTCTTTTTGTCAGTATGCTCCATGTACAGCCTGATTATCCAAACTATATTAATATTGAAATCATAAAGGAAACTCACAATTTTATATAGCATCAAAATATAAGGTTAATTTCAGTAATTTATCATCCAAAAAGATATGTACTTTATCATCAAAAAAGATATGTACAATACTATTGACAAAAAGATAATATCAACTCGATCTCGGGTATGCCAACTTCCGAGAGAGGTCCATACACAAAATTACCAAAATCTAAGTTTGGATCTATCACCGCCACTTGGCACTTTATACAATGGGATCAATGTCATCAAAGAAATCTGATAGTTCAAGAGATTTCCCATCTTGAACTTGATCATTCATGATTTGAGGTGTGGCGTCCTAAGGGGTAGTAAATGACATTTTTGCCTCAGTGGCGTGTGTCTGGACTCACTTTCTTTTGTTTTTTATCGAATCTTGATACAGATCTACCAGGTGTTGGGCAGTCCTGCAAACTTTGGCCCAATGGCCAGTCATTCCACATCTATTGCAATTATTGTCATAAGATTTCTCCGTGGTCATCTTACCTTTGTTACGGTTCCACTGAAATCGGTTCCCTTGATTGACCGGATTATTATTTGGATGAGAATAACCACGTCCGCGTCGGTTGTCTTTATTAATATCATGACGTCCGTCTTGGTCATTAATATCACGACGGGGACCACCACGTCCACCGCCTCTCCAGGCACCACGCCCGGATCTTTGTCTACGGCCTCTAGATTGGCCCATAGATTTGTTAGCATGTGCTTCTGGCACTACTTGGGACCCACATGGTCGCAAATCATTATTTTTCAACAGCAACTCATTTGTTTTTTTTGCTGTGAATAGTACAGAGATCAACTCTGAATATGTTTTAAATTGGCGATGCCTGTACTACTGTTGTAGTACTAGATTTGAGGCATGCATGATGGAGAATGGTTTCTCTAATTTGTCATATTCTGACAATTTTACACCACATAGAGCCAAACGAGAATCAATCTTAAAAAAACCGAATTATAATCGGAGACTGATTTAAAGTCTTGCAGCCTTATATACTGCCAGTCATATTGCGCCCGTGGCAGGATACAGTTTTTGTGTGATCAAATCTTTCTTTTAGTTTTTGCCATATCTCCAATGGCCTTTCAAACTGTATGTACTCATCTTTCAAATCCTCCGATAAATGGTGACGTATAAAGATCATAGCGTTAGCCTCATCTTTCTTGTTGGCCTCCTCGATATTTACACATTCAAGAGTTTTTACGAGATCCAACCCTTGTAAATGTAGTTTAATATCTAGGCACCAGTATAAATAGTTTACGCCAGAAACATCGAGAATTTTAAATTTTTGATTTTCAATTCTAGCCATAATAAAAAAATATGGAAAATATAAAGATAACGATATAATTTTACTAACCTTTTTGTCCAAGCAAAACTTCGTGTTTTTTGTCCGAGCAAAACTTCGTGCTGATAACGTGTTGTGAAAATAACGATAACTATTATATAAACTAGAAAAAAACAGAATGAAAATCAAAGCATAAGTCAAAGAAGAAATATAAAGTAAACAGCTAACAAAATATATGAAAGGTGATCCTTGTATATACATTCTTCCATGTATTTATAAAGAAAAGTTTGCATGTTAATACATGCATGAGATTGACACGCATGTGTACAATCACTAAGCTATATAAAGTGATTTGCCAAAGCTATAATGATGACTCTTAAGCTATATTCGTTATTATAATAATAATTTGTTTTTTTATTTTTTTTAGACAAATAGAGTAATTAGTAAAGATAGTTTCACTACAAATATCTCGCGGATTACCGATGGCAAATTCACTTAATAATCAATGGAATTTCCATCGGTAATAACCGTCGTAATTATGTTTGTATATTAGTACATTTGTACGCATGTTATGTTTGAACAATATTTTATGAATTCTCATATATTTATATAATATTTAAAATTTTCATTTTCAATACCCCATCAATATTAATCGATACGCAATATTTTGTTACAATTTATTAGTTTGAAAATTTATAGTAGTTACATCCCGTCACTTTTACTTAATTAGGGATTATTTATGATGACTCAGTACATTTGTCTACTAAAATCTTAAATAACTCATAATTTTGGGGACCAATCTTTAATTAACCCTTTATTTTTAGTTATTATTTGTGTAGATCAAACTCTACAACTTTGTTTGAAATGAGTGAACATGGGGTAAACAAATATATAAGTGCAAATCACGCCTGATCTCATCTTTCGAATTTAAAATTGCTTAGTCTTCTTTAATTACGTACTTTCAAAAACTTAATACTAACTAATGCACCTACTTTCCTTGATGTTGGCTTGATGTTTTTAATACTAGTCATTGACAAGTGATAGCTAAATTCACAAGCTCGATTTGTGTTATTCTAATGCTTTAATGACCAGTTGCTATTCATGAATACAAAATCAAAACAACACCAGCTAAATTTATTCCAAAACACAATTGATAAAAGTAGTTAAGAAGTTAAAACTTGCAATAATTATTTCCACCCTGATTTTGAATATCCAACTTCTATTGTTGGTTGAGGATGAGAGGATTTGCTCTTATCATCTTCAAGTGTTCCATCGATCTGGAACGTTCTGCTTGATGACAGGCTCCTCATTGAAACGAAGGATCCATTGATGCAACCTAGGAAACCTGGTTGGTTCTATCACACGTACTCCCACCACTTCTTGTATGCAATCAAACAAGTGAGCAAGCCACCCTAGAGACAAGTCCACCATACTTATAGTGTTCCCTCCAAAGAATTTCTTGTCTCCCAGACCCTTTTCTTCAATAATTTTCAGTATTTCCACCACCCCTTCTGATTTCTTTTCTTTATCCTCTTCTGAACATAGAAAGAATGCAAAAAAGATGTCACCCTACATGAACATGAAGTGATGATCAATTCAAGAAAACAAGAAATAAAAAATTGAAGCTCACTATCAAGAAAACTTGAATATAGCGACACATAACATTAGTAACGAAAAATTAAAATTTGTTGCTTAGTTGACAGCAAACCATGAAAGAGTTGTTGCTAAATAACTTATCTATATTAAATTAAAAATGGATAAAACATTAGTGACAAAATATATTTTCTTTTGCCACAAACTTCGCAAACGAAGAGTTATGTCACTAAATCTATATTTATGTTCAAATATTAATAAGCCCTCAACGGTTTATTAATATTTGTTTATAAAACCTCTAAAACGAGTCCTTAAAATGTTTCAGCAGAAGAATACTGTCATTAGAATTTATTATTAAAATATCATTTGTCACCTAAAAACACTCCTAAAAACTATTGATTTGGATGCCCTTATCATCAATGAGGCCTAATGAAACTGAAGGGCCTATTTGTTTACCTTTTGTTCTCCGAAATTGATCCAGAAACGAGCCATGCCTCTGTCGTACGGATCTTGGGGAAGTAAGGGCGTTTGATTAGGCCATGTTTCTTCGATGTATTCTAGGATTACGGTGGACTCGGCCACGGGGTATCCGCCGTGAACGAGCACAGGGATCTTCTTGTGAACTGGATTGTACTTCAAAAGAGATGGACTTATGTTGCAGAGATCCTCTTCAATGTACTCATACTTCACTCCCTTCAGCTTCGGTGCCCATATCACTCTTAACACGTATGGGGACGACCAATTGCCATATAACACCACTTGGGACTCTTCCATGCCTGATTACTGAAGCTAGATCTAGAACTTGTAATCAAGAGTTTATTATTTTTCTTTGGGCAAAAACTTCCATGCAACTGGTGCACCGTGCAATCCACACCTTTATGTTATAAATATAGTACCTTTATATTATAAATGTAACACCTTTATGCATGTTTATTTTAAAAGGTACCAATATTTGTACATAAATGTACTACATTTATAACATAAAGGTTTTCCGTGCAACTCTGTGCACCAGTTGCACGGAAGTGTTACTTTTGTCTTTGAGATCTCACTTCTCATCTTACTTACGTACTTCTAAAGAAAACTTCTCACTAATTATGAACAAATATTATATTCAGATGTAATGCCAGCATCTTTTACGTTTTATACTTTATCTTTTATTATTTTAAAATAATAACAACATGTCAAGTGTATCAAAAGACATTAGTAATTATTAACAGCGACGGACCCATGATTTCAATTCAGGGGGCCTAATTGACTAATATAAAATACAATAATTCTAAACGAAGAGTATAAATTTATCACAGATTCGATAAAGTTAATATATTATAAAATAATAACTTCCAGAATTAGTAACATAATTACATCTTAGCATGATAACATCAATGTAAAAAAAAAAAAAACCCATGCATTAAAATATCTCATATATTTTTCATATTTTGAAATAAGTGCATAATATTTCATTGCTAACATATTATCAATCAAGATTATACGAAGAAGGTATTGAGAGAGAGAAAGTAAAATGGATTATTAGAATTAGATTTGTATTGGCTCTGTGAAACAGAAAAAAAAAAAAAAAATTGTACTCAAACACTTATTTTTGTTTCTCACTTCTCATCTCACTTATATAGTTCAAACAAAACCTCTCCTTGCCACTAATAATGATTTTAATAAGTCAACTATTTATGAATTAATATTATATTTTAGCAGTCGATCTAAAAATTTATGTTTCTTTTTCTATATCAAAATAATAAGCATATATCACGCATATAGGTAATATTAATAATTAATATGTAACATGAAACTTGATATATAATAGATAGTTGGGATTTAAATTTAGTGATAATAGGATGTGACATCGTTATGAGATAGTGAAAGTACTAAAATAACAAAATATGCTCAACTGCCTAATTTTATATGGTATTTATTTACATGAAAAATAAATTTCAATTTCAATAATTACGATTAATTTAATTGAAGTAAAAGATTATACTTTATAGCGTTAACTGTGACGCCCTGCTCCTAAGCAGCTACAGGCTACAGCTACCCAAAAACATTGAAATTGTGCCTATCGAAATGTCAAACTTAAGCAAAATCTTTAAGCAATTAAAATTTCCTATAAGAGATATTTAGAATATCCAAAATAGATATGTTTAAAATAATTTGATTTTATGACTATTGAAATTCAAAAAATTCAATGTCACGTTTTAAAAATGATGCCGTACACGGTACAACCAATTATTATGGAACATTGAAGTCAAATTACACGCTTAAACTTGAAATGGTGTGGATATTTAATTATGTATAACCTCAACCATTAGATTAGAAAAAAAATTAAATTTATTCATCTTATATAAAAAAAAAAAAAAGTATAATAAATTGATATATGTTATTTGGAAAATCAACCACATATCAGATATTATGGATATATCAATGTAATATTTCCAACGAAGTATATTGAAATTATATATATGACCTTTAATTGATAATAAGTTGTCTGCTTTTTTGGAGAAATTGAATATCATTCTCAGATTTGAATATAAAATGGATGATATTAAAAAAAAAAAATTAGGCAAAAAGAGTGCATATATATTTTATAATATTTGGATTAGGTACAAGATCATAAGATACTAAAAAGTAGATATTATTAAGCCATCACAAGCAACTAAAATACTAAAAAAAGTTTTTGTAATTTCTAATACAGATGACTTTTGTATTTTAATTTAAGTAAAAAAATCACAAATTACCACATTTCTATTTCAAAAAACATATTGAGATTTTAAAGTTGACATTTCCTTTTTTTATTTTTTGATATCGACATTTCCAAATTTTAAGAAGGCAAAAACTTCTGTGCAACTGGTGCACCAGTTGCACGGAAGACCTTTATGTTATAAATGTAGTATCTTTATGTACAAATATTCGTACATTTTAAAATGAACATGCATAAAGGTATTACATTTATAACATAAATGTACTACATTTATAATATAAAGGTCTATGCACTTCTGTGCAACTGGTGCATAGAAGTGTTACTTAAGAAATATAATGATGCAAAATAAAACAACACATTCGATGGAATCCTTTTAACATCTTTTAAACTACTTCCTACCTAATCATATATTTTAATCTAAACAAATATGGTGTCATTTTATCTTCTTTGGAATACAATTGCTGACTTTCTCAACGTGTTTTTCCCTTGCTCTTCTTTTTAATACTTACAATATTTAATTACAATTGACCTTCTTATGATTTTTTATTTTTATTTTATTTTACCTTACTCTTCTTTTAAATAATACGTAGAATATTTACAACTTGATTATATGTCTGCTATTTTAATTAGAAATTATTCTCTCATTCTTATCAAAAATAAGAGATGAGATCTCAATACCGGAGAAGCATAAAGCAATAATAAGAGATAAGGTGTCAATCCCAGAGAAGAATGCATTGATGGCCATGATGATGAGGATGGAGTCAAGCATAATACAAGATTTATCGATGAATTTTCATCTTCTATAGAAGATATATTTTTATGCACAAGATAATTTTATGAAGACAAGTTTTTATAATTTACAATATGCTTATTATCACTTAAATTTATTATAGTTTACATTTAATTTTTTTTTTTTTCAATATCCTCCGAAACAAAAAAACTCATCTTTTTCTATCGTTACTGAATAACCTACTATGAAGTACATCCTCTTAATCATCATCACCATCATCGTCGTCGAAGTTATCGTCACTGTTGGGTCCCCACCAAACCGACCCGGCCTAGGGTTCGACCCAAGTGGAGACCAGAACCAGTTAGAAGTCCAGAACCGGCTAGAAGGCCAGAAGACCCGACCTGGCTAGAAGGGCCGACCCGGCCAAACAAGATCCCGACCTAACCAGGCCGACCGGGCTGGTGTCCAACCTAAGGAAGCCAAGCCGACCAGGAGGCCCGAGAAGACCAGAAGGCCAGAAATCGAGGCCATTGTTGCAAGAAGAGCAGAAAAGACTTGGTTATTTCAAGTAATCTTCAATAAAGGAAACAAATCAAGATCAAATCTTATCCGATTTAGATAGGATTTAATCCATTTTTTCCTTATCTGTACCCTAAAATCAAGGGAGTTATTTCTTTCTTTCCAAGTTTCATATCTCAGGTCTAGCCTATAAATAGGGCCTCAATTATCATTCAAATGGATCGAATTCTAGATCCGAAATCATTGTAATTAGAGAGCCTTTTACTCTCAATTCTTATATAAAAACGTTCTGGCCGGCCAAAACTGACCGACCAGAATAAGCCTAGCAAATTTGCCCGAGTAGGCACCGGGCCATTCTTTTTCTTATTTTATTTGACTCTCATATTACTTATCCGGTTCGATTTCCTTAAGCCGGATCGGTATTTCTTTGTGTTAGACTAGGATTTTGTACTCTACAAAATCTGACGTCAACAGTCACCATCATCATTGTCATCATTACAAACAATAGCAACTCTTGCAACAACTGCAACCATATCACCACCATCATCATTTCCAACCTCTTCGTCATCTTCCAATCCAAAATCATAAAAAGTGTCGCACCGTAGAGTTGGTGCTGTAGTGGTGAGCTACTTCTCAGAACATCGGCAATGGATTCTGAATTAGGCTTGGAAGAAGAGCTAGCTAGGCTCTGGATCCTCCAATGGGTTGCTAGAATAAGTTTTGAAATGTTGGATAAACAGAAGTAATTTGGTGTTCAGTTTAACTCTGTACATAGCTCAACTGACCTCCATATATATTTGAATTTTGAGGAATATGTTGGTGTTGAGAATTCATAAGCTGAACAAAACCACCCCTGTATGAGTTGGGAATATTCAAATCGTATTGTATCGGTTCAATAGAAACAAATAATTTAGGGTGGTCGAACACCTTTACAAGCCTCCTCAAATCAGCATCTATCTTGATTTTAAATTTCACTGCTTCAGAAATCATCATAGGCAGTAAACAATGCAACACATAATCACAAGTCCTACGATCTACTCGAACAATATAATGAACTTGATCCAATAGCTTTGCATTAGAAATTGTATGCAATGATACATATATCAAACTCTTCTGTGTATTTTTATACACTGATCCATCCCAATATCCACAATAAACTAGAATAACTTCACCGTTGGCCATCTACAGTAAAAAAATTATTAGACTTCAATTAGTCAATTAATTAATAATACATACAAGAACAATTTAAATCCTATATAAACTTTTTGAAAAAATATATATAAATAGATATGATAAATTTCGTGTTAAAAGAGAAGGAAAAATTCATACATTAAGTGTTTATAAATGCCTAATAAATTTTGATTTCCATTAATATATTTAAATTAACAATTTTAATTATCTCAATTATTTTTTTAGAGTTTAGATTTAATGTTATCAAAGTACTATTATAATTTTATTGCGGTACTGTTACATTTAGTATTTTAAAACTATTTTGTAAGATTTTATAAATAATTTTCAATAAAAAAAAAAAAAAACAGTTACAATTTTAAGACAATTTAAAAAAAAAAACTAGACAACACATGCGGTGCATGAGATATATTAAAGTTGGCATAAATTTATTTATTATAATATGTGATAGTTATTTATTGAAGTACTATTTTCAAAGAATTTCATTAATTACAATAATTTATTTTAAAAATTCAATCAATAATTAGTTGAAATTATAAATAAGTATAGGGTAATAACAATTGTCAGTCGAGTTATCATGTGTTTTGGACTAAATGTCTTCTTATATTTCAATATAATATGTATGATGAGTACTTGGAGTATAATATATGTTTTACATTATTTTACGCATAAATATTGTCATAATTAAAATTAAGAAAAAATATTTAATTTTATTTCATTTGTTACATTATAGATCATATTTATGGTTCAATTCCATCAAGCTTATGTATATAACTAATTGTAACATGAGTTTGTCTCTTGTGAGACTGTCTCACATGCGATATGATTCAAGTATGCATTTTACAAGTATAAGTATGTGTTTCTCAGCTATAAGTAGGTGTTTTATAAGTATGTTTTTTACAGTATAAGTATGAATTATTCAAATATGTCTTTTACAGTTATAAGTATGTCCTTTTGTACTATAAATACAACCATCGTACGTGCGACGGTTGCACATAAGTTTTTGCATTGTAACGTTTGGTTTTTATTTCTTTGCTACTACTACCTATTGTCTTCTAGGTACTTCTTCAATGTCAGACAATTATTGGTTGATCTGTGAATATTAATTGGAGTTAAAATGTGATCGTTCATCGTATTACCAATGTCCACCTCATAATTTTTTTATATGTAAGTTTTTAATTTATTACAAATTTATTTGATCATTTTATAATTACTTGAATAATTTCCGGATTTCAATTTATTATTTAAATGAATTTTATATTTTAATTTTAATTTTCAAACTTATTAGAATTGGATTTTTATTTTCAATATGAGCTTCTAATCATAACAAAGAGAAATATTGAAATCATGCTATTTCTAGAGATATATTGAAAATAAATAAATAATTTATAATGCAAAAAATAATTAATAATTAATTGAAATATATACTCCATCGTCTTAAAAAAATCATATTTCTCTAATGTACAACTTGTAATTTTTAGAATGTACAATCTTTTGTAATGCATGAAATTTCACTTATAACCCTCAATTTATTCATTAAATTCATAATTCAAAGTTGGTTATAACAAATTATAAGTTAGTATAGATAAGAGTATTATAGGTGTTTCATTTAAAATTAAAATTATGTAATGTGACTATTCTCTTGGACAAAGTTTTTCTTTGAAATATGATAATTTCTTTTTTTATTTTTTTGAGACAAATAGAGTAATTAGTAAAGATAGTTTCACTACAAACATCTCGTGGATTACCGATGGCAATTTCACTTAATAATCAATGGAATTTCCGTCGGTAATAACCGTCGTAATTATGTTTGTATATTAGTACATTTGTACGCATGTTATATTTGAACAATATTTTATGAATTTTCATATATTTATAGAAGATTTAAAATTTTCATTTTCAATACCCCAACAACATTAATCAATACGCAATATTTCGTTACAATTTATTAGTTTGAAAATTTATAGTAGTTACATCCCGTCAATTTGGACGGATTATAACGACGAGGACCAATGTTGATCACTTTTACTTAATTAGGGACTATTTATGATGACTCAGTACATTTGCCTACTAAAATCTTAAATAACTCATAATTGTGGGGACCAAATCTTTAATTAACCCTTTATTTTTAGTTATTATTAATTTGTGTAGATCAGACTCTACAACTTTGTTTGAAATGAGTGAACATGGGGTAAACAAATAAGTGCAAATCACGCCTGATCTCATCTTTCGAGTTTAAAATTGCTTAGTCTTCGTTAATTACTTTCAAAAACTTAATACTAACTAATGCACCTACTTTCCTTGATGGCTTGTTGATGTTGGCTTGATGTTTTTAATACTAGTCATTGACAAGTGATAGCTAAATTAATAAGCTCGATTTGTGTTATTCTAATGCTTTAATGACCAGTTGCTATTCATGAATACAAAATCAAAACAACAATTTATTCCAAAACACAATTGATAAAAGTAGTTAAAACTTGCAATAATTATTTCCACCCTGATTTTGAATATCCAACTTCTATTGTTGGTTGAGGATGAGAGGATTTGCTCTTATCATCTCCAAGTGTTCCATCATCGCCACTCGATCTGGAACGTTCTGCTTGATGACAGCCTCCTCATTGAAACGAAGGACCCATTGATGCAACCTAGGAAACCTGGTTGGTTCTATCACACGTACTCCCACCACTTCTTGTATGCAATCAAACAAGTGAGCAAGCCACCCTAAAGACAAGTCCACCATACTTATGGTGTTCCCTCCAAAGAATTTCTTGTCTCCCAGACCCTTTTCTTCAAGAATTTTCAGTATTTCCACCACCCCTTCTACTTTCTTTTCTTTATCCTCTTCGGAACAAAGAAAGAATGCAAAAAAGATGTCACCCTACATGAACATGAAGTGATGATCAATTCAAGAAAACATGAAATAAAAAAATGAAGCTCACTATCAAGAAAACTTGAATATAGCTACAAAATTTAGTGACGAAAAATCAATTTGTCGCTAATAGTAATATTAGTAACGAAATTAAAAATTAAAATTTGTTGCTTAGTTGGCAGCAAACCATGAAAGGGTTGTTGCTAAAAAACTTATCTATATTAAATTAAAAATGGATGAAACATTAGTGACAAAATATATTTTCTTTTGCCACAAACTTAGCAAACGAAGAGTTATGTCTATGATGTTCAAATATTAATTAAAATATCATTTGTCACCTAAAAACTATTGATTTGGATGCCCTTATCTTCAATGAGGCCTAATGAAACTGAAGGGCCTATTTGTTTACCTTTTGTTCTCCGAAATTGATCCAGAAACGAGCCATGGCTCTGTCGTATGGATCATGGGGAAGTAAGGGTGTTTGATCAGGCCATGTTTCTTCGATGTATTCTAGGATTACGGTGGACTCGGCCACGGGGTTTCCGCCATGAACAAGTACAGGGATCTTCTTGTGAACTGGATTGTACTTCAAAAGAGATGGACTTATGTTGCAGAGATCCTCTTCAATGTACTCATACTTCACTCCCTTTAGCTGCAGTGCCCATATCACTCTTAACACGTATGGGGACGACCAATTGCCATATAACACCACTTGGGACTCTTCCATGCCTGATTACTGAAGCTAGATCTAGAACTTGTAATGAAGAGTTTTATTATATGTCTTTGAGATCTCACTTCTCATCTTACTTATGTACTTCTAAAGAAAATGTCAACCTTCTCACTAATTATTAATAAGGGATTTTAATACGTCCATTATTAATCAACAAATATTATATTCAGATGAGATGCCAGCATCTTTTACATTTTATACTCTTATCACTTATTATTTTAAAATAATAATCACATATCAAGTGTATCTAATGACATCAGTAATTATTAACCGTGACGGACTCATGATTTCAATTCATGGGGCCCAATCGAAGAGTATAAATTTATCATAAATTTGATAAAGTTAATATATTATAAAATAATAACTTTCAAAATTAGTAACATAATTACATCTTAGCATGACAACATCAACTTAAAAAAAGAAAAAAAAAAAGTTAAACCCATGCATTAAAATTCTCTTATATTTTTCATATTTTGAAATAAGTGCATAATATTTCATTGATAACACAATATCAATCAAAATTATATGAAGGTATTGAGAGAGAGAGAGAGAGAGTAAAATGAATCATTAGAATTAGATTTGTATTGGCTCTATGAAACTAAAAAAAAAACGAGTACGCATTTTCTTTTTTTTTTTTGAATACCGAAATGCTCTTATAATATCAATTTGAAAACCTTATAAAACTTAAACAAATATAAATTATTGAAATTTTTTGACAAAGTAAAATGGAAATCATCAATACTCAATAGTTTATTATTGGCAACAAACAAGATACATAAAATAAATTGATGAAAAAATCTAACAATAAAAACGGACCAAAATTCTATCAGATTAAATAAAATAAGGCAAAATGTGTTCTTAAATTAATTTATGAAGGGAAATTCAGCAAGAAAATACTAACCAATTTAGGAAAGAATCCAATAGAGAAATACAAATGAAAAGATAAGAAATGGTTAGGGACGTAAACCAACCAAGCCTTTCGCGAACAGTTCGTGGCTTGGCTCGATAAATATTCGTTCAAGCTCAGCTCGTTTGCTTAACGAGTCGAGCTCGAGCTCGAGCTCGAGCCCGAGTTTCGAGCTCGAGCTCGAGCCCGAGTTTCGAGCTCGTTAAACTTAACGAGCCGAACTCAAGCTTAGACATGTTCAACTCGATAGCTCGCGAACATGTTCGTTTAGGGGTTCGTGAATAGACTCGTTTAGGCTCGTTTATAGTTCGTGAGTCTGTTCGTTTATATGTTTTATTTAAATATGATTATGAATTTTATAAGTTTTTGAAATTTAGATAATTAATAATTAGTAATCAAAATAAAATCCTTAACCAATCCAAAATGTTATGGATATGACTTGAACACAAAACCCCCCATCATATAAATAAGTTATACTACCACGAGACCAATTTGTACTTTTGTTAATTTACTTGTTAAACTTTTCTTTTATCTATTACATTTTAAAATATAAACATATTAATAACTAAATTAAATATGATTTACTTATTTCTAATGTATTGCTTGCCATGCCATCTGAATTTTTTTAAAATTTTGATATTAATGATACAATTTACCAAAGATATATTATCTTAATATAAAAGATATAATTATGTTGATGTTTCATATAATTATATTGATGTTTCAAGTATAATCCCATCATCAACATAATAATTTAGCATTTTGGTCTTGAAAATAAGTTATAAGTATACAAATATATGCTTAATAATATATTCATAATGAGTATAAAATTTAAACATGTGCAAATCTACATATGTATCAAAATTCAAAATCTTTATATAAATAATGTATGTATATACCAAAATATCATGTATTTATATGGAATATCATTATAAAAAATTTAATGTGAACGTGTATTGCAATAATTTCATATAGTTTATTCATTTAACTATTCATATATTTGCAAACTCAAATAGGTATATATCAATATATTATATATGATATACTCTACATTTATATATGTGTGTGTGTGTGTGTATATATATATTAATTATATAATTATTATATTATGATCAATAATATTGATTTTGAAAAAGATAGCTTGTAAATTTTATTTTGATTATTGAATAACTAATTGATTTGAAAAACAAACCATAATAAACTTATATGTGTATTTGAAAAAAATAGTTCAAAAGATACAATATTTAATTGATACGTATACTTTTTTTATTATTATATACATATCAATTACTAATTTCTGTCATATATCATTGAAAATATTTGTTAACAAAGTTAGATTATTATATACCATATATATTTATTACACAAAAGTAATAGTCTTAGAAATTTATAATAAACTCAATTAATATCACAAAAAAATAAAATATAAAATTTGATGAAATTTCTATTATATATAATATAATATATATATATATAGAAATTTCTAGAAATTTACCATATATTTAATGACTATTTTAATGATAGGTAAATTATTTGTATGAGACTTGTGATTTCACATTGTAATCATTTTGTTATTGTTGAATTGCAAAATTTGTATGATGTGTGACCTATGTTTGTGATTTCTTGTAAATTTTGAAATATATGACAAAATTAGTGTTAACGAGCTCAAAATCTAATATTTTCGAGCCGAACTCAAGTTTGAACTATCGAGCCTGTATTCGAGCCCCTATTTCGAACTTTTGACGAGCATGTATTCGAGCCCATTTCGAGCTTTAAACAAGCCTTTATCGAGCCGAACTCGAGCTGAGCTCGTTTAGCTTGTTATTGAGCTTTGTTCGAGCCGAACTCGAGCTCAATCTTTTGATTTCGAGCCGAGCTCGAGCCCGATTTTCAAAGTTCGAACCGAGCTCGAGCCCAAGCTAATACCAAACGAGCCGAACTTGAGCCCAGTACTGTTCGGCTCGGTTCGGCTCGTTTACATCCCTAGAAATGGTGACGGATGAAAATGCTGAAATTCTATTTTTTTTTTACTTTTAATTAAAATATGCAATTACTTAAATACACCTATAAATTTTAGAAAATTTCAGGGGGTCCAGTGCCCCTGGCCCTCGTGTCCATCCGTCGCTGATTATTAATATATGATGTGTGTTAAGTGTAAGACATAATAGATAAAACACCATATATAATAGGTAATCTGGGTTCACACTAAATAATATGATCAATGTGAAATCAGTATGATAGATGTGCGACAGTGGACGTATAAAAAATTTAAAATAACAAACTTCGCTCAATTGCCTAATTTATTTAAAAGAAATAAATTTAAAATTTAACTAGTATGATTAATTTAAGGGCCCGGCTATCCGCATCCCAATTTTTACTAAACACATTTATAATTTTAATTATTTAAAAAATTCAAAAAAGGGCAAAATGACAATTTTGCCCTTCTTAATTAAAAAAAAACTCCTCTCTCTTCTCCTCCCGTTTTCTGCTTCTCCTTCTTCCTTGTTTTTTTTTTCTTTCATTCCTCAAACCTTAAATTCCCTTAGAAAAATCATTTTATGAGTTAACAAAGTATATAATAATCGTATGAAATTGTGTAAAAAGAACGAAAAAATAACAACAAATCTGAGGACCCCGTTCGACCCTGGTTTGTTAACATTTGAAATCGTGTTCGACAAACCAGGGTCGAACGGGTCCTCAAATTTGTTGTTATTTTTTCATTCTTTTTACACGATTTCACACGATTATTATATATTTTGTTAACTTATAAAATGATTTTTGTTAATAAATTCAAGGTTGGAGGAATGAAAGAAGAAAAAAAAAGCGAGAAGATAAGAGAAGCTGACGGGAGGGAGAGGGAGGGGAGGGGAGGAGAGAGAGGAGAAATTAAAAAAAAATTTTAATTAAAAACAAAATTGTCTTTTTACTATTTTTTGAAATTTTTAAATAAAAAAGAAAATAATTAGGATTTGTTTAGTAAAAATTGGGATGCGGATAACCGGACCCTTAATTTAATTGCATTAAAAGATTGTGACAACTTGCTCCTTAGCAGCTACAAGCCTACAACAGCACCAAATACGATGAGGTTGTGTCCTTGAAAAGTCAAACATAAGATGCGTCGATAATCGACTTTATCGGTAGAAATATCGGTACCTTGATTTTATAAAAATATCGACGGATATATTGATAACGGTGGAAATATCGGTTTTTACGCAAAAAATTTAAAAACTTTGTAAAAAAAATTGAAAAATATATCTAGTACTTTACATAATATTATAAGTAACATTAATACATATATTGAACTTAAATTTCAAATAAAAAGATATGTTTATTGAATTGTTGTACTAATGTACTCCCTCCGATTCAAAATAAGTGTCATTTTAAAACTTTGTGATTTATTCTTTTTAAGTGTCGTTTTGAGGGTTATTTCCAAAATTGCCCCTATACTTAATTAATTATTTATTTATTATATGCACATTCTCATGTTTTGAAAAAATGCATGCACTTTGAGTAATTGAACAATAATTGAACAATCAAGAACTAATTAAACTCTCATGCATGAACACTTGGTTATTTATGCATTGGTTATTTAATTATAGTTGAATGAGAAATAAATTATGTATTGGTTATTTAATTATAGTTGAATGAGAAATAAATTATGCATTGGTTAATATTTAATTATAGTTGAATGAAAATGAAATGGTTAAAAGACAAAAATAATAAATGAAGGGTATATTAGGAAAATAAAATCATTCTTAATTTGTGTGTAAAGCTGGAGGACAACATTTATTTTGAATCGGAGGGAGTATATAATAATAAAATAAAATATTTGATTAGGTGTTCATGATTTCATATATCTAATAGTTTACAAATATTATAACTAACACTATATATATATATATATATATATATATATATATATATTGAACTTAAAACTACAAATAAAATGATAAATTTACAATAAATATAAAGATACATTAATATTATATACATCATAATTCTTTTATTAAATTTCAAAAAAATTAGCTAAACTTAATTAAATTATGAGAGAAACCTAAATACTAGTGTACTAATTTATTGTAAATAATTTAATTAAACGTAACTAAATTATGAGAGGAACCTAAATACTAGTGTACTAATTTATTGTAAATAATTTAATTAAACTTAATTAAATTATGAGAGGAACCTAAATACTAGTGTACTAATTTATTGTAAATAATTTAATTAAATTTATATAAAGTAATTGTTTACTCCACTCATAGATAAAAATATAGATATATAAAAATTAAAGAGAGGGATAGATTGTAATGCCCCAAATTTCTAATTAAATTTCTTTTATGAATAATAGACTTTTTATTCAATTATCATGGTCTCATAATAAATTATAGTGAATTAGTTATGTGAGGTGATTAGAACTCTTAAATAACTAGTAGACTTATAACCATGTTAAATTAGATATAGAATTTTAGAATTTAAATTTATTTATGGGGATAAAAATTTAGTTGTTGAGATATAATAGGGGACCATATTTTTTTAAAAGGAAAAGAATAATAATAAACTACGTGGTGGAGAAATACTAGAATTCCACATTTTCTTAAACCGCTAAAGAAAGATAGGGGAGTTCAAACCCTAGATGTATAAGTAGGGGGTTAAGAACTTCAAAATAAATATGAGAACTAGGAGACGAGAAAGAGAGAATTGAGAGAAAAAGAGAAGAAATTGTAGCCTGTTGGAAAAATATCGTGCCGCCGAATAGACATAGACGACCTCCTGTAGGTAAGGTTTCATATATATTGTAATTTCTTTACCTTCATAATTTATTTAATGTGATATGGATTAGTTTAAAATAATTTATTGTTAATTATTATTACTGTTGCACCCTAATCTTCTCGCGTATGATGTATCTAGACGAACAGCATCACCAAAGAAAAATAAAGTAATTTATAAATAGAATATCGGGATTAGGAAATCTTTAAACATAATTGTTGCACCTTAAATTAGTATATGTGCAGTAGAGGTTAATATATGTGCAGTAGAGGGGTGAATATGCCGGCGTGATTAATTAGTTTGTCCAACACTCTGAAACCCTAACTAATCTGCCATGGTTAGTATATGTATATTAAATTAAATATATCTAATTGGTTAATGGTTTAATTAGATTAATCAGAAGGATAGTGTTGCTGGTCAGTTTCATCAAGTTGGATTTAGTAATGAATAATTAGACTAATAATGGAATTATTGTTAATCTAAAATTAATAGAAAGTAATTAGTCGGCTTAATTGACTTAAGGGAGTTGGTTGCTATATTTTTTCCAGCTTGTTTATTTTCTGTTATATCTGGGTTATGCCGTAATACAGTGAAGGGATATGTATGTAATTCAACTTATAGATAAAAGAAAAATATAGGGGATAGTTGGTTGCATTCATATATATAATTGTTCTACTGGAGCTGGAAATAAATAAATAAATAAATAAATAAGTAGGTGTTAAAGGAAAAAGATTAATATTAGTTTAGATATTGAAAGATTAGATACTAATTGTATTTTATCTATTAATTATGTTTAGATTCAGTTAAGGAAGCTTAAAACGTACTTAAGGATTTTGAAGTGTTGTGAATTTTGAGAGCTTCAGGTAAGTACATCTCTCACCTGCAGTATGAATAGTTTTGTTTTGATTGTTTTATATCGATGCAGAATTTATGTGAATGCTTATTTGTGTTCAAGTGAATATTGTTTAATGATTATGCAAATTACGTGAGTGCTTAATTATGTTTTATGTGAGTATGCTTTAATGAGTTGCTAAGTTAAATGCTTCGTGAGTTTTATTTATGATTTATGTGAATGTGAAGAGATGATTTGCTAAGTGACGTGCTTTCATGTGTTTTAATCAAGTACAAGATGCTAGTTAATCTTATTTCATGTAAAGTGAGAAAAATATTTTGAGATGGAGTATATATATTTATATATATAGTTTTATATATTTTTAAGAGACTGGTACCGGGCTCCTAGACTGCCCATGAGAAGAAGTTAAGAGCTCCTAGACTGCTCTATTAGTTATTAGTTGCTCCGTTTGGATTCGGTGGCTAGCTACCCCGCATTCTTCGGAGTTGCGCGCATTGGTACCATGTCTGGGCCCATAGTATATTATTTTCAAGTATAAGAGTATATTATTATTTCTTTTATGAGTGATGTTTCTAGTGTTTTCAAAAGTTTCAAAGAAAAATGTTTTGTGAGATTGGTGATGTGCTTGCTAAGCTTTTTGCTTATAGTGTTACCTCATACTGCAGATAAAGGCAAAGGTAAGATGTGATGCAAGGAGGTAGCAGCGCTGAAGTGTGATTGGTGGAGACGGCCTCGGAATTGGTTTAAGATTTTGAGAGTTTTCGAAATTTGCATGCTAAGAAGACTTTTTATTTGATTTGTTTTACGTAAGTTTTACACAAACGATTTAATTATATTTTGGAGGCTTTAGACCGTTTTAAAACTCTGATATGTTTCTTAACAAAATTAATTCCGCTGTTTAAAAAAAAAGTCTATGAATCCTTATGACATACCGTTATTAGTTGGAAAGTTAAGCATAATTTAGTAGAAGTAATTACCCTACTAGGGGGGTGTTACATAAATAACTCAATTTTAAAATATCTTTCAAATACACGGTATACACCATAAAAAAAAGGAAAAAAGAAAAAGCAAAGAAAAAAGAAAAAAAAAAAAAGGAAATCAGGCGTGAAAAAACAAAAAGTATCAGGCGCGTGTTTTGCACGCGCTTAAAATATCGCGATATTTCGCAATATTTTTGTTAAAAATGATATATTCGCGATATATCGAGAAATATTGTGATATTTTGATCGATTTTTTTTACACCCTTATTTTATGTCGACCCCTTCATTTTCGCGATATTTTAGTTCTTTGTTAAAAGTACTAATGTTAATATTAAAATATCAATTTTAGTTTTATAGCTCATATATATATATATATATATATATATATATCATTCAATTAGAGTCCTTTAAAATTTATAAAATTTGATGGAATTTGATACATGATTCGCACACGTGTCCAAATACATGGAGACAGAGTGATAGGGGTAGAGGATTGATATTGGTGATGAAGAGAGCCAAAGAAACGAACGTGACTGCTAACTTAGAGAATAAAAGGCGGATTTTAAATGATAAATTAAATGGATATTAATCAAAACAATCAATTAATAAATTTGTTAATACAGATTTTAAATCCGTCTCAACTTTTGGGGAAAATACTTCAAATTAATTAAGTCCCTATTAAATATTTGGTCTTAAATTTATAAAAGTCAATCAAAAAAACTTTATGACATTATCAATAAATATATTGGGTAATTTAATTAATTATTGTGGAAAAAAAAATTTAAGTATGGTGTGCACGAAATCTTTAAAATTGTAGGTGACAACGCTCATGTGTGACTTCAACCAAAAAATATAAATTCCTTATTATTATTTTTTTTTCATTTAATTTCTCGCCAAAATCGCTACTCCAAACAACGACTTCAGACAAGATTGCCGAGGTAAAGACGCAGTAGCTTGTTGCGTCTTCACTTTTTTTTATTTAATTTTTTGGTTCCATTTTTTGGACTCTTATCTAAGGGTATGTTTGGACTCTTATCTAAGGGTATGTTTGGACTGAATTTGTTCCATCCGAATTTTGGATTGGTTTAGTCCAATTCATGTTCGGACAATAATTATCAAAATACTATAACCTACCTTACTTTTCATATTTTTTCTACAATTCCCAATAAAAATATCAACTTTTTGCAATTCTCAATAAAAACATCTACTTTTTCTACAACTTCCAACAAAAAACATTTACTTTTTCTACAATTCCCTATGTGAAAATGACATCTTAATTATAATTCTACTCAAAATTTAAACTCACAAAATCCTTCTCAAGTCAAAATCCAAATTTGCAAAAGTCATCTTAAGTCCAGTCCAAACGTACCTTAGAGAGGTTTGAATCATAATGTAAAAGTGATGGGACTTCACTTGCATTCTGCACAATAAATGTGTAACCTCAAGCGCGACTTCAACCAAAAAATATGGATTCCTTATTTCTATTTTTTTTTTTTCATTTTAATATCGCCAAATTTGCTATTCTGAACAGCGAGACGCAATAGATGGTTGCGACTTCACTTTTTCTTATTTAATTTTTTGGTTCCAGTTTTTGAACTCTTGGAGAGGTTTGAACCATAATGCAAAAGTGATGGGACTTCACTTGCATTCTGCACAATATATGTGTAATTTAATTATAGATATGTTTATAATAAAATTATAAATTTAAAATAATATATTAGATTTTTTGGCTTTTTATTGAAATATTGTAAAAAGAAATCATTAATATTGTTAGATCAACAATCCACTGATGATCAAATCTTGATCAAACTTGCAAGAATTGGATAAATAAATCAAAAAACCCTAATTACTAAGGCTATCCAAGAAAAGCAATGAAAACAATCGACACGCAAAGATTTACGTGGTTTGACATAGTCCACTTGGCCTTGTCCACGGGAGAAGAAAAACAACTCAACTCACTAAGAATCAAACGTACAAATTACAAGATCACTTAGTTCATCAAACGTACAGATTACAAGATCACTCTTTTCTAGAATTAGGGTTTATAAGATTAAGAGTACCCTAATTCTCAAGCTCTCTCAAATCTAGTTTATACAAATGAAATCTATCCGATTAAATGCACCTCTCACTCAGGAATAAAAGTTCTATGATCTATTTATACATGCACAGAAACACAAACACGGTCCATGCACAATAGATTTTAATACAACGATCGGTTCGATCTGATTAAGCTTGGTTCCGATTGAGTCGATTCCGTTTTTGTACTCCACAGATCATGCTTCACATTTTTATCAAGTTGCTTGAATCACAAATTATGGCTAAAGGCGACCAATCTATTTTTCGTTTTTTTTTTTTTTAGTACTTGTCGCCTTTACTATGGGCGTTTCATGTGTAAATGTACATTTTTTTCATTTCTTTTACTAGTTTACATAACTCTTTTCCATCTAACCTACACTAGGCCCACCCTCAATATTGGCATACCCTTTAATTTTTTATATTTTATTATAATAATAACAACAACAACCACATAATATTCTCTTAGTTATATAAAAATTAAAGTACATATCTTTTATATATATACAACGACTGTTCTCAAAATATATTTTTATTTAACTAATAAATAATAGAAAAATAAAAGGGTGGGTGATTTAAAAAAATTAGTGAAACTTCTAAACAAATTAATTAAGGGTGGGACTATCCGCACCCCATATTTTTCTAAACATACCCCAATTTCCACATATGGGTGTGCCCAATTTCTAAAGGAATTGGGGTGTGCTTAGAAAAATATGGGGTGCGGATAGTCCCACCCATTAATTAATTACACTGAAGAATTATTCAAACACGTATAATAGAATAAACTATGTAAATTATAGCAACATTAATTTTTTTCATTATAATAAACAAATTAATTTTATATTTTTACGAATTGCAACATATATAATTGAATAATATCTATATATATATATATATATATATATATATATATATATATATATATAATAACAATTACCCCTAAAAATAGTAATGCCAAAAGTTTTCCCGCTCATTTTCACTTACTAAATATGTATTATATTAATAATTAATAATTGATAATTATTAAATATAGAAAATATATTTTGTGTGATCTTCTACATATAAAAATTGCACCTATCATTAATTATCTCATATTAACCAATCACACATTTCCTTATTTAGTGGGTATATCTAAATTTAAAAATTATTTTTTTCCACTAAGTTATCACCTAAATTTTATGTATATAGATTGATATATATATATATATATATATATATATATATATAAAGGTTAATTTAATTAATTACTACTCACCAATTGAGTAAAAACATAAACGTCATTATGTGATTCTCAAATTTCTAATTCTTTTACGCCCACACACATATATATAGATATATATATTTATTGAATAATAATTACAATTATATTCGATAAAAAACACTCAACTTTTATACATAAAAAATTAATTAAAAAACATGTTTAACAATAATAAAATAGCATTAAACTAATAATTATGATATAAATTTATACATACATAGATTGGTAAACTTTATCTGCATAATTACATTTCAATATGAGAGATAAAAAAAAATCAAGATTAATATAAAATTAGTTGAAACATGTTTGATTGATACACTAAATAACAATTAAAATGATACGTGTTTTTTATTTTAAAATGTTTTAAATAAATTTGGATATGTCATTCACAGCTAATTTCTAGAATAAGAGCAACTTTTTTTTTTCATTTAATTTTTATCTAAAAACATTTTAAGTAATTTTTTCAGTCCATTTAATATTTTCAAATGTAACAAATAAATGGAATTATAACAAAACAAACAAATTACCGATTTTTTTATTTTAATATACATTAAATTTAATTTGTGATGTGTATACAAACATAAATAATTTTACCAATTAATTTGAACAAGTAATATGTTCTCTAGAAAATATCTTAATATTTGAAAAATGTTAAATAATTGAGTACACTAACTATGAATGTTAAAAGAAATAATAATACTTGATGGAATCTAATAAAAAAATGTACAGACTGAAAAAAGTCAATATTAAAATTTAAGATACCCCTTTATATTTTGATTTATGTAATTGTATAGCTATAATTAGAATTTTAATAACAAAATCAACAAATATATTTTAATATATAGTGAAACACTTATTTAATATTTTCCATCAATTTGTTATAAGTTTGTTCCTCCAGTAAATCGTCAAGATTTATGACAATATCATGACTATGAACATCATACTCAAGTTTTCAAGTGGGAAATATTAGAAAGTTAAGCTATGTCGAAATGGTGATAAATATATGAAAATTCATTGGTGGTGGAGGGGGTTGGTAGAGAATATAATGTCGTAATTGGAGAATGAATGTTATTGATATTCTACTATATATGCTGATGTGATGAAACTTTTTCGAAAAAGAATATTTAAAAAATTGTTTGTTATATCTAAAAGATATTCTAAATAATTAAGGTTAGTTTTGCATAGTCAACTTATCCATATCAAAAAATTACAACACTTGAAATTTATATACCATGCATCACACGGAATACCAAATGAAATTGAAATATTATTAAGAATTTGATTTTCCGTAAATTGACATTTTTACATTAACCTCAAAATATTTAAATTTTATGGTTATGCATCACACGGGTAACATATTATATTGAAATTAATCTCAAATAATATATTATTTTGTGTTCAACATTTTCATATCAAAATAATAATTTTTATTTACCCGTGCATCGCACGGGACCTATATACTAGTAATAATAAAACTATATTATTGTTAGGGGTTGATTGCAGTAACTTTATCAATTGTTTGGAGAAAAAAAAAACCTTAAAAATATGTTATGTATGTCACATGCTAAAGTTATGTGAAAAATGACCAAAAAATTAGTTTGGTTGTTTTGAGTGTTAAATCTATGTAGTGTGTGTGTGTATATATATATATATATATATATATATATATATATATATATATATATATATATATCAATGCAACAAAAAAATAAGTTCGGTGGGTTGTGTGCAAAATCATTGATAGTTTGATTGGGTTGCTGCAATTAACCCTTACCGTTAATACTAAATTAAATGATAGGTACAACACAAAATCATAAATAATCTTTAATATAAATAATATTTTAAAATATTTAAATTTAAAAATTTTAATTTTTTTAAAAGGTAAAATTTTGTTCAAACTTTGATGTATTATGTGCAACTAAAATTAACATTTATACATTTGGGGGCAATGTGCTTTAAATCATAGTGACTATCTTTTTTCTTTTCTCAATTTAAATATTTTGAATACAAAGTAAACAAAATGATAATAAAAGTAGGTGGATATTGATTTATATCTTAGTTATATATTATTTGTTAATGTAGAAAACAATTTGTACAATATGCAAAAATATTAAAATGGAAAGGGCAATGCTTGGGGTGGGGGCTTGGGAAGAAAAAAGGAATGAGAGCAAGTTGAGGGGCAGGAGGAGTTGCCTATGGTATAGGCGAGTTATTAAATAAATAGAAAAAAGGAGAAAAATACATTAGTCGCCTATAGCATGACGACTTCATCTAATCAATTAAACAATTTTAAATGTACCATAAATTATTAAAAAAATTATTCATAATATTCCATAAAAAAAAAAAAATTTAATGGAGCTAGATTAATAAAGTTGACTTTTTTTTTTCTATGAAATCTCACTTGTTTACGTAGTAGATATGTTTATTTTAGGGATAGCATTCAAAAATACTATCAAAATTATAATTTGAGATAAAAATACTATCAAGTATAATACATGGACAAAAATACCATCAAATATAATAAATGGACAAAAATATCATTAAACATCCAATCAATGTTAAATCTTTATTGTAATTGATGGGGACATTAATGGGCCCCCAACCACCTCCCATCCAATCACCATTAAATTCATATTTTGTCTTGTTCAAACACGGGCATTAAGGGTATTAGAGGTCACGAGAATTTTTTTTTTTTCATATCACTATTTACCCTATTCTCTCAAGTGGGAAAAAAAAAACTCTACACTATCCATCGAATTGAAGAGTAAAATCAGAGGAAAATCCTCATTTAATCACCAAGATGTCAAATCACAGTGGACAGGTTAGTGATTTCTCACTGTCGAATTTTTTAAATCGAAATTGTTGAAATTGAAATCGAAACCATGGAGGGTTAAATGGGGATTTGAAATCCATTGAAATCTCGTTTAACCCTAAATTTGTTGAAATTTGTTTGAATCCCCATTATGAAGGGTTAAACGGGGATTTTAATGGGTATTATACAAAATCACCGTTTAACCCTATAACATATGTTTTATTTTTTATTTGTTAAATTGCATGTGATAGAGTTAAACGGGGATTATACGAAATCTCCGTTTAACCCTATTACATATGTTTTATTTTTTATTTGTTAAATTGTGATAAAATCTCTGTTTAACCCTGTATTGTTAAGTAATCTGCCGATATAGGGTTAAATGGGGATTATGCGAAATTCTCGTTTAACCATATTATATATGTTTTATTTTTGATTTCTTAAATTGCATGTGATAGAATTAAAAGGGGATTATGCAAAATCTCCGTGTAACCCTATACTGTTAAATAATCTGCCGATATAAGGTTAAATGGAGATTATACGAAATTCCTGTTTAACACTATTACATATGTTTTATTTTTTATTTTTTAATTGCATGTGATAGGGTTAAACGAGGATTATGCAAAATCCACGTTTAACCCTATATTGTTAAGTAATCGGCCGATATAGGATTAAACGAGGATTATGCGAAATTCCCGTTTAACCCTAATACATATCTAATTATTGTAAAAATATTTATACTTCTATATTATTTCTACAATAAAAATTATTTCTATAATTTTAAATTATACTTATATTATTTATATGTGATTTATATATAGTAAATAAAAATATTATTTATACTTATATAATTTGTATATTATTTATAAAAATATTATTATTTTTGGGTGATATCCCTATAGTAAATAACCCCATTTTCAATTATCTATGTTTTATTTCGACAACAAAAATAATTTGTGATTCAAATCTTGGTCAAACATATATTTTTTTCTATATGTAGTAAATATAATATTTATCAATTAAAAAACTCTGCTTTATAAATTTGATATATTTATTTTCCACATCGATAATAAGACAACAATTCGTATATGTACTTCCAATGAGAAAATTAATGGTGAAATAACAATTCATATACCCCTTACCTGTCAAAATAACAAAATCAAATATATATGGTGAAATTAATGGGAGTTGTGTAAGTGAATATAAACAAAAAGGAATTATTTGTTCTGTTTAGGAAAAACATACCTCTCGAATTTATCATAATCATAACAATATGCAGCCTTTTGGAAAAGTCCCACCAAATGTGATCCATGTCTGGCCAAATTTTGTTGAAGATGAAAACAACATAGACCATGAGCGGCCTCTGGGTACACTTTGGTGATGTTGGTACTAATCCTAACGTGTTGATCAGAAACGATAAGCAGTATTTGGTCGGGGAAACCAAATGCATTACGAATATGTTATAGAAACCATGTCCACAATTCATCATTCTCCATATTTCCTATGACAATCGCAAGAGGAAAATTTTGATCGTTTCCATCTTTAATCACAGCCACAAATCCAATACCTTTATACTAATCTTTCAAATGACAACCATCAACCACAATAACCAGCCTAGAATATCTTTGAAATCCGTTAATGGAGGCAGCCAATGCAATAAACACGTGTTTGAATTTTCCATTTTGGTGGGTTTTCAAAGTTGTATATGACCCCGGATTTGTGTCTTTCATTACCTGCAAGTAAATTGGAAGCATAGAAAATGAATGTTTCGGATCTCCATATGCAAGCTTCATTGCATGACGTTTTGCCCTCAAAGCCGTCTTATAATTGAGACTCAAACCATGATGTTGGTTCATTTGTTGGATTATGTCTTTGGGCACGAGATTTGAGTTCTCCTTTCGTAGTTGTTCAACATAGTACTCACCGATAAATGTAGATGGCAGTTGACGTGGAGCAACATTGTTCATAAGATCTAAACAACTATGCTGCAAAACACTCTTTGAGATTTTCCAAATCCCATGTTTCTTGCTTGTGGTGAGAAAGAAAGTATAGTCTGTATATCTGCATTTCACATACCATCTGTGTTTGTCCGAATGATCAACACGGTATTCAAGTTGATTCTCCAAATGGTAGAGGCCAACTGCATTCTTCAATTCAACCTTACTAGAAAATGTGGTTAATTTTTCCAAACCATGTGTAGATATCTGGCTCTGATCCAGCCGACCTATTGTGGGATACTAGAATGATGGAATCTCAGGAATAAACCATTCTTGGCCCAATATGTAGGCCAAAAATTGGGCATGCTTCTCTCGTTGTTCTTCATCTAACGCATTCTCATCATCTTCATCGAACTCAAAATCATCACCCTCAATTCCTGTTCCCGTTTCATCATCTTCATCAAAATTTAAAAAAAAACAACCAGGTCAAAATGAACTAAGAAAATTGTATGCAATATCCATTTTTAAGTGTTACTGTTGGTCCCTTGAGTCCCAAGTGGTCAGAAGTTCAGGTGGTGAATGAACCTCTATCGATTTTGTAAACTCTTTTTAAAACTTTTCTGTATAACAAATTCCTGACCTAAAGGCAGTAACCTGTCTCGAATCAGCAACCTGGCTCTAAGCTCAATCAGGTTACTGCTCGGTATCAGAGTGTAGTGCAACGGAATAAACTTGATAGAGTTCTTTTTGGAAACCAGTTTTCTTTTGCAAGTATGCTCTTTATAAAACCTCTTTTATGCATGATGCTTATGATATGCAAAAAGTAAGATATAACTAGATAAGCATAATGCAGTAAGTAAATCAAAGTATATAAACTCGTTTTGTTTATAGTTGTTCGAAGGTGGTGTAAGCCTTCTACATCTACTCTACTCCTACTCAAGGAGGAATTTTATTAGGTCAGTTCGATTTACAAGTCTCGCTTTACAAACATCTTCCTAACAAACTACGCCTACTAGAATCCAAAACTCTAGTCGAAGGCCACAACCCACAAAGGGTAAGTAATCTATTTCTAGACTACACACTTAGCAAGGATACCATCCTCTCAACTAAGGTACACCATAAACAACCTAGCACACACAGCACAATGGTTAAAGAGAAAATAAAAGGTTCTTTAACTGGTGCGGAACAGTCTTGATCTTTGAAGCCCTATAGCTATTGTACACTGCTCCTAGAAGGTTGAGTGGCTGAACATGGATAAGCTTTGGAATATGTCTGATTTTCCTCTCGACTCTGTTCAACAATTTTCTTCAGTCAGCCACACCTTCTATTTATAGATCTGAGAATCTATCCGTTGAGAAGTATCCGTTGAAGGTAGATGTTTCCCCTCTTTGATTTTAAGCTTGATCTTCTAGGTCTTCTTTGTGGTCACATTAAATGCATCTGAGTTGATTTTGACGTGTGCATTTAATGTGCTTACAATTTGCTTCTGGACCTCTCTGTCATTCCTGCTGACCTGTCAAGTCGGTATGGGTCCAAGGTTGAAGTTCATGCAACGGTTGTTTGAAGTCAGCTAGTTTTTCTCTTCTTCTTACTGCATGATCTTCCTGATGCTGCTTCTTGCTGTCTTCAACTTGCTGTCTTCAACTTGCTGCTTCTCTCCAGCTTGCTGGCTTCTGTAATCTGCTGACAGCTTCCTGTTTCCTTCGTCGACAGCTTTCTGTTCGAAGCTTTCTTCTTCTTTTTCAGCATGATGTTCCTTGCAGCTTGTTGTTTACTCTTTGCAGCATTCTATCTGCTTCCTATGCTGATACTTTCTCTCAACTTGCTGTTTCCTACAGCTTGCTGACCCTTAGAGAATGTTTTCTTAATTTTTCTAAGGTTGGATTTCCTTAACATTTGGAAAACCATTACATGATTTTATTCATTGAGAGGTAAGCTTATGATCATGTAATCAGTGGAAACTTTCTTTTAGCAAACTCCATTATCTTATTACGCATACTGTTTTGTCTTATAAAGATAATTACTGAAATATCCCAACAGTTACCATTTCGATTGGTTGTTTTTTCTTGTTCTGGACCCCGTTCATGTTCCGTTTCTGCATCTTCCAAATCATAATGAACCTCGTTTTCTCCATATTTTGGTGCCGACATATTTAAGTCAATTTTGTTGAATATACCGAAGTCAACACGTCCTATCTCTAAGGACCAAGGTAACCACCCACTATTTGAAGACGTCTCATCATAAGTGTTTTGATTCTCATTCGGTATAGCCCACTTTCCATGAAATCCCTCGTCGTTTTGTAGTCTAAGGAAAATAGATGAAAACTGTTGATCTTTTACGGTGTTGACATTTGAGTTCGGCACCTCGGCATCATATGTAAATGGAAAACTTCTTTCACCACCTCGCCGATCAAACTCATCAAATGTATTATGTTGTTCGGGAGGTTCGGGATAAGATGATCCACCTCCAATGTTACAATTTTGACATCTCAGTGACTAAATTATCGGGAAATCCAACATCAAGCCTTTTTAAGGGAAACGAAAACAATAGGAACCTCATCAATCATTGACAATATTCGTTCTAAATTCGAACCATTCTTAATTTTTTTCCTCTGCAATCTTTCCTGAATCTCAACTAGTGGGTGGATCACATATCCCCAACAATTCATGTTGGCACCCACAAGACCATGAATTGAGTACAATAAATCATTATCCAAAATGTCCATTTAACCTTAATTCATTGCATCACAATTTCATAATGTTCGATTTTTACCCTAAATTCACTAATAAGGTTAAATGGGTATTTTCATATATATATATATATATATATATATATATATATATATATATAGGGTTAAACGTCCCCGTTTAACCCTATTAGATGCAATTTTAAAAAAATTAAATTAAAACATACAATATAAGGTTAAACAGGAATTTCGCATAAACATGATTGTTATTGAGTTGATGACATCTTTATCGGTTTATGAACATGAAAAAGAGCATTTTTGCAAGAAAAAATTGATATCAGCAAAAATCATTTACTTGTCTTCAATTTGTCAAAATTTCCCAAGCTCAATCCTTGAAAATCTCCAATGATCCCAAAAACGGTTTCTGCTCCTAAACCAGACATATCATATGGATCCTCTATTGCCAAATAGTACAATTTAGAAAGCTTGATTGCAGAAGTTGGTACAGACTACAGAGCAATGCTTTGTAATGACATTGTGAAGCTTGGCCTACAAATAATTCTAATCCGACAACACAATTTAATCATAAACTAAAAGAAAACAATATATTACATCGAGGAACAATATATATTATTCATGCTACACCCAATAAATTACACCAGATACACGTAAACAACCAATCTTGCTCTCTTCACGACTACTAGCACAACTCAAGAGTGTTCAAACCAAACTAAAAACACATATCAGATAGAGCAAAATCACTTATTGTTAGGCGATGCAGCAAAACGTGTTCGTTTCATCTTGTCGTAATGAGCCAAGAGCAATGCACTATCGGGAATATTGTCCTTAATGACAGGCTCTTGTTTGAAATCGAGGGTCCATTGATATAATCTGGGAAAAGTGTTAGGACCAAAGACTTGCACACCAACAATTTGTTGGATGCAAATGAACCAGGGCGAAAGCCATCCGAACGACAAGTCCACCAAGCTAAGTTTGTCGCCCCCAAAGAATTTGTTTTGTCCGAGAGCCTCGTCTTGTATGATTTTAAGTGTTTCGAATACGTCCTTTGCTGCCTTATCTCTATTCTCTTCAGTAGATAGAAACAAGGCCAAAAACACTGGAACCTGCTTATTCATAAATTTTTTATTTATTTCTTGTTTGTGATAATCAAATTCAACAAATATACTAGACAATGAAAAGTTGTCATTATATATATGTGCTTGCACACCTTGAGATGAGAGTTAGAACTCAAGAGTTCAGAGTGAGATTCACAACAGTATAATAGACTCAGCTAGTAATTACTTCGCATTTATTGATGTACAAAAATAACAAACTCAAGTAGTTGTTAAAATTTTCTATCACGATTGATATCATGAGCTTGTATTTTAATTCTAGGAAGATGAACATCTTCTGTTATCTATTGGAGTATAAATCACTCTGACCAAAAAGAAGGGAAAATATGGATTTTTTTTTTTTTTTTTTGTCGTCTTTTATCTATATCTTCTTAGGTTGTTAGTTATTTATTTATTATCTATATTTTTTTTATTCTTATAATCTATATTTTTTAAGTCAATGACCTGTAATAACATGTTAAATGACACATTGTTATTCACAAAATATATAAAGTATATATTATAATTTTTTTTATGTAATTACTAATTACAGATATTCAATGATATATAATGTATAAATCACTAATAGCAAAATTTAAAATACATATATATATATATATATATAATTTCAATATACCTTTTTATTTTTTAAAAATAAAAACAAGAATAAATAGTTATATTATTATTAAAAATGATTTAGAATTTCAAATTTACACCATATGGACAAAAAAATTGAATCTTCAATACATAAATAATTCAGATGTTAAATAAACTAGTCCAAAAATATTAAAATTGTAGAACTAAAATAAAAAAAGTTAATAGATAAGTGAGTACGAAGGGTGTTTGGCTTAGCTTACCTTTTGTGTTCGAAAATCGATCCAAAAACGAGCCATGGCTCTTTGATAAGGATGTTGAGGGAGCAAGGGGGTTCGATCAGGCCATGTTTCTTGGATATATTCTTGGATGACCCATGACTCAGCCAAAGGCCTTCCCTGGTGCAGGAGCACCGGGACCTTCTTATACACCGGGTTGTACTTCAAAAGGGCTGAGCTCTTATTGTTCAGATCCTCTTCAATAAGCTCATACTTTATACCCTTGAGCTTCAATGCCCATATCACTTGATGAACATATGGGCTTGTTCGACTACCATGCACCTTCACCTCGTATTCTTCCATCGATGGAGATAAGTGATAACTTCACTTGGGAAGATTCATTTTCCTCGATGGCTACTTCTACTTTTCAAGAAGCTTCTTGTCTTCATGTCTTTATCACACTATAAATACACACTTAATTACCTAACATTGAATATAGAAACTTAATTAATAACACACTAAACTATTTAAATCAACTTACTAAAACAATTTATATAGGTTTAAATGAAAGTATTACTGTTTCAAGTAAAATTAAATAATATCTTTTTTTGAAAGTAAAAAACTAAGATCGCTTTGAAAAAATTATGAAAGAAATAATAAATAATATTTTTTAAGTAGAATTTTTTTTTTTTTTTTAAATACAAGTAATACTTTGAATTTGTTTTAAAAGAGATAACTAAAATTCAATAACCTTTAATTTCAATCATAATCTAATTATAATACATAATTTATCAAATTAATTTTCTTGTCACGATTTTTAATTTATATACATATAAACTAATAAATAAATAGATTAAATGAAAATTGTAGAATTGGATGTGTGTGAACTAAAAATTAAGATGTGTGCAATGACAGTGGGAACCGCACAAAAAATATTGTTGAAAATGTTTTTAATAGTGGACAAATGTTCGTAGGAAAGGTCAATATAATATTTTACTTTTCATGAGCAAAATAAGACCTACAAAAATTAAAAGTATTTTCACTATTGAAGATGTCCTAATAATGCAGCTACAATTCCTTGCCAAACATGAAAACTTTCTTGAATCACACTGACAAATGCTCAAGATTTATGGGCAATTGATACTTACAATATACTCTATTATAAATGATATTTTAATTTCAATTTTAATAAAATTTGTAAATTAACATCATCAATATTCATATTATTATAAACCACGTAAATAAAATAGGTAATTGATATAGTCAAGGGCCTAAAGGCAAATACCATTCATTTGTCCACAAAAACTTATTTGAGGCAGTCTCACGAATAGTTTCCGTGAGACGGATTCTTATTACTCACAACCCAAACCCATTTTAACAAAATTACATATAAATTATGAAATATGGGTTATGGGTTGACCCGTCTCACGTAAGAAGATTCGTGAAACGATCTCACACAAAATTTACTATCATTTGTGTACACCTACAAGTTTCTAGCTTGCATCCATTAAATTAACCTATCTCACCACAATAATATCAACATGGTCCAAGAAGTTAGGAAATTAGTAATTGCCACCCTAGAGAGGTCTAAAGCGAACCATTTTTCATGTGGAAAGAATGGAACCAGACGTCGAACAAAGTGCCTAATTTGTTGAATAAAAGGGTTGGTAGGTGGGGACATAAGATAAAGATTTAATATCAAATTGATATTAGAATTATGTTTTTTTTTTTTTTTTTTTTTCTATTTGATGTCTAAACATATAAAAAAAAAAAACTTTTTACAGTGAGCTTTATATAGAAGTGTCAAAACTTGTGCTGTCATAGATATCATTATGAAAATTTCGATTACTATATCCGAACTCAATTTTGTCACATTTTCTTGCCAAACAGCTGTTGGAAAACTCGAAAATGTAGTCCACCTCCAAATATCAATCAAAATGCATAAATCATATACCAAAATAATAAGTTTTAGAAGTCAAATTATAACACCAAGTCAATTTCATAATTCTTGTTTAATCCGAACCTAAATCGAACAAAAACTATTTTAAGGTTTTGAACAAAAATTTTCGATTGAGATTTGAAATTGATATTAACCCTAAGATATGGTTACAAAGAATTATGCGATATTGATGATTTTAAAATAAATCTCACTTTAAAAATATATACTGCATATATTTTGATGAATATAAATAGGATGTTTTAATATGTAGCTTTTTACTAAGAGTAGCTCATTGTGAGACCAAAGTGATGGTCATATTTTATAACTTTTAGTTGTTTACACTTTACATATGCTTAACGAGTATTAATTCATGAGAAATCCGTCATCAGATTACACATAACACACAAGGAGAATTTGAAACCACTCAAACACATAAAAGCAATACTTGACACGATAACAACACATACATCGTTTTTAACAACGGTCAAATTAAGGAAAAAAAGAAACCAAAGATTGATGAAAGGCTCCATCATCGATCCCTTCTCAGAAAATCAAGGTCGGTATTACGCAGATGCAGCAGTTTGAAAAGTTCTAAGAAAGCTCTCGGGTGGTTGACCTCCACTCAGCTGATACTTGCCATTTATCTGTCATAAAATGAATGCATATCTACTTGTTATGTGCATCATACTATCCAACATTTTCAAACGTGGTTAAGCTTGGCTTACCTTATAATTTGGGACTCCACTTATTTGTGATGAATATCGTTTAAGCTCCTCATTTACCTTTCCAAGAAAAAGACCAAGATGTGACATAGAAATTTATGTAATAGGCTTAATCCATTAAAGAGTAGTTTTCTTGTTGGAATTGTACCTGTTTTTGGCCATTGTTAGGATCTTCGAGAAACTCAGCTGCTCCTTCTATTCCAACCTTTTTGGCAGCTTCTACCAGAAATCCCCTTCACAGTGAATATGATACAACAATATTACAAAGAGCATTCCACCAATACTCATCGTCGAACATTTGGTGTTTTAAAACACAGCAGATCAAGAATACTTGACATTACCGTTTCATAATACAACCAAAACAAGAACTTATAAACAAATGTTAAAAAAGAAAAGCACATAAAGCTACCTATCGCCAATGAACTTCCCCCGTGTGAAGTAGCCTAGGTTAAGCTCCTCGACAAGCTTATGCTGCTTGTCGGGCCCCTTTGTCCCAGCATAATATATCAACCTATGACTATCCAAAGTATGTCCACTGCATATCCAAGAAATTTAGCTATATTAATTGATGAAACTTCAACACTTAATTTGGATCAAAGTTGTTTCTTTCAAGAATTAATCCAACTTACGTTAGTCCAGATGTGTCATAATCCATCCCAAGACCCTTAAAAATCTGCAGATGCTCTTAAATAGAATCAATCAATACCCAAAGGAAATGAAGTACTCTTTTAAGCAAATGGCATCAAGAATTAAAATAGAACCTCTGTCATTTGACCTTCCATTTGTATGTATCGAGTGCCAAATCGATTCAGATAATATTCCTTCTTACCAACACCTTCCTTGGGCGCGTTAGGATTAATCATATAAGGATGCCATGTGATCTATAATAGAGAAATCCACATTAGTTACAGAGAAACTAAAGGGATGTTTGGACTGGACTTGGCTCATCCTGATTTTGGATGAGTCCAGTCCATGTTTGGACAGGAATTTACAAAATCCTACGGTTCTATCATATTTTTTCTACTTTTTCTACAATTTTCAATGTAAGGATGAGATCTTAACTATAATTTTACCCTACAAAATCCCAAAATAAACGCACAATTTTCAAAATACATACTCACATAATCCTCTAAATCTCAAATCCAAACTTTCAAAAGCCACCTTAGGTCCAGAACAATTTTTTACAACAGAAAATGAAAGTTTAGACAAAAGGAGAGACCTCGAAATCGTATCGATCATTTGATGAAGCTATAGCTTTGTCCAAATTCTTTTTGCCCACAAAGCACCATGGACATACAGTGTCAGCACAGATATCAATCTTAATAAGCTTTTTTCCACTGCTGCTACTCATTGCTGCTCTGAAGATTGGTCTGAAACAATTCCGAAGAACGAATCAAGCTACTTTTTTAATACTTTCACGAGGTGAAATCAGCAGATAATATGAAAATTTCTTAATTCTAACAGATTATGTCTTTTTTCATTGATTAAAAAATAAAAAGCAAGATCGAAGAAACTGTGCAAAACCTAAAAGCGAGATAAGGGGATCAGGATCATACAAGTCAATTGCATCGAACTCGTGAGAAAAATCTGGAATTTAGTAGCCTATTCAGTTTAAGATTCAGAATGTTAGAAAGAAAACACGAACCTGGAAATTCGAAAATTCTTGAGACAGCTCAAACGCATAAGGTATACAAGATTTACTCAATGCCCCAAATTATTGTCTATGTCTCTACATATGCATATTTTCATGTTTGACCAATGAATGAGAACACACTAATCGAAAACAAAGAAAATGATTCGTTTGTTGTTTCTGAAAGGAATCTACTTAACGACCAACCACAGTTCAGGGGTAATAAAGTCAAATAGGATATGCTCTGCTTTGACATTTATTTAGAGATATCAGGCCCGGCCTTTTTTGTCGAAGGAAAAAATGTAAGAAGGGCAAAAATAGGAAATTGATCCAATCAAAGATAATTTAAGTCAACTACATTTAATAAATAATAAGTTTTATATGTGTAATCAATTGAATACTAGTTCGATAATTTATGCATTACTTGACCAGAAAATTCTTGTTTTTAGATTGAAAAATAGGCCCTTTTAAAAGAAAAAAAAAAAGATTGTGCTTAGATTGAAAATTTTGATATAAATATATTTCAAATACATTGAAATTAGTCTGGAATAAAAAATCATTGTATTTTTTAAAAAATAGCTCAAAATAAAAATGTAATGAATTTTAAACCGTTCCAAACATTATTAATGAATTTATTGTTATAAATTTCAAATTTATTCTCACATTCCTACATCCAAACAGAACATAAGAATTCAATATAAATACAATTTTAAAAAACTCATGAAAATAAAACACTAAATTATATATTGTATTGGCAGTTTGAAATACTTTTACCTGCATTAGATAAACAAATAAATAGGCAAAGTAATTGGTTTATAAATCTCCAATTGTGGGGAAAAAATCATTATAAGGGGAAGATCTATAATGAAGAATGAAAATTCATAAAAGATTGAGGAGACACAAGATAAAAGTAAATTTAAAATAATTAGTTGTCAAATCGAAAGAACCAGAAAAGAGGAACTATGTGATATGAAATTAGAAAGATTAACGAGATTAATCAATTGAAAATTTTATTACGGATTGGATGTCCCTTCGTTTTTTAATTAAAAAAATTAAATTTATATTTGTAAGATCATATTTAATGGGTTTATTAAAATGAGTAAGTCTCCTGTGCAAGATCCAAGTACTCGGGTCCGGTCAGACCCGAGTTCGTACATTTTTTTTCCTGATATTTATATTATATTAATCATACATTTTATGTTATATTAGTCATACATCTATGTTCAGGTATAATAACCTTAATGCAATATTTTAGTTCTTAAAAAAAATATTCGCTGACCTTTATATTATGTTACTCATACATTTATATTATATTAATCATACATTTATGCACAAATATCATACATTTATCTAAAATATTAATGTACAACTAACAATACTAAATGTATGACTAACACTACATAAATGTATAACTAACTTAACATAAATATACGACACTTGGGAGCGAGTTTGTGCGCGAATACATGGGCGCATGGTGGAGCATCAAAGTGCATCAGACCTGAGTGTATGGATTTAGGATCCATGCATCAGGTGTATAAAAGTTTTTGTGTATTAAAATTTATACTAATAAATATTTTTTGGGTTAATAAAAGATACTTTACAAAAATCATATTTATAGTACATAATATTTATTATATATTTGAGGTCTTCAAAAAACTAGTTGAAGGAACGATGAGAGTTTATATGGAATTTTTTTAACATGTTTACTTAGATCCGTGCATAAATTTATGTTGAACTATATATCTATAAATCCAGAAAATAATTTTTCCAAACAAGGATGATATCTCAAAGATGCTACTTAAAGCTTTGTGAGTAGTGAAGTACTACTTAATTTTCCATTACAATTGTAAAACCAACTCCAAAATTTTAGATTTAAAATTTGAAGAAAAAACAGGTTAGGATAAAATTGTATTCCTAATTATAACAAAACATTAATTTATGCTATCGATCAAATCATAAAGTTATATAAGAGTTTTTTTAGAAAAAATACTCTTATTACTTAATAAAAATTAAATCCTATTAACTCAAGTCGAGATTGAAAATATAATTATGTAATGAAATAATATATTCATTATTTTATTTTTCTATACAATAAAGCGTGTACAAAATCCAGGAATCCAAAAATATAATTACTAATTTAGTATCTATTTTGTCGGGAAAAATCGATGGTGCGGGCAGCTCGGGCAGGAATCCCGCCCCCTTCTTCCCCAAGTTCTCGGGCAGGCCACTCCACTAATAGATAATCAACCTTGATTCTTCCCTCGCTTAAAAGAACAGTGCACGCTTTCTTTCACCGCAACGATTCATGAGCGAGAATTTCTGATCAGTGTTCAATTCTAATTTTCCCATTTTATTTTGGCTATCGTGATAGGTAATTGATAAGCCGATGGAGATTGAGGAGATATTGGGGGAATCAAAATTGGCGAAAATTCCGACGAAGAGCGTAATTTATGTGTGGGGTTACAATCATTCGGGTCAAACGGGGCGGAGGTGTAAAGACGGTTATTTGAGGATTCCACGGCAGCTTCCGACGGAGCTCTTCGGCTGTCCAGCCGCCGGTGGGAGCTCACGGTGGCTCGACATTGCTTGCGGCCGCGAACACACCGCCAGCGTCGCCTCCGATGGCTCGCTCTTCACTTGGGGTATTTTTACATTTTTCCATCATTTTCCTCTTATTTAAATCTTATCATGTTCCTAATTGTGGATTCGATGATTGATTGCTGTACTTGGATTTTAACTTTATACTTGGATTTGGTATTTAGGAATTAGGTATCACATCTATTCAAATATTAATGTGATGAAAGTATTTAACTAATTGAAGGATTTGTGGTTCTAATATTGCTGAAATATGGGATAGCATGGGATGAAAGAAGGTAGATGGGGTTGTTTGTATATGCAATTGCATTTTCTGCGTGATTATGCTTGTTCAAAAGGGGGGATGTGTGTGTTGTTGATGATTAATGGAATTGAATATGATTTAGTAATGGTATTATTGAATAAATTTGAGGATTAGGCCTTGTTCTTATATGAAGGATTGAGCTCGGCTAGCGTTCTGACTGTAAGATGCTGAGCTTTGAGAATTCTACATGCCCTTCACTTATGATTACGAACCACCCCTTTCTTGACCAATGCCATTATGCCAGTTTGTGACTACTCTTTATCTTATCACAGTTTGATGCATAATACTATTATTTTTTGTGAATCTAGTGGAAAGTATTCAAAATAAGTTTTTTCACGTCTCTCAACAGGGGCCAATGAGTATGGGCAACTAGGAGATGGTACTGAAATGGCTATGAAATACCCAAATAAAGTGAAGCATTTGCAGTCTGATTTTGTGATCTCTGTATCCTGTGGGGCACATTGTACTGCAGCAATCGCAGAACCACGTGAGAATGATGGATCTTTGTCAAAGAGGAGACTGTGGGTCTGGGGACAAAATCAGGTGGATAATATGCCATAAAGATCGATCTTTTTATTTCTCTATGAAAATTTGGTTTGGTAATTGGATTGAGTATATTTGCAATTTAATTTCACTGGCTCAACGTCATCGAAGGAGCCTTTTAATCATTTTTAATAGGTTTCTTTTGTTTGTTGTAGTAATTTTTTTTTTTTTCTTTTTTCTTAGTGCATTTGAATGTCTCTGTCAGTCATTTCACAAGTATGCTATGATGAAAAGAAAGAAGTTAGTATTAGGGTAAAATTCACTTTCGGCTTTCATCTCTCATGTTGTGATATTATCAAAATGCGAATATTTTTCTTTTCGTCTATGGTAATTATTTTCTATTTTTATTTGTTGCCAACTTTCTTCTGGGATTATTTGAATGAGATTCCATCCATAGAAAAATTCTTTCCATAATTGATTCCTTATTATATTATTACTTAGTTAATTTTCTTGCCTTTGCCTTTGCAGGGTTCTAATTCTCCACGCCTATTTTGGGGAGCCTTCGCTCCAAACACGGTAGCGATCTCACTTTGTAGCAACCATTAATACTATTTGTTATCCTCTTCACACCCATAAGATAGTCGTTAATTTCAAAGATTAGCCTAGCACATGATATATGTTTGCTCTTTATGTATACATATATATTCTTCCTGTTAGATTAATTAATTCCTTTATCCCCCCCCCTCCCCCCCCCCCCCCACAAATAAATCACTTATTCCAGGTCATTCGCCAAGTTTCTTGTGGGGCCGTTCATGTGGTTGCTCTGTCAGAAGATGGCTTGCTACAAGCATGGGGTAGTGTTGACCTCAAATTAATACCAAACATTATTTTATGCTAAAAAAATCTTGTTTGGTGTTTGCATCTTGTTGTAATTGTTTGAACTTGTGCTAGATTACAGTTTTTCTCATTGATTTACAATGCATCAATCTTCTTGTTAATTTTCATGTCTGTATTTTGGCATCAATGGAACTGTAAGATTGGAAATACTAAACCTCGTTATTGTGCATTGTATTAATTAGAATTTTGTCACTATCTGGTAAATCAGGCTATAATGAGTATGGTCAGCTTGGCAGAGGTATTACATGTGAAGGCCTTCAGAAGGCTCGTATAATTAAGGGGTATGCTAGGTTCCTTGATGAAGCCCCTGAGCTTGTGAAGATTATCCATGTTTCATGTGGAGAGTACCACACTGCTGCTATATCGGAGGAAGGCGAGGTGTAAGTGTTCCAGGGGACCTTTTATGATCGTCAAAGATCTTCTATTAGGCATAAGAATTAATGTTGTCTGCATGGGGCAAATGACACTTGGATAGATAATATCACACGGGGCGTTCATATAGTTACACTATTGAATGTCTTAAGTTATCATAATGAAACATGATTTACTGGATTGGTCTGTAGTAGTAGGATAGGATAGGAAATCTATGTATCATACATGCAGAGCTTAAATTGACTTATTTGAATTTTCTCTGTGTCTCTCTTAGGATTACTCCTTTGTAGTCTAATTCTCATCCATTTCATGATTACGTATTCATGTCGCAGATACACATGGGGACTTGGGAGCATGGGTCAACTTGGGCATTGTTCACTTCAATCTGGTGATAAAGAATTGCTGCCTAGGCGTGTAGTTGCTCTTGATGGGATTGTTATCAAGGATGTGGCATGTGGTGGTGTGCACACATGTGCCTTGACTGAGAATGGAGCTTTGTATGCTTGGGGTGGAGGCCAGGCTGGGCAGCTAGGCATTGGACCTCTATCTGGATTCTTTTCGTGCACACCTAATGGATCTGAAATGATGCTTCGTAACCTACCCGTTTTATTGATCCCAACGGGTGTACAGCTTGTCTGCTGTGGTCACTCCCACACACTTATTTGCACTAAAGAAGGTAGAATATATGGATGGGGTTACAATAACTATGGTCAGGCTGCTAATGAGAACTCTACGTATGCGTGGTATCCTTCTCCTGTTGATTGGTATGCTATAACAAGCAGAAAGATTTCATTACAATGTATTCTTCCTTGTAAGAGAATTGATGAGAAATGGTGCTAATCGAAGCTTCTTACATGTAGGTGTGTAGGAGAAGTTAGGAAATTAGCTGCTGGAGGTGGCCATTCAGCTGTACTAACAGATGCGTTTTCATTGAAGGAGTTGTGTGAGTTTACGCTGGCAAACAATATCAATTTATCGAATGCTTCAGAGATTGAGGATGTTGCATCCAGAACCGGATCAGACGCTTTAGCCCGCCTTTGTGAAAAATTAAGGTAATAAAGCATGTTTGGTCTACTTCGTGTAGTGCAATCTTACTTGAAATAACTTGAACTCTTATGCAGGGAGCATTTGCTCAACGGTGAAGATTGCAAGTAAAATGAGATTGAGTTTGGTGTTTGAACCCGGAATCTCAACCATCGTTTCCATTGTTTGATCAATTGTTGCTTCCAACAGATCTCTATTTAAGTAAATAGGTGATGAAGTGTGATGTGGGCAGTTGAGCAATATTGTTTGTTGTATGCTAAGGAAAACCTTGTATCTGGATTGTGTCTGTAAATCTTGTACTAGAAGTAGAACTAACCTGGCTCTTTTAAGTAGTTATGTTTATTTCTTTTAGCAAAGAAAACCTACGACAAATCAAAGTGGATATGAAAGGTGTTGGGATTTGTCGTCTTCATCTCCAGTCTGATGTTAGGAGGTGCTGCTGTAAATGTCAAATTATTGTTACTCATTATTTACGTGTAATAATTCAGTTGGCTAATATTTGAAACCTTGTATAGCCATGGAAATTCCAATGGGTGGGGCTATATTCAACCAATTACTGCACACACAATTTACAATGATTTAATACCACCACATTTTTTTATAGGATGATGATGATCATAATAATAATAATCATAAATAATAATAATAATCATAAATAATAATAATAATCATAATAATAATAATAATAATAACAATAATGATTATTATTATTATTATTATTATTATTATTATTATTATTATTAATTCTTATTATTATTATCTTTTTTATTATTATCTTTCTTTTTGAAAATATTATTACTATTATTGTTATTAGTATAGATAATAATTAATATATCTATATGTGCATCTATTTATAAATTAATACATGTTTAATTTGGTATCACTCTTTTGTAACACACATGGATAAAAATATCCAGAAATATCAGCGATATTTCATTGATATTTCAATTTTTTCACGTGATCGATAAAAAATGGGGTGCAATCAATATATCTCCGATATTTTCATTTTTCCACATAACCGGTAAAGAAACGATAAATTTTGTCAAAATATCGGTAAAATATCTACGAAATATCGATTTCAATATCGGTGATTTCATGGTACAATTTGTAGGAAAATAGGTGAAATATCGGCGAAATATCGATTTTAATATCGGTGACTTCATGGTACAATTTGTAGGAAAATAGGTGAAATATTTCTGCGATATTTCGTCGATATTTCCATTTTTTCACGTGATTGATAAAAAAATGGGATACAATCGATACATCTCCGATATTTTCATTTTTCCACATAACCGGTAAAGAAACGAGAAATTTTATCAAATATCGGTAAAATATCTACGAAATATCAATTTCAATATCGGTGATTTCATGGTATAATTTGTAGGAAAATAGGTGAAATATCGGCAAAATATCGATTTTAATATCGGTGACTTTATGCTACAATTTGTAGAAAAATAGGTGAAATATCGACGAAATATTGATTTCAATATCGATGACTTCATGGTACAATTTGTAGGAAAATAGGTCAAATATCGATAAAAATATTAATTTCAATATCGATGACTTCATTGTACAATTGGTAAGAAAATAGGTGAAATATCGATAAAAATATCGATGAAATATTGATAAATATCATATCGATTTCGATATCGGTGGTTTCATGGTACAAATTATATGAAAATCCGTGAAATATTCGTGGAATGTTGGGAAAATATAGGTAAATATCGTTAGATATCGGAAAAATATCGATACATAATGTAATTATACAGCTTTTATACTTGTATTTCGTCTTTGAAGGTATTATTTTTAGTGATGTGTATAGCAGATATCGTTGGATGTGTTTGCTCTCCCCTTAATCGTGTGGGGTTTTTTCTGTGCCATTGTCAAGGTTGCGTAAGAGATGGAGATGGTGGATTGGGGCAGAGTGTGGTTTGACATGATATATTATATGGTCGGGTTTGTATCGTAGAAATTCTTGTCGTCACATTGTTGGTGTGCATTCTAATTACTTGTGTTTTGGTGTATTTCCATTTTTCACGTGATCGATACAAAAATGGGGTGCAATCGATATATTTCCGATATTTTCATTTTTCCACATAACCGATAAGGAAACGAGAAATGTTGTCAAAATATTGGTAAAATATCTGCGAAATATAGATTTCAATATCGGTGATTTCATCCTACAATTTGTAGGAAAATAGGTGAAATATCGGCGAAATATCGATTTCAATATCGGTGACTTCATGGTACAAAAATAGGTGAAATATCGATAAAAATATCGACGAAACATTGATAAATATCGTATCAATTTCGATATTGGTGGTTTCATGGTACAAATTATATGAAAATTCGTGAAATATCATGGAAATATCGGTAAATATTTGTGGAATGTTGGGGAAATATAGTTAAATATCGTTAAATATAGGAAAAATATCGTTAAATTTATGTACCGATATTTCCACCGATATCGATATTTCCACGACATTTCCGTAAACTAAGATACCGATATTTCCATCAAAACTGAAATTTGTATCGTTGGTAACTTTTCCTCTCTCTCAATTTATTGTTCCTTCTTTTATTAGTTTCTTCTTTTTTTTCAAATTTCTTTATTATTTTCGGTATTTCATTTTTTTTTAATTTTATTAAACTTTATTTTGGATTTTATTTTCAATTTCAATTACAAAAAGTATGTTGATTGTTCAATTATTTATATTTTTTAATAAATCGTAATATTTTTTTTATAAATTATTCAAATCATGTGTTAATAAAAAAATGTGTTTAATTTATTTCTGAATAAATCTAAATCTATTTATAATAATTATTTATTTTAAATTGTTAAAAAATATAAATATAGTTCAATGAACTGATGCCCACACATAATCATTATTAATGTTAAATAGGTTGAGTAAAATAAAGCCCGTTCTGGTATGAGTCCTAATCTAGTATCTATACTTATATAAAAGAAAGGAAGTTGATAATATATACAATTTTGTCATTTTCCCTCCTAAAAATGTCACATCAATTTTTTTTTTTTGTATTTTGTATTTTGCATTTTAATTATTTTCCCATGTACTAAATTTATTAAGATTCTTTTTTCATAATCCACAATGGATAATTCTTGAAAAATCATTATGTAAGATGATTTTGAGTTTATAAAAAAATTAATATTATTATAAACTCATGTTATGAAGATTCTTGTTTCATCTTACAAATCATTTTGGGGTCTAAGTTTTATAAATATTAATAACATATTTTTTTTATAAGATGATTCATATACCATGACCATCAAATGTAATAGGCTTTTTCATAAATGAATTAATTGTATTAGGAATTGTAATATTGTATAGATTTTTCAATTTATATAATTGGTCCATTTGATTTAATATTATAATTATTTTATTAGTTCATTTATATTTTCTTGGTCTTAATTAAATTAATTTTTATTGAATATAATTTCATAAATCCCAATAATAGATATTGCTCAAAAATAAACTTAATAACAAATATTAATTTATTTAGGGATATCTAATATCATATTTAATATAAATAAATAAATGTAACATTGTTAAAGAAATTAATATATATATATATATATATATATGTGTGTGTGTGTGTGTGTGTGTGTGTGTAGAGTATGGAATTATATGTCATTTTAAATATTTTTTAAATTAATATTTGTATATTCAAATATGTAATACCATCAACATTGTACGGAAACTATTAATATCATTTACCGATATATTTTAATGATGAAAATATTATTAAGTATTCAAGTATAAAATACATGATTTGGCTATCTGTGATTTTCAATGTTAAACAATATTAAAAATGTCATTTTTTTAATTCAATTTATTTTAAAATGAAGGTTGAAAATACATGATTGACATTGTTTGCATCAAGTTCTTAGGTAAAATTTCCATTTTCTGTGTATTGTTTCTAATATTATATATATATATATATATATATATATATATATATCTCTCTCTCTCTCTCTTTAATTTAAGTAATTGAGTTTAATTTGAAATTCATAATTGATACTTTTAGTGTTATTAATTACAGATTGTCCAATTGGATATATAATAAATAAGATAATTATGAATTAGATAGATATTTAATATATATATATATATATATATATAATTAAGTAAATTCAAATTTTTTTTAATTGTTAAATACTTTATATCTTCAAAATGCATATAATTAGTTAAATTGTTTTATGAAATAGCTGATATTTACTACATATTATATAACAAACCGTGCAACGCACGGGGACAACTACTAGTTGGGTAAAAGACAAACTATTACCCCTTTCACATTAAGGTATCCGAACTTTGAGTTGTTATTGAATAACTGTCAAACCTTTATGAATGGTACAAAATGACCCTAAATATAATCGATGGTTGAATATTCACCGAATATTCGCCAAAATTTGGTATCTTAGAACAAAATGAGATATAATTTACTCTTTAATATGAATATAATATAGTGAAACAAATTCCATGCAATCGGAGGGTTTGTATCTTTTTCTTTTTCTTTTTTTGAAATAATAACAATAAAAATAATATGATGTTGATCAGGATTCAGAAGTAAAAGGTAAAACTGATTCAAAGGATCTCCCAATCAATAATCCATTAATATAACATAGAAATCTTCCAAGTGATCTCTGCATAATCAGATTTGTAAATCAATGAGTTACCATGAAAACTGATCATTCATGTATATTTTTTTATTGAAGTTCTTGCAAGAGAAAGTTTAATTTCAAAAGGACTTCAAGTGTTAACTTTCTAAAAAAAGTAAGACATCACTAAGTTAAATTGTAGTCAGTTTTTTTCCAAATAAATAAATAAACTATTGTAGTCAAGTTTTCCTAAGAAATAAATAAACGATCGTAGTCAATTTTAGCTAAATTGAATGGCTAAGTATACTTCTCATAAAATGCACAAGAAAAGTTACATTGTGTCAGTATTATTAATTTAGGTGACAAACAAGTTTTACCTGTTCCAACTTCCCAATTAAAAATAAGTTTGCTCAAAATCATGATATACTCGTTAATCGTTACACTATCTTGCTTGCTTCCAAATAAAAAAAGAAAAGAAAAAAAAGATTGTATTGAATGATAGAAGATTGAAAAGAATATGAGATAAATAGTAAGATAAAGTTGTTATAGTTGTGCTTATAAATTCATATTAATTTATGTGGACATTATTCCTATAAACTCATCATTTTCTAGGACCTTTGTATATAGTTCATACTCTCGTATGTATATATATTGTACATAATGGAATGAATAAAATTGATTGATACAATTCTATCTTCTTAATTTTTCTTCTTTTCATTTTCTATTGTTGATGTATTAATTCATAGAAGTTGGTGTGTTTGAAACAATATATTTTACAACAATAATAAGAGGGTCATGTGATGAATCATTCATTTTATCCGAGATTTAAATCGAAATTCATAATTATCATAAATCGGTTGCTAACTTTATTTCATCAACCCAACTAAATGTGTGATTGTAGAAATTATTCCCCAATTAACAATGTATAGACATATCAACTTACTTTTTCAAGTAAAGGTCCAACTTTTTATGATTCATTATTTGAAACTAACAATACTGTATATTAGTAACACATTAAAACATGTTCAAGTAGGTATAGAAGCAAACATGGCCATAATAAAGAATCCACAAACTCTTCAAGATAAGGTAATGTTAGGAAATATTAATTGGGATTCAAATTCGACCCCTCTCTGATTCCTTTATATTTATTGAAACTTTAAAGAAAGCAACATTAGAATATGCAATTTATGATCATATGATCAAAAAGAAGATGAGAAGAAACACGAATCCAAACATTAGTACTAAAACAAATAGACAAGATTGTCTTTGACTTCAAAAGCAAAGTCAAAATAGAGTCCCATTGGCATGCAGTTAATTATCTAGTTTCATAAATACATTTGCCCAAAGTTCAAATATTTAAATAAAAGGGAAATATTAGTGATGGATCCACTCTATTATTTGAGTCTGTCTGTCAGTATCTGGAATTCAAACAGAGATCCCTTCCTTAATTCAGACATATGATATTATATATATATTTTATAATTATATGCATCATTTAGACTGAAATTCATCAGAGCATCCAGCCAGGGACCAATCCATTGACGTTTTGGACATCTGTTGCAGCTGTCATCTGGCTTGAACTCGCTGGATCATTGTACCTACAAAAAAAAAAACAAATTAATAATAATAATAACTAAGTAAATTGTCGCATGATGTCTTCTCGAGCAAATACAAGATAATGTCACAATTTTAGTTCTCATATTACCATACACATTATTATAGGCATAAAATAACATCATCAAATATAAATAATTATGAATTAAATTCATTTTTAGTCATGTTCCAAGACAGATTTTCGAAATTAGTCCTGTTAATTTTCAGTATAGTCGTCCAGTACCAGTCATTTTTCCATCGGAATTGTTCATGCATCAACCACACACACCCCAAAATTAACAGGACCCGCGCACGAAAAATCTACCACAGTTCAGAAATCTCGGTGGAAGAAAGACTGATGTTTGATAATTTTACAATTACAGGACTAAAATTGATTTTTCAAACATAACAAAACTAATTTCAGACATTTGTCTTAAGACAAGACCAAAAATGAATCTGACCCCAATACTTATATCAAAAGCGGTGAAACATGAGATAGAACATTATTTGCAATAGCAAGATCCCACAAGTGTTAATTTGTAAATTAATATGATAAGTATTAAAGTGAAAGGAAAGAAAGAAAGATTACCCAATCTGGAGAGTAGAGTTGCAATCAAGAGGCTGAAAGAAGGCCTGAGATTGGGGATGCTGATGCCCATATGAATGGCTTTGCTCTCCCCACGAATGTTGAAGCTGGTTTGCTGCATATATCTCTTCCAGCTGACCACACACCATAATCCAAACAAATTTAAATAATAACAACAAACTAATTAGATATATAAATGCATAAATGTGAAAATAAATACTATACCTTTCTTTCTAAAGCCTTATTAGCATCAACCATCATCTTCTCCTGCATAGTTTGGAAAATAACCATGTAATTTATTAATAAAAGATGCAATACTATAAAGTCATCATATATGTATAAAATTGATATGGATACCTTTGATTGAAGATCAGAAAGCTGATCAAGCATAACCTGTGTCTGCACCATAAACATGGATCACATGTAATGGAATTAGTATTAATAAAGTTGTAAAAGAAATCTTATAAATATTTTTAAAGTTTATAAAATGTTTGATATTATTATAAAAGTAAGTTGTTGAAGTGCTTGAATAAAATAAAAGTATAAAGCATATTAAATGTCAATAATGACAACTAAGTAATTTAAATGATGTAATTTGTAGGAGTTTGTCAAAATAAAATCTTATTTAAAAAATAAAATGAGTTTTACAACTTTCTAAAAACAGCTTATAAACTTCTAACATCTTATTTTCTAAGGAAATAAGATATTGTTTTAAAATTTTGACCAAACACTTTAAAGAGATTTATATATTTTATACATTTTATAAGATGTTTTTAACGGCTTATAAGCTCAATCAAACACTCTCTGAGTCTTCCAAAGATTGATTTGGTTGAAACAACTTGAGTAGGTCACAAATCTGCAATGTTAGAACAGAAATCTTCTATAACTAAATGGTGTTTCATTTTGTATTCTAGGGACAAGTGTCCCATCATACTAATAGTTTCGAACACCTGTCCTAGACACCAAAAATGAATTTGACCCCTTAATAAAAAAATAAAACTAGTTGTATTATGAAGTTAAATTCTCTATTATAATCTTTGTTTTATCTTTTTTTTTTTTAATCATGCATATATGATGCATAGTATTATGCATCATTTCAGACAAGACATGGACAATTAATGTGGAGCTAGAAAATTTATTTAGAAGATCTAAATAACAATAGTATAAAAGATAATACACATAAAGAGTTAATTTCAATTTTAATCCTGTATATATGATCTTTTCATTTTTTGACAACCAAGTATATGCTTTTCAATTTTGGTCCAGTATGTTTTAAACTTTTTCCAATTTCAGTCCAATTTTGGTCGGAATTCCCAAAATTGTTGATGTCACGTGAGATTTCCCGGCGGCCATCCGACCAAAATTGGATTGAAATTTGAAAATTTTGAAACATACTGGACCAAAATTGAAAAACCTGACTGAAATAGGAAAAAATTGAAACATATAGGATCAAAATTGGAAAAAATTAAAAAGGACCAAAATTGGAAAACGTGTACTTAGTTGTCTAAAAATGGAAAAAGATCTTACATATGAGACCAAAATTGAAATTAACCCTAAACATAAATTATCGAACCAATATCAAACCTTTAATTTTATCATTTCAATTACCAAAATACATATCAATGAATTTTCATCAATTGAAAAAAAAAATTGATAACCTGTCTTTACATTTTGCAACAAGTTATATCTCTAAATAGATTGACTCAATTATATCTTAACAATAAATTATGACATATATTTATATAAAGGAGTTTTACATGTATCCATTTGACTAGAACTTTTTAAAACTATATCCTAAAAATCTACTCCATTTGGATATATTTTCACACTTTTCTATAATTTTGGGTAAATAATTTTGAAACTAGAAAACTACTTTGAACTTGAGGGGGGCCCTGAAACAATCCCTCCCTGAGCATGCAGATGGGACATGCAAAATAAAAGCATTGAAACACCCCTTAGAATATATTTACCTATGCCTGACATAAAAAGAGGGCCACGTGTAAATATGTGATAGAATTGTGTTAATTAAGGGTGCATCAAATGCTTAATTATATTACATGCCTAATAAACCTCAGTAATATGAGCCAAAGATGGATAAGTATTGAGCAAACTGAAACCAAATCTTACACACCTATATAGGATCTTCTTACATTTAAAGATTATAAACCCCATATTTTACTACTCGTGTGTGTGTGTGTGTTAAGGTTGTTTTGAGCATGCATACCCTTGTAGACCTAATGTGCTTCAATGATGTCTCCAACTGGTGTTCGATTTGCTCAAGATCATTGATGTTTAGAGGTCCCAAATCATCCCCAAGAAGCTGTCTGCAAATGTATGTATATATTTTTACTCTACTAGCTACTTCAAAAAATATTCTTGCATTATATATATATAGTCCTAATGAAAAATTAATACCTTTGGTATCGTTGTAGGGACTCATATTTGCCTTTTAGTTTCAGATATTCCCTGTAGCTGCTTTGCTGCCAAGAAAACAAAGAAAGAAATTTCGAAATTTGATTAACTATAACTTGCCATGTTATATTTTATATAGGAAGGACATAGTTAGGAACTTATAAGTGACCGATATATAAGAAACATATACAGGGTTCCCTTTCCATCGTCTCGTGCAATGAAATTTTGTGAATGTGATTTAGTATATTAATTTGATTTTGCATATAAAAAAACAAGGGGCCAAATGGTCATGTTACTCATTGAATTGGTTTTTGCAGGAAAGCCATAATAATTAAATGTGTACCTCAATGTCCTTGCCTGGATGATTGACTTCCAACGAACCATAACTGCATTTTTGATACCTTTCAAGAGTCTTGAGCATGCTGACAAAAGGTAGAAAAGTGCAATCCATTAGCTTAATTTACTTGTGTACCTTTATAGGATTTTTTTTTATTATAATCTAATTTATAGGGGAATATTAATATAGCATGTAAGACTTTATCCTAACTGAATTCGACCGTATACCAATAAATTATACTTAATTTGCATCCTGCAACCACAGAGAGAGAGAGAGAGAGAGAGAGAGAGAGAGAGAGAGAGAGAGAGAGAGAGAGAGAGAGAGGAATCAATTGAAGACAAATATTTTTGTATATATCTTCCATGTGATTGATGGGGCTAACAAAATGTACGTAATTTTGGCAGTAAGTCTCCTAGAATTGAAGAAAGTACAATTGGCAGATCAAGATAATTAACATCTCTGCAAATATATATGTAATTAAGAGATGCATTTCCAACAATTATTTCTCCAAATTAGTTATCAAATGTACAAGCAAAATGCCAATATAAATGGCCTTAGAAAATACCATGCTTAAAGTCATGTTCTGTAATATTTGGAAAAGAAAATTTCTAAACTTCAAAAAGGAAAGTTAAGAACTAATTAAAAAAATTATCTTAAAAAAAAACAAGATATACAATTACTGAAATGTCAAGAGGCTCCTTTAAATTTAGATATTTTAATCACAAATGCAAATATTTATGTTTTGAGATTCAATTGATTTAGTTTATAGACAATTTATAAGTAAAAAATATATCTTGTGAAATCCAAAAATCTCCCTTATGCTCGTATATCTTTTAAATAAATTTAGTAAAATACCTCACAGGAATATATAACTGTAAAGGCGTGTATTAATTAAGAATTCCACAATATATAATCGGGGAGAATGATATATTAATATCGTCTAAAGATTAAATCAAAACGTACGTGTGTCAGTGTGTGTGAAACAAATTGTTCATTAAATTGTGGCAAAAGGTTATGGAAGACTCAATTAATTAAGAGGAAAGTTTAATTGAGTCCAATAGTGTAGAAAGAAATATTAGTTTTAGAACTCCTACATTTTTTCCGGTGCTAATTAATTAAAGTGTGATTATGGTGAGCTTAATTAGATAATTAATATGTACTTAAGTATGAAAAAAATTAGTTTAAAATAGAAATTGAAAACTTCATAACTAGAGCCCACAAGAATTGAATTCCATTTTTTTTCATATGATCCTGTCAAAATCATCGTTCCACCTGATGAAAACCAACAAGTCTTGATATTAATGTATGAATCAATAAAAATGTGCTGTCACAAGCTTTTATGTCAAGTTTAAATCATTTTCTGAACTATATTAATGGCAAATTAAAGATCCCTTTCAAAAACCCTAAAAATGAATATTAAACATTAACCTCAAAAAAAGAGAGGAGAGAGAGAGGGGCTCTTAAATGTTTCTGAAAAAACCTAGATAAAAATCATTAAATATTTTCTGAAAAAAGCCATCTTAAAATCATAAATAATTTCTGAAAAAAAGAAGAAAACCTTGTACAAAATTCACAAAATAATGACAAATAAAAAAACTGAAGATAGATCAGGCTTGAAACCAGTTAAAAGCAAATAAGTGTCGGACTGATAAATAATTTGTTAATTTCACAGATTTCAAAATCATGGAGTCACAAATATATCCCCCGGTTTTCTTCAATTGAAACAAGTATGTAATCTCAAATCCAATACAACAAAAATAATTCAAATTAAAAATCTTTTTTTCTCACAAATAAAAAAATAACCTAATATTTTAACCCAAAACATAAGGCCAGAAAACCTCCCTCATAAAACAAGAATTTGTCAAAAACTAACAAGAAAATTTACAAACAAAGAACATATCTGATTTTTCAACACAAATCGAGAGAGAGAGAGAGAGAGAGAGAGAGAGGGGGGGGGGAGAGGAAGGGTATATACTTGGAAGAGCTGCAGAATTCATAGAGCTTGCCACGATTAGAGAAGATAATAAGAGCCACCTCAGCATCACAGAGCACAGAGAGTTCATAAGCTTTCTTGAGCAACCCATTTCTTCTCTTCGCAAATGTCACCTGCCTATTTATCTTGTTCTCTATCCTCTTCAACTCCACTCTCCCCCTACCCATGTGTATATATATATGTATATATCTCTTTCTCTCTCTATAAATATATGTGTATATATATTCTTGTAAGAAGTAATTTCTGGGTTTTGATTTAATCGCAGAAATGTTTCCCTTTCCTGTGTTGGGCACCCCAGAAGTTTCTTTAACCAAAAGGGTAACAATCTTGAAACCCTAAAAAGAAAAACAGAAAAAGGACTATTCCAATTATAGAACACTAGAACATGAGTAAAACTGTGTGTGGATTTGCTATCGCTCTAACCCTCTTGGATTCTCTGTATATATTCAACTTTAAGATTTTAGCATGTGCTGCTTTGCAGGAGAGAGATTTTTTATTTTCTAGGGCTAGGATCGAGTTTTACCCATTCCTTTTACTATCATATATCAAATTATGGGAAACCTTTCGTGTATTCCTTCTACTGTTCCATTTCGCGCGTGTCTTTCACGCGACCCTCTTATTTGTTGGTGGCCTCACGCGGTGCCTGCCCGCGCGTGGTCCTCATGCTGCCTTGTATTGTCCATCGGGGAAATTCAGACAGCCGTCACCAACCTGAAGGATCCATGCCACGTGTTGGTTGATCAGTGGCTGATTATCTAGTCTTTTACTTTCTGAAATCCCTTGGTTTTAAAATTTAATCCCGCTTTTGAGGTTCATTTTTTCCTCTCGTAATCAATGATTATGTTATCTTTTGATTTTGATTACTTAATTATCATAGTTTTCAATTTAATCTCATAATTTACGAAACAGTTTGATTTCAATTTAATTTTATTGAAATTGGACTTTCCAGTGATCATGAAGTGATATAATGAAACGTTTCAAATTCTTATTAATTGATATGTGTCGTTATGTCACTTCTAAGTCACTGGAAAGCACCAATATAAGGGTCATTTGTATCGCACATGACATTTTCCGGCAAAATTTGAATTTTTCGATTAAAATTAAACTGAAATTAGAGTATTTTTTTGTGGGACGAAATAAAAAATCATGATACTTATGAATTCCAAATCAAGAAATATTATAATTATAAGATAAGAAATGATTTTAACCCTAAGTTTTTCGTACGAAGATTTGTTTAAATAATCTGTCTCATTTTCATCTTTTCTAATTCTACTCATTTATATGTTACGAACTTACTATATTTTGATAATAATATATGTATATTTTTAGTTATAGTGCGAGATGACAAAAGAAAAAAATGGTTTCTTACTTTCACTAGATAAAAAGAAAAAGAGTGACTGACAAATTAGCCAGTTTTAGAAAATTATTAATTTTGGGACATTTCTCTAGGCCTCTTACAAATTATTTTTTTATATTATACTTCTTGTTTTAATATATGCTGATCAAAAGTGACAATTTATATAGCCACCCTTAGCTATTTAAGTCATCTATGTACTATCATATTTATAAAATAAAATACAACTTAATTATGATGAAGATAGAATAAAACAAAATACTTGAATTGCCTTTACACGTATTTGATGTCACTCCAAGAACACAATAATTATCGTACAAAGTAAATTACAATCCCAAGCTGTGTTTGTGTTTTTGTTGGTCGCGAGGTGTTCATTGGCTAAATTTTAACTTTTTACTGTTAATTCTTGTCAAAATAAAATACAATCGTTTGGCTTAATGAGACTTTAAATGGTCATGAAATCGGCCACCAAACTAAACCCATACTACATTTATGGTACTCCAATTTTTAATTCTTATTTATTTTTTTTCTTTTTTTCAAATAATCACTAAACTATGTAACGTTTTCAAGTTTCAAAATACCTTTTACAAAATCTATATATTTAATTAGAAAATTAAAATTAATATTAAAAATATATTTTATTCAAATTAAACACAATAAGATAGAATTATAAGAAATTGAAATATGACATGTATTCGAAATATTAAGATTAAAATTCTAAGAGTATTGAAAATATCAATTTTATTCCATATCCAATAATTAAATTTAAAAGTATTCTCATAAAGATTCCCGATAAATACTGGAATTTTTTAATCGTTTTATAATTTTAATTCCAATAATTGGGGAATACAATAGAAACTTTGCTAAAATACTTATATTATTTAGTTTTTTAAAATAATTTTAAAAATAATTGGAAAAAAAAATATTCCACAATTTTATTTTAATATCTCGAAATATATTTGATTTTAATTTTTAAAATCATAATTTTAAAATTAAAATAAATTTTATTGTTTTTAAAATATTTTCATAATTATTATTTTAATATATAGGAACAAATAGAATTATTTTTCTTGATTTCCACAATTTTATATAGAATATATATTTTGAAAGAGTACTTTGGGAATTTGAGAGTTAAAATAACAGTACCACAATCTACATATATAGTTTGGGGGGTAATGTATAAAATTTTGAATACTTCCTGGGGTAAGTTTGTTGTTGACTAATTTGTTTTAGCTACTTCCTCAAGTATATGGTGTATATTGTAGAAAAGGTAAATAAGGTTCATCCCATAGAGACTGTGAATTATGACCTAATATTAATTATCCAGATTCAACACCTAATTTTATCTAGTCAATCGAATAGCAAGATTTCAGATTTTTAATGAGAATGTAGTAAATCAACAGTCAAATCATGAGAGACCATGATTAACGAGACAAATTTCAGGACATGCTTTCATCGAATTAATTATCATCAAAATATCATTTTGATCTTAATTTATTCTCCTACATGAGGAATCATGGATCGATATTGAATTAACTGCTCTTCTGAGATTGTTAACTGGAGGATTAAAAGTTATCAAAGGTATCGCTACACAATCCGATGAACAATTAACTCTAAAAGTTATCAAAGGTATCAGAGGATTGAGCACCTAAGATTGATTTCTCATAACATAAGTTCATTAATCTAGCTCTCAATATAATTCATTATTCACTTAAATATGCATGTGTTTATTCTTTTGCAGTTGAATGCATCTCTTAAATTTTGATTCAATTACTTAAACATGCTCAATCAATCAAAACCACAAACTTTAATCAAAATCAAAGATCTATAAAAAAAAATAATCAAATTAAATTATTAACAATCCTAAAAACCCTGAAATATTAGCTAAACATGATTTTTAAATAATTTATAAATTTGAAAACGTTCATATCTAAACTATAAAAATCTTGTTGGTCCGAAGTGGCATAGAGGTTCAGAGGGAGTAAATGAACCTCTATTGACTTTTCAGACTTGTTGCACTGTATCTTATTACAAAATACAGTACATAATGTAGTACAACTTATTGGGCTAGAATGCAGCGCACTTTACTGTACCAGAGTTCTTAATGCAGCGGAAGCTTAACTTTGATAGAGTTTATTTTTGAAAACCTTTTCTCAAATATGAGTTTTAGCAAAGTTTAGAATGCAGTATGTTTCAATGTAAGATGCAACAAGATAAATCAACAGAAATGATAAAACAAAAAGATAAACACACAAATGCTTATAGTGGTTCGAAGGTGGTGTATCCACTCTACTCATTCTTTAAGGAGAAACTTCGTTAAGCAAGTTTGATTTACATGACTTCGACTTACAAACTATCAACTTAATAGGTTAACACCTATTCAGATCTAGCTTCCACACAAGTTACTCAGATCCCAAAGGCAGACCCACACAGGATTCTAGAACTCACATAGAGTTATTGTCTTCAACTCCTAAGGTTAAACACTCAATAAGGATCTAAATCCTATCAACTGATGATACCTCTAAAACAACCTAAGCACACAACACAAAGACTAAAAGTATATGGGGTTCTTCAATTGGTGCTTGAAGCAGCCTTGATAGATCTTGAACTTAGATGCTTTTAAGGTTTGATTGCTTCTCTTAGAGATTGAGTGACTGAAAACTATGTGATTTAAATGCTTGAGAATTTGAGAGCTTGTTCTTGCTAGAGTATGAGGGATCAGTTTTTCAGTAGTTGCTTCAGTCAACTCTTTCTTTATTTATAGGTGAAGAAGTATGTCTGTTGAAGAGAGACATACATCTTTGAATTTGAATCCTCTCCAAGTGTTGTTGAGCCTGCATTAATTGTCTCTGAAGGATTGCATTTAATTTTTCTTATCTTGCACTCCAGGTTATGTAATACGGTTGTATTAGGTTGCAGTTTGTTAGGCCACGTGTCGACTAGTTACTAGCTCTCGGTACTACTTATATTAGTTTGTCTCTACTAACTAGTTGAGACTTGATTGATCCTCGAACTATATTCGATCTTCCTCGTACTGCATTGATGTGTGCGTTTGTTAATTTATTCTTTTTATCTTTCTTTGACTTTGAGTGCAGTACTTGTTTTCTGCAACCTTTGCAGTAATGCAGCTTTCTGTTAATTTTATTGTATTCGCTCTGCTTGCTATGCTACTGCATTATTCTGCTTACAGTATCCAAATATTGTTTTCTTCTACTGCATTCAGTAGCAGCTTTCTTTGTTGCTTGCAATATTCTCTTCTTTGATCAATCGACTACTGAATTGCAAAATCCTCCATTCTTCGACTTATCTTCTTGACATAAAACTAATCAAGATTTCACCTAAATATTGTGAAAAAAATTGGCTCCTCTACTTTCCTATTACATGTTGTTATGTCTCATCAAAATTTAAATATAAATTTCCTAACAATTCTAACTAAGAGAAAAAAATAAAAACTTTAGGAAATGTAATCTCCAACCAGATTCTTCAATCCTTCAATTCTTGTTTATTGTTTCATCAAAAGTCACATCCCTTGATATGATACACCTTTGACTTCCCTCTTCTATACACCACAACTTGTGTCCTTTGACACCAGTTGGATAGCCAATAAACACACACCTTAATGCCATTGGCTCCAATTTATCTTACTTGGCATGAGCAAATGCCAAGCACCCAAACACCTTTAGCTTTGAGTAATCAGATAACCTGTCATTCCACATTTCTTCTGGTGTTTTGAAATTGATTGCTGAAGATGGTGATCTATTTATCAAGTATGCAGCTGTGGTTACTGCTTCCCCCCAAAAACTCTTACTTAACCCTGAGCTCAACAACATACATCTCACTCTTTCTAGCAATGTTTGATTCATCCTCTCTGCTAAACCATTTTGTTGAGGAGTGTAAGGTGTGGTTTTGTGTCTGGAAATTCCTCTTTCTTTGCAAAGTTTATTGAAATCATTTGACACAAATTCCAAATCATTATCTGTCCTTAGGTACTTGAGCTTCTTCTCAGTCTGATTTTCCACTTCAATCACCCATTCATTAAACCTTTGGAAAGTTTCATCCTTGCTCTTGAGAATGATCACCCAAACTTTCCTGGAATAGTCATCTATTATAGACATAAAATACTTGCCTCCACTCTTGGTTTGTGTTTGAGTTGGCCCCCACAAATCTGAATGAACATAGCCAAGAACTTCTTGTGTTGTATGAGAACCAGATGGAAACTTCAATCTCTTAGCCTTTCCTAAGACACAATGATCACAGAAATTTAAGTCAGTGATTCTATCATTTCCAAAAGCTTGTTGTTTCTGAAGTTCTTGTAGCCCCCTTAAACTGATGTGTGCTAATCTTCTGTGCCACACCAATGTTCTGTCCATTTCTTTTGCTGAGTAAGAGCCTCCAATATCAGTGTTTCCATCCAAGTAGTAAAGATCATATCTCTTGGATCTTTGCATAATCAGTCTTGATCCTTTGATTACTTTCATGACTCCACCTTCAACTGATACTTTGAATCCTTGAGAATCAAGCATGCCAAGTGATATTAGGTTCCTTCTTAACTCAGGTACATACCTTACATTTGAAAATATTTTGACAGATCCATCTTTCAACTTCAAAGGGATTGAACCTCTTCCTTTTATCTTGCAAGTATTGTTGTTGCCAAGCATCACACTACCTTCCTCGTTTGTGGCTAGGTCTCTAAACCATTCTTTATGTGGACTCATATGAAATGAGCATCCTGAGTCTAAGATCCACTCTTCCTTGGTGTCTTGTGATGAAATTGCCAACACCTCTGCAGATTCATAACCTGAATTTGAACTGGGTGCATCAGTGGTGTGATTTACTTGCCTTGCAGTGACATTTCCCTTTTCTTGTTGCAACTTCTTATACTTGAAGCAGTCTTTCTTATAGTGGCCTGGTTTGTGACAGTGGATACACCTTTGTCCCTCCACATCATCTTTTGCTTCTTGACTCAATGGAGTTCCTTTCTTGAATGGTGGTTTAGTACCCTTCTTGTTGGAGTTCTTCTTTTGCATCTTGTTTTTAGCAATCAAACTTTCCCCTCCACTTTGAGCCTTTGAATGTGAATCCTTCGAAAGTTCTTTGGTTTTCAAGGTTGTGATAACTTCTTCCAATGTAATTGAGTGTTGTCTTCCATATAGAATTGAATCACAGAAATTTTCGAAGCTCTTGGGAAGAGAACTTAGTAGCATTAAAGCCTTGTCTTCTTCTTCCAATTTAACATCTACATTCTCAAGATCATCAAGGATCTTGTTGAATTCCTCCAATTGAGTGAGTAGAGATCGATCATCCACAATCTTGAAAGCATATAACCTCTTCTTCAAGAATAATCGATTAGCTAGGGACTTTACCATGTATAGCTGTTCAAGCTTCTCCCAAACACCTTTGGCAGATTCAATCTTTGCTACTTCGCGCAAGACTTTGTTCTCCAAACTGAGAATTATCATGCTATGTGCCTTTTCCATAAGTGTTGTCTTCTGATCAGCCTTCATGGCTTCAGGAAACGCCTCCAACCCCTGCAAGGCAGCTACAGCACCATGCTGAACAAGCATGGCCTTCATCTTGACTCTCCACAAGCCAAAGTCTCTTGTACCATCGAATTTCTCCACGTCGAATCGTGTTGATCCCATCTCTCGATCTATCACTTCCCACAGACGGCGCTACTTGTCGGACTCAGATCAAGAAATGCACCAAATCCAAACTCAATCACAAAACTATGCAATCAAGAACCCTAATTTTGCATGAGAAGAATAAATCGAAAACAACACAAGAATCACGATCAACACATGACGATTTTAAAGTGGTTCGGCTTACACTATGCCTACATCCACTGGAGAACCCTTTCACTTATCAATCGAATCGAATCGCAGCAGTTTACAAGAGAATCAAAGAGAAAACAAGAAACACTAGATACCCTAGCTATCACTCTACTTTCTCAACTAATTAACTCTCTGTACAATGCTTAATACGAAAAACTATCAACTAACGAAACGTTCTCCTCTTTATATAGAATCCGCAGCAACTGATCTCACTTCAATCCGTTGAGAATCGAACGAGAAATCGCCCCCGCAAAACTGACCTGTAAAACTGAAAACGAAAAACACAAGGAATAAGAATAACTGCATTAACTAACTTGAAAGCGCGTTTTCATATCACGTTTTTATAAGTGAGCCACACGACTTTCTCAACACTTAGTCAAAATTCAGTTTTCTCATTTCCTCTTCACTTCTTCATGCATATGGCTGAAGTATGGATGTAGCTTGCATGCTATACTCCACAGTTACATAATCAAAATATGGTTAGAAAAGGATGCGTGTTACTAATGTTCAGCAAGGCTGCCATGCCAAAGAGGTTATAGGACGAGATAATTAACTAGCTACTTAAAAACCAAGGCTTGCCACATTGCGTATAAAAAGGTAGGATGATTAGTAATGATCCAAACCTAATAAGCTCTTTTATAACTCTTGCTATAAGATATTCTTAGAGTTTATAAAATATTTAATGTTAAAATAAGTTGTTGATGTATTTGGATAAATAAGATGATGGAGTTTATAAAATGTTAGTAATTATGTAATTAAAATGATCTAATTTGAAGTTTAGACGTTATTTTAGAAATAAGTTGGAATACCCTACTTTTCATAAAAGAGTTTATAAACTTCTAACATTTTATTTTATTAGGATCAAATAAGACCTTATTTTTAAATCATTGTCAAACATTTTTTAGAAGCTTATAAGCTCTTAAACATCTTATAAACTCCTCATAATATAACTAATACCTGATATTATTTTGGGATGAAATTATTAGTAGCCCACTATAGAAAGAAATATTTTTTTTAGCCAAGAGTTTGAAATTATTCTCTTTTAGCCGAGAGAATATTTTTTTGGACCATTGTATTCTTAATGAAATTCACCCCGTATCACCATATTTCACCTCGTACCATCTTATACCACCATATTACACCCTCATACCATTATTAGTGTAGTCCGTACCTTCATAATACGCCACCGTACCATAACTAATGTAGTTTGTACCATCATATTACATTTTCATACCATCATAGTATGCCTTAAATGTTAGAAGGGTATAGTTGATTAGTTAAAAAAGAACAAAATTTAATATCTTGACAAAAAAAAGTTTATAAGTAAAGAGGTTGAGGATGGGGTTACCGCTATTATTATCTCACGTTATAATCACTTAATACATGTTAAATATAATAATTAATACATTGTTGATATAATACTTAGTAGATAAAATTAAATTATTAATATTTAATGTAGAGAATTAACCTATCGTAAGATACAATCCTCAAAATTGTTATCCAATGTGTCGGGCTATATTTGCTAGCCATCTATCGATATAATTCAAGCTCTTCATTTTATTTTATTTTCGCACTATATTGGTCTCAATTTTGTAATTGTTCTAAGATTGAGATTGACTCATATCACTACTTGATAAGCATTTGAAAAGAATAACATGCAGGACGTTGATCTATAATGAAGAAAACTCGCTTAACTATTTGGGATCTTAAAATGACCCATCGCCCTAGCTATAGCATATGAATGGTGAGAAAATAGTGAATACGTTAGCTACTAATTTTGCAACTAAATAATATGTATAATTATAAAATAGAAAATAAAAAAATGACTAACCATATCTATGATCTACATCATCCTTAAGGTTTGATCAAATTACCAAACAAAATTTGAAATTTGTATAAATTACATCCAACCCCTTAATTATGGGAGGAAAAAAAAAACCAACAATCACTACAAGAAAAATGCTCATAGACAACACCCCTACGACAACGGTTTTTTCAAAAAATCGTTGTCGTTAGTGTAAAATGCCGTTGTCATAGACGGAACCGTTGTCTTTGCCCAAAAAATTCTCTCATAGACAACGGTTTTTAACCTACCGTTGTCGTAGACGTTTGAAACCGTTGTCGTAGCCCGAAAATTCATATATTAATTTGAAAAATATATTCTATATATATAATTTGAAAATTATATTAATTATTATTAATATAGTCATTAATCATTCAATTATATATATATATATATATATATATGTATATCAAAATTGGAAATCAATTACTTATATTAATAAGTAATGATACTTTATAAAAGTTAACAAATTAAAAATATGTAATAATAGAAATTAAATTGAAAAATATCAAAAATATATTATAAAATAAATATATGTAAGACATTGTCACATGAGTTGTTTTCTAACGTTGTCGTAGCCTTGTAGAAGCGTTGTCGTAGACTAATATTTAAAAAAAAAGTCAAATATTACAATTTTTTTTTAAATGAAAGATGAAATGCTATATATTGTTGAATTAAATTGATGAAATAAACTAATTTTGAGAATTAAATTGTATTTCATTATAAAGAAATTTTAGAAATTATGTACAATAGATTATTAATTTTTAATATATTAATTATACATATAATTTGAAATATATATTAATTTTATAAATACATTCATTATACATATAATTTGAAAAATATATTAATTTTATAAATATATTCATTATATATATAATTTGAAAATTATATTAATTATTATTAATATAGTCATTAATCATTCAATTATTTATATATATATATACATATATATTAATATATCAAAATTGGAAATCAATTACTTATATTAATAAGTAATAGTACTTTATAAAAGTTAACAAAAAATATGTAATAATAGAAAATTGAAAAATATCAAAAATATATTATAAAAGAAATATATACAAGACATTGTCACATGAGGCATCAATGGTCTAATAGTTAGAGTACTATTGGGCCACCTGGGTTCGAATCTCACACGAACCATAATATTGGTTATGATGATGTCATCCTTATGATAATAATAATAATAATAATATATGGCTACTTTCAATCTGATGTCATCCTTATGATAATAATAATAATAATATATGGCTACTTTCAATCTGATGTCATCCTTATGATAATAATAATAATAATATATGGCTACTTTCAATCTCACACGAACCATAATATTGGTTATGATCAGTGATGATGTCATCTTTATGATAATAATAATAAGAGTAAACTACTTTTTTCGCCCATTATGTTTGTCGTTTCGCAATTTTGCCCTTTTTGATATCGGGCTTGCAATTTAGGACTTTATTTTTCAAAATTTAGCAATTACTGCCCAATTTCGGCCCGAATTGCTTAATTGGGATGAAATCGCATGTTTTTTGCACGTGACCCTTGAATTCGGGCTGAAATTGCTGAGGTGGCGTGTGATTTAGCGATGTGGCATTTTTCAATTAATTATCTTCTGCCACATATATTAAACAATGGGGCCCACTATAATACACATCATAATTAAATTTTAAATCAAAAAATATAAAAAATGGAAAAAGAATTAGAAAAATTCAATCGTCTTCTTCATCGCCATCACCACTCTCTTTCCTCCCTGCAACTCCATTGCCGCCGCGCCCCCCGCCTCCACCTCCGTAGCCACCACCGCCAAATCTCCCACCTCTACCGCCAAAGAAATTTGCAAAAGCCTCCATTCTTTGTTTAGGCAAAGACAAACCAATCTCCAATCCCCCTTCAAACTCCCTAGATTTACACATGGACATTGAATACTTCACTCCATCCATGGATATGACCTCCACCTTCCTAGCATTTCCCCATCCAAAATCTGCATTTCCCAAATCGAATTTGGGTGAACCGGTAACTCCCACTGATTTGACCCCTTAAACTTGGCCATCCCCTCAATTCCCCCCTTCCCAGAAACCCCTCTCTCAAAACCTTACTAGAAGCTGTAATGGATGTCGAGTTCTGAGAAAAGGCTGCAGCGATAACTGCAACATAAAGCCCTGTTTGGAGTGGATCAAATGCCCACACTCTCAGGCCAACGACACTGTCTTCCTCGCCAAGTTCTACGGCCGCGCCGGCCTTATGAACCTCATCAACGCTGGTCCCCCTCATCTCCGCCCTGGTTCGTACCTTTTCCGATCATCTTACAAATATATGTGTGTGTTTGGTTTTTCTGATGTGAATTTTTATTTGCAGCAATATTTAGGTCTCTATTGTACGAGGCATGTGGAAGGATTGTGAATCCGATATACGGATCGGTGGTTGAGAGGATTTGAATCAATCTGCAGAAGGGATCTTAAAGGATCTACAATGTTTTGATTTATTGATTTGAATTTTTTTTTGATTTGGGATTTTTTGATTTTTCTTGATTTTTTTGATTTTTAATTCTAGAAGGTTTTTTTTATTAATTAATTTTGAATTTAATAATTTTTAATAAGTGGGTCCCACCAAAAATACACGTGGCTTCCCGTAATTAATTACAAAATTCCACGTCATATAATTACTAGCCACCTCATCAAATTAAGCGCGAAAAACGTGCAATTTCAACCCAAATAAGCAATTCGGGCTGAAATTGGGCAATAATTGCTAAAATTAAAAAAATAAAGTCCTAAATTGTCAGCTCGTGAAAAATAAAGTCCTAAATTGCAAGCCCGATATCAAAAAGGGCAAAACTGCGAAACGACATATATAATGGGCGAAAAAAGTAGTTTACTCTAATAATAATATATGGCTACTTTCAGTATAATTTGAACTCATGATATTATTTTTTTATTCATATCATATTATTCTATCATCTTTAAGGTCTATGAGGGTCGTATTTAAGGTTTTATGGTAGTTGATGGGGTGTTTGATTGTATTTTCCTCAAATCTCATGATGACTTGTTGATCAAATTTCGAGAATCATGATTTATATAATTTACATTTAAAATTAGAAAGATCTGAAAAGATAAAAGTTTAGAAATATTGTTCATATGTATATATATTATTTTGACGTACGTGAAACAAAGAGTACTAAAAAAGCAGTAAAGTGGCGAAATCAAGTGTTACTGTTTTCGCCATACTAATGAATAGGTTGTTGAATGGCATTGACAAACCAACATCCCAATTGTTATGTCACCTTTCGTATCATCTCATTACTCTGTTTCTTATTCTCGTCCAATCGCCTTTATATACATTTTCCACACTCTCCACACCTATGTTTTATTTGGGCAAACTACGTTTTGTTATTTCAAGTATGGGTTTTTAATTTAGTCCTTATTTTTCACTATATCATCTTAAATTCACCAACTCTTATGTTTTTCCAATTCGGAATTAACCATGTATTTTAAAGTTAACACATGATAGTCCAAGGTTCGACCTTAGACAACCCAAGTGGTGAAGTGTAAAAATTATGTATGTATTTTAGATAGCAAGTTGAACAGGATGAAAAAGTTTGGCTGGCAAGTCTAGAACCCACGGACTTAGATGATGGAATGTTATTAATTGTCAAATATATTTACTTGAATGCATGAGAAGAAACTATAGTTGTCGCGTTTCAAATTAATCTCATTTTAATGACACTACGATCACTGAAATAATTCCGATTTTGAAAGGCTACTTTTTCAGTTTTAAAAATTCGTAGAAATGAAACAGAGTATGAAATACTAAGTGTATGAAGAGTTACAACACTTCACAACAATACAAAGCGAAAATAAACTAACACAACACACATAATAGAACACACGCATTTCAATGCTTGTGTTCTGTCCTTGTGGACAAAAATATTAGATGGAATGTAATACAAATTATAGTACAATGAATAAGGTAAAAAAAAAAAATCCACCTCAATTTTATGAGTGTCACTCTTGTACACAAGGTGCACAAATCCAGATCTGTGCACAACAAATACTGTTATATTATATGAAGTAATACTGTTATATTATATGAGTAATACTGTTAAAACTATATATAATATAACAGTATCACTCATATAATATAACAGTATTACTTCATATAATATAATAGTATTGTTATGCATATATTTGGATCCGTGCACCTTGTGCACAAAAGTTTTTGCCCAATTTTATTCTTTTCTAAATTCATTCCATCAAAAATTTACATCCCTCACATATATCAGTTTGACCACTCGGATGAAGAAATATGAATTTCAACCCTAGAGTAGAAAATAACAAAAGACACGAGATGGAAAGTGTTGAACTTGCGTTACCGAAATTTTTTTCACCACATTACCATTGACCTTACCAGCTCAGTTGTGCAGCTTGTGTCTGGGGACGTGGCAACTTGTTTTCTTGTTGATGGAAGAAAATATGAAGAGATCTTTTCTCCTCAGTCCACCTAACTTTGATAAGATAACCGTGTTTCTTCGTATCTTGCTAAAACTTCAACTTGTTTTCTTCTTTATTTGACCAAGAAAGAATCGTGAATTGTTGTTTGATGGTGAATCACAAATTGAGGTCGTTTGGACGTGCTCTCCTTCAATAAAAAATTTGCAAACTAACATAAAAACATATTAGTGGAAGAAAGATGGACACATGGAAAGATAAATATCCAAAAATGTCATAGAAAATTAAGGAATTATTTGAAATGATAAGGATAGAAAAGTCCTAGAAACTCATTTCTAAATCAAACTATTCTTATATCAAAGTAAATTTAGAATAGGCAAAAACTTATATGCACCCGGGGTACGGATAGATCCGTGCCCCCAACCTAACTCGGTATGTGGGCTGCTCCCAGGTGAGTCCACGTGCCCCTACACATGGCCACATCATAGTTGGTGTGCGTCGTGCACAAACCTAATTATATATAGTGAAGTTATTACACATTTACTCTTCAGGTATCACACATTTATTCTTCAAATATCATCTATTTACCCTTTAAGGTATTACACATAAACAATGTTGTTTTCTTCTTTTTCCTTTTTTTTTTCTTCTTTCTCATTCTTCGTTTTAATCTATTTTCTTATCAATTTGTTATTCTTCTTATTTGTTTAATACATTCTTCTTCTTATTCTTTTTGTCTATCCTTTTGTTCTTATTCTTCTTCAAATTGCCATGAAGTCATTTATGAAGTTTTTTCCTCTTCAAATTTATGAGTAATTTTAAAACATTGAAAATAAATTATTTCAAATAATATGAAATCATGATTTGTAAAAAAATTGACGAAAAATATGATGAAATCGTAATTTGCAAAAATTTTGATGAAGAAGATGATTAAACATTTGAAATCTTAAAATTTTCAGTTAAGGTATTAGTTGTATGCTCTTAAAGTATCAGTTGTTTACTCTTAAGATATCTGTTGTATATTCATAAAGTATCACACATTTACTCTTCAAGTATCTCATATTTACCCTAAGGTATTATGCAGAAACAGTGATGTTTTCTTTTCTTCCTCTTTTTTTTTTCTTCTTTCTCCTTCTTCTTAATCTATTTTCTTATCGATTTTTTTTTGTACATTCTTCTCTATCTTCATGTTTTTATTATTCTTCAAATTGTTATGGAGTCATTTATTTGTTCTAATACCTATAGAACAAATTACTAATACCTCAAAAGTATTTTCATAACTTACATATTATTCAAGCATGTAATTTTGTAATACATGTAGTGCATATATGTAATACTTATATAACAAATCTGTAATACCTCAAAACTATTTTTCATAACTTACATATCATTAAGCTTGTAATTATGTAATACATGTAGTTTGTGTATGTAATACATATATAACAAATCTGCAATATCTCAAAACTATTTTTCATAACATACATTTCATTGAGCATGTAATTATGTAATACATGTAGTTCATGTATGTAATACCTATAAAACAAATTTGTAATACCTCAAAACTAATTTTCATAACTTACATATCATTCAAGTATGTAATTACAAATCTGTAAATTATTTCATATTTTGAAATAATTGATTTTTCAATGTCTAAAATCATTGAAACAAAAAAATTATACAAAGGTCAACCACCCTCTTATAAAACTCTAATCTTTGTAACTTTCATCCTCATTTCTCTGTTGCTCATATATTCTTACCTTTCTCACTCTTAACCTTATAGCTTATGGAACTTGCTTTTATTTTCTTTTTTTGCCTCTTCCTTCATCACTCTTTTATGGCATTGCTAATAATTAATTCAAAAACATTAGAACTCAATTTTACGAGAGAGGCTCAGATCTGTGTAGAGAGAGAAGAGGCAAGAGGAAGAACTGGATCCGCCATAGTTGCACACGACGATTGTAGAGTTAATTGGAGACCCATTCGCCATCCAGATTTGCCAGTCAAGAAGAGAAGAAGCAGCCAAGAAGAGCAACAACAATGGAGAGAGAAAAAAAAGAGCGCGAGAGAGTAGGACAAAGATAATAAAAAAGAAAAAGAAAAAAATATATATATATACACATATATGGGGTCAAGTCGGGTTGGGGGTATGGATCTTAGGATATTATTAAAAACAACAAAACAATCCATTATTTTGGTTCAAGAGCATTTATACTGTGATTAATATGATTTTTTTAATTTGTACAACATGCACAAAATAAAATGAAATAAAATTAAACATAAAATTTCGAAATTTCTGCCCAGAGATGCCCCAACATCTTTCTGTCACACAATTTATGCAACATTTTAACTTGTACATAATTCAATGACCCACTACAAGAAAAATGAGTATTTGCGATAAGAATTTTTGTGACAACAAAAGTTGTCACGAAAAGTGATCTATATTTTGCGATAACATGTTGTCCCAAAATTAGTACTGGCGAGAAAGCTTGCAATTTTAATTTAGCCAAATTCCACTCTCTTTCATTTTCTTGTATAACAATTATCAATATTTTAGCGATAATTATTAATATTTTTGTGATAACAAATCGCTAATATTTTTTCAAATTCCACGTATCAACTAATCCATAAAAAAAATCAAAGGACCAAAAATTTAAACAAGCATAACATCAAATGAATCTTGATATGGCCGAACCGAGTCGAACCGAGTTCTTCTCTTAGAAACCGAACTGAGGTCAAAAGTCAATGTATCTGAAGTCTGAAGAAACAAGCTGTTTGGCCGCCTTCGGATCGAACTAAGGAAGCGCGAACCAATGCAGTTGTGAAGTACGATGACAAACTAAATCAGTTATAGGATACGATAAACTGGTATGCGGCGAAGCTAAACGAACTGATTTACAGCCCTATGATCGAACTTATGAAAGTAAAACTGATTCAGCTCGGAGTTATAACGACGAACTGATTAACAGGGAAAGTGACGAACAGATTTTGAACCTAAATAACCGCTATTTCAGCGGAACTGTTAGTCCGTATCCCATATTTTGTGGGATAAATCTCAACCAACTCGTATTCCAAGGAGTCTATATATACCTCTTGTGTTCATTCTTTATTTTTCCCTTATGCACACTTATATTCAAGACACACACACGCGCACTTGCAACACACAAAATACTCTCTTCCTTTTTCTGACTTGAGCGTCGGAGTCCCATCGCCGGGAACCCCTCCCGGTGTTTGTTTTGCAGGTCTCGAGATTCAAGATTACAAGATTTTGGATCGGGAAATTGGAGAATTGAATCGGGGCAACATCAAGGTTCAAGATCTCGAGTTTTTGGGTTGAAGAACCGGAGCTTTGGATAGGAGCAATATCAATTGGCGCCGTCTGTGGGAAACAATCTGAGTTTTTAAGGCGTTGAGATAACAAGCATGGTGAATACTAGAGGATCAATTTGAAGGATGGAAGTCGGTGATTCATCTAGAAGACATGAAAATCAAGAGGGTGACCGGAGTCCTACCCCGGTGGATCCCCCTCGTACCATCACTTTAACGCCAGAGGAACTGGCAGATTTGATGGAGGCAGTTGTTCAGAAGGCTATGGGGAAACAAAGAGTTGAGTCACAGCAGGATAACGTGGATACCCATTGGGAGAAAGAAGCAAGCGATTATAGGTCACGAACGGATGAGAGGGAAAGCCAGTTTGATCACTCTCGGGGACAGAAACGAGGCCACGATGAATTATCGGAAAGGGTTGACGAGCTGAAAAGAGAATTGAAAGAAGTTCAGCGTAATATCCGACGAGTTCCGAAGGGTTCAAGGGGGAATCCCTTTTCGGAAGAAGTGATGGAAGACGAATTACCGGCATCTTTTCGACCGGTGAATTTTGATTACGATGGTACTGTTGATCCGTGGGATCATTTGTGCCGATTTGAAAATACCGCTCTCTTACACCGATATTCAGATGGCATCAAGTGCAGGGTGTTCGCTACTACCCTCACCAAGGCTGCTCAGACCTGGTTCAGCCAATTGACTGATGGAACTATTCATGACTTCGAACAATTATCAGAGTTATTCTTACATCAGTTCGTCAGTGCCAGAAGACAGCGGCGATCTACTCAAACTCTGTTCGGGGTAAAACAGAAAGGGGATGAGAGGTTGAGAGAGTACGTTGGGAGGTTTACAGATGCGACCCGGGAAGCTCCTGATGCTTCAGATGACTTAATAGTCAACGTCTTTATACAGGGCTTGAAAGAGGGCGACCTTCATACCTCTCTGGTTAAGAAGATGCCAAAGAATTTCGATGATTTATTGCAGAGATCTACCAAGTATATCAACCTGGAAGAGGCAGTTCGGATTAAGAAATGCGAGAGCTCCAGCCGAGCTAATAAATCACAAGAACAAGAGTCACAAGGAGGAAGGAGATGGGAGAGTCTCGAGCAAAGTTTACACTCCCACCATTACGAGATACCAGGGTAGGGAGGAGATATGACCAGTACACGCCATTGACTATTCTCCCCGAACAAGTGCTGATGGAGATAAGGAACTTGCCCCAATTGAGATGGCCAGCGACTCGGGGCCCATGTCCCAAGAAACCGTCTACCTTTGGAAATGGCAAGCTCTGTCGCTTTCATAATGAATATGGACATGGTACTGATGAATGCTCGCATCTGAGGGACGAACTGGAAAGGCTGATTAGGGAGAACAAACTCGCTCGGTATGTTCGTCGAACAGGTACGAACTGATTAATAATGAAGCGAGGCAGACAGGTTTGAATTCAATACTTGAAGTGCCACACTTATGTATGGTGCTTGCTACTCTTTTCAATTTCTCTTACCTTAATAAAATGAGAAATATTCACTCTCCGTGGATGTAGGCTAATTTAGCTGAACTACGTTAAATCGTTGTGTTTTTTCTTTTCTGTTTGATTTCATATGATTGTTGTTACGCTTGCTGATCAAGCGAACCAACACATTCCCTCGGAATGTCCTGATTAAACGAACTACAACATTCCCTCAGAATGTACACTCTCTCGAAGTGTCCTGATTAAGCGAACCAACACATTCCCTCGGAATGTCCTGATTAAGCGAACTACAACATTCTCTCGGAATGTACACTCCCTCGGAGTGTCCTGATTAAGCGAACCACACATTCCCTTGGAATGTCCTGATTAAGAGAACTACAACATTCCTTCGGAATGTACACTCCCTCGGAGTGTCCTGATTAAGCGAACTAACACATTCCCTCGGAGTGTCCTGATTAAGCGAACCAACACATTCCCTCGGAGTGTCCTGATTAAGCGAACCAACACACTCCCTCGGAGTGTCCTGATTAAGCGAACTACAACATTCCCTCGGAATGTACACTCCCTCGGAGTGTCTTGATTAAGCGAATCAACACATTCCTTCGGAATGTACTGATTAAGCGAAGTATGACATTTTGAACGAACCAAAAACATTCCCTCGAAACGTATTGACTAAACGAACTGAAACATTCCCTCGGAATGTCTTGATTAAGCAAACTGAATGAAACATTCCCTAGGAATGTTCGAATAAGTGAACTACAATTGAACTCACTTTCTTGAGAAAACTTGATCGGATATAGTTTTTTCATTTTCTTTGAAATGATATCATTTTGGATATATTTATGCGATTGATTACTTGTGATGAGGAAAACTTACACCTTTTTTAAGTCATGGATCATTTACGATTACTAGAAGAACAGTTGCAAAAAAGAAGATATACATAGTGTGTTCAAATAAAAAATACAACGAAATTTTACTAAGTACGAGTAGGTGGTTCCTCGGATGGAGCTGGGAGAGTCGAAGTATCAGTAAAGGAGCGTCAAGTGTTCGACAAGCACATTAGCGAACTTCACTAGTGTGTAAACACACATTTTGAAGAGGGAGAGTAATTGATATGGCCGAACCGAGTCGAACCGAGTTCTTCTCTTAGAAACCGAACTGAGGTCAAAAGTCAATGTATCTGAAGTCTAAAGAAACAAGCTGTTCGGCCGCCTTCGGATCGAACTAAGGAAGCGCGAACCAATGCAGTTGTGAAGTATGATGACGAACTAAATCAGTTATAGGATACGATAAACTGGTATGCGGCGAAGCTAAACGAACTGATTTACAGCCCTATAATCGAACTTACGAAAGTAAAACTGATTCAGCTCGGAGTTATAACGACGAACTGATTAACAGGGAAAGTGACGAACATATTTTGAACCTAACTAACCGCTATTTCAGCGAAACTGTTAGTCCGTATCCCATATTTTGTGGGATAAATCTCAACCAACTCGTATTCCAGGGAGTCTATATATACCTCTTGTGTTCATTCTTTATTTTTCCCTTATGCACACTTATATTCAAGACACACACACGCGCACTTGCAACACACAAAATACTCTCTTCCTTTTTCTGACTTGAGCGTCGGAGTCCCATCGCCGGGAACCCCTCCTGGTGTTTGTTTTGCAAGTCTCGAGATTCAAGATTACAAGATTTTGGATCGGGAAATTGGAGAATTGAATCGGGGCAACATCAAGGTTTAAGATCTCGAGTTTTTAGGTTGAAGAACCGGAGCTTTGGATAGGAGCAATATCAAATCTCATATGTTATGTGGAACTTAAATCTGAGATTTTAGTGTCTCGGACTTGCAATGTCTTCCCTTGTCATTAATTTCTACGATATTTTCTGTTAGGCGCCGTTTCTTTTATAGGTAATTTTTTACTAAGGCGTTATTTAAATACAAAATTTACTATTTTAAGAATAATAAAGATAAATTAAAACATGAATTATTATGAGATACGCATTTCTAAAATTTATGAAATAGAACTCTTTAAATAAATTCTTCTGCAATCTTTAGAATATCGGCTACCAGCATCCACCGCTCGCGCACCCTACTCTAAACTCTTCGCACTGAAAATATTTTTAACATAGAAGGGTGAGTGTTTGAATTACACTCAGTGGGGATCCCAGGACAACACTAAATAAATTCAAATAAATGAAACGTAACAAACATACACATGGAATTATCACTTCATAATCGCAATCATATATATGCGGGATATTGTATTCCTTATCATAAATTCGGATACACATAACCATGACAATAAAACAATATACATAAATTGCAAAAATTAACTCGACTTATCATTAATCATGGAAATTATCACTTAACATGGGACTTTAACTCGATCGTAACACGGGCCTTTAACATGATCATGATAACATGGGGCTTTAACCCGATCATAACACAGGGCTTTAACATGATCGTAACACATGGCTTTAATCTGATCGTAATGCAGGGTTTTAACCTGATCGTAACATGGAGCTTTAACTCGATCGTATTGTGGTTCTAAGCCACCGTAGCTTGCATGCTCATACACACATATTCACTTCACACTTAAATAAACATTCTTCATATTCACATCAACAAGCTCATGATACAACATTCATGATTTGACAACAATCATATCGGCATATTATCATAAGAGCAATCTAATTTCACGTTAGCATGTAATTAAAAACACATAGTTCATAAATGCAAAGTAAAGAAGTTACCCCCACCATAGGAAAAGGTGGAACTTCTATTCATAAATTGTCGGGCAAGCCTATGTAGTTCCTCTTTTCTTATTTCCTTTTAACGTCTTGATCATGAGAACGATTGAAACGACTTTCGATAACTTGGAGGATAAAAGAAGGAAAATAAGCAATTTAAGGTCAACGATAGAATTTTATAGAACCTTCTAATAAAATCGTTATTAAATCATCTCTTATCCTAAATTAATAAAATTTGAGTTATTATAATGTTTATAATACAATAATATTATTTAATTTAATGGAAGATAATAACCACTAATTTAATTGAATGAATACAATTTTCCTTAACATTCTATTAACTCTTAATTATCAAAAGAATTGAAAGATTAAAAGATGATAAACTAATAAACTAACTAACATATATTTATCACTGTTTTTAAATTCGACTATATTCTATTTCTTGCATTAAAAATATTCTAGTATTCTAATATGAAAAATTAGACTTAATAATATATATACTTACTCATATTATCATTGATTAAAGCTTCAAATTTCATATTATCATTGATTAAAGCTTCAAATTTCATAAATTGAGGAAATCAAGCTATTACAATAGATTATAGAGAGAGAGAGAGAGAGAGAGAGAGAGAGAGAGAGAGAGAGAGAGGGACCGAAAGAGAAGGCATTGGAGAAAAAGAAGAAGAAGGTAAATACCTTTCATGTACCATAATATTTATTAATCAAAGTAGAAATGCCTTAATATCTTCCTGATTGTTTATTTGATAGTTCAAATTAAATAAATTTCTTGAATTAATAACTAAATTAGTACATCCCTGAACAAAATATACGAGTTAAGAAAAAACAAAAAAAGGGTCTATGACCTTATTAGCCATTTGAGAGTGCATCAGTTTACGCATGTATATAAATGCAATCTATATATAAATATTTTCCTTAAAAGAAGGTTTAGTAATAAGATTCATTACTTATTGGAGAATTATTAGTGAACAATTATAGTTGTTGTAACACGATGATTTGTATATTTAATATGCCTAAGCACCTATATATATATATATATATATATATATATATATATATATATATATATATAACTATATATATATATGTATATATATATATATTAGATCGAATTACTATTTTTGGGTGAGTAATTTCGAATGATATTTTATTATCTTTTATTCATGGATTAATTAAGTTATAATTTTAATAAATTGAATGATTTAATATGAGAATATTGGAATTATGTTGAATCCAGTAAATGTAGTTAGTTTAGTAGATACTAGAGAATATCAATTTTCAAATAAAAGGAATTCACTACTCATTATGTGATAATTTTCAAATTTACTTCACTACAAAAATGCAGTGATTTACCAATGAAATTTATCGATGGACAAGTTCCATCGGTAATTGTCAATGGTATATCGACGGATTTTCATAGGTAATAAATTTTTTGAATTTTTTTTAAATTTACCAGCGGTAATTTTTGTCGGTAAATTTTGCGAAAATAAATTTTAAAAAATAATTTAAAAATATTACCGATGGAAATTCCGTTGGTATAATTACTTAAAATTATAATTTTTTTTTGTGTGGAAAAATTACAAACTGAATGTAATCTGTCAGCAATATTTTTTTTTAAATTAAATTTTTTTTATATGACTAATATGTCGGTAATCCATTGCTAAACCCTAAATTTAAGGTTTAGCGTTTTTTAAAAAACCTTGATTTTGATGATTTTTTTCCAATAATCTAAAATTAATAATTGTTATATTGTATTAATAATCATAGTATACCATTTGAGTTAAGTTGTTATATTATAATAATTGCGTATGTGATGTACGTACGTATAAATAATCAATAAGTCAATGTTCGTCTAGCTAGCTTTATCTTAACTAATTAATATATAACCTATTGTTTTTAATTGATTATCCAATATTTGTAATTAAATGACATTGTTATTGATCGACACGATATAATTTAATTATTTATGTTGTTCAAACGATTTTACATATTTGTGTTTTATTTTCAAACATATTGACGATGGAATTAATAACTATTCATTGTGTTAGATTGAACTAATATCATTTATAAAAGTGAATTCGTCATATAAGATTGTAAATAGAACTTTAAATGTGTTATTGAACAAAATTCGAAAATAAAATATCATAAAAAATATAGTAAATCGAACAAGACTTTTACCGTCATAAATTCCAACGTTGATAAATCTATCGATGAAAATACCATCGGTATTTGTTAAAAAAATTATTTTTAATTTTTTTAAAACGTAATTGTTCCGATGGAATTTTTGTTCGTAATATTTTTTAAATTTTATTTTAAATTGTTTTTAATTTTTTTCGCATAATTTACCGATGAATTTTTCAGTCAGTAATTCTGTCGCTAAATTATGCAAAAACATAAAAAAATTGAAAAATTTACCGATCGAATTTCCGCGGTAAATTAAGTGTATTTCCCCAAAAAAAAATTATTTGGGAAAAAATTAAGAGTAGTCCTCTCCCCTACATTTTTGGAAAATTTACCGATAAAAATTACATCGGTATATCCGACTAAAAAAAAAGCAGCATCCCCTCCCTTCACTCTCTCTCTCTCCCCACATCACTACTCTGTCCCCCCACCGGAGCTGCCTTTCGACCGCCATCACAAGCTCCGTCCCCCAACCTCCCTTCCCCCATTTTTTCCCTCCTCTCCTAACCCCTTCCCTCCGACTACCGCAGCTGCCGGTACCGTTGTCGCCGCCGTCGAGGTAAGCTTTCTTTTTTTTTAGTTAATAAATATTTAAATATGTAATTATATGTTTGATGTAAATTAGTTTTAGTTTAGGTTTAATTATGTTAATTTTATGGTTTATGTTAATGTAATGTTAGCTTTAATTTAATTAGGTTTAATTATGTTATATTAGTATAGTTGTGATTAGAAAGTTAGTTTATGTTTAATTATGTTAGAATAGTTTTGATATTAATGTTAGGTTTAATTAATGTTGGTTTTTATGTAATTGTGTTAGTATATATAGGTTGTTAATAATGTAATTGTGTTAGTATATATAGGTTGTTAATAATGTAATGTTAGTTTTAATGTAATTAGGTTAGTTTAGGTTTAATGTATTGATAATATAGTTGTAATAATTGATAGTTAAATTAATTTAGTTGTTTAATTAGCTTAACTAATTTAGTTGTTTAATTAAATTAATTAGCTTAATTATTTAGTTAATATAATTTAATATTAAAATAAAAAAAATTATTATTTTTTTCGCAACTTTATCGACGGAATTTTCCGTCTCTAATTCCATCGGTAATGTGTAATTTTTAATTTATTTTTAATTGTTTTGACAACTTTACCTACGGAATCTTCTGTCGGTAATATGAAACTTTTAATTTTTTAATTTATTATTTTTGCAAATTTACTGACGAATTTTCCGTTGTTAATATTTTTACTTTTTCCTCGGTAATTTTTGTGGAAATTTTTCCAAAAAATCAATACTCGATAGCGTTGGTAATGTTTTTACCAACAAAAAAAAAATTCATCGGTAAACCGATGAGTAAATTAATGATGGATTTTTTCCATCGATAATCAGTTTAGCGACGGAAAATTCAAGATTACAGACGGATTATTCCCATCAATAAAAATGTAATTTTTTATAGGATTTTACCATGTTTTTACCCAGTAACTTATCGCCTGGCAATTCCGGCCGTTAACTTTTCAAGCTAGCGCACAATTTTATCCTTTAATTTTTGAAAATTTTAAAATTTAGGCCAATTTTAGTCCGAAAGGCCATCTTGGTCTCAAATCGCTAATTTTGGACTATTCGGCCCAATTAAATGATATTTACTAAAAAATATCTATACTATATATAAAATGAGAGAAGTTGACAAATTTTACAGATTTGCCATATTCCCTCCTAAACTATCAACCAATAGAAAAAAAGAAAAAAAAACACTAAATAACTTTTAAGTGTCTTATAGAATAAGTTTCACATACATCTTACATAATAAGCTATCTTATAATTTATATATAGGAGTAGAGATGAAACAAAAGAAGTTATTTTAAATGATATGATTATATTTAATGATATGATTAGATTTTAAAAATAATGAAATTTAAATATTGTCAAAAATTAAAAATTTTGAAAATTAGTTTATAATTTTAATATATAAATGTGGAAAATAGTTTTAAAATATAAATTTCATTTTATGAAGGGTTGTAAAATGTTTAAAAGTTTGAAAACTATTATAAGAATATTAAAATAATAATAAAATCAGAAATTAATAATAATAATGATAATAATAATAATAATAATAATAATAATGATGATGATAATGATGATGATGATGATGATGATGAGGAGGAGGAGGAGGAGGTTGTGAGATTAAGTCTAACAATCTAAAATCAAATAAATAAAATTTAAAAATTAATTCAAATATGTATGTAATATTAATTGTGTAAGATATAAAAATCAATAAATTGAATAAATTTTTTAAATATAAATAATATAAATATTTGGTAATTTATTCAAAATTATTTCAAATAAATAGATATAATTAATCTAAATTATTTTTTAAAAACTACAATATCATGCTCTAGAAAAATCTGAAAATGGTTTCGAAAATCTAAGAAAATATTGTTTTAAATGTAAAATTAATTTGAAACTATTTTTTTAATATAAACTAAATATAAATATAATGTTTTTTTGTGTGGAACAAATCCATCTAAAAACAATGTAAATTTTTTCTTACAAATTCTAAAAATAGTTCTAAGATATAAAGGAACAAAAATATGAACAAAACATATTAGTAAGTATAATTAATCACTTCTTAATTATTCAGAAATTAAAACTCACAAACACAAAACTATAATAATAATAATAATAATAATAATAATAATAATAATTGTTAATAATAACAATTGTTATTAATAAAATTTATTTATTTATTATTATTATTATTATCATATAATATGTTTAATTTTATTTTCAAATTTAATTGTTGAATATTGATGTTTTAAAAAAAAACAAAACATGAATTTTTACAAATTTCAAAATAATAAGATGTCATGAATGACCTTTTTAAAATAATAACTTCATTATATTGCAAATCATATATATTATTGTAATAAATAATAAACTGCGCATCGCACGGGAGTACTACTAGTTAAAAGTAATACAAGAGTATTAAAAAAATAAAATAAAAGTTAAAGGACAAAACTGTCAGCCCGAAATTAGTAAATCGGGCAGAATAGCCCGAATTAGGGTTTGATTGCCCAATTTAACCTTTCAGATTGAAATTGACCTAAATTTTTGAATTTTTAAAGTTAAAGAATAAAATTGGCAGCTCAAAAAGTTAATGATTGAAATTGTTAGACTCGATAAGTTATTGGATAAAAAAATAATAAACTCCTTTTTATGTGATAGCATATACTCCGACGGATTTTTTGCTGTGTAAATTGATTTAGAGCAAAGAAAGTTAATGGGAGAAAAGTACATTTAATAAAAATATATAGTTAATTTCAATAAATTGATTGGGTCATTAAAATTATTTGAATTTGAATGAAGAATGGATAGTAAGACTGATTGTATCATCCGTATAACTATAATTTGTAAATAATTGATTATATCAAGCCAAGAAAAAAGAAAGAAATGAATACCACATAGGGGTGGAAATCGGACGGATCGAATCGGAAATAGGGTGTTTCGGAAAAATTCCAAAAAATTTCGGAAATGAAAAACCAATTCCAATTTCCATCCAAAAATTTTCGGAAATATGAAATCCCATCCGATTTCGGAATTTTCGGAATTTTCGGAAATTTCGGAATTCCGAAATTTCGGAATTTTTCGGAATTTTTTTCGGAATTTTTCGGAATTTTCGGAATTTTTTTCAGAAATTTCGGAAATTAAAAAATTCAGAAATTCAGAAATTTTTAGAATTAATTAGTTGGTCTATTAGCTATATATAGCCTTTTCTAATATCCTAAGAAATAATACGACCTCGAATCTGATATTCCAAGCATTTAACATCAATATAATATCTACCAAAGACATGGGAGATTAATTATTCTGCTGATGTGCTATATAAATAGTTATAAAATAAAATTATAGTTATAGTTATAAAATAAAATTATAAATAGTATATAAATACTATATTAAATTTTTTTACTTTTTTCACTTTTAGTTTTTGAGTCATATTTTATATTTAATAAATACTATAGTATATAGTATAAAATAAAACTATAAAATTTATATGAATAGTATATAGTATATAGTATAAAATAAAATTATAAAATTTATATGAATAGTATATAATATATAGTATAAAATAAAACTATAAAACTAGATTATAAACTATTATCATTTTGTAAGTAATTATACTTATTAATTCATATTTATTAAGTTATTTTTCTTTTAGGAAGCTCAAATCAAATGAATATTTGAATCTATATTATGATTTATGATAATGCTTTGTTCGAAATCCTTCGATATTTAAAATACTTGTTTTATAATTTGTATAATTTTCTTTGTCATTATTCCTATTATATAAAATAAAATGTTATCATTTTATATACCTTTTAATGATATAAAATGTTATCATTTTAATGTTATCATTTGTATAATGTTATCATTTTAATGTTATCATTTTATTATATAAAATGTTATCATTTTTAATGAAATTTATGATATATTTACCTTTGAAATAAGATATTCACTTTATTTTATATAATATATAGTATATAGTGTTCTTATATAGCATATAATATATAGTATATAGTATATAATATATGATATAAAGTATAAAGTATTCTTTTATAGCATATAGTATATAGTATGTAGTATATAGTATGCAGTATATAATATAGCATAATTCTAAAACTACAGTATATAGTATAAAATAAAACTATAGTATAAAATGTACTATATACATATAGTATATAGTATATATAGCATAAAGTATATAATATATAGTATATAGTATTCTTCTATAGCATATAGTATATAGTATATAATATAATATAATTAAAAAACTACAGTATAAACTATAATATATAGTATATATTATAAAATAATATTAAACAACTACAGATACTACAATATAAACTATAGTATATAGTATATATTATAAAATAATACTAAAAAACTACAATATAAACTATAGACTATAATATATAGTATAAAATAAAACTATAGTATAAACTATACTATACATATAGTATATAATATATTTATATACTATCATATAGTATAAAGTATATAAAATATATTATATAGTATATAGTATTATAAAGTATATTATAATATGTATATTTATATTTACACACAGTATAAAGTATATAAAATATATTATATAGTATATAGTATTATAGTATTCGATTCTCAAATGCCTCTACTAACTCTACATTTTATCATTTTGTAAGTAATTATACTTATTAATTCATATTTATTAAGTTATTTTTCTTTTAGGAAGCTCAAATCAAATGAATATTTGAATCTATATTATGATTTATGATAATGCTTTGTTCGAAATTCTTCGATATTTAAAATACTTGTTTTATAATTTGTATAATTTTCTTTGTCATTATTCCTATTATATAAAATGTTATCATTTTTAATGAAATTTATGATATATTTACCTTTAAAATTAGATATTCACTTTTTATTTTATATAATATATAGTATTCTTATATAGCATATAATATATAGTATATAGTATATAATATATGGTATATAGTATTCTTCTATAGCATATAGTATAAAGTATGTAGTATATAGTATGTAGTATATATTATGCAGTATATAATATAGTATAATTAAAAAACTACAGTATAAACTATAGTATATAGTATAAAATAAAACTATAGTATAAACTGTACTATATACATATAGTATATAGTATATAGCATAAAGTATATAATATTATTCTATAGCATATAGTATATAGTATAATTAAAAAACTATACTATAAACTATAATATATAGTATATATTATAAAATAATACTAAAAACTACAATATAAACTATAGTATATAGTATATATTATAAAATAATACTAAAAAATTACAGTATAAACTATAGTATATAGTATATATTATAAAATAATACAAAAAAATTACAATATAACTATAGTATATAGTATAAAATAAAACTATAGTATAAACTATACAATATACATATAGTATAAAGTATATAAAATATATTATATAGTATATAGTATTATAAAGTATACTATACTATGTATATTTATATTTACATATAGTAAATGTATATAAAATATATTATATAGTATATAGTATTATAAAGTATACTATGATATGTATATTAATATTTACATATAGTAAATGTATATAAAATATATTATATAGTATTCTTCTATAGCAAATAGTATATAGTATAAAATGTTTGAATTGTTTACAACAATTACTATTGGTTTGATGGTAAGTTCCGTGCTTTGAGTGTGACAGGTCTTGTGTTCGATTCTCAAATGTCTCTACTCACTCTACATTTTATAATTTCGGAAATCGGAAATTCGGATCGGAAATCGGAATTTTCGAAAATTGCATTTCGGAAATATTTCGGATCGGATTTCGGAATTTCCGAAACTTTTAAAACTATTTCCGATTTCCATCCGAAAATATTTCGGATCGGATTTCGGAATTTCCGAAACTTTTAAAACTATTTCCGATTTCCATCCGAAAATTTTCGGAAAAATCGGATGTCGGAATTTCGGATTTCGGATTAAAAAAATTCATTCCAAAATCGGAAAATTTCGGATCGGATTCGGCGGATATCGGATATTCCGTTCCAATTTCCACCCCTGAGGTAACATCACTAAGGGAGAAAGTGCATATTGTGTCAGTTTCACTTTCACCTATAAAAGGTGAACTACGGAATTCATTTACTTTAATTCATTTATAGATACAAAATTCAAGCAAAATTTTCATTAAATTCTGGTCATCGACTTGTCATACACATTCAAAAGTCAGGATGTAAGGATCAAATGTTGATACAAATAAAAGTACATAAATTCAAGGGACCCCAACCCAATATACCACAAAAAATATAATGTATGATAAAAAATATCACCAAAAATAAATGAAGACATTTTTATACCATAAAAAATAAAAGTTGGATAGTTTATACCATCAAATTTAAATTTGAGTCAAAAAATACCACATTTTTTTATTGACTTGATGACCACAATTATTACTCAATAATAACATTTTTGGTCAAAGGGAATTTTTCTCCAAAAAGCACTTTCTCTCTCCTCCATGTGAAAAACCAAACCCAAACCCAAACCCAAACCCTACCCTTCGAATGGTCCGCCGATTTTTTCCCCAATTTTCCCAAAGTAAAAAACTGAAAATTCACCTCCTAATCCACGGTTAAATTTTTTATTTTTTGCTGAAAATTCACGTTTAACACGAAGATGTCGAACCAAGAAGGAGAGGTTAGTGATTTACTTGGTTAATTTTTCAGAAATTTATTGATTTAAGCTTCGAATTTCTTCAAATTTCTTGAGAATATGTTGCAATTTGGTTGAATTTGTTGGCCAACTGTTGAATGTGCAATTTTGTACAGTGTTAGTTGAACAAATGGAGGGTTAAACGTGGATTTGAAATCACGTTTAACCCTAAATTATTCACATAGTATTAGGGTTACTTTGTTTTAATAGAATTCATGTTTTGAATGGTTTTAGGGGTTTAATTTTTCATTTAATAGGGTTAATTTGATTGAATATTTGCTTGAATTAATGTTTTGAAGGATTAAACGGGCATATCGACCTTTAAGACTGTAAATTTCGAATTTGACATTGCTAAACTTGATTTTTGGAAAAATCTGGTTCCATAGTACAATTTCGAAAATTTGGGCGTTAAACGTGATTTTTCCAGAAAATTCACGTTTAACAGTTAAAATTTTAAATTTTTTGGGTGTTAAACGTGATTTTTCCAGAAAAATCACGTTTAAAACTGTAAATTTCGAAATTACAGTGTTAAACGTGATTTTTCTGGAAAAATCACGTTTAACACCCAAAAAATTTGTTCACGTTTAGCGGCCAAAATTAATTCACGTTTACCGCTCCGCGCGCGCAGTCTTTTTCCCGGCACCCGTCTGGCGCGCGCGCGCGCGTAGTGTGTTCCCGGCACCTGTCGGGAGCGCGCACGCAGTGTGTTCCCGGCACACGTCGTGCGCGCTCGACGTGCGCCGACGGCACCCGTCGGCCGCGCACGCAGTGTGTTCCCGGCACACGTCGTGCGAGCGCGCAGTGTGTTCCCGGCACCCGTCGTGCGCGCTCGCCGTGCGCCCACGGCACCCGTCGGGAGCGCACACGCGCAGTGTGTTCCCGACACCCGTCGTGTGCGCGCGCAGTTTGTTCCCGACACACGTCGTGTGCGCTCGACGTGCGCCGACGGCACCCGTCGGCCGCGCGCGCAGTGTGTTCCCGGCACCCGTCGTGCGCGCTCGCCGTGCGCCCACGGCACCCGTCAGGAGCGCGCGCGCAGTGTGTTCCCGGCACCCGTCAGGAGCGCGCGCAGTGTGTTCCCGGCACCCGTCGTGCGCGCGCGCAGTTTGTTCCCGGCACCCGTCGTGCACGCTCGCCGTGCGCCCACGGCACCCGTCGGGTGCGCGTGCCGTGTTGTTCATGACACCCGTCGTGCGCGCGGCGGGCTGTCTCCGGCACCCGTCTCGCGCGCGCTTAACATGGTGATAATCCTGTTTAAAAAATTTATTAATCCTAGTTTAATAATTAAAACTTAATTTTTAAATAATACCCTTCTTATAAATTTTATAATCGCGGTTTAATAATCAACAATTAATGTCAAATAATTTCACGATCCTTATTAAATAAATAATAGATTACTTAATTTCAATAATCCACTTTAATAATCCTAATTTTATAATTAAGGCAACATAATAATATCCTAATCCCCGTTAAATATGTATTATAATTTTTGGAATCTCCGTTTAATAATAAACAATTATTACCAAATTATAGATAGATTATTCAAAAATGTTGAGTAGATTATAGAAATAAGAACTACCCGTTTCGTAATTATACCAACATAATATGTCAACTCCCGTTAAATAGTAGGATTAAATTTTTATAATCGCGTTTTAATAATCAACAATTAACGTCGAATGATTTTGTGATCCGTTTTATATAAACAATCGATTACCTAATTTTTACCAAATCCACTTTAATAACCATAATTTCATAATTAAGGCAACATAATAATACCCTTATCCCTGTTAAAATCCGTAATATAATTTTAAACATCTGCATTTCATGATCACATATTATTATCAAATAATTTCCTAATCCATCTTAAATAATAGGTAGATTATCAAGAAAAGATCAACCCGTTTCAATGCGTATACCAACATAATATCTCAACTCCCGTTAAATATTTTTATTCAATTTTTATAATCGCGTTTTAATAATCAACAATCAACGTCGAAAGATTTCGTGATTCGTATTACATAAATAATAGATTACATTGCTGTGAATTTTCCACTTTAATAAGTACAACAACATAATCACAAGGACTACGTGACTACATCACAACAGTAATTTTCCATGGAGCCTTATTTACTAATTTTTTAGGTTGGGTCCAACTTGATGGCATTTGAATAACTAAAACAGGTTAATTGAAACTGCTCACCCATATATTCATTTATTTTTGGCCTTTAATGTAATACTATAATTCGCATATCTACTTTCAATCTGTATATTATTGTGTTTTTTAATTTGAACAATTTTTGTTTCTTTTTCAGGTCGCTTGGGTACGTCTAGAATTTCAAACACAACAGGCATACATTAATTCATACACTCGTGTTAGAGTACTCGGCTATCTAAAGAAAACCTTACTGAGTACCGGATCTGATTGTGTGGCTGATTTTGAGCGGACTTGTTTCGGCCATTTTTTGCGTTGGGAGACCGAGCGGGACAGTTCGAAGAGGTTTCTGCATGCACTTATGTCCCGTGAGGTGCGTGGGCCCCATACCCCTTGGGACGAGGTGTGGTTTCATATTGGTAGAGATCGTCGGCTCTGTCGGTTCTCACGTCGGGAGTTTGCCCTGGTGACAGGTCTAGGGTTTGGCGACTCTGATTTCAGGCCCACTGCGCGCAAGGATCCGCAGAATTTGGATGGAGTGTTTTACCGAGTATGCCGGGGGGAGCCTCGGATTACTGTTGCCTCTCTTCTCAAGAGATTTAGAGCAAATGAGTTCATAGCTTCTCGGGACGACACTATGAAGATTTCTAAGATTATCTTGCTGTATAGCATTTTTCTTGGAGTTGACCCAGCCACCACTTCAGTTGACCCTTGGGTTTGGGACCTGGTGGAGGATGAGGAGCTATGGGAGACATTTCCATGGGGTAAGATTTCTTATCTCCACCTTCTGAACAAGATCAAGCAGCTTCCATGCCAGTTGCCGGGTCCATCCGGAAGTAGGCCCCCGGCGTACCATTTTTATGGATTCTCACTAGCCGTAATGGTTAGTATTAACTATCATTTCGAAGTACAATTTCGTATTTTGATCATATTATTCAATTTATTTATGTCCTTAAATTTTATTGACAATTTATAGATATGGGCGTTCGAGGCGATTCCATACACCGATGAGTATGCTGGAAGACGTCTTTCGAAGTCTCACAAGGTGTTACCAAGGCTTTTGAGGTGGTCGACTAAGACTCCACTGGACGACGTATCTAGGGAGCTAGATCATGAGGTATGTTGAGAAATTCATTGGTTAATAAGACTAATAGTAACTTATTCATTGATTACATGTACACCATCTCAAAGGTAACTATGTCAACTGCAGGGTCTTGTGTGTCATGAGTCTCTCAGTGTCGAGCTTCGGGAGGCGCAACAGCCCTACATGCAGTTCATCGATCAGGACCTTGGAGATGGGGTTTAGCTTCCTGGGACTCGTCGAGGACGTCCTAGGAGGTCGACAACCGTTGTTGCGGTATCGGGGGCCCGACCTGTTGATACGTTTGTTACATATGAAGGAGTCAGTGATCGTCCAGTACATACTGTGAGGACTAGGCGATCGAGGAGATCGACAGTTGAGATAGGGGAACACCAGTATTTTGATGTTCCTCTATCGGATATGCATGACATTCCACTTACCGGGGAGTGTGAGCAGCCGACCGACCGTACTGACGGGTTTCCATCAGACCCGGGGCCCCATCATGATTACGGTGTTCCTCCACCACCAGTGGATCCCCCACACGAGCCCGGACCCTCGACAGCGAGACATGGAGATGCCGAGGGTTTCGGACGTATGTACGACGAGATGAAGAACATGTTCAACACAGGATTCGAAGAGATTAATGCAAGTTTGATGGGCATGAGAGGTTTTATTACAAACCAATTCTCTGATATGCGTACATACGTCGATGAAAGGCTCAGGGACGTTGAGGATAGGGGACGCGATGACCTAGCACGTTTGGAGTTGGAGATTCCAAACTTGATCCACTCCGGCATTGCAGACTACTACAGTCGGGTACCCTCGTACCATGAGCAGTTCTACCCACCGGGTGAGCAGGATTATCCGCAGTATGGCGATAGTCAGTATCAGTCATTCTATCCCCCACACCCGCAGGGCTTTGAGGACGATTTTGCTATACAGCATGGTCTAGCACCTGATTTTACTCCTGTTGTCCCCACTGCCACTACTGACGCTCATGGTCACTTATCAGCTATACCTTTTGATCTGGGGACTTCTACAGCTGGTGGTGCGACAGTGGTTCATACTGACGGAGATGTTGGAGGTGGTGGAGCATGTGAGAGCTCTTCATCTCATATCCCTCAGACGAGTGCCGGCATCCGACATGTGCGCACGAGAATGCCGAGCAAATATGTTCACAGCCCGTTCATACCTCATGAACCCCGAGCTAGAGTGCAGGCGAAGGACGAGGAGTTCGAGAGATATATGGCCGCCGGACCGAATGCCGAACAGTTAGTCCCACTTTCTCAAATTCGAACTTAATAACAAATTATGCTAACTAAAATCGAAACTAATTTACTCGAGTATTTGATAGGGTTAACGTAGGGAGCGGCTACCTAGTGGGGCCTGACTTTTTCACTCTGTTCGTGGCTCCGGGTGTCGACGTCTACTCTGAGGTACGTATTTGAATTCATGGATTTTTTTTCTTTTATCACTACATTTTATCATTGTTATTAAATAGTGTGAGTATATTTATTATTGGTGTATTGCTGTAGCCGATCGATGCATATCTCGGCATTCTTCAGACGTCAGCAAAGTTCGTCGGTGTTAAACGGGATCCCAGGACAGCTGGAAAGATGCTGATAGTTGACACACATTTTTTGTGAGAATCTCGTACACTAATGTATTTTAATTCTATATTTGCTCGATCACTATGAATTAAGGATATGTTGTGTTTCATGCAGGAGAAGTGCAAGATAATTTGGAATGAGGCGCATGTCGACGAGGACGATGACATTAAATACGACATTGGCATAAGAAGGGAGCATTTTCCAGCTGACTCTCGAGAGAGTTTGATGCCCTATGTCAGAGGTACACAACCAAGATGGCATCGCATTAGACCATGGTGAGAGGATGTTGAAAGCGTAAGTAAATCATCCATTATTGACCCTGTTGTGATAGTTTGATTATTAAAATCTCCCTACATCTTGCATGATTTGTATGACATGGATAACTATGACCCTCATATTTGATGCAGATTTTGACGGTGAATAACATCAATCAACATTGGGTGGCTACTGAGATTCAACTCCGTCAGGGACGTGTTGCTCTTTTTGATAGCATGTTGCACACCTACAAAGTTGAGGGGAAGGAACAATTGCGCTTGCAACAGACACTGCCTATCCGACGAGTCCTCCCAGCACTATTAGAGTATGCCTCCTTGAACGACAAAAGACAAGAGGCCGGGCTTGACACTTTTCTTTTACCAGATGAGTATCAGTTGGTCGCAGGAGAGATGGCCAAATGTTACAGGCAAGACGACACGAGTTCTTGTGCTATATTTGCCTTGATGTCCATCGAGAGTTGTTTGACTCGCACTTGGCCTAGACCCTATTTGGCGGATGGTATTGACAGGATTAGACGACGGATGGGTTTGGACATTTACAGATGGAGTACTGATCATGACACTGTTGCCCCTGATTTTTTTGATAGTTAGTTTTGTATCTATGGATTTGTGTGTTCTGCTTGAGACAATTTTTGGAATATAAAATTCTCAACACGTGTGTTTATTCACACTCAGATTGTACTTTTTATTGATCCATCACGTATTTGAAAATATTTTTGTCATTATCCCTTGTGCTATATTTTCAACCAGCTTTTTATGTAGGAAAATCGTCAGATGGTTTAACATTAGAAATTTTTCAGTAGTATAACAAACCATCACACAATAAAAGTTGAAAACGCGTTAATAATCAATTGAAGGTAACGTAAACAAAACACAATTACAAAGTATCTTACAAATAAAAACTTGCGATGTCATCTACTAAGATAATACTTTCAAACATCCCCGTTTCAAACTACAGATTGATTCGATAGAGCGGACATTTTCTTTTGGTATGTTCTTCTGATTGGCACAGACTGCATTTTTTATGTCTTCTCGTCCTCGATTGTGGTTGCCCTGTTGCTGGATTTTCCTCAACGGGTCCCCCTTCGGCTTGAGTATTTGATATGATGTTGACGTTTGCGGGACATGTGGATATGTAGTGACCGGAGTCCCCACAAAGACCACATTGTTTTGTTCCCTTTCTTCGTCCTGAAAACTCACCTGTTGATGGAATTCGTTTACCTTTGGGCCGACCAGCTTGTTTTGGCTTATTAGGGGCCCGACAGCATTCCTTACGAACATCATCCGACACATTCCAATCTTGTGCATCGGGCACAGGGTTAACATCACCACCCCACATGCCCCTCAAACAGATCGTCGTGTAGTAAGCAGCAACGTAGTCAGTCACATCTCCCTTCGTGAAACTATATGCAAATGTTTTTTTATATAATGTGTTAGGCGAAACAATTTGAATAAGAACTGAGCATATTTCTTAATGAAGTACAAACCTGATGGCGGCACATGCATGCGAGCATGGTATCAAGTCCATCTGGAAGACCGAACAGGTGCACTCACGTGAGTCCAGGTCAACGATGGAAATTCTCGAACGGTCAGTTACCTTGAATTTGTGGCGGCCTAGATTATCCACATTCATAAGTCGGCCAAGCTTGATGCATCCGATAACACGATCATGTACCGCTTTTGTAAGCATTTCTTCCCTTTCTTCAGCAGCCGTTCTTCTTTCATAAAACCACTTTTCACATATCTTTCTAGCCCCTTCAAGAAACGAGCAAACAGGAAGCCTCCGCACCCAAAGAAGGCGAGCATTCCACGTCTCGGCAGCATTCCACGTCATGAAGTTGAATCTTCGAACTGGGCAATGCACGCGGGACCATCTGCTCGTCCTTGCTTTGTTTAATGAATTGAGTGCACCTTGAAGTTGTAACGCATTTAAATTGTTCATGTACCTGAAAAAAAACAGGACAAACGATTTGGTGAAGAATACTAGGGTATTTTTTAACGACGGTATATTAAATCATTAAAAATGAATTGATCTATAACTCACCTCTCAAACTCGTCGCGATCGTAACAATAGGCGGCCCTCTTGAAAAGTTGCACCAAATGTGCTCCATACTTCGCTAAATTTTGTTGAAGATGAAAACAACACAGCCCTTGTGATGCTTCTGGGTATGCCTCCTTTATGGCATTTTCAATGCTAAGGTGTTGATCTGACACAATTAGCAACCTATTTGGGCATCCAAAAGCTTCACGGAGATTTTTCATAAACCATGTCCAAGATTCGTCATTCTCGACGTTTCCTATGCCAATTGCGAGAGGAAATATTTGATCGTTTCCATCTTGAGTAACAGCAACAAATCCAATTCCCTTATACAACCCCTTCAAGTGACACCCATCCACCACAATTACCGGACGTGAATATGTTACAAATCCCACAATTGAGGCGGCTAAGGCGTAAAACACGTATTTGAATTTTCCATTCGAATCGGTAGACAAGGCTGTATAAGTACCAGGATTGGTGTCCTTCAACACCTGCAAGTAAGATGGAAGATTCCAAAATGATTTCTTCGGGTCACCGTAAGCGAGGAACATTGCATGACGTTTTGCCTTTAGCGCAGACTTATAACTGAGGGTCAAACCATGACGCCGATGCATTTCGTCAATGATCCCCTTTGGACCGATAGTTGATTTCTCCTTTCGAAGTGAGTCCGCCTAATACTCCCCGATGAAAGTGTTAGGCAGTCGGCGTTGAGAAGTACGGTTCAGAGATGAAGTACAACTGTGTTGTAGTACACTCTTTGAGATCGTCCAAACTCCATATTTTTCCGTTGAATGGAGCGTGAAAGGACAGTTCTCGTGCCTACATCTTACAAACCATCTGTGTTTGTCAGAATGGTCCACACGATACTCTACCTGATTTTCCAAATGGTGAAGCCCAACTGCATTCTTCAATTCATCCTTGCTGCAAAAGGTGGATCCTTTTTGTAGAAGTGTGTGACTTGCTCACCCCCCGCTAATTGTCCTGCATTGGGTTCATCGATTTCCCACATATCGGGAATAGACCATTCCGGTCTCAATATGTATGTACAGAATTCGTCATACTCCTCTCGTTGTTCGGCATCCAAAGCATTCTCCTGGTCAGTATTTAATTCGAAGTCATCACGCGCATTCGCATCGTCTACATATGATAGATATAACCAATCAAATAATTTAATCTCGAATGCACTGTTATCAAATTGACAAGAAATAATCAAAAGTACAGGATTACCAATTGGTTCCTCATCTTCATGGTCAGTGCTTCCTCTACAATTCGTCTCAGCAAAGTCTCCACGTGGTTGCACCTCCATTCGACCGCATCCTGAAGGAGTACTGTTTAAGTCGAGTCTGCCACCGAAGTCATTTCGATCATGCTCTAGTGGTGAAGGATCCCACTCTTTTCCCGAAGAACTCGCAAAACGAGTACTATCATTTTGATTGGGTATTCCCCATCTTGCTTGAAATCCCTCGTCGGAGTGGAGGCCAAAGGGAACAGAACCGAAAAAGTATGGATTTTGGTCGGTGAAAACACATGAGTTTGGATCCGTATAGCTATCTGAAAACAGGACACTACTTTCATTAGCGCGATCACTTTCCACATCCATAGTGAAATGGTGTTCCGGATGTTGGGGATAAGATGTTCCAACTCCAGGGGGTGTATTTTCAGGCTCTTGAGCCCCGACTACATCGGATACTCAAACGTTCATCCTCTTCAAAGTAACAAAAACAACAAGAGCGTCATCAATCATTGACAATATTTATTGCAAAACTGTTGTACTCTTAATTTTTATCTTCCTGACCCTTCCTTCACTTTCAATGATTGAGTGAATCACATATTCCCACTGTATCAAGTCCTTGCCCAAAACTTCGTGAATTTTGTAAGTTAAATCAAATAGGGTTCTTTCACGAAGGTGAATGACCTCTTGAAATCCGTCGGTGTATTCTAAACCTTCCCAGTAGCCTCCATACCATACAATAACTTCGAGAGTCATTTTTTAGTGGATACTGCAAAAATAACACATATTGTGAGTATTATGAAACACATAATAAATAACAAATAAAATAAAAAAAACATATAAACTTGATTTTCCGCTAATAAAAGAATAAATTATTTAAATAATAAATCTAAAATCAATTATTAAAAAAAAAAGTTAGGTGCAATGATAAAATATAAGATTTGATTTTAATATATTTTAAAACAATAATATGGTTACGGGTGCTCGGCGCGCGCGCCCGACGGGTGACGAGTCCCCGCGCGCGCGCCCGACGGGTGACGGGTGGCCGCCGCGCGTGCGCGCCCGACGGGCCGTGCGTTTGCCCCTAAACGTGAATTTTCTGGGTTAAACGTGAATTTTAAAAATTTCACGTTTAACCCTATAAATATCGAATTTTATAGGGTTAAACGTGAATTTTTGAATTTTAGAAAATTCACGTTTAACCCAGAAAATTCACGTTTAGGGGCAAACGCACGGCCCGTCGGGCGCGCGCGCGCGCGCCGGGCACCCGTCACCCGTCGTTAGCGCGCGAACGTGAATTTTAGAAAATTCACGTTTAACGCTATAAAATTCGATTTTTATAGGGTTAAACGTGAAATTTTGAAAATTCACGTTTAACATTATAAATTTCGAATTTTATAGTGTTCTGTTTTTTTACAAAATTCACGTTTAACCCTATAAAATTCGAAATTTAGAGTGTCAAATGTCCATGATTCCCGTTTCACCATTTCAAACATGAATTCAAACACATATTCAAACAAATTAATCCTATCAAATGCAATATTAAACACGTTTAACCATGACAAACATGAATTCAAGCATATATTAAAACAAATTAACCCAAATCCGTAATAATCTAAGTTTAATGAATTGAGTGCGATGACATTAACCCTCTGTTTGTTCAACTAATACTCAAAAAAATGGGTTAGAAACATACATTTTCTTAGTTCAACGATAATTGTTCCAATCTTCCAAGTGCCAAAATGTCGAAATTTTTTTAAAGTGTATCTTTCGAGAAAATTTTGTTTTATCTCTGTCTGAATTATCAACCTATATATACACGGAATTCACAGGAAAATTACATGTGAATTCACAGTATAAAGTGAATTCACAGTAAATAATGAGAAGAAAAAAACAAAAACATAACTGTGTAATAGTAACTCATAGTCCCCACCATGAACTTAATACACTGCATGGACAAATGCAATGAACAAAATAATAAATAATGAGAACAAAAAAAACAAAAAATTTGGTGTAATAGTGGCATGACTCAATTAATACTTGCAACCCTTATAATACACGTGCCACCCTCAATTCATTGTTTGGAACCAATTAATTAAATACTATTAAAATGTCAAATCTAAGAACTATTCTCCATTGACTTGGACTAAAAAAGTGGTAGAAAGTGCATCAAAATTATATTTTGTGGTAGAAAGTGTCCTAAAACTAAATTTGATGGTATAACATGTATAACATTATACTTTTCATGGTATAATGGATACTTTCCTCTAAATTCAATGTTTATACATAAACTAGTGTCCTAATTCATTATTTTTCTTTAAAAAATCATAGCTATGAAATTTTGATATGATACACAAATAAGATAGATATTTCTGACATATTATGCTCTATATTCTTTTTTTTTATTTTTAAATTTTAACTTTTCTTTACCATACTTATTTTTATTCTTTTTATTTACTGTGTATAGTTTAATATTTACATTTTTGTTTTCGTAGTTTTTTTTTATGCTTTAAAGTAGAAAAATAATGTGAAAATTTAAGGCCAAAAGTTTATATATATATATATATATATATATATATATATATATATATATATATATTTGTGTGTGTGTAAGGGGGCAAAAAAGTTAAAACTACAAGGGGCAAAGTGTAGAAATTAAAATATATGATGCAAAATGATTTTTGAAGGATTTTTTTAATTAAAAAATAATGTAAGTATAGGGGCAAAAGATACATCTCTCTTTTTTTTTCGCCCTGTACTGTTATTAATTTGTAAATATTGGATATGTACTTTTATTGTTTAAACTTAAATTGAATTCACATACTTTTTTATCTGAATTAGGTCTCCGTACCTTTTCATTTATAAAATATCTAGACCTTGTACTTTGATTTCTATTAAAAGTTTTGATAGTTATGTCAATCACGAGTATATGGAGAAAATTCAAGGAGTAGTGAATCAATTTTATATTTCTTAAATGATTGAAAATGAAGGGACCAGATGTTGCAAATGAAAGTATGGGTTCAACTCAAGCAAATAAGAACTTCGCGTAAACAAATAAAAAATATATAGAAGATAAATTGCAAAAAAAAAAAAAAAAAACCTAAGAAAATGGTTAAGTGCTGGGAACAATATAGACATTTTTTCTTCATTTTGCATTGATTGTGATGATGATGTATCATGTATGCATGCATGTATGTAGGACCATTATATGACATGGATGGCCTACCATAAAAAGGAAGAGGGTAGACAATAATTTGCGCAGTCGAGATTGTATGAGAAATAGTGTGACATAGTAAAAGGGCCCCTTTAATTTTTTGCCTTCATGATTTTGCAACTAATTATTTTCATTTGAACTATTAACATTGCCCTTTTTATTGATACATCTCATTTACTATATATACTTCTCTTAATATCTTTAATCTTTTTTCCTTACTCAATAACTCCTTCTAACTACCTACTAGACCATCTCCAAGCCAACCTCAAACTTAGTGGCAAACTCAAATCCCTTGAAAATGGCCTCTCCAAGACAGTGGTAGATCTAGTGACAATTTGTCACTTATGAATAGTAAGTGGCAAATTTGTTCATAAATCAGATATATTTTTTCCATTTTTTATTATTTAATTTTGAGTTGTTTTTTTTTTCTTCATTTTATTGCATCAGCTATTTTTCATATAGTTATCAATGTATTTTAAATATTATGTGTAATATTATTTGCTTTTAGATTATTGGAAATAAAAAAATTTGAAAATATATAACTTAGTTGTATTGTAATATTTTGTTAATACAAACGCAAATTGTAAGTAGTAGAAATATAATAAGAAAAAATAAAAAATATAAATTACAAAGTACCATGAAATTTTCTAAATCATATAAACATTATTACATGCTAAATTTAGACTAAGAAAAACACAACAAGAATGCTAAATTTACTAGACGCAAAATTCAAAAGATAAAATTTAAGAATATTTGAGTTAAAATTTGGTTTAATGATTAGAGATAATTTTACTATTTGTAACAAATTTAGTGATAAATTGATGTTTTGGTGGTAAATTTGCCACCACGAGTTGGAGATGCTCTTATGTCTTTGTGTATTGAAAATAGAACTGAATCACATATCATTAGATTGGTCGAATGTCCCCGTAAATACACAAGTTTTGATGTCAAATTAAAGGCAAAAACTTTTGTGCACGAGGTGCACGGATCCTAGATCCGTGCACCACAATTTGATATTCATCTCATATTCAAGCCCAATTGATATACAGCCTATTTTTATTAAATTTTCGGCCCAATAATATTAATTTTCTGGGAGAAAGGAGACGCTGAAGACGCGTGAAACTGTCTGCGTCTTTTTCTCTCGTTTTCTTCAGCGTATTCTTCTCTCTCCTTCTTCAGCGTCTTCTTCTCTATCAGAAGAAAAACTCAAATTCTCAAAACTAACTTATTTTTCGTGATTTATTTTTCCATTTCGTGTTCTGTGTTTTTTTTTTTTGATTTTTTACAAATTTCGCACCTTTGTTAAATGCATAAATTAATATAACAGTTCTATATAATTTATACATAACAGTACTATTAAGTACCACTCAATAAACACAACCGTATCACTAAAATAACACAACAGTATTACATAAATTAATATAACAGTTCTGTATAATTTATACATAACAATATCACTCAATAAACACAACCGTATGACTAAAATAACACAACAATATTACATAAATTAATATAACAGTTCTATATAATTTATACATAACAGTGCTACTAACTTATACATAACAGTACTACTCAATAAACACAGCCATATCACTAAAATAACACAACAGTATTACATAAATTAATATAACAGTTCTATATAATTTATACATAACAGTACTACTAACTTATACATAACAGTACTACTCAATAAACACAGCCGTATCACTAAATTAACACAACAGTATTACATAAATTAATATAACAGTTCTATATAATTTATACGTAACAGTATTACTAACTTATACATAACAGTACCACTCAATAAACACAACCGTATGACTAAAATAACACAACAGTACTACATAAATTTATACATAACACTGTATCAATGGCGGAAATTTTTCCTTTGCGATTTTGTTAATCGATGACGCAGTTCTCCCAATTTTTTTTGAGATTCATCCTTCAATTCAAACACTAAAACCTTCAATCAATGGGTATTTGAACATTGTATCAACTTTAAACCTTCATCATCATTGTCTCATCTTCAAACCTTCATCAATGACAGAATTTTATTTTTTCAGAAACAGTATTTATGTGTTTATGGTCGAAATTTGATCAATATTGGACGTTATGTCTATGGATCGAATTCAAAGAAGAGCTTACTTCGTGGTTTGATCTATGGTTGTTGTAGTTTTTCCCCAAACTGGCGCGAGAAAACGATGAACAGTGAATTTCAGTAAAAAAAAATTTAATTGATGGCTCGTGTTATCACGCGCCATCTATTTAGAGTGCGTCCTTACTGCGAGTGTGGGGCTGTGGTTTGAATTGTTGTGCACGGATCCACCGATCCGTGCACAAGGTGTACAGCAGCGTGGCTCCAAATTAAAAGAAAAGTTTGCTATTGTATTCTGGTTTATTACTTTCGTATTGTCGATTATTTTGAATTAAAGTATTAAGTTATTTAGATAAATTAACAATCACAATCCAAATCTAAAACAAATATTTAATAAATATGAAATAACCAAAAGAATTATAAAAATGTTTATTAATCCAAATAAAAATAGGAAAATCATTTAAGAATTATTTAATTAGAAAAATAAAATTTAAAAAACATTTAAGTAAATTGAAAATTTTGTGAAATGAAACTTAATATTAGTTTAGATAAGTGTCAAAGGAATATTTAAAAAATGTGGAGAATTATTCTGACATATCTAGAATAACCTAATAAATTTTTATAAAAGTAGAAATTTTAGAATATGGTATAAGTAAATTTAAAAATTAAAGAATACAGAATTCAAAAAAATTCTGGTGAATCTTAATTTTAAAAAAAATATTTAGAAATTAGTTTGAAAATGTAGATATCACATATTAGTTATTAGATTATGTCTCAATTCAGTTTGATGTATTTGGCCTATTAGCTCAGCTGGTTAGAGCGTCGTGCTAATAACGCGAAGGTCGCAGGTTCGAGACCTGCATGGGCCATCTTTTCTTTATTAATTTTTTTTTTTTACGTTTTGGTCCCTTATCTTTTCTTCTCTATCAGAACTCCCTATTTTATTTTTAATTTTTGGTCCCTTATCTTCTTCTCTTCTCTCTCAATCTACTTCTCACTCTCAGATATATATTTGTGGATGAGACAAGTATTTGACAATTAATAGAAAAATTGAGGTTCAAACAAAATAGTATCGAAACATATAAGTCGTACATGTAAAGTTTTCTTCACCAAATTTAGTTGGCATACACAATCAAAAGTAGAGAAATAAAGTGAAATAATTCTGATTCTAATTACTATACAACATATTATACGTTTCTTCTGAATCCTCTTATTGAGTACTACTTAATGAACAATCAAACTTAAATACATAATGAAACCAAAACGAAAAAAAGGTATAATAATATAGACACACCAGTGGCTCCATGCTGATTTCATTCATTTGCTCAGAATATAAATTCTCCATTAAACATATAACTAATTGCATCTCCTTCACAACATTAACTTGATTATGAATTGCCATTTTGATCATCAAGGTTGCATAATCCACCCCACAAGTTATAGATGTCAACTGGGATAAAATCGGACCAATCATAGGCGATGTGATGAATCATGGGCAACATTAACTGAGGATTCTCTATGTTGCAAGTCTCCATGTCTGTCGCTTTCTTGTGTTCTTGTCCATTCATAGTAGCTTCTGTTTCTTGATGATCATGAGGAGATGATGCTTCACTAATATTCATGTTGTCTTTAATTCCCTGTTTATGGGAAAGGCTTCTTCTTTTGTGTTGCTGATTCTCAGTATGAGAAGAAGGCTTTCTCTTCTTGAAATGTGTTCTCCAATAGTTTTTGATCGCATTGTCTGTTCTTCCAGGCAAGTATCTTGCTATAGTTGACCATCTGTATCAACATACACAATATATCAATCAATACTTAAAAGAAATCTTGAGTTAGTTTCAAATATTGGGAGGAATTTTTGTCTTGTAACTCCTCGATCATCCAACTATTACTTTTTTCCAATGTTAGTCTGATTTTACTTGAAATGTCAATTTCTGTTTACGTTGGCACTGGAATTGAAAAATCCACATCAGCGTCCACGTGGGCAAAATTCGAAATGTTGAAAATTGAAAATTTCTCTATTAACTACTAATTTATGCATTGAAAACATTAAATAGAGAAGATTAATAGAGGAGATGAATATGTACATACTTGTTTCCCCAAAGGGCATGAAGTTCAATGATAATTCCTTCCTCTTGTGGTGTTATATGGCTTTTCTTGAGGCCAGGCCTCAAGTAATTCACCCATCTCAATCTACAGCTCTTCCCACTCCTATTCAAACCTGATTACCAAACAATATTTCATCATCTATTTTCGAATTAAATGTTTCGCAAAGAGGAATTGGATAGAGATAAACATATATATATATATATATATATATATATATATATATATACCTGCACACTTGGATACACAGCTCCATCTTCCTTCACCATTTTGCTTTACATATTCAACAAGCACCTTATCTTCTTCAGGAGTCCATGGCCCTTTTCTCCAATATTCTTGACCTGAACCACCCCAGCTCCCCATTTCAACTGCTACCATTAAACGGTGCCGTTTTGGATCAAAATGTTCTCACTGTTTTGTTGTCTCCAATTCCTGTGACAGACAACCTACACAGTCTAGCATATATAAGCTAAACTTGCATGTCACCTTCATAGCCCTTTTTATCCCACTATAATTAAATGATTTAATCATGATCTCAACTCGATATATAACACTTCAAAAATAAACAAATTAATTCTCCCTCACGGAATCTGCCACGTGTTGGGCAGCATTTTCTCCTCGTTGAATTCACTTGACCAATGTTTTTTCAACAAGTTTTGATTCTACATGTCTTTTGTACGATGAAGGACAAGAAAATTGTTTATTTTATTTTATTTTACACTAATATTAATAAATTATCATAAGATTAAACTAAATCTAGGAACATAATTATGATTATCAAGCCGTGATTTTAGTGGGTTGTTGGTGTTTTTGTCTAGGGAAATGTCATATGATCCAATTATGATGCTACAGATGTTGGTCTACGTAATCTTGAAAATCATAATCTTGAAATATTTTGGTGAAAAGGATTTAGTAATTTAATAATGATTAAGAAGGTTCTTGATGCCAAAATCAGTAATGGGGTTGATTAAAATATGTGAAGAGGACGAGAACAATGAGTCAGCTCATGGACGCGTGGACTTAGAGTTGCATTTTTAATTGGCATTATGCTACTTATAGGTGATGATGTGTATCATTACAGCAATTAAATATGTAGAAAGCTCTTTTTTAGAGGAAGATCTGTCAAAAGTAGAAAGATCCTCTATGTGTTGCAAGAGATGCTTGATTTGGTAGGGCATTACATTCTTATCGTAGAAAGTTCAATATTTAAATAATTAAGATGAGTATTAAGGAACGTAATCAATGCATATTATAAGTTTTACGTCTATATGTATGATTTTGTAGTTCTACGTGCGCCTATAAATTAAATGAGTTAAGTTGCTTATAAACTTTTCAGATTTAGGATCAAGAAAAATTAGTTGGAAATTAATCTTTAACTTAGATCAGTTGAGCTCGAACATGATAGTATTAATTTGTATCATAACTCTGCTCGCTTATAGGCTCGCGTGAGTTTTAGCTAGCTTACTTGCTATAACTTGAATTGAATTTGAGCATGTGTAGATCATTTTAAATGAGTTGAAATTGAGCTAATTATTACTAGTTAGCTCGATTTGATTCCATTACAACTTAATCTGACTTTAGTATGTATTTGGTTCTATGACAACTCATAAGTCCACTCGTTCGTAGACTCTTGATTTCAAGTTTAATTGTATGAGTTTGAACTGAACTCGAGCTTATGTTTAGTAATAAAAAATGAGTTTGAGTATATTACAATTTTCGATTTGTATAGTTTACTAATTAGACCCAATACAAACTTATCTATATACTCTCACATACGGGAGCACCATTATCCCGGACAGTTGCTTGAGCCTATAAAAGTTAACCAAAACACCATTATATTTGGTGTAATGTTTTTTATCTGATTTCGTGAATATAATTTACCTCTATATTTGATGATATCATTTATTTGTATGATATATTTACAATTTAAAATATGAATTTAAAAAATTTTAAAATACCCAAAAAAAAATTTAACAAGTTCAATGTATCAATATGAGACGTTAAGCCATTAAAATTTCTACTACATATGTACGATATAATGTTGTGTATTTTGCACACTCAAGTTAAAATCAAGGATTATTTCTTTATTTTTCACTTGTGCATTAAAGAGTATCTAAATTCAAACTGTACCCAAAATGAACTCAAAGAGTAAAGCCCACAAAATACGTGGTGAGTCGAAAAGATTGGAAGTGCATGTTAACATCTGAAGTCCATCTTTGTTGGTTTAATCACTTTTTATAAAGGGAGACCCCAACCCAACCAAAAGAAAAGGGAAAAAAATAAGCTTCTAGATAAAATCTTGGTGCATGAACAATATTGTGAAGGAATCACATATGCATAGTGGAGGATGACACCAACATGAATCAAGTCCTTGAACCTATGTAATTGAAAATTCATGGAATAAAGTACAAGATTTAGATTAATAAAAAGTAGCAAAATTTAATGAGATTTGATATCAGGATCTCATGAACATGATCTTGGTTCTCTATATTAACAACTTTTTCTATAAATATTTTTAACAAATAGTACATAAATGAGAAATTTTGTTTTTCTGATATACATGCACCATTTCTAATGATTAAATATTGTTTGGAAAAGATGAATACAAAAAATAAATGAAAAAAAAAAATCATTTTTAGAAGTCAATTCATGAACCATTAGACACAAAATTTCATCAATTTTTTTTATCAAATTCAAGAAAATTAAAATCGTATTATGAGCAAAAAGAAATTAACAGAATCAAAATTATCATACAATCTTTATATTTTATGGGACCTTGTCAGATTGCCTAATGAAGAGGATGGATTAGTCACGCAATTCTTTGTTAGAGAATTTGATGATAATAAATTACACTATCTTTTTTCCCCTCTACTACATGTTGAGCTTATTTGATATGATTGTTTGTGTCGTATATATGTATGCCCTTCATAAATTTATATGACAGGAATAATCTATACACGTGCATATAAAAAAATACATATTACTGTCAATAAATATAAGATTATGTTTATTTATTGGCCAAATAATAAAAAAAAATCCAAAGTTGTTTAGAGTTTTTTTCTCATTTTGTTCGATACTTTTATTTTTGTCAACTTATCCATAATTTAAGAGATTGATTGTTATTTTGGCTAAATTTAAATTTTAGTTAAAATTAAATGATGCGTCAAATATATGGACAGACGCATGAGCTATTTGGTCTCATAAATCACCATCTTCCTCAGCTACTAAACGTAAATGGCTTCATCCTTGGAGGTTGCCCAAAATCATCTCTACCGCCGCCTCCACTATTTGCTTCATTGTCACTCTCAAATTCAATCCCACCAAGAGCGGAGCTAGAAACTTATTGTTGAGGGTGCTAATTATATTTGGAGGACTAAATTATCACTAATTTTACCATGCCATAAACAGTGTTTATAGAAAATTTTCAAAAAAATTGGGGGCTAAAGCCCACGTACATGAGGACACGCCTTGATTACCACCATCACCACCAAACACACATGTTCAAACACCACCTCAATCACCTCCACTGGAAAATCCCACCACCCTGTTGCTTCTAATCTCGCCGCCTCTGGTTTAGCCACCTCCAATAGATGGAATCGCCTTTAACTAACTATTTACGTTTCCTTTGAAATTTTCAAACCTCACAGATGCAATTATACTCAATCAGCCTTCTGACCCTAATTCATGGCCCTAATATTTGTTTTTATTTTTGGAATCAGAGCTATTTTCCACTTCAAATATCTCACATACCTATTGTAAAACTCCCTTGATTTTTGACTCTTTTGTTGTATCATTAATTGTACATACAGATTTCGAAAAGAAAATAATGGAAGAAAGCAATAGCAGGGGAAGGGCTCAACTAAAATTTAAGAAAAAAAAGAAATTTCAAAATGCTAGCAACGGAGAAAATGGAAAGAAAACAAGAAAAATGAAAAGGTAGTGGACAAGGAGATAGAAAGAAGAACATAGACATGCAGGGAAAGAAATAAATGATAGAAGATATAATTTTTAATAATTTTAAAAATTTGAGAAAATGGAAAGAAAACAAGAAAAATGAAAAGGTAGTGGACAAGGAGATAGAAAGAAGAACATAGAGATGCAGGGAAAGAATTAAATGAGAGAAGATATAATCTTTAATAATTTAAAAAAAATTAGATTTGGGTGGCTGTAAAAAAGAAAAAAAAATTAATATAGAAACAATTTTCCAGAATTTTTTTAAGGAGATATCATGTAATATTAATTATTTAAATTAAATATTTGAGATATTTAAAAAATGTTGAGAAATTAAATGAGTGAAGAGATGATTATTAATACTTAAAAAAAATTAGATTTGGATGACTGTAAAAAAAGAAAAAAAAAGTTGACTTAAAAAATCAAAATAAAGAATTTACATATATAATGGTTGTGGAAAGAAATAATATGATTGTAAATAGAATTACAATGTGATATATGACAATCATTATGAGAATGTTAGATGGACCAAGTCTCGCTTCTATAGATAGATCAGTTTTAAGAGCCCAACATAGCATGGGCCTTGGGGGTGTTTGCAAAAGCTTTTGACAGATTTTCATCACTTATTTAAGTTTTATGAATCAGTTTTTAGTGTTTTAATTCTCTTCTAACAAATTATAAAATCTACTCGAATCTATAATTTATAATGGGCCTTAGGGGTGTTTGCAAAAGCTTTTGACAGTTTTTCATTACTTATTTAATTTATATGAATCAGTTTTTAGTGTTTTAATTCTCTTCTAACAAATTATAAAATCTATTAGAATTTATAATTAAGATGGGTCGCTTTGACAGATTCTCAATTAAATTTAAAAAAGATATCATTTTTTATTCTAATTTTATCCTTGTCAATTACATGTATAGCTTATTTAGCAAACACTTCTATTAACTTTTAAAATTATTTTACAAACACAATCTATTTTGCTATTAAATAATTTTTCCATAATCACTTTCTCAACTATACAATTTTTCTGCGCTCGGTATATTATCTACTCGGGTGCGGCTATCCGCACCCCAGACTTTACTTAACACACCCCAATTCAATTAGTTTTTAATTCAAAAAAAATACAAAATAAGTAAATTCTCATATTACCCTTTGAAATTTTAAAAAAAAATCATCCTCCATCCCCATTCCCTCTCGTCCACTGTTATCTCTCTCTCTCTCGCTCGCTCTTTCTTTTTTTTTTTTTTTCATTTTCTTCTTCAATATTTTAGGAATAATACAACAATATAGTGAAAATCATTTCATGGATCAATTAAATATGTAAAAATCATGAAAAATTTGAATAAAAATCACATTAAGAAAAGCAAAAAATCGATAAAAAAAAAACAGTTTCATTCGACCCTGGTAGGCCGAACACATAGAGGTGTGTTCGGCCACCGAGAGTCAAACATATAGAGGTGTGTTCAGCCAACCGACGTCGAACCCTTTAAAAAAAAAACAGTTTCGTTCGACCCTGGTAGACCAAACATGTCATAGTGTGTTCGACGCCTAGTGACCGAATACATGTCATAGTGTGTTCGACGCCTAGTGACCGAACACACCTCTATGCGTTCGGCCTACCAGGGTCAAACGGAACTTTTTTTTTTTTTCGTTTTCTTTACACGATTCTTATATTATATCCATATATTTATTCAATCTGTAAAATGATTAATAATGTATTATTTGTTATTTCTCAAAATTTCAAGAAGAAAAGAGGAAAAAAAAAAGAAGAAGAAGAGGAGAAGGGTTGGGCGTGATTGACGGGAGAGAGGGGAGAATGTGAGAATTTTCCTTCTTTTTTTTTTTAAAATTTCAAGGGTTAAATAGAAAATAAAATGATTTTGTATTTTTTAATTAAAATATAAAAATTTTAGGGTATGTAAAGTAAAGTTTGGGGTGCGCCGCACCCTATCTACTCCTCCCCTCGTATTTCCCAAACAACGCTCCTAACACGTCGTCTCTTTGATCGGAAAAATAAATTAAGAGAAAATTTTATCATATTCGGTGGCGGTGGCGGTGGCGGAGGGGGAAGATGAGAAGGGAGAGAGATGTCGTCGGAAGCGTTCGGGTCGGGAGCGATGGGAAAGGCATTCTTCTTCTGTAAAGGAATATTCCTTTCCAATTCCTCCCACACCGAAGGTTTCCGATCTGTGCTCCCCTTTCTTACATTCTCTTGTTTTCTTCAGATCTGTGGCTATATTCCTAATATTGAGCTGTTAAATGTTTAGATCTGGTTCTGTTTGCTCGAAAACTTGATTTTCTTTTTTCTTTTTATTTTATTTTTCTCTGCATAATTTGTGTTTGAGATGCTGTTTGTGATCGATCTCTGCTTCTGAACATGTAGGTTTAGTTTTTCTTTTTCTTCCTATTTTCACTTTACCAGTAATTATTATTATGACGATTCTAATTGTTAGGTAACATTACCATTTTGTTAGTTACACATGGATAATTTGCAGGATAATTTAAGTGATTAGCATAGGAAAACTGTATTGTCTCGAGATAATTGGAGATTAGTATTGCCCCTTGGTTTATATTTTATTGTTCTCTTGAATACACTGTTGGAATGCACAGCAACATTTGAGTGGGATTTGAGATTTGTCTTGGTGTATGTTCATCAGTCATGGTGTGGTGTAGTTGTTTGATTTGCTGAAAATTAGCAGAATATTTTAGTATCTTGTTCTTTTCCACTATCCTTGTGCTTAGGAGTATAAATGATCCAACTTTGAATGGACTAGAGTTGTTCATGTGTGTTTGTTAATCGTAAGAGGATAATTTGTATTCATTTATTTAATAATCAAACATGTTTACAAATGTTAATGAATGGTTCGCTCATGAACATGTTCATGAGTTGTTCATAAAGAAAAAGTCGAACATGTTTATATAAAAACTAAAAATTTATGTTCATAAACACTCAAAGTCTCAAATCTCAATTGAAAATAAATGAATAAGATAATAAATTTAAATATAAATGAATTATATTAGAAGACATAAATCTAAAATAAGCATAAATGAGTAGTAAATAATAAGTAGATAATCATTTAACTAATAAATAATGAATTAACTATACACGAACATTAAACAAAAACTAAACTGACAAGTTCATGATCCAATTGATAAATGGACATAAACAAACACTAACCAAGCTTGAACACGAGTAGTTTGTCTAATGTTCTTTTCGTTTACAGTTCTATTTGTTGTAGGATACTTGACATGGGGGAACTCGTAAACTAGTGTGTTTTGTAGTCTCTTCATTTCTTTACCGGACTCATAAACACGGTCAAGGTCAGTGTGAAAATATGCCTGCAATAATATTATACGGGTTTGATTTTTACATATTTGATGATGAAGCTGAATTCTCCATTGTGGGCTAACAAAGAAGATTTTGCAGAGTGGGAGATTGCAACTGGGACAAATCATTAATGACAATAAAATTTGGTGATATATGAAAATGGAGAAGGATCTAAGTTAAAGGCTAAGTAGAGATCAGATTAAAGATCAGGATAGTTTCTATAGTTAACCTTCGTAGGAAACTTTCACCTGAGTGCCTGCAAATTGATTCTATCAACTTAATATCAGATTTATTGGGTAGTAGAAGCTGATATGTAGTATTTACAAGTAGTGGAAGGTTGCTTATAAATCAATTCATCCTTTTTGATTCATGTTCAAATTGTTTGCACAATCTCTTTCAGTATTAAACTTCAAATATTTGACCAAAATCAACATCCATTTGATCAATTGATTATCAAAATCATTAAAGCTTCTCATTTCTAACTATCAATTTAATTCTTGTGCTGATCTGTTGTTTCTTGATTTGCTTATGATCTTTACACAAAGGCAAGAGGTAGAGAAGAAATTATTTGCTTATTTAGATCACTTCATCTCTTTGATAGGTGAAAGTTGTATTCCCATAAATTATTGGGAATAATTGCAGATTTTGGCATTTGGTTATGAGTTTTCTTCCCTATTCTCTTGTCCTAAGTGATGGAGGAATATGTCAATGTCATCTCGAATCCATTTGGTAAGATGAACCAAACTTATTAGGCAAAGACTATGCAGTTGTCTTGTTATAATACTCATGCTTTTTCTTGTGTCTTGTGGGAAAATCAATGCCTGTTTAAAGACATAATAACTATGGCTTGTAGCAGCATGTAATTGAATTAAAAAGGACAAAGATTTGAATTTTTTGCATTCGTTCTTATCACCAAATCATTGTAGATTTAAGTTGGGAAAGTCGCAAAATAATATTGTCTCCATTAGACGTGCTCACCCGGTTCAAAAAACCGGGAACCGGCGGTTCGGAACCGGCCGGTCAACGGTTCGGGGAACCGATGACCCGGTTCCGGTTTGAACCGAAACCGGGAACCGGCCCCAACCGGTTCGGTTTCGGTTCCAATATTTACAAACCGCCGAACCGGCGGTTTAACCGTCGGTTTACCCTATTTTTTGAACCTCCTGGAAGCCGATACCGCGGTATCCATAATGGGTACCACGGTACTGAGATGCAGAACCAAAAAAAAAAAAAAATCTTAGAAGCTGATACCGCGGTACTGAGATGCAGAACCAAATATTTTTTTTTTTTTTTTTAAACCGGAAACCGAACCGGCGGTTCCGGTTTAACCGCCGAACCCCCATAGTTCGGTTCCGGTTTGGGGGTTGGCGGTTTGCCGAACCGCCGGTTTGAACCGCCGAACCAGCGGTTTGCAAACCGTGAGCACGTCTAGTCTCCATCTATGAGTTAGAAATATATATCTTACGGTCATTTATAGAAGCTATCCTGAATTTAATCTTTATTTTTTGGACAATTGATATTTAGTCTTTATGGATAAATTATTGCCTGAAACTTTTACTCCTGAGTTATTATATTCCCTTTAAAATATTTTAGAATTTAAAATAACAACTAGATAAACCTTTATTACCTATGTGAACTGACTATATGGATATGCTGAAAAATATATATTCTTGTCTATATTCCAGTGCAATATGTCCTTTTTTATGGAGTAGTTTTTTCCAGTCTTTCATACTTAACTTTTTCCAAGTCATTGTAGTAGCCAGTAGGGCATCTTCCGATCTTCTATGTATGTCTAAATATTCTCCTAGTTTCTCTGATTTTTATCATCTATTAATAGAATAGCTGTTTTCTATTTTGTTAGTATTACGACTTAATTACCTCGTAAAAACAATAAGAAGAAGAAAAAAACCCACTTTAAATAGTTTAGTGCAAGTATAAAGGAGTAAAATGAATAGTATTTGAGTAAAGGAAGTAGCTACAGTAAAATCAACAAAAATATTCAAGCTTTTTTCCATTTTATAGGTGTATTTTAACGTTAAGAAGTTTGATTTTAACATATAGTAGTAATAAATAATTTAAAGATATAATCTATAGATAAATAATGTTTGAAATAGTAATCTGAGGTAATCTAAGTTTTCATAGAAGTTATGTTTGTATCGAGGCAACTGAAATGTGAGAATTTAAAATAAATGGATTTCAAAGCAACTCAGATCCCTCACAATTCAGTTTTAGAATGAAAATAATTTTTTTTGTATCAACCCAATCAATAATCAATTGATTTGGTACAATAAATTTGAAATCAATTCCCTAATCCTTCAACCAAACACAACCTGAAATCAATCATTGCACCTTATTGGTGTTACTAGGAACACATTTTTCAGATTAGAACACTTTTTGGATCAGATACTTTGCATCATCATCCATTATTTAAGATTTCATATTCAATTTGCCAGTTAAGATGGATGGCGTTATATTTCAAGTAATTACGTTCAAAACTTTGTCTGTTTCTATTCAGGATTCATTTTTTACCTTTGATTCTTATGGTGTGTCCTAAGAGATAAAAACAAAGTTATCATCGAATTGTACGAAATGCACGATAAATTTTTCAGTAATAGTTGACAATGTGGTAGTCCTCGTTCATCAATAGCTTACTTATTGTAATAATTCTTGTATCATGACAACAAAGAATCCAGATATGTCAATGTCATATAATCATTAATAAACTCAAGATTTGTAGCATTCTATTGGATGTGTTTAATACTTCCAAAAGCTAGTTTCCCTTGACCTCACCTGCCCCTCTTACCATTTCTTTGAACTTCAAAGATCCCTTCATAAATCCTATTACTATCAATCCTTTATTTCTCTCTCTCCTTACTCTGAATCTTGCATTAACATAGATTTCTTGATTATGAATTCTTCATCTTCATCAACAAAGCCTGATGTAACCTTGTCCCTAAGCTTGCCACCAAGAAATGATGGTCTAAAGCCCCAAGAAAGGGGTATCAAACTAATCCAACTCTTGCTTAATTGTGCTAAGCATGCTTCCTCCGGTAATCTCCACCATGCCGACACCTGTCTCCACCAGATATCAGAGCTGGCCTCCGTTTCCGGTGACTCCATGCAACGCTTGGCTGCTAGGTTTGCCTCGGCCCTGGCGGCCCGGTTGATCAAGCGATGGCCGGGCCTTTACAAGGCCTTGAACAATGGTGAGCTGATTGGTTGTGATATTGATCGAGCTAGGTCCATTTTCATTCGGGCTTTCCCTTGTTTGCGCTTTGCATATGCGGTTATTAATCGGACCTTAGTTCAAGTCATGTTAGGCGAGCGTGCGATCCATGTTATTGATTTGGGCTCCGGTGACCCAAAATTGTGGGTTCCATTTGTTCGGGCCGTGGCGGATGGGCCTGACGGGCCCCCACATTTGAAGATCACTTGTGTTGGTGTGAACAAGGAGGCTCGAAAGAGGTTGGAGGATGGGGTTGCAAAAGAGGCCAAGAATTTGAACATGGAATTAGAGCTCAATTTTGTTAATGTTAAGCTTAAAGAGTTGACTTTGGATATGCTAAAGGTAAAATCAGGTGAAGCGTTAGCGTTGACATCGATTTTGGCCCTTCATGTTTTATTGGCTGAGGATGATTCAATGGATGCACGCTTTGGGCCAAGCAAAGCAAATCAAGTAAAGGAATGTAAACGAGTGAAGAAGTTTCTCGAAATGATGAAGTCAATTGGGCCAAAAATTGTGTTGCTGGTCGAGCAAGAGTCGAACCACAACTCAAGCCGTTTAGTGGATCGATTTGTCGAAGGGTTGCACTTTTACAGTGCTTTGTTCGATTCAATAGATGTTACATTTGGGGGGTTCTCGTGCTCAGATCGCACAACATTAGAAGAAATGTTTGGAAAAGAAATTGAGAATATTGTGGGAGGAGAAGGGATAGATAGAGAAGAGAGACATGAGAGGTATGCAAAATGGGCCGTTAGGTTTTCACGGGCCGGGTTTAGGCCCGTTAGATTGTGGACTGAAACATTGGAGGAGGCCCGGAAAGTGGTGGACGCACATCAACCAGCTGGATTTAAGATAATAACTCAAAAGGGAAGTTTGATGATTTCTTGGCATGATAGGCCCATTTATGCAGTATCAGCTTGGGGATTATTTTAGATCTCTCTCTCTTTCTCTCTCATTATTCTTTTATGTAGTATTTTTGTTTGATCATTGTACATGGGGTTGTAAAAGAATCAAACTTTTTTGATTCGATTTGATATTTGAATTCGAATTCGAAAAATGCAAATAAAAATCCGAATAAAAATATTTTTTTATATTCAAATATTATCCGAATACGAATATGAATATCATCATATTCGATTCGAGTATTTGCGAATATATTCGAATAATAATAAAAAAATAAAAAAAAAATATATATATATAATTTTAATAAATTGTTAATAAATATTTATTTATAAATATATATATTCGCAATCCCAGTCTCAGGCCAGATTCACAAATCATGAGTCTCATGGGCCCTTTTTGGTTTAATTTTAGGGTTTTGGCCCAAAGCTTTGTATTCATTTATTTGATAAATATTTTGGATGTTAATTTGTAATTTATTGGTTTATGAATTATTGCACTTAATACAAAGAATTGATAGATTTTATTGCTTATTATAAGTATTATATAGGTATTGTATCATATATGTATATGCTAGCTCTATGCAATTTGATATTATTAATTTGGAATTAAACAAATATTTGGAAAAAAAAAAAAGTGAAACTTCCAAGTTCAAATCCGAATTCGAATGAAACATTCGAATCGAATACGAACTTTGTATATTATTCGAATAATAAACGAATATGAATACGAATATTCGAATAATAAACAAATACGAATAGAATATCATGATATTCGATTCGATTCGATTACAATCCTAATTGTACATATTAACTTATAGAACTAGCTATTTTATCCATGATATTTTTTTTTACACACATTATATATATTAGTTTTGTTTGGGTGGCTTAAAAATAAATTGTTCCGATTGGAGATGGAACAGATCTCCTGAAAATAAGATGGGAAAGAGATGCAATTTTTGACCAACCGAAAATTCTCTCGTTTTCATTAATGAATTTTAATTTATATAAAATGGAGGGTATCACCCACTACGATTCTACTAGTTAAAATAAAGTATCTAGTGGAAAATGTTAAAAAGTTGAGGGAACATGGAATACTTTTTCTATCGATGTAGATTAGATATGTAGTGACAATCCAGATAATTTTGAATATTATTGCATTGTTAAATTGAAATTCTTTGAATAACCCATTGACAGGAAAATTAATAACAGGAAAATAAGAACCAGTTAATATATCTTTTGTTCATGTTTGGGCCTTAACAAAGTTACATGCAAAACAATAGATAAACTTGTTGTGGTCTCAAATTAAAATCCTTCAATAATCAAATTAGGTTGCGTCTACTTCGCAAGTTTGGGATTAACTTGGATAGGATAAGGATGTGATATATTTGGGATAGGGATAAATTTAAAAGATCTATCATAGATTTACTTTTCATGTTATTTTGTATGATTAGATTATTCACAATCCAATTAAGTGTTTACTTGAAAAGCTATCTAAGGTGATAAGAGTTAAAATTACATAATTAGCCCTAAATAAAAATCCAAATTTTCAAGCCATTTTTAAATATCAACGCCAAGCTTTTCCTTTCCATCTTCAAAATGAAGAAATGTTGATTGTCACTTTCCCGTGACTTGGTCGCGCAGATCTAGCGGAGCTTTTCCTTTCCATCTTCAAAATTTCTTCTTGATTGTCACTTTCACGTTTATTGGCCGCAGATCTAGTAGGAGGTAATGGGGAGTATGTAGTTTAGTCGCAGATCCAAAAGAAATAGCAAATCATTTGTTTTCGACAAATCTGCTTCTTGGATCGGGTATAGATTTGAGGGGAGTGAATTAAATTGCAGTGAGTTAAAGATGCACCTAAACTTGGTGAATGCAAAGAGTTTCAACTCCACAAATCGAAGATAACCACGAAGATTGAAAGATGGATGTCTATCTAATTTGATGGTTTGGGGATAAACTTCTTGGTCTTCAGGAATTTTCAATTTCGAAGTAAGATTTTCTTCCTTCTATCCTTTAATTAATGTTCTAGGTACTTATGATTTATATAATTTGAATTTGAATTGTGCGTGTTTTATGTTTGAATGTAAGTAAAATGTATTGTCTTTATTTCAGGTTTTTTTGAGGTCATATAAATTCACATTGAAACTGTCTAATTAATATTTTGTATTTCAATTCTTACTATTTATTGTTGTTGAGACGTCTCATGGCTGATTCATGTGCTCATGTAATGAATTGTTCATTTAATACAAAATATATAACAAATTATTAGAAATGAAATGCTTTGGTATAAAAAAACAAAGTTTAAATACAATCATCCATCAATATTTATTGAAACTTTGTGTTCGTGTGCTAGAATTAAGGGGAAGTACATTTTATGGAACAAAATTAAGTCTAAATAGTTTTGCAGACTGATGATCAGAACCCATTTGGGAACAGAGGATTAATCAAGTTGTTACCCAAAATGTGTAATTAATTACTAATTATAAATATATGCACATGTCCAATAATTAGTTTCTATCCATAGATTCCTTTTTGTTTTGTTTTGCATATGCTGTTTAGGGTTTAGCTTGTTTTTCATGTATGTTGTGTGTCCATGTAGAGTCACTTATAACTAAAACAATAAGATTGGGGAAACATAACTAACATCTAAAAAGAAGAAATTTTGAAATGTAAGAAATTGGTATAATGATTAGAAAAAGCCCATAACATAATTACTGTTAATGTGAGTCCTATATTTGTTGCTCGATTATATTTTGAAGTGTTATATATATTGCCTTCAACTTGCTCTTGTATTGTGTAGATTTATCTTTGGTTTTAAAAGTGTTGGGATTTAATGTCTTTAATTCAAACTGCCATTTTGTTATTGTCGTATACCTGCTCTCGTGTATACATCTAAGACAACAGACAACCGTGGTCGTAGATTTGCAAAGTGTGGCGTAACCTCGGTAAATTCATATTTTCCATATCTTTCGAATATAAACACATTTTTTATGATGCATAAGATTGATTCCATTAATGCAGGGTAAGAAATACAAGTTTTGGGATTGGGTTGACCCCCCAATATGCACACTCTGTACCGAAAGAATTCCAGAACTGACGAAGATGGTTGAAGACCAAAAGATCACAATTGAAGTTTTTCGAAGTAGGGATGCAATCTATGAAAGTACTATGTGCGAGTTGAAAGAGGAGAGGAAACATTGGTGTGTTATTGTAATAAAGGTGGTCTCCATTATAAATTGAGTTCTATAAGACATGTAATAATAATAATCATAATAATAATTTTGGGATTTTGTATTTAGAACCATATATCATTCTTACTTGTAATAAAACCTGAGATTTTCAATTATGCCCCAGTAAAAATAGTTGCACGAGTCCAAACAATTTTAATGCAATCCATCAGACTCTCAAAATTAGTCTTGTAATTAACCTAAGTTAATTACAACACGAATTGGTTCCAATTCATAACTGAAAAATAATTAGTTAACTATGTTACAGACGATAACCACTATCACTTCATCAGAAGGACATTTCATTTCTTACTGTCAAAAGTGTAGCTATCAAGAGACGCTAAAATTTAATTCAACTAGATCAGCAGTGTTCATGATTTGTTTAGATACGACCATCAATCTATGTATTCCATCCGAGCTTGATCCTCAACAGGGAGACTAAAAAATAGTTTGAGATCTTTGTTGTTGTTCACCAATGTTTTCGCAACAACAATTTGTTGCTCAACAGTTAACACCCCTAACTTCCCCAATGCTTCATGAACAGCTGCCATTTTCTTAGACATTGCAAACTCATATCCAATAGATTGTGCTATTTCTCCAAACCTTTCATCAGTTCGATCGCAAAACCTACCCATCAACTTCATCATTTGTTCTGTTGTTGTATCATGTTGTTTATCTTTTACATTGTTTCTTTTTTTAGCAGACGAGCTACCCAAATCTGGTGAGGGGGAATTGATCTCATTGTCCTCAGATAAGTTCATAGAAAACTCACTGGCATTTGCATTATCTTCATCAACCAGCTGATCTTGATCAGCGGTGTTCAGGTCCTCTGCGTGTTCACCCGTAGCCTTATCTTTGCCAAAGATCTCACTCCAATTTGAATACATTGGCCATGGTTTCAATCGCGTTCCCTTTGCATTTGTATCGGTATACAAATTAGCAAGAAAAATAGTAGTTAAAACCTGCCACAACTATTGAATCAATTGCAAATGATAATCAAAATCATTTCACCTTTATGTAGTCATCCCACACGGTATCACTTTTGACTATAACCATATTATTAGATTCATTCCCGTTAAATCTAGAGCGGCTTAACATACATTGAAGACTCCCATGATTTTTCTTCCATACATGAATTTTAGAACTTATATGGGGTTCTGCACGAAGGTTACTATGAGGAAGTAGTCTTCGCATCACTCTCTCAAGATCTTGTAGGTAACCAGCTCGAAAACCATTCTCACATTTCCACCCTTCAAGAACAATCTCTTTCAACGCTTGTAGAAGACCTTTTTCCTCTGTTTCAGACCAAACACGACGTCGTGTTTGTGGAACTTTTTCCTTTACCATTTGCCTGGTGGTTATTGCTCGCGACATCCATCAGTCCTACATATACATAAACTCGGAATCAAATTGATATATCTTTCTAATATACGTAAAATAAACATATATTTACCACAAATTCCAGATGAAATTAAATGTGAAATATAACACCATAATAAAATTTAGCCATACACCTCAAAATTAAGATTGAAATATAGTATATATATATATATATATATATACACAGACATATATACCCAAAACAAGAGAGAACAGTGACATTCAAAAAAGTGTTAATCTAGAAATTCCCTAGAGTAACTAAAACTATCGTCTCCATTCATTGTACTTTGATCCAGCTAAATCATCTCTCCAATTGCTCCATTGTGGGGGTGCTCTCGATCACATCTATAAAATCATCAGCATCTTTGTTCATCACAAATTGAGCTACCTCGGCTTCCATCGGATCTACGGGCATAGTTTTTCGGATAAAATTATGGACTAGGCAACAAGCCATAATCATACGGTTCTGTATTTTTATTGGATAAAAACTAGCACTTCGAAGAATAGCAAAACGTTTTTTAAGCAAACCAAATGCTCTCTCTATCACATTTCGAGCCTTCGTATGTTTCATATTGAAAAACTATTCTTTATTCGCTGGTGCAGGACTCCTCACCCCCCAATCATTCAAATGATAGCGTACACCTCGATAAGGGGTTAAAAAACCATCGTCATTCGTATACCCATTATCACATAGATAATACTTACCTGTACACAAATACAATATATTTTATTAGAAACTTTACCATATATAAATTATACATTGTTGCTCATAATAAAAAAATTAGAGATTCATGCTTGCTCAAAATATGCCACAACATAGATAATTGAACTTGATCGACAATACTTGTTATTCACATGTCATTAAGAAATAGCAAAAAGTTGTCATCTTTGTATCAACTATAGCTCAAATATCCCTCAAACCAATATTCAAACATGACACAATATGCTTTGTAAGCTACTATATTTAAATAACTATCACTTCATGACTTAGAAACATGTATAGGTTGCCGTAATTAACAATTTAAGAACCTGAGAATCTTGGTACAAATATCCATTCACTTTGCATTCTGGATGATAATGACAAAATGATGTCCAATTGAAGAAGAACAAATAAGAAACCTTCAAATTAGCTAAAATTCAGCTAAGCTAGAACATACAAATATCAATCCAATCATTGAACATATGTATTGTTTGAGTACAAGTAGGTTATATATAAGAAAATGATATAATAAAAATTTGTACCTCTAGGGATACGTAATCCATTATTTCTTGATACAACATCTCGTAAAACACGTGAATCTGCTGCACTTCCTTCCCAACCAGACAATATATATGAGAAATTCATATTAAAGTCACAAATAGCTAGCACATTCACTGAAATTTGTCCTTTCCTATTTCGATAATGGCCCCTGTCAGATTTCTGAACCGTTACGTTGACATAAGTGCCATCTAATGCACCCAAACAACCCTGGAAAAAAAAATACAGTCCATATTAAAGGATAAACATATTATAACAGTAGATATTCATTAAAAAAAATTCAAGATATTACCTTGAACCATTTCCAGCGTTCATTGGTGCAATCTCCTTCAATCGCAATTGGTTTCACGAGCAATATGTGATGTAGTCTAATAATGGCATTTAAAACTTTGTGAAAGTGTTTGCTAACAGTTCTGGTGGATCTTTTGTAGTTTGATTTCAAAATACGTATTTTGTGTGATGGGCAAGCACATACAAGAATGTAGCCAATTGCTCTGTATTAGTACTATTCCTACTAGTTTTAAGACCACCAGTCGTCTCCAAATGATGTAACAATTGAGAGAATGCTTTTCTACTCATCCTCAAATGATTTATACATTCCTCGTCGGAAATTCCAACAACCAAACGTAAAAAAATTAGTTGTTTTGGGATTCTACGTATCAAACTATAACGTTGTCGAAAGTTTACATACATATCAGATGATATTTGAAGTCTATGATGAAGAAAAAAGATGTTGACCATTTTCAAGAAAGATACACAGACATTGATTATTTCTTGTAACATAACAAAAATTTCATCATCCCCCAAGGTTTGATATGTTTCGTCAACATCCATCCTACGCAACCAACATACAACAAAGAAACAATAAGAAATACTACTCTCTGTATAAACTATTATAATTAATTATGTTGAGCTTAACCTCTTAATTATGCTGAGATGAGAACAATCCAACTAAACAAATAGCATAGATCAGACATAAGAAATATGATTATATCGCAAATTGTCAAACCCATTTTGCTTTGTCATTCTACATTAACATCCAAGACAGATTATGTCAACACGTAGCACTAATTAATAGTTTCCAACTAATATGCAAAATCATTGATATACAGTGGGATAATGGTTACTACATATACTAATTCCAACTATTATGCAAAATCTAGCGATTTAAACTGTCATTCTTTCTCAACAATTTCTAAATTACTCAACAAGAATTTTTTTTCATAATATATGCACAATTTCAAATCCACAGCTAAACCTTGTTGATGGAACCATTAAAGAACTTAAAAAATGAACAAATGTAGAGAAAACTTTACCTCAGTTCTCTTACAAATAAACGTTGGTGCTATGTCTTGATGGTTGTCTCTCTGTTCGCCCACACCACTGACGACGAGATTTAGCGCCTCCTCTGTTCAACGCACCACTTCACACTTCTTTTGGATTTGCTAGATTTTTTGGAACTAGGGTTTGTTCTTGGTGATTTCTACTTTGGTTTGTTTATGGTGATTTGTTTCCTCACGACTGACTTTGCTTTCAATTCTTATAATTTTTGGTAATTTCATAGGTAAATAAGGGCATAATAGGTAATTCAATTTTAATGTTATGAGGGATAAAAATTATCTTGGGGTGGATAGTGGGATTAGTATCCCTCTATTTATCCTATTTTTCCTCCTTATCCCGAGCCAATGGATGGGCCTCACTTTTACTAATTAACAAAGTAAACATGGGATATTGTGGGATAATTTACTCCTATCCCACTATATCTTTATAAAGAACTAGAAAACAACAGTAAAGATCATGAGAATGTGAAAAACTATTGGTAGCATGATTAAAGAGTATTTATATGATATTGATGCACATGCTTGTAACATGGAATGGTGCTACTATACATTTGTTGACGTTTATGCTCTTGGTGTGGCCACATTTGCCACTTATAAATAAATTGAAATGAGTTTAGGTTCAAGGCATTGATAGCTTATCCTATTTGAATTTGAATATTTTAAAAGTAGAATATTCATTTACTCTTTTACCTAACACTCAAACAGGCTAACATTTATTATTATTATTATTATTATTATTATTATTATTATTATTATTATTATTGTACAATATGCTATATAACTATAAAAGAATTAAAAATATATATTTTATGTATATAGGGCACATGTTATATAAGCCAAATGTTCCTCAAAATTCTTTATGTACTTTTTATTCATTTTAATTTAAATATTGAGAGAGAAAATAACCCAAATTAAAGTTAATTGATTTAAAAGATTAATGAAACTTCCAAACATATTAATTAATGAAATTAAATCATTTTACAATAAACAAAATCTTAATTGTATACAAATAAATAAAAATTAATAATTGATCAAAACGTAAGAGAGTTAAACTATTCAGTGATATAAAAAATTAAAAGAAAATGGTTGAAGAAGTAAATTACCAATAAAGGAAAAGGAAAATTAAAAAAAACTTAAAATTATAATTACACTTGTCGTAGCCTGTAATTAAAATCCTTGAATAATAAATTTATTATTGTGAATAACTATTGTTACCAACTTACCATGTATGATTGAATATTTTTGACATTGATATCCATGCTTATAAAATGGAATGGGTTATGAGTGTAAATGACATAATATAATTTATGAGTAATTAGGTATTGGTTAGTAAAAATATTAAATCCAAGTTGAGTCAGAGTTGGTGGAGGAGAATCCAGCTCGATGGTTACAAAAAGAAACAAACTTCAGTAGGAAGAAGATGGAAGGGGGCCCCGCAACCAGCCAACACTTGTGTACGCAGGTCGCGTATGTAAATGAGTACCTTGGCCCGAGCCTAAAGTTGATCCGTGATTTGCACTCCACGTGCATGAGAGAGAGTTTTATTGCTACACTTACTTATCTTCCACTAAAGAGAAACTCCTTATAAACTAATGAAATAAACTAGCATTTCCCGACATGGGACAAATCTTGCTCAAGGTCTTAGGACTCCTTCCAAGTGGATTCAACATTACCACTTTAAAATTCAATTTATCATCTACCCATAAATCATTTTGGGCAAGTTACACATCGTCTCGAGCCCTTTTCGAGGAGAACACATCCCAACATTTAATTTCCTCATTGGGTATGGGACCCACACAAATTATTGCCCCAAAATGGGCATAAAATTCAAAGTTTTCCAACAAAAATATCACACTGACACATGAAAATATAATTGGAACGAACAATGTAATATCTCTCATGTTTTTTATGGTTTTATATGGTGTAATTAAATATTTCGTAAATAAATGTGTTAAATAAAAAAAAATCATTGGAAAATAAGTGTTAGACTTGTACATGTCGAAAATTGCATGATTTGAACAAGTTGAACATAATAGCCTTTGTTCGACCTATTTGAATTGAACACTATAGAATCGTTCGACCGAAATAAGTCGAACACAATTTGTTCGACATATTTGAGTCGAATGTCCTTCTCTATATTTGTTGCTTGGTGGTCAAATATATTTCTTTATATTCGATCAATAAGGATCCAACGACTATTTTAAAAAATTTTGTTTGTCAAACTTTTCACAAAATCTTCATTGTTATTGTTACTTATTTTTCAAGAATTAAAAAAAAAAAAAAAAAAAACTCGTGGTAGTGGGCAGCTAAAGCATGAGAGAGAGTTGGGGGAGTGGCCAAGTGGGAGAGAGGGCAGGGGTTCAGATTTTTCATTTCTTTCTTCTGATTTTTTTTTATTGAAGGGTAAAATTGGAATTTACTGAAATGTGTTTAGAAAATCGTGGGTGATGTAATTGGGCTTCAAATATAAAGACCATTATGAGTTTGGGCTTGAAAGAGATCCTAATGTGAGTTTTTGTTTAAAAATAAAAACTGAATAAATAATTTTCGTTCGCGAGACAAACTTCAAAACCCTTCCAAAAAATTCAGCGGAATATCTCTCACCAGTTTCCACACAGTAAGTAGGGTTTTATAACTTCCCAATTCAAATTTACTCACACATCACACTTCATATATACTATTTATATCTTGATTTGATATCACCCGTTTCGGCCATCCCTCCGCCGCAATAGCCGTCGTTACTCCGCCGTGAATATGTCCGGTTCTGATGAAAAAATGGTAGATGAAGAGAACCACCAGATTGGCGCTTCCGAAGCGACGCCGTTTGATATTAATGATTTCACCGTAATCAAAGAAGGGGAGGCTGAGATTCTAATGCACGTCAAGAATGAAGTATTTTATAACAAGGCCCAGGTTTGGTTTGAAAATATATTGTCCTGTTCATGTTAATTTATGTTGATTATTTTAGTTTAGTTAAGTTAAAGAGTTATTTTACTGGTTTTTAGTTTAGATGGAATAATAATTTGTTTCTGCTATTGATATAACTAATTGGTAAGTGCTTTTAATTACATAAATAGCGTTTATTTTATATGATTTTGAAAAAATAAATCAATTTTTTTTGGTTGGTGTTCTAGTGTTTTGGTAATTGAGGATTCTGTTTAGGTCATTGTTCTATGAAGAAGTCTTAGCTTTGGAATGTGATGGCAGGTTAATAACAGGGACATGTCTATTGCCGTTTTGAGGACATTTATATCGAAACGCAAACAAGAGCATGAAACTATGCGGTCTAGGAAAATGAAAAATGGACCCAAGGTTACAGAGGAACCTATTGTTGAACCTGAATCTGAATTTCCAATAGATGATGTAGTGCAAGAATCTAATGGGGAATGTGAACTCTCTGAAGAAATATGTCAAGATGAACCCTGCAGCAACTCAGCAGATCCTGCTGCCAGCCATGGGGGAAAAGGCCGAGGAGAATTGAAGCCACCTCGTGTTTTGGAGGTCATTGATTGAGTTCATGTTATTATTGTTACTCTTCTTTTTGGAAATAACTATGCTATTGATATTCACGTTTTCATGTATCCGTGGCTGACACATGTTGCACTTGTGGTTCATAGGCACTATCAGCCTCCGGACTTAGAGCTTTGAGATATGCTCGTGAAGTGGATGGAATTGGACAAGTGGTTGCTCTGGACAACGATAAAGGTAATTATAGTAATTGTGCAACACAATCTAAGTTGGAGTGCTTTATTGTTTACAGTGCCTTTAATTTTTTTTATGTGAGTACAAATCCACTGAGGAAGCCTCTCTCTCTCTTTCTGCTTTCTTGGTGCTGCCTGTAATTTGACAAGACTCATGAGTGAAGTGTTAATTTTGAGCTCTTTTGCAGCTTCTGTTGAATCTTGCAGGAGAAACATTAAATTTAATGGTTCTGTGGCATGTTCAAAGGTGGAGTCACACCTTGCTGATGCTAGAGTCTACATGCTTACCCACCCTAAAGAATTTGATGTGGTATGCATCGGGAAATATTGGAGTCAGATTTCTTATTCTGCAATCTAAATGTATTGAACTGAAAGAGAAAAATGCTGCCAAAATTCTAATTTTCTTTAAATCAGGAGGGAAACATATCATATATAATCACGAAAAAGATGTACTACAAACTGTTGATGGAGTTCCATTTGCATTAGTAAGTGGTACATTACCTGGATGGCCTTCCATAATGGTTTGGTACAATAGTATCATTAGATATCCATTGTGTAGCATAATAAATTCATCAGTATAATTTGGTCTGTCAAGATTCTTGAATTTCTTTCATCATTAGACACTATTTTACTGTCACGGTTGTGCATCTCCATATAAGTTTGATTTCTCTAGTTTGTAGTTTGTACTTGTGAGACCGACGTGTTGCTAGAATATGTTTTTGGTATACTTATGTCGATCAAATCTGTCTGGAATTTCACTGTCTTTTATCCCTGGATTGCATTACAGGTTGATCTCGATCCTTATGGTTCTCCATCTGTTTTCCTCGACTCTGCTGTTCAATCAGTTGTTGATGGAGGAATATTAATGTGTACAGCAACTGATATGGCAGTTCTCTGTGGGGGCAATGGTGAAGTGTGCTATTCCAAGTAAGATTTACAATTAAAAAGTGAGTAAGTTGGCCTAATCTTTGCAGCCACAAAAATTATTTCTGACTTGATACTTAACTAGATATGGTTCTTACCCGTTGAGAGGAAAGTATTGTCACGAGATGGCGTTGAGGATCCTTCTTGCATGTATCGAGGTACCATCATTTTATGAGTTCTTGCCTTCAACAATTGAATATTTAAGTCCTTTTGTATATGTAGCTGATGATCCTAAATTACCTTATAAGCTCTACATTTTTATTCTCTATACTTGTTTTTTAAATTATCCTTTTGTATTCATACTTGATTGTACTAATTGGAAAAAAAAAAAAAAAAAAAAAAAAACATAACCATTAGTATCTTGGAAATTTTAGCACATTTGTTTTTAAATTTTTGTTAATTAAAACTTGAATTTTCTTTTTCTTGCAATTTGAATAGCTGCTTAGATTTAAAGAAATTAAATGGCTTATTGTCCTTGTTCAAATCTTAAGTATTATTTTACCTTGATTTATTAACAATTTTTTACAATCTATATACTAATATTTAAGGGAAAAAAAACAAATTAGCGCAACAAATATATATTGAATTTTATTTGATCAATTTGATTTTTAAGTTTAGGTAGTTGTTATAAGTCCTTAATTTATCCAAAGCATGAGTTTTGAGCAATCTATCCATTTTCATATTTGGAGATGGTGATTTTTTTGGGTGATGTAAGTGAAATAAAATAAAATGGGTAAATTGATGCAAAATGGGATTACTATGAGTAAAATGATATTGAATGAGAGTTAATGAGATGAAATAGAAGTAAACTTTTTCTAAAAATATAAAATAGTGATTCAAATTGCCCCAAAAAAAAAAAAAGAATAGAAAAGGAAGAAAAAGAAAACAAAATCAATGGAATTGTGATTTATATACAATTTTGGTAGACAAGTTCAGAAACATAATTGTCGGTTTTAATTTAGTAACTTCTATCCTAAACTACTTGTCTCAGATAGCTAAAATGTCATTTTCAATTGTTAGTTACGTTATTAACTTATTGCATTATCACCTTCTCAAGACATCCACTTAAAATGCAGAGCCATGCAAACCGCTATAAGAGATACATTGTTCCCGTGCTATCGGTTCAAATGGATTTCTATGTACGAGTTTTTGTTCGTATATATACGTGAGTGAACTCTAATTTTCTTAATTCATGTACATTAGTGTTTTTTAATGGATGTGCTTGATTTATGTAAGTAATTGGTTACAGTTCTGCAAGTTCAATGAAGAACACTCCACTAAAGCTATCATATGTGTATCAGTGCACTGGATGTGATTCTTTTCATCTTCAGCCAATTGGAAGGACTGTCTCTAAGGTACATATTGACATTTGTTGGACACTTTTGTGATGCATAAACTTGGCTGCATAATGTATTCACATCCCTTGGCCTGAAAATTAGATGTTTGCTGCACAATATCCCGATTTACATAATTAAGGTCTCTGATTTATCCTCTTCGTTAACACACATCACAATGTTTGTATTGTGCTTTTATTGTCTGCATAGAACACCTTGTATAAGCAAATTTTGCGGGTAGTCGTTTCATTTCTCAGAACCTTTTTGCTCTAGGTTCTCTTTTTGGTTGGCATGCACCTTGAAAAGATGATGGAATCCTGATTGTTCTAGGGACTAAAATATCCTCTTTTTTTAAGAGTTTAAGGGCAGAGGAAATCTCTGACTCAGCATAATACTACGAATCTAAGTTCCACTAAAATCACTTATAATAGCAGAGTGGGTGATGTTTTTCCGCATACCATGGAAGTTATTATGCTGAATATTGCTTTGTGTTAGTTTCAGTCATCATTCTAAGCTGGCTAGCCTCTTTGAATAATACATCTTACTCACATTTTTATTTTTTCCTTTTCAATTACCTTTAGAATACCAGTGTAAGATATCTTCCTGGATTTGGACCTGTTGTTGGCCAAGAGTGCAGTGATTGTGGCAAGAAATACAATATGGGTGGGCCCATATGGTCTGCTCCAATTCATGATATGGAATGGGTGACTTCCATTCTAGGAGATGTAAAGTCTATGAAGGATCGGTATCCTGCTTTTGGTCGGATCTCCGCTGTATTAACTACAATTTCTGAGGTATGCCATATTCTCTCAGCAGACTTTCAGTCAATGTTTATTTGTTGGTTTTGGAATATTATTCAAGAATCTAGACATGGTTTTAAATATTAGGCACTTGATATTGTGGTAGAAACCTATTTTGCTAATTGATTTGCTGGAAATCGCAAGAAATTTCAGAAAACGTGATGATATTTCTAATACCTATAATTTATAGTGGAGAATAACTTTAATGTCAACGGTTTTTGTCAGTCACTTGGTAATAAAGTCTAACTTTGACATAATGATAAGAATGTTCTTTTACTAACTTCAGCTTTCTCTTTTATTTCTTTTCAATTTTTCTTAAGAAACACAATATCTCGTGTTTGTACTGAAAATTATGAAGACTGTTATGATTTATTCTTGTTCTCTTCCCATCCTCGCTTATGGCACGATTTACCTGAAATTTATACTAAAGCCTAATATTTTGTGTTCAATTTTGGAGTCAATTACAATTAAACCTTTGATACGTCATTTTCTTATAAGTTAAATAGCTTTTGAAGAGATTCTATATTGAAAAGAAAATTGAGTTGTTTCAAAATAGAATCAAATTATCAGTTGGTGTCTATTCTTGTAGAGTTTTATATTTACTCTTCTAGTGGCAACAATTTTTACGGAGGACATATTTTATTAGTAATCATTACTTAAAAGAAGTGACTTATCAACAAGTTGTGACTTAATGCTGTTTTTTTGTTAAATGAACATTTAAAGCAATAGGGAATGGCTATAGAATGTCTTGACTTATTTTTTAGATTGTAGTCTTACATATTAGATAGATCGCATTCTTACATATTTCAAGTGCCTTGTGTAGGAATTACCAGATGTTCCACTGTTTCTAAGTTTGCACAACCTCTGTGCAACATTGAAATGCACTTCTCCTTCAGCAGTTGTATTTCGTTCTGCTGTGATTAATGCGGGATATCGTATATCGGGTAGTCATGTAAACCCCTTGGGTTTGAAAACAGATGCTCCTATGGATGTTATATGGGATATCATGCGTTGTTGGGTAAGCATTTTATTTATTTCTGTGTTCAAAATATTTGTTTTATTTATTTCCGTTTGTGCTGAAAATAATTGTTCTAGTAAGATTTTTCAAGTGTTCAAAGTTAAATAGTTGATGAATATCTGCAATAATGATGCTTTTGTAATTGAATAATAAATAAATATTAGGTTTGAAACTGTATATTGAATTATGATGCTTCTGGTTTGAAAATATATGTCTGTTATCCTTGTACAACTCCTTTATAGTGTCCAGATGCATTACATTTAGTTGGGTACTATTATATGCTTTTTTTGTATAGATGTTAAAATTAATTTAGAAATATGATATTTACAATTTGTTTACTTGGTATTGTTCTTAGGTCAAAAATCATCCGGTGAAAACTCAGCCATCTGATCAGGCCGGAAGTGTAATTCTTGCCAAGGAACCCGTGTTGCAGGTAAATTGGGAGCTTATGTTTTTCTGTTGTTGAATTTGTTGATTCTTGTTCTTAAACTGTGAACTAATGGTATTTTCTTTTGATTAATTCATTATATGTGAAAGAAAATGAATATTTACAACTATGACTTTCTTTTGTTGGGCTAATTCGCATGGTATTTTCTTTTGATTAAATTCATTATTTGTGAAAGAAAACAAATATTTACAACTCATGACATCATTTGTGTCTTTCTTTTGTCAGGCTAATTTTGCACGAGCTGTTGCTTCGCTGAGTAAAGCACAAGCGAAAAAGGTTGCAAGATTTCTTCCTAATCCTGAGAGGCATTGGGGTCCTAAGCTTAGGGCAGGTCGTCAGATTACTAGCAAACATGTATCACTTCTTGGTGCAGATGCTGTTAATGGAATACTTAATAGCGAAAACAACGAAGGTGATGAACCTCCATGCAAACGTAAGAAGTCTGAAGATCCTAGTCCTAATTCATGATAATGTCGATTTATGATAACAGGATGACTTACTTTTTTTGCAATTGTTAGAAATCAACGTCAATTTTGTTTCAATTTATTAAATATTTACTTTCATTTTATAATGATTTTGATATACTACATCTTTTGACTAATCTATTCAGAAGAGCAAGGAAAAAAAAAGTACACATTAATTGCCTCAGATGTGAAATTTTTCTTAATTTTTTATTCAGGTACAAATATTATTTTTTAAGTTGAATAGATGTGGGATGATGGAGATTTATGATTTGATTCCACAGCTATGGTAGAGGCTGCTTATGGATTGTATGGTAGATATTTATTTGATCTAGTGGAGATTTATTTGATGCAACATCTTCCATGATAATTTTTTTGATCCAATATTCTTCTAGATATCTATATTGTTCATTTGATCCTACTTCTAGACAAGTTCATATATATTGTTTCTAAATTATTCTGCAGATTTTCTAGTTACTTTTTTATACAAGTGGGATAAATACTTGGGCTAAAATTATGCATGAATTGGCCCAAGTATGCCCTTTTGCGCAATGCACATTTAACATATTTAATGGAATTAAAGATGTAATTTTGTACTCCATTTCATGATTAGGCTTTGAAAATTTCTTCCATGTATTAAATTGAAACATAAGAAAACTAACTAGTTCTGATGTCAAATGTTTAAAGCTCACGTTGTAAATGAAGATGACCTAAAGTTTGTAATTTCTTTGGTGCAAGTACCCTTTAATCAATGCAGTTCTAAATAATGTAATTTGTGTGGCGAGGATGGAACACTGTAATCTTCAAAAAATTGCTTATCCATTGAAGACATGTTTTCTTAACTTTGAACTAACTAAATATGTTCGAAAAAAGCATCCGTTGCCTGATTGCCCTCCCGAAAATCCATGAGCTCCAACTTGTTCAAAATACCACCCCACCTATTCCAAAAGTAGCAAGGCACATTGAGTGATCAAAGACTCGATCGTGTGTGTCGTCTCAATGGCAAACATCGTTGTCACCATCTCCGTTGCCCTCCACGATCTCTGAAAATGCCGGCCGCTTGCAACCCTCCGAACAACCATCCGTATTTGTGTGCAAAATATAATTTCTAAATAGAATAATTGAATTGTATATTTACACACTTGTAATTTATATATAAATCAGTCGTTGATGGAGGCATATTGATGTGTACAGCAGCTGATATTGAGGATCCTTCTTGCATGTATTGATGAGGTACTATCATTTTGAGTTCTTGCCTTCCAACAATTTAATTTTTAAGTCCTTGGTGATCCTAAATTACCTTATGAGCTCTACATTTTTATTCTCACTACTTGTTTTAAATTTTTATTTTTTTTTTAATTGTATTCATACTTGATTGTCCTAATTGGAAATAATAACATGACCTTTAGTGTCTTGGAAATTTTAACACATTTGTTTTTAAATTTTAGCTAATTAAAACTTGAACTTTCTTTTTTTTTCATGTGCAATTTGAATTTCTGCTTATATTTAAAGAAATTAAATGGCTAATTGTCCCTGTTCAACTCTTGTTAAGCATTATTTTACCCTAATAAATTAACAATTTTTTACACTATATGTTCTGTTTTAAGGGAAGAAAACAAATTAGTGCATCAACTATATAATGAATTTTATTTGCTCAGTTTGATTTTTAAGTTTATGTAGCTGTTATAAGTCCTTAATTTATCCAAAGCATGAGTTTTGAGCAATCTATACATCTTCATTTTTGGAGATGGGTGGTTTTTAGGGTGGTGTAAGTGAAATAAAATAAAAAATAAATTGATGCAAAATGGGATTACTACGAGTAAAGTATAACTGAATGGGAGTTGAGGAGATGAAATAGAAGCGAACTTTTTCTAAAAATATAAAATAGTGATTCAAATTGAAAAAAAATTTAGAAAAAAAGAAAATGAAAATGAAAGTTTGTGATTTAGAGTGTTTTGGTGAGCATATAAGCTCCTTAAAACATATTATAATATGTTCAAGAGTTTATAAGCTAATCAAAAGTGTTTGGTAAAGTTTTAAAAATACTATCTTATTTCATTCTAAAATAATATGTTACAAGCTTATAAGCTCTTCTTTGAAAACTAAGGATATCTCAACTTGTTTCTAAAATAAATTTTCTTTTTATTTTTATAATATTTTTTTCGAATTAGGAGGGTGTTTGGGTGAGCTTATTAAGCTCTTTAAAACAACTTATAAGTTATTTAGAGCTTATAAACTCCTCAAAAATGTTTGACTAAATTTTAAAATAAGAACTAATTTCATCCAAAAATAAGATGTTAGGAGCTTATAAGTTTTATTTTGAAAAGTAAGGGAATCTCAACTTAAAGGGTATTTATTTGGCTAAGCTTTCTTATAAGCTCTTATGTTTTATAAGATATTTAATTTTAGTTTAAAAATAAGTAGTTCAAGTGTTTGGATCAATAAGGTGATAAAACTAATAAAATGTTAGTAATGACAATTGTATAATTTCAATGATCAAATTATTTAAAGGTAATTATGAAAAATAAGATGTTATTTTAGAAATAAATTGAGATCCCCTTATTTTTAAAATAAGAGCTTATAAGCTCCTAATGTCTTATTTGAGGATGAAATATGACCTTATTTATTAATATTTGCCCAACACTTTTGAGTAGGTTATAAACTCTTAAACATCTTATCTTTTAAGAAACTTATAAGCTCACCCAAACATCCTCTAATTTCTAAAACAAGACCCTTTTTTTAAAAAAACACTTTCAAATTTGATTATTGATATTACACAATTGCGATTACTAAATTCTTATAAGATTCACCATCTTATTTATCCAAAAACTTAAACAACTTATTTTTAAACTAAAATTAAACATCTTATAAGCTCTAAAAGTATTTTATAAGATGTAAGAGCTTATAAGCTCTAAATATAATTTAACCAAACACCCTTTTGATCATTTAAACTACACAATTGTCATTACCAATATCTTATAGTATCCACAATCTTATTTATCTTACACTTCAATAACTTATTATTAAATTAAAATAAAATGTCATATAAGCTCTAAAACATTAAACATTTTATAAGAAGGAAGAGTTTATGTTTGTTTCAAATAAGCTTAGCCAAACACTCTCTCAATTTGCCATTGTGAAAACTTAGTGTTAAAATTGCCAAAAATAGTGAAGGCTTTTATTTGCATTTAGGCTAACTCGCTTCTATGGCATTGGTATATTACATATAATTGACAGTTAAATAGGAAAAATATACTTTTTCTTTAGTCATTGAAATAGGTACAATAATTAGCACAATCTTAATGTGGTTTTATGGGCTTGGTGGAAGAGATGGTATGGCATCATTCAGATGGAATAAATCTTTCTACAACGCACTATCTATCTCTTAGAAAAACATATATCATTCGACCAAAACTAATTAAATTACCATTCAGTTATTCCTTTTCTTTGTTGTGTGTGTTTTGAAAGTTCATACTATCTATCTCTTAGAATAACATATATCATTTGACCAAAAATAATTAAATGGATTTGGGTTTGGTCAATTAATAAGTGATCATGCTTATCAATAAACAACATCTCCATCAATTACCATTCAATTATTACTCTTCTTTGCTGAAATGTGCTTTTTTTATTTTTATTAGACCAGTTGTTTTACAAATACGTAGAAACATAACTATTTGTTTTAATTTAGCAAAAATAGGTACAATGAGAAACATAACCACTTCTTTTAATTTAGCAACTTCTATCCTAAACTGGTGTCAGATATGCAAAATGAGCCGTCATATTCAATTGTTAGTTACTTTCTTAGCTTATTGTATTATTACAGGTATTATCGTAAGACATCCACTCGATCATCCAGAGCCATTCAAATCGCTACAAGCTATACATTGTTCCCGTGCTATCTGTTCAAATGGATTTCTCTGTCCAAGTTTTTGTTTGTATAGTGTTAGCTTTTTCATCATTCATTTTCAGTAACTACAGCAAGTGTAATGAAGAACACTCCAATTAATGATGTGATTCATTTCATCGCCCATAAAGCTATCACTGGTTGTGTTCTTTTCATCTCCAGCCAATTGGAGGGACTGTCTCTAAGGTATTAAATTGACAACTTGATTTTCTTATACTACAACTATTTAGAAGAGGAAAACGGTATACATTAGTTGTAACATGTGAAATTTTTCTTAATTTTTGATTTTCAACCACAAATATTATTAACTTTAATTTTCTTTGTATGAACTTTTTTGAGTTCAATTGTTGTTGGGATGAAGGAAATTTATTATTTGATTCCACATTGTTATTTATGGATTGGATGGTAGAGGCAGTTTATGGATTGTACGGTAGATATTTATTTGATCTAGTGGAAATTTATTTGATGCAACATCTTTCTAGACAATTTATTTGATCCAACATCCTTTTAGACAACTTCATCTATACTGTTCCTAAATTATTTTGCAGGTTCTCTAGATATTTTTTTTATACAAGTGGGTTAAATATTTGGGTTAAATTACGAGGGCTTGTAGCAATTCTCCAACTCCATAGAAATTATGTATGATTTGGCCCAAGTATGTCCTATTATGCATCTTTTAATATGTTTGATGAAATTACAAATTTGTCATTTTGTACTCCATTTCAGAATTAGGCTATGAAAATTTCTCACGTTATTGGATTGAAACAAAACAAAACTAAGGAACTCTGATCCAATGTTTAAAGTTCATGTCTTTGTGACTTTTTTGGTGTACTTACCCTTTAATCAATGCAGTTTTAATGCAAATTTGTGTGGCAAGGATGGAGCATTATAATCTGCAAAAGTTCCCTATCAATTTTTTTTAATCAATGCAGTTTTAATGCAAATTTAAGTGTCAAGGATGGAACATTATAATCTGCAAAAGTTCACTATCAATATATATATATATATATATATATATATATATATATATATATTTTTTTTTTTTTTTTTTTTTTTTAATTGCTTATTCATTGAAGACATGTTGTCGAAAATTTTAACTAACTAAATATGTTATATTTAAATCTTGATGAAATATATTGTATTTTTTTTCTATAGTTGATCCATACAATAAGATAAAGTTTTAGATATTCTAAAACAAAAGGATTAATTGAAAATAATAATAATTCCCTACTTTGCAACCGCAATATGAACTTTCAAAGTTGATGATTTTCATTACCAATTTTTAATTTTAATGTAATTTCAATCATTTATCCAAAATCAATATATTTTTGGTTAAAATGGATTGCAAATAAACCAACATGGATTGAAGCACTTTGTTAATCCTCCACCAAAATTTGTATCTCTATAATCCTGCAAACAAAAAAATGTGAAATTAAGCTTTGGTAATTATTGAATTTTAGATTGATGGTTGAAATTATAAAAAGATAAAAAAATTAAACCCTTTTGATATAAAATACCACTTAAAAAAATTATGTTGTAAATTATAAATTATGATAAAGTTAATTATCTTATCAGTAATTGAGCCAAAAATTAATTTAACAATTGAGAAATCATAGAAATTGGATTAGTAAAAATCGTTTCACCATCCAAGCATAAAGTCGTTGTAGTATAGTGGTAAGTATTCCCGCCTGTCACGCGGGTGACCCGGGTTCGATCCCCGGCAACGGCGTTTTTTTGCGTAGAATTTTTTTTATTTTTTTTTATTTTTTTATTATAAAAACAGCAAGAAAGCAATCCAGTCCCATATTAAACAACATTTTCATTTATTGTTTCAGGATCTATGTTGATACGGATGAACTTGCTAAACAATTAAGTCACAAAAAATTTCATCTAAACTATGACACACATTGGAACTATTCAAACCTAAAACAAAAGTAAAAAAAAAACATCTGGTCTAATTCTTATTTGAAGGCAACTATTCTCAGTTTGGCTTAGCAGAAGGATTGAGCTCGTCCCAAGCCTGAATCCACGTCTCCATTGCATCGGAAAGCTTGACGAAATACGGATCAATTTTTCCGAGTTTATCCTTAACCTGCTTGGCTAGTTCTATGTAACATTTCTGGACAGTGGTCGAGTCTTTTGAAAGTGTGGCGTTTTGGAAGAAGGGTATGATTTCTTCTTGCCAGAATATGCCATTGTACTCTTTCCTTAGATTCACAAAAGGATTGCTTGCCTTGCTATGCCATATGTATGGCAGCCCTGTCTTTACTCCCAATCCCAAATGATCACAAATTACCTATGATTATTATCAAATAAGTGATTTAACATATTTACATTATTTGAAACTTGTAAATTGAACAGAGAAATTGTACCTTAACACACCAACCAGCCCACATATCATCGTAGCGTCCAATTGGTTGGCCATCTCCCATAAGCCCGAAATACATAGCAGGCCCGATAAGATCACGATCAAAGCCTAGATTCATCCCACACATGGGAAACAGAGTGCCCTTTGGTATTGTCAACACTGCATCAACATACCTAATGATACATACACATGATCACCAATATGTCAAGTTAATTATCATCCTATTGTATAAATTTGAGTGATATAAAAATATGTTGTTACTTGGTGTTTCTTTCAAGAGGCTTGACAAGCTGCGTTGGAGCATCGTAGTCGGGGATATTCATCCAGAGGCCGTGGGAGACGGCCGTGGGCACACCTTCTCTAAGGCTGAAAGGGTACCCACGAACGAAATCCGAGCCCTCCCTATATGGATCATACAGTGTGTTGAAGAAAAGAGGTGTAGATGGAGATAACAGATTCTTGATGTGTTGTTCCAGAGCATTGATCTGTTTCCCAGATGGATCTTTTGCTACCTGATTAGATAAATGTCGTTTCAGGATTTTGCACAAAAAAAAGGTCCGGTAAAAAGACTATTTTGCTTTTGTTTCTTGAAATCCTATAATAACACTTATTTTGCGACTTACGAAGCAATCATCATCGATAGTGTAGATATACTTCTTCTTGGAGACCATGTATCCGAAGCAACGACAGGCGGAGTCCTTGAAGGAAATGCAAGAGGCCTTGGGGCCAAGAATCTTGTTGATGTCGTTGCGATTGTATAGGTCATAGTCGAAGCCATCGGGGACCTTGATGGTCTTGGATGGATCGCCATCTTGAACTATGATGAGGTGGTAAGGCTGGAAAAAAGGCCTCCACATCTCCAAGAAATCGAGGTTTCGGATGGTGGGAATTACGATGTCTAGCTCATCTTTTAGCGGCGGTGCTGCCATGGTGACCGGTGGTGGTGGTGGCGGTGATGTTGAGAAGGAAGAGTAAGTAACAAGTGAGAGATATATTTATGAGTTTGAAAAAGTAATTGGAAAACGCGGGAGCTGTGGGAGCGGAGCGGCGTGTGTGGCGGGGGAGTGTCGGGAGACAGTTTTTTATGGTTGGGGAATTTTTCAAATTATAATTCTATCCGATTTTAATGCCACCTTTTAACTCCTTTTACCACTTCCAATCATATTGAATTTCACTTAATTTCTTATTTTCATGGATTAAACAATATCTACACTGGTATTTGTGAGTAATATGACGTGGCTAATATTTATACGTCATAATTGATAGAAATAGTCAAATAAGATATTAAATCATTTAAAGGGACAAATTGAAAACTAGCAAAATTATATGAAAGAGGAATTTTTAACCAAGATTGATTCTTTTACCCTTAATGAAAAAAGACTCATGCCGCCAAGCGAAAAAAAAAAATGCACGAGCTGCACGACTTGAATGACCTACACGATATGCATGAGCTACATAACCCCACGAGTAGTTCATTTTTGAAAATTCACATGAACAATTCATGAGGAATTTCAAAAGAAATCTCGATGGATATATTATATTTTTCCTCTACGAATGAATCTTCATATCAATAATTAGAATTTTGAGGAATGAGTGAAAATATTTCAAAAAAATTTGAGGAATTATGTTCAAAATTTCAGAAGAGAAATAATTAAAAAGGAAGAAAAGAAGAATTGAGGTTAATAGAGGAGATGAGTAACACATTTGATGACATCACTATTTAACACATGACATGTATTAAATGTTATGAAATATGAGATGTAATAACAAATGTAATAGAGGATCCAATCTAAAAGGAGTAGCGGGTGTCTAAAATCAAACTTTTTAGCTAAAGAAACATATTCATATCTCATGATTAATTTAAATTTTAATTATCCTTATTTGGCTATAAATGTCCATTTCCTCTAATTTAAACTAGCAACTCATAACCACGAGCTTGTGATGATTAGAGTTCGAACCTAGATCACGCAAGTTTTCTAATTTTTATTCCCTTCCTTCAATTCCCTTTAATTCATTAAAAAAACACTAGTAAAAAAGTGGTTATTTGACAAAAATACCATTACTCAAAATAGAGGCGGGTTTTGTGCATGCATATGTATGTTTGATTCGTGCTACATGGATCATGTGGTCGTGCCATAAGGGTCGTACGATTCGTGCTACATGGGATCGTGCACACGGGTTGTGGAGGTCATGTTGTATGGGTCGTGCGGCTTGTGCCACGTGGTTCATGCAGGTCATGAACATGTGCGGCTTCTGCATGTGTATCATATTTATGTATGATGTGATGATTGATACTTATTTTATTAAGAATATTTCAGTTAATTTGGTTAAAAAAACTGTTTTGTTATGTTTTGGCTAGTTCAAATTTTTTCTTATTCTATTTGGCTACTTTTGTAGTTGCCCCGAATTATATTATATATTAATCAATAAAATAGAATCTTATTAAATATAGAAGCAAATGTGATTAAAAGTAGTTTTAACGAGATTTTCCTGTTCAAAACACATTTTTAAAACTGAAAAATATAATCAAAATAATTTCTAATTAAATTGATTTTTACAAATTCAGACTACCTTGTGTGTAAAAAATATATATTAAATACATGGTTATAAAATGTCAAGAAAGTGATCAAGAAATACAATCCAACACCAATCAAACACAAGATAAAACCCTAATCCTGAGCTTGAAGAGAAAAACGAAAATATAGAACAAATCATACGATCAGAACACCAGATTTAGAGTGGTTCGGCTTATACTAAGCCTACATCCACTTGAGAGTATTCCACTAATCAATCAAATCAAGAACCAAACGTTTACAAGAATCGAAGAGAAGAATGAAACTGAAAACCCTAAGCTAACTCGCTCTGTTCACAGCTATAATTCTCTCTACAGTGATTGATCTAAGAACTGACTAACTAATGAAATATTCTCTTTTATATAGATATTACAATGCAACAAACTACGCCAAAAACCGTTAAGTATCCAGCGAGATATTGCCCTGTAAAAATGACCGCGCAAATCCGCTGCAACCAACCTGCAAACCTGCAAACTTCAAATAACTGATTTTAACTAACTTGAAAGCGCGTTTTCGAAGCGCGACTTTATTAGTGAAGAAACGATTTTTCTATACTTAACAAAAAAATGAATTTTCCTTTCTCAGCTTATTTTTCCTTCTTTATTTCCTTTCCCTTAGTTCTTGACTCATGCTTATTTTCCATCAATCTTCACCTTAAGCATGATCAAGATCTTCATCTGTAATGCTCCTTCATCTAATGTTTGTAGCTGACTTTCCACTGAGCCCAATAAGAGACATGCAAAACTGAAACTTTGTTGTTGGTAATGTCTTGGTGAAGGCATCAGCTGGATTTTCCTCCGTTGGTATCTTCTTGACTTCAATCACCTCCTTCTCTATGATATCTCTGATAAAATAGAATCTTATGTCTATGTGTTTTGTCCTTTCATGATAACCTTGGTGCTTGGACAGATGAATAGCACTATAGTTATCACAATTCACTGCAATCTTGTCTTGATCATAACCAAATTCTTTTAGTATCCCTTGCAACCAAATAGCCTCCTTGATTGCTTCAGTTAAAGCAATAAATTCTAACTCTGTGGTTGACAATGCTACCACTGATTGATGTGTTGATCTCCAACTAATTGTTGTGCCAAACAAAGTAAACACATAACCTGTAAGTGATTTTCTTGTATCCACATTTGATGCATAATCTGCATCAACATAACCAACAATGGGATTCATCAACTCAGTTGATTTCTTGAATAGCAAACCATGCTCTACTGTTCCATTCAAGTATTTCATTACTCCCTTAGTAGCCTCCCAATGTGTAGGACCTGGATCTGCCATATATCTGCTGATCAAACTCATGCAATGAGCTAAATCTGGCCTGCAACATACCATTGCATACATAATACTTCCTACAACATTTGAGTAAGGTACTTTGCTCATCAAATCCATCTCCCTTTGATCTCTTGGACATTGATCCTTAGATAACTTGATGTGCTGTCCAACTGGAATTAGTGTACTCTTACACTGATTCATTTGATATTTTATCAGAACCTTCTTAATATAGGTACTTAAATCTAGAAACACTTCATCTTGATCTCTATTTCTACTGATATTCATACCAAGCATTCTCTTGGCTTCACCTAAATATTTCATCTCAAATTCAGAGTTAAGTAAGCATTTGATATGATTCAAATCAGAAAGAGAAGTGCTAGCAATTAGCATATCATCTACATATAAAAGAAGATAAGTGTGTGAAGTGTCATTTTCATGCTTGAAATAAACACATTGATCATACTTACTTCTAATGAAATCAATTTTCTTCATAAAATCATCAAACCTGAGATACCATTGTCTTGGACTTTGTTTGAGACCATATAAAAACTTCTTCAATAAACAAGCTTTCTGATCTTTATCTTCCACTTCCAAACCTTCTGGAATTGTCATGAAAATCTTCTCCTTCAATTCTCCATGTAAGAATGTTGTAGTAACATCCATTTGATGAAGTTCCATGTTTTATTGAGCCACCATAGCAAGTAATAATCTGATGGAGCAGTGCTTCACAACTGGAGAAAATATTTCAGTGTCGTCTACTCCCTCTTTTTGTGTGAATCCTCTTGCTACTAACCTGGCCTTATATCTGACTTTATCACCTTTGAATGCTTCTATTTTCTTCTTGAAAATCCACTTGCAATCAACAAGTTTTTGATTTGTTGGCTTATCAACAATTTCCCAAGTTGAATTTCTTTCCAAAGATTTGAATTCTTCTTGAATTGCACCAGCCCATTTATCCTTTTGATTGCAGTTCATAGCTTCAGAAAAATCTTTTGGCTCATGGTATTCCACTTCTTGAGCTGCAATCAAAGCAAAAGAAACATTGTCAGTTTGACCAAATCTTAAAGGTGGTTTGATTTGCCTTCTTGATCTGTCTCTAGCAAGTTGGTAATTAGCCAACTCAGTGTCTTCATCAGGAGCTTCATCACTTGATTCTCCTTGTTCTTCTCTAGTGGCTTGTGTTTCCTTGTTGATATTTGGCTGCTCTACCTCAAGCTCTAACCTGTCATTCTCAGAAACACATTGGATATTAGTAGCAGTTTTGTTTAAAGGCATTTTAGATTCATCAAAAGTTACATCTCTACTAATGATGCACTTAAGATGATCCTTTTCATAACACCAAAGCTTGTAACCTTTAACTCTCTTTGGATAACCAAGAAATACACATTTCAGTGCTCTTGGTTCTAATTTGTCTTGCTTCACATGAGCATAAGCTTGGCATCCAAACACCCTTAAACTTGAGTAATCTGATACCTTCCCAGTCCACTTCTCCTGAGGTGTTTTGAAATCAATTGCTGAAGAAGGGCTTCTGTTAATGAGGTATACAGCAGTAGAGGCTGCTTCTCCCCAAAAATTCTTTGGCAAACCTGAGCTTAGAAGCATGCATCTGACCTTATTAAGGATTGTTTGATTCATCCTTTCAGCCAGACCATTTTGTTGTGGTGTGTTAGGAACAGTTTTATGTCTCAAAACTCCTTTATCTTTGCAAAATGAGTTGAAGTGTTCAGATACAAACTCAAGACCATTGTCAGTTCTTAAGCACTTAAGCTTTTTTTCACTGGAATTCTCCACCTCATTTAGCCATTCCTTGAATCTGATAAAAGCCTCATCCTTGCTCTTCAATATCACAATCCATACCTTTCTAGAGTAATCATCTATCAAAGATAGAAAATATCTTCCCCCACTCCTTGTATGAACCTTAGCAGGTTCCCACAAATCTGAGTGTATATACTCAAGTGGCTCCTTAGTTGAATGAGCTCCAGTTGGAAACTTAACTCTCTTGGTCTTTCCAAGTATGCAGTGTTCACATAAATCAAGAGTAGTGATTTGATCTCTACCAAACACTGATTGTTTTCTGAGTTCCTGCAGCCCTTTTATACTCATGTGCCCAAGTCTCCTATGCCATAACAATATTCTATCCATTTCCCTGATGGATTGAACTTCACCAGTAGCAATGTACCCATCCAAGTAATAGAGTTCATGTCTTTTGTAGCCTTTAAGAACCGTTTTGGAGTTCTTTGTCACTTCCATCACACCATCTTGTGCTTGCAATCTATAGCCTTGTGAGTCAAGCATTCCCAAAGATATGAGATTCCTTTTTAATTCTGGCACAAATCTGACATTGGTGAGGACTCTCACAATTCCATCAAACATTTTCAATCTGATGGATCCAGTGCCCTTTATTCTGCATGTTTTGTTATTACCTAACATAACAGCTCCTCCATCTTTTAATTGTAAATCATAAAACCAATGCTTTATGGGACTCATATGAAAAGAACAACCAGAATCTAAGATCCAATCATAAGTAGTATCATTAGATGTGATAGCAAGTACCTCAGCTGACTCATAGTCATTGTTTGAGCCAGTTGTTTCTGCAGTTTGATTCACTTACTTTCCAGTTTGGTTGGCCTTTTCTTGTTGCAGCTTCTTATACTTAAAACAGTCTTTCTTGAAATGTCCAGGCTTGTGACAATGGAAGCACCTTTGTCCTTCTATATCATCTTTTGATTCTTGTCTTTGAGCAGGTCCTTTCTTGGTCTGAGATTTGGTTCCCTTCTTGTTCTGATTCTTTTTATGTATCTTGTGCTTGGCAACCAATCCCTCTGCACCTCCTGATGGCTTGAGATCAGTATTCTTCGAAAGCTCTTTAGTTTTCAAAGCTGTGATTACTTCCTCCAGAGTAATTGAGTGTTGTCTACCATATAAGACTGAATCACAAAAGTTTTCAAAGGTTTTGGGAAGAGCACTTAGTAGCATAAGTGTTTTATCTTCCTATTCCAAAGTGACTTCAACATTTTCCAAGTCATCAAGAATCCTATTGAAATCTTCCAGTTGATCAAGAAGGGGTCGATCTTCCATTACCTTGAAAGCATAAAGCCTCTTCTTCAAGTACAATCTATTAGCCAGAGACTTGATCATGTAGAGTTTTTCTAACTTCTCCCAAACTCCTTTGGCTGTTTCGATCTTTGCAACTTCTCTCAAAACTTTATTTTCCAGGCTAAGTATTATCATACTATGGGCTTTCTCCATCAGTGTGACCTTTTGTTCGGCCCTCATTGCTTCAGGAAAAGCATCCATTCTTGCAAAGCTACAGCAACTCCTTGCTAAACAAGCATGGCCTTCATCTTGATTCTCCATAGCCCAAAATCCCCAGAGCCATCGAATTTCTCTACATCAAATCGTATTGAACTCATCTCTCAATCGTATGCTTCCCACAGACGGCGCCACTTGTCAAGAAAGAGATTAAGAAATACAATCCAAAACCAATCAAACACAAGATAAAACCCTAATCCTGAGCTTGAAGAGAAAAATGAAAATGTAGAACAAATCATACGATCAGAACACCAGATTTAGAGTGGTTCGGCTTATACTAAGCCTACATCCACTTGAGAGTATTCCACTAATCAATCAAATCAAGAACCAAACGTTTACAAGAATCGAAGAGAAGAATGAAACTGAAAACCCTAAGCTAACTCGCTCTGTTCACAGCTATAATTCTCTCTACAGTGATTGATCTAAGAACTGACTAACTAATGAAATATTCTCTGTTATATAGAGATTACAATGCAACAAACTACGCCAAAAACCGTTAAGTATCCAGCGAGATATTGCCCTGCAAAAATGACCGCGCAAATCCGCTGCAACCAACCTGCAAACCTGCAAACTTCAAATAACTGATTTTAACTAACTTGAAAGCGCGTTTTTGAAGCGCGACTTTATTAGTGAAGAAACGATTTTTCTATACTTAACAAAAAAACGGATTTTCCTTTCTCAGCTTATTTTTCCTTCTTTATTTCCTTTCCCTTAGTTCTTGACTCATGCTTATTTTCCATCATAAAATATGTGAGATTTCTAGATTCGAAAAATGGAAAATCTTGTTTGTGAAAATCAACATCTCTCTCAAGAATGGTTGGCTCATGACCTCTTTCTCGATTCAGTAATTTGATCTTTTATATTAATTTTATATTTTAAATTTAATGAGCTCGATTTTTACAGGAGTATAAATCTTGTTAAATAAATATTGGTCGAGTAATTGAATTTGATTCTCAATCGTAGTGCTATTAAAGAAAATAAAGGAAATATATTCGTACAGAAAGAGAAGGGCATCTTACACCAGGAAAATCCCTTTATGGATGGATGATCCTCACGGAAGAACCCTTACTTTTCCTTTTTTATCTTTTGCATGAAATCCTAAATTTTAATGTTTCAAAATAAGACCAATGCTACTAAGAATTTAAAACAAATTCGATTGATACAATTACAGAATTTTGATGAGACATTTCTCTAGTAAGTTCTTATGGTTATGGATTTTGCTCTGTGAGACGATACTCTGCTTAAAAGATTCAAATGTAAATGACCTAATTTGACTTGATGACAAGATTGGAAGAATTTGGTGTGATCTCACAAAATATGAATAATGAAATTCCCATTTTTATCAATTTTGATAGGGCTAATAAAATAAAGCAACTCTCTATATACTTTTAATTGAATTAAGTAAATAATGGAGTTCTTTCATACTAAAACAGCAAAACTCAACTGCTATTCTGAATTCTAACATAGAACACATTTAGATTCTCTTTGTACGATGGAGAGTTTTCCTACATCTTTTGTATCATATGTTTTGTCTTTTAATTAAGACTACTTTTCTCAGTACATCAATCAATTGTGTATGTATGGATATGATGGTTTATTCTAAAGTACTACTTTGGGTTTTGAGATATAATTTTAGAAAATAAAATTTCAAAGATAGAAGAAAATATGTTGAAAAACTTCAATGTATTTAGTTATATGTTTAGATAAGAAACATATTTTGTGAAAAATTAAATTTGTGGAAGTGTATTTGTTAATTTGAAAAAATTCGTATGTCAAAGTTACTTTTTTTTTTCATGCTTTTTTTTTTTTTTTTTAATTCAACTAACTCATAAGAAAATAAAGAAAAATATTAGCTAGAGCATAGTAGGATGGGATAATAATAGATTAAATAGATAAATTATATCAATATCCGTATTTTTTATAATAAAATTTAAAATGAAAATGACAAACACTTCAATTTCAACTATAATATGGAAACTTGATCGATAAAGTATAGATTGCCATAATTTCAGAAAAAATAACTCATCGAAATTTTTATGAGGTTGAAATCACACCATATTTTAATGTTCTTCCTAATCCTATGTTCGAATAGAAATAGCATGGGAAATACCACTTTAATCTCAACTCAAATGCTATATTTTTGTGTAGAAGAATATGTGTGTATTTTTGTGGTATTGTTGTATCATTAGGAAGAGAAAGGATTACGAAGTTATCTCATAACTTCCATTTATTTTTTCTTAGCTAATTTTTAACCCCTAAACCCTGAACCCAGTTATTTATTCCAACAAAGCATATTTAATTGGTTGGACTAGAATAATAGAAGTGATATCGATCTAATTAAATTTGTAAAAAAAGGCTGAACTTACTACCCAATAAAATCATAACTTTTAGAAAAAACTTTTAGGCTTGAATGATACATTTAAAATTAATATATTTTATATTCATGTATACATACATTTGTTATAATTTTGCCTTTTTACATTTCAGTTTTCTTTAAATGAAAATATCACAACAGATCATCCAACTGGAGACAAGATTTAAAGTTATATTTTTCTTTCTTCTAAAAAAAAAAAGTAAATATTTTTCTTATTTTAAAATCAAATAAAATAAATTAGGCACTTTCAAAAATCTATATCTATCTATACTATATATAAAATGAAAGAAGTTGACAAATTTTACAGATTTGCCATTTTCCCTCCCAAACTATCAACCAATAGAAAAAAAGAGAAAAAAAAAAAACTAAATAACTTTTAAGTATCTTATAGAATAAGTTTCACATAAATCTTACACAATAAACTATCTTATAATTTATATATAGGAGTAGATATGAAACAAAAGAAGTTATCTTAAATGATATGATTATATTTTAATGATATAATTAAATTTTGAAAATAATGAGATTTAAACATTGTCAAAAATTAAAATTTTGAAAATTAGTTTAAAAGTTTAAAAGTTTGAAACTATTATAAAAATATTAAAATAATAATAAATCTGAAATTAATAATAATAATAATAATAATTATTATTATTATTATTATTATTATTATTATTATTATTATTATTATAAGGTTGTGAGATTAAGTCTAACAATCTTAAATCAACAAATAAAATTTAAAAATTAATTCAAATATATATGTAATATTAATTGTGTAAGATATAAAAATCAATAAATTGAATAAAAAAATTTAAATAAAAAAAATAAAAATATTTGATAAAATTTATTTAAAATTATTTAAAATAAATAGATATAATTAATCTAAAAATTGCTTTATAAAACTATAATATGTTCCAAAAAAATCTGAAAAATGGTTTAAAAAATCTAAGAAATATTGTTTTAAAATTTAAAATTAATTTGAAACCTAAATCTATAGATATAAACTAATTTTTTTTGGAATACATATAATGCTTTCTGAACAAATCCATCTAAAAAGAATGCAAAAAATTATTTATAAATTCTGAAAATAATTATAAGATATAAATGAACGAAAATATGAACAAAACATATAGTAAATATAATTATTAATCACTTCTTAATTATTCAGAAATTAAAATTACAAACACAAAACTATTATTATATTATGTTCAATTTTATTTTCATATTTAATTGTTGAATATTGATGTTATCAATAATAAAATACGGATTTTTATAAATTTCGAAATAATAAGATGTCATGAATAATCTTTTAATATAACTTCATTACATTATTGCAAATTGTATATATTGTCATAGTACATAATAAACCGCATATCTAGTAAATAAAATACTACTAGTAAATAAGACGGGGTGCGGCTATCCGCACCCCACACATTACTAAACACCCCCCAATTATATTGTTACTGTTCACATGTGATGTGAACAGTGACAATACAATTGAGGTGTGTTTAGTATCTTTGGGGATGCGGAAGCTGCACCCAATAAAAATATGTGAGAAGGTGGATCCCGCCTAAAGTTTCTTTTATCTTTGAGATTGGTCCCTAATCACAGTGGCAGAATCCCGCCTAAATTTTAAGCAAAGCAAATATTTGCAGAGATTTGTTAATGGCGCTGAACTGATTACCATCAAATCTGAGGTAAGAGAAAAATAATAGCGATTCACGAATTAGAGAAAACCATCTCTTGGCACTGAGCAGTTCAACATGATTCTCCGCATGAATAATTGGTAAAACAATCCCTTCACTAGTACCCTAATTTACAGATTTTTTATTCCTGTTTAGCAATTTTTCTTTGATTAGTTTGTTGAGAATTCCTTCCGATTCACTTATTATTAGTTTAGGCATCACTTGAATCGTGTTGTTTGTATGGCGAATTCGAATTTGTAGGAACATTAAAAAAAAAACCCTATACCCATTGTTCTTTGATTGGTAAAGTTTAATTTGGGCAAAAATAATTGATGTTTCTTTGATTTTATATGCATATCAAATTATTACACCCTGGCAAAATGGGTATCAGTTCTCTAATGCATGTGTTAGCTGAAATTTTTTTGTACATCCAGAAAAAAGCTACTCTGATCTGCTAAGTTAATTGTTCCCCTCTGTACATTATTTTTTGGGTGGTTAGTGAGCAGAAACCCTAATGCGGAGTCCATTAGGTGCCTCAACCCTTGGAAATTTCATTAGTTTGTCTCCCCCTACTTCTTCCCATTTGTACTTGGTCACAAAATAATGAAGAAATGTGGAAATTTCAGCCAGTCCGAGTTCCTTTCCAGGGCACTGTCGTGTTCCTCCTCCGAAAATCAAGAAATGATTTTGATTTTCTAGTCCTTCTTCCTGCAGCAATTGGTAAAATCATCGAGGTTATTAATTGTTATTGTTTGGAAATGAATGAATACAGATTTGCTATTATGTTAGAAAAATGCTTGTTTAGGTAGTTCGTACCAGCCATCTCCATGGATTGAATGTTAATGGGTCAGGATAAATGCATGGATCATAATTGACCTCCCTTGTGTACACATATATCCTCCATCCCTTGGGAATGAGATACCCTGAAAAAATGAAACAAGAAAAGAGATTAATAACCATACTAGTACTATTACATAGAATATTTTTGGCAAAACACTATAGTGACTTATGCTTTAAATAGGATTACACACTGAATCAGTTTATAGTTGGATAAATGATCATATGGAAAAATAGATTGCATTCATTCTTTTAAGCATTTGGACTTTGACAAGGGAATGATCTTTAAGTTTTTGATTGGAAATATGAGCAGAGAGAGAATTAAGCTCTCTCCTCTCTTATCCAAAACATGTAGGCAAAATAATTCCTCCGGACAAGATGGGTCACCTATGGAATGTCTTGGGTTGGAATGTAAGGTTTTCCATGTGGATCATGATAGAGTAGGGTCCATACAGATATGTAATCTCTGAATCTATGATTGCTTGATATGCAACTGTTGCTTTTATGTAATGATCTTATTATTTAGATAGTAAATTCTGTTTCCATGTGGCTGCTAAAATATAAAGGAAGCAAATAAGGAATATATGGTTGATGAAAAGAGATTGTGCACACCATTTATCTCCATATCCTCTGTTGTTTTTCTCAAAACTCCATTTACTATTGTAGCTAGTCTTGATGTCTCATATATTACCTGCAAAAAGAATATTAAACGACGTCGGTTAGCTTAAATTTTTACCGTAGTAACTATTTCAGTTGAAAATTCGCAGTACTTACTGCTCGTGTGAACCGCATGGACTTGTAATCATTGTAATCAATAGGATCCTCAGGTCCTTTTCTTTCTCTTATCGCCATATGTTCTTTCTGGTAATTTGGAAGATAAATACATGGTGTTCAGTAATGAAACTCACACCATACTTAATGACTAGAAATATTGCACTCACAAAATATGATTGAAATTTTCACTTACCCTCAGCTCTTCAAGCACCTTTGGATGATCATGAAGATACTTGACAGCCATCATCGAAGTAGTCGAAACGGTCTCATATCCAGAATACAAGATTGTGATGATCAAGTCAATCATTTCCTCATTGCTCAGCTTATGTTTATTATCTTTGCCTACCAGTAAACCAAGCATATCCCTTTCATCTACACCAGAAGTTCTTCTTTCTTCCACCAATTTTCTCAACAAGCTTGTAATGTTTTGTCTTGCCTGTGATGAATTTCACACGTTAGTATTTCTTGATTTATTCGTGTTCATTTGAATCAGTGTAAAGAAGTGGTTAGAATTTTACCTGAAACCCACGATGATAATTTGTGTTGGGAAGGTTGATAGGAAGTGAGAGAGTTCCGAGGACTAATTTAAAGAATTCAGGCATGAATGCCTGAGATATTGAGCTAGCTTCGGTGCTTGCTATTTGTCTTAATGATGATAGAAAGGCCATCTAAACAAATATCAGAACAGAGTAGTTAGAATATATCATGCCATACGATTCATTGATTAGAATACAGATCTGGGGTTTCCAGCACAAACCTCTTTTGTTCTCTCTTGGATGTCAATAATTTTGTTATCCCAATTGCTCAGATGGGATCTCATGAAATCGTCGATTTTGGGCAGGAGTTGCTCTCTAATCATTGTAGGACTGATAAGGGAAAGCAAGGCCCCTCTCATATGCTTGTGAGCAGAACCGTGTACAGCTGCAATGTTGCATTTCCCTAAGATGTCTAACATTGACTGAGGATAGCCAGGGACAAGCCCTTTTGCTTCATTCACTAGAATATATCTGTTTAGCTCTGGATCCATTGAGACTATGGTTGGACAGCCCAGTATGTGGGATTTGAAGAAATTCCCAAACCTGTTATGGTAATATAAGTTAAAGAATAATTAGTATAAGATTTCTAGTCAAATAGAGGAATAGTTAGTTAAGCATTTTCAATGATATTTTAAAGAATAATAGAATTTAGATTTGTTCTGGTCATGTACATAAACATGCAAGCACCCAATTTAGTTTTGGGGTAAATACTTCCAGTCTCTCATGCATTAATTGTAGGACTTGTATGAATACTCAAACTAGATAGAATATATGAGATTCAGCTTCTTGCAGGAAGAAATTATAAGAGATACCTTGATCTCTGGTTTTTCATGAAGCCTGGACCTTGTTTAAGGAACTCAGTAGTCTCTCCAAAGACTGGCCACCCCATGGTACCAGGGGGCAATCCTTTCTTTCTGTACCTAACCTCATTCCATCTCAGTAAAGCAATACTCAAAACACAGAGTCCCCAAAATACCCCCAGAATCACAACCAAGCTGGCCATTGATACTCCCTAAAAGCTCCAACTATTAGAGAGATGGAGGGGAGGGAGAGAGGGAGGTAGAAAGGGAGAGTTGTGAGAGGTTTGAGATTTGCTCTGGTTTGTATTGGCTGGCATGAGTTCGTGCGGGTGTTTATATAGACCTGATGAAATCAATAAGAATAGAGAGAGAATGCTTCGGAGAGAGAGATAAGGCTAATACGCCAAAATCATGCACACTATAAGGTAGGGCCTAGTCTTCAAACCTGAAGCTAAATTAATGCACAGTAAACTAAAGAAATTATATTACCAAATCTTGGTAACTTAAAATATTGATACATCAAAAAACACTTGTAATATAACAGTGTTTTATTAGCCCAAGAACTTCATTTACTGTTTAGTCAAAACAGTAGCTGTTAATCTATATTTAATTGAACTTTTGAATTGGGTGTGGTGTGGTGTGGTGTTAATCACTTTATATGGTTCTCTAGTTATTTTTAATACTGTTAGTAGCTGTCATTATTAATCATTTGGGTATTTATTAATCCTTGTTAAAAGTCCTGCATAAATATTATGCCTTGATGTTAGAATTATAAGCAGTAGAGAAGCACATGGACTCCACCCAATCAGAAAGAAAAGCACTGGGACTAAGTGGTTCACATGTCTGTCAATTAGATCTGTACATGAAATTACAAATTCACTTAAGGACATGTTCATGGTTACTGAACAAGAGAGTGTTTTTTGGTGCTACACTAACTCAACTTATAAGTCCTAGTCTGTATCCTCTTAATAGATTGACACTTAGATCTGTAGGTTATAGTTCCTAGTAACTTCTCACGTGAAGTTTGACTTTTGGACTATTTCTCACTTCAACTTTTCCCATCTTTGTTATCCAATAATCCCCATGTTCTAATCATCCTTACATTTTAAATTTCAGTAACTTTTTGGAGCCTTGTGCACAGTTGGGGGAGACTATAAAAAATACAGGAAAACTCCTTTTTTTCTGCTAAGTTAATGGCAATCCACTAAGCATGATTAATAATTGGATTCTTGTGGGATAATAGGATAAAAACTTAAATTTGTGCTAATCACATCAACCTATTTGAGTCTAGATTTGAGTTTCTACATTCACACATGTATGTTATAGGACATTCTAATTCCATTTCTACCCCATATGGGGAGACTGCCCTGCACTGCACTGGTACACTCAGGCCTACCCTCCCTAATTTTATACTTCTCAATATACAGGAAAATTCCTTGATAATTGGTATTGCTGTCAGAATACTTTTTTATGCTTATTTATGTTTGGTTGACTGCTTTGACTAAGTGAACCCCTATACTGTTCCACTAAACATGGTGTATTTACTTGCATATGATGAATAGTTGATGGAGAAGCCATGTTCTGACTTGAGAAAAAATTGGGGTGGCAGAAAAGAACTCAGCTTTTATGTGGGGTTTTTCAAAACACTACAGAGAAGTAGGCACTCCCTGTTTTGAACACTATAACATAATTTCCTTTGTACTGAGTATCCTTTTCAAAGAATATAGAAAATGTGTAGTGTGAAATATGGTTGGTGGCTAAAAGATTGGATTATGAACAACCAACTATGCAAATTGTGATGCCGTACAGAGAAGCGTGCATGCTTGACTAGTCTCATCAGTAAGGAAGATTATATGTAATATATACTCATAAGACAGGGCTTGTCTTGTAATTTTCACTTAATATCATCTCTCTCTCATTTTGTTTATTGACTTTGAGATGATGCTGATGCCCTGGTGGCCTTGTCATATGTGGTGCAAAAGGTATGTTGGAAAATGACTTGAAGAGAGTGTGGATCCTTGAGGAGATCCTTGGAAAGGGATTTGACACAACTGACACAGTGAACCTTTTACATTTTAAAGAAAATTCATAATCATCCCCCTTTCTTCAAGGTAACTATTTCAACTTAACACTTGTATTTGAATATTTGCCAAGTATAATGAGTGGTGAACATAATCATAATACAGTGTTGATCATAGATTTCATGCTGTCCTTGCACTAAAAATGAATTAATATATTTAGAATAATTTGTTATAGAGAAACAGGAAAAGGTATTGCCGACAAGACTTGGTTTTTATTAGGGAAAAATAAAAGCCCATAAATAATTAATTAAAAAAAATTAAGCAAATAAAAGTGGGACAGAAGAAAAAGATGGAGGATGTATGAAAGAAAGAGATGGGGATGGTAACACACAGGTGGATATGTGCACGGAAACTACAGAATGGATGCATACGATGGGCTGCAAAAGGTTGCATATGCATACAATAATAATAATGTAGAGAGAGAAAGGGAGAGATGTCTACCCACACGCACACATGCACAGCTGAACTGGAGACGTTTTTGCTTCATTAAATGTGTGATATACAATCAAAACTCCAGAGGTGCACGAGGGCCTCCATTTTGTTTTTTTCTGCTTTTTGCTATACTTGCTACCCCTCTCTCTACCATTATTTTCCCTTCTAATTATTGCATATATTTCTCTATCTATATCGCTTTTCTTTAATTATAACTTGAATAAATAAATCTTTCATATCCCAATAAAATCAGATATATCCCAACTTATGCCGGCTCTGCCGAATTCAATCTCCACTTATTTATTATTTTTATTTTGTGGCTATCTTCCTCACATTAAATTGATGATTCATCTTATTTTAAGCCTTAATTTAAGTCCAAATGCTTAGTTAGGTACCTGATTCAAGAGAATTGTACTGATAAATTTATGCATTTAAGGTTGTGGAATATCTACTCTTTTTTTCTTTTTTAAATGAATTGGGGGACTCAGAGGAATGGGACAGGTGATATCGACATAGAAATTTGGATGATTATTTGGAATCTAACCTCTACTTAATCTATATCTTTTAAAAATATGGGGATACCATTCTTACTACAAAGTTGGTGATCTACTCTTTAACAATATTAATTTTTTTATTAGAATTTTAAAGTTTGGTTTGGAGTTAAATATTTGAATTTTAAAGTTTGGTTTGGTTTGGATTCAAGATAAATTGTGTAAAAATAGGAGGGGGAGTGATGACCTGTTTCATTTTCAATCATATCGGTGTACTATTTTACGGTTGATATCAATCATGTCGATTTTTGTATGACTATTGTACCATTATTTGTTCATTGTTATACGATGTTGTTGGACTAATTAATGTGATAAAATGATGAAGTAAATAACTAAATATGTCTTTTGATAAAATTATCTAGATATCTATGAAATATGCATATAATATTATATTAATTGTTTTATAGATGTTTAATGTTGATGTATAAGTTCATACGAATGAATCGAGTTAAATAACAAATAAATTGAAGTAAGAAATAAAATAAATTTAAAGGAATATAGGTCGAAAGCTTTTGTTCAGTTAAATGAGTTCGGGTGATTTTAGTAGGTGAATTGAGATATATATTGGAATACAATGAATTTCAAACCATTTGAATGCTAAACAAGTTCCAATTTATAGTTTAAATTAGAGATTACATGGTCTTGGTAATTATATCTACTACCATCTTTTTTAGGGATTTAAGTTGATCCTAATCAAATTTTATTCCATGTTTCTTATTTGGAGATTTTGAGCTAAGACTTCATTATCACTTTTGAAATAGGCTCCTCAAGTCCGCGCACAATGAGCTGAGCCTAGTTTGAATCTAACATGATGGAGCCTAGTCAGCTTGGTACATCCTTGTTGGCTACTAACTCGTTGTTCCCATGAGATCTGGCTTCCTAGTCAAGCTAACCTTGGTTAGCTTGATCAATGAGGTCGGCACTTTCAAGTCGGTCCTACTTGGACACGGACCCCGCTGAATTTTCTTGGTCAGGCGTCTAGGTTAGACGATGTGAGATCGATTAGGCTCCACCAAGGTTTCCTTTGGGAGGTTTTGCGACCCAAATCGGATTAGGATACACCATTATAATGACTGGATCAGTGTACAATAATTTGAGGAAGTAAATCAAAATGTATTTGAAGTAACTAATATAAAGACATTGTATTCAATAATGAAAATTACTCAACATTCTCTTGTAAAATGATCGTCCTATAAAATCTAATTTTATGAGATTTGTCAATACATAATTCATATGAGTTTATAAAAAATGAATTTGGCTTGTAAATTATGATGCCATGTGTCGTATTAGTTGTTGTGGGTAATAAATTAATGAAAAGAAAAAAGAAAGAAGAAAAACTTAAATTCTAGCTATGGACAAAACTTTATTTTTAAAAAATTATAATAGAAGATTCAATTGAGAGATGTATGATGGTGTTTGGTTTTAATTGGTTGGTCAAGAAATAAATGCATCATCATCATCATCTTGTTTGGTCTGAATTTTCCGTTTGAAGCCTTCTTACCTAATTGGTCATGGCATCAATATTATGGACTATCCCAATCATGATAATTGCCAATGCTATACTTTTAATCTATCCTCTATTTTGTTGCTTCAATTAAATGTTATTATTCCTTGAAAAGTACAGGGGTGCATGGCATGGGCACCATTCATTTATGTCATTTATTTTCGGCGCATCTACTTTATCATTACATTCTTATTGCCATAATTTTTGGCATATCCAATGATTTTTATTATGTGTGCTGCCTTTTATTTTAGAATAATTTCACTTTTCATATTTAATTTCGTGATATATGTCAATTCAAAAAATAGAGTGGATTTTATAAAATATATTGTTCACAAGTTAATAACTTATTACATAAAAAATCAGATCTGTTCACGCCCAACTTTTGAAGCTAAAAATACTAGATCCTATTATCTTATCATGCCAAAAGTCCACCTAAAAATACATTTTTAGGTTTCAATATCAGGGCTGATTATAAGTCCACCTAAAATTAATCAGGAAGCTGTCACATGTCAATTTTGTAAATCGAATATGATGTGTGAAAAGATATATTTTATTTCACATATCATTTAGCTACTATACATTTTTGTTTTTTAGTTAGTACACATAATATGTGTAATAGTTAGACTACATAGATACTATCGAAACTAAGATATGACTAATGGTAAAGGAGGTGTTTGGAAGATACAACTTTGTTGGTCATATAATTTCAAAATTTTCACCTAATTAAGTGTATCTATCGATTTGAACATTTTAAATAAGTCACGACAGTAATATTATTTTAGGAAGTCTGGATGTTATTCTCAAATACTAAAAGAAATATGGGGTATGTTCATGTCAATGATATCACTTGAATTGCTATTTCAAAATAGATTAGATGTAAGATTGGGATTGAATTATAAAAAAATAAAAATTAAATACCGAAGTAGTTGGGGATTTATTTACGAAGAAAGGAAGAATGAGAGTGGAAAGATGATTGAGTGCACGTGTGGGAGATGCATCCACGTGCACTCGTTTTTATTCACTGAAAATATTGATTGCTTTTTGTCTCTTTCCCACCACCATTATTAATTATTAATTTTCCTGATATTTGTTGACCCGATTTAGACTCTCACTTTTCTGTTGGGTTTTACGCGACTCATTCATTGCATTATACTACCAATTTTACTACTAATTATTTTTTATAATTAATTTCGATTCATATTCCTCCGTTTAGGTATCATTAAGGGAATCATACTCAAATTATTGGCATGGGAAGGCTGACAACTAGAATATATTATTAAATTAAGATGGGGTTTTTGTATTGATTACAATGAAAAATACCAATTAACAGATGAGATTTGATTTTTCTTTTTTAAATTTTATTTTATGACTAAATTTCAAACTCACTGTTTTAGGAGCTTATGACTTGTCTATCTCACTGTTTTGTAGTGAGAATTTTAAAATGAGGAAAGGTACTTTTACACTAAGTTTTTGGTCAAATTTGGGTTTTAATTTTGTTGTTTATCTTTTCATTTATTGAATTAGCCATTTATCTTTCTAAACGAGACAAGCATGTCCGATAATTTCAAAGCATCAAACAAGTAACTCATTTCAGTCCTCGAAATTAACAGCTATTATTTTCATTTATATTTGAAAAATGAGGCTCTCACAACTCTCTTTTACTGAATATATATAAGTCTATAAGTCGTTTGATTACAGTTACAAAATAGATGGGCATATTTCTTACATAAATCCCTATATGAAGGCATATATAGGACCTAATTTTTATTTTTTTCCCTTTTTAATGAGCTAAAGGGAATTTATTTCCTTAAACACATTTTTATTCTCAATTTTACTTCATAAGTCAATATTGGAAATTTATACTAATTTCCATGTAAAATAGAAAATATAATTAGAAGTTTACGTTCCTAATGAGAAATAAGTTGAAATAATAGAAATTGAGATGAAAACATTTTCCCATTATAATTGAACAAAGGGATTTGATTATAGAATAATAATAAGGCAAATGATATAAGAATAGAGAGTCCCAAGGCATATAGTAATTAAACCTCTTTATCTGACCACATCATTAAATAAAATTAAATGAAAAGATAGAGTTAAATTAGGCAAGTGTCATATTCAAAAATGGTCCCTCTGGTGTTGCAGTAAATTAAAAAATAACCGGCAAGTTGCAGCCTTTAACCCCCTTTAACCGCCGTTTCCTAACCTAGTCAAATTTCACTTCATATTTACTGTTTTTCACTCATAACATACACTAACACACTGTACTATCCATGTCATATTCGCATGGAAAAATTAAATCAAAATTAGTTAATTTTACTCCTTTGTTTTTGATTTCTTAAACTTCATAATTTCATTTAGGTGTAAAAATTATGTTCATACATCATACATTTTCAGCATTTTTAAAAAAGAGAGTTCACGATATCAAATTATTTTGGTGCATTGTTGAACGATGGCAGTGACCCAATTTGATTATTTGAACCGACAATCAAGTTGATTTATTTATTAAATCTTTGGTTTTCTAATAATAATCAGACAACCGACCACAAGTTGCAAATTCAATTTGTTGGTTCATCCCATTTTAGAACATTTATTGATATAAAATATTGATATGGATTGGTGATATATGAATATAAAATAAAATGATATTAAAACATAAGCTCCAAACTGAATTTTATTTTCTGCTACAAAGTTTCATGAATTCATAATTATGAAAATTGTCTATATTTATTTATTTATAGGAGTACCATAAATGAGAATTAACTGGTTATTAAATAATTAGAAAAATTAGAGAAGAAAAATAATGAGCCATTTGCAAGAAATAATAGACATAATTCCCAAATCCCATGTGACTACAAAGAAAGAAAAAGGAAGATGATGTACGTCATCACCCTGAAAACTTGTCATTCATTTTCTTGGGAGGATAAAATTGCATCAATCAAAGTGGTCATTTTCTAGTTTCCACTTAAGTATAAGACTTTGCACGTGAACATGGATCATGCCTTCCTCAACTTGCTTTCCAATTATTTAATAATATATCGAGTGATTTTTAAATGAGATCATTTCACGGATCATATTATATAAGACGGGTCAATCCACATTCCACAATTCATATATAAATTTGTGAAAATGGGTTTGTTTTGTGGGTCAAAAGGCTCTGTCTCACGAAAATTATTTATGAGATCATCTCACGTAAGTTTTTATGTAATATTTCATGACACGTGCTACATTTTCTTGAAAATATTGTTTGCTTTTTACTTACTTTTAACCTTTCCACATCTCTTTCAAGTGCTCGAGGTCACTCAATTTAGTTGTCTCGTTAATTTGGGAATAAACTATATTTTTAATGAAACAAAACCATGTATATTTGAAGTTCCAATGTTAATTCTCAATACATCTTGTTGTGTTCAAAATATCGATTCAATCTAAAAAGAAAATGGTATTTTCAATCAACTGATTCATCTACTTATAACTGATCAACTCAGGTCGATATCTTTATTGTAATAGAAACAAGATACAGAGCGAACAGTCATATGACAAGCTAGTTATACGATCGAGTCTCACGTCACTGATGACAGTTCAATGTATGAGTCACCCCGGTCATTCTTCAACCTACATCAAGTTGAGGTCAATCGTACAAGATTATCAAAGGAAATCTTTTCAATAACTACCCCAAAACTTAGGGAATACCAATTCAATCAAGATCAAATAGGGTATTTGAGATCCCTTAAATCAAAGGAAAGTAGATATCTTGTCTCTAATCCCACTATTATAAATAGAAGATCATGCGTAAGATAATCATTGGAATAAAATATAAAAAAAAAAATTCTCAACTAAGCAATAAACATATCCACCTAACTCGACCGATTAGGTCTTACTCTACAAATCTTATCGATCAGAATCTCCCGACCTTATATTAATTTTATTTTCACTCATTTTACTATATGACTTTACACTTCGACACAACTCATTTGTTGTTCAGATATTTTAAGAGGGCAGTTCTTATATGTTCCGTGACTAAAAAATGTGGATTTAATCAACTATAGCAATATTTCCTACAATCAACTTATCATTCCATAATTTCAATACCACTAATTTAGTGAAAATTACCCAAATAAAAGATACATCAATACCTAATCAAACCATTTAAATTAAGTCAATCCAATCATCCAATATCCAAATCAAACACACACAAAATGAAGTGATAACTTCATGAACAATTAATACTAACCCACCATATCATATTAAGGTTAGCTAACCCACCCATCAAACGAAGCAGACCCTTGGTAATATAACATCCTTCCCCCAAAACAACATACTCCCAACATCCAAAAATATATATCATTTTAGTTAAAAGAATAAAAATTTAAAATAAATGTTATATATGATTTCGAAAAATATTTCCCTATATTCTATCAAAACCACCATAACCTGCTTTTCTCAAATTAAATGAAATATAAAATGAATATTGGAATATACATATAATTATTGATATTAAATAAAGGTAGATCAGTTTTTATATCAACTTTCTTCATCAAATGTATGCAAAATTTTAGAACAACATTTATTTTGGAGTGAGTAATGCAATTATTTATTTTGGAGTGAATAATGTAGTTATATATATGGTTAATTTCAATTTTGGTGTTGTATGTAAAACACGTTTCATTTTTAGACAACCAAATGCTTTTTTTAATTTTGGTTCTCTATATTTTAACTTTTTCCAATTTCAGTCTTTTTTTGTCAGAATACTCATAATCACTGACGTGGCTGTCAGAATCAAGCTACTATGTCAGAAATTTTGAAAATTCCTACCAAAATGGACTAAAATTTTTTAAAAAAATTAAAACATAAATAATCAAAATTGAAAAACGAATATATATATATATATATATATATGATTTTTCATAGAAACTAAGAAAATCATTAGAAAAATCAATTAAACAAGTCAATTTTTCACTATATGAAATATTGAAAGAATAGTGTATTCTATAATATACTAGTATTTTATGCCCATATTTCGATATCAATATATGTGTATATTAATAAATAAACTAAATAATATTTACATCATTGATGTGATATTACAGTAAAATCTTACTCTAGACAATCTCATAAATATAAATTTTCTTTAGGGGTTTTCAAATATAAGGATTTCAAAATTTAGTTTTTCCCAATAAGAATACAAGGAGAAGAAAAAGGTAAACAAAAAATATATATGCATTTTTTAAAATATTAGTGTGTTAAAATATACATATATTATGTATACACATATTTACAATATATTGGAACCCTTTTTTTTTTCCTCCTTGAATGAGGTGGGATGGGTGGGGTGTTGGGGTTGGTTTGAATCAAGGTTCTATATTCCTTAAAATTTTATACTATATCATTCATATATTTAAATGTTTGTGGTTATTGATATGGATATGAGGCTAACAATATTTTTCTAAAACTTCCTAAAATATTGAGAAATATCGGTAATATCAAAGTTGAAAATGATATCATTTGATTATAGAATTACTTAATTGAAAATATCGTTTTTTTTTTTTAAATAAATATTGATGTAGTTGTAAACTTGTAATGAATTTGAGGTCATTGTAAAAATGTAAGGAAAATATAGGTAAATATCGATATGATCATCAACAGGGTATAGTTCCAGTACAATTTGAGCCAAAAAAAATCCATAAACGTCTATAAATTTCGTCCAATCTCATTTATTTTGAATTTTAAAATTCGATTGCTATAGAAAAAATAAATAATTATATAAATAACTTTAATTTTACAAAAATGATAACCATTTCTGGATGATAATTTTGTCCAATGTTTATGTGGATGTAGGTTAATTGGATATCTAAAATCCCCACATCTTGATACATGTGACGGAGAAATAAACATCCACGTCATGCAAATATCCTATAACGTTATTCATAGCCTGTTTTATAAGGCATCTGAATGAGACCCATGTATCATACATCAAATTCTCACTAATTAATTAATTATGCCACTGAAAACTTGGCCCAGTTAAATATTTATACTCTTTAAGCAGTAAGTTGATTTTGAATAATGTTATAAAAACATTATGGATATTACAGGTTGGCAACGAAATATAAATCAATGAATAGAAGGAATTAATAATTAATAATAAAAGAAAGAAAGTAAATGTTATCCATGGATGAGAGGGAAACAAAGCTGGAGCCACGAGTGGGGAAGTAGCAACTTGCTAGTGGCTAATTCAATTTATACACTCATTTATCATGTACCTCTGTCTTATGCTGGAAATTTGGTTATATTTTATATTTATACAAAATTATTTTATGGTATCTCATAATAAAACCTTATAAAGAATAAGAGTAACCCTTCTCCGGAGAGAATATGTATTCTGTTTATGAAATGGGTTAATCCATAACTTATAAATTAGAGATTGACTTGTGAAGTGTGAGTTTGAGTTGTGAATTATGAGATGATATGATATAATTTTTTATGGGGAAAAAAAGTTTTTTGGTCCTCTCAGTTTACCCCATTGGATTTTACATCTTTTTTCTTTCACCTTTTGATTTTTAGTCATCTATTTTAAAAATCACAATTTTTTAGTGCTCTTACCTGCTACAATAGGTAACTTTTTATTTTTTTAATTAAAATTCATCTTTAACACCAACCACTTATTTTCTTAATTGAAAGAACACTAAATTAATATTAATAATTAAAAAAAATATTTTTATTTTTTTATTAATATGTCGGAGTCTAGGATATCCCAATTATTAATATTAAAAATTAATAATAAAACTCTAACCCACATATTGGAATGAAAAATAAAGTTTTTTTCTTCTTCATTTAGGCATATTTGATGAAGAATACAAATTTGTGGTTTAAAAAAAATAGTGTTCTCTCAATTAAAAAACAATGTAAGTTCGGGATGCCCAAATTGTTAATAACTAATAACAAAACTATAACCCACGTATTTGGATGAAAAATAAATCTTTTTATTTATTAATATAAATTTAGACATGTTAGATGCAAATTTGTGATTTTAAAAAAATAGTGTTCTCTCAATTTAAAAAAATATGTAAGTTCGGGATGCCCACATTATTAATACTAATAATTAATAACAAAACTCTAACCCACATATTAGGATGAAAACTCATTTTTTATTTATAAATATTAATTTAGGCATGTTAGATAAAGATTATAAATTTGTGATTTAAAAAAAAATTGATGTTCTCTCAATAAAAAAAATTGGTGTTAATAAAAAACTAGTTACCTGCTATAGGAGGTTAAATGATTAAAAGTTACCTATTGACTATTGTACTAAGAGGACTAAAAAATGGTGATTTTTAAACATAGAAGACTAAATATCAAAATGTGAAAGGTAAATGATGTAAAATCCAATGAGGTAAATTTAGAGGACAAAAAAACTTTTTTTTTTCCTTTTTTAATGTCTCAAATATGTCAATTATTATCCGTTTGGTATTTTAGTGATAATATTAGCTACTACTAAGTTTGATATTTATTGACAAATTTCACGAACTATAGGTGTTTTACTTATGATGACTTTTAGCTAAATTATGCAATATATAAGTGAAGATGCGATAGAAATCCCCAAGTAAGATCAAATTATTACTTGATGACCAATGACCATTGGCAGTAATATTGGTATACGTAGCTCTCTGATTGAATTAAAAAATAATACTGTATGTTAGATCGATACTATCATATAGATTTATTTATTAAAAAAACCAAATTATCCTTTTTTACTTGGTGTAAATACATCTTTCTACATCTTTATAAGGAGACATGCATTAATTGAAACATCAAAGCAAAATTTGGAAATATGATTAGCCATGAGATTCAATAGAACAAAATTGAGTTACTTAACTTGGAAATTAAATTTAAGGTAGTATATCATTGTCTGTTTGACAAGACATTATTATATGGTGAAGCATTAACTGTTTAGCATAGCAATAAATAGGAAATAATAAAATAGAAAGAAGATAATGATGAAGGTTACGCGGGACAAACTTAGGTGACAATTCTTTAAATCCCCTTATTTATGGAGTTTAATACTTTTTGTCTATGAAACATGAGGATGATGATAACTAAAACTGATTGACTTATTTCACAACTGAAAGCTTTAATGGGACGTAAAGTAGTTGCCCCATAATGTGTCTATTCAAAAAAAAAAAAAAAAAAAGAGACTAGAATTATTGTTCCGATAATATACCATTTAGATTTAAAAAAAAAAAAAAAGGATGATTGATTTCTTTAAGTATGATATTGATAATATAAAACACATGAAAAATTAAGTGGTCTTAATTTTGCGCTTAGTGATTCTATTTAAACAATTAGGTTGAGGTTTCATATATAATTAAAAAAAAATTAATTAGGTTTGAGTTTCACGATTCTATTTATGTACGTACTAACTATATTTTTTTAGCAATTTTCTTTTTGTCCCAAAGTAGTTTATAATTCCAGAGAAATATGCACTTAATCTTTCAAAAGAATGTACTTATTTTAGTATTTTCTTAAAAAGAACTATTGATTAAATAAAAATAAATAAGGATATGTTTGGATTGAGATGTACCCATCCAGATTTGGGATGAGCCAAATCCCAATCCTTGTTTGTTATGAGATGTGGAAGGATTTGCAAATCACATCTGTACTTATTTTTTTACAACTTCCAATAAAAACATCTACTTTTTCTACAATTCCCAATGTAATGAAGACATTTTAACTATAATCCTACCCTATATAATTTCAAAACAAATACAAGATTTTCAAAATCCATTTGTTTTGCAAAATCCACATCCGCTCCAATCCAAACATACCCTAAAATGATTTAACTTCTAAAATATTAAGTATCTTAGGATGGACGGAGTACATATAATACATTGGCTTTATCCATTCCACTCATGTGAGTATTATCTTATATGTGTGATATATCATATGTTACACATTCTGATAGGATATATATATTTTTTTAAATATGGCACATATCATTTATCCTCTAACATTAGATTACTACCCGTATTGTTGGGGTGAAATTTATTTGGTAAATTGATAAATAACGTAGTGGTTTGTATTTCCTGAGAAAAGTTTAAGGTTGAGTTTGGATGAAGATTTGAGTAATGTTAAAATCCATAACAATAAATAATGAATAGCACTCATGTGCACCTAATACACACATTTAAAATCCTTTAATTTTTTATTTTATATTGACTTCTGAAGCAATATAATTGAATTTTGAATTCTCTATTTTAATTCATTTCAAATTCAATATTTCAAAACCCCTAAAAAAACACAATCTATTAACTTCTAACTCATAACGCCACACATGCTGAAAGAACGAAAGTTAAAAATAATAATAAAAAAAAAAAAACCCATAAAACTGCGCATGTTGATGTTGCCTTCCAAACTGATTCACATACTCCATTATAAATGTGTATTCTCATTTGGGGGAAATTAAGAATATTCTTGAGTGGCGCAAATTAATTTTAAACAATCAATTGGTTTGAGATTCTATATATATTTATGTTAGTATTAATCACTCATTCTATTTTATTCTATTTTAAGGCCTTGTCATAAGCATTAATAAATAAATAGTGAATCACTTGTGAAATTATTTCACACATTTTTATTATCTTAAATGGATCAATTCACATCCCACACTCCACAATTCACATGTTGTTTATGTATAAAATAAATCCATCTCACAGTACTATTCGTGAAAAACCATCTCGTAAATTTTTTTGTGATAAACTAAAATGTGCTAATTGGGTATAGATAAAAAAAAAAAAAAAAAAAAAAAAAAAACAGCATTAGTAGAAACATTCATAGATAAAGGAAGCTATCAAATTTTTTTTTTTCCAAAAGATGAAATAGATAGTAACATGTTCCTTTAGGGCTATGTTTGAACAATTGAACTGCCACTAATCCATCCAAATTTGGAAGAAATCAAGTTCAATCCAATCTTTCAATAAGAATTTATAATAGAGCTGGAAATTTTGATCGTTCAGTCTAACCTTTTTAGTTCAACAAGACAAGAGATATAATTAGATCGGGTTGAGCCAGCAATTACTCAAAGTCAATACTTACAACAAATATTCAAAAGTTATCATTATTCTGCACAAATGGATTATAAATTTTGGTTTTGTTTGGATAAATGTACTAATGTAATGTGTGAGCCCTTTTAAACGTAATGAAAAAAATTAAGAAAAAAACCAAAATTTAATGATCACCTCATTAATCAAACAACTTTCCACTACAAAATAATATAATTGAATATTGTTTTTAAATCAATCTCATCGTGATGTGATATATTAACTATAATTATGCTTTAGATAAGCTCAAAACAATCATAAAATTTTCAAATTCTAGACTTACAAATTCCTAAATCCAAAATTAAAAAATTCACGTGTGCTATTATCCAGACATACTCTTCTTATTCACATGATTTGGACCCACAAATGCAAGATGAGGAACTTATTCTTCAATATTGATTTTTAATGTTTTGTTTTTGGTTTATGTTCAAGAGAACAACCTAGAAACAACATGAGTTATCACTCTTTTCCTATGAAATTGCAACCATCTTCAATATATACATATATTTTTCAAAATCTTTAATTATGCAAAAACTAAATTTATTCACCAACAAACTATTAAAGATTGAGATTAATAATAGAGAAGACACAAGCATGTCCAAAAAATTGTGCTCTTCCAACCAACATATTGCAAAAGAATCTTACCTTCAGGTTGGCTCCACTTCACAAAATAAATTTTTTTTTTTTTTCAAAAACTAAAGATAAACAAAAAAATCATTAAAAAAAAAAAAAGAATGCAGCCCACCCCATGTGTGAATAAGGTCCCCCCATTTGAGTGCTTGTTTGATGCTTCTTTTTCATTAGCTTTGTCTTTGCTATTGTTTCTTCCAAATTCACCCATTTGGTACACACACTTTTTTCCTTGCAACAATCTTTTTATATCACCTTTACAATTTCCCTTGTTCTACGTTCCCCACATATGTCAATAAAGAAGGCACCAACGCCATGTGATCCGGTGACTGCTTGGCCACTATCAGCATCAATTTCAGCCCCGTGGGGTTTCCTTTCTCGCATCTGTCATTCTTACCACCAATGGATATATATTTCTCCCACGCACGAACTTAAACTGCATGTTACCCCTCGTGGATCTATCTTTATCGTCCTCTCATCGATAAATACACAATTGACTTCTACCCAATCCACATTCTTATAATTCCCTAGCCCTATGTATATATATATATTTCTCTCTTTTTATTATATATCTTTAATTTCCATTCTTATATTATATGAAAGTATAAGGAAATATGAAGGAGAGTTGATGTCATTAATTGTCTCATTAGGTAGTTAATGAGGCATTATTAATTAACTCGGTAAATGACGTGCATTTCTTATGCAAGCTCAACAATTGGTTTGAGCTATGTGCTAAAAAAACAGTACTTAAATCATATAGTTCAAGATTAGTTAAAAACACTATCATCAGTTCAGTAATATGTTCATATTTCTTGTTAATGTCGTATAATAATGTTTATTATATTGTTCTTCTTTCAAAGATATTGCAATAGGTGAAGTCGTAGGATGACTATGTTAGCTAAAGAAGAACTTTATTAGCTAATTAGCTAATGTCAACGTATTTAGTTACGTTGAAGAGGCTCGTTGGAATGATAAGAGACTATACACACTACAAGAAAAATGAGTATTTGCGACAACAAAATGTTGTCACAAAAACATTGATAATTGTCGCAAAATATTTTTGCGACAACATTTTATTGCTAAATTATTATCGTAAAAGCCTTCTGGCAAATAGTTTTTTTGCGACAACAATTACTAATGTATAAAAATCTTTTTTTCATTAGTTGTCAAAATTTTATTTATTCAATGACCAGAATTAAACGCGGATTTGCGACAATTTGTTGTCGTAATAACTAGACTTTTCACGACTATTTTTGTTGTTGTAAAAAATCTTATCGCAAATGTTTATTTTTCTTGTAGCGATATATTGTCTGAAATTAATACACAAATTAATGTGTCGACTCATGGGCATGCATGAGAGAAATATTATGAGTGAGAGATGTTTACTAATTGGGTTGAGAAACCTCATTGTAGAAGCAATATATATCTTAGATATATATATCAGATCTCCTAATCATCATAATAAAATTTAAGACTCTCTTTAGATTTCTTAATATTTCTCTCAACGTGATTTCTTGGAAAATCACAATGAATTCCAGAGATGATGAGATGTGCAAACATGTGAATGTCTCTGGTTCATGTTCATGAGTTGGTATTGCAAGGAAGCTTGCAGATAAATCTATTCATTGAATTTATGTACGTATTGAATATCTCTTATTTTTTAAGAAAGTGTAAACACATTTTCTCAACTTAGATCTAGTAGATTAATTAGTGAAGTTTTATGGATCAATTTCTAGGTTTTGTAGATTGTCTGATTCTTCAATAATGTTAGTGGGGTTTTGGCTAACTAGGATTTGGCATTGAAACTTGAGATGGAAATTAATGTGTATATGAAGTGTGTTTAAATTAAAGCGAAGCAAAGCATGAAAGCTCCATTACATGCACATTTATTTGTCTTATCCCTCAGACTCCATCTGACAATCTTTTATGGCGTCCGATAAAGTAGGGGACCTAAATATGAAAATGATGTTCTAATAAATCCTGAGGTGTGTGTGTGTGTGTTTTGCTATACTACAATTTAGAGCTTTTGTTGTGTAGAATGAGCCAGCTATTCACAGATAAAATGATTCACAAGTTTGCACATCATCTTATAATATGTAATCCATAATATAAAGAGACGTACAACAGAGTTCATATTTTTCTTTTCCAGTTTTGATGCTATATAGAAAGAGACCATTAATATAATTAGGAATTCTTTTTTGAGCTAGCATTCGGAGTTGAAAATTAATTTGAACCTAATTAAGATCATGTTCAAGCTGCTGGGATGTAAAAATATGTCAAATGAATGAAAGAATATAAATATCATGTATGTGAAGACACCCACACACCCATTTTTGAGAATTAGTTAAATTAATTAGAAAAGGTGAGGGGGAAAAAAACCAATCTTGGAAATATAAGGAATATGATAAGTTTATGTATTTTTTAGAATATACGATGTCTATGATTTGATATTTTTTATGAGATGGTATTTTGTTGGGTTTTTTTTTTTTTTTAAACAAGTATTAGAAAAGTGGATAGATTTTCCAAGAACTTCTCATAATACCAAACATATGTTAATTTCTAATAAATAAAAAAAATCTGTATAACTCAACTTTGTGAATTACAATTAATGGCCAAGCAATCAGAAATAAATTGGTTTAAGCGTTTTGTGGAACCAATGCTCTTTGTATAAGAACAAAAATAAAAAAAGATAGTTCGATCAGATTTTCTTTATCAAAAATCATTGCCCACTTGTATAGCGCGTATTAAAACTACGTAATTATGAAAAAATTAAGAATTTTTGAATTTAACTATGAATTACAACCAATATTAATTTTTAGATAAATACTTTGTAGTTATGATATACTAAACAACTACAAGTGAGACAGTACTGATTTTCGGCGAATTGAACAAAAAGTTACAAGTGATATAGGTCAATAAATAAATAGATTAGAGGACATTTAAGAATTTCTTGACTATGATAAATTATTTTCATTTAAATATAAAATATATTAAAGAATTGCTTTAAATATATTATTTTCCTTATTTTTTTCTGTGGTGTACCTACAGTACCTGTGCACTTAAAGGTTCACCACTATTAGGTCAAGTGAACTTTTAACATGCTACGTCAGTTGTGAAATTTAAATAACGGAATTTATAACTTATAAAACATCTTAGATGGTTAAAAAACTCTTAGTGGACAATATTAATATTAAATAGCATGTCTCATCTGCCGATTAATTCAAACATTCACTTTTTTGACATGCAACTAATCGATGGTATTCAGTGGAAAGAAATAGTAAATAATATCTTGATGAAATTAGTTCTTTGTTTTTTCCTTTATTTTTTTCAAATATATGTATATAATATATAATATTATTATTGTAATATAAACATCTCATGCGGAATAAATATCACCTGAAATCCTACTGCTAAAGATAATGAAGGGCTTGTTTCAGTAGTGGTGCTCGAGCAACCATATATTTTCCGCACTATTAAAAGTTATTACTATATTGCTAAAATATTAGGAGGTGGTCTCCTATGCAACTTGTGCACATGCAATTGGGTAGGCGGGATCAATTTGGATCTTTTTTTTTTTTTATTCATGTGTTGATCGTTATATTATATTAGTATAACTTTTATATTATATTAGTATAATCTTTATTTACAAATATCATAACTTTTGTGTACTGTAACTTAGAAAAAAAAGGAAAAATTTCAACGCATTTTTTGGATCAAAATACCTCTAAGTGATATTACTTGTACTTTTATGTGATTTTAGTTGCATCTTTATATATTACATAAATGTAAGGATATTTGTATATTAAGATGACATGAATATAACACAAAGATGATATGAATATCACATAAAGGTATATATGTACAAATTGTGCTGAAATTCTTCTTCTTTTTTCCCTAAGTTACAACACATAAAGATAAGAATATTTGTATGTAAATGTGACATGAATATAATATAAAAGTGACATGAATATAACATTAAGATATCACATAAATAAAATAATTAAAAACGGCCCACAAATGCGTGTATCTGGTTTGGATTGATCCAGTTACATGAATTTAGATCCATACAACTGGTGTATAGGAGACCAACTCATATCTAAATTATTGATGTTCAAGAAAAAGTAATAAGACTAAAAAAGTGCTTAAAAGAAAGGAACTGACATAGCTTAAACAACCCAATATAATAATAACTAAAAAGTTATATTTACCTAATAGTAAGTAAAATCTTTAAACGCACCCATTCCTTAAGTGCACCACAAAATGGGTCACAAGCTATATGTGTACAAGGAACTTCAAACAATGCTTTGACATATGCCACTGTGACTAAATAGGGGTGAGAATAGATTTCGAAGATAAGTGAATCGAATTGTATTGCAATTTGAACCAAAATAACTTTAAATTAATAAAGAATCGTTGATTATTTGATTTTATTTGAATCGAATCGTTTCGATTATTTTTGTGTCAAATCGAACTAAGTCGAACTGAATGATAATTTAGAATCGAATAGAAGCGATTTCAAAGAATTAACTATATACATACAAATTTATATGTATCATTTAGATCATTTTTCTATATTATTATATTGGATTAGTTACAAATTTGATTGAATTTTATTATATTATTTAATACTACTATAATTTTAAGACTTCTTAGAAGAAGTTAAGAATTAAATAATAGAGACAAATATTTATAATGAATATATTTGGAAACACATAAAATCTAGTAACCATAATAGACATTAATCAAATAATTAGTTTATAACTAATATAAAGTAATACATAATATATATATATATATATATATATATAAGTTTATATCTATTTTCAAATTTTACTCTAAAACCTATATTTTATTGCTCCTTTAAAAGATAAATTTTCTTAATGACCACTTATGAGGTGTAAATTAAGAATAAAATTTGAAGAAAAACTTGAATATAATTTATTGTTTTCAAGAAGAGACGACTACTAATTTAGTAATTTGTCAAGTTTATTTTATTAGTTTATGATACTATATATTTATGTATTTTGTATTTTGTTTGAATGAATATTTGTTTTAAATTGTAAATTAACTTTGAATCTTCAACGAACTGATCCACTTCGTTATACCTAAATCTTCGAAGAAATCAAACCGATTCAACGGAGGAATTCTGGAATTCTTTTCTTTATATTTCACAAACTTAGAAGTAATTATTCCGTAAACTCTTATAATTTTCCAAATTACTTTGAACCCCTAATACAAGAGCAATTTCAAGTATATGACAATCCTTTGGGGGGGGGGGGAGAAAACCCTAATCAATCATATTTATTAGTTTACTCTATAACAATCTTGTTAGCAGAATCTTAGGAAAATCATGAGAGTGAGGCTGAGAGTGCCTTTGTTTTCTAGCTATTAATTCGATATATTCTAATTCTGCATGCACCAATAACATGAGTCCCATTAACAATGGCATCGATCAAAACAATTTTTTATTATTTTACTTTGCTAAACGCTATTAAATATATAATTTCCTACAAATAATGTATGGGTAAATCGGCTTGCATTAATAATATCAAATGTCATTTTCTGTAAAATGACAATTAATCTCATATTTTATTTTATTAATATAAATCGTACCTTGATTAATAATGGTATACGTGCATTGATCAAAATCAACTCTGATTTAAGATAATTGAGACAGTTTCCTCAAACCCTAATTAATTTCTTTTAGATGTTGGTTAATTTCACCACGAGCTTTGTAATTCAAGTGTTATTCCACCTTTATAGTTCAAAAAAAAACCACAATATGTGCATTATAATTTCTCTTTTGTTGATATCAGTTTATCTCTTTCAAATAATTTTTTTAAAGACCTTTTTTTTTTTATCAGTTTATATTTATATTTTATGTTTTGATTCATGTTAATGTGATTTAATGAAGAAAGTAGAAGTTCAGTGTATATGAAAACACACACGCACTTAAATTTCTTTAATGAATGTAATAGTATATATTAGTTTATTTTTTTCCGAGCATTATTTTATTCTAAATGTATGCATGATACATGTATTTTTTTTTATTGTTTTTACTAATTGAGCATGAGCTATATATTTATTTATATGATCCATAAAGGTTGATTTATTTTGTATTAAACAACGGGATTATTAATTAAATGGATCTCTTTCAAATTCTTGTTTTTGGTAATTATTGTCTAGATTTCTTTTAACATATCTTAGGATTGGTAGCATGTGTTAGATGCCAAAAATTCCACCTAATCACATGCTTCCCACCTATATTAGAAAGTGAGATTAAATAAAATTTTCACCAAAGTGCTTTTTATTTTTCAAATACTATAGCAATGGCCATTGGTATATTGGAAAACTCATGTATTCTTCACTCTTAAGTAGCAGGTTGCTGGTTATTAATTATTAATTTTAAAGATGAAAAGGTTCAATACTAGTCAATCACATTGATCACTTCATGTTTTCAAGACAAATCTAGTGAATTAATATTTTGAATTATTATAAGGGTGTTTTTTTTTTCTTTGTTGTATTAATTTAAAAAATGATGCTTGAACAAGTTCAATTTGGGTACGAATCTTGTTTTAAAACTATTAAACGGGTTTCTGGCCAATTATTTCTTTTTTTTTTTTTTTTCATTAGTTCACTCTGTAGAACATTATTCCACAAACTGTGGTTTGATGTATATGACAAATTATCTCAATATATAGTATAATAGTTTACTATATATATTTGTGTGTTTTATGGACGTATCAACTGAAAAATATGCTAATGAGATAGCATATACGTTCCTTAGTGGAAGCTATAAGCTTAATATAAATTAAAAAAAAAAAAACAAAACAAAAAGCAAACTTGTGTATTGCTTACAACATCATATGAGCTACCACTTATTCTCATTCATTTTGGACCAAAAGTTGCAAGAATGAGCGACAATAAATTGGTTTTCTTATTCTATCCATTAGTTAAATTTTACTAACACCATGTAAGGATGATAAATCAGTAATTTACAGTGAAAGCAAATGGTTTTTTGGTGTGCTTTCATTTTCAACCTGTTAAGTATATTTTATTGTGATAGTACTTTTTGGTTATGTTAAAGTTATAATATTACACGTTCCTCCTTAAAATTGATTTTTCATACATAACTATTTATATTATGAGTGAATTTATTTTCTAAAATATATTTTTCAGTAATGATGTGTATATCATGCTACTGTAAAATGTACTATTTAATCCCTTAAGGGTTTAATTCCACTGAATACTTAGCGGCCCTTTCTCTTTAAAATACAATGTCTCAAATATTTGGACAAAAAAACCCTTAAAAATATGATGCGTGAATCACATATCAAAATCCAATAAAAAATGACCGAAAAATTAGTTTAATGGTTAATCAGTATAGTTTGTATATATCGATGAAAAAAAAAGTTTAATATTTTATATATATCCAAAATCGCTCATAATTTGATGGGTTAGTGTAATTTACCCAAATAATAAATACATTTGGATATATCCAAATTCAAGTTATAATGGGTTGCAAGCCTCTAAAATCCTAAAAACTTTCCTTTTTTTTTTTTTTCAACTGAGAGTTGAACACCTTAAAAAATTGAAATTAATGGGAAATGAGTATCTTTAACCATTAATCTCCTTCATAGAAAAGAAGATCAAATACCAACTCCCATAATGAAGTTACATCTCAAATTAGTCTATTATTTTATCAAAAAAAAAAAATTAATATGAGATTGTCTCACAATTATAATTTAGTGAAATAGAGTGTTACTACTCATGGCTCAAACTAATTTTCACAAGCCATTCTATATTTTATATGTTATAACTAGGTTGTGAGTTGACTCATTTCACGTAATATAACCCTAATATTAAAATTAACCTACCCATTTTCTATTTCCCAATGTTCAATTTTCTAATTTTTTTATTTAAAAATTTCAAGTATATCATTGAAACGAGATTTCGAACAATAATGAAACCATGTTATAAAGCATATACCAAAGTAAAAGGAAATTCAAATAAAATAGACATAAAACCATAATTTTAAAGAATTTAAGTCCTTACCATAATCATGTGTACCTTTATATCGTTTTGTAGGTGCTCTATTTGCATATACATGACTATGTATGCGTCTCTATATTTATTAATTTTTGATACTACAATAATACAATTTGTATATTTCACTGATTATAGTATTTATAATATCTTTTTAAAATCTTAACATTCATATATTGGTTTTGAGAAGAAAAAAAATATCCCAAAAGTAATCATACGAAGCCCTCTATTTCTCCACTATACAGATGTATCTTTCTGTCCACACTAATAATTCTGGAACAGAAAATAAAATAAAATTATATCGTTGTATTTAAATAAAATTAGTAAGTAATGGAATAAATAATCCGTTCATCATTGGGCTTAAGCTAAGATAAAATTTAAAGAGAATGGTGTCAGTAATCTGGGCCTTTTCAGCTATGGCCCACTGATCAAGTTTGGTAAGTGCATCATTCGGTAGTTGTCTGGTGGGCCAGGATTAACTGTAGCATATAGATAAAGCAAGATTTTCTGACCCTTTTTTTAAATATGTTTATTTATTTAAAAATAAATTTCACATGTAGTCCAATTGAGTGTGTATTGTTAACTACTATTACTTTTCCAACATCGTAATCTGTACTTTGTAGCCCACTGTTCGTTACATAACAGCGGGGCGTCCACATTGACAAATCCATTATCAATTAATATGTGGCCCAATTTTATATATTATATTATAAAAATTATATGATAATATTCATATGAAAGTCCAATGCAATTTTATAGTCACTCCTTGCTTTAAATTATAAGAAGTCAACTTGTGGGGTTAATGATTAACCCAATAAAGTTGTAAAAATTATAATTTTTGATATCTTTTTACAGATCTAATTTTATGAGAGAATTCATAATTAATAATTCAATATAAAAAAATTTGAACTTGATAACATGAATTTAAATATGGATAGTGAAGCTCAATCCATAAAATAGTGTTATATAAGTTTTTGGGTTAAAAAAAAAAGGGTGTGGTAATTGGTTTGAAGGCAAAGGTTGTTTGCTTGTATCAAAATCAAAAATTGTAGTCTATAATATATTATTTCAAAAATATTTCATGAATCTTTTATCCTTTTGAGTTCCATGTTCTACTGTGAAAAATTCGAAGTATATTTCTATATGGAACAAAAAGACAAAATTAAAAGTAGTGAGATTGTTTATTTGTGATTATTGAAAATCCTTGATAAATCATTTTTATATCTCATGCAAGAACAATGTCAAGAAGTAATAATACAAATAACATCTGATTAAATAATCCTATACGTCTTATAACTTAAGTGGTATCACACTTTATCTTTATAAAGGTGCGGTCTTTCACTCTTCTAACTCATTAAGATGATGATAACAACAACAATAATAATAATAATAATAATAATAATAAATCTGATTACATAATACTTCATCATTGGGCTTGGGCAGAGTAAAGTTTAAACGGAAAGGTGTAAATAAATTGGGCTTGGATGTGTATGGCCTTGTAATCAGATTGGACCGTAAGTGCATCATTTGTTACTTGTCTAGTGGCCTACAATTATTGAACCACAAACCCTATTTATGTATAAGAGAGATTAATCAAATAATCAATGACGAAAATACCAAAATTTAACATGGTGTTGGGCAATTCCTCCATAATTGGGAAGCCCACATTGAAAGACCCGTAAACCCAACATCTAAAGTATCATTCTAGAATGTGTTGGAAGAATGTAGAATAATTTGTGGGAAACTTTTTTGAGAATTTTCTTGAGAAGCTTCTTTGGGAATCTTCTTGAAGCTTGGAAACCCCATCGGTTTCCAATCATCCATTATAAATAGATGGGTTGGGAAGACATTTATATACAACTCAAAAGTGAGAGTTCGGGAGAGTTCCCCTTAGAGAGAATCAAGTGAATCAAGTGAGTTCATGTGAGTTATCCTCTAATTGAGGCTAGAGCTAGAGAGAATCCTCTATTTGAGGCTAGAGCTAGAGAGAATCCTCTAGTTGAGGCTTGATTAATTGAGGCTAGAGCTAGAGAGAATCCTCTAGTTGAGGCTAGAGAGAATCAAGTCTCTAGCTCAGCTAGAGAGAATCAAGTGTAGTTGAGGTTAGAGAGAATGTCTCTAGCTCAGCTAGAGAGAATCAAGTGTAGTTGACGTTAGAGAGAATCAAGTGAGATAACGTGTTTCGTTATAGTGAGAGAATCCTCTAGTATAGTGAGAGGATTCTAGTTGAGGGTAGAGAGAAGGTCTCTCTAGTACTATTGTGAGAGAAATCAAGTGTAGTTGAGGTTAGAGAGAATCAAGTGAGATAACGTGTTTCGCTATAGTGAGAGAATCCTCTAGTATAGTGAGAGGATTCTAGTTGAGGGTACTATTGTGAGAGAATCCTCTAGTTGAGGACTAGAGAGAATCAAGTGAGATAACGTAGCAAGAGATTGAGAGAGTTATCCTCTAGTTGAGGCTAGAGAGAATTTTTTGTAATCATTATAATCTTATCTCCTATAGTGAAGAAATCTCGGATTGAGGTCCATCGTGGTTTGTTAAAAGAACACGCTTCCGCATTCGATAGACCTTTTCCCAACACATGGATGTATCCCAACACATGGTTCAGTCATCCGCATTCGATAAACCTTTTCCCAACACATGGATGTATCCCAACACATGGTTCGATCATCCGCATTCGATAGACCTTTTCCCAACACATGGTTCGGCCAAGAAAACTTGACCTACATCCATGACCAACTTGGCCTATGGGAGAAAGAAAGAACTAATCCACTAAGAAATCAAACGAATACAGTTCGGCCAAGAAAACTTGACCTACATCCATGACCAACTTGGCCTATGGGAGAAAGAAAGAACTAATCCACTAAGAAATCAAACGAATACAGATCTTAAAAAAATAAGACTGCAAATTAGGGATTATATAGGCTTAGAACCCTATTCCTATATCTAACTAGATTCTAATTTTATCCGGGGTGAAACTTGACGATTAAGATTGTCTCAAGAAAAGCCCTAATATCTATTTAAGAATCGGATAAGATTCATAGATCTATTTCCTAACCCTAACAGTTGTCTCAAGAAAAGCCCTAATATCTATTTAAGAATCGGATAAGATTCATAGATCTATTTCCTAACCCTAACAGAAGCCTTAAGACAGAATCGGATAAGATTCATAGATCTATTTCCTAACCCTAACAGTTGTCTCAAGAAAAGCCCTAATATCTATTTAAGAATCGGATAAGATTCATAGATCTATTTCCTAACCCTAACAGAAGCCTTAAGACCCCACTTTTCTCTTGCTTGAGTCATCGAATCACATTTAAAGTATTGCACTGTATTTTGTAGCCACTGTTCAATGCATACCAGCGTAAGTCCACGACCAAATATTAATATTTGGCTCAATTTAAAATAGTCACTAGTAAATTTTATCTTACTATTTAATAATAAGTTGCATTCTTTGCATTCTTTCACCTCCATGTAGTTGGAAGTTGCATTCTTTCACCTCCATGTAGTTGGATAAGTTTGTTGTGTTATTATGATATTCTCATTCTTCATTTACGATCTCATTCTCATGTTTTTGAATGATTTTTTATGGATCAACGAAAATATATAATATTTTTGTCGATATCAATATATAAAGCATATGCAATTTCATATTCTTGGTTTTTCTGTAGAATAGTAGGAAGTCAACTTGTGGGGTTTATAATCATCCCAACAATTATTTTTCTTATAAAAGGTTCTTTTATATATATATATATATAACATTAGCTTGTTTAAGCCAATGCTTATTTGTTTGTATGAAAATCAAGAATTGTAGTCTCAAATTTTAATTTACGTGCTAATCTCTTGATTTATTTGAATTTTCTTTTCTTGAATTCCCTTCTAAATATAATTCTCAGTTATTACAATAATACATGTAATTTTTGAGAATTTGATGAAGTCGACTTCCAAGAGCCTTTACGAATGATCATCGGGAAGTACAGTTGGCACCTGGCTGCAAAAGTTGATGCAACTTCTTGTCATTTTCAATTTTAAAAACACTTGAAATGAATACAAATACATGCAAAATACGATTTTTTTACTAAATTATTAATGATTATTACCCGATTGAGGTTCCTAAAGTAATAAAAAAAAAAGGTTATATTTAGGTTTATGGTTAGTCCTTATCTTAAGAGTCAAGAAGAGCAATGGTCCAAGGTCCCACATATTTGGCCCCCCAAAATTTAACTAAGCATGTGTTATGTGTGTAGAAATTTAACTAGTCCACTAAATATTTATCTTAGAAGTATAATTTTTTATTTAAATATTAGAAAAGGAAAGGAGATATCCAACTACATAACTGTTTTCTATCTTTATAAGGATTTTTTTTTCTATTAACCCTGTATAATCTCCTTACCTTTTCTACTCGGAATCAGAGTTCATATCTTCTAATTCTTCTTTCAATTTGACAATGTTTCTAAGTTTTACCTCATCTTTTCAAAAATTTCAAATTTTTTATTCTTTATTATCTTCCCAATATAATGATTTCCTACCATTCGAGATTTATAAATCTATCATTCTATAGTTCATTTGTTTAACAGTTGCATAACCTGCAGACAGAAATGGGTTTTTTGGCCCAATCACATCTTGGACATAGGCCCAAAGCTTTCATCACATAAGTGGGCTTTTAGAAAGATTTGTTCAAAACAATTACTAACTATTTTTAATTTCTAATCACTATTTCATCAAATATTACGATTCTAACACTGCATTTCTATAAGTTCAATCTGAGATTTTAAATATTAATCTTCACCTTTTCAATTAATCCCTATTATCTATTCGTTTCTATTAACCCTCTTCCTGGCTATCTATTTTGAATTAGATGACGAAAATTATGTAAACAAACCAAAAATAAAGATTAGAAAAATAATCAAAATTGAACTATAGACTTACAACACATGAATTAACGTCTTTGCATCCACACAAGAGCTCCCCATTCAATATGTCCGTCGCTTCAAATGTTCCCCCTCCCTCACTCCTCTGCATCAATTTATCAAAACTTAGTTTCCATTAAAAAAAATAAAATTAAATCACCTTTTGCCATTTTAAATTTCAATATACGACCATGTTAATTGATGATGTCACTAGATGAAAATAACCTTATAAAAGTCGACGGCCACAAAATTAGCCCATCGATCACCGGAAGCGGCATAACACGTTTGCAGCATGTCAACGAGGTCGTCGGAATTCTGCACACAGGCCAGTGGCTTAACCGGAACAGACCTAAAATAATTGACTAGGACCAATGATTTGGTCGTGTCGTTAAGAGCTGAAGACTCTTTCCTATTGAAACATTCCCCTGACTTCATTCCATCATCACCATCTGATCCAAATTCAAAATTATAAACAAACGAGTGAGTCTTATGTGAGATCGTTTCATATTATCTAATTATGTGAAATGGATCAGCCCACAATCCACACTTCACAATTCACACTTCACAATATCATATAAGGATCCGTCTCACAACAACTATCTCTAAGACCGTTTCATATAGTAAATTATGATTCCATCATCACCATCTGATTCAAATTCAAGATGATACACAAATGAGTGAGTTTTATATAAGATCGTCTCACAAATCTAGTTACGTGAAATGGGTCAACTCACAACCCACGACCCACACTTTACAATTTACATATGAATTTGTAAAAATGAGTTTTGTTTGTGAGTAATAAAACCCGTTTCACGGTAACTAACTGTAAGATCGTTTTTGTGTAAACAAAATGATTAATATTTAATGACCACCTCATCTAAAAGGTTAAATTATAATTACAATGTAACTCACATTGATTTTCAACCATATAATTCCACTGGTAAGCAATGCCTTCACTGCTTTCCTTGGATTGTTTGGAGGTAAAAACGAGTAGCCTTTGATTATCGGCTACCATGTCGCGAACGAGTGGCCAATCCTGTCCGTTTTTCGCCATTTTAGACAAAGGAAACCAGTACTTCATCAACCCTGCATCTGTGAAAACCTTGGTCAATCCATTTGGTGTCTCAACGTAGTCTTCAAGGATCACCGTCACGATTTCTGATGGATTTGTCGACAAGAACGCTTCGATTTCCTTCAACGTGTCTATTGCGGGCTCCTATTATGATAACTAATCAGATCAAGAGCTGGTTTAATGAGAGAAAAGTGGGAAAGAGAAATCGGAAAAGGTATGCATTACGAATTTAGTGTAGTCATGGCATTCGCCTCCGAAGGAATGGCAGAGCCATATATCTCCTTCGAAGTCGTATGTATCCAACATTAGAGCACGAACACCGTTCTGCAAGGCTCAGAAGTTGGCAAAGAAAAGTAATGTAATGTGATGAAGAAAGTGTAATGAAATGAGATGAGATATTGAGGAAGAGAGTTGACATACATTGAGCTGTTGAGTGACATTGTCTTCTTGGTTCGTGAAGGTGAGTCTTGGTTTTCCATCTTCTATTGCAAAAGCGTTATGGGTTGTCAAGAAAGCGTACTTGTTGAATGCTAATGAATTGTTCTGCAAATCACAATCATTTTGTAACTTAACCCCTAATTTAGTTGTACTGAAAAATGCAAAATTGGTGACAAAACTAGTCACTTTCATTTTAGGAAAAAATTGTTTTTTTAACCTTCATCTTTTTTCCCCCCTCTATATCTTAAATAAAAATCATTTTTTGGTGCATTTAACTGCTACAACATTTTTTTTTTTTTTTAAAATTACATTTATCACCGTTGAAATTTGATTAATTATCAATTGGATCAAAAAATTTATGAAAAATTACAATCAAATTCTTTAACTATAGAAAAACTAAAAAAACTCGGGAAACATTTTGATTGATTTTCATGAGAATTTTATTAGGCATCACTCATTTTTCATTGATATCATACTATGTTATCCTACTTTAAGTTTTAAGGTGATTGTATATTGACAAATTGATTATCAACAGGGTTAATATGTAATAAAAAATAAAAAATATTTTCCTATTGAAATAGATAATTGATTAAAAATGAAATTTTTTAAACATATAAGACTAAAAAATAGATAAAAGATGAAAAATTCAACAGTAAACTAAGAGGATGAAAAACCATTTTCCCCTTAACTTTAATTGTCAAGAATTTTAAAATTTCAAACTTAGCTAGAATTTAACATACAAAAAAACAAGAATTTGGTTTTGGTTGGGATGTGGAGAAATCTAGGCCACCAAGAGATTAAATATTTATGAATGAAGGACCCCTTAGCCCAAAAACTTGAAACGTATCTTCATGTATTCACACTAGTAAAGGGCTAAACAACCTCATAATTAAAGCACTGTGATGAGTAGGTTGAAGCATATGAAATAAGTTGAAAACATCGTGTGGTTCAAATTATTCCAAGTTGAGCGTGTAAACTAATTCATGAAAAAATTGCATAACCAAATGCAACTAAAAGAATACCACTAGGGTGAACTGGTTCGTGGCTGTTGATCTCACACATCGTGGCCCATCAAATGCAGCATCACAAGAAGAGCAATACAGGCCCGGCCCGCAATCTGAATTCGTCGAACATCCATCATCCAACTGTATATATCAAACCCAAAAAAAAAAAAAAATGATCAAAGAAAACAAAAAAAAATAAGATAGAGTTATGGATTCATCAATCATCAGAGAAAATTTGTTTACCTTGCAGGTTCCATTAGAGCAAGCCGAGCCGGGCTTTAATAGAAGAAAGGCTGTGATTATTGGAAGAAACACTCTCCAAACAGCCATGGCCCTGGATTATTTTTAACTTTTTAAATCCCGAATGCTTATTGGAAGAAAAAAATTTCACATTTGGGGCCCTTAATTTGCCAGGGAATTGGATTATTATGGAGTAAAAGGGGGGAGATTTGCAGAATTTAATAATGAATTTTGTCTGAGTAACCGAAGGAATGATGTTTTATACGGTAAGTAGAACAACTTATAAGGACATATTGTCCCTAATTTGAGAATGAAAAGACATAGGAAAGGTCTTCATAATGTCCTATTGTCCATACATACGTTTAAATGAAAAATGTCAACAAGAAAAAAAATACACTTTTTGTCTATTTTCAAATAAGATTTACATTTTTATTTGGTAGAATCAACATTAAATTACATCAACAAAATCGTATCATTTCATTTTTATTAGCATATACTAACATACAATGGTGTATCCAGAAATTTTAAATTAGGGGTACGAACAAGTAAATAATAGATAATCGAAAAAAAAATACGCATAAACATTGTTTCATATATAAAGTCTTACAACCTAGATAATCAAATACATAAGATATTACAAAAGATTCAAGTTATAAGCTACAATTTGGTTCTTCGATTCTTCATTTTTTTGAAACGATCTATGACATCATCATCAAGAATTTGCAAGAACACATCTTTCTCAATGAAAGTGACCAAACAATCATTTAATAATTGATCACTCATGCTATTCCTCAATTTATTTTTGACATAGCCCATTCCCGAAAACACTCTTTCAACACCTGCAGTAGCGACCGGGAGAATCAACACCAACCTAATAAGCAAAAAAATTACCAGATAAGTAACATGTTTGTTCATTTCTATTAGCATCTTCGAAAGGGCACCAAGATCGTGCAAATCCCGAAACCTATCATCTTTTTGCATATCTTCAATGAATATATCGAGTTGGCATTCAAGAGTCATCAAATCAATATTTGAAAATTCGGATGGATAAAATGTAGCAAGAAAGTTTAATCACTTTTTCTTTATCAAAAGAAGAGAAACCATCTTTAGGATTTAAATAAGTCATGCATGTAAGCAATTCCATATTCACCTCATCAAATCGATAATTGGGTTCATTAAGTTGTAAATCAATCACTCCTAGAAAAACTTGAATCCGAAAATGTTGAAGATTTGTCTCCTATTGTACAAAATGTCTTCATCGTCCCCTTGCCTTATAAGGAACATCCATATTGGGAACCTCAATGTCATACTTGTTGCAAAATAAAGTGACTTTATTCAAGAGAGTTTCACATCCACAATCTCTTGTTTTTTGCAATAATTGCTTGGTTAAAGAAACAAGAGACATAACATTAACAATATCTTGATCTCTTCTTTGTAAAGCAAGACACAAATCATTAGTGTACCAAAAAATAGTCAACATCAAGTGTGCCATGAACACAAAATCAAACGACTCTAATGAGAACAAAATGACTTGAGCTTTTACCTTATCTTCTCCCCAACCATGACGAGTACCTCAACAATTGTAGAAAACAAATGGATAACATTCAAAAGAGTTTTATAATGAGACCCCCAACGAGTATCCCCTGTTCTTTTCAAACCAATCTCTTGATTCAAACCTGATCCACTCTCAAGTTCACCAATTTTCAAGGCTTGAGCAATTTTTTGAGCTTGAACTATTCGAATCATTTATCTTCTCTTACAAGAAACTCCAACTATTCAACAAATTTACAAGTGTTTCAAAAAGCCAACCACAATCATTGTTTTTTAGCAACAACAACAAGTGTTAATCGAAGTTGAAGAGCAAAACAATGAACATAGTAGGCACATGGAGTATCTTTCATAATCAAAGTCTTAAGATCATTAATCTCACCCTTCATGTTGCTCGCCCCATCATACCCTTGCCCTCGAATTTTCGATGTACTTAATGAATGCTCCACAAGTAAAGATATAATTGCACTTTGAAGTGTCAAAGCAGTGGTATCACCAACATGTATTAGTCCAAGAAAATGCTCCACTACCACTCCTGTTTTACAATCAACATAATGCAAGCAAAGAGCTAATTGTTCCTTTTGAGACACATCACTTGACTCATCAGCTAATATAGCAAAGTATTCATCACCAAGTTCTTCTATGTTTCTTTTACACAACAATTGATGAGATTTTTTTGAATTAAGGAAGACGTCATTTGATTATTAGCTGGAGCATTTGTAAAAATAACATCTCTAACATCTTCATTATGTACTGCTAGCCATTTCAAAAGCTCAAGGAAATTTCCCCTATTAATTGATTCTTCACTTTCATCATGCCCACGAAATGCCAACTTTTGGCACAAAAGATACCTCAAACAACTAAGTGAAGCTTTCAAACGAGTTTCATACTTACTTCGAATCGTATCACTTGCATTATCAAAAGCAAATACAATAGATTTCTTTTTTGAGTCTCTTAAATTCATGTACTTTTCATAAGCAAGATTATGAACACTTTTAACTCCACCAACATACTTCTCAAACCTATCCGACTTATTCCATGATCTAAATCCTCCATTAACAAATGCATCTCCCCCCACATTAAAAAATACTTCATTCTTGAACAAATAACAAACGAAATAAAATGTTGTATCTTTCTCAATACAATATTCAAGCCAATCATACTTTTTGGAACCAAGAGACGCTAAATCAACGTATTCCTCCGAGTTCTCTTTGAGGGAAGTCATGATTTTTTGGTTGACATGGTTCTTAAAGAATATATGCTCTTCTCACTGCATTTCGTTGTTTTGGAAAATAATACATTATATTTATTCCTTTTCCTGGATCGTGGGGAAGAAGTTCGACATCATATAAAAATTCTTCCTCTTCTAATGCTACTCTACTTTCCCTTGAACCACTTGATTCCATTTTGTTTTCTTGAATTTGGGGTGAATTAAGTGATTGAGAAGGAGACTCACCATCTTCTTGAGGAACTTTGATATCTCTTTGTAAAGAACAAGAAGTTCCTTGAGATTTTATTTTCTTAAACATAAATTGTCGAAGATCGGGTTGCTTTTCCATTATCTTTATTTTCTTTGATTTAGAAGTATTCTCCATCCTAATAGAATTGATAGTAAATAATAAGAATAAAATCAATTCTATAGTAAATTAACAATTACAATTACAACCCATAAAAAAATAACGACACATTTGTCACAAAATCAATAAATTTCATTCATAAACATGAAAAAACACAAACCCTAAATTATGAATAAAAACAACATCAAATTCACTAAATAATAATCTAAATCATATAATAAATAATAATACATATAAAATATGAAGATCAAATAAGTAAATAAATTTAAAATAAAAATACCTCAAAAATGGTAAAATTTTGCGCCTCTGTTTACTCGAGAGAGCAGCCAAAATGATCTACTTCTCTATTGCCTCTCTGTTTGTTCTATTTCAATTTGACTGTAATTGCATTTTGGTGATTATTATATCAATTAAGGTTATTTTAATATATATATATATATATATATATATATAAAATTCAATTTGGAGGTACAGCTGTACCCGTTGTCCCCTTCTGTATCCGCCGCTGCCAACATAATTATATCATTTAATTTTTATTTCTGTACCATTCAAATTCAACTAGTACAATCAAATAAAAAAGAGCACAATTCACAAAAATGATTAAAAATTATACCACACCAGATCGTATATCTCAATTTATTGAAAAACCTCAATTTAAAATTGTAAAACAAAATCACATGTCAATATAATGTGGTTATTATTTTAACTCTTACATAACCGAACCATCACCACACCACGTGTGTGTATATATATATAGGGTAAATTACATAATAGAAGTTAAATTATGGTCACTTTTCCACTTTATTATCCGAACTTTCAAAGTTCACTGTAAAACAGCTCAACTTTGTTTTTTTACTAAATGGCCGCCAGAAGTCACCGCTAGTGGAATATTCCTGGAATATTCCATCCGAACTTTCAAAATTAACTGTAAAACAGCTCAACTTTGCGGATTTACCAAATAATCGCCAGAATTAAATTGAATAAAAAATAACTAAAAAAAAACAAATCAAATTAAATTAAATAACTAAATTAAATCGGCCGATTTTGGGGGCCGATTTGGGGGTTTTAGTTATTTAATTTAATTTAATCAAATCAAATTAAATAGGCCGATTTGGGGGTTTTAGTTATTTAATTTATTTAATCAAATCAAATTAAATCGGCCAATTTGGGGCTTTTAGTTATTTAATTTAATTTAATTTAATTCAATCAAATTAAATAGGTCGATTTTGGGGTTTTAGTTATTTAATTTAATTTCATTTAATCAAATTAAATCGGTTGATTTTGGGGTGCCGATTTAGGGGTTTTAGTTATTTAATTTAATCAAATCAAATTAAATCGGCTAATTTTGGGGCCCGATTTGGGGGTTTTAGTTATTTAATTTAATTTAATTTGATTTGTATTTTTTATTTAACTTAATTTGATTTGTATTTTTTATTTAATTTAATTTGATTTGTATTTTTTTAGTTATTTTTTATTTAATTTAATTTTGGAGGTAGTTTGGTAATTCGCAAAGTTGAGCTGTTTTACAATTAATTTTGAAAGTTCGGGACGGAATATTCCACCGGCGGTGACTTCTGACGGTCGTTTAGTAAAAAACAAAATTGAGCTGTTTTAAAGTAAACTTTGAAAGTTCGGGTAACAAAGTGGAAAAGTGACCATAATTTGGCTTTTATTATGTAATTTACCCATATATATATATATATATATTCTTATTACATATCAATATATTAATATTTTAGTGATGAGATATCAATTGAGATTTGACCAAAATATAGGATACTCAAAATCATATTCCAATAATTTGGTAAAGAAGCTTGATCATTAAACATACTTGAGTAACACTTATGTGAAACAAGTGCAATTGGGTCGATCTGATCCCGCCTCCTTATATATATATATATATATATATATATATATATATATATTTATTTATTTTTAATTTATGTGCTAACTTTTATATTATATTAATATAATCTTTATGTTATATTAGTATAACCTTTATGTACAAATATCATAATCTTTATATAATACTTTTACTTCTAAAAAAAAGAAAAAATTTCGGCACAATTTATACATACCTTTATGTGATATTAGTATAACATTTATATTATATTAGTATAACCTTTAATTACAAATATCATAACCTTTATGTAATACTTCAACTTAGAAAAAAAAACAACAATTTCAACACAATTTGATCATATACCTTATGTGATATTACTTATACTTTTATATAATATTACTTATATTTTTATATCAACATAAATGTTATATTATTATAACATAAAAGTTTAAAAAGACATTACATGTTTTTGTAAAATATATTATAAGATAAAAGGTTATACTATTATAACATAAAAATTATATTATTATAACATAAATGGTATGTTAATATAACTAAAAAGTACAACATATTTACCAAAAATACAAACATACAGGATAAAAGTGGACGTGTGGGATCGCGTGGAACGTGAAAATCACCTTTCATTTTTCCATGATAATAAATACAATGAAAATGAAATAAGCTACGTAGTCATCACAATCACTAAGTTCTCTATTTACCATTCTTCATTGATTCATTTATGATTTAATATTTCTTTTGGTTAGAATATTTTTAGTTGATTGCAGTGGATTTACTCTATATTGCATTGATGAAAAGCTAACTATATTAATTATATAATTAATAAGGAGTAATAATGAATTGAGAACCTATAATAAAAGTAGTTGCAACTTAATAAATATATATATATATATATATATATATATATATATATATATATATATGAGTAGGTATTCCGTGAGACGGGTCAACCCGACCCGGTCAAAGGTCAAGTCAAAAGTCAACGGTTAATGGTCAATCATCAACGGTCAACGTCGGTTAATAGTCGGCCAACATCGTTGACTTAAGTATTACATGATACATATAAAAATATTACCTCATATACATGAAAGTATTACATGATACATTTATAGTTATTATGTGATATTTTCAAAAAGTATTATATGATATACATAAAAGTATTACACGGTGATATTTTCAAAAAATATTACGTGATATATACAAAAATATTACATGATATACATAAAAGTATTACATAGTGATATTTTCAAAAAGTATTACATGATATACATAAAAGTACCACATCATGTTTTATTCTCATAATGTAATATTTTTATGTGTATTATGTAATACTTTTATGTATATCATATGATACTTCATAATGTAATACTTTTATGTGTACTATGTAGTACTTTTATGCATATCATGTGATACTTCATAATGTAATACTTTTATGTATATCATGTGATAATTCATAATGTAATACTTTTAAGTGTACCATGTAATACTTTTATGTATATCATGTGATACTTCATAATGTAATACTTTTATGTGTACCATGTAATACTTTTATGTATATCATGTATATATATCATGTATATATATCATGTGATAATTCATAATGTAATACTTTTATATATATCATGTGATACTTTCAAAAAGTATTACATGATATACATAAAAGTATTATGTGGTGATATTTTGAAAAAGTATTACATGATACACATAAAAGTATTACCTCATATATATAAAAATATTATAATTTTTATGTTCAACCCGACCCGACCCGTCTCATAGATCTTTGTCTATATATATATATATTTATATATTTACGATTATGTACCCAAAAAAAATATGAATCGCAAATCCATATAGTAACCGCATCTAACCATTTCAAACCACACATATGGTTTTGTTTAACCAAACAATTATTTAATTTTCTTTTTAAAGAAAACCCTACATATAACCGTTCAGTTTAAGCATAACCGTACAACCACACCACGATTTAAGCAAATCAATTCTTTGTTCAAAACAGGAAATAAAACATACATCCAAACCATCAAAGATAATTGGTAAAGACAAGAAAGTGATCGACTAGAAGATCAAGGAATGACAAATGAATTTCCAATGGAGATCATCAACGAAAATTATGTTATCTATATCTATATAAAAGCAAAGAAGTTGGAAATATTTACATTTTTGCCATTTTCCTTCTAAACATGTGACATCATGGATATCTTTTTTTTTTTCTCTCTCACTTTGGTGCAATTATGGCACAAGCTTTTGTTTTATACAATTTTAATAGGAAATTTATTATAGAAAATCTTCTTTTTCATATTAGCACACTAATATATATTGTTTTATTTCTCCAAACTAATCAATGAAAATAATTATTTATGGTTTTGTTTCTATTTTTATATGGCTCTTTGTTATTTTTATAATTATTTAACTTAGTACATTTATATTTTTGTTCTATATTTAGATTAATTTATAGACTTCTCAATCAATTTATTGAGTTATAATTATATTTTTTTATTTTATTTCTAATCCAATTGTTTGAAATTAATGAATACAATCATATGTAAAATGAAAGTAATATAAGTATAGTTGTTTAAATTTTATTTTTCTAATTATACTCTAATATTTGGTGTGCATATAATTGATTACATTTTGTAATCAAGTAATTGATAATTATCACATATTTATCATTTCTTTAATATTAAAAAATATAAGTATATAAGATAATATATAGTTATGTAAATTTTATCTTTTTAATAATTAAATATTCTACATACGCTGTTTAATATTTAATATAGATATTTAATATATAGTTTAGTAAATTCATATTTTTTTAATTGTTAAATATTTTATATCTTCAAAATATTTATACTTAGTTACATAATATTATCAAATAGTTGATATTTACTACATATTATATAACCTGCAACGCACGAGACAACAACTGGTTGTTTTAAAACCAAGGAAAAATCATCTTTTTCCACCAACTCATTCAAGGATTAAAGTCCATGGAAATCCTCTTAATCTCCTAAAGGAAAGTGCACGATTTGTGAATATGGGGAGTAAGAATTCTCCATACATAGAGTGCACAATCATTCATAAAAATGGACACGAGATATATATTCTTTGTTTCACAAATTTATATTAGAAAATACACAATTATTTATATGTATGGATTTTAAATTCATGCAATTCGGATTGAATTGGATTCCGAATTCACTTTCCACGCATTCTCACGTATCTAATGATGATCGAATCAATCCGATAGATTTGGACGGCGATTAATTGATGCAACTCCGACTTGTGGTATGAAAACATTAAAATTTCATATAGTTTTATATGTATCCAAAGTTCTAAATTCAAACACCATTAATTGGGACGGTTTTAGTTTTGAGTTTTTTCCTTTGGATTTGAACGTAATTGCGTATCACAAAGGCCAAGGGTTTCTAAATTAAGCTACGTGTCGGTTTGTGTCTTGAGATGAAATTAAGGTCTATATTTGACCTCTTTGCTTCCTTGATTCTTTTTTTTTTTTTTTTTTTTAATTCTCGTACGTATCAAATGATTCAAAAGAGTCGTGATATTGTTAAATTTACAGTTATTTGCAATTTGGACATCCACACATAAATTTTAGCAAATTTTCAATGTTTTGTGATCTTTTAGCAAATTCTCATCTTAGCTCTGGTTATATGGTCGCTTATAAGTTCACATGCAAAAGATCACACTAATAGTAACACATACACAATTAAATAAATAAAATCTAGACAATACATATAGTGATATACTTGTTCAAATTTTTAATTTTCAATTGAAAATAGGGACGAGTTAGACACAACTATTTGAGGGTGATCTAATAATTAAAAGAACAAAATTATTTGAGGGAGCTAATTTTGTAAAACATTATCTCCCATATGAATAAATTTGTACACTAGTACGTGCTTAGTTATACGAACGGATTTTCACAAAAATCAATTTTAAATCAAGTGTGGTTCAATTTAAAACTTTTTTTTTTTTTAGTATGTTGGTGTGAGTAAGCATCTCCAGCACCTTGCGTTGGATCTAGTGTAGGTCAATGCCTTTATTAAACTTAAATTCTTTTCTTTTTTCATTTTATTATTATTTCTTATAATAATAAAGAATATTATGTAATATTCCTTTTTAATGCAAAAAATAGTGAAGACTGTTGGAGACGAAGACAATTATTATATCAAAATAATTTTAAAATTACAGTATTTTTTTATGTGGATGGAAATGTCCTTACCGCACATAGATGCACTTCGTCACGGCCACAAAACAGCTCCCCATTTAAAGTGTCCACAGCTTGAAATGCTCCTCCTCCCTCGCTCCTCTGCAATATTATCAACCAAACATTTCCGTTTATTTATTGCATGAATATGTCCCGGATAAATTTTGTAGGTAAGAATATAAAATCTTGTGTTAGTTATGAGATGTTAGGGTATGATTATAGTCTAAATGTAATTAAATCACATTGAATTGTGATTTGGTATGAGTTGTGGGGGTGGAAATTGGATTTTGTAAGTTCTTATCTATGTGTTGGATTGGACTTGGCCTATCCTAAATCCAAATGAGTCAATGTCAATCCAAACAAAGCATAATTATTTGTTAGAAACATAGGAACCGACTACGTTATAAACTCATTGGTTCATGAATCATCAATACGATTACGATCTATGCCATTATAATTAACTACCAAAAAAGTTTGTATCAATGCATACTTTTCTATTTGTAAAAGCCAATAATATTTCTCTTTTAAGTGATTTCCACACGCAAAAATATTACCAAAATATCAAAGGTAGTACAACAAAATTACACCAACAGCAATGTGGATATTTTGTTGCAAACTATATAATAAGATATGAAACATAAACACTATTTTAGAAGCTAAATAAAAATGAAATTACCTTGTAAAAATCGACGGCCAAAAAATTAGGCCAACGTTGGCCTGCAGAGTGGTGACATGTCTGAAGCATGGTGGGAAGATTTTCTGAATTATGAATACATGACATTTCTTTCCTTGGAATTGACCCAAAGTGATTCATCAAAAACAATGTTTTACTCTTGTCATCAAGACCTGATGATTCTTTCCTATTTACACAACTTCCTAGTCTCATTCCATCATCCCCATCTGGTTATAATTAACATATATATATATATATATATATATATATATATATATATATATATATATAGGTATCAACATCAATTTAAGGAACAATACCTAAAAAATAAAAAATTTAAATTCTTTATAATAAAATTGTCTTTATCTCATCTCCAATAGTACATAAAAAAATACTGTAATTTTTTAAATTATTTTCATGTAAAATTTGTCATTCATCTTCAAGATTGTGCACTATTATTCACACTAAAAAGAGAATATTCTATAATATTCCATAAAAACAAAAGAAAAGGATTGTAATGCAAGGTTTGACTTGCATTGGATCAAACCCAACAATGACAGTCGAGATGATTTATCGTGAAGATCTAGCGCATTGTTGGAGTGAAAAAATCTTAAACTATGAAAAATTCAACGCATTACTTGTTGGAACCGACAGATCGCTGACCCTATGCAATCGGAATCGGGTTCCAAAAGATATGCGCAACGGAAGAAATCATACCTTTCTCGAAGACAAACTGATCGAAGTTTAGACCTCTCGATCTTCTGCCGTATTCCTATCCCTTTCCTTTGGACGTCGTGTGGGCGACGATCTTCCAAAGAATCAACTATCTTGCCTCCTATCACTCTCTCTCGTGATTCTGTGTATTTGATGTACACGTGAGTTTCTAGTGGTTCTAGGAGGTGTGAGTTAGAGTTTATTTATAGGCTACAACAGGGACCTAGATGAGGAATTAGGGTTGGGCCTCCTGATGGGCTTAGGTGTCCTGTGTTCAGCCCGAATACCCAGCTTAAGCCCATCAATTATAACTCGGTCCACTAAAGAGTTATAATTGAACTACGGCCCTAATCCCATATTACAATATGAGCTCCTTTATTATGTGCATGTTTATTTCCCTGCGTTTAAGATATCGAATGTCCATAAATTAAATAAGTTACTGACAACTTAATTAATTTACATTTAATTCCAAGAGTAGTACCACTCATCTTTATTATCATGTCGGATTAAATCCACCTGCAGGGTTTACATGATAATCCTTATGAGCTCCTCAAGGGGATATCATCATCCTAAATAATTAGGACACAGATTCCTTCTATAATCAACAGCACACCATATAAACAGTGCTATCTCCCAATTCACAAAGCCTATGGATTTATAAATAAATCTCACCCATTGGCAAATTAAAGAAACAAACACTGACTACACGTGTCTGTTATTATATAGGGATTAAGAAGACGCACATCCATAATAACAGAGGTCTAGTTCTTTTATATAGTCAGTACTAATCGAACAACCTCAAATGGTCCTGCTCAATACACACAAAATGTACTAGTGTAACTTTATAGTCAAGACAGACTAATATTGAATTACACTACAACCGTTCCAATGGTTTGTCCAAATCCATCTTGGTTGTGAGCTACTATTTACAATTTATAAGGAACAGATAGCATGCTTCTGTGTGACACCACACACCATGTTATCTACAATATAGATTAATCTGGACAATAACATTAACATATATAACAAATATAAAATGCAAACATTTGATCATAATGAATCTCATATCATAAAAATGTTCATAAAAAAGCTAGACTTATAGTATACATCCTAACATTACTGGAAACGCTCTAACAACATTGCACATTGATAATTTATATTGGTGTGTTGCGTCAAACTTAACTCAACACTCTTAAAGCACCATCTGAATGCAACATCACATGAACACATGGACGGATCCAGACTTTTTTAATGAAGAGACACAAAATAACTAAAATATAAAATACATGATATTTTTTTTAATACATAACAATCCAAATCTATTACAATTGAGACCTACGAGTTTTTATTGACTGAAATATTTGCATTATTGACTTATTATCAACACTATCAAAAACCTCTTTTGGGAAGTGATTTACTTTAATAATAAATTGTATATTTATATATTGTATTGGGCCACACCCACAGGTCATTCTCTATTAAATTATGGTGGACCATGACCAGATACCCCAAATGATCTTATTGTTTTCATTCTAGTTGAGGTAATTACATGAAATCCATACATGCATATATAGTAGTGACAAAATTCCAAAAAAAATGTGGGGGCACGTGCCCCCGGTATATGAATTCGTCCCTGTATGAACATACCAATTTAAATATGAGATGAAACGGAATTGATCTTACATTGATTTTCAACCATGTAGTTCCATTGGTAAGCAATTCCTTCAGTTGTTTCCTTGGATTCTTCAAAAGTGAAGACGAGAAGCCTCTGGTTCGCAGTAACCATGTCGCGCACGAGTGGCCAATCTTTGCCATTTCTGGGCATTTTGGACAATGGGAACCAGTAGCCCTGCTTTTCTCAACACTTTGCTCAATCCTTTTAGTGTCTCAACATAGTCTTCCAAGATTATTGTCATAATTTCTTGATTTGCCCTCAAATTTTTTTGATTTTCTTTAATGTTTCAATAGCTAGTTCCTGCATGTTGTTGGGTTATGGAGTCTGATATATTGAGATGAGTCTTATAAGCAGTATTTGAGTTACTTGGGTTTTTAGGGCTACGACCTAGTTTTTGGGTATAAATAACCGTCTGATTCATTATATATAATTGTACTTAAAAATTAGTAGATTTCATGGCTTGATGGTAGCCCCCCAAACGTAGTCAGTTTGACGAATTGGGTGAACAAATCGTTTGTTACATATCGCAAGCGAGAGAAAATGAAGAAGGTTGTCAGGCCTTAATAATTTCATGCTTTGATTATTTATATTTATTTCCTATTCTGGTTTGAGGATTTATTAGATTTATTATTAGTGGGCCTAATACGGGCTTAAGGTGGAACTATAAATACTTGGTGTAAACTCTGTTTTAGGTTCGCGCAGAAATATTTTGGTTTGTCTTTTGGCTAGGATGGATTCTTCCGTTGGGTTTTCTTGATTGATTATGTGATTCTCCCTTGCTTCTAACATCGTTGTTCTTTATTTTTCGTTCATATCAAATTCTCCATAATTTCTTGTAAATATCATAATAATTGGTATCAAAGCATCAGGTTGAGAAGATTGATGAGACATATTTTGGGAACGACTTTCTTTTGGGTTTAAGAAGATGCAGATCGAGGATTACGTATACAGTAAGGATTTGTATCAAACTCAATGAGAGGAACTTCGATTCGGGGGATCCAGTAGATGAATGATTTAGTCTCCAAGTTGACAACATGTGAATCCGTCTCCAGGTGGCAGAGATTGTCCAACGTATGGATCCATCTTCAGGTATGAGAGATTGTCCAACGTATGGATTCCAAATGAGAGATTATTGTTGTCAGGTGGGATATTATCCAACGTGTGATCCGTCCCCAGGTGAGAGATCGTTGGAGTCAGTTTTCATGTGGAAGATTGTTGGACTCTACAAGAAGGATTGAATCCGTGAAAATTAAGTCAATCTCCAGGTGGGAGATTATTGAACTCAATCCGTGAAAATTAGTCTCTAGGTGAGAGATTGTTGAACTTAATAAGTGAAAATTGAGTCAGTTTCCAGATGGGAGATTGTTGGACTATAGGAAGGATTCAATCAGTCTCCAGATGGTAGATTCTTGGCTCTCCAAAAAGAATTGAGTAATTGAGTCGGTTAAATACATTTGAAGTCAGTCTTCAGGTGGGAGATTGTTGGGTTATGGAGCCTGATATATGAGATGAGTCTTTTAAGCAGTATTTGAGTTACTTGGGTTTTTAGGGTTATGACCTAGTTTTTTGATGTAAATAACCTTGTGATTCATTATATCTAATTGTACTACATGCACTTTAAAAATTAGTAGATCTCCGGGCTTGGTGATAGTGCCCCTAGACGTAGTCAGTTTGACGAATTGGGTGAACAAATTATTGTTCTTTATTTTTCATTCATATCAAATTCTCCATAATTGCTTGTAAAAATCCAACACATAGTGACATTTATTTTTCACATGCCATAAGGATCATGCCACAAGTTGTATATAATGAGATCTCTGTTTTATAATCTCTAAAAATTATAGTCATGATTCAAAAGTTACAATTAGTTTGTAATTAAAATTTTATAATGCCTGTATGACAAAAATGTTTTAAGACTTAAAAATGCAAGAGAAGAATATTGTCATATCAAATGTATCGTTATTCAAGTGTAAAAATTAGAAAGTTGTATTTTTCTTATAAGTATAACTTTTTTATTTTTTTTGGGAAGTATCTTCATCATTTCACCATTTGGAGTACTATTTGAGATGCCATGGTGAGAATTGAGATTGTGTTTACAATAGAATAATTAATTAAATATTTCAATTTGATTCTATATGTAAGACATTTTCCATTTTTTTATAATCAAATATCCGTTTTTCAATTAGCCTTCTATATTTTAATTTTCCTCAATTTCAGTCTAATTTTGGTTGAAATATTCATAATCATGACGTAGATTTCAAAAATTTGAATACCATGTTGGAAATTTCCAATGACCACGTAGGTGATTTTGTAAAATTTGATTAAAATTAGATTGAAATTAAAAATATATATAAATAATCAAAATTAAAATTAACCCTAGTAATAAATCTAAAGGGAAAAAAGAAAAAAAACGAACTTACAAATGCAGTAATGTCGCGGCACGTGCCTCCAAAAGAATGGCACAACCATATGTCTCCTTCAAAATCATATGTATCCAGCATCAAACCACGAATACCATTCTATAAATTAATGAAATTATTAAAGTTGGATTAGATAGAATTTAATTACGAATAAATAGATTAATAAAAATTAGGCTTTATGGAACATTTAGCTGCTGAGTGATAGTGTTTTCTTGATTTGTGACAGCGACTCTTTGAACTCCACTGTGAGATAGCTCCCCTTCTATTGCGAACGCGTTATGAGTTGTTAAAAATGCGTATTTATTTAATGGTAGAATATTGTTCTGTCAACAAATTTTAAAATGTATGTCGATTTTCTTTTTTAGTGAAAATAGATGAATGACAACAAAATGTATGTTAACAATGTCATAATAAATACAATATAATAAGATAATACTCCATCCGTCTCAAAAGAAATGTTGTTTTAGATTTTTCACACAAATTAAGAAAAGTGATAAAATATATCCTTTTAAAATTAATTAATGTGAGCGTTTTTTTTTTCTTTCCACTTAACAACCATCTTTCACATATTTAATTTGGTAGAAATAAATGAGAGTATTTTTGGCACATTTTATATAAATATGTTTTGAAACCCTATAATGAAACTTATTTTGAAACAATTTTTTTTTGATTAAAAGAATATTTATTTTGGAACGGAGGAAGTATACAGTCAAAATTGTGATAGAGAATATAGAGTATTTTTTTGAAAATGTTATCGTTACTCCATGATGCATGTGTTTGTTTTGCATACCCCACAAATTTTTTTTTTTTTTAAGAAATGCTCAAGAATAAATCAGACAAAACAAAAGAACATTTTAAAAAAGGAAAAAAAAAAACCACAATTTGGAATGGGGGGAAGGGTATGGGTTGGTAGCTTTTGATCTGACACATCTAGAGCCAATGAAGCCTGTTTCACAAAAACAATACAATCCTGCCTCACAATCTGTGTTAGTTGTGCAATTCTCCATCACCTGCATGTCCAAAAATAAATTAATAATAAATAATTAAAAAAAGTGCTAAAATAATATATATATATATATATATATATATATATATATATAAAAGTGGAAATTAAAACAAAGTTTAAAAAGAAAAAAATAGGAAATTAAATTGAAGATTATATGGAGAGGCATTGGAGTACTCTTCAGTTTCCATTGGAGCAGGGCATGACGGCAGTGGTTAATAGTACCGCCACCACCGCTGCCATCGCTACCGTTATCAGATTTATTTTTATAATAAAAGAAGGTGTTCGTGGATCAAAAATGGAAACGAGACGAGTGTGGATCATGAGAGTGATGTTGATTTGAGATGGAAGGTCAAGAAAGAAATTAAAAAGGGGATTTGACCCTTAAAGAGGAGAAAGTCACTTTATTAACTTGAAGAAATTTCTATTGGGCTCATGAGGAATGAATAATGGAGATAGTGGGCTTAACAATTTAATTGAATGGAAGGAGGCTTGATGAGACTTTGGGCTTGAGGAAAAATGAGCGTCCCACTTCTTAATGACTTACAGCCGCTAGAGACACACATCCAATTGGACCAATTCACACCCTTTTTTCTCCCCAGGCCATAAGAGGATTGTTCACGTGAGAGATTTGAGAGGGAGATTATTTTACATTGTTTGGTGATTAATTTGTTGGTGGATTCTTCAATTGCTTTTATGGATTTGATTTTAAGAATGCTCGGCTAATTTCTTAATTTCGGTTAGTAGAGAATTTTGAATCCGTATATTTATTTATTTTCTAATTAATCTTGTATCCCCCTCTCGATATTTGATTGGAATTGATTATGTCATCTGTGTATAATATTTTCGATTATTGATGTTTGATTTAGCTTGATCACCTAGGTTAAGTGTTTGATAATTGATTGCTAGAATCTTAAATCATGAATCCTAATTGTTGTGATTTAATTTTTATAAGTGGTAAACTAGAGGTCGTGCATCCGTATGATAGCGTAATCTTAGATTATCGAATCGAACTTTTGTATTCGGAGTCTAGTTCATCCTATCGTCTTGGTGATTAATACTTTAATGAATTAAATCTAGAGAGCTTATTCTAGGTTATTCAATTAAATAAGGTTAATTAGAGATCTTATCCTAATTTAACTAATTTTAAGAAATGATTCGGTTTAACAGAGCTTGTTGTTAGACTAGAGATATAATTCTATGATAATCTGAGAAATGGATGTTACATTAATTAGAAATAATTGATATTAGAGATAATTGAATTGGTAACTGGAATATTTGCATCGGTTGATTTCTACTTAATTTGCTTCCTAGGTTTTTAGTTAATTAATTTAGTGATATTGATAATTTGAAAACCCCCATCATTGTTATAATTATTGAACTGAATATAGATGGCATAATTAGTTCTTCACTTCTCGTGGGATCGATTCCTATTTACCCTAGCTACTAGTTGGTTAGGTTAGAAAAGAAAATAATTAATTTTATCGCGTCGTGATAGCACGTAAACATAAATATAAATATGTATGTATGTGTGTATTCTACAAGTGGCTAGCTAATTAGTTTTGAGTTTTTCAATCAAAAAATTTTGTTGATGATTAACTCTACTTCTTTTTTCAGTTAATACACTGCAATTGATTGGGTCGTGGGTTCTACAATTTGTAATACAATCTAAAAAAATTAATTATCATGACGTGCATGTATGTGTTGAATGGTATTACACAATATAAAATATTTTTGAAATAAATTATTCTTTAATCGAAGAGTGAATATTACTTTTTTTTTAAAGGTGAATATTACAAGTAATTGGTTTTATTATATTATATTAATTAATTAAAGAATTTATTTTGGTTATCGATGCATATGCCCCCAACATGGCAATCTATTTTAGCATATTCAAATTATTGTAACAGTTTAATAACTTTTTGTAATAAAATTTTCAAAGAAATTAAAAAATATATATTTAAACTTGATATGATCGAACTAAAACGAACCGAGCTTTTTTCCCTTAAACCGAACTAAAGTCAAAGTTAACATGCGTGAACAACTTAAAAAAGCGAACCGGGTATTCTTGTCTAAATCGAATCAGAATTATGGGCCATCAGTCCGAACAGTTTAAAGAAAGCGAACAGATATTTCTTTAGAATGAGCGAACTAAGCCGTAACACAATTTGAAGACGAATTGCTTTCTACTTGATGCGAGTTCGCAGTTAATATGTCATTGGAGATCGAGTGCGAACTGATTAGATTTTGAAACAAGATGATGAACCGATTTCGAATGAGTTAAGCGAATTGATTTGAATACAACTAACCGCTATTTTCGCGGGTCAATTACCCATATTTTTTGGGTCAAATTTTAACTACCACGTATTCCAAGGAGTATATATATACTTGCTATATTCATTCTTTTAATTTCTTATGCACAATTATAACAAACACACACATTTAATTTCTTATGCACAATTATAACAAACACACACATACACGTTTTCTCTCTAGAATCGATTATTCTTCTGGACTGACTTGAGCGTCAGAGTCCCATCGCCGGAAACTCCTCCCGATGCTTGTTTTGCAGGTCATCGGGTTCGAGATTTTGAGTTTTTGGATTGAAGAACAAAAGTGTTGGATCGGAGCAACATCAATTCATCGGGTTCAAGATTTCGAGCTTTTGGATTGAAGAACAAGAGCGTTGGATCGGAGCAACATCAAAACTGATATTTATATTATACTCCAGAATTGCAACAAATAAAAAGTCACAAGGAATTGTATTCTCATAAAAATAAAAAGTAACATGGAGACTTGTGAATATATTCAACGACAAATTACACACACATAAAACTAAAATTGACATAAAAATTCTCGAGTGCTTCATCATTAATTATTTAGAGGTTTAATTTAAGTTTCATGAGTCTCCGTTCGTAGTGAAGAAGCGGTTGAGGGCGGGCATGACTTCCGGCGGCCGTGTGCGGAGGAACTTACGGAGGCTGTGTTCTGCGTACTTTTCTCCTTCCTCTTCGTTTTCAAGAACTGCTGTTTTCCGGTGATCTTTATTTATTCTGTCAATAAATTAACATTACTCAATACTTTATTTTGAGTATATATATTTAGTTAATCTGTTAATTATTACATATATAGTACCCTTTTTTTTTTTAATTCTTAAAAAAAAAAAAAAAAAAAAGGAAATGGGGGAGAGAGATGTGTACCTCACATCAGGATTAAGGATAACATTCCTTGTAAGCTGAAATAGGACCATCCCAGTAACAAAACTCATGGCAGCTACTAGAGGGTACACCTGTATTTTTTGTATTCAAATTCAACAACATTATTTCATAAATAAATTATTACCATTACATCAAAATTAGATTATTTGTGTGTAAAAATGCTAACAAATAATTTGAATTAATGCATCAATTTAACTACCAAAAGATATATGTACCATTATCATGCATCCGAAGTTTTGAATTCTGATGTAATTATGGGACCAATAGAACCATGACATTTTTTTTTAGTATTACTTTGATTTTTTTTTTTGTTCTTCTATCAACTTAACCTGACTTAAGAATAGATAATTAATAGCATGACCTTCTCATATAACATAACATATATCAAATCATGCTGGTAATTATAAAAAAAAAAAAAAAAAAATTATGCAGGTTAATAATAATCACCCAAAACAAGCACAAGATTATAAATATTGATTACTAGGATACATATCCATACCTCTGGTTTAATCCAACGGCCCATTTTGAAATATTTGAATATATAATTCTCTCTAAGTTTTCTTCAATTGAGGATAAATTAAACAGTATGCAATAGTTAAGTGATAATTAATAGTATGAGTGTCTCTCCATATTTATACTTGTAGAAATTGACTTGGGCAAAAGCAACATGCATGATTTGGGACACACGATAATGATATTTTATTTGACAATTGCAATGTAACAGATATGGTCAACTTTTCTTAGAAAAACCACAAATTGGGAGGCTTTGTTTCAGTGTGCTGTGAGATGAATTTGTTTGACCTCTACACGAAAACTAGGTGCTTTGGCCTCTTGTTTTCTTTTCTCACTTTTTTTCTTTAATTCATTTAGACTATTCCAAATTATACGTTTTGAATTATTACGTCCTTTTCTTTAAATTTCTGTGGTGGAAAAATATGTTTTATCTTGGACTCCGTGGCAAGAAACTGACGTGGGATTAGAAAATTCTTTTGGAAAATTTATTTTAAATCCATGTGGATATTGAATAACGTGTATAGATATTCACGTTGTCAGAAGATATTGCTATTTTTTATCCTTCGAAAGATAACTACTTAAATTAAATTAATTATTCAACCGTTAAATACCATGAGGGGACATTTCAAAAAAGATTGATTTGTGAATCTAATTTTATAAAATTGATTAATCAAAAACCTATATTTCATAAAATAAATATTAATCGTGAATTTGGATTGTGAATATTGAAACTTCATCTCACATAATTATATTTACAAGATCATTTTGTTAATTTTTTGTGTAATTATGAAATCCCAATCTATATCTAATTTGACAAGGTTTTAACTTTTATGTTAAATAATAAAGAATATGTCTACTGTGAAACGGTGTCACGTGAAATTTTATATAAACCAAAGTTCATATAGATCTAACGGGCTAAGTCATTCAGCACGTGCTATATCAATCTTACATAAAACCATATAAAACTCTGTTTCACATAAGTTCTTATAGAAAATGGTCTCGTATAAGTTTTTGCAAGAAAAAAAAAAATTGTCCATCGTGATTAGTTTACAAAATTTAACATTATTCAATTGATATTTGACTATTAATATTAATTAAATTCTAATTTTGAGCTATTATTTGAGTCATACATGCTATGAAATTATAAGAAAAATAAAAAAATGTCAAAATAATTGACCATTTAACACGTTCTTCTAAAATATTTTCCATTAAAATCGAACCATATAATCAATTGCCATCTTCAAAAGTGCTGACAGTGTAAAGATGTCTGCTTGCAATTACTTGAATTTGATTAGTAAAAATATTATCATCACAAATTTATAACTGAGTTGTAGAATTTTCTGATCATTTGAAAGAAAAACACAGATCGTACGTGGTCCACCTATGAACCTAAATATCATCACTATAAGGGTTTTTTTATCTTTTATTTATTTAGAGTTCTTAAAATTTTTACTTTTCAAGGATAATTTCTAAAAAAAAAATTCAAAGATATTTTAACATGGTTTGTTTATTGAAATGATCACGCAAGACGCCTACTAAGTACTAACCACAAAGTTTATAAGATCCAATTATCTACCCAATCAGTGTTTATATAATTGGGCTGGACATAAGTGTTACACTGTTTTAAGTACTTAAATTAGCCCAATAAGATGAAGGCCATTTGACTCAAAATGGGCTTCATGGACAACCCAATTAGATATAACATTCAATATCAAATTTAGTTGGGTGAGTTGGTGGGTCATTATTAATGAGGTTGAGGCACATGTCCAGTTTTATAGTTTCTTTGCTTAACTCTCACTCATGCTTCTTGCCAAAACACGTGGACTAAAAATAAGTCTTCCCTTTCTTCCCTTCAATCAAAATTCTTTCAACATGTAACATTATTTTTGAAGACACCAACAATCATTACTCTTTTACTAGTTTCATGTTTTAACTTTTAAGAAACCTTTTCTAAGATTTTCACCTCCAAACATGTCACAAGCTTTATTGTTGATAGTTCAAAACAAGATTTTATTTTCCTTAACAACTCTTAGGTTGGCCGTCAAGAAGTACTTGGTACGACTATTATTGAAGAAATAATACCTAATTTTGAGGATGCTTCAAAATCATTTATTTCGATTGTTAGTTTGAGAATTATGATCTTAGAATGAAGCTTAATTACAATAAATCAATTTTTTTTTTCATGATCTATCGGTATAAACTCCGATGGTTGTTTTTGGATTGAGAGAATTGAATTGCAATATTTGAAAGAATAGATTTCAAATTCACTCAAGTAAAAATAGATTCAAAGTTCATCTATATTGCTCAAAAATTTGTGATACAAATTCCCAATATCCACAAGTCTATACCCATTTTAAAAAATGCATATACAGATTTTGAGTTGTGGATTGTAGATTAATTTATGCCACGAAATTAGATTTTTGGGATGATTTCAAAAAACCCAACCCCGTTTTACATATTACTTCTTGGTCATTTCTAGAAAACACTTCTTATGTCATAATCCTGAAATTTGAAAATGAAACTTAACCAAATTCCCAGATTACAGCTTTTACTAAGATGGGAACCTGTATTTTCTACATTGTTTTCAACAATTAAAGAGTACACTAACATTTCAACTAAAAATTGATTAATGTTCAATCATATTCCAGATTTTTTTCCTTAACAAACGGGACAGGGATTTAGAAAATTTCAGTTGCTACATTTTATTTTTTATATTTAAATAAAATAGTTCCACTCTAACAAAAGATTATCTATTCCACATTGTAATGATCAGAAACCTGAATCACGTGAGTTTTCTAATCTTTATTATCTCTCTTTCTTCCACTTTCTCAAGTTCATTAAAAAAAAAAAGATCTTCTATTACAAATAATGTTTCATATAATACTTTCAAGTTACATATATATCACTACAAGCAATAAAATAATAAATATAAAATACAATTTGCAGCAGATAGTTGATTTGTTTCACCGATTATCGAAAATAATCATCTATGGACATATGTTAATGAATCCACTGTTGATATTATCGAAATCATGTTTGCTGGAATTAATTTCCCTAAATTTATCAAATTTAGATCTATTAATATATAATCACGATGGAAAGACAAAAATTCATGCACCAACTATATAAATAGATTGGAAATGGGGACCGAAGAATATGTCATTAGCATCCAACTGCCAGATGGTGTAACATTTCAAATACACTACATATCTTTCACTTTACACATTTCTTTCTTACTTTCATAACATTTCCACCAACAGAAAGATCTAATTGTAACTATTACACAAAATATAGTTTTTTTCTCAAATTGAAGCAACATGAGATTGCTCATTGCAGCTTTCTCACTCTCTCTGTTTTTTTCCTCCATAGGTATGAATCTTGACTTCATCAAATTCAATGGCAACTCCATTTTGTTTCTTACAAGCTGTTATTTTTGTTGTGTCACAGCCGCTTACGATCCGTTGGATCCAAATGGGAACATTACAATCAAATGGGATATAATGTCTTGGACACCAGATGGATATGTGGTTAGTACACTTCCCTGCAACTCAACTTGTCTCAAAATGTTTTGTCTTGTTCACTTATTTTCATCTTGAAATCTCAAAACTTAAATTCTTGTTACGTTGATCATCATCAGATGAAGTTCTTGCATAGTCTAGAGATCATGAATTCTTGGCTCAAATATAACTTCAAGACATCATGAATCATTTCACTAGCCCACTCTTGTAAAATGATTAATCACATATCCCAAGTATTATTTGCATATTGCATATTTTGGTTACATTTTTGCTTCATTAAATACACTATTTTTACACTAATAGTTGTGGTGTTAACAAAATGAAGTTCGCAAATGAAGAACGTAGTTAGACAAGAAATATAGGGGCTAATTAAATTTGGGGGCTAAATCAGTATAAAACTAATATTTAGATACGGAAAATCAATATTTTTAAGAGACAAAATTCATGGCTATCCAAATTTTCAAAAATAATTGGCGGGGGCGCACAAATGTATTAAAAAAATGCATATAGTTCGAATGAAAAAATGTAAATAACCATTAAAAAAAAAAAACTTACGAGTTACAACCAAATATCGTTGGTTCTCCAGGCAGTTGTAACGATGAACAATTTCCAAATGTACCGGCACATAATGAGCCCCGGGTGGACAGTGGGGTGGACGTGGGCTAAGAAAGAAGTGATATGGTCCATGGTTGGAGCACAAACCACAGAACAAGGAGATTGCTCCAAGTTCAAAGGAAACATCCCACATTGTTGCAAGAAAACTCCAACAGTGATAGACTTACTCCCTGGAGTCCCATACAACCAGCAATTCAGCAACTGTTGCAAAGGTGGAGTCCTTGCAGCTTGGGGCCAAGACCCCATTGCAGCTGTCTCCGCTTTCCAAGTCAGCGTTGGCCAAGCCGGGACTTCTAACAAGACCGTCAAACTCCCCAAAAACTTCACACTTTTAGGCCCCGGTCCTGGATACACTTGTGGCCCTGCAAAGGTTGTCCCTCCCACCAATTTTCTCACTCCTGATCGACGAAGAAAAACTCAGGCTCTGAGTAAGTGTTCATCATTTCGATGATTTTGATTGTTTGTGTGGTTGTTGTGAGAATTCATGATCTGATTCCATTGCAGTGACGTGGAATGTCACGTGCACGTATTCTCAGTTTCTAGCGCAGAAGCATCCCAGCTGTTGCGTCTCCTTCTCGTCTTTCTACAATGAGACCATCACTTCTTGCCCTTCTTGTGCTTGTGGCTGTGAAAACAGAAACAAGTGCATCAAGTAAGCTTTTGCCATTTCTTGTTCGTAGTATGTCGAAAAATCCCGGGACTGATGGGCTTGTGGTTCTTGAAACAGGGGAGACTCCAAACTTGCGAGTGTGGTGGGAATAAATACACCGAGAAAAGATAATGCGCCTCTCTTACAGTGCACACACCATATGTGCTCTGTTCGGGTGCATTGGCATGTGAAGGTGAACTACAAGGAATATTGGCGAGCAAAGATCGCCATCTCCAATTTCAACTACAGAAGGAACTACACGCAATGGACTCTCGTTGTTCAGCACCCGAATCTCAACAACGTGACTCAAGTCTTTAGCTTTGATTACAAGCCTCTTGTTCCCTACGCTTCAATCAGTAAGTCCCCCAATTTTTAATCATCGTTTTTCAACTCTCTCAAACAGTTGAATAATCTGTTTCCCAATGCTTGCAGATGACACAGGGATGTTTTATGGCATGAAGTTTTACAATGATTTGTTAATGGAAGCTGGGCCATATGGAAATGTACAGTCTGAGGTACTTCTTCAGAAGGATGAGAACACGTTTACGTTCAAGGAAGGATGGGCGTTTCCTAGGAAGGTGTATTTCAACGGGGAGGAGTGTATGCTTCCGCCACCAGATTCTTACCCGTTTCTGCCAAATTCTGCTCCTTCGAGTCGAGCTTATATCTCGATTTTGACATTGATTATTGCATTCTTCTATCTCACTATAATGTGAAGATGAGTCTCCAGGTTTGATGGTATTGGAAATTTGAAGCTTGAGATCAATGCAGCTGAACTATAGAGGTAAAGAAGTTTGATAGTATAGGATATGAAAGCTGGAAAGAGATGATTATAATGCAGTAAAATCTACCACAACTTATCAAATTGTTTTCGTCTCTGTTACAATTCTATCGAACATTTAGGACTCAAAAAATCTATGAACAATAACACATGGAAATAAGTAGCAAAACATGTTGTACCACCTAGATGAATAATGACAGCATTCACCAACAATTACGAAACTGTTGTGTTCGTCTCAAATTCGTGCACCTGAATGACGTGGATATGTAAACAACACGTAGGTGTTTGAGCTCATCGATTTCTTCCACTTACAAAACTGCTGTTTGTTGAAGGATTCTTAAACGCATGAAAAATGGAACGCCACAGATAAGAACAGAGTGGTCAATAGCATAAGAAGGGAGACGTTTTTACGTAAACTGGCATTTGGTAGATATGGATATGCATCTGGAGGTGGCATAACACAGTTATCACCATTGAAGTAAATTCTTCTTGGGAATCCCCAACCCTTTTCAAATGTGAAAGTAGATTTGTCTTTTCGGAAAAGAAGCTCTGACTGCACGTTTCCTAGGGAGCCGGCTTGCATGAGGAAGTCGTTATAAAACTTTACGCCCCATAACATTGCAGTATCATCTGTCATAATGGAAAATGCAATGTTAGATTCACAATTAATTTCACAAGAAAATTTTGTGCTATTCTTTATAGCACAACTTACTTATATTTTGGTATGGATTTAGGGGCTTGTAGTTGAAGCTGAATATCTGAGTAAGATTGTCGAAGTTGGGGTGTTGGACTACTAAGTTCCACATGCTATAATTCATTCGGTAATTGAAGTTTGTGATCGTGACCTTGACCCGCCAATAGTCCTTGTAGTTTAGCTTCACATGCCAGTGGACTCGAATCGGGCACATATGACTCGTACATTGGACTAGAGGTGACAAGTTATTACTCTTTTCACGACCCGAAACAACTGAAGCAATGTATGGTGAATCTGGACTGCAAGAAGCAAAGACAGAAAACCCGTAAATTAGTAACAAAAGTTAAAGTGAAAAGGCAAGATAATGAGGATAAGATTAGACGGAAAAACTCACTCCACACAGCTTCCTGGCTGAGTAAGGTTGTTTTGGCAACCACAGGTACACGTAGGGCAAGGGACAATCGTCTCGTTGTAAAACGATGAGAGTGAGACACAGCATGTGGGTGTTTTTTGTGCCAGAAACTGTGAATACGTGCATGTCACGTTCCATGTCACTGCAATAAGAGAAGCATGAGAAAGAATCCAAGAATATTGTCTCAATAATAATGACTACTTTTAGCTTGATTTGAAAATTCAATATTAGATGAACCCTCAATTAATGCAACCCTACCACGCCTATGATTGACAGCACTTCGTTTATCATCAAAGATCCAAAAAGCAAGGATAAGACAGCATATAAAGGATTACTCACTCATTGCTTGTGTCGTTCTTCGTCCATCTGGGGTCACAAACTTGGTAGGTTTCACGATTTTCGCGGGCCCACAAGTGTAACCGGGACCCGGGGCTTTGAGAGTGAAGTTCTTGGGCACCCTAACGGTTTTATTGGTGGTTCCAGCAGCACCAACACTGACTTGGAAAGAGCTAGCAGCGCTAGTCGGATCCTGTGCCCATGAATTAATCACTCCTCCTTTACAACAATTTGCAATCTGTTGATTGTAAGGCGTCCCGGGCAATAAATCAACGACCGTTGGATCTTTCTTACAACAATGAGGCACGTTCCCTTTATATTTCGAACAATCTCCTTGCTCAGTGGTTTGAGCTCCCATCATGCCCCAAATCACCTCCTTCTTCGCCCAAGTCCATCCTAAAGTCCAACCTGGAGCTTGAATGTGGCGATATTGTTGGAAGTTGAACATCGTCACAACAGCCTGTGAGATTCAACAACCATTGAGCACAATCCCATCATTAGCTTTCTACTATCGCTTGGAGTACTAAATTACTTAAAAGAAATGTATACCCGTAATGGTTTGACAGACAAAAAAACACCCAAAACCGGAAATAGCATAGAGATTAGTCACAATTCAAAAGTGCAAATTTCACAATCACATTTTCAGATTTCGAAATTCAAGATCTTGGCTGCAGAATACTATTCACCATCAAATATGAAATTTCTAAAGGAAATAACACTTACCACATAACCGTCAGGCGTCCAACTGATAATATCCCACTTAATCGTGATATTGCCATTAGGATCGAGTGCATCATAGGCTTCTGAAGGATAAAGAAAAAAGAACATGTAAAAATCCTAACTTGATCACATAATATACTCATCACCCAGAATTTTCTGCACAGATGCATTCAGCAAACTCCACAAAGATGACAAACCATTTGATCTTCACTTAGCATTAAAATCCAACTCTTACTGAGTCAATAAATTAATAACAACTGTAAAATTCCTGGACTATAATAATAGAACCCTCAATTTTATTGCTTTGGATGAGAAATTGAGTTATCAAGATTCACTAATCCCAAATCCTTCTGAGTGAAAAAGAAAGAAAATTACCACTATAGATAGCAGAAAACTCAAGATTAAACTCCACATTCATAACAAGAGTCAAAACCCATTTCAAGAAACACTGTAAAGAACCTTAATTCCGGATTTGACAACTAAAAAAGACAATGATTCATCCAACTAACCAAAGATCCGAACTTGCTTACAATCAAATCAGACCCATATAATCAGGGAAACAATTGCACGTATTCTTGACAAATAATCAACAATTGAGAGCCCAATGACCAAATTCATGACCAAGAATATCTTCAAATCAACAAAATTTGGAGCAAGGAAAAGGAAATGGCAGAAAGATTACCTGTTGAAGTAAAGGTGAAGCAAGAAACCAAGAAAAACAGGAAAACGGTGGAAGATGGGACTCTCAACAAAGATCTGAAGCAGAGCCCCATTTCTCTCATAAACAGAGGTTGTTGATCAGACAGGGAGGGCTCTCACGATCTGAAATTGATTTCTAGAGAGAGAGTGTGTAGAGAGAGAGAGAGAGAGAGTGGGATTTCCTGGTCGCAAAGCTTGTGGAAGTAGAGATTAATGGACTTTTAAATACAGCTACTGCCCCACTCTTGAATAGTTTACTCTTTATTTCATCTCTCCTTTTCACAAATCCCCTGTTTTGCAATAAGCATACTTAAATCCCAAATTGGCTGTTAGCTTGTCGAATTGTAACGAATATAACAATTTATTTTTTTGCAAGATTATATTAAATATATAAGGAGAATTTGATGTTTCATATTGAAGATGACAGCACAGCTAAAGGGCATGAGAAAAAATGGGGAGAAAAAGACATTTTCCAGTGATGTTAATTTGAGTTTGACTAAGTTAATTCATTTTATGATTATTGTAATCCTTAATAAAATAAGGCAACGGTTAGAGTTACAAATTTATTTTTAATATATTTTTCTATATGTTGGAAGATGTATAGACTATAATGTAATTTAATGTGTTGTTTTTATCATCATGTCCTATTTATAGGTTTTTCTTTTTTTACTTTTTCCTTAAATGTACACACATTCAATACATCTTTATTCATTTAAAAGTATTATTTACTATTTCTCTTTAATCTAAATCAAAGTATTGCATTTTTTTTTTTTTTTGAGAGTACTACATTGACTTTGAAAAATATTATTTGTAACTTATAATGTTTCATATTCCAATTTGAAAATATTAATTTTAACATGGAAAATATTAATTTGCTGATGGTGAAAAAGTTTTACCTTTGATTACAAAATATTACACATTTATTATATTTGTATTATTAATTCTCACAAAAGTATTAGTTATTTCGACATGCATTTCACTTTAAAAACATCGATTATTTACTATAAAGGTAATAATTTACTTTAGAGTAAAGTAATATTTTTTAAGTGAATGAAATTTAGTTTTGAGTTGATTATATTGATCTATATTGACCTATGCGAACTACATTCATTTACATTGTTTCAATTTTAACTGATTCATTTATGTAATAAAAAACTTTGTCTTACATATTGGTAAATGTCACACAAGAAAATATCTCCCTCCAAAGTAACATGACTTACCAAATTCAAGCAGCAATGTCACTAAATCTAGAAATGCATCGTTTACATGTTGGGGAAAAAAAACACTTTAACATTAACTAATTTGTATATAAGGTTCATCATGTTTTGGTTCTCAAACCAAAATTAGTAGAACTCTCTTAAAATCTTATTGCCATTGATTAAAATTTTCATTGAATTCCAACCAGTGCTTAATATATTAATTAATGACCAATTAAAACCAAACCTTTTCTTATAAGTAATCTAGTGATTGTCATTATTATAAGTTAAGACAACCTATAGTTATTGTCATAATCATCATCCACACCATAAGACAACACAAATGAATCAATTATCTTCTACCACTAATTTTCCATTCTCATTAATTTTTTTTTTTTACCTAAGAAGTAAAAAAATTAATTATATTATTATTTGTATATTCTATCCTTCCTATTTGGATTTTATCTTCTTTACATATATGTTACACATGATATGTCTTTAAAAAAAAAATTTAAAAAGAACAGATCATTAATTATTCCAAAATGTAAAACAGGTCTACATCCTACAGATAAGAATTATTTTTAAGTGACTAGAATAAATTTTGTGAATATGTAATTGCGTGTGGAAAAAAAAAAACTAAAAAAAAAAAAAGCAGTAGCCGACAAATAAAGATTTGAATTACAATTTACAACTAATATTGATGCAGACAGTCGCTCATGGATGGCGTGGGCCTTGCATTTGACTATTTTATTTTCTTTTATTTTTAATTCTTTGTTGCATATTAAATTAAATATTGAATTATTCAGCCCAACTTCCTCGATCAATTGTTTATTCCTTAAATGTTAATTAATCATAGGTGATTACGAACTTTCGACACCAAAAGGAAGAATTTCCTTTACTATAAGTCTATAACCATAGTATTACCATCAAAAATTTGATGCCATGATTTATATAATAAATTTGTTAATGTATGCTTTTAAATTATAAAACTTTATTTTATTTTCTAATAACTATCATATAGGGTTATATCATAAAGATTAAAAACATATTTAATATGTATAATTATGTATATGAAAATGATCATATTATCCGACATTTGATATAGTGAATATATTTTGTTAAATTAAATTATAGTACAAAAAGTAGGATTAGAAGTAAAGCATGTCAAACTTCTTAAATTTGAATTTAATCCTACTATAAGTTAGTTGCATGTTTGTAGCGAATTCGAACTTGATAAAGATTTAAAGATTTATAATGTGTGTACAAGTATATCATGAATGCACATTTTGGTCTATATTTATAATCATAAAACAAAAGATTAAAACACTTTATGTAATTGAATTTCAAACTACTAGTCCAGGAGGTGTGACAAATTATAAATGAGTTTGGTGGCTAACATATCACTTTATATAAGTGATTTTGTTACTTTTCTATTATAAATAAGAAAAACTGATAAAATTATCTTTTTGGAAACAATGAATGTTAAGTTTGTATCGGATGTTACACGATATATGTTTTTACATTGGGTTACACGATATGATCGTATTGTGTAGTCATATAAACATATGTATCTTATAAAAGACAAAAACTTTTGTGTACAAGGTGTCGAATCCAAATCTGTGCACAACAATACTATTATATTATATGAGGTAACACTGTTATATTATATGAGTGGTATTATTATATTATATATAGTTTTAACAGTATTACTCATATAATATAACAATATTTGTTGTGTACAAATCTGAATTTGTGCACCTTGTGCACATGAGTGTCACTCCTTATAAAATCAATGAGTGTACAGTAAATATATATTTTTAATCAGAAAAGTAATCTTATCTATTTTTATAACTTGTGGTAGAAAAAAATAACAAAATTATCTTTTGTCGTAGATACAATTTTGCACTAATGGAAAGGGGAAAACAAAATTCTTTTAATATTTTGAGATATTCAAACATAATTTTGGATACAATATACCCTCGTCTTCGTTCTTCAAATATTTAATCGCAATTAGTAACAGCATTAATTATAACATTGCCACCAGCTATTAACCCTAATGCTGGAACAGTATTTTAGTACTAATGCCAAGGTGTGGACAAAACCTTAAGATATGTAAGTTGAAATGTGAACTTTTGAATAATTTGTTAGTGTTAGGAAGGATTGGAGGACAGTGAGAATCTAGCTCAACTGTCAAGTCATCACCACCAAAAGTGGGTCGATTGCATTGGGCCTCGACCTATGTGAGGAGGAAGGCCCAAGTTTGTTATATATATATATAATTATTGAGAAGGTTTCTTGTGCCCCAACCCCACCCGATTCCATATATATATATATATATATATATATATATATATATATATATATATATATATATATTCCTTTTCTATTTATTAGTTTTGTCCTATTCCATTGCATTCTTCTTCTCCACCTCTTCTTCTCTTTTTTTTTTTTTAATTTTCCATTGTTGTTGCTCTTCTCCGTTGTTTCTTCTCTTCTTGGTTGGGCAATCTGGATGGTGAATGGGTCTCCAACTCACTCTACAATCGATGTTTGGAGTCATGGCAGCTTCGCTTCCTTCTCTTGGCTTTTCTCTCTCTCTCTACACAAATTTGAGTCTCTCTCGTAAAATTGAGTTTTGATGTTTCTGAATTAATTATTAGCAATGTCGTAAAAGAGTGATGAAGTAAGTGGCAAAAAGAAAATAAAAGCAAATTCCATAGCTATAAGGTTAAGAGTGAGAAAGGTAAGAAGATATGAGCAGCAGAGAAATGAGGATGAGAGTTACAAAGATTAGAGTTTTATAAGAGGGTGGTTAACCTTTGTATAATTTTTTTGTTTCAATGATTTTAAACATTGAAAAATCAATTATTTCAAAATATGAAATAATTTACAGATTTGTAATTAATGCTTGAATGATATGTAAGTTATGAAAAATAGTTTTGAGGTATTATATATTAGTTCTATAGGTATTACATAATTACATGCTTAAAGGTAAATATGCAATACTTTAAAGGTGCATATGTAATATCTTATATTATAAACATTAATACCTTAAGGTAAATATGTAATACCTTAAATGTATACATAGTGGTGCCCGGTTCGGTTAAACCGCCGGTTCCGGTTTCGAACCGGTGGGGGTCTAACCGGAACCGAACCGGGGTATGTTCGGTTCCGGTTCCGGTTTGTAACCGGCGGTTAAACCGTCGGTTTCAGTTCGAACCGCCGGTTTTCCGGTTTTTTTTTTTTTAACAATGTATTTATATGTTAAAAAATATACAACTTTGTATAAATATCCAAAGTATAAAACACTAAGTTTGAATTAAAAAAAAATCACAACTTACAAATAACGAATAATCGGTGGTGGTTGAATTAAAAAAAATTACAACTTACAAACAACAAACTTCTAAGTTTAAATTTAAAAAAATTACAACTTACAAACAATAAAAAAAAAATTACAACTTACAAATTACAAATTGAAAGAGGAAAAAAATGAAAGAGCTTGAGTTTCATTCTAAGTTTGAAAAAATTGCCTACGTATTCCTAAATTGAATTAGAGAATCAAAGCCCACGTAGTTCTTATTTCTTAATTCTCTTAATTGTAATGAGCAAAGAATGTTGTGTGGTAGATGATGTGTCTCAAAGAAATGAGGACATAATAAGATGTGCATCTAAGACACATCTTATTATCTCCTCCTTTCTTTGAGACACACCATCTACTACACAACATTATTTGCTCATTACAAGTAAAAGAAGTAAAAAAAAAAAAATGAAAGAGCTTGAGTTTTATCCTAAGTTTGAAAGTTAGAATGAAATTGCCTACGTATCCCTAAATTGAATTAGAGAATCAAAGCTCACGTAGTTCTCTTACCTCAAACTTACCCATTAGTTCCGGTGGAGGAGGATGTGTTGGAATCGTAGCCATACTCGTCGGGGCCATTGTCATCAAAGACAGATATATCTAGATGTTGTTGACGTTTCTTTGCTCGAAGCCAATCTTCAAGTAGAGTAATGTTTTGAACATTCTCTACGGTCAATCTTGCTCTTTTTGGATTCAACATATGTCGTCCTTTGGAGAAGGCGCACTCAACGGAAACGTTGGAGGCGGGACTTGCAAAAATCTCCTTTGCAATATGACTTAAAATAGGATAAGTGTTGATCCTTTTTGACCACCACTTCAAAAGATCCACAAAGTTTTCAAAACAAATAAATTCAAATGTACAACTTCAATATGTATCTAATTCTTGTGTGGGATTAGACCCCCTAGCTCGTTTTTGTGTTCGGTTATCATAAAAGTCATAAAATGCATTAAGACCACTAACATTATATGGATTATGTGAAGAACTACTACTACCACCTACATTTTGAGCACCTAAATTATCCCTACAATCATCCCCTAATGAGGTTTTATATTCTTTAAATAAATCATACAAATACTTTTTAGCTCTAACTGCAACTTCTACATAATTTGGAACATAGTCAACTGCATCATAATCGGATAACAAAAAATGGGGGAACAAAACACTATAATACATGCGTAATAATTCCATTAGACCATCTTCTTTAATCCTAGGATCTAATAATTTAGCTATTAAAAATATATCGGGAAGTTCGTGAAAATATTTTAACCATTTTGCTTTAATTGCTATAATAGTGTCACCTATAATAGGACATGCACAATATTCATTCAAAATTAAAGCAATTTTAACACAATAATCTAAGGCTAATGGAGAAATAGGATAATAAGTGTCACTAAATTCTCTAGTGGCTTCTTAAAAAAATTTTAAAAGTTGAATTAAATTAATGCATGCATCCCAAAAGTTGCTATTCAAATATATCAATTCATGTGAGTTTTCTTTATAAAATTCAATTAGCAATTATTTATAATTATAAGAATCTTGAAGCATATAATAAGTTGAATTTCATCTATGTTTTACGTCCAATATAAATTTCTTAACTTCCATTCCATTATTTTTACAAAATCTTGCCCATTTTTTATGCCACATTGTTGATTTAGCAATTTCATGAATTGCATCCGTAATAGGTTTAATTTTATCATGCAAAACGGTTAAACCATCTTGTACACACAAATTCAAACAATGGGGTACACAACGAATATGAAAAAGTTTACCATCTATTGGAGGCCTAAAAAACTTCCATTAATGTGGGTATACTAGCGGTATTAGGAGCGGCATTATCATAACCAATCGAAAATATTTTTGTAACTATATCATAATCATTAACAATTTTTATTATTTTTCTAGCAATTGCTACAGAACTATATTTTTCATCAAATTCGACATAGACAATTAATCGTTTTTGCACGTTCCATGCATCATCTATCCAATGGCACGTTACTCCTAAATAATCATGGTTTCTGTAAGGATCTTTCCACACGTCACAATAAATAGATACTCGTTGTGTTAAATTTTTTAGTTCTCCAATTAAAGCATATTTATATTCACCTACAATTTTTTCTATGTCACGTGTAACGGTATTCCTAAATATTCTTCTACTAGCGGGTTGAAAAACTTCACAAGTAAATTCTTCATAATCATCGTCAGTTGGAAATTGAAAAGGAAGATGTTTTTTAGCAATCAATTCGGGTATTCCTTTCCTATGAGTTAATTGACTACATTTATGAAGGAAGTTAGGGTCGTTACCTCCAGTTCCCCCATTGGAACCGGCATTTTGTCGAGGAAGATGGGTTTGAGAGCGGTCATTACCCATCTTATCCGGATGCTTCTTGATGATGTGGTTGTTGAACGTTCCGTAGCCCCCTCCGGCCTTGAATTTGTAGCTCTTTCCATAGTAGTTACACGTCACCGTGAAGTCCACGTTCGAATTTGATACTTTCTCATTTTTAAAATGTATGGAGAAAATATCATTTCGAAGTGTCGAAGTGGTTCGGCTACGTGTGTCACTCTCTTGAGTTGGACGGGCCTCCGGCTGCTCCTGCTCCTCCTCCACTTCGGCAAAGTCGGCGGCGGTCGAAGGTCCGAGAGCCTCCTCCAAATTGGCGTACTCCTCACTCCAATGAGAGTTGGGAGTGTATTGATCGATAAGATCATCGACTTCAACATCTCGTGGTGGAGGCATCGGTGCCTTTCCTCGGTGAGAAGAACCGGCGGAAGAAGAACCTCTTCGAGACATTTTCGATTGAATTGGAACTTGAGAATTGAAACTTTAGAATTGAAAATTGAATTGCAACTTGAGAATTGAGAGAGAATTGAGAGAGAAGTGTTGGAATGGTGTGAGGAATGAATGAGGGGAGGGGGTATTTATAGAAAATAAAAAAAAATAAAAAAATTCGCCGGAATCGGCGGTTCGAACTGCCGGTTCACAACGGTCCTCAAATCTTGACCGTTGATCTCCAACGGTCGAGTGATCCTGGCGTGACACGTGTCCAACGGTCACATTTAAAAAAAAATGTGGGCCGGTTCGGCCCGGTTTCAAACCGTCGGTTCCGGCAGCAACGACTCTTTTCCGCCGGACTCCGACGACAACGGCTACTTTTCACCGGAGCTCCGACGGACACGTGACACTATCTCATTTGTCCAAAAATAAAAAAAAAATTGCCGGACCGCCGGTTCACGGTTTCAGAAAATGCAAACCGAAACCGAACCGGCTGAAACCGGTTTACGGTTCCGGTTTGGAACCGGAACCGGGTCAACTGTTCCCCGAACCGTTGACCGCCGGTTGGAACCGGCCCGGTTCCGGTTTTTGCCGAACCGGGGGCACCACTATGTATACATATGTAATACCTTATACTATAAGCATTAATACCATAAAAGTAAAAATATGATACCTTAAAGGCCTCTATGCAATACCCTTATACTATAAGTATTATTACCTTAAAGGTAAATATGTAATAATTTAAGAGTATACAACAGATACCTTAAGAGTAAACAACTAATATCTTAAGAACATATAACTAATATTTTCACTGAAAATCTTAAGATTTCGAATGTTTCATCATCTTTTTCCTCAAAATTTTTGCAAATCACGATTTCATCATATTTTTTGTCAAATTTTCTACAAATCATGATTTCATATTGTTTGAAATAATTTATTTTCAATGTTTGAAAATTACTCATAAATAAAAAGGGGAAAAAAACCTCATAAATTACTTCATGACAATTTGAAGAAGATTAAGAAGAAGAATGTATTGAACAAATACAAAGAATAACAAATCGATAAGAAAAGAGATTAAGAAGAAGAAGGAGAAAGAAGAAAGAAGAAAAAAAAAACATTGTTTCTACATAATACCTAAGTGTAAATATGTGATACCTGAAGAGTAAATGTGTGATACTTTTACTATATATAATCAGGTTTGTGTGTAGTATACACCAACTACGATGTGACCGTGCATGGAGCGCGTGGACGTGTATGGAGCGGCCCATACACCGGGTTGGGTTGGGGGCACGGATCCAGGTGCATTTTTTGCCATAATTATTTTGGAGAAATTTGGTTGTCTTTTTATTTAAAAAAAAATTCTTTATCCAAACTATTTCACTTTTTAAATGGAATGCTTTTGGATTATTTAGTACAAAATGTGATTCGTATATCAGTGTAACTCAAAATTTCATCCATTTTTCATACTTACTAAACAATTTATTCTTATCATTCTTCTTATTCTTGAACACTTTACTATCTGAATGTATATATTTTTTACACTTTAACTAGTTAATTTTTGGTGTGCCATTTTAACATATGAATTATTACTTTTATATTTCGTAACAATTATAATTTGGATGAATCGTAACAAAAATATTAAAGCACAATAGATGGTAAGATGCACAAAAATATTAAGATTAACTTTAACAAGCACCAAATTTGAACGGCCAAGTTTAAAAATTAAACATTAGATGGTAAAGTGTAAAAATATAAGAATTCTAATAATGATGCTGTAACACCCCATTTTTCATAAAACTTGCATTTCATATTTTTATATAAAAATTTCATTCTTTATAAAATAATTTATAGTGTATGATATTTTCGAGTTTAAGATGAATTTTAATTTTTATCAAAATTATGTGTGAGCTAATGTTTCTTTAAGTCTAAAAGTCTTGCAGGATAGCTATCCGAAGAGACCGAGTTCGATCGTGATGCACTCAACATGCACGAGAAAAAGAATGACAAAAATAGATAAGTTACACATAAAAATGATTAAATAATTAATATAAGAAATGTGACTTATGTGTTTAATTATACTTATGTAGATTTTTATTATATAGTTTATGTGCAATAAAGTATGTGACTATTATGATGTGTTAATTAAATATATTTCAAACATACTCATGTGACTTATATGATGTATTAAGTTGAAAATAAGGTTATGCATAATTATCATGATTCATTTATTTTACATGTCACATTAGGTAAGAAGTACACTTAATCTCTTCCATACCCCATCAAATCCACCTCAAGTTTCAATGCTACTAATTATCACACCTCTAGTGGATAAATACTACAAGAGATGATCAACATGTATGATACATGTATTAAATTAGAATTAGTATACTACATGCTACATATACAAGATGATCTACATGTATGATACATGTATTAAACTAGAATTAGTATACTACATGCTACATATAAGAGGGGAGACTCCACCTTTTGAGCTCATTTCACTCCTCTCTTTTGAGCACTTTTCTCTTTCTCTCTCTCTCTCTCTCTCTAGATAGTTGCTCTCCCTTCTCTCTAGCTACCCTTTTTTTTTCTCCTTCCAAAAGCCTTCATTCCCCAACTCAAAACAAGCTGCAAATTTAGGACTTATCAAAGAAAGAGGAGTTTTCAAAGCAAGGGGAAGAGTTAAGCTCAAGAGATAGTCTCCATTCAAAGAACACTCAAGAACTCCTAATTTTGTGTGAACTCAAGAGGTATTTTAGCTAAATCTCAACAATCTTCTCTTTAGAATCATGGTTAGGTTCTTAATATTGAAATGCATGTTGAAGAAAGTATTGCATGTTTGTTTTCCCTCACCTAAATCCATTGCATGTGTGATCTAAGAGATGATATGTGGTTGATTTTCAAAGTATGCCATTTTGTATGTTGTTTTGAGCAAATGCATGTTGGATTAAGCCTTGCATGTTTGATTATCTTGTCTAATCTCATTGCATGTGTGATCCAAGGGTGATTCCCTACAATTGTGGTGAAATTATTGGATATTGTGTTCTATATGATTGATCTCCAAAATATGTGATCCTTGAGTGTTGATTATGCAAATTGTTTGTTGAAATAGACTTTGCATGTTTGATTACTTTGTTAAAACTCCTTCATGTGTGATAAATTGAGTTATGATGATCATCTTGAGGTTAACATAGTTATTAAAATTTGAGTTATCTTTTAATTGATGGAGTAAGTGAAGTTAATCAACTTGTGAAAAACTTGAGTATTGCAGTCCACTTGGTCAATTTTTATAAAATCGTACACTTTGAGTTTCTCAAAACTGTTTTAGTATGTTATTCTACATGAAGTTGTGAGAATATGGTTAAATTTTGGTAATATTTGGAGTAATGTATGAATTATAATGATTTTTCAAAGATGGTCCAATTTCGAGTTAAAATTATGCAGTTTCAGACCCTAGAAAATTAATTATATAAAATCGGTCCATTATAATTTTTCAAAACTGTTTTACTATGTTTAAGTACATGATGTTAGAAGTCTAAATTATTAATTTCAGAAGGTTTTGGTAAATATACAATTTATGGTGAATTTTATAACACAAACTGGTTTTAGAGCATTTTCGAACAATTTTTGATTATATTAAATAATTTATTAAAGCTTTTTTAATTTGAATTTATCCCTAATATTTTAGCATGGATAACTAAGGGTTTTTATGTAAATACATGCTTATTTTCATGAATTTTGGATGATTGTTTAAATTATGAAAATTATTGTGGCAAAGAGTGTCTTTCCTCCTTATATATTACTAACTTCAAGATCAAAATTTTATCTATGATTTAAGAATGCATTTTGACCATATTTTGAAACTGATATTATGTGATTAAATGTGTGCTTATGTGTGAAGTGTTAAATAATTTAAGACTTTAGCATAGCAACTATAGTTTTATGAGTTAAGATGTAAAATACGTTTTTATTTTATTTTATTTTCTTCAAAGTACAATTGATGCTTGTTTGAAAGTATACTTTAAAGTTTCTCCTAAATCAATAATTATGTTTTTGTGATATACATATGTTATATGTACGATAAACATAATAGATTAGATAGGTATGATATGATTGAAATGCAACATAAAGACTAAAAATTTATGAACGTGCCGAGTGCAGTACGAGCGACTGGATACTTCAGGAGCTATCCCAACTTTTGAATCAACGTCAAAAGTGAGTAATATTTATTTACAGTTACATTGATTAGAATAACTTGTATGTTGAGTATGAATGTGTGATGTTATGAAATGACACATTCGGGTGAAGTACTAGGTTGACGAACCTTGGATGCCAGGTCTTCGGGCCTTGGATGATGACATAATTAGCATATTGGTTAATCTCTTTAGTGTAACAGTTAATAAGTGTTATCCACTAAGATTTCTCAAATCTTATGTTGCTATGTTTAAATATTTTCAGGATCAACATATGACGAAGTGGATGAGTAGCCGGTCGTATGGACTCCCCTCTAGAAGCATATATATATATATATATATATATATATATATATATATATAAAAATATGTGTGTGTGTTTTAATATATTTTAATGTGTACGAATTTGAAATGTTGGATGCCTTTTGAGACTTCTAATATTGACTTAAGTAAGTTGTTTAGTGGTTTTAAATATGACAAGATTTTTGATTTACAAATGTGGGTAGAACACGAGTTAGTTTCTTACATTTAAAATAGAAAGAAAAGAAAAAAAAATACTCGTGTTTAGTAAAGTCTTCCGCTGAGTTTATTTACGAAAATTATTCAAAAAGAAAAATTATTCTCTTTTACGAAATCATTTGAGCATATACGGTTAAGGTAGCGCCTCAATCCTACAGAGATGGGTTGGGGGTGCTACAGATGCATTTTACATTTTATTTTTATTTGGGTAAAATAAATAGAGCGTTCGACAAAATATTTGTGTTTGAACACGATAATTGTTTGTTTATGTTCATATATTAGTCTTATCGAACAAAAACTAACAAGAAAACTTGTTCATTTATATTTACAAACATGTTCGTGAACAAGTTCATTAAGTGATTGTTTAATATTTATTTATCACTCATTCATTATTTATTAATTAAACAATTATGTGCTTATTATTTTATATCCTTTTTTAATAAATATCGCATGTCATAGAAGAAAATAAAAAAGTTTACAATGTTCGAGGAGAGCATGAAAGAGATCAAAATACATTAGAGGAGAACCAGACCTCATTACAACTCCAATATAGAAAAACTCACATGGAAAACCTATATGGCGGAATAAAGAGTACACGTACAAAAAAATCTATAGAAAGATTGTCCAGAGAACTCAAGGAACATAGAATGACTAATGCAAGAGGGAACCGAATTCCACCAGCAGCAATCCACCTCCATGTTGGATAACAAATCAGCCGACGTATTGCCTTCACGAAAGATATGTGATAATCAAAAATTCATTCCTGTAGCATCATGGAACTGTGAATACGTACATGTCACGTTCCATGTCACTGCAATAAGAGAAGCATGAGAAAGAATCCAAGAATATTGTCTCAATAATAATGACTACTTTTAGCTTGATTTGAAAATTCAATATTAGATGAACCCTCAATTAATGCAAGCCTACCACGCCTATGATTGACAGCACTTCGTTTATCATCAAAGATCCAAAAAGAAGGATAAGACAGCATATAAAGGATTACTCACTCATTGCTTGTGTCGTTCTTCTTCCATCTGCGGTCACAAACTTGGTAGGTTTCACGATTATCGCGGGCCCACAAGTGTAACCAGGACCCGGGGCTTCGAGCGTGAAGTTCTTGGGCACCCTAACGGTTTTATTGGTGGTTCCAGCAGCACCAACACTAACTTGGAAAGAGCTAGCAGCCCATGAATTAATCACTCCTCCTTTACAACAATTTGCAATCCGTTGATTGTAAGGCGTCCCGGGCAATAAATCAACGACCGTTGGATCTTTCTTACAACAATGAGGCACGTTCCCTTTATATTTCGAACAATCTCCTTGCTCAGTGGTTTGAGCTCCCATCATGCCCCAAATCACCTCCTTCTTCGCCCAAGTCCATCCTAAAGTCCAACCTGGAGCTTGAATGTCGCGATATTGTTGGAAGTTGAACATCGTCACAACAGCCTGTGAGATTCAACAACCATCGAGCACAATTCCATCATTAGCTTTCTACTATCGCTTGGAGTACTAAATTACTTAAAAGAAATGTATACCCGTAATGGTTTGACAGACAAAAAAACACCCAAAACCGGAAATAGCATAGAGATTAGTCACAATTCAAAAGTGCAAATTTCACAATCACATTTTCAGATTTAGAAATTCAAGATCTTGGCTGCAGAATACTATTCACCATCAAATATGAAATTTCTAAAGGAAATAACACTTACCACATAACCGTCAGGCGTCCAACTGATAATATCCCACTTAATCGTGATATTGCCATTAGGATCGAGTGCATCATAGGCTTCTGAAGGATAAAGAAAAAAGAACATGTAAAAATCCTAACTTGATCACATAATATACTCATCACCCAGAATTTTCTGCACAGATGCATTCAGCAAACTCCACAAAGATGACAATATACCATTTGATCTTCACTTAGCATTAAAATCCAACTCTTACTGAGTCAATAAATTAATAACAACTGTAAAATTCCTGGGCTATAATAATAGAACCCTCAATTTTATTGCTTTGGATGAGAAATTGAGTTATCAAGATTCACTAATCCCAAATCCTTCTGAGTGAAAAGGAAAGAAAATTATCACAATAGATAGCAGAAAATTCAAGATTAAACTCCACATTCATAACAAGAGTCAAAACCCATTTCAAGAAACACTGTAAAGAACCTTAATTCCGGATTTGACAACTAAAAAAGACAATGATTCATCCAACTAACCAAAGATCCGAACTTGCTTACAATCAAATCAGACCCATATAATCAGGGAAACAATTGCACGTATTCTTGACAAATAATCAACAATTGAGCGGCCAATGACCAAATTCATGACCAAGAATATCTTCAAATCATTAAAATTTGGAGCAAGGAAAAGGAAATGGCAGAAAGATTACCTGTTGAAGTAAAGGTGAAGCAAGAAACCAAGAAAAACAGGAAAACGGTGGAAGATGTGACTCTCAACAAAGATCTGAAGCAGAGCCCCATTTCTCTCATACACAGAGGTTGTTGATCAGACAGGGAGGGCTCTCACGATCTGAAATTGATTTCTAGAGAGAGAGAGAGTGGGATTTCCTGGTGGCAAAGCTTGTGGAAGTAGAGATTAATGGACTTTTTAATACAGCCAATTAACCAGTAACTACTGTCACACTCTTGAATAGCATGAGAAAAAATGGGGAGAAAAAGACATTTTCCAGTGATAATTTGAGTTTGACTAAGTTAATTGATTTTATGATTATTGTAATCCTTAATAAAATAAGGCAACGGTTAGAGTTACAAATTTATTTTTAATATATTTTTCTATATGTTGGAAGATGTATAGACTATAATGTAATTTAATGTGTTGTTTTTATCATCATGTCCTATTTATAGGTTTTTGTTTTTTACTTTTTCCTTAAATGTACACACATTTAATACATCTTTATTCATTTAAAAGTATTATTTACTATTTCTCTTTAATCTAAATCAAAGTATTGCATTATTTTTTTTTTTTTTGAGAGTACTACCTTGACTTTGAAAAATATTATTTTTAATCAATGAGTGTACAATGAATATATATTTTTAATCAGAAAAGTAATCTTATCTATTTTTATAATTTGTGGTAGAAAAAAATAACAAAAGTATCTTTTGTTGTAGATACAATTTTGCACTAATGGAAAGGGGAAAACAAAATTCTTTCAATATTTTGAGATATTCAAACATAATTTTGGATACAATATACCCTCGTCTTCGTTCTTCAAATATTTAATCGCAATTAGTAACAGCATTAATTATAACATTGCCACCAGCTATTAACCCTAATGCTGGAACAGTATTTTAGTACTAATGCCAAGGTGTGGACAAAACCTTAAGATATGTAAGTTGAAATGTGAACTTTTGAATAATTTGTTAGTGTTAGGAAGGATTGGAGGACAGTGAGAATCTAGCTCAACTGTCAAGTCATCACCACCAAAAGTGGGTCGATTGCATTGGGCCTCGACCTATGTGAGGAGGAAGGCCCAAGTTTGTTAAATATATATATATATATGTATAATTATTGAGAAGGTTTCTTGTGCCCCAACCCGGCCCCATATATGTGTGTATATATATTTTTTTCTTTTTCTTTTTATTATTTTTGTCCCATGAATATTTCATGGCGCTCTTCTTCTCCACCTTTTTTTTTTATCCATTGTTGCTGCTCTTCTCCACTGTTTCTTCTCTTCTTGGCCGGGCAATTTGGATGGCGAATGGGTCTCCAACTCACTCTACAATCGATGTTTGTAGATATGGCGGCTTCGCTTCCTCCTCTTGCCTCTTCTCTCTTTACACAGATCTGAGTCACTCTCGTAAAATTGAGTTTTGATGTTTCTAAATTAATTATTAGCAATGTCGTAAAAGAGTGATGAAGGAAGAGGCAAAAAAGAAAATATAAGCAAGTTCCATAGCTATAAGGTTAAGAGTGAGAAAGGTAAGAAGATATGAACAATAGAGAAAGGAGGATGAGAGTTACAGAGATTAGAGTTTTATAAGAGGGTGGTTGACCTTTGTATAATTTTTTTGTTTCAATGATTTTAAACATTGAAAAACCAATTATTTCAAAATATGAAATAATTTACAAATTTGTAATTACATGCTTGAATGATATGTAAGTTATGAAAAATAGTTTTGAGGTATTACCCATTTATTCTATAGGTATTACATACATGAACTACATGTATTACATAATTACATGTTTAAAGGTAAATATGTAATACCTTAAAAGTGCATATGTAATATCTTATATTATAAACATTAATACCTTAAAGGTAAATATGTAATACCTTAAATGTGCATATGTAATATCTTATACTATAAACATTAATACTTTAAAGGTAAATATGTAATACCTTAAATGTGCACATATGTAATACTTTATACTATAAGCATTAATACCTTAAAAGTAAAAATATGTAAAAATATGATACCTTAAAGGTCCATATGTAATACCCTTATACTATAAGTATTATTACCTTAAAGGTAAATATGTAATACCTTAAGAGTATACAACAGATACCTTAAGAGTAAATAACTGACACCTTAAGAGCATATAACTAATACGTTCATTGAAAATCTTAAGATTTCAAATGTTTCACCATCTTCTTCCTCAAATTTTTACAAATCACGATTTCATCATATGTTTTGTCAAATTTTCTACAAATCATGATTTCATATTATTTGAAATAATTTATTTTCAATTTTTTAAAATTACTCATAAATAAGAAGGAGAAAAAAACCTCATAAATGACTTCATGACAATTTGAAGAAGAATAAGAATAAGAAGATAGACAAGAAAAAGAATGTACTAAACAAATAAGAAGAATAACAAATCGATAAGAAAAGAGATTAAGAAGAAGAAGGAGAAAGAAGAAAAAAAAAGAGGAAAATAAAGAAAACAACATTGTTTCTGCATAATACCTTAAGGGTAAATGTGTGATACCTGAAGAGTAAATGTGTGATACATTCACTGTATATAATCAGGTTTGTGTGTGGCACACACCAACTATGGTGTGACCACGCGTGGGGGCGCGCGGACACGTCTGGGAGCGACCCACGCGCCGGGTTGGATTGGGAACACGAATTTAAGATCCATGTCCTGGTCGCATATAAGTTTATGCCATAATTATTTTGGAGAAGTTTGGTTGTCTTTTTATTTTAAAAAAAATTCTTTATCCAAACTATTTCACTTTTTAAATGGAATGATTTTGGATGGATTCTTTCGTACAAAATGTGATTCGTATATCAGTGTAACTCAAAATTTCGTCCATTTTTCAAACTTATTAAACAATTTATTCTTATCATTCTTCTTATTCTTGAACACTTTACTATCTGAATGTATATATTTTTTACACGTTAACTAGTTAATTTTTGGTGTGCCATTTTAACATATGAATTATTACTTTTATATTTCGTAACAATTATAATTTGGATGATTCCCAACAAAAATATTAAAGCACAATAGATGGTAAGATGCACAAAAATATTAAGATTAACTTTAACAAGCACCAAATTTGAACGGCCAAGTTTAAAAATTAAACATTAGATGGTAAAGTGTAAAAAAAATAAGAATTCTAATACGATGCATTTTCCATTTTATTCCTATTCGGGTAAAATGAACAGAGCGTTCGATAAAATACTTGTGTTTGAACTCGATAAGTGTTTGTTTATGTTCATATATTAGTCTTATCTAACAAAAACTAACAAAAAAACTTGTTCGTTTATATTTACAAACATGTTCGTGAACAAGTTCATTAAGTGATTGTTTAATATTTATTTATCACTCATTCAGTATTTATTAATTAAACAATTATGTGCTTATTATTTAATACCTTTTTTTAATAAATATCGTATGCCATAGAAGAATATAAAAAAGTTTACAATGTTCGAGGAGAGCATGAAAGAGATCAAAATACATTAGAAGAGAACCGGACCTCATTACAACCCCGATATAGAGATGCCCAAACGGTTTCCCGGTTCCGGTTTCGGTTCGAACCGCCGGTTCGACGGTTCCGAAATGGTGGAACCGAAACCGAACCGTGGAAGGAAAGGTTTCGGTTTCGGTTTGAAACCGCCGGTTCAACCGGAACCGGACGGTTCGGCCAGTTCGAACCGGCGGTTTTCGGTTTTCCTTTTTTTTTTTTTTTTTTTTGGTTTTTTTTAATTTATGATTCTATGATCCAAATTTAAACTTTAATGTTTGTTTTGAAGTATAAAATATCATGAGAAAATACAATTCGGAATAAAAAATATATTTAAGAATTGTATTGATCAAACTTTTTCAATAAACTTGTCAATATAATATAACTTGGAAAATTATTACAAGTTGGAACTTGGAACACTTAGAACTATATATAATCTATGATCTAATGATTCTAATCTATTACAAATGTTTGTATATATTACAATTAAACTTGTCAATATAACTTGGAAAATTATTACAAGTTAGAACTATATAGTCTATATCTAATTTATGATTGAATGATTCTAATCTATTACAAAAGTTTATACTATATATTACAATTACAAAAGTGAGCATAAAAAAAATTAAAGAGCTTGAGTTTCATTTTAAGTTTGGAATTGAAATTTCAAACTTAAAATGAAATCGCCTACGTATCCTTAATTGAAATCGAATTAAGGAATCAAAGCTCACGTAGTTCTCTTACCTCAACTTACCTTTTTCACTCGTCGAGGTTGACGCCACTTCCGCCGGAGGATGTTGTGTTTGAGTCGTAGCCATACAAATCTTGTCCACCGTCCTCCATGTGTGACAAATCGAGGTTTTGTTGACGTTTGGCGGCTTTGACCCAATCGTCAAGAAGCATAAGGTTTTGGACATTTTCGACGGCCAAGTTTGCTCTCCTCTCACTCAAAGTGTGGCCCAATACGCTAAAGGCATGTTCAACCGAAACCGTGGAGGCGGGACATGCAAATATTTCCTTGGCAATAATTGTTAGTATAGGATATGTGGTGATCCTTCGTGACCACCACTTTAATAGATCCAAATTGTTCTCAAATGCAATTGATTCAAAAGTAACACTAAAATAAGAATCCAATTCTTGTGATGAATTAACACATCTAGCTTTTTTTTGAGTTCTAATATCATAAAAATTATAAAATTGAGAAAGAGTATCATCAAAAGTAGACGAAGAACTACTAGAACCTACATTATGATGTCGAACTACATCTTCACTACTACATGATTCACCATACATTGTTTTATATTCTCTAAATAAATCATACAAATAATTTTTCGCCCGTTTAACCACTTCACTAGGATTAGGTACATATTCAACTTGATCATAATCACTAATATAGCCAAAGGGGAACAATGCATTATAGTACATAGTCAAAAGTTCTTCTAATCCATCTTCTCTAATCCTAGGATCTAATAATTTAGCACATAAATATAGGGGGGGTATCTCATGATAATATTTTAACCATTTAGCTTTCATCATAATAATGGCATTACTTAAAATAGGATCATCTTTATAAGATTTCATTATCAAAGCAATTTTAACACATTGATCTAAAGCTAAAGGAGATGTAGGATAATAACATCCACTTATTTCTTTAGTGCCTTCTTCAAAAAATTTTAGCATACCAATCATGTTTATACAAGAATCCCAAGAATGAGCAAATAACATGACATTACTATCTCCAAATTCCATAAAAAAAGCACATAAAAGTTCTCTATAATTATATGAATCTTGAAGCATGTAATAAGTAGAATTCCACCTATGTTCCACATCTTTCACAAATTTTTTTACTTCGAATCCATTCATTTTACAAAATCTAGCCCATCTTTTTCGCATTTGTATGGTATGACAAATTAAATTAATTGCAACTCTAATTTTTTCTATTTCCGTTTGTAAAGTTGTTAATCCATCTTGAACACATAAATTAAAAATATGACACATGCATCTAGTATGAAAAATATCACCATTTAATGAAGGTTTACAAAAATCAATTAACGTAGGCAAGCTCGCTTTATTATTAGTTGCATTATCTAAAGCTATAGCAAATACTTTTGTTAATATACCATAATCATTTAAGCTATGTATTATTTTTTGTGAAATATGTAAACCGGTATGACTTTCATTAAAATCAACAAAAGCAATTAAACGTTTTTGAACATCCCATGCATCATCAATCCAATGACAAGTAATGCCCATATAATCATTCTTTTTATAAGGATCTTTCCAACAATCAACACATATTGCAACTTTTTGTTTAAGGTTAGCTAAATCTTGCATAAGATTATATTTTTTTTCACGAACTCTTTTATCAATATCCCTAGTGGCCGTGTTCCTACTTATCATTCTAGCCGGTGGTTGCAAATATTGACTCACATAATCTTGATAATATTCATCGGAAGCCCATTGCAAAGGCAAATGTTTAGAAGCAATAAAATCGGCGGTGCCTTTCCTAAGTTCAAGTTGGCTAAATTTAAACATTAAAGAATCCATACCTTGTGAAGACCCGGTGAATCCTCGTAGTTGTGTTTGAGAAGGAGCCAATCCAACCTTGTCGGGATGCTTCTTCGTGACGTGGTTGTTGAACGTTCCATATCCTCCTCCATGCTTGAACTTGTATTGCTTCCCACAATGATTGCACGTTACTATGTAGTCAACGGCACTATTAGGCACGGCCTCCTTCTTGAAGTGAACGGAGAAGATATCACTTCGAAGTGAAGAAGGTGTTCTACTAGAGGGGGTACTCCCTTGTGTGTGTTGCACGGTTTCTTCCTCTTCATCATCATCGGCTAAGGCTTGGGCGATTTGTTCCCCCAAATCGACATCTTCATCAAGCTCGTCACACCATCGATCAATTAGCTCGTCTTCGTAGGATTGTGGAGGTGGCATGGGACTCTTTCCCCTAGCATGAGACGAGGAAGCGGAAGAACCTCTTCTAGACATGATGATAGCAAATTAAAAAAATCGAAGTGGAAGTAGCACTACAAGTAGATGATAATACGAACTAAAAAAAAAATTTGAGAGCTTTTGAACTTGATATATTAAAGTGAGCAAGAATGCAAGATAATTGAGAGAGAGAGCTTGAGAATTGGTGTGAAAAAATACACCATTTGAACCCCTATTTATAGATCTCAAAAATTCAAAAAAAAGAAAAGAAAAAAGAAAATAGGCACGCTCCGGTTCGAACCGCCGGTTCCGGTTTGGTTGAACCGGCGGTTCGGCTGATCTCACCCGTCCATCTCCAACGTTCAACGGATCTCGGCCGCTCGATTCAAATTGGCTCCAAACCGCCGGTTCGAACCGGCGGTTCCGGTTCGGCCGGTTTCCAACGGCTATTTGATCTCCTCCGTCGATCCGCAACGACTAGTTTAGTTTAAACGTGAGCCGTACACGTGTCCAAAGCAACAATTTAAAAAAAAAAAAAAAAACATAAACCGGCGGTTGGAACCGCCGGTTTGCCAGTTTTTAAATCCCCAAACCGAAACCGAACCGTGATATGGCGGTTCCCCGTTCCGGTTCGGAACCGAAACCGGACCGCCGGTTTGCCAAACCGCCGGTTCACGGTTTTTCGAACCGGTTGGGCATCTTTACCCCGATATAGAAAAAATCACATGGAAAACCTATATCGACAATCTAAACAAATCTATAGAAAGATTGTCCAGAGAACTCAAGGAACATAGAATGACTAATGCAAGAGGGAACCGAATTCCACCAGCCCAATTCATTCCTGTAGTATCATGGAACTTTATCCGAATGAAACTGCAGCAACCCAACAACATACATGGAATCTGATTCTAGACATAGTCATTCCCATATATTCTTTATAGAGACTTCAATAGCATACATTGCAACAATAATCTCCTATCAAAAGCATATCACATTCCTACTCTAAACGAGAAACAACTAAAACAGAATCCTCTATAATTCCGAAAGATGCCACGAGCCTACAAGCGGCCTGGTGCTCTGTTGGCACTCCCGTCCGTATTCACCTTGATCCATTCAAAGAGGGGAGGATGTCATTTAACTGGGTCATGCGAGGTTAGAATGATAACTATAGCAACTGAAAAACATGTCCTCTTGTTCTGAAAAATGCGTCGATTTCGGGCGAACCAAATCGTCCAAACAATGGTGTTAGAGTTTAATTTTAAACTCTTATTTTATTTTGCATTTCTCACAAAACATAATCCTTGATATTTTTATCCAAAACAAATTTAATATTTCAATTGATTTGTTTGGAGTGATTGTAGGAGATGTGGTTTTTCTCATATATGTTCTTTTCTTGTAGTAGGAATGTAGATTTAACTCAATCCTAAATTTAAGGAGTTAGTTATTTGGAGTATATTACAAGTCATGTTTCTCAAGTCATATAGCATGAAGAATGAAATTTGACTAAGTGTCATGTAGTTGGGTAACAAATCCCTATAATTTAGGGATGAGAGCTTGTATTGTGTTTAGTCTCTCTTGCAGGTTTGAACGTGAGATTGTGGAGAAGTGGAAAAGTGAAGATGGACGTGGTGAACATGGAGATGTACAACAATGTCATGACTATTCAGAGCTCTATAACTAGGAGATTGAAGACTTCGTTTCATAAGAAAGGAAGGGAGAAAGCAAGAAAGCAAGCGTGCAAAGAAGAAACATTAATCTAGTGATAAATCAGTCATGGACATTCTGTACAACATTGTTGTCTGTCTTTTTGCTATGTCGTAGAGTTTGCATACTCTTGACTATTTTTTATTTACATAGGATTTTTTGTCGTCTCAACTGAGTTTCCACGTCCATATAATTTCTTTATTAGATATTTGGAACGTGTGTTGTTTCAAAGAGATTCTTTCAATATCTGTTTGTGTTGTTTCAAAGAGATTCTTTCAATATCTTTTTGTGGTTTTTTATAATTGGTTTTCAAAGTAATATATTTAGCCCCAAAGGCTCCCACGAGTATTTATACTAGTGGATAAATTCTTTATTCATTTCTTTCTTTTTTCAATTTTATTCCGTTATAATTGATGTTGTGACATTTGACACAACATTAGTCTCTCTGATCTTTTGCACGTGTTTCTGGGCCATCAAAAACTATCAAATGGATATAACATCCGACTTCCAAAGCTGACTCCCATAATTTGGATTAAAAGTTGGATCGAGACAAAGATGAACCGCAAAAATATTAGCCAACCAGCTTCATAACCTGCGAGAAGAAGAACATTGAAGTAATAAATGATCCACAGATTCTAAATCATTGTAGCATAATGAGCAAATAGAAGGGCAAATAAGGCCTCTCGTTCGAAGGAGATCCACCACAACAATGATCAATCGTCTTCCCAGAATAGCTTTCGACCATAACCACTTTCCCCGTTTAACATTTAGAAATTTCTCCCTTATATCCTGATAAGCAATCGCCGCAAACAGCTCTCCTATAGCATTCCTCAACCACACTCGTCTATCTTTAACAATTCCAGGGTACTCGTGCAGAAAATCTGTCGAAATCTACCATTTTCCTTCAATATAATAGTCGGCGGTATTGTAATGATACTTATACAACTCTTCTGGAATTCCAATTTTATGTGCAATGACATATTCCAGCCAATCATCGTGCCAAAAAAAGACAGTAGATGCTTCTCCAGGAATCCAACGAGTTTGAGCGATAACATTAGAACACTCGTTGCGAATACTAGGTGATCAGATTGATGATGAAGAAACAAACCGTCTAGCTGAGAAATCATCATGCAAATTAAATAACCGTCTAACTCGCTCAATCTCTTTAAGAAGAGATGTAGGCCACTTATAAAGAACTGAAAATAACTTAATTTACTAAACAAATCCTCCCAGCTATAGAAAGAGTTGAGCCATTTAATACTCATTTATGTTTATTTTGGTTTAAATGCCTTATAATATAACTCACTTGCATTTAAATTTACCATATTATTCATTTATTTTCGATTATGTGTTCATGAACATATATTTTTAGTATTTATATGAATATTTTCAACTTTTTCTTTATGAAAAGAATTAATAAACATGTTCGTGAACGTTTGCGAACATTTTTGATTATTAAATAAACGAATACAAACACCCTCATAATATAAACAAACGAATATGAACAATCCTCGTTCGTTCAAGATCGGATTGTTTACACCCTGTTGGGGGTAACTCCCCATCAGAAAATAAAAAAATTAATAGTCAAAGTATGATTCTTTTATCAATTGAACTAATGTCCAACGTTTTAAGTTATCAATTTTCAGTAGAGTTCATTTATTTATACAGTAGTGTTCATTATTCAGTAATTTTCAGTAGTCAATCAATTATGTTTGATACAAAAGGAATAATAATGATTTAAATCAAAGTTTTATTTAGTTATGTATTTAAATCAATACTTGGTTAAATTATGTAAATAGTTGATGAATTTTAAAATTTGTAAATGTACACTTATATATATAGACCCCATCTTATCCCAATTGTATGTCATTGTAGAGTTATTGTCATGTATTAATTAACATAAAAAAAAGTGGACAAATATACCAACAACTAAATCGGAAATTTAGGATAAAAAATTGAAAAGAGAATCAAATTAAATTAATAAAAAAAATTCAATCAAACTCATAAATTTTAGCTAAGAAATACTAATAAAGATACTTTAGGAATGAAATTGTACAAAATTAAAAAAAAAAATTATAAACAAAATTGACCTTTAAAATGAAAATTTTTAAGAACCGATCCGATCCGTCCGACCTTGAAAGAAATATTATTATATATAATAATTTTAATATAATATAATGATTTTATATATAATGATTTTTGGTTTAGATATAATATTTTTCAATTTGTCTATGAATTGTTTGATAACCATGTCTAGCTAATTTTCTAGGGTCTCCAGGATTTGTTATTAGTTCAATTCAAATCGTTATGGATCTTTGATTTTAATTCAAGTTCTTAATTTTTGAATCATATTCGTGTGTTTATTGATTGCTTGTTTCGTTATTCGATCGGTAATTAAACATATTTAAGTAATTAAATTAACATATGACACATAAGTGGAATTAAATTGGGGGATTAATGAATTTATGCGATGAAATTTCAATCCTAGTGCTTTTGAGAGTTATTTTGCTTTCTTCGATTGAGTAGGGATACCTCTGGTAGCATAATTAATAATCAGCCAGTTAACTGACTTGAGAGAGCTGTTAATTCGATATTTGTAACTGCTCATATAGGGGGAATAACCAATAAATTTGGTTGGTCACAGTGATATTTTGATGATAATTAGATAAAATTAAAACATATCCTAGAACCTGCCTTCGTTATATTGATTTATTGTGTTCATTCGTTGTTTTATTTTATTTTTAGTTATTTACCTCAAATCTTGATAATCGGTTGCCTAGATAAAATTAGGTGTTGAATTTGAGTAATTAATCTGGTTCTAATTCAGTAGTCTCTGTGGGATCGATCTTGTTCACCACTTCTACAATCTACACCATACACTTATAAATTATATGTAAAATCAAGTAAATTATAGGAATATTAAACTAATGAGTCATGTAATGATATTATGAAAAAGAGTTAATAGAAAAGAACAATAGTTAAAATAAAAAACTAATATATTTGTTAAATCATTTGGTTATTTCATGTCATGAAAATATCCAATAAAAATTATACATCTAATTAATAATATCGTTTGACCATAATGAGTGAAAATGAAAAATAGAATTATAAATAATATTTATTATTCTTGAAAAATACATGATGAAGTTAATGAAGATATGTTATGGCGGGAAATGAAAATTAATAAAATCACTTATATAAAAGTTATAAAAGAGATGTACAAAAATATATAACATGTTTAAGGACACCGGTGAAAATGCTTGAATATAAACTTCTTACACTTTTACATTAATAATTAACAAGATTATTAATGCCTAGAAAAGAAATCATTCCAAAACATATATTATTTGGAGATAATATGATTTAATTGAGCAATGATAAATGACAAATATCAAATTAGAAGTTTGAAGAAAAACGGTACAAATAAAATTATTTTTCTGTAAACATATCGTTAAACATGAATATATGAAATGTTACTTTAGTAATCATAGAAGTAACAATGAGCTACATTTGACATTTAGCAGTTATAGAATTAGATGTATCTAACTTTTTTAAGTATTAAGATCTATAATTTAAGATGATGAGTAAATACATTATAATATTTAGGACAAAAAACAAATGCATTAGAGAGAAAAGGTGGTAGAACCAAAAGAAGAGAAAAATTAGGAAGATATGCTTAAAATTGTTTCAACAGGTGCTCAAAATTACATAATTTTAAACTCAAATTAGGGGGGAGGGGGAAGAGAAGACCTACAAAGAATTATGCATTTTGATTATGTATTTATTTGTTACGAACTATTAATTAGAAGCTTATGATGTTGACGTTCAAAATGCATGTTGTAAATAAAAATGAACCTTAGTTCATGTCTTTTTATATAATTAATCCTATTATTTATAATGCATGACTTCAACACTAGTTTTGATCCACAACCAATGTGGACAAACTTGGATACAAGACACTAGCATCTCATATAATGGAAGCCGCAATGCTAATTTTGATGCACAATTAATGTGAGACAAACTAAAACACAAGATACTAGCATAATTTATAATGCATGACTTTAATGCTTGTTTTAATTCTGAATCAATTTGAGACAAATTTATACTACAATCTTTCTTTTTTTCTTTCAATTTGGGACAACTTAGGAATTAAGAATATATTCATATCTTTTTAAGAAAATTTATATATTATGAAACTTAATGAGTTTTTTTGAATTTTTAAAAAATTGAGAACATATAGTTTTGATATTTTATTATATATATATATATATGTTATGTACTATTTTGATTAATATTTTATACTTTATTGATAAAGATTTTAAATTTATCATTATTACTAAACAAGATTTTGAAATTATTATTATTATTATTATTATTATTATTATTATTATTATCATCATCATCATCATCATCATCATCATTATTGTCCTCTACAAATTTAGAAAATTACATGATATAACAAGATTACAAAAAGAATATTCTTAAATTTCTTTTAACCAGTTGGATCTCCGATTGAACTGATCCGACTGATTGAATCTTGAATCGGTAGCTAGAACGGTTTGATGACCAGAAGGGTTCCACAAACACTAATGTCTATTGTGATAAGAACAACTATACTAATGTCGAGTATAACCCACACCTTTCTCCTTTAGATGATCATCTCAACACTCCGGCTAATCTACACTCTTGTATGAACATTATCTTCACAAACTTATAATTAGTGTTTTTGATTTTTTTTTTTTCAAAATGTATTATATGTCACATATCATATGGGTTGTAATTTACCCCCACTTTCATTACATGTTATTCTTTTTCTTTTTTTTTTCAGTAACAAGTTACTGCAGAATAATATTTTTGATGGGTTCCATTTTCATTAATACCAAAAATATGATTGTGATATTAATTGACTCATCATACATCATTGAGGACCATTGAGGATGCTCTAATATATATTTAATATTTTTGACACATGACATGTCCCACGATGGATTGGAACACAGAATGATTCAAAGTCTCACATTTCTCATCTCCAATTCTACTTTAGCCTTTAGCTCTTCTAATAGCGACTTAAAGCCGCCTGCATATATATATTTCCAATCAAGTTTTTGTCTATACATGCCTGGAAACAGATTCTTGAAGTAGTGAATTGGTTCACCATACAATTAACTCACAACAATCAATATTACAAGATCAAAACATGCTATAGTAAAAATAGAAAATAAATATAATATCAACGTCCTAAAGGGTCCACAATCTCAGAGAAAACATCTCCAGATCTCAACTTATCACTGTTAACAGATGATGACAGATCGCTGGTCTTTGATCCTCCTCTTTCATAAGAATTCGAGAACATTTCCTCCTCCGTTGATGTTCGATCATCAATCCCAAGCACCGGCGGCGACGAGCTCAGTGCCACGTCACCATCCTCCACCCCATTGCCGCCTCTACTCGCCGCTGTTTCCTGCAGCTGAATCGCGAACTCCAGGCTCCAAACGACGTCGCTCATCGCTGGTCGATCCATTCCTTTGTCCCTCACGCACCCAACTGCTGTTTCAACAAATTTATTCAAGCATTCCACTGCAATTTGGCCCTTGAGATTGGAATCAACAATCTGTTCAATAGTCCCTTTCCTGAAATTCAACTTAGCCCACTCTGCCAGATTCACTTGCTCTCTTCCTAGGTTGGGTATTATTGGTGGCCTTGCACATAAAACCTCCAACAACACCACTCCAAACGAGTACACATCGGATTTATCCGTCAACTGTTGTCGTCTGTAGTACTCTGGATCAACGTACCCGAAGCTTCCCTTCACGACGGTGCTGACGTGGGTGTGGTCCCCTCCGGTGGGGCCGACTTTCGAGAGGCCGAAGTCGGACATCTTGGCCACCCATTTCTCATCCAGCAGGATGTTACTCGACTTAACATCACGATGTATGATCGTCTGCTTAGACCCGGTGTGGAGATAGTGCAATCCTTTCGCGGCACCCAAGCAGATCTGAAGACGTTGCGTCCATTTCAACGGCGATGTCTTGGAGTGGTAGAGATGGTCGCGAAGAGTGCCGTGAGCCATGTAATCGTAGACCAGGATCATCTCTCCATGCTCGTCGCAGTAGCCGATGAGTGACACCAAGTGAAGGTGCCTTAGCTTCGACAGCATCTGGATCTCCGTTAGGAACTCGTGAGCCCCTTGATTCGACGTAGATTTCAGTCTTTTGATCGCCACTGTTGCCGCGTCTGCAGTGAGTCCTTTGTATACGTTGCCAAATCCTCCTTTTCCGATCACGAAATTGTCGTCGAAGTTGCGTGTCGCGGTTTGGATCTCATCTAGAGAGAAGAATTTGCATAAATCCGAGGGCAGTGGGAGGCCTGATCCACTGGTCCTCGTCGTGGACCTCGACCCGATCGAAAGAGGTATCCACGACGACTTGTCGGCAGTTGTCGTTGTCGTCGAGTCCTTCACCTTCCTTTTCCGCCGGAAAATCAACAAACTCGCCAATGCAACCACCGCAACAACGCCGATCACGCCGCCTACAACACCGTAAACCACAGATGAACCGCCGCGTTTCTTTCTCCCTGACGGCTCCAACGGCGGTGAAGGAGTCGTAACAGGTGCAGGATTCGCGGCAGCAAGACTCCCACTGGAATCGTTGAGTTTGAATATCTCCAAGCCGTTCAACAAAGCATTTTTATATTCTGAATTTCCCTTGGTGTAAGGAAACAGAGAGAGCTGCAGATTCCGTCTTCCTCGATGATTATCATCCGGAACCCAAGCTATGTAGTCCTTATAGATGGGGATTCCAACGCCGCCGGTCCAGTAAATGACGTCAGCAGCACCTTCCGCAGTCTGATTGTCGATCGCAATAGTGAACACCCTCTGGTTCACCATCGTAACTTCAAGCTGAATCTCGCAGAAATGGAGTCTGAGCAGATAGTAAAAACCGGAATCAACAGGAAACACCCAGTCCAGACCTGTGCTGTGATTCCCCATCACTCTCGAAGTTCTGTACACTATCTCCGGAGCACTGTAAGGAGGTGTACCGGCGGTGTAGTTAATCGGATGATCAAATTTATTAGGCGTGAAGCCGTAATCATAACCGTAGTTTATGAAGTCATTATCGGAATTCCAGGCACGGAACATTCCACTATCGTCCTGAATCTCAACCCTTGCGCCGCCGACGTTGAGCCGGTAAAGCTTCTCCATGGCGGTGTTGCTGTTCATAAAAAACAACTGATCCACAAACTTGATGCCCACGTTGTCTCCTTTATAGTAAAGCGTATCCGGAATCGAAACAATTTCAATCCCATTGACGAAAGCGAAGGAGTTCGAATTCGGAGAAAAGGTCAAATCCAGCTTCTGATTGTCTCCGACATTGACAACGAATTCTCTGCTAAAAGAAGGCTGTGAAGAGTTCTGGGAATAAAGAGAGGCGCTGAAGTTGGTTAATAAACGGAAGGTATTTGCGGTGACTGAGAACAGATACAGAGAGGTGTCGAGGTCGGAGTAAATGGCGGGGTAGAAGTAGAGGCGTATGAATTTGGGGCCTGAGCTTAGAGGAAAAGTGTATGTGAAAGAAGAACGAAAAACACGAACTGTTTCGTAAGGAACTTGAGAGGCTGAGGGGTCCATATTGGAAGCTGTGGATGATGAAGATATGGTGGCGGCGTTCCATGGCTGGTATCTGGACCGGTCATCGCCGTCCCAGCTCCGCCGGCTGGTGTCGTTTAAGGTTGGCGCGGCGCCGCAGTTGAGGAGGATGAAGTCGGTGGCGGAGTAAGCAGGCGGCGCTGCGGCGGAGGCGGCGGCGATGAAGAGGAGAAGGAAGAAATGAAGCATTTTGCGGAAATAAATGTATATGGATTATGAAGAGACGAGAAATTAAAAAGGGTTTTTTAGATGCTGGGAAGACTTGAGAGTGATACAAGTCAATGGCGTTAAATGAATATTATTTCTTTTCAATAATTAAAGGGGGTGGGGGCAATAGGAGTCAAGTAAATGTCCTTTAGCAGGAAATACTCGGTTTTATCCAACCACGCCTCAAATAATTCATTTGTTGCCTCTTTTCCATATAGTTTTCGATTTTTGTTTTAGTATTGTTGTCTTCTTTTGATTTTTTAAATTATTTTCTGTTTATTTATTTATATTTTATTTGACTTTTTAGGAAAGAAATCAATATTTATTAATTTTTTTATAAATGTTTGAATCTTCCTCAGTATGCTACCATATTAAGAGTCTAGACTTCTATTCCAATTGTGGCTAGAAGTAATCTTGATAATATGTCTATAGATAACCAAAATAGTATTGTAAGGTCTCATTTCTATCAACATAAATTTAATCATGAATGTTGGAGAAATAGTTGGGAGCTGTGAAGATTTATTTATCCAAAAACTTTTTTTCTTACCGCTCAAACTTCTTTTCAAATTTATGTTTGTATCCAAGAGATGGAAAAATATCATTAAATATCTATTTTTTATATAAAATTACCGTCGACATTAATCATGGTTGTGGTTGTCTACTTGTATTCTTTCAGCAAACAAAATTGTTGTTCCATTGTGTCCTCCCTTCTCATCGACCAACTAATATTCTACCTACTACTTGGTTCAACCATATTCACAATATATCTAAAAGATTTGATCGATTCGTCAATTCCTCCAATGATTTAACCCTCTATTCTCCAAGATCACAACATGCACTATGTGTGGAATCCGATGATGAAAAAATACATTTTGTTGCCTCTATCGCCACCTCTACCATGATAGTACAACCTCCACTATACATCAGTTGGATTGATGTGCGAGGAGAATCTATCTAAGTTTGCTCCAAGATATAAAATAATTCGAATACAAACACATGGTTGATTTATCAATCAATCAATGACATCAAAGGAAATTAGGGTGTATAATGAGCATCCAATGAAACATCATTGGAGCGCCTATCACACTGTTGATTCAGCTACATGACTATATTTGTAGCATTGGGAAGTCCAAAGATGACATGTTATGGTTGGGTCCAATTGTGGTGCTGTGATCAAAATTTGGTCCATTAAGAATTTCGATTGTGCAACAATCATATTCTAAGACAAATGAGTGTTGCATGATATTGGTAATCTATACATCAACAACACTAACTTCGTTTCATGGGATCCCCTCGTCCCCTTTCTCTACAAGAATAAAATGTTAGTTTTTTCACAACTGTAGATGACAAGTCTGAAGATGGTATAGTTATCGATTTATTTCAGGCGAGTTCGATGATATAGTGTCTCCATTGATGCAACTTCTTTTTATGCCTTCTTATGCTATTTGATTTTTTTATGTTTCTTTTTCAATAAATTAGACTTTTGAATTTATGGATTGATCAATGTTTTATTTTAATATGATGCATGGTAGATTTTTTTCTTACAAGTTTCATGAAGTGTTTTTAGTTGCATATGTTTATGAGTTTTCAAACCTATAAGTTTGAATGTATCACAAATTAATTGTGGCAAATTCCTTAAGAAAAAATCTTGTAACTCTGACAAAAGTATTTAATACTAAAAATATTAATAAATATATTTATGATATAATTAAATCAAAGGTTGTACTTAGGTAAGTCGTTGTTAAGTCAATATTTTATACTTTCTACTTCCTCGTTTGTTTTTTGAATTGGTCTCCCATACACATGTTGCATGGATCTAAATCCATGCAATTGGGTTGATTCGATTTGGATCTGTGCAATTGTGGGTCTTTTTTGTTGTGTGTTACCTTTATGTTATATTTATGTCATCTTTATGTACAAATGTTCTTACCTTTATGTATTATAATTTAGAAAAAAAAAAAAAGAATTTCAACACAATTTGTACGTACATATATACATTTATGTGATATTCATGTCACTTTTATGTACAAATATCCTTACATTTATGTAATATATAAATGTGCAACTAATATCACTAAAAAATATAAGTAATATTACGTTGATAAAAAAAAAACGCTGAAATTCTTCCATTTTTTTTCTCTAAATTACAGTACATAAAAGTTATGATATTTATAAATAAATATCATACTAATATAACATAAAAGTCACACATTTATAACACAAAGATCACCTGATGCACGAGAGTTTTTGCCTTTGTTTTTTTTTTTTTTTGAAGATTTCCTTTTATCAAATTCGAAGGATTTGAATGGTTATATAACATATTCCAAAACCATAAAAAAAAAAAAAAAAAACTACTAAACCTAGTTTCTGATTAGATTAAAATGTAGGACTAAAGGCACCCCATCAATTTCTAAGGGCATCCCAATTTTTAAAAAAAAATCAAATTTATCCTTAGGTTTTGTTCAACTAGTTCCGTTCGGTCAATGGCTGAACATTCTTCTCTGTGTTCGGCCAACCGACGCTGAACGAAACTGTCCGGGTTCAATAATTTTTTTATGTTTTTTTTCTACGATTTCACACGATTTTCACATAGTTAACAAATCCGTAGAATGTTTGTCATTATGTTGCATTATATTCTTCAAAAAATTAAAAGATTTGACATAAAAAAAACGTAAAAAAATCGATCAAACCGGACATAAGTTTTTGCAATCGGGTTTGATCGATTTTTTTTTAAAATTTAAATCTTTTAATTTTTTGAAGAATGTAATGCCAACATAATGACGAACATTCTACGGATTTGTTAAATGTATGAAAATCGTAGGAAAAAAACGTAAAAATGATTGAACCCGAACAGTTTCGTTCAGTCCCAATTAGCCGAACACATAGGAGAATGTTCAGTTTCGGTCATAATAACCGAACAGAACCAGTTGAACAAAAACCTAAGAGTAAAATTAATATTTTTTTCATTTTTTATTTAAAAAAAAAAATTAAGATGCCCTCGAAATTGATGGGTGCCTTTAGTGCCATCCTAGATTAAATGCAATGAAGAAGATTTGAGTCTCCAGTTCATACCCAAAAATCTTATATCCCCATTTCTAGATCATCAGACTAAAAATCTGAAATTGTATTATGCAACGCAGTTTCAGTGTTATTTTAGGGCAAAAACTATTATTAATGAAGAAAATAAAAAACATAGGAAATTGCTAAAAAATTTATGTGCTCAAAACTCAAATGGAGGTTGAGTTTCAGTGAAAGGTGGAAACGTGAGATGCAAACAGAGCCGACCCGATTGCAGTTGAATGTGACCCGATTAAGGAGCATAGACAATTGATACAGCATTTGCACGTTCGTCGTCATCTAATGCAAAATCTGCCACTGAGGTTACTGAGCATTGTGGCATATTCAATAGTTGCTGCACTGTCAATGATTTGAATAAAAAACGACATCTTTTGGAAAGTTTCAGAAACAAGTTCTGGGTAAGCTTTCTCCCTCTTGTATTCGCCTATCAAATTTTATATTTTATATTTTCCACTATTCTCTCTTGTAGCGATAAGTCTTCTCCGAGCAACATCTTAAGCACACACAAGGCTTTGTTGGATGCATCTCACTGCTTCTTCCTCAGGAAATGATCCACTAAGGTATACATCTATCAGGGATAATATGTTCTCTTCTTTCCACGGCTTCCATGCATATATACATTGACCATAGTCAAAATGCATTCATGTTATCGGATTAAAAAGAAAACAATTGAGTAGACCCGGTATAACGGCTGCGATTTCAGTAAGAATTTGTGAATTCCAGTTCTTCTTTGATCTGGCGTTTGATTTCCAGTGTCAATTTCCTATGTATTGAGTGCTCTGGAATCGAGTTAGATATTGAAAGCTGAGTTTTTGGCTTTGTTTTAATTGCAGCAATGATGTTGTGTGGAATTGCAATTTGCCGTAGATTCGGAGTTGTATTTTAGGCTGGTTTCAATTGAAACTCTGTGTTGTTTGCAATCAAAGGAGAGTTATAAGTTTCTCCATTTTTGTTGAGTTGAATTAAAAATATCTGCTACAAGCTATTGTGTAGTGGTTTCTGAGCCTTCTTGAATGCATTAACCTGGTATCTAGATATATCTGTTATTAATTCAGATAAAGTAATTTCTAATTAGAAGACAATGTAGCTATTATTAGTAGTTATCTGGATTAAACATGCTTTGCTTCAATAGATACAATTAAGAAAGATTGTCAGCTCCTTTGGAGTTGATTAGCCTTATTACCTTCTGCAGCATCTTGCCCCTTTAATGCAGCCTCAAGTTTTGTCACTATGTTGGCCATTGATGGCCGATCTCTTCCATAATCAAGTAAACATCGCCTAGCTGTTTCTATGAATATTTGGAGGCTATCTGGCGAAGCTCTCCCAACCAGAAATGGGTCAATACAGCCAGCAAGGTTACTCTTCATGCTTGACTTGATCCACTGAGCAAGACTCACTTGATCTTCATTGAGCCAACGATCTGATTCTTTATCAGCAAACAACACCTCAAACAAAATAATACCGAATGAGTAGACATAACACTTTTCTCCACGTATGTAATCTGAGTCCACTTGTCCCCAGTTACTCCGAACAATTGATGGTATTCCTTTCTTTTTGGTCAATCCCCATTCTGAAACCTTGGGAACCCAGTCCTCATCTAACCAAATGTAGGTTGATTTCAAGTCACGGTGAAGTATTGTCAGCGGGACACTAGAATGGATGTAGCTTAGACCCCGTGCTACGCCAATGCAGATTTGAAGTCTTCGCTTCCATGGAAGGGGACCTATGGAAGCTTCATGAAGATGGTCATATAGTGTCCCATTTTCCATGTACTCATATACAAGAATCATGTCCGATTCTGTCTCGCAATACCCTACTATAAGGGCCACATGGTCTTGAGTTGGAGGAAACTCCTTTTGAATCTCTTTTTGTGATTTTAACTCATGTGCCATGGATTGTCTGGATTCTGTTGATTTTGACCATCTGATTGCAACAACTTTTTGAGTACCATCAATATATCCTTTATATACGTTGTCCAATCCTCCATACCCAATGATGAGACTGTTGTGGAAATTGTTTGTGGCTTTCTGAATCTCCAGGAGGGAGAATTTGTGGATTACTACTTGTGGTGGCAGTAGTGAAGTATTCGACTTTGATGATGCTCTTGGAAAAACCCCAAATGGATTCCACCACCATCTTTGTGTCAAGTTGTTATTAGCCTTCATTTTTCCATTCTTGTGATCACTGCCTATTCTTGTACTGGAGTTGGGACTATCTTTGCTGATAATCCTATCTGATTCTCCTTTTGGAGGGGTTATGTCATCCATTGAAATAATCCCGTCACTCTGATCACTGTAACTTCTTCCAGCATTTTCCTCCTCAATGAGTTCTGTTTGATCTGGTCTCTGTTGTAAAGCCAATGCTAATTGAAGGCCCGTCACTACATCAGCCATTGTGGGCCGTCCTTGGGGTTGAATGTGTAAGCATCTGCCTGCAATTCCAACAAAGACTTTTAAACAAGCAGGTGAAATCTGCCCCTTCAGGTTATGATCAATGAGTCGATTCACTTTTCCATCTCGTATGCAGTATCGAGCCCATCCGCCCAGACTATGTTGCTCCTCCTCAAGTCTTATGTTGACTGCAGGTCTTCCAGATATAATTTCGAATAGAACCACTCCAAAAGCATAAACATCAGATTTTCTCGTCAATTTACGAGTTAAAAAGTATTCTGGATCTAAGTATCCAAATGTACCTTTGACGTTGGTACTAATGTGGGTGAATGAATCATGTTCTGGTCCCATTTTGGACAAACCAAAATCTGAGATCTTGGCTACCCAATTCTCATCCAGCAGAATATTTGAGCTTTTCACATCTCTATGTATGATCCTACACCGTGAGTGAAGATAATATAAACCACGTGCAGCACCAATTGAGACCTTAAGTCGCAGTTCCCAGGAGAGAGGAGGATTAAATTTCTCATGTTTGTTCATATTGTAGAGGTGGTCAGCAACTGTTCCTCGGGTCATGTATTCGTAAACCAACACCCGCTCTTCACCATCATTACAGTATCCTATCAGAGAGACAAGATGCTCATGCCTGAGCTTGGATAGCATCTTGATCTCTGTCCAAAACTCAGTTTCTCCTTGCCTTGATCCTTGTTTCAATCGCTTGATTGCAACAACTGTAGCTCCCCAATCAATGATCCCTTTATAGACGTTGCCATATCCTCCACTCCCAATATGGAATTTAGGATCGAAATTGTTGGTTGACGATCGGATTTCTTCAATTGAAAACTGACGGCATATATTCTTCATGGATGATGAATCATTGTTCCTCCCAGAATTCGAGTGTAAAACTCTTCTGAGGTGGTAAACTGCAACATTCAGTAAGGCGAGTATAACTGTCAGCACAGCGGAAATCAAGTTGGCACTGTAACTCAACTGTGATTTCCTGTGCTGTAATGTTGATATTGAACTCTGGAACACAGGACCTGAGGACGTGCCTGCTAGATTGTTATCGGGGTTGCTCAACTTGAATACTTCTAAAGCATTCAGTGAGCTATGCAATTGGCTATCTCCAGATTCAACTTTTGGCTGGTAAGAGATGGTAAGGTAGCGCTTTCCCACCATTTTATCTCCCTCCATCATCACAATATAGTCTCTGTAAACTGCAACTCCAGATAGTCCACCCCATTGAATAACATTAGCATTGTCTTCAGCGATCTGATTATTGATGACAACAGAGAAGTCCTTGTTGGGTTGAAACTCAGAAAAATGGAGCCTAATCAAGTATCTGAATCCCAAATCCACTGGTATTTTCCATGTAAGATAATTCGTACTCAATTTAGTGTCTGCATGAATTGTTCTTGCTGTTTGATAAACTTTGATTGGTGCAATGAATGTTAATGATCCTCCATATCGACCTGTAGTTAAACTATTGAGAGGAAGTGCACCTGTGTCCAGCAAGTAGCCAGAGTCTTCATCCCATCTTCGGAACAGGCTTGAATCTTCAGCTGGTGAGATGGAGGTTCCGCCAACATTCAGTCGTTGAACCAGCTCAAGTGCTGTGCTGTTATCTATGTAGAATCTGTACTTCCGGCCAACAACAAGAGCACCTAACTCCCCTTCTGGAGAGAAGTAGAGACCGGTGGGCATGGGGACAACCTCAATACCATTGACAAAGGCATAGAAGTCATCTGATTTTCTTTTCCTCGTAGCTGGGGAGAATGTTATGGTCAGTGTCCTTCCTTCATCTACATTAACACAATACTCTTTGATAATCTGGTTTGTGCCCAAGACATCAGAAGCAAGAGATGTGCTAAAGTTGCTAAGGAGGGTAAAAGGGCCAGCTTTCACAGTGAATAAGGCTTTTGACTGCTTGAACCCCTTATATGAATCTTGATTGAAGTGCAGGCGGATGAATTTCTGTCCTGGATTGACAGAGAAAACATAACTAAACTCATGGTGAGATACCTGAGCGGTCTTATAGGGTACAGAATCCAGTGAAGAGAGTTGGTGGATAGCTCTTGAGTTGGAAGGTTTGCCATTAATCTGCAGTGGCAACGAGGATCTGAATCCAGAATCTCCGATCCAAACACGTCCATCCAGTGCAGTCATACTGCCTGAAGAACCACAAGAAATGGCAATACTGTCAGGCTGGGGATAAGTACAGGGAATTTGCCAGAACATGCATAGAATTATGAAAATAACTGAGAGTTCAGAGACACACATGTTTTTTTTTTCCCCTGAAAAATTGGTGAAGGGAGGATGCAAGAAAGCTATTTACAATATTGAAATTTATCGTTTTAGAAAAGAAAAATAGTTTGTTATCTCAAGTCAACTCAAGAAGAGAAGTCTTCTTTTAGTTTCATGGATATATGATTTATATATTCTTGCTTAGCTTTCAACACTAGCATGCTGAAAAGAACTTCACTGATTTATAATTGTGATGCTAAAATCTCCTATGTGGGGTTGTTTTGAAAAGTAGTTTGCTCTCTATTATTGACACATGCAATATGTTTCTACTTAGTTTCTTTGAATTTTCTTGTAAGTTTGTTTCAGCGCGTCGTTGTAATTTCCTAGTATTTGCAAATCTCAAGTTGATACTCTCATTCATTTATGTTTCATCCAACAGGTAATGCAACAACTACCTAGATTCTTCTGTAGGTATTTGAATAAAATCTTTTTTCTTTCTTTAATTTTTTTAACTTCCAGCTTGATTGCCTGTAGGTGTAAATCTCACACATAAAGTAAATAAGCTCATCTTGTGAGTTAAGACTATTTTAGTTCACCTGGATTAATGTTTAAACAAGACGTTTTCACGTAGCTTAGAATTTAATGAAACACAGATAATTAAATTATTGGTTGCTTAAAGACCTATATGTCATCAATTTTACATATTGAAAAAACTTTAATTCCTGTCATATCATGCAACGCCTGCAACTACACTTTGATCATACATAGATTAAAGGCACCAATTGATTAGGTCTTGTTTCAAAAATATACAATGATCATAACGAGGGGCTGCTGTGAGAGGACAGAGGAATTAAAGAGTAAAACTAATTATACTTTTGAAGTGTGTTGTCATAATGAACAGTTGCTGCACTGTCAATGACTGAATCAGGGATGCAGAAACAAGAAAGGATGGTTCTGGGTAAGCTTTCTCCCACGTACGCCTATCGGATTTTTTTATTGGGCTTATGAGAAGCTGCTTTTGCTATCTTCTCTTGTAGTGATAAGTCTTCTCCGAGCAACATCTTCAGCACAACAGGCATTGTTGGGCGTTGATCCGGTGCATATTGGGTGCACAAAAGGCCTACTTGGATGCATCTCTCTGCTTCTTCCTCAGAAAATGCTCCACTAAGGTATACATCTACCAGGGATAACATGTTCCCTTCTTTCCACAGCTTCCATGTCTATATACATCGACCATAATCATAATGCATTCATGTTATTGGAACTTTATACACTGAAAAATTGAACTCAAACAGCACTGTATGTTCATATTCAAATATACTACTTACTCTTACTAAGTGCTTAAGATCATAGATTTTGTTTATTTACTTCAATGTTTTTATTATATGTTCATGTGGTCACTATATGAAGTGATGGTGGTGGTCTCATTAACTATGGCTCTTCGACTACATCTACTTATATTTTTGTATCCAATCCAAGGGAATGATTTATATGAAAATGAAGACATCATAATGATAAAAACAGTTGTACCTTTGACAACAAGCTAGTTATTTATCTTTACTGGAAGTGTTTTTCACTTGAATCTATAGTAGCTGAAAGACTGCACTAAAGACATGATGCCTCTTTGTGTAATGTACACTCCTCACTATTTACCACTCCCTGCACCGAGTCGTGTTTGCATAGCTAAATATAATTATGTAAATAGGACTTATTATAGGAGGGGGAAGTATTTTTGATGGATGGACTTACATGTGGATTTGTATGTAAAGTTCATAAAAACTTGTTAATACTTACATGTTCAATGAGGTTTAGGTCATATCTTGGATATCCCATATTTTTCTTGCCACTCAATATCTCTAGGATCATAATCCCAAAGCTATAGACATCAATCTTCTCTGAAATTCTCCCTTGAGCGTGATATTCTGGTGCGATGTAATCTCTGCACACAAATTACAGGCCGGGAACAAACATCATCATTCCTAATTTGAAAATAACCAAAATAAGACAAAACAGGATGTGCATGCTGTAAGTACTTACATTGTCCCACCAGCCATGGTTTCCATTTCTGATTGGTCATCATCAAAACTTTTAGCAATTCCAAAGCCTGAAATTTTAGGATTCATCTCAAAGTCAAGTAATATAATAGTTGGTTTGAGATTCCTGTGAATTATTTTCACTCCTGACTCTTGATGAAGATAAGTAACTCCTTTAGCAATCCCGTTTATGATTTTGAAGCGTATTGACCATTGAAGCTGACGGCGCCGTAGTTCATCTTTATTACATTACATTTAAAAAATAAAAATGAAATGTTAGGTCATACCTTTTCAATGTATTGGTTGTTGAAAAACTAAGAAGAGAGACTGGAGGCACAAACCAAATATAAATTTATTCAAACTTCCTTTTTCCATGAGCTCGTACAAAAGGATCCCTTGTTCATGAATGCAATATCCAAGTAGTTCAATGATGTTCTGATGATGGAGACGAGAAGTCATAAGAATATCATGTTTGAACCTGTTGAGGTTTGGCCCTGATGAAGAAAACCTTTTAACAGCAGCTATACGTCCTGTAGGTAATAAAGCCTACACGAGAAAAAAATTAGTATAATTAATATCGATGTGGAGAAATTTGCTTCATTACCATGATATCCTTGTAAAATGAGAACGAAAGAAATTGTCAGCCTTTTTAAAGTCACCTTATACACAGAACCAAATCCACTTTCTCCAATCTTCTGTGCAGAGGAGAATTGATTGGTAGCAGCTGCAATCTGGATGAAATCAAACTTTGGCACGCTTATGTCTGCTTCAACAATTTCTGCATAAGTAACTGCATTAGTGTACTATACTTTCAGTATAAACTATGATGAAAAGTGTTGTAGATACCTGATAATAAGCTGACTTCTTTTTTCTTAGATGATTTTAACCTGTTCCAAAAGGTACTCCATGATGAAAACTGTAATGGCTTATACGTTTTGAGTTTTCTCCCATCTTTTCCTCCAACTGTAGAGTAGTGATTTAAATTAGTTTGCTGTATAGGAGGATATGCAGCAACAGTCTGCACATCCTGGGAGGCTTCTGTTAGTTGCTCTGTGCTTACAGATGACATAGTGACTTCATTTGATGGACGGATATCATTAGCAACATGAGTCATGTGATTTGGTAAAGCAACGTTTCTTCTGTCCTGCTGCTCAAGTGCAGACTCGAGTTGTACCACAACTTGAGCCATTGTTGGCCTTTCCTTTGGTTCAGCATGCAGACATTTTTCAGCAACCTCGATAAATACTTTGAGGCTGTCTGGTGAGATTTCTCCCATCAGAGACGAAGCGATGATCTGGTTAAACTCTCCAGCACTAATTTTGTTTCGAGCCCATCCGATGAGAAAATACTCATCCTCTCCAAGTGCTGGATCCATTACGTTTCTCCCACACAATACTTCCAGCAAGACCACACCAAAGGCATATGTGTCACTTTTCCTTGTCAATTTACCTGTTCTCAAATAATATGGATCTAAGTACCCAAATGTGCCCTTAACCATTGTGCTAATATGGCTCTGTAACCTGCTTTTGTCGTCGGTTTTTGCCAAGCCAAAATCCGAGACCTTAACTACGAAATTCTCATCCAGCAGGATGTTTGAAGTCTTTACATCGTGATGTATTACTCCATGGCCTGTGTGAAGATAGTCTATGCCTCGACCAGCTCCAATGCAGATATTTAGGAGTTGCTTCCAGTTGAGGAAAGAAGGATTATTTCCACCCCTTGAATGTTTATAGAGGTGGTCAGCCAGTGTACCACTGGGCATGTACTCGTAAACAAGAACCATTTCTCTTTGATCACTGCAGTAGCCAATTAGAGAGACAATATTAATATGTCGGAGCTCAGAAAGTGTTTCGATCTCTGTCAAAAACTCATGTTTCCCTTGGTTTGAGTTTGATTTTAACCGCTTTATAGCAACAGTTTGTTGTCCGTTATTAATTAGCCCTTTGTAAACTTTACCAAAGCCTCCACATCCAATGAGAAATGCTTCACTGAAATTTTTGGTGGCCGAATGGATCTCATGTAGTGAAAAACGTCGACAGAGTTGTTCAGATCTGGCTGACGGTCTGTTTTCCTCCTCCTCTGGAATGTTTGCTTCCCAAATCTCCCTCAAGGTATAGATAATGATATTTATCAGTATAAGTATGGTTGTTGTGATAGTTGTAGTTGCATTTCCATGAAACATAAGTGATAGTAAATTTGAGGAGGGTGAATCTGTTGCTAGAGGCAAGGCATTTGGACTGGCAAGACTGTTATCATGGTTGCTTAACTTGAATATTTCAAATCCTTTAATGAGTTTATCTCTGTCCATAAATTCATCTGACTGTAGTGAAATCAAGAGATCTTGTTTACCATCCTGTTTTCGCCCTTTGATTGCCACCATGTAGTCTCTATACCATAGGATGCTTTGCTTGTCTTGTTGTTTGACAATGTCTATGTTAGTATCCACAATCAGTTCATCGATAAGTACTTTGAATATTGGGACACCAGTCTCCACTGGGTGGAGTTCTAGGTCGCAGAAATGAATCCTGACCAAGTACCTGAAGCCTACATCCACCGGCATTTTCCAGGTAAGATTGTTGTTCTCATTTTTCCTTGGTTTTGTTACTGCTCCCCATATCCCAAACACATCATCAAATCCATCAGTTGCTGAAACAGAGTCTCGTTTCAGATCTAGTCGATGGATTAATCCAAGTGTGGTGGCGCTGTCAATGTATGCCAGATACTTTTGGCCAACCATTTGGACTCTATGATCTCTACCTTTGAAGTAAGAAAGATGCATAGGGACTGAGATAATCTCAATGCCATTTATGAGAGCATAATAAGTATGTAGTGATTGAGTAGTTTCAGGAGTGAAACTATGCTGAGTTGTTGATTTTCTTGTATGTTTAAACAGAATTCCTTGGCAAAAGTTTTCACACTAAGAGCAGCAGCAGTAAGTGAGGCACTAAAGTTACTGAGCAAGATAAAAGGTCCAGCTTCGACAGTGAAAAAATCCTTCAACCCTTTAAAGCCTGTGTATGGAGTGGGATTAAAATGAAGGCGAATAATTATCTGACCTGGGTTCACTTGAAATGCATACGAGAATTGGGAACGAGAGATTCTGGCCGTGTTGTGGGGAATAGGATCAACAGAGGTCAACTTATGGATCACGGTTGCGGTGGTTGATGAGCCTTTTAATTGTAGCAAGGAAGAAAAAGAAGTTTTTGGTTTTACATCTCCAATCCATTCCCTGCCATCAACTGCTGCAGAAGTGCCAAATGAGCCACAATTAACTGAAACCCGGCCTCCCAGGTGAGATGAATGAGCAATAGTTGCTTGAGATGCTGCATCAAGGAAGAAGAGAGGGAGCAGATGAATGAAAAATGAAAGGCACGGATGCATCCTTTGATTGTTGTTGTGGATGCAATTTGATGAGATTATACAAATACCTAATAACGAAGAGATTCGTGGACTGCTTCGATTTGTGTTGGTGATTGTTGTTAATGATGATGAAGAATGAGTATGAGAAATAGGTAGTATGCTTGGTAATATTGATGAAGTTTCGGCTTTGTAATTCTTGCATTCCCATTGACAACATTGGTAGGAAACTTCAGCAAAATGAGAATATGGAGAGAGAGAGAGAGAGAGAGCGTTGACGGCACACGGCAGTGGACTTACGAGAAAGCAAAAGCTTACCGTTACTTGCCTCATATCTAATATTACACACGGTATGATTATAGTTAAAATTAAATAAAAAAGGTTAAATGTAAAAACACAATCTAAATTATTGATCTTTTTTATTTTCCAACATAATTTTTCTTGTATCAAATTGCAATCTAAACTATTTAAAATTTATCAAATTGCAACTTCCGATCTATTTTTCGACGAAAACGTGAACATGTGACCCACATGTTGAAAATATATGGGTATTTTTGTAATCTTGTAATTTAAGGTGACCCTCATATGAAGTCAGCATATGTGTTGCGTGTTCATGTTTTTACCGAAAAATAGTTCAAAATTTGCAATTTGATAAATTTTAATAATTTAGGTTGCAATTTGATAAAAAAAAAAAAAGTTTAGGTTGAAAAAAAAAAAACCAATAGTTTAGGTTGTATTTTTTTGCATTTAACCCAAATAAAAAATATATTTCTGTAAAATAAAAGTAAGAGGCCACTATTGATTGTGTGGCACACAATGACAATCTCAAAATTAAATATTCAAGCCACGCTGTTGTACACCTTGTGCACGGATCGTGGATCCGTGCACAACATTCAAACCACAGCCCCACACTCGCAGTAAGGACGCGCTCTAAATAGATGGTGCGTGATAACACGCGCCATCAATTAAATTTTTTTTTTTACTGAAATTCACTGTTCATCGTCTTCTCGCGCCAGTTTGGGGAAAAACTACAAGAACCATTGATCAACCCACGAAGTAAGCTCTTCTTTGAATTCGATTCATAGACATAACGTCCAATATTGATCAAATTTCGACCATAAACATATAAATACTGTTTCTGAAAAAATAAAATTCTGTCATTGATGAAGGTTTGAAGATGAGACAATGATTGATGAAGGTTTAAAGTTGATACAGTATTCAAATACCCATTGATTGAAGGTTTTAGTGGGTGTTTGAATTGAAGGACGAATCTCAAAAAAAATTGGGAGAATTGCGACATTGATTAACAAAATCGCAAAGGAAAAATTTCCGCCATTGATACAGTGTTATGTATAAATTTATGTAGTACTGTTGTGTTATTTTAGTCATACGGTTGTGTTTATTGAGTGGTACTGTTATGTATAAGTTAGTAATACTGTTATGTATAAATTATATAGAACTCTTATATTAATTTATGTAATACTGTTGTGTTAATTTAGTGATACGGCTGTGTTTATTGAGTAGTACTGTTATGTATAAGTTAGTAGTACTGTTATGTATAAATTATATAGAACTGTTATATTAATTTATGTAATATTGTTGTGTTATTTTAGTCATACGGTTGTGTTTATTGAGTGGTACTGTTATATATAAATTATATAGAACTGTTATATTAATTTATGTAATACTGTTGTGTTATTTTAGTGATACGGTTGTGTTTATTGAGTGGTACTTAGTAGTACTGTTATGTATAAATTATATAGAACTGTTATATTAATTTATGCATTCAACAGAGGTGCGAAATTTGTAAAAAATTAGAAAAAAAAAAAACACAGAACACGAAATTGAAAAATAAATCACGAAAAATAAGATAGTTTTGAGAATTTGAGTTTTTCTTCTGATAGAGAAGAAGACGCTGAAGAATGAGAGACAAGAATACGCTAAAGAAAACGAGAGAAGAAGACGCAGACAGTTTCACGCGTCTTCAGCGTCTCATTTCTCCCAAAAAATTAATATTATTGGGCCGAAAATTTAATAAAAATAGGTTGTATATCAATTGGGCTTGAATATGAGATGAATATCAAATTGAGGTGCACGGTCCGTGCACCTCGTGCACAAAAGTTTTTGCCTAATTATTCTAATCTTCTAATATTTTTAATATCTATTATTATTATTATTATTATTATTATTATTATTATTATTATTATTATTATTATTATTATTAATATTAATATAAAAATGAGGATGTTTCTTATAAAATTTGAATTGTCTATTATATATATATATATATATATATATTATTAAAGATTATTATTAAAGGTCATAATAGTAATTTAATATTTTTATAAGTATATAATTTTATATTGAAATTCTAATCCAAAATTCATTTGTTTTGGGTTTACGTAGGATTGGGGTAAACTTGAGCCATTGTTGGCCTTTCCTTTGGTTCATCATGCAGACATTTTTCAGCAACCTCGATAAATACTTTGAGGCTGTCTGGTGAGATTTCCCCCATCAGAGACGAATCGATGATCTGGTTAAACTCTCCAGCACTAATTTTGTTTCGAGCCCATCCGATGAGAAAATACTCATCCTCTCCAAGTGCTGGATCCATTACGTTTCTCCCACACAATACTTCCAGCAAGACCACACCAAAGGTATGTGTCACTTTTCCTTGTCAATTTACCTGTTCTCAAATAATATGGATCTAAGTACCCAAATGTGCCCTTAACCATTGTGCTAATATGGCTCTGTAACCTGCTTTTGTCTTCGGTTTTTGCCAAGCCAAAATCCGAGACCTTAGCAACAAAATTCTCATCCAGCAGGATGTTTGAAGTCTTTACATCGCGATGTATGACTCCATGGCCTGTGTGAAGATAGTCTATGCCTCGACCAGCTCCAATGCAGATATTTAGGAGTTGCTTCCAGTTGAGGAAAGAAGGATTATTTCCATCCCTTGAATGTTTATAGAGGTGGTCAGCCAGTGTACCATTGGGCATGTACTCGTAAACAAGAACCGTTTCTCTTTGATCACTGCAGTAGCCAATTAGAGAGACAAGATTAATATGTCGGAGCTCTGAAAGTGTTTCGATCTCTGTCAAAAACTCATGTTTCCCTTGGTTTGAGTTTGATTTTTAACCGCTTTATAGCAACAGTCTGTTGTCCGTTATTAATTTGCCCTTTGTAAAATTTACCAAATCCTCCACTTCCAATGACAAATGCTTCACTGAAATTTTTGGTGGCCGAATGGATCTCATGTAGTGAAAACGTCGACAGAGTTGTTCAGATCTGGCTGACAGTCTGTTTTCCTCCTCCTCTGGAATGTTTGCTTCCCAAATCTCCCTCAAGGTATAGATAATGATATTTATCAGAATAATTATGGTTGTTGTGATAGTTGTAGTTGTATTTCCATGAAACATAAGTGATAGTAAATTTGAGGAGGGTGAATCTGTTGCTAGAGGCAAGGCATTTGGATTGGCAAGACTGTTATCATGGTTGCTTAACTTGAATATTTCAAAGGGGCGGAGACCATTTCTATTTAATATGCAACATCAAAAATGAAAAATACCCATTCATTTATAAAACAAGTTTTCTATCCAAAATGAAGCCAAGATTACTCAACTGCCCTTCATAGATCACAAAGCTAGTCATCCTCGTGATCTATCTTGATCACGAAGCAAAATATCTTCGTGATCTTTCTTGATCACGAAACCAAACAACTTCGTGATTTTCAAGGAACTTCGTGATCTATTTCTTCTTTCGATAAAATTATGAAATTCCTTAACTATACTCCATTTATTTAATAAAATCCGAATAAAACGTAAACTGATTAATATCAGGCCCAACATGCTTCCGTATTTTTATGTTATGATCCTTTTGGATTCAATTTTCCGAAGGAATTTGTACGTGACATTGTTACTCATTCCAAACCACTGTTTTTTAGACAGTATTGGCACGAGAAAAGTATTCCAGCCTATATACTTGTTCCAAAAGAAAATCAAACTTTAAAGGATTAAATTTTGACAGTCAAAATCATACTCTATTTAAATTCATACATTTGCCTTTGTCTCTGTCCTCTTGATTCCGGTTGGGTTTTACGGATTAGCAATCCAACCACACGCCTGCAGTCGGTGGTTCCACTCCTTCACAACGAGGACCCAGATCGTAATCCTTACTTCTACCCACCTGGTAGAGTTTCAAGGAGATCACAGGGAGACGCACTGCCGGTATTATTCTTACAGAGTAATCAAAATCTTTTGGATAGCATGTAAAAACAAAAGCCTCTTTTTATTGAAAAAATAAAATACAACTTATTTCCGCCAGTGGAGGAGAATACTTGTTTAGCCAATCATGGCTTAAACTCTTGGGGAAATCCCCATAAACTAGAATACTAAAGACTTAAACACTTAAGACTCTTTAGAGAGAGAAGTACTCAGGAAATATTGATGATTTCTGATGTCCTTCTTCAAAGACTGAATGCCTCTTTTTATAGGAGTTTTTGTGGATCTCAAATCCAGATTTCAGTCTTCTTTCCTTAGCTGTCCTTATCCCAGCTTCCTCCACTTTCTCCTGTCGGGTAAGTGGCCACGTGAATTCACCCACCTTCCTTGTTGGTTTGTGGAAGTGGGATGTGCTTTCACCCACCATCTTTTGTTGGTGGATCCCTTCATAATTCCTTGTTGGGTGGAATCTTCTTGAAGGTTGTCTTGTAGTGTCGCGCTCATGGTAGGGCCTGGAAATTTATTATCGAGTCTAATTAGACTCGCTTCCTTTTACATTTTTGGGTTTTATTTTCTAAAAACCCCTTTTTGACCCTTTCTTCTTTTGTTGTGGTTCGGGCCTGTTTCCTTTGATTTTGAAGCCTTGTCCAAACAATGGCTTCTCCTGTAGTTGACAGCAAGAACATAGTCGTTCTTCCCATCGTCCGATATGTATCATGTTACATATCTTCTTCCTTGTATTTTCCGTCGCCGGAACCTTATTTTCCCAGATCGGCTTTCTTTTATTCTCGAATAAATTTTCAGCAAATCCGGTAGTATTTCCTGTCATAGAGTTTAACAGGAATGACCAGTTCACAGAATTTTGAAATATTTTGAATGAGTATTTCACCTTGTCCATCTCTGTGAGACAGACCCATATTCCCTATGCTCGCCTTGTAGATATATCATATTCAGTAAGGGCGATGACTAGAGGACTATTGGTTGGTGGTGCTTTAACTCTATTAAACGCCACCATGTCTGGTCTCTGTAGTTTCATGAAATGGAAGACTGGATGAGACCTTTTTCCCGTAATTTCTGGAGCTGCTGAAATGAACTTAAGCTCTAGGATATCTCCGCGGCCAAGGTGTGGATTATTTTGCCATGAGTCGTGCACGGCAGTGGAAATCCATTCCGGTAATTTAGAAATTTCCGGAAAGCTTGGTGCGGTGGTAAGGATTGAAGCAACAACTCCAAAATCATACCATTCTCTAACATCTCATGGGTTTGCACCCACCAACATCCATACCCGTGGATATTTTCCAGACCAACAACAATAATTTTACTGGGATTGATCCCATTTCTTGTCATTAATTTCTCCCATGTTCTTTGATAAACCTGTAAAGGAGAAAACGACTCGTTAGTATTAACCTTTTTTGGGCCTGTCTGTGGCCTAAGGTTAATCTCTCCCTCTTTTACCCCAGAGGTGCTGGGTTGACTTGGTTTGCCTGGAATAGAGTCCTGACTTTCCAAATTAATTGTTCTATCGGTATCCGATAGATCACTTGTTTTGGCATTATCTGCCTTTTCACCAAAATCTGATGAAAAACTTGTATCGGCAGGATTTCCTACCTCGGGTATAAAAATACCCTGAGGTTTCATCGATGATGAACCTTTCTCGTGAACCTCTCTCTGGGTCATTGAGGGTGAACCCACTTTGAGTAGAGGATTTTCGAGCGCATCCCATAAATGGGCATGAGCTGCTCTTGTAGCACTTATGGCTTTCTGGACCGAATCTCAATCTACCCTTTGAACATAGGCAGCGGCTTCAGCACGCATCCTTAGTAAGCCATATCTCTTGTCTAACTCCTCAAGGTTTTCCCTGAGATGTCTAGCTCGTATTGTGATGGAATCTGCTTCAAGAATATCCATCTCTCGTCAAGAAATCTGCAAGAACATTCTCATTAGATTTCACAATGACAATATCAAATAAATAATATTGGCATTCCGCTTGCCATCTGATAATACGGGCTTTCTCAATTTTTGATTCGAGCTTATTTTTTAAGAAAACTTTAACATTCGTATTATCTACTTTTAAAGTAAATTCTTTTGCTAATAAAAATAAAGGCCATTTCTTGAAAGCCTTCCAAATTGCAAAGAATTCCTTTTCGTTAATGTGCCATAATTTGGCTTGTTGTTCTGAGAACAACCCTCCTGTATATCTACACGGTTCTTCGCTTGTAGATGTCTTTCGCATAAGCACTGCTGCCCATCGAAAATCATTAGCGTCTGTATAGACAACTAATTGATCGTCATCCTGTGGTATTGCGAGTTTCGGCAGATTGCTACAAATCTGTTTTAGCTCGCGAACTCTTTGGGAATGTATGTCTTCCCAATTCCATTTCGTCTTTTCATCCTTTTGTAATAGAGGACGAAAATCATTTCTGTATTTTGCCAGGTCTTTAATAAAACTACCTGCAAAATTAACAACACCCAAGAAGCTTTGGAGATGCTTCTTATCTTTTAGAACATCAGAAAAATTACATATTTTTTCAACAATATGTTTCTGAAGTTCCATACCTATTTGGTCAATAATAACACCGAGAAACTCGATCTTATTAACTGCGATTATTGCCTTCTTTTCAGATAGCACTAATCCTTCTTTATGACATGCTTCGAAAAATATTTCAAGATGCTTAATATGCTCTTTCATATTTTTTGATGCAATTAAAATGTCATCTATGTAGACAAACATAAATTCAAAATAATCTTTAAACAGATTATCCATTTTTCGTTGGTATGTTTGGGGTGCATTTGCAAGTCCCATTGGCATTACATTCCAGATATATTGACCTTGTGGAGTAGAAAAAGCTGTATACTTTCTTGACTCCTTTTCCATTTTAATCTGGTAGAAACCAGACTTACAATCGAATTTAGAAAACACTTTTGACCCTTTAATGCAATCAATTAAATGTTCCCTACTTGGGATGTAATAACCATCAAAATCAAGTATCTTATTAATACCTTGATAGTTAATTACTAACCTCGCTTCACCTCTTTTTATTTCACCGTGGTTCCTTATCAGAAATCCTGGGCTACTGTAAGAGGAGACTCCAGCTTCAATCAATTTAAGATCGATATGCTCTTTGATAATTTTTTGCATATCTTTCTTATCTGGATTGGCTTGTATCGAACCAACTCATATCGGAATTGTTCCTAGAGTTGCTTCAATCTTGTTCTTGTTCCACCAAGCCAGAGGATCCTCATTGAAGTTTCTCTGGATTAGTCTTTTGACATTTTCAAGGGAAAGTAATTTCTCCTCATCCATGTCCTCAACAGGTATGCTTTCCTTTAGTGCATTCTTTAGAAGTTGAATATCTTCTTCAGATGCCCTTTCGAAACCCTGTTGCCTGAAAGACAAAAGAGCTTTACCAAATTTCCTTTTATCCTACATTTTAGGATGTGTTAATTTGGCATCATCACCACGTTTGCTGCGAAAAGTAATGGACATTATTCTATTGAATACCCGTTTTCGTCGCAAAACCTGTATCAAACTACCACAGTTAGTAGTAAAGGTTAACAGGTTCTTGTGATTATCTTGCTCATATTTTGCAAAAGTTTGGATAAAATTATTACCCAACAAAATATCAGCACCTGTATCGTGAATATAGATCGGTGACATTTTTACCTTAAACCAAGGTGTACCAAATGCTCCTCCTATCATGATCTTTGTTTCACGAATACCCTTATTGAGTATCAGGATTTTCTGAGAGAAATCCCTTCCTGCAATAATAGGTAATGTATCCACAGCTTCGCTGGGGAAAACTCCCGGTTTTGCCGTGCAAATACCTGAACCTGAATCAATATAAGCAGTAAAGTATTCTGTTTTATATTGTTCATACATCATCCCAACAGATATGTATATGGAAAATGGACTCGTCATTCCACCCTTATAAGGTGTCCATCAAGACTGAATTCCATACATCTTCCTTTTCGTCCCCAAGGTTTGTGTTCCTCAAGGAAACTTAGACCCAAAGTCATAGTACATTTAGTTCTACCTGCATTACCAGTGATAGATACTTCATAACCTACTATTTCTAGAATGCCTTTGTATCTTCCAATCGCTGGTTGCTGTAAATGATATATTTCATCACAAGGAAAAAAGTTAAGTTTTTCCGATATATCAAAAACAACACAAATCTCTTTCCAACCCTCAGGGCAATGCATTTTTATATTACTGACCCTAATTTGTTGTGGGTTGAAATCCTCTAATGGTTCTTTTCCTTTTAGGCTAAGTATCCTATCTTCGGAAAAGGACATTCTAGTACTGACTTCAGATTCTAATCTCATTGATCTATTAAGAACATGATGATTTTTAATCAGTATGTTAACACCACCTATCCTAGGGATTTGGATTGGGTCTGGTGTCATTACTTTAGCGAATTCCTTGAAAATTCTAGGAATCTCTATATACTCTTTCCTAAGAAACAAATCAGAATGATGTGTATTGGAAAGTGCATATGCAATTCTATATGTAATAGAATATGGTCTATTACCCTCTTTCATTAGATCTGTTCTTTTAAAATCTTGATGAAGGTTAAAACTCGACTAAAGTCTTGATACCATTTTGGGCTCGCAATTTTAATCAAATATATGGAGTATGATATCTAGAATTTCTTAGAAAAATATGGCTTAAAACACATCATTATAATTCCTTGAAATTTTTTTTTCAATATAGATCACGAAGCTTCGTGATCTGTGTTCAGCTTTGTGTGATCTATGAACAACTTTGTGATTTATGAACAGTGTCGTGATCAGCAAGGTTATTTTGGTCAATTTTTTCTTATTTTGGGTAAAAAACATGTTTTCTTATTAAGAGTGATGTTGCTCCGATCCGATGCCAATTGATGTTGCTCCGATCCGATGCTCTTCTTCTTCGATCCCAAAACTCGAAATCTTGAATCTTTGATACCTGCAAAACAAACACCGGGAGGGGTTCCCGGTGACGGGACTCCGACGCTCAAGTCAGTCAAGAGAATAATTGATATCAGAGAAAAAGACGTGTGTTTCATATCATTATGCATCCAAAATAAAGGATGAATATAAAGAGATATATATACTCCCTGGATCGTGAGTTAGTTGAGATTTTATTCCTCAAAACATGGGATTTGGGCTATCGATTCCTCAAAAGTAGGGATTAGTTAGATTCTAAATAGTTCGTCACGATTTATTGCAAATCAATTCATCATCGCACTTCGAGGTTATATTAATTCGCGTCTTCTCAGTTCGTTTTAATAGTGCCGAACTGTTTGCTTCTTCAAAACTCTTCACCTGAATTTATTTCGGTTTATATGAAGGTTCGGTTCGATTTTGGTTCGATTTAGTTCGACCATATCAATTACTCCCCCCCTTTAAAGTGTGTGTTTACACACACTAGTGAAGTTCGCTAATGTGTTTGCCGTACACTTGACGCTCCTTTACTGATACTTCGACTTTCCCAGCTCTCTCCGAGGAACCACCTATTCGTACTTGGTGAAATTTCGTTGTATTTTTCTGTTTGAACACACTATGTATATCTTCTTTTTTGAAATTGTTCTTCCAATAATCGCAAATAGTTCGTAATCATAAATGATCCACATGACTTAAAAAAGATGTAAGTAATCAATTGCATAAGTATATCCGAAATGATATCCTTTCAAAGAAAATAAACAAACTATATCCGATCAAGTTTTCTCAAGAAAGCGAGTTCAATTGTAGTTCACTTATTCGAACATTCCTATGGAATGTTTCAGTTCGTTTAATCGGGACATTCCGAGGGAATGCTTCAGTTCGCTTAATCAGAACATTCCGAGGGAATGCTTCGGTTCGCTTAATCAGGACACTTCGAGGGAGTGTTTACATTCCGAGGGAATGTTGCAGTTCGCTTAATCAGGACACTCCGAGGGAGTGTTTCAGTTCGCTTAATCAGGACATTTCGAGGGAATGCTTCGGTTCGCTTAATCAGGACACTTCCGAGGGAGTGTTTACATTCCGAGGGAATGTTGCAGTTCGCTTAATCAGGACACTCCGAGGGAGTATTTCAGTTCGCTTAATTAGGACACTCCGAGGTAGTGTTTACATTCCGAGGGAATGTTGCAGTTCGCTTAATCAGGACACTCCGAGGGAGTGTTTCAGTTCGCTTAATCAGGACACTTCCGAGGGAGTGTTTACATTCCGAGGGAATGCTTCGGTTCGCTTAATCAGGACACTTCCGAGGGAGTGTTTACATTCCGAGGGAATGTTGCAGTTCGCTTAATCAGGACACTCCGAGGGAGTATTTCAGTTCGCTTAATCAGGACACTCCGAGGGAGTGTTTACATTCCGAGGGAATGTTGCAGTTCGCTTAATCAGGACACTCCGAGGGAGTGTTTCAGTTCGCTTAATCAGGACACTCCGAGGGAGTGTTTCAGTTCGCTTATCAGGACACTCCAAGGGAGTGTTTACATTCCGAGGGAATGCTTCGGTTCGCTTAATCAGCAAGCATAACAACAATCATATGAAATCAAACAAAAAAGAAAAGACACAACAATTTAACGTGTCAGCTAAATTAGCCTACATCCACAGAGAGTGAATATTTCTCATTTTATTCAGGTAAGAGAAATTGAAAAAAGTAGCAAGCAACATACAGAAGTGTGGCACTTCAAGTATTGAATTCAAACCTATTCGCCCCACTTCATCATTAATCAGTTCGTACCTGTTCGACGAACATACCGAGCGAGTCTGTTCTCCTCCACATTTAGTTTCAGTCACCAGCATAGAGTGAAAACTAACTTCCTCATCCTTATAACTTGTCATTTCCTTCCACAACTCCAGTTCATTTGCAATCAGCAACACACGAACATTACCACACACCGTGGTGAACTACTAATCTTTCCATATGCTTTGATGGGCAAGAAAATGGATTTGTTTTAAAACCTCATGACACTGGACGAGGCAGAAAAAGTATTTACATCATTCATTATCATCCACCAATAATTAGGACCTCAAAAGATATCATAATCACAAATAATTTGCAATATCCTTGTGCTTATGATCAAAAGTGTGTAGAGATATCGACATGGTTATAAGAATAATGGGTGGCAATGGCATCAAAATAAGAAAGGCGATGCTGCTTAGATATCCCATTCCCATCGCGTTTTTTGCAGCGCTATATATATATAAGCCTCATAAAAGCTTCCAAGAATTAGCAGTGTGTTTTGGCGGCGCAGAATTGGAGCACATGAAAATAGCTCTACCAATCATGGTAATACTGGAAACAACCCCCACAAAGTACAAACATATCACCAAACCAAGAACCCAAGGCATCAATACAAACCCTATAAAAAAAAGTCAACGATCCACACAGCATCAAAGACAAAGATACCCCCAGAAGCAAAGACGCCAATCGCGCCGGAGTTATCTGCTGCAACGGCGGCATACGCCGCTCCGCCGCCGCCCTTTCGTCGGAGATATCAATATGCGCCGCTGGAGATCGTATAATATTCAAAACCATAGCTGATAGCTCCTGAAAATCCCTAAATCTCTCTTCTTGTTGGTTTTGCCTTCTCACCATTCTAATTTGATTCCGAATCTTTAATTTTCAGGGGATTTTTTTTTTATTTTGATTCGTTTCGAAAAACGAGGTAAATTGATGTTAACTCAACGTCTTAAAAGCTCAGATTGTTTCCCACAGACGGCGCCAATTGATGTTGCTCCGATCCGATGCTCTTCTTCTTCGATCCCAAAACTCGAAATCTTGAATCTTTGATACCTGCAAAACAAACACCGGGAGGGGTTCCCGGTGACGGGACTCCGACGCTCAAGTCAGTCAAGAGAATAATTGATATCAGAGAAAAAGACGTGTGTTTCATATCATTATGCATCCCAAAATAAAGGATGAATATAAAAAGATATATATACTCCCTGGATCGTGAGTTAGTTGAGATTTTATTCCTCAAAACATGGGATTTGGGCTATCGATTCCTCAAAAGTAGGGATTAGTTAGATTCTAAATAGTTCGTCACGATTTATTGCAAATCAATTCATCATCGCACTTCGAGGTTATATTAATTCGCGTCTTCTCAGTTCGTTTTAATAGTGCCGAACTGTTTGCTTCTTCAAAACTCTTCACCTGAATTTATTTCGGTTTATATGAAGGTTCGGTTCGATTTTGGTTCGATTTAGTTCGACCGTATCAAAGAGGATATTCTTCATTTTTTGGTTTGCAAAAAGGATAAAAAGTCCTATTACCACATATTTCAAACCCTTTAATGAGTTTATCTCTGTCCATAAATTCATCTGACTGTAGTGAAATCAAGAGATCTTGTTTACCATCCTGTTTTCGTCCTTTGAATGCCACCATGTAGTCTCTATACCATAGGATGATTTGTTCGTCTCGTTGTTTGACAATGTCTATGTTAGTATCCACAATCAGTTCATCTATAAGTACTTTGAACATTGGGACACCAGTCTCCACAGGGTGGAGTCCTAGGTCGCAGAAATGAATCCTGACCAAGTACCTGAAGCCTACATCAACTGGCATTCTCCAGGTAAGATTGTTGTTCTCATTTCTTTTTGGTTTTGTACTACTCCCCATATCCCAAACACATCAACAAATCCATCAGTTGCTGAAACAGAGTCTTGTTTCAGATCTAGTCGATTGGTTAATTCAAGCGGTGTCGCTGTCAATGTAGGCTAGATACTTTTGGCCAACCATTTGGACTCTACCATGATCTTTACCTTTGAAGTAAGAAAGATGCATGGGGACTGATATAAGCTGAATGCCATTTATGAAAGCGTAACAAGTATGTAGTGATTGAGTAGTTTCAGGAGAGAAAGAAATGTTGAGTTGTTGATTTTCTTGTATGTTTAAACTGAATTCCTTGGAAAAAGTATTCACACTAAGAGGAGCCGCAGTAAGTGAAGCACTGAAGTTACTGAGCAAGATAAAAGGTCCAGCTTCAACAGTGAATAAGTCCTTCAATCTTTTAAAGCCTTTGTATGGAGTGGGATTAAAATGAAGGCGCATAATTATCTCACCTGGATTCACTTGAAATGCGTACGAGAGATTCTGGCCGTGTTGTGGGGAACAGGATCAGCAGAACTCAACTTATGGATCACGGTTGCGGTGGTTGATGAACCCTTTATTTGTAGCAAAGAAGAAAAAGAAGTTTTTGGTTTTACATCTCCAATCCATTCCCTACCATAAAGTGCTGCACAAGTGCCAAATGAGCCACAATTAACTGAAACTCCGCCTCCCAGGTGAGATGAATCAGTAGTAGTTTCTTGAGATGCATCAAGGAAGAAGAGAGGGAGCAGATGAATGAAAAGTAATAGAATTTGATGCAGCATAGAATTTTTTTGTGAGAAAAGTAGTAGATTTGATCCCAGGAATTCGATTTAGGAGTCCAACTAACAATAATACAAATTAAATAATATACAGTAATGTTATTAATTATTATCCTTTAAATACTATCTACTGTTCATATTTGAAATTGTTGAATACTTGTTTCATTGCTAACATCCTTGTATGTCTTCGATACATATTACTAGACAATCATTTAATAGTCTAAAGTAATTATAAAATTATTAATACATCATTACAAATTATTCGAATCTCAAGAGGGTCCTTGCCTTTCTTGAACCCAATGTAGACCCGTCAATGGTTCGCATAGATCAATTTTTCTATCTTTCAAGTGTGTCATCAAATTCAAATGTGGCAGTACTATCAACTCCATCTCTATATTCACTTGTGTGCACTGAACCTTTTCCCGAAGACCATGGCTTTTGTGGGTCCACGAGTGGTTCGTCTCCTTGCAACATTTTGAGTATAGATGGCATCGTAGGTCGGTCATGTGGCTGCTCTTGGGTGCATAACAGACCAACTTGAATGCATCTTAAGACGTCATCCTGCTGAAACACGAGTAAATTATAATCCACTAGATCTACTGCTTTCCCTTCACTCCACATCTTCCATGCCTGGTAATTGCCATGTAAAATGATCATAACCATCTGTCTCTATATAAGTTTGTTTTTTCCGAATTACAAACCTTGAAGTTTGTAGTCTTTGTAACTTCAAAAGATAGTAGAGTTTTATTTTTATAGTAAATAGATTATAAATTGAAATTACAGTTGAGGAAGTATGTAGACTAATAGTTAATACTCACATATTCAGGAAGCAAAATGTGTGAATTGTGTGAAGAATTCCACATAAAGGCACTACTGCCACTCAAAATCTGGAGGACTACAACTCCAAAACTATACACATCTGATTTTACTGAAATTTTAAGTTGCATCATATGTTCCGGAGAGATATAGCCACTGTGCAAACAAAAGTTAGAAAAAAAGAACAGGAAGCAGAGAGAGAGTAATGGGAAATGGATATACTTACTATGTCCCAACTATTAGTGTCGTTTCCGAATTGAATTCATGTTCCACCAAAGTCCTAGCAGAAGCAAAGCCTGAAATCTTAGGATTCATCTCACTGTCTAGTAAAATATTCCTGGGGTTCAGATTTCTGTGGATGATGATTCTCAGTCCACACTCTTGATGAAGATAAGCAAGTCCTCGAGCAATCCCCATTATGATTTTAAACCGTAATGGCCAATCAAGCTCTTTCCTTTTATATTCGTTGTCTATGAGCAAAAGTTGTTTCATTCAAATAATGCTCATAGATGTATTGCTAAAATATACTAATGAAGAAAATGGAAGTTTTGAGAGAGATAAAACCAACCTATAAAACTATGTAGAGTGTTGTTTTGCATGAACTCATAAACAAGGAATTTATCTTCTCTGTGGATGCAATAGCCGAGTAGATTGATTATGTTTGGATGCTGAAGATTGTTAAGCAAATAAATCTTATGATTGATCTCCTCATTTCTGGTACATCTTTTAACAGCAACTATTTGACCTGTAGGTAGTTCGGCCTATACAAAAGAAACTACTTCAGATAATATAGCTCTCTTCATCTGTTATTGAATATGGTGCATTCTGGAGAATAAATCACCTTATGAATGGAGCCAAATCTGTTTACATCTAGTTTATCCCAGCATTTCTGGGTGGCAGTTACAATTGTATCCCAATCAAACTTGACCAACTTTACATTTACTTCTCTGATTTCTGCAAGTCTCCAACATGTTATATCTTTTGATGAGGTTTGGAATAAGAAAGATAGAGGAATTCAATGAAGTTTCATATTGTGTGCCTACCTGATAATAACAAGTCATTTTCCTTGGTTGTAGCAGCTCTGTTCCAAAATGCCCACCATGTCCCAAGTATTGATTGCTTATGCGTTGTGCCTTTCCTTGCTACTTTTTTGCCCCAAGGGAGCTCAGAATTAACAAGTTCGCTGCTAGATTTTTCTTCTGGAGGATTTGTGAGATTCTGCAACTCTGATTGTTCAGTTTCATCAGAAGCATTAGATGTTCTCTCATTCAACATCAAAGGCTGCTTCTTGTCCTGTTTCTCAAGTGCATCCTCAAGTTGTAGCACAATTTGAGACATTGTTGGGCGATTCTTTGGTTCATCATGCAAACATCTTTCAGCAATCTCAACAAATGTCTTCAGGCTGTTTGATGAAATTTCTTCTCTCAGAGTCGAAGCTACAATCTCATCAACTTCTCCACTACTAATCTTATCTCTAGCCCACATGGTCAGAATCCGCTCATTCTCTGAAACCCCCCAATCTAATGGTGGTCTCCCACATAATACTTCCAACAACACCACCCCGAAGGCATATACGTCGCTTTTCCTTGTTACTCTACTAGTGTTGATATAATGTGCATCTAAGTACCCCCTTGTGCCTTTTACCTTTGTGCTAACATGGCTCTGTAACTTGCTTCTATCTTCTGGCTTAGCCAAGCCAAAATCCGAGACCTTAGCTACAAAATTTTCATCCAGCAGGATGTTAGATGCTTTTATGTCACGATGTATGATTCTGTGGCCTGTGTGAATATAGTCTAGACCTCGACCAGCTCCAATGCAAATATTTAGGCGTTGCTTCCACGTTAGAGGAGAAGAATCATGTCCATCCCTCGCGTGTTTGTAGAGGTGGTCAGCCAGTGTACCACTGGGCATGTACTCATAAACAAGTATCATTTCCCCGCGCTCCCTGCAGTAGCCGATTAGAGAGACAAGATTAATATGTCGGAGCTCAGAAAGGGTTTCAACCTCTGTCAAAAACTCATGTGCTCCTTGCTGGGAGTCTGATTTTAACCTCTTTATAGCAACTGTCATTTTCCCTTTATCAATGAGGCCTTTGTAAACTTTACCAAATCCACCTCTTCCTATTAAAAGTCCATCACTAAAATTATTAGTTGCCAACTGAATCTCAACTAGTGAAAAACAACGACAGTGTCGTTCGGCCTTGGCCGATGGCTTATGTTCCTCCTCAATGTCGGCAGCTTCCCCAATTTCACATAACTTATGAACAATGATACTCAATAGAGATATTATTGCCACTGCAATAGCTGCAATTACATCCTTGGGACCTAGTACTCTGAGCAAAATTGGAATGGTCCAAGATGGTGAATCCTGAGGTTGAGGCAGGGGATTAGGACTTGCTAGACTATTGTCAGGATTGCTCAACTTAACAACTTCAAATCCAGCAAGAACTCCATATACATCTACAAGTGCATCATGTGACTCAAGGGAAATCAAAAGATCACGCTTACCGTCCTTTTTGAGCCCTCTCATCATCATTATGTAGTCCTTGTACAAGACAACATTATCTTCACCCCTTGCTTTCATTATGTCTGTATTAGTGTGAGCAATCATTCCATTAATGAGGACCTTAAATGTAAGATCACCATTGCCTGCAATTTTGTGTCCAAGTTCCGAGAAATGAAGCCTGATCAAGTACCTGAACCCGACCTCTACTGGTATTCCCCAGGTGGTGTTTTTTATCTTGTCGGTTTTTTGTGTGGCCCACTTTGGAAACATGTCATCAGAATCTCGAGTGGACATAATAAGATCATGTCTAATGTTTTGTCGGTGGACTATTTCAAGTGCAGTGTTGCAATCAACAAAGAGCAGAGAGTTTTGACGAATCTCTTGGAGTCCAATGTCTCCAGCATCAAAGTAAGAAAGAGTAGCAGGCACTGAGATAATCTCGATGCCATTTACGAAAGCATAAGTATCATGTGATTGACTACTTTCCGGGGAAAATGTTATGGCGAGTTGTTGGTTTTCGTGTATATTCAAACAGAATTCCTTGGAAAGAGTATTCAAACTAAGAGCAGCAGCAGTAAGTGAAGCGCTGAAATTACTGAGCAAGGTAAAAGGACCAGCTTCAACACTGAATAAGTCCTTCAACCCTTTAAAGCCTTTGTATAGAGATGGATTAAAGTGAAGACGGATAATTATCTGACCTGGATTCACTTGAAATGAATAGGAGAATCGAGAACGAGAGATTCTTGCCGTTTTGTGGGGAACTGGATCAGCAGAGCTCAACTTATGGGCAATAGTTGAGGTTGTTGAGACGCCATTTAATTGCAGAAAAGAATCGGAAAGTTTAGGCAGTGAATCTCCGAGCCATTGACGGCCATTGGTAGCTGCAGAAGTTCCTGCAGAGCCGCAGTTAATAGAAACATCAGCTGTGGAGAATGTGATGAAGAAGAAGAAGAGAAATAGATGCAAAGCAATTGAAAGTGGGGAGAGATTCATGGACTGCTTCGATTTGTGTTGGTGTTTGTTGTTAATGATGATGAAGAATAAGTATGAGAAATAGGTAGATATGCTTGGTAATAGTGATGAAGTTTCGGCTTTGTAATTCTTGCATTCCCATTGACAACATTGGTAGGAAACTTCAGCAAAATGAGAATATGGAGAGAGAGAGAGAGAGAGAGAGAGAGAGAGAGAGAGAGAGAGAGATATGTGGAGATGGAGCTAAGAGCGTTGAGTATAAAAGGGGTTAAATGCAAAAAAACAATATAAGTTATTGATTTTTTTATTTTCTAATCTAATTTTTTTTTTGGTATTAAATTGCAACCTAAATTATTTAAAATTTATCAAATTGCAATTTCCGATCTATTTTTCGGTGAAAACGTGAACACATATCCCACATGTTAAAAATATAAGGGTATTCTTGTAATCTTGTAATTTAAGGTAACCCTCATATGAAGTCAGCATGCGTGTTACGTGTTTATGTTTTTGCCGAAAAATAGTTCAAAAATTGTAATTTGATAAATTTTAATAATTCAGGTCGCAATTTGAAAAAAGAAAAAAGTTTAGGTTGGAAAATGAAAAAAAAAACCAATAATTTAGGTTGTTTTTTTGCATTTAACCCAAATAAAAAATATCTTTCTGTAAAATAAAAGTAAGAGGCCACTATTGATTGTGTGCACACAGTGACAATCTCAAAATTAATTATTCTAATCTTCTAATATTTTTAATATCTATTATTATTATTATTAATATAAAAATGAGGATGTTTCTTATAAAATTTGAATTGTCTACTATATATATATTTTTTTTTATTAAAGATTATTATTAAAGGTCATAATAATAATTTAGTATTTTTATATGTATATAATTTTATATTGAAATTTTAATCCAAAATTCATTTGTTTTGGGTTTATGTAGGATTGGGGAAATCCTTGATTTTTTTAAATAAAAGTAAATAATTAAAATTTGTGTTTATTTAAGGATTTTATAAGGTATGATTAATATTGTAGATGTCAAATAAATGCTGGAAAAATTGTTATTGTGTAATATTATATTGTTAGTTGATATGATAGTAATGATTGAATGATTGTAATAGTTGAAATTTAGATGTGTAATGAAATTTGTGTATTAATAGGTTATAATATAGGGTTAATGATTGTGTTTATTTATTTTAGATAAAAAAAGATTTGAGTACATTATATAATCACAAAAACTCATGTGAGACGGTTTTACAGATAGTTTCCGTGAGACGGAGCCCCATCACCCACAAACAATATGTGAATTGTAAGGTTTGGGTTGTAGGTGATTGGATTGTGGGTCGACCCGTCTCACACAGTAACATTAAAATTCTGTGAGACGTTCTCACAAGAAACTCACTCTTATATAATCCTCCTTTATAAACTTTAAACAAACAAACACCAAAATTGACAGTTAACAACCTTATACATATGTACAATGATCTTTGATGCAGTATCATTTCAATAAATACAATAGTTAATCGCAAAGTGTTGAATTCATTTATATTCAATTAGTATGACATGAATCTTTATGTGCCTAGAAGAATCCATGACTTCTAAACTTTTTAATATGAAATTAAATTTATCCAAATTAAAAGAATTGTTGGGCTAGGAAAAAAAATTAATACCTTCTTGTTTTGGGAGATCATTTCTTCTGGAGTATAACTCGATATAAATCTAGAAACATCATGTATATTTTGGTTCATTTACTGTAATTGTATGTATTAAAAAAAATCAATGAAATTAAATTATGAAAAAAATTAATTATATCTTAATCTATATATATATATATATATTTTTTTTTTTTAAATATTTATTATTTACTAATAATATAAAAATATAGATGTTTCTAATAAAATTGGAATTGCCTAATATATTTTTATTAAAAATTATTATTCAAAGTTATAATAATAATAATAATAATAATAATAATAATAATAATAATAATAATATAGTAATTTAGTATTTGTCGGGGTTTTCATGTTTGCAAAAGATTAAGAGAGCAGAGTCAACAACTGAGTGGGGGGGGGGGGGGGAGGACTCTACCAGCGGGTAGGGGAGGAGGTGGGCCATTTGGTTGAAGTCTTCGATGGTCTCATATTGTTCAGCAATAAGGTTTTGGATATTAATTTGTTGAATGAAATTTGATTAACATATAAAATATATTATCATTTAATTACTAAATGTAAAATAATATCTCATTATTCAGGTTTTTGAGTTTTATGGAAATTGGGAAGGAGAGGTTGATAGAGTGGAGACGAGAGTCCATATAATATATTTTAAATATAAATTTGTTAAATATATGGAGTGACATAATTTCAAACTTTCATGTACAGATAATTTACATAATTCTTGGTCTGCCCACCAAATTTACATTCTGAAAACGACAACAAAAACATATGCCTGATTCTAGTATCACCCGCAGGTGAGTCCATTCCACCCCGGTCAGTTGTGCATAAGTATCAACGGATATATGATGTGTGTTAATCTAAAAAATATCCACCAACTTTTTTTTTTTTTTTTTTTTACTTTTTCAAAATAACACGTCATACTTTCACCTGTGTTAATACACAACCGGTGGGATAACATAGAATAACTCTATCATCCACATTTGTTACAAAGTATTCATGTCTCATGAGGATCTTTGTCTACCTTGAACCCGATGTAGGTTCGTCAACGACATAGATCAATTTTTCTATCTTTCAAGTGTGTCATCAAATTCATATGTCGCATTGCTATCAACTCCATCTCTATATTCACTTCTGTGCACTGAATCTTTTAATATTGGAGGCCATGGCTTTTTTGGGTCCATGAGCGGTTCGTCTCCTAGCAACATTTTGAGCACAGAAGGCATCGTTGGTCGGTCATGTGGCTGCTCTTCCGTGCATAACAAACCAACTTGAATGCATCGTAAGACTTCATCGTGCTGAAACTCAAGTAAAAAATCATCCACTAGATCTACTGCTTTCCCTTCACTCCACATCTTCCATGCCTAGTAATTGCCACGTAAAATGATCAGAACCATCTGTGTATATAAGTTTGTTTGTAGCAGAAAAACAAGTACAACTTGAAATAATTAGCTATTAATAGATTATAACCATCTCATGCCCTTGAAGCTAAAGCTCAATGGCTGCTTTATTCTTAACAGATCATCTTCCACTAGATCTACTGCTTTCCCTTCACTCCACATCTTCCATGCCTAGTAATTGCCACGTAAAATGATCAGAACCATCTGTGTATATAAGTTTGTTTGTAGCAGAAAAACAAGTACAACTTGAAATAATTAGCTATTAATAGATTATAACCATCTCATGCCCTTGAAGCTAAAGCTCAATGGCTGCTTTATTCTTAACAGATCATCTGTAGAATATTTTTGGGATTCATAGTTCCGAGGAATCTAATGCAAAAGAAGAAAACATTTGCATATTGCTCATGCCTCATAGTATAATAATATGCTTAATTATGTTGCCTGAGAAAGGATTATGGCATCTTATATATATGAATCTTTCACTAAAATAAAATTCATTTTCAAAGCGCAAGTGAAGTATGTAGATTACTAATTCTTACATATTCAGGAAGCGACACCATGTTCTCCATAATAGGTGAATATTCTAATGCTCTCCTGCCACTTACGATCTCCAGGACTATGATTCCAAAGCTATATACATCTGTTTTAACTGAAAATTTCCCTTGCTTCTTATACTCTGGAGACATATAGCCACTGCACACACACAAAATAAATCATAAAAGAGAAAAAACAAGGGAAAAAGAAAACTGCAATGGATATAGACTTACTGGGTCCCAGCATTTAGTGAGGTTTCAAATTCAGTTTGATAATCTACCAAAGTCTTAGCAACGGCAAAGTTGGAAATTTTAGGATTCATATCAATGTCCAGTAAAATATTGGCTGATTTGAGGTCTTTGTGAATGACTCTGAGATGTGAATCTTGATGAAGATAAATAAGTCCTTCAACAATTCCCAATACAATTTTGAAGCGCACTGACCATGAATGATGTTTACGTAGCTCTGCATTGGCAAGTAAATGTTACTTCAGACTATTTTATTTCATCAAATATCTATGTATAATTATAGACGAGGCACTAACCAACAAACCTTCAAAAGCATGTAGAAGACTTGTGTTTTCCATGAACTCATATACAAGTAATCTTTCTTCCCCATGGATGCAATAACCAAGTAGCTTGATGATGTTTCGATGATGTAGATAGGGAAGCAAAGCAATCTCATTTTTGAACACGCTTTGTCTAGAATATAGTGATGAAAGAAGCCTTTTAACTGCAACTGTCTGTCCTGAGGGAGGTAACACAGCCTATAATATACGATTTAATTAGGGAGAAACTATCTGGTTGAGTAGAAATATATAATTTTTTGTTCTGAAAAAAACTTACCTTGTAAACGATACCATATATGCCGAGTGAAACTTCATTTAAAGACGAAAATTGATTGGTGGCAGCTGCAATTGTATCCCAATCAAACTTGGGTAGTTTTATGTCTGCTTCACAGATTTATTCCTCTGCTATTCTCAAGCAAATTGTAAAGGTTTCAGAATATAAAATCAATTTTGATGTAGCATCATGTATACGTTTGTGAACAAGATTTTGTATAGGAAATGTATTTTTTGGGGCTTATATTATGGCCATACCAGAAAATGAAAATTCAATCTTCTTGGATGCTTTCACTCTGTTCCAAAAAGAATCCCAGGGCCAAAGTCTTGATGACGGCTTATCCCTTCTGGATTTTGCCTGATGTTTTCTTCCATATGAAAGCTCAGCATTAGCCACTTTACTGTAACTTCGTTTGTTTGGACGAAGTAGGAGATTTTCCATATTTGTAGAGGCTGTAGTAGGTTGTAATGTGCTTGGTTGATTAATAATTGCATCATCAGAAGTTGAAGAGCGGAAGTCATGAGAAGACCTTGCTATCTCATTGTGCACAAAATTTTGTTTATTTTCCTGTTGGTCAAGTGCAAACTCAAGTTGTAGCACCACTTGAGACATTGTTGGCCGATTCTTTGGTGAATCATTCAAGCATCTTTCAGCAATCCCAACAAATGTCTTCAGGCTGTTCAGTGCTATTTCTTCTCTCAGAGTCAAAGCCACAATCACATCAGCTTCTCCTTTACTAATCTTATCTCGAGCCCACATGGTTAGAATCCGCTCGTCTTCTGAGACCCCCCAATCTAGTGGTGGTCTCCCACATAATACTTCCAACAACACCACACCAAAGGCATAAACGTCGCTTTTCCTTGTTAGGTTACAAGTGTTGATATAATGTGGATCTAAGTACCCTCTTGTGCCCTTAACGTTTGTGCTAATATGCATCTTCAATGTGCTTCTGTCCTCAGTTTTGGCCAACCCAAAATCAGAAACCTTGGCTACAAACTTTTCATCCAGAAGGATATTTGAAGCCTTCACATCATGATGTATGACTCCATGACCTGTGTGAAGATAGTCTAGTCCACGACCAGCTCCAATGCAAATGTTAAGACGTTGCTTCCACGTGAGAGAAGAAATGTCTTCGTTCTCCCTTCGAAGCTTGTAAAGATGGTCAGCGAGTGTTCCGCTAGACATGTAATCATAAACAAGAATCATTTCGCCATGCTCATTGCAGTAACCAATTAGAGAAACTAAATTAATATGTCTGAGCTCAGAGAGTGTTTCAATTTCGGTCAGAAACTCGGCCGCCCCTTGCCTGGAGCTGTATATTAACCTCTTTATGGCAACAGTTGTTTGCCCTCTATCAATGAGGCCTTTGTAGACTTTACCAAATCCACCCCTTCCAATTAAAAGTCCATCACTGAAATTTCTAGTGGCTAATTGCATCTCAGTAAGTTAAAAATGGCGACAGAGTCGTTCAGCCTTGGCTGATGGCTTGTTTTGTTCTTCAATGCTAATAGCTTCCCAAATAACCCGCAACATGTAGACTATGATATTTACCACAACAACTACGCTTACTACAACAGTTACAAATGCATTTCTGTATCCTACAAATGGCTCTAAATTTCGGATGATCAAAGACTGCGGCTCTCTTACAAGAGGTAACAAAGTATTTGGACAAGCAAGACTATTATCATGGTTGCTCAACTTGAATATTTCAAATCCTTTGATGAGTTTATAACCATCCATAAATTCATCAAACGATTGAAACGAGATCAATAGATCTCGTTTCCCTTCCTGTTTTTGCCCTTTCATCGCCAACATATAGTCCCTGTATCGTGGGATGCCATGGTCCTCCTTTTCCTCAAGTATATCCACATTACTATCAACAATTTTTCCATTGATTTGGACCTTGAAAATCACCCCTTCAGACAAGGCTTTCCTGAGTCCCATGTTGCTAAAATGAATCCTGGCCAAGTACCTAAACCCGACATCTACAGGGGTTTTAAAGGTAAGATTGTTGCTCTCATTTTCTTTTGGATTTGGAACTTTCCCCCAAACACCCAAAACATCATCAAATTCATCAGTTGCTAAAATAGAACCCTGTTTCACATTTACTCGTTGGATTAATTCAAGTGCAGTGCTGCTGTCAACATAGATCAAAGACTTCTTACCAACCACTTGGACTCCAATCTCTCCAGCTTTGAAGTAAGAAAGATGCATAGGGACTGATATAATCTCAATGCCATTTATGAAAGCAAAGGTAGTATCACCAGATTGACTACTACTTACAGCAGAAAAAGTAATGCTCAGTGTTTGATTCTCTTCTATGATTATGTGGAACTCCTTGGCAAAAGTATTCACACCAAGAGCAGCAGCCCTAACTGAAGCACTAAAGTTACTGAGCAAGGTAAAAGGACCAGCTTCAACACTGAATAAATCGTTTAACCCTTTAAAGCCTTTGTATGGAGAGGGATTAAAGTGAAGACGGATAATTATCTGACCTGGATTCACTTGAATTGCATATGAGAATCTGGAACGAGAGAGACGTGCCGTCTTGTGAGGAACTGGATCAACAGAGCTCAACATATGGGCAATAGTTGAGGTTGTTGATATGCCTTTTAATTGCAGAAAAGAATTGGAAAGTTTAGGCTGTGAATCTCCGAGCCATTGACGGCCATTGGTTGCTTCAGAAGTTGCTGAAGACCCGCAGTTAATAGAAACATCAGCTGTGGAGAATGTGAAGAAGAAGAAGAAGAGAAATAGGTGCAAAGCAATTGAGTTTGTTGGAGAGAGATTCATGGACTGCTTCGATTTGAATGGGTGTTTGTGAATGATTGAAAAAGATGATGAATGAATATGAGAGATGATTCAATTCATTTGATCCACGCCTACATGCTTGCTAAATGCTAATATATATTTCATCGATTTCGCCAAAATGAGAATATGGAGAGAGAGAGAGAGAGAGAGAGAGAGAGAGTATGGCAGTGGACTGGACGGGACGAGAAGGCAAAAGTTGACCGTTACTTGCCTCATATCCAAGTATTACAGTGTATAATTATACTTGAATAAAAACACCATTGACTGTGGCACACAATGCACAATCCCAAAATTAGTTATTGTAATTTTTTAAAAAAATTATTATACACAAAAAAGTAGTGGGTGAAAATCTAAATTCAAATTTTTTTCTTTTATACCACTCCTCTGACTTCAGTCATATTTTAAGTGTCATTTTTTGAATATTTTAAAAAATGAAGGAACATAAAATTTGACATAACTTTAACTAATCAAGAATTTAGGATCAATTTACAAAATAGAGTCAAATTAATTTTTTTTTAAATATTCCTATACAATTCCTAATTTCAACTAAAAGTGAGATGTCGGGTTGAAAATTATTTAGCAAACGTTTGAGGAACGGTGATATAAATTTAGAATAAAATAATGTAAAAGTCAAAATAAGAGAAAAATTGGAAACAGTATTTAACCTCTAAAAAACACTTTAAATGAAATTAGAGAAATATAAAAGTTGACGCTTGGGTTGCATACAGTTTAACTTTTATGAGAAGTAGTATTCTTCTCAAATAAATATAATAATTAATAAAATGTGTGAATTAGAGGTGGTTTGGTACATTATATACAATTGAAAATGGGACAACACTCATTTGTACTCATTTGTACCCATTATACATAGTAGAAAATAAAAAATACCCACTTGATAAAAAACTAAGTTTTCTACCCAATTTAAAGATAAAATTATCCAACTACCCTTATATCCAAAAATTTTCTGAAAATAGATCACTATGTTAAATGTAGATCACGAGGGTAAAGACAAATCACGAGGGTGTTAGAGCACCATGATCTATTTTTTTTCAAAATTTTCTTAAAAATAGATCACGATAGCTAAATGTAGATCACGAGGGTGTCAGAGCACCGTGATCTATTTTTTTCCAAAATTTTCCTGAAAATAGATCATGATGCTAAATGTAGATCACGAGGGTGAAGATAAATCACGAGGGTTTTAGAGCACCGTGATCTATTTTTTGTCATCAACTCAGATCATGATGCTCAATGAAGATCACGATGTTCAAATACCATTGTGATCTAATTTGAGCATCATGATCTATTTTTCAACAGGAACAAATCACAATGCATTATTATAGATCACGAGGGTATTTTTAGATCACGAGGGTGTTTAGCTTTGTAATCTACATAGATCACGAAGCTAAACACCCTCGTGATCTATGAATGAGCATCATGATCTGTTCTTGGTGTACATTTTTTTTTTGTTTTTCGTGATTTTTTTGGTTTATTAAAATCCGATTTACATCCATAAATATATATATCTAAATTCAAAAATTATAAACTACATTATACTACACTTTAAAATAATGTTTATCTTACCTCTTTTGAGCAACAATAAAGAGATGAAATTTCACTACATGGCTTGATTTTACAAATAATTGGAGGATTTGAGAGAGAAAATAATTTTTCACCTTACATATGAGGGGATAAAGTGATAAATTTGGTGGGTGGAATCATTAAAGGGGGGTGGGTAAGGGCATTTAGGACTTTTTTTCTTCATGTAAAAAAACATGTTTTCTTATGAAATGAGTATTTTTCATTTTTTGATGTGTATATTGGATAGAAAGACCTATTTCCACATTGAAAATTTCATATCATATCAAAATTTTCGATATATAAAAATGCATAATGTTATTGTAACAAACAATTAATTATGGTACCATGTTGTACCGAAAATTTTGGTACAGTATCAAATACTAAAAATTTTGATATACCAAAAACTACGATGTTTTTGATAATATAATGTTGAAGTGAGTTTTCTAGATAATTGAAATGGATAAATTATATTTGTGGTCACCTATCTTTATATTTTTTAAGTATCTAACATTTGAATTTTTTAGTCATCCAACTATTAATATAAAAAAGAATATTAACAATAAAAAATTTAACATGTGTTCACCAATAAAATGAAAAGATAATCAAAATAGGTTTATAATTTACACCATTACCAGTAGACCCCTAAACAAGATTGCTGGCTTGGTCGACCCCTAAACAAGATTGCTGGGTTGGTCACCGTTAACACTGATACTCAACTACTTAAACACTATGATGCGTGCATCATCAATAGTACATTGTGTGGGTTGGGCCCTTTTTCAAAATTTACGATAAACTCCTACGTTCAAGTATGTTCACCACATGAGACATTGCAGGTCTACGAGTTGAATGAGTATCAGTGCATTGAATGGCCAGTTTGAGCAACATCATTGCCTCTTTTGATGAGTAAGTGGGTCCCAACCCCGGATCAACCAACTCCAGCAGTTTGCCCCTCTCTACCAGATCATGAGCCTGATTCAAACAACATATAACAATTATCAATATCCAAAACAATTACACATTCTTCAAGAAGCAATTTATCAATCTTGAATCCTAACACAACCATAGTAAAGATAAATACCAAGTCAAGAATGTATATATTTTCATTTTGCTCGGAGCAACAGGTTATTGATTTGCCACTCACTATTTCCAGTACAACTATTCCAAAGCTGTAAACGTCGGCTTTGTTAGTCAGATAGCCACGCAACGCGTACTCAGGAGCTAGATAACCTCTGCATGCAAGCAAGTTAAAGTTCAATATGCTTATCAACAAAAGTTAGATAAGTGGATAAGCATATCTACAAAAGTAAAACAGAACTTACATAGTCCCAGCAACACGGGTGCTAACATGAGTTTCATCATCCTCGTCAAGCTTTGCTAGGGTGAAATCAGATATTTTGACGTTCACATTTTTGTCCAACAAAATATTGCTAGTTGTGATGTCTCGAAGAATTACTTTCGTTCTTGACTTTTCGTGGAGGTAAACTAAATCTCTGGCAATGCCAAGGCAGATTTTCCTTCTTGTGGGCCAGTTTAACTTCAGCTTTTGAGTTGTATCCTTTCCTATAAGATAAGAACAAGATAAGACGACAAGCTTACCAATGCAGATCTGATTTTTGCATTATTTCTTATTTTTGGATTACCATTGTTGTGAAATCAGATTCAATCACAGATCCAAGAATCAAAGCCAGAAACTATACACACATGCAATATCAAATGAAGAAGAATGCATGAACAAGAACAAGAAAAATACACCAAGGTTTTACGTGGTTCGGATCAGAGATGGATCCTACATCCACGGGAGCCAAACAACAATGTGTTCTATTGATAATCGAACGCAAGAATTACAACCACACAGCAAGAAACACTCAAGAACAATCCCTCTGCTCAGAAACCCTAACTTGCTGAGAATTGAGAATTTCTAAGCTAACTTCCTCTCTATATTGTATCTACTGATCTGATTGTGTGTGTGTACAAATATGAATCAAGATAGATGTATATATACAGGCGTTCCACTTGAATGATGCTGCAACTAACTTCAAGCTCTAACCACTTCATAACAGCTTCTCCACTGACTGTTATATTCCAGCTTATCCAACTTGCTTCCAGCTGATCTTCTTAGCCGTTGGATCACCCTTAAAACATCAACTATGGACCACTGATCTTAACAACCATCCTTACCAAAATGAGCGTGCGATACTGAATAGTTTTCCAGGAACTCGTAGATTAGCAGTAAGTGGTCTTTTTCAACACAATAGCCATAAAGGTTTACCAAATTTTGGTGTTGCAGTGTAGATAACAGACCTATTTCACTAATAAGTTCCCGTTTAAAATTTGAATAAAACTGCTTCACCGATATTGCAGTTCCATCTATCAACATACCCTATCATAGTTCAGAGAAGTCAATTTCCAATACAATATAATTGGAGAAGCAAATGCTATAAATGCTGAAGATGAAAAAGTAAGATGAAATTGCACGAGTAAAAAAGTATACCTTGTAAACTGGAAAAAAGCCTGAACCAATCTCGTTTGATATATCAAAGTTATTAGTTGCAGCCATGATCTGTTTTAAAGTGAATTTTTGTACTGTACGTGGCAAAAGAATTAATTCATCTAAAAGTTCATGTTCATTGGATGGCACAACTCTGTTCCATAATGCCTCCCATGGCCAGAATCTTAATTGCTTATGTGTTTTGGCTTTTCGAGATGGGAGATCTGGATTAACCGGATTGCTGTCAGATTGTTCTGGTGGAGGATGTAAGATAGAGGCCATTGTTGTCTTCCCTGTGTTAACTGTTGATGATAAATGTTGTTGGTTGTCGTGTTGCTCAAGTGCATCCTCAAGTTGTAGCACAATTTGAGACATTGTTGGCCGATTCTTTGGTTCATCATGCAAACATCTTTCAGCAATCCCAACAAATGTCTTCAGGGTGTTCGGCGCTATTTCTTCTCTCAGAGTCAAAGCCATTTATTTGCTGCAAGGAAGAAGATGTTGGTTTTAAATCTCCGAGCCATTGACGCCCATTTCTAGCTGCAGAAGTTCCAATTGAACCACAATTGATTGAAACATGAGGTGTGCAATGAGTTGGATTAGTAATAGCAACGATGAATTTGATGAAGATGCAGAAACAAAGCAAAGGTAGAGGGAGGTTCATTGTTGGTGTTGAATGATCAATGATGCTCCAATGTTTGAGACGTATGTGGCGTAGAAGAAGAAGAAGAAGAACTGGTCTTACTGCAACTTGTTTCCAATTAATTCCAAGCTATTTGCTAATCTCATCAACCCATATATTTTATTCATCATTGTCTCTCTTCAAACTCTTCTTCGAAATTCCTAAATAAATTGGTAACTTCAAAAAGATTCATTGAATCTTGCATATGATATGTAGCCTTATTACCCACGAACAATTTCTGATTTGTATACTCAAAAAAGTTGAACATTACAATACTGTTCCTTAAAAAAGATGCATATTATTGTTGAAGCTACAAGTACCAAAGTCATTCTCAGCTTTAAATTACAGCACTTCTCTACTTTCACTTGTTTTGATACTTCTCTGCTTCCTCGTCACATTCACAGCAGCTAATAATAACCCAAATCACTTTCGAACCACATTGTACTACAATTAATATAAATATATGTTTATTATCTACTATATCTAATCTATTACCTATCTAATCAATCTAACACTATATGAGAGTATACATATCTATTTCTATTATCAATACCTGAATAATATTTCTTACAAAAGTTTGAATTGTCTGATATATCCTAAAGAATATTATTTAAAGTCATATTAGTAATTTAATAATAACTAATTTTAAATACTTGTAATTATATAATAATTTTATACAATTATGTATTTTACACGGACCCTTACCAGTAATTAGAATATACCCAGCTACAATTCCTTCCATTTAATACTTTTCAAAGTAAGAAACTAAACTTCAGAAACAACAATATTCTGAAACAACAATAATTTTAGTTATGCTAGTCATACATTTAGTTATGTGCTCATACATTTTAGTTATGTTAATTGAACATTTATATATTACATAAATATATGACTATGTTAATACAAATGTATAAGTAATATAATATAAAAGTATGAGTAATATCACATAAAGGTATATATATATATATATATATAAATTGTGTTGAAATTCTTTTTTTTCCCCTAAGTTACAGTATATAAATGTAAGAATATTTATACATAAATGTGACATGAATATAACATAAATGTTATATAATTATAACATAAATGTAACATATAATGCAAAACAAAAATCCAAAAGCACACAGATTCAGGTTGAATCGATCAGATGCATGGAATAAGATCCATGCAACTGGTGCATAGAAGACTAACTCAAAAATAATATATTGGATGATCAATAATAGTAGGCCAATAAGTAGGACTGTAAATGATACAATTGAACTGAACGAACAACTGCTCAAACTTGTTTGAAATATTATCAAGCTTTACAATTTATGTTTGAGCTTGTTTGATTATTAAGCTTGTTTGAGCTTTATTATTAATCGAGTCGAGCTTGAACGAACTTTAGTCTAGTCAAATACGAGTCGAGTTCAAGTAGTTTGATATTTTTACACTTGTTTATCTTTTTTTAACAATCTAGCGTGACTTCAAGTCGAGCTTTAGATTTTATCAAACTTAAAAATATGTTCAAACTTGTTTGATATATCTATCGAATCGAATATCGAATAGATTGTTTGTTTTTAACCTTGCCAATAAGATCATATATATCAATATTTAAAAATACATTAATAACGAGTATAAATAGCATCATTAAAATCACAGAATAGCAATATCGCATATGCAAAACCCGAGGGCCCAATTGACACTCGGACCTTTTCCGATGGTTCTTGGCAACTCGTGTCTTTAGAATGGCATATAGTAGATGTGGACACGACTGATGATATTGTACGTACTGATTTATATAACTTTTGAGCAATAACTTCGTAGGATCTCCATGTCGAAAGTAGTCACTATTTTTCAAGACAGTTGTTAAACTATATTCCTATTTTCGGAAATATAAGTGATCTCTTCATTTGTTCCCAAATAGAGCTACTATTTATTTATATTAATTGTAGTAAAATGTGGTTGGGATCGTTTTCAAAATTTACGATCATCCCTACATTGGTGGCCCACCTCTAAGTATGCTCACCACTTGATACATTGTTGGCCTACGAATTGGATCTAAGTCCGTGCATAGAATGGCCAGATTGAGCAACGCCATTGCCTCTTTCGATGAGTAAGCAGATCCCAACCCAGGATCCACCAATTCCAGCAGACGGCCCCTCTCTTGCAGATCACGAGCCTGGTTGAAACGATATATAATCGTTACTAATGTTGAAAACACAACCATATAAGTAGTGGAGAAGAGATAAATACCAAAGGATTCATGACCATCATTTCATTCTGCTCATTTTTGTAGATGCTTCTTTTACCACTCACTATCTCCAGTACAACCACTCCAAAGCTATAGACGTCTGCTTTGTTAGTCAGCTTGCTACATGCAAGATAATCAGGATCTAAATAACCCCTACAAGAGAATTAAAATTCAATATGCCAGCTGATCAGAGGATCATGTATCAAAGTCATGGATGAGTAATCTACAAAAAAGCCAAACACAACTTACCAAGTCCCAACAACAAGGGTGGTAATATGAGATTCATCATCCTCTACACGCTTTGCTACGGAAAAATCAGATATCTTACAGTTCAGATTTTTGTCCAGCAAAATATTCTTGGTTTTGATGTCTCGATGGATCACATTAATTTTTGACTCTTCGTAGAGGTAAGCTAAACCTCTGGCTACGCCAAGGCAAATTTTCGTTCTTGTGGGCCAGTTTAATTTCAGTTTTTGTGTTGTATCCTCTCCTATAAGAGTAGAATAAGATAAGATAAAAAGCTCATCCACTTCAAAATGCATAATTTTATTAATATTGGAACATCATCCTTACCAAAAAGAGCATCAGATACTGAATAGTTCTCCATGAACTCACGGATTAGAAACAAGTTACCTTCGTCAATAATACAATATCCATAAAGCTCTACCAAATTTATGTGTTTCAATGCCGAAAGCAATACTATTTCATTAACAGCATCCTGTTTAAACTCTGAAGTACACTGCTTCACTGCTACTGCGGTTCCATCTGACAACATACCCTATCATAGTTGAGAGGAGTCAATTTCCATTATAATGTAATAGGTGAAAGGCCACAAGCATTGGAATATGTTACAGAATACCATGCATGCTGAATAATATAGAACTGAGATGTAATTGCCATTAAGAAAAGTGATGTACGTACCTTGTAAACCCTACCACAACAGCCCACACCAATCTCGTTTACTGGATCAAAATTATTGGTTGCAGCCTTAATCTGTCTTAATGTGAATTTCTGCATTGTACCTGGAGCAATAATAGTTTCATTTGAAAATTAAAGCAGAGATATATTTCTCAAATACACTGTGGGCTCTACTTTAAGTTTCTTGGTGCGCGCACATACCTAATAATAACGAATCAATTTCAAGGGATGGATTAGCTCTGTTCCAAAATGTCTCCCATGGCCAAAATCTTGATTGCTTATATGTTTTGGCTTTTCTGCCAAAATTTCTTCCAGATGGAAGCTCTGGATTAACTGGATTGCTGTCAGATTGTTCTTGTGGAAGGTGTAAGATATTGTGAACATCTAAAGAGGCCGTTGTTGTATTCACTGTGCTAACAGTTTGTTCCATATCAGCAGAAGCACTTGATGATGAATGTTGTTGGTTGTCCTGTTGCTCAAGTGCATCCTCAAGTTGTAGCACAATTTGAGACATTCTTGGCCGATTCTTTGGATCATCATGCAAGCATCTTTCAGCAATCCCAACGAATGTCTTCAGGCTGTTCGGTGCTATTTCTTCTCTCAGAGTCAAAGCCACAATCTCATCAGCTTCTCCTTTACTAATCTTATTTCGAGCCCACATGATTAGAATCCGCTCGTCCTCTGAGACCCCCCAATCTAGTGGTGGTCTCCCACATAATACTTCCAACAACACCACACCAAAGGCATATACGTCGCTTTTCCTTGTTAGATGAGAAGTGTAGATGTAATGTGGATCTAAGTACCCTTTTGTGCCCTTAACATATGTGCTAACATGCGTATTCAATGTGCTTCTGTCCTCAAGTTTGGCCAACCCAAAATCAGAAACCTTGGCTACAAAACTTTCATCCAGAAGTATATTCGAAGCCTTCACATCACGATGTATGACTCCATGACCCGTGTGAAGATAGTCTAGTCCACGACCAGCTCCAATGCAGATGTTAAGACGTTGCTTCCACGTGAGAGAAGAAACGTCATTGTTCTCCCTTTGAAGCTTGTAGAGATGGTCAGCGAGTGTTCCGCCAGCCATGTAATCATAAACAAGTATCATTTCCCCACGCTCATTGCAGTAACCAATTAGAGATACTAGATTAATATGTCTAAGCTCAGAGAGTGTTTCAATTTCTGTCAGAAACTCATGCGCCCCTTGTCTGGAGCTGCATTTTAACCTCTTTATGGCAACAGTTGATTGCCCTCTATCAATGAGGCCTTTGTAGACTTGACCAAATCCACCCCTTCCAATTAAAAGTCCATCACTGAAATTTCTAGTGGCTAATTGCATCTCAGTTAGTGAAAAACGGCGACAGAGTCGTTCAGCCCTGGCTGATGGCTTGTTTTCTTCCTCAATGCTAGTGGCTTCCCAAATTTCCCTGAACATGTAGACTATGATATTCACCACCACAACTATGGTTAAAACAACAGTTGCAATTGCATTTCTATATCCAACAAATAGCTCTAAATTTCGGATGATCAAAGACTGCGACTCTCTTATCTTAGGCAACATAGTATTTGGACCAGCAAGACTATTATCATGGTTGCTCAACTTGAATATTTCAAATCCTTTGATAAGTTTATATCCATCCATAAATTCATCATATGATTGAAACGAGATCAGTAGATCTCGTTTCCCTTCCTGTTTTCGCCCATTCATCGCCGACATATAATCCCTGTACCGTAGGATGCCATGGTCCTCTTTTTCCTCAAGTATATCCACATTAGTATCAACAATTTTTCCATTAATCTGGACCTTGAAAATCACCCCTTCAGACAAGGCTTTCTTGAGTCCCGTGTTACTAAAATGAATCCTAACCAAGTACCTAAAGCCGACATCTACGGGGATTTTGAAGGAAATATTTTTTCTCTCGTTTTCTTTTGGTTTTGGAACTTTTCCCCAAACACACAAAACATCATCAAATTCATCAGTGGCTAAAACAGAATCCTGTTTCACATTTACTCGATGGATCAATTCAAGCGCAGTGCTGCTGTCAACATAGATGAAAGACTTTTTACCAACAACTAACGCTCCAAGATCTCCGGCTTTGAAGTAAGAAAGATGCATGGGGACTGAGATAATCTCAATGCCATTTATAAAAGCATAAGTACTGTATCCAGATTGACTGCTAGTTACAGCAGAAAAAGTAATGCTCAGTGTTTGATTCTCTTCTATGCTTACGTAGAACTCCTTGGTAAAAGTAGTCACACCAAGAGCAGCAGCCGTAAGTGAAGCGCTAAAGTTACTGAGCAAGGTAAAAGGACCAGCTTCTACACTGAATAAGTCCTTCAACCTTTTAAAGCCTTTGTATGGAGAGGGATTAAAGTGAAGATGGATAATAATCTGACCTGGATTAAGTTGAAATGCATACGAGAATCGGGAACGAGAGATTCTGGCCGTGCTGTGAGGAACTGGATCAGCAGAGCTCAACTTATAGACAACAGTTGAGGTGGTTGAGACGCCATTCAATTGCACCAATGAATCTCGGAGCCATTGACGGCCATTGGTAGCTGCGGAAGTTGCTGAAGAGCCGCAGTTAATAGAAACATCCGCTGTGGAGAATGTGATGGTGAAGAAGAAGAAGAAGAAGAAGAAGAAGAAGAGAAATAGGCGCAAAGCAACTGAAAGTGGAGAGAGATTCATGGACTGCTTCGATTTGTATGGGTGTTTGTGAATTATGGAAAAGGGATTCATGGACTGCTTCGATTTGTATGGGTGTTTGTGAATTATGGAAAAGGATGATGAATGAACATGAGAGATGATTCAATTCATTTGATCCACACCTACATGCTTGCTAATATCAATGAGAGAGAGAGAGAGGTGGACGTTGATAGGGCAATGTTGTACTGGACGAGAACGCAAAAGTTGACCGTTACTTGCCTCGTATGATCATATATAATAGGGACTTTCATTTAAATAGCTTAGTCAACATAAATTATTGTCAAAATAGCCATATTGAAAATAGTTTCTATTTTTGAAGATAGTTTTTACACTATATTCATATATTCGGAAATATATATGATCTCTTTATTTTTGACAAAGATAAAGGAAAACCTCTGAAATTATTTCAATAGTGAACCTTGGACATATAAGAGTTCCGAATTGAAAAGAAGTTACAAAAAACGAAGAATGGATTGATTCTCTTGGATTATTTACAAGTGGTATTCAAGCTCTTATTTTTGCATATTTTTTGATTTTGTCAGAAGAGTCCTCTAAGTATCCAATCAATACTCGATTGGAGGAATTATTAACTTTTCAAATTCGCAGTATCGCACTCCAATTTGATATTCGCTTCATTCATCCTCCATGTTGTATATGGAATCTAGTTCATCATCCACTTCGGTATCTTAATGAACACAAGGGGAGTATGTCTCTTATCTCTAGGATCTCTAGGAGGTCTTCCTCCACTAGCAGATTTTTTTGGAAAACTCTTATCTGCTTTTCTATTGCAACTTCTAGATTATTATATGATGATTTTTGAACTAGCCTTTTGCAAATGATGGATTTCGTGCAACAGAATGAAACAAAGAACTGAAGACATTCCCAATACCCCCAACCTCATTTCTTTCTAGGGGAATAATGGAGCACCAGAGTTGTATGCATTATATGAACAGAAATCAACCGGCTGGGATCATTCAATACAATGGCATTGTTCCCAAATAGAGCTACTATTTATATTAATTGTAGTAAAATGTGGTTGGGTTCGTTTTTTCAAAATTTACGATAACCCCTGGATTGGCGGCCTACCTTTAAGTATGCTCTTCACTTGAGACATTGGTGGCCTACAAGTTGGATCCCTGTCCGTGCATAGAATAGCCAGATTGAGCAATGCCAGTGCCTCTTCTGATGAGTAAGCAGATCCCAACCCGGGATCCACCAACTGCAGCAGACTTCCCCTCTCTTGCAGATCATGAGCCTGGTTGAAAGGATATATAATCATGATCGATTTTGAAAACAATTACAGATAAGATCGGAGAAGCACATTATTAATCAATCTTGAATAAAAAACACAACCATATAAGAAGGGGAGAAGAGATAAATACCACATCAAGAATGGACATCATTTCATTCTGCTCATTCCTATAGGCGTTATGTTTACCACTCACTATCTCAAATACAACTATTCCAAAGCTGTACACGTCAGCTTTGTCAGTCAGATAACCATGCATCGCATACTCAGGAGCCAAATATCCACTACAAGCAATTAAAATTCAATATGCCAGCTCAGAGGATCATGTATGAAAGCCATGGATGAGGTAAGAAGATAAGCATAATAATAAAAGTCAAACACAACTTACATAGTCCCAGAAACACGGGTGGTAATATGAGATTCATCATCCTCTACAAGCTTTGCTATGGTAAAATTGGATATTTTACTTTTTAGGTTTTTGTCCAGCAAAATATTGCTAGTTTTGATGTGTCGATGGATTACTTTCATTCTTGACTCTTCATGCAGGTAAGCTAAACCTCTGGCTACACCAAGGCAAATTTTCCTTCTTGTGGGCCAGTTTAACTTCAGTTTTTGTGTCATATCCTTTCCTAAAAGAGTAGAATAAGATAAGATAAAAAGCTCATCCACATCCAAATGCATAATTTTCTTATTATTGGAACATCATCCTTACCAAAAAGAGCATCATATACGGAATAGTTCTCCATGAACTCATGGATTAGAAGCAAGTTACCTTCTTCAATAATACAATATCCATAAAGCTCTACCAAATTTGTGTGTTGCAATGCAGATAATTCTATTTCATTAACAACTTCCTGTTTAAACTTTGAAGTAAACTGCTTCACTGTTACTGCGGTTCCATCCGGCAGCATACCCTATCATAGTTGAAAGGAGTCAATTTCCATTATAATGTAATAGGGCAAAGGCCACAACTCACAAGCATGGGATTATGTTACAGAATGCCATGCATGCTGAATATTATAGCACTGAGATGTATTGCTATTAAGAAAAGTGTAGTACGTACCTTGTAAACCGAACCACAACGGCCCTTACCAATCTCGTTTAGTGGATCAAACTTATTGGTTGCAGCGTTCATCTGTCTTAATGTGAATTGCTGCACTGCACTGCGCGCGCACATGCCTAATAATAACGAATCAATTTCTTTGGATGGATTAGCTCTATTCCAAAATGCTTCCCATGGCCAAAATCTTGATTGCTTATGTGTTTTGGCTTTTCTGCCAAATTTTCTTCCAGATGGAAGCTCTGGATTGACTGGATTACTGTCAGATTGTTCTCGTGGAGGGTGCTTTTTTTTTAATGAGCTAGAAAAATCTAGAGAGGCCATTGTTGTCATCCTTGTGTTAACTGCTTGTTCCATATCAGCAGAAGCATTTGATGATGAATGTTGTTGGTTGTCCTGTTGCTCAAGTGCATCCTCAAGTTGTAGCACAATTTGTGACATTGTTGGCCGATTCTTAGGTTCATCATGCAAACATCTTTCAGCAATCCCAACAAATGTCTTCAGGCTGTTCGGTGCTATTTCTTCTCTGAGAGTAAAAGCCACAATATCATCAGCTTCTCCTTTACTAATCTTATCTCGAGCCCACATGGTTAAAATCCGCTCGTCCTCTGAGACCCCCCAATCTAGGGGTGGTCTCCCACATAATACTTCCAACAACACCACACCAAAGGCATATACATCGCTTTTCCTCGTTAGGTTACAAGTGTTGATATAATGTGGATCTAAGTACCCCCTTGTGCCCTTAACGTTTGTGCTAACATGTGTCTTCAATGTGCTTCTGTCCTCAGGTTTGGCCAAACCAAAATCAGAAACCTTAGCTACAAAATTTTCATCCAAAAGTATATTCGAAGCCTTCACATCACGATGTATGACTCCATGACCTGTGTGAAGATAGTCTAGTCCACGACCAGCTCCAATGCAGATATTAAGGCGTTGCTTCCACATGAGAGAAGAAACGTTGTTGTTCTCCCTGTGATGTTTATAGAGATGGTCAGCGATTGTTCCGCCAGCCATGTAATCATAAACAAGAATCATTTCCCCACGCTCATTGCAGTAACCAATTAGAGAAACTAGATTAATATGTCGGAGCTCAGAGAGTGTTTCAATTTCTGTCAGAAACTCAAGCGCCCCTTGGCTGGAGTTGGATTTTAACCTCTTTATGGCAACAGTTGATAGCCCTCTATCAATGAGGCCTTTGTAGACTTTACCAAATCCACCCCTTCCAATTAAAAGTCCATCACTGAAATTTCTAGTGGCTAATTGGATCTCAGTTAGTGAGAAATGGCGACAGAGTCGTTCAGCCCTGGCTGATGGCTTGTTTTCTTCCTCAATGCTAGTGGCTTCCCAAATCACCCGCAACATATAGGCTATGATATTTACAACAGAAACTACGGTTACTACAACAGTTGCTATTGTATTTCTGTATCCAAGAAATGGCACAGAATTTCGAATGATTGAGGACTGTGACTCTCTTACAAGAGGCAACAAAGCATTTGGACCAGCAAGACTATTATCATGGTTGCTCAACTTGAATATTTCAAATCCTTTGATAAGTTTATATCCATCCATAAATTCATCATATGATTGAAACGAGATCAGTAGATCTCGTTTCCCTTCCTGTTTTCGCCCATTCATCGCCGACATATAGTCCCTGTACCGTACGATGCCATGGTCCTCTTTTTCCTCAAGTATATCCACATTACTATCAACAATTTTTCCATTAATTTGGACCTTGAAAGTCACCCCTTCACACAAGGCTTTCTTGAGTCCCATGTAGCTAAAATGAATCCTAACCAAGTACCTAAAGCCGACATCTATGGGGGTTTTCCAGGTAAGATTGTAGCTCTCATTTTCTTTTGGATTTGGAACTTTCCCCCAAATACCCAAAACATCATCAAATTCATCAGTTGCTAAAACATAATCCTGTTTCACATTTAGTCGATGGACTAATTCAAGCGCTGTGCTGTTGTCAACATGGATCAAAGACTTTTTACCAACAACTAGCGCTCTAAGATCTCCAGCTTTGAAGTAAGAAAGATGTTTAGGGACTGAGACTATCTCAATGCCATTTATAAAAGCATATGTACTGTATCCAGATTGACCACTACTTACAGCAGAAAAAGTAATGCTCAGAGTTTGATTCTCTTCTATGCTTATGTAGAACTCATTGGCAAAAGTATTCACACCAAGAGCAGCAGCCCTAAGTGAAGGGCTAAAGTTACTGAGCAAGGTAAAAGGACCAGCTTCAACACTGAATAAGTCCTTCAATCCTTTAAAGCCTTTGTATAGAGAGGGATTAAAGTGAAGACGGATAATTATCTGACCTGGATTCACTTGAAATGCGTAGGAGAATTGGGAACGAGAGAGACGTGCCGTCTTGTGGGGAACTGGATCAGCAGAACTCAGACTATGGATGAGAGTTGAGGTGGTTGAGACGCCATTCAATTGCACCAAAGAATTGGAAATTTTAAGTTGTGAATCTCCGAGCCATTGACGGCCATTGGTAGCTGCCGAAGTTCCTGCAGAGCCGCAGTTAATAGAAACATCAGCTGTGATTGTGGAGAATGTGATGATGATGAAGAAGAAGAGAAATAGGTGCCAAGCAAAAGAAAGTAGAGAGAGCTTCATGGACTGCTTTGATTTGTGTTGGTGTTTGTTAATGATGGAAAAGGATGATGAATGAATAAGAGATATGATTCAATTCACTCGATCCACGCCTACATGCTTGCTAATATTGATGAAATTTATGAAGTTGACCTGCTTTACAATTCTTCAATTTCGCATTCAGAATATTGCTTGGAAACTTCAGCAAAATGAGAATAAATTGACGACAAGGCAAAAGTTGACCGTTCCTTGCCTTATATCTAACTAGTATAGAATAATTGTGCGAAATCCCTTTATGGTTTGGTTACGTATGTTTCTAATTAGTTATTAATGACGCAGTTGTATGTTTCTTTATTTGCTTTTGGTTTTTCAGTTCATATTTTACAATGTTCATTTTTTATTTTATTGGTATTAATGTCGACTATTGATGAGTAGGATGTGGAAATATTTGATAATATATTATTTTCACATCAAATTAACCCTAAAGTGTAATTAACGAGACTCTAAATATAATTAGTTTACTATCTTGCTTCAAAAAAATATTCGATGTCCATACAAAAATAATTAAAAATCCATTGAATTTGTTGGAGAAATATAGATGATTAACGACGTGAATAATGAAAAATTTTGCTATTGAGGTACATTTTGTTTTAGAATGAGAACCTGAAACTAATACAAGGTATGTTCCAAGTTTTTCGATATAATATTTTTTATCTTTTGTTTGTAGTTGCAAATTGGTATGTTCCAAGTTTTCTTACATAATAATTATTATTATTTTATTTATGATAAATTGCTGACAAAAAATCATATGCCCAGGGGCACGGATCTTAGATCCTTGCCCCCAACCCGACCCGGCGCGTGGGGCGCTCCCACGCGCCCCTGCTGTGCGCCCACACGCCCCTGCTGTGCGTCCATGCACGCACCTGTTGTTGGTATCACACATTTGTTCTAAATGTATCACACATATACTCTTCAAGTATGTAATACCTATAGAACAAATGTGTAATACCTATAGAACAAATGTATTGATGAGAAATATTTGTAATACCTTTAGTACATGTGTGTAATACCTATATAATAATTATATAATACCTTAAAAAAAATTCAAATATATTACATATTTTGGAGTATAAGATTCTGTAATACATATAAAAAAATATTAAGAATACCTCTAGAAGACACGTGTAATACCTATAGAACAAATTACGAATACTTCATTCATATTACATATAATTGAAGAATGTGATTATGTATTTCATTTATGTATTACCGATGTAATGATTATGTACTACTTATAGAGAACATGTGTAATACCTATATAGTAATTCTGTAATACTTTAAAAATATTTCAAATAAATATCACATATTGGAGCATACAATTCTGTAATACATATAGAATGAATTACGAATACCTCTAGATGACATGTGTAATACTTATAGAACAATTTATGAATACCTCATTCATATTACATATAATTGAATAATGTGATTATGTAGATCATTTATGTAATACCTATATAATGATTATGTAATACCTATGATATACATTAGTGATACCTCATACATAACACAGTGAATTCCTTTCAATTAATCATTCCTTAATTGGAAAATTATTGCTAAAACCAATTAAAGTCCCAGTGTAATTAGCATTAGATCATATGAATTAGGGCTTGAATTATGCTTCGAGAGGAAGAGGATGGGAGGACTTAACAAGCTGCCTGATATTACTTTTCATCTACGAGGATCAAATTCAAATGCAGACTTTGTTATCAAGGTTGAGGCTCTCTTTGAGGTTATTCGTCAAACACTTGGTGTGCAATACTTTTGTTTAGCGATGCTTAGAGATAATGTGTGCATTATTGGAAGTATTCACCAAACTAACCACAGGATCATCCATGATACAAAGAAAAAAATTTATTTTTCTATCTTGAGGATTGTTCCAAGAATCCCTGAGAACAGAAGAAAGAAAGAGAAAAAAAAAAGAATGAAGAAGAAGGATACAGTGCGCAAGAAAGAAAAAAGAGAGAAGAAAATGAGAAAAAAAGAGAGAGAGAGAGAATGGAGCGGGTCATATGTGGACGGAGCGGGTTGGGGGCACGGATCCTAGGAACCATGCCCCAGGGGTATGAGAGTGCCACTCTAAATTGCTATGTTAATTTTTTCTTGGTATGATTAATTTTGTTTGTTATACCTAACAATTATTAAATAATAAGTCTTTTATTTATTTATTTTATATTTTCCTTAATATTGAGTATTATTTATTTAATATAATCTTCATAAATAGTTGAGTTAATAACAATAAAAAATTTAACATTTTGGAAAAATGAACGGAAAAAAAAGTAAAGAAAGAAATATATATATCAATTGTTGCAAAACAATAAAATTAATTGAAACGAAAAGAAAGAAAAATCATTAATAACAATAATATAAATAACTAAAAGAATCATTAATAACAAAAAAGAAACGAAAAGAAAGAAAAATCATTAATAACAATAATATAAATAACTAAATAAAAATCAATATTGAAAAAAGTAATTGAAATTAACAAAAGTAAAAAAGAAACATACATACCAACTGTTAGTATTAAAAATAATAAAATAAATAATTATATATAAAATTAACATTATAAAAAATTAATTGAAAAAAAAAAATAATACATAGTTATTAATGTAAAAAATCAGATTGAAGGAAGTGTTTGTAATTGCAAGAGACCCCACAAGAGAATTAGTCTTTTAATATAGTCAAAAAAGATATATATATCATTTTATAGCAAAAAAGTCAAAAAAATATAAAAAAACGCATGAAGAGCGCGTGCATAGCACTTCCGTTAACCTTAATGGAGTTAGGGATTTCGGGCTACATTTAGAAAACCATAAGGGGGTTTCGCTCATTTTTGAAAGCACAGTGGGATTTTACGCTGATTTTCAAACCACAAGGGGATTTCGCGCAATTATCCCTATCTCTCTCTACTTTCTTTTGCTTGGCACCTATTTCTCTTCTTCTTCATCATCATCACATTCTCCACAACCATAGCTGATGTTTCTATTAACTGCGGCTCTGTAGGAACTTCTGCAGCTACCAATGGTCGTCAATGGCTCGGAGATTCACAACTTAAAATTTCCAATTCTTTGGTGCAATTGAATGGCGTCTCAACCACCTCAACTCTCACCCATAGTCTGAGTTCTGCTGATCCAGTTCCCCACGAGACGGCACGTCTCTCTCGTGTTGGTGTTTGTTAATGATGGAAAAGGATGATGAATGAATAAGAGATATGATTCAATTCACTCGATCCACGCTTACATGCTTGCTAATATTGATGAAATTTATGAAGTTGACCTGCTTTACAATTCTTCAATTTCGCATTCAGAATATTGCTTGGAAACTTCAGCAAAATGAGAATATGGAGGGAGGGAGACAGAGAGAGGTGGCCGTTGGTGGCAGAGGATGGACGACAAGGCAAAAGTTGACCGTTCCTTGCCTTATATCTAATACTAGTATACACTAAGGTGTCGTTTGGTTTGGAGGTTGGGTTTGCCCTAGTTTGTTTAAAAATGTGATTATTTATTGTTCATTGAAGACAAAAAATGTGTTAATTTAGGTGTTTGGTTTGTTGGTTTAGGTTAGTTTGGATTTAAATTTTATGTTTGGTTTGAATGGTTATATAGTTTGTAAATTGGGATAGTTTATAAAACTTTGTTTGGTTTGTAGGTTAGTTAAGTGGAATGTGTGAAATTCTGAAACTACCCCTCATTTGTATTACTTATGCAAGAATACCAAATTTTCTTTTTTAATATTACATAATGCAATTGAATAGCTAGGTTGAAGTGAACAGTAAACTAACTTAGATATGAATTTCTTGGACAAAGTCGAGCAACGAGAAATTGGGCGAAACATAGAATGAGAAGAACCAGACATAGTTACCTAAATGGATTCGGATAAGCTCGTGTCGCAGATCGCGAAAACAATTGATGTAATTGCACTCTAGAGATAAGAAACTGTTGTTACCCTTCTTCCTATTCAAACGAGCGATTCTCCCAATTTCAAGGATATTAGTACCATTAAATTTAATCGAATATAGCTCGCTAAGCAATATTATGTCTTACAGGTATTATGTTTCTTCCTTGATATCGATCTAGTTTGCAGAATTTTGAAAGATTAGGTTGTTGTATTGTCACGAGAATTACACCACATTTTGTTTGTAATTCTATTTTTTAGATTTGGTTTCTCATGTTTATAGTTGTGTAGTATCTGCAGTGAGTTTGATGCAAGGTTGTTGTGGGTTTAAGTTTTAGACCAAGATTCGTCGCATTTCTAAAAGAGGGATGTTGATATTCTCCATGTTGTAACTGATGAGGCTAGAGAAACTGTTTAATGGGTCTAATTTGGTTTGCTTATTGTTGGGCCCCCACCAAACCGACCCGACCTAAGGTCTGGCCCAAGTGGAGACCAGACCGTCGGCCTGGGCCAGGGACTGACCCGACCAAAACCTGACCCAGGGGCCCGATCAGGGACCGAGCCGACCACGATCAAGCCGACTAGGGGCCGACCCGAACCACGACTGAGCCGACCAGGGGCCGACCCAACCAGGGAACAAGCTGGCTAGGCTCCGAGCCGGTGGGTCCCGACCTGACCAGGTGGGTCCGTGGTCATGTCCATATGACTATTAGGTTTGGCTCACATTGATCTAAGTTCGAGTATTGTAGTCGACATGCCCCAGAGGTGTCATTGCTCAATACATTTCTGAAGATACAAATGGAAGACCAAAAACCAATCTTTATAAGGAGAGCAGAAAATAGTTAGTTTATTTCAAGGAAGAGTCTTCAAGAAATGAAACAAATCAAAATCAAATCATATCCGATTTAGATAGGATTTAATCCATTTTTTTCCTTATCTGTACCCTAAAATCGGGGGATTTATTTCTTACTTTTCAAGTTTCATATCTCAGGTTTAGCCTATAAATAGGGCATCAATTATCATTCAAAGGGATCGAATTCTAGTTCCGAAATCATTGTATTCAGGCAATTAGAGAGTTCTTTTCTCTCAATTCTTATATAAAAACGTTCTGGCCGGCCACAATTGACCGACCAGAATAAGCCTAGCAAATTTACCCAAGTAGGCACCGGGTCAGTCTTTCTTTTACTTTATTTGATTTTCTAAATTCTATTCGATCTGATTCATTAAAGCCAGATCGACTTCTTTGGTGTTTGGTTAGGATTTTGTACTCTACAAAATCTGACGTCAACATTTGGCGCTAGAAGGAGAGGGCGATGACAGAACATAGCTCAAAGACTACCAACATAACAAAGGACGGTAAAGACCAGAATGTCTCATCTGGTCTCCAAAGTCAAAACCTATTACCAGAACGATTTCGTGGGGCTGAGGAAGAACTGAAAGATAAAGGTGGACTTGTTCCCCGCGGTGTCGAGCTCATTTGCCGAGCTAACCAGATAGTCTACACGTCGAGCTCATCCATCGAGCCGACCAAAGACAAAAATAAGGGAATCGCTCCCTAAGGTGTCGAGCTCATTTGCCGAGCTAACCAGATAGTCTACACGTCGAGCTCATCCATCGAGCCGACCAGAGATAAAAACAAAGGAATCGCTCCCCGAGGTGTCGAGCTCATTTGCCAAGCCGACCAGAGAATCTACACGTCAAGCTCATCCATCGAACCGACCAGAGACAAAAACAAGGGAAACGCTCCCCGAGGTGTCGAGCTCATTTGCCGAGCCGACCATAGAGTATACGTCGAGCTCATCCATCGAGCTGACCAGAGACAAAAACAAGGAAAATCGCTCATCGAGGTGTCTAGCTCATTTGTCGGGCCGACCAGAAAGTATATGTCGAGCTCATCTACTAAGTAGGCAAAATACAAGATCAAGGGACTTGCTCCCCAAGATGTTGTGCTCAATTACCAAGCCAACGAAAAAAAAAACAAGGATATTTTTCCCCATCACATCAAGCTCATTTACTGAGCCGACCAAGAAAAGGACTCCGGCCCAATCCGAGCTCATCCGCTGGGCCGAGCTCATCCGAGCTCTAAATCTGAAAGGGCTCCAGCCCAATCCGATCTCATTTGATGAGCTCGGATTCTGACTAGGGGCTCCGACCCATCCGAGCTCTGAAATCTGAATAGGGCTCCGGCCCAAACCGAGGGGCTCCAGCCCAAACCAAGGGGCTCCGACCCCACCAAGGGCTCCAGCCCAACCCGAGCTTGTCCGCCGAGCTCAGAATCTCACTAGGGGCTCCGGCCCGAACCAAGGGGCTCCGGCCCAACCCGAGCTCGTCTGCCGAGCTCGGAATCTCACTAGGGGCTCCGGCCTAACTCGAGCTCGTCCGTCGAGCTCGGAAATCTGACTACGGGCTCCGGCCCAACCCGAACTCATCTGCTGAGCTCGGACTCTGACTAGGGGCTTCGACCCTAAGCTCATCCGAGCTACAAATTATAAGAGCTCCGACCCCAAGCTCATTCGAGCTCATTCGCCAAACACGGAGCTCCGACTCTAAGGTCACTCGAGTGATTGGACAAATAAAATTGCCGATCAATTTGTTACGACTGACAATGTAAACTTAATGGAAGAACATAAATATATTTGTTCATAACCAAAAATCAGTTTGGAGGATGGTTCCTCGTAAAAAAAAAGGACCTAGGAGGCCGAGAAAAAGAAAAGGAAAAAAATAGATTCGATAACAAAACCAACATTGGCTACTGCTCCAGCACATCAACCACCTCAGCTGCCCCCTCAGATGACTCGATCTCAGATTCAGACATAATTTAAATAAAGTTAAAGAAAAAAGAAGAAAATTACCCAAGGTATTTCTGCTCGGAAGTATCTGGCAGGTAAATTCTGCAGGGTTAATTTTCACAAGGTTTCTGAGTTTGCAAAAGAAGAAGTGAAGAAATGACTTCCGAGCACCAGTACTTTGCCAAGAATCTTCCGAGCACCAAGACTTTGCCAGATGGTGCCACGTGTCATCCAACCCAACCAATATGAGAATCTGACATCATCACTCAAGCTAAGGTCGGTTTGTAGGGGCTGATTGAGTTAGGCCCCGGCCAGAATGATTTCTAGCCACGGCCTAAGGGGCTAATGTTGGGCCCCCACCAAACCGACCCGACCTAAGGTCCGGCCCAAATGGAGACCAGATCGCCGGCCTGGGCCAGGGACCGACCCGACCAGAACCTGACCCAGGGGCCCGATCAGGGACCGAGCTGACCACGATCAGGCCAACCAGGGACTGACTCGAACCACGACCGAGCCGACCAGGGGCAGACCCGACCAGAGAACAAGCTGGCTAGGCTCCGAGCCGGTGGGTCCCGACCCGACCAGGTGGGTCCGTGGTCATGTCCATATGACTATTAGGTTTGGCTCACATTGATCTAAGTTCGAGTATTGTAGTCGACATGGCCTAGAGGTGTCATTGCTCAATACATTTCTGGAGATACAAATGGAAGACCAAAAACCAATCTTTATAAGGAGAGCAGAAAATAGTTAGTTTATTTCAATGAAGAGTCTTCAAGAAAGGAAACAAATCAAAATCAAATCATATCCGATTTAGATAGGATTTAATCCGTTTTTTTCCTTATCTGTACCCTAAAATCGGGGGATTTATTTCTTACTTTCCAAGTTTCATATCTCAGGTCTAGCCTATAAATAGGGCCTCAATTATCATTCAAAGGGATCGAATTCTAGTTCCGAATCATTGTATTCAAGCAATTAGAGAGTTCTTTTCTCTCAATTCTTATATAAAACGTTTTGGTCGGTCACAATTGATCGACCAGAATAAGCCTAGCAAATTTGCCCAAGTAGGCACCGGGTCAGTCTTTCTTTTACTTTATTTGATTTTCTAAATTCTATTCGATCCGATTCATTAAAGCCGGATCGACTTCTTTGGTGTTAGGCTAAGATTTTATACTTTACAAAATCTGACGTCAACACTTATGACACTAAATATGCTAATTAAAATAATGTGTTTCCGATGCATAATGTGTTTTGTAGTACGTACTCATACAAAAGTGGAATGTCTAGATATGAGATTAGCCATGATGAAATGGACTGTTGTCGACATGCGATTCCGATGTATATCCAAACATCTAAGACAAAAAAAATCCGATGTGTCGTTTCATGACTTGTCCTCTTCGAGGGGTTAGTTATCTCACACGAATGATTTTCCATTTGTGATCAAATTGTTGTGTTTACTGACTAAAGGTTGTAGATATTTTGTAATGAAAATTTGAGTATTGTTGTGACTTTCAGAAAGAAGGGTGCAAGATATTCATTTGGGTTGAGCCGCAACTTGAGGGTCGTGCTAGAAATGTGGCTCTTGAATGCATCGATAAGATTGATCAATTGAAGGCCGATCTTGCCATAAAAAAGACATGGAAGCAAAATATAAGAAACTTATAAGAACCATATGCATTGTGTGTTTGTTAGTAATTTTTGCATTTATGTGGTTGTTGCAGAAGTCAACATCACGTCGAAATGTTAGTGGAAATTGTAGGTTATCATGATGAAGTCCCTCTAGTTGAGCACCCGATGTCTTGTTTAATTATCAATGTAGTTGTATCGTGGAAACTGTTATGATATTGTACTTGTAGTTTGCGAATTTTACAACATGACTTACAATTTGACAGATTTCAAACATGAGCTACTTGTGTAATTAAAGTCAGTTCTTCCTTGTAGGGTTCCTTTGCAAGGGAATTACATATATGTCTTTGATTTTATGTGTTTTTATTTTGCAGATGACATATTCCATATGTTGTGGTCTAATTTGAAGACCTAACATGTTTTTCTAAAGTGATTAAATTGTTGCATACATTGTACTACTAAAAGATAGGGTGTTATATGCATTGTGCTTTGACTGAAAAGAGCATCTTAGTCTTGTTGCACATCTGTTTCCATAATATTTAATGATATAGAGCAGGGATGTAGGGTGGAGTCCTACGAATTAACGAAGTTCACGTCTACATACAAAACATGGCATGTTCCCAACAAAGTGTTAAACCTGGACATGTCATTGTAAACCAAAACATTGCTACTTCAACACATTAAGAGACTTCGACCTACAAATAAAGCATCCAACACTTCATACCTTACAATGTAAAAAGATACAACCCTACATAGATAAGCAAAATCCCAAGTACAATGGTATCTAGAGTGTTGATAATCTACTTGGGTGGATGATCTGGGTCCTCGCTATATGCAAACACCGATCCCAATCATCCACCGCGTCTGCATCGAACGGCTCCTTCTTTATGATAATCGGCGTTTGCGACGATGACCATACATCACCAAACAACACCTCACCGGGTTGGTGCCCTTCAATGATCAACGACCATGCATCATAGTTTGGGAATCCATATTCCCTGAACAACCTTTGCATCACGTTCTCCTACATGTCAAAAATGTATAGTGAGTAAAACATTTATACGATTTGTCTAGTATAAAGATAACCATAATATTAAGATTTGGTATTTTTTTTTATTATACATCAATGATGAAAGAATTCTATAAATTGAGCACTTCGAAAATTGCTATTGACCCTCTAAACATTTCAAGAGGAAACAACAATACCTTGCAATTGACCTGCCAATACTCAACATTGACCACGATCTGGTTCATGTTCTGATTATACTTCACTCCCATGGTTGTGTTCACGTAGTTGATGAACTCTTTGTACAACCTAATATTTTGTGCAACGAACATCTTCACATGGTAGGGATAGAAGAGCTCATCCCCTGTTTCAGCCTTCATTTTATTAGCTAGTTCAGTTAACACGCATACAAGAGTCATTGGGTCGGATACATTGCGTTTGACGCACCTATCCTTAAGGCGTGAAATGAGCTCATCTACTTGTTCGTAACTGAAATCTCTGTAGAAGCAGTCGAGCTGTGGGTTGCGCTTAGGCTTCTTCCTGCAAAACATATTGTGTTTCTTTGATGATTGTCTGAGTCAATTGTTCAATGCATCATGTCATAAGTGATGTGTATAGTGATGATTAACATGCAAACTTAGTTGCTATCTAGAAGCACAAATGACATATTTAATGTGGAAATGATAAAATGATGAGTAGAGCCCCACATAGATGAACACAGTTTGATAGCAGTGCATTACATCAAAATTGGAAAAGTAATTTTAGCAATGGAATTACATTTTTTCAGTTTGGTATAATTGAACTTGTTTTTTTGTCATTAAGTTTTTAATGCCTTATGTCTTCAATACATGCAGAAAGTCGGAATATTTTTAGTTTCCACTACATATGTATTGACACGAAGAAACAAATGAATTGGGCTAATGATCAAAAAACAAAGTTAACTTGGACAAGCACATGGGTGACAACACAGATATAAGAGATTAGAAAACAAACTTGGTCGATGCTCCAATTAAGACAACTAATAAGTGTCATTTAATGTTACACCCATTAACTACCTTTTGATATTGAGGTCAAAGTCTATACTAATTGTGAATGGGACCCACCTCTCATTTAATTTGGTGTCAATTCTAATGAATACAAGTCACATATTTCATCAACTCAATCCAGTGCATTTAATGGTATTAGATGAAATTTCAACTCTTGCTAGTATAAAAGGAAGGTGTATGAGAGTTCAGAGCACTAAGTTTGGGCATAGCAAACGGATTGAAAGTAGAAAAAAACCATGTTGGGGAAAGAATTGTGTCTGAAGCAGGAGGACTACCTCTACGGGTTAGAATGAGATGTTAACGTTGTGTCTCTTTTCATTAAAGTGTTAGCAGACCAGGCTAGGATGAGGAAATTCAACCCCAAGGTAACAACCGTCATGCAATACATATTGCTCAATACTCCGTGAACAAGTTTTTCAATAAAAATCTTGAGTTGAAAGATTGTGTGAAACAAGTGCGCTTGCTTCGTCAGAGGCATTCAACGTTTTCTACCATCATGCTTCGTGATAACGTTGGTTGGTCCCTTGAGGAAAACTCCATTGACTGCATGCCCAAGACGTGGGATGAGATAGTCAAAGTATGTATATTTCAGTCCTATCTTGTATGAGGCAAATTTGGCCTCTTGTTAGATACAAGTTATGTCCTATCTTCAGTCATTACAATCATTGTGTTCATAACATTAATTTTTTGACATGACCCAGGCAGATCCGTTTACATGTGCGTACACGAGATGTGGTGACCCACATTGGGATGACCTCAAAGCTATTTCGGTGATCCCGCTATTCACCCTCCGCCCATACCTTGTGCTGCCGCCGCTCCTAGTGTGATTATGATCTCAGACGACCAACCCCCAACAATTTTGAATATGAAATTCACCCCTTTGAATGAGGTTATTGAGATCTCTAGTGACAGGTCTGGAAGTTTTTCCACCAACTTTTGGAATGAGTTGGGTCCCGTTGGGAACTCTTCCTCTAACGATGATTCATTTCGCTCACCATCTCTTAGGACGAAGATGAGCTTATCCAATCCTCCAAAAAGGGCTATAGGGAAAAGAAAGAACATTGTCGATGGAATGTGTGTGAACTTGTACGGGGCCTCGTACCTCTCTTTTTCGGTTCCTACCACGCCGAATTCAAAGAAGTGAGGTCAAATGACTGAAGTGGTTGGGAGTGTTTCTACTGATGGATATGTGTTGTTATACATGATGCCTAGACTATTATGTTATCTTTGTTATCTAGGTTTTTTTTGGAACTTTTTTATGTTGTTGTTCCTGTTAATTTGACCTCATTTTATTCCATTTATGGTCTTGCACTCCAGATTGATGTACACATGAAACAAAAATATTTTGAATATTTTGTATTGCTATGGGGTGTGGTGTGAATTAATTGTAGTTTTGAATATTAATTATTTTGAATTAATATTTTCAGTTTCCACTTATGTCCAAGGCTTATTTTCATCCTATGTTTACAAGATGGGGTTATTTAAACAGATTAAGATTTGAATGTTATGACACTTTTGGAACTTTCAAGAAATCCACCATGTTTGGTTTTCTAGTCTATGTTGTGTGTCGTTGAATTAATTTTTACATCATTTGCACGGCTAACCCAATGTTATGAAGCATATTTATGTATGTGTCATACTAAAAGTTGATCTACTTGTTTGTTATTGAAAGGGTGCAAACTTGCTTATCAATAAAAAAATGATACATACAGGGAACAATTAATTTGAGTGATGGAAATAGACCCATGAGAAAACTACATACACAAATTTGTTATCCGGGGATGTAGAATGTCAAAAGATAACAATTGTGGATTTCACCGGTTTTGCAAAAGAATGGGGAGTGGATTCAAAGGCTATTGGCAAAAGGTCGGACACAAATACTTCTAGCAAGCTTTCACATTTAGGATAACTTTCTTAATTACACAAAATATGCCCGCTGCAGGGAAACATGTTATAAGTAGTTGCACCCTCCCTCAAAAGTTAACGTATAATACTACGCACTTTCCACTTTCAACATGATGTCATCCACCAACATGACCCTAGCATCGTCTAATATGCTATAAAAGAAGTCCAAATCAATAGGATTGTTGCACAAGTACCTTGCAACATGCACCATCGCCTTCAAGTTGGGGAACATGAAGCTTTCTAGCATATCGTACACATTGTCGTGTTTCGTACTCGGTTTCATCTCCTTTTTACCATGTTTGGCGATATCACCAATGTCTCGTGCAATCTCCCTCATGTTTTCTTCATTCCGATCGTAATAGCTACTGATCTTGGTGATGAAATAATCACGCTCCATCGGATCATTCATTTTAGCATCTTCGTAATGTGTGCACTTTGATCATGTAGAGCTCTCAGCTCGGGTCCTTGTGTTTAAATTGGTGGATGACACTTCATTCATGTTACACTGGGGTATTAACGAGTTGACAATAGGTTCATTTGTGGAGGTGTTCAACAAATCATTAATGGCATCAGCGAATCCCGTGGCAATCTCTCCGGTTACCCGGTCCTTGCCAAATATCTTCTGCCAATCCTTATAGAAAGGCCACGTCTTGAAGCGCATTGTGCGAGCGTTAGGATCAATCTGCGAGGATAATGCATCAAGATGTGATACGTTTGTTAGAAACATCAGGCAAAAATATAAATGCACATTGTCTTCATACCTTGATAAAATCCTCTCAGACATCATCCTCCACATCGATCTTGTGGTTCCCATCCAGACCGATACCACTCTTTGAATGCATTAACGTGAGTGATGCATAACTTCGCTTCCAATTGTGGATTTTGCTGGATATGTGGGGCTCTACCTTCAAATTTGTGCAGGGGCAACGTTGGCGAATTGCCTACTCCAACAAGTTTAAGTAGCCTGTCTTAAACCCATTGTCAGACTTGTAACCTTTGGCAACCAAGTCTTTCAATGCATGACAGAGTTGTTCCTCATGCAAACTCCAAGTTCTTCTAGGGTAACTTTTTTCTTTTTTTGAACTTTAACAATGTCCTCTATGACTAGGTTCTTGTGAGAGGAATACAACTTAACATAAAAACAAATTAGTTGAAGTGAATTTTGAATGAGTGCAGCATATTGTGATTGATCTATTGCAAACTTATAGGATATGTGCAATAACAAGACTTAACCACAATGTAACAACCTTATGTTTTGGAAAACAAAATATAACATGAATTGGAGAAGATAACAACCTGTTTTCCACATTTAAATACATTAGTTAAATATGATTTACAACTACATCAGTGGACACTTCCAGAAAATATGGAACCTAAAACATTAATCTTGGACTTCATTAAGAAACACGAAATAATAGGTGCACATTAACTACAGAGTACAATACATATAGGACACAAATCCGTGATCATGGGGGACCCTAGACACTTGAGTTCCTATCATTCCACATTTGCATGGCAATATTGTCTCTCCAAGTAGTCCATTCTTGAGAGGTCTCGACTTGGTTAATGTAATTAATCTGTGGGTTCGGTTCATCTTGTCCTTGAGGGGAAAGGTCTGACACCTCACTCTCTAATGGATCTTCGGATGCGTTAATGCGGATGAAATTATGAAGTAGACAACAAGCCAAAATGATGTGGTTTTGGGTCCTGATTGGGTAGTACGAGTGACTCCTAAGAATACCCCAGCATGCCTTAAGTATGCCAAAAGAACGCTCAATGACATTTCTGGCCCTAGCGTGCAATAAGTTAAAGAATTCTTGGGGGTTTGCGGGTTTTGGGAGACATGGTTCCACTCTTGCAGATGATACCTAACTCCCCTATATATGGTGCGAGAAATCCTTGACCATTTGTGTAACCTCCGTCACACAAATAAAAATTTCCTGTCATACACCACGAAGAAGAAGGTATGCATTAGCTCTTCCAATTAAGCTACATATCTTTTAATTTATATAAGAAACTGATATATGTAGTGAAGACTTGGAAGGGACAATTGGGTTGCAGGGTATTCATTGAAGTGGAAATTGGCTAGGAGATTACCATTAGGGACTTTCAGACCATTCGGTCAGGTGATGTCATCTCGCAACACCCTCCTATCCGCAGCAGATCCCTCCCATCCGGATAATACGTATACGTAGTTCATGTTGCGATCACAAACTGCGAGCACATTAACAGAAACATTTCCCTTACGATTACGATATCTTGGCTTATCACGGAGAGGGACTTTCACAAGTACGTATGTGTCATCTAATGCACCTAGGCAGCCCTACATTCATAACAGAAAATTCAATGTGGGTTTATGTTCAGACCCACTCCCAGGTTGAAGGCACATAAACATGATAAGAGAGTGAAATCTAAAGTGTGTGATCCATACTCACATAGAAATATTTCCAGCGATCGGTCGGTTCATCGAGATCTACCGATCTTGGTTGCACAAGGAGAATGTTATGAAGCCGTAGCAAAGATACAAGGACGAAGTTGAAGTGTTTACTTATTGTGTACCCACTACGAGTAAAATCATCTTTGACAACTCGGTTTTTTTTGTGATGAGAAAGAATTGTCAGGAAGATACACACTTGTTCAGATATTGAGAGGTGACAAGTGGGTTGAAGACCACCAAGATGTTCTAACAGGTAACATAGACGAGAAAAGGTATCACGAGACATGCGAAGGTGGTTAATACATGTATCATCATTGTCGGTGGTCAAACTACGAACGTGTTCCAATTGACGGGTGACTCTATTACGCAGATTGTACCTTCTTGTTCTTATGGACAAATTATAATGCCTCATATTTGTTCGGTAAAACCTCACATAGGCGTAAGACACAAGAACTAAAAATGATCTCATTGAAGCATTAATTGCTTGAACAGCATGAAATGCGGCCACAAGATCATCTACCTCGTCCAACGACATGTCTATGATAAAACAAACATTATGTGTTTCTTATTAGAAATCTTTTATTTGTAGCAACAGTTTGTAATTGTTCTATCTACTAGTTACTTATTTTGCGTAGGATTATGTTATAATTTGTGTTATATATTCTGGTCTTTCGTTATGTTACTATTATTAAATTGGCATAGAGTTTTTTGGGATTAAAGGCACACATTTGTTACAAATGAAATTGGAAGTTATTGTGGGTAGACTTTTCAAAACTTTTCCGAATTTAAGATAATCTACAAGGTTGGGGCTTCATTTCAAATAGGCAGAGATATTGGAATATAGCAGAGAATTTTTCAGACATAGGTCTAAGAAAAGATCATTTTCATGTTATCTATATATACTAGCTATTTCACAGTTATTCAGACATTTCCACGCAACTCAAACACAAGCATGAACAAGTCTCATATTTATAGACGTCAAGTTTTTCAAATTTACATTCCTACAAATATTTATGTAAAATGCCAAGTAGAACAACAAAGCATCTAGTGAGGATCTCCTAAACTATTACCAAATTATTATTATAATCATCGATTTAACTGTAATATATATGATATATTAAACATAATCATCCAATTAGGATCTCCTACACTAATTGTCATCAATCATTGCAACAAACACATATTGTTGCGTACAAATGTCAAGTAACCACGTGCATCCTAGTAGACTACAACACGTTGTACCCAAGTCATTCAATAACTAGGATTTGAAGGTTCAATGACATCATGTCTAATATATATTTTATCACCGTGCGCCAAAAAACAACATAGAGCATACCTGAATTAAAGCTGGTGGGTGACACTTGTTTGTTCACCGTAGACAATAGTATGTACTTCAGGAGGAATCCTTCAAAACTGCAAGAGTGTTCAATATTAGCACATCACTTCGAATTTGTGTATGTAAACATTGCAAACAAATTATAAGGAGGCCAACCACTATTACTTACCAAAACACGAAACTGGTAATCCTCATTAGTACTCATATTTCAACGTATCCAACGATGCAAACCTCAACCATTCCATTGTTTAAGACCCCAACATAAAATGACAAAGTTGCAGGAAATGTATAAAAATTAGTTCATGAAACAAACACACAACACATTCTAAAGTCACTGTGAATAGCAGATTGATGATTTTAGACAAATATGTCACTTATCAAAGCATCATTTTTCACTACAACAATGCATTCTGGACCCAAAATAGAAAACTAATAACCTTCATTTATTCAACCAAACGATGAAAAAAAACTGAGAGAGAGATGGAACTCATAGTTATGAAAAGGAACAAGTAGACAACACAGTTTCGCTTCACCATTTCCGAATCAATGTAAACTTCCCCAAATCAATAACACATTTTAAACCTAAACAATAACTACGAGTCTGGGATGAATTTCAAGAAATCCTCATGGAGCAATATATAGTTTTCAAGCCCAAAATTGTTTAACAAACTCAAACTGCACAGTATTTGTAGGGCCACTACAAATGAGGATATCTAACTTACCGAATGGACTGCCTCGTACTTGCAGGTTGATGCGGTTTAGGGAGCACTTCAAACCTGGACAAAGTTGCGACCTTTTTCTTCAACCACGCCTAATTTCCTTGCTAACACTGGTGAAGATAACAGAAAGAAGAAGTTATCGAAATGTAAGAATAGCAGGTTGGATGAGCGTTGGGAAGTATGGTGGTACCGGAAATTTCGATCGACGATTGGGAAGATGAAGCTTTTGCTACGGCTTAGCCGCTTGAGGGAGATGATGATTTGGGGTTAGGGTTTAAGTTCAATCGAAATCCCCAATTTCAAAGAAGTAATGACAGATTAGTAATATCTTGATGATGTGGGGGTGTTATGGACTTTTCGAAGTGAACAGTGGGGGTATTTTTGGAAAATCACGTAATGTTACTATTCATGCTGGAACATGGGTTTCGAAACCCACCTTTGTTTTGGGTTTACAATACACCTTCCAAGCCCACTTAAACCCAATCTAATATCCGGGCCGAAATCTAAAACAGGGCTTCAAACATTTAAACCAAACATGAGTTTGGGCTGGGTAAAAACTCTAAACCAGTCCAAACCTATAAACCAAACGAGGCCTAAAATAATAACCAGGATTAATATCAGATTTGGCCCCCGAAACTAGGATTATTTTAAATTTGGACCCGAATGTACTAAATTATAAGAATTTCTCACCCCCAATCGATTATCACTCTAATTATTGTCCCCCAAATCATAAGTCTTCCAAATTTCTCTTCTATCTTAGCATTTGTCCTAAAAAAATTCAAGTTTTTTCTACCGATTTGAGGCATAGTCAAAGTATCCATGACAAGAAGAAGAAAAAGCGCCTCCTCTTAATATTGGTTGCGTTCTTTGGATGGGCTTCTGCTACTCAGCTGGTTCTTCAGGGTTGACACAATGTAATTAACTGGTTTATGAAGTCAAGAATCTAGTTCAATTATTGATAACCTTTATGGGCTTCATCCTTAGCACCCCGCTTTGAGCACATCTATTTTAGAGCCATTATTTTCTCCATTGTCCTAATTCTGAGAATCTTGTTCAAATCTTCTGCTGCTTTTGGTGGTGACTGTTTTTTGGATGTATTAAGTTAGGTTTGATCAATCTTTCCATGTTATATGATCAAACATGACTAACATCATAGACTGAAATTTTTTGCAGCTATATTCATTGCTACTGTGGGTTATGGTGTATGTGGCAGCGTATAGCCAAAAGGTTATGATGAAAGCTCATGGGGGAGACCACAATTATGTGCAGCATGCACTTAACCTCTTCGCTGACTTTCCTACTTTTTTTTTTTTTCACATGAGTATGTCTCCCATTTGTTAAGTCTTAGTTAAACTAATTAGTATTGATTTTGTGTGTTTTGACAATTTATCAAAGAAATTCAGAAATTGAGAAGGTGAATTTCCACTCTAACCATGTGAGACTAAGTAAAGAATTGTAAAGGTCAGGTGTTAAACTGTGAATGTGTATTCATCTTTCGGATTTTGGTATCATACTATGAAGTCGTAAACTGATGTATAATCTTCTTCTCTCTCTCTCTCTCTCTCAACCCATACTGCATTACTGCTTTCCATTTGCTGTAGTGAATGTTTTCATTTATTGAATTTTGGACAAGTTCATGACATTCAACTTGTGAATGTTCTCCACTCTGATCAATGGAGTGAGTTGAAATTGGAGGGTAAATAAAGAAGAAGCAAAAGAAAATGAGTGAAATGCTATAAAAATTCATGTTTGAGAGCCAAAATTGAAAATTGGTGGTTCGGGCGAGTTTTATGGGGTTGGGTAGTTAACTTCCGTCCGTTTGGATGGAATTTTAACGGCAAGGACCAACGTTAATCACTTTTACTTAACTTGTGGACTACTATGATAACTTGATACATTCGTGTACCAAATCTGAAATAACCCCTAGTTTCGGATACCAAACTTGATATTAACCCTAATAACCATTAAAGTACACATGTCACTCTCTCATTCAATTGGTTTCCCTCCGAAACCACAATTAAATTACATTAATTAAGTTTAATTTATATCATTAATGCTAAATTAAATACATTATTAACTATTAAATTATTAATTTTCAATCAATATATAATCAATATTAACTTATTTTCTTAATGTCGAAATAGAAAAAAATGCTATTTATTATTTATTCATTAATGTTGTTTCACTTATTACATATCAAAATAAAATTAAAATATTTTTGAAACAAATCAAATTAGAGAAGATCAAATTTTAAGTGTATTCACGATTTTATCTTAAGTGCAAATACAATATCAACTATTTTAAATGCATATAATAAATTCAATGAATATAAAAATTAAAGATTGGAAAATATATATTTCATACATATATCATGAATAAGAAAATTGACAAAAACTTTTGTGCACCTAGTGCACGGACCCTAGATCCATGCACTCGGGTCGGATCGACCCGCCACGCGTCTGCACACGCCTCTAGGTTGCAAACAAAATTTACCCAAATATGCTCCCAGGTGCTTGACTTTTATATTATGTTAAATATACATTTTAGTAGTGTTAGTCATATCTTCTAGTTATGTTAGACATACATTTTGTAAGGTTAGCTGTACCTTATCATTTTTTTTAGACAAACATATTAATACCTTGCATACCTTTTTAGTTATATTAGACATATCTTTAGTTATGTTAGTCATATCTTTTAATTATGTTAGTTGTACATTTATATATATTACATAAATGTATGTTTATGCATGCTGATATAAATGTATAAATAATCTCACATAAATGCATGAGTATATCACATAAATGTAAATATCTACAATTTGTGCCGAAATTAGGGTTTAGGGTTAAAGTATTACATAAATGTATGATATTTGTATATAAAGGTATGACTAATATAACATAAATGTATGATTAACATAGTATGAAGACCAGCGAATTTTTTTATTAAAGTTAAAGTATTGCACTAAGGGTATGAAATCTGGACATAAGTGTATCACTAATATAACATAAATGTATGACTAATATAATATAAATGTATGACTAACATAACATAAATGTCAAGGTAAAAAAAAAACAAAAACACTGATCCGGATCGGATTCGGCTCAACCCGACTCGAATGCATGGATCTAAGATCCATGCACCAATTGCACAAGAGAGTGACTCAAGAAAATTATGTATAAAATTGACAATACAAATATTTTTTAGGTCATGTGATTATGAAGATATTTTTTAAAGAAAAATTAACCTTAATAAATTCAAGAAAAAAAATGTATTGTTTGCTAACATTAATATATAAAATAAAATACCAATAAAAATATGGTGTTAGTTTAGGGTAATACATATTTATAAAAAAAACTCTAAATATATTGTATTTTATGTCTTATTATTATATGAATTTCAATTCTAATTTAATTAAAATATAACACATAGTTAAAGTATATATATATATATATATAATGGTAAAAAGATCATAAAATCATTAAGTTAAAATATTATTCGAAAGGAAAAAAATATTTTGATTATCATATATATTCTCTAAGTTATTATATCTTTTACTCAAAAATGTTTTTTTCTTTCCAAATAATATTTTAACATTTTATTAATGATTTTATGATCTTTTTTTACCAAAGTTTGTAATATATAAATATATACACTTTTAACTATATGTTATATTTTAGTTAAATTAGAATTGAAATCCCTATATACCCTTCTTGAAAATATTTATTTTTAAAAATCTCGTGTATTACATGGGTTTGTGTGAAATGTTTAAAATGTTTGTAGAACTCTTAATATGTTCATCATTTATAATATGTAATGATCTCATCTACTTAAATTTTAGAAAATGAAATGATAGATATATTAGATATCTGACACATTAGTTGTGGAACGAATTCTTCTCAAGCAAATATAATAATTAATAAAATTTGCCAATTAGAGGTAGTTTGGTACAATATATACTATTGACATTTTCATACTATATCGAAATTTTTGATATACACAAATGCATAATGTTGTTGTAATGGAAATTTTGGTATGAAATATGGTTCATACCATGTTATAACAGAATTTTGATATACCGAAATTACCTTTATTTTGCGGTTGAGAATATTAATTTTTTTAGTGTATTAATTGAGAAAATATATTTTTAATATGAGTATTAATTTATTAATAGGGAATACATACATATATTTAAAATTAATATTAACATTTTATTCCGAAATATAAAAAATTAATTGTCATACCATGTTGTATTGAAAATTTTGGTACAATATCAAATACCAAAATTTTGATTTACCAAAAATTACGATGTTTTTGACAGAGTATAATAATTGTGATATTATAGAAATTTTTGATATATATATATATTAGTTTTAGATCACGTGTGTTGCACGTGGAGATCAATTCAAACTAAAGAAAGAAATATACAAATCTTTTATATATAACATTTTTATATTAGAGTTCCAATTAATTATAATAGAATTCTATAGGATTTTGAATTAGAATTCTAATATAAAATTATTTAAAAACCCTAAATTACTATTATAACCTTAAATTACTAATATAATCTTAAGTAATAATCTTTGACAAAGATACATTCGTCAATCCATATTTTCTAAGAAACATTCACACTTTTATATGGATTATAGATAATAGATATATGAAGTCTTGATTACTTGTTCGTAGTTTCTTTTCTCATTCTTTTCTGTTTTAATCTTCCATTCATGCCTTCTACCAAGTACACAATATTAAACCAAAATATATGTATTGATGGAATTTTATACTAACTACATTATACATCATTCTTTATCATTGACACTCTCTCTCCAGTGTGTGTCAAATATCAAATGTTGCATCACTATAAACTCCATTCAATCATCGACTCGTTAATATTGTCTGGGAGTTGGTGGCCATGGCTCTTGTGGCTCCATCAGTAGCTCATCTCCTTCCAACATTTCAATCACACGACTCATCTCCGGTCGGTTATCTGGCTGTTCTTGCCTGCACAACAGACCAACTTGAATGCATCTTTCTGCTTCATCCATCAGAAATGCACCTTTCAACGAATCATCCACAAGATTTAGTGCTTTCCCTTCACTCCACAGCTTCCATGCCTTAAAGTTCCATTTTAGGGTTGTAAGAGAAAATGTACTAAGTATTATCTCATTATGAATGGTGTGATTTATGTACTTAATTTTCTTACTTACATACTGAGGGAGGGACAACATGAGCTCCGAATAAGATGCATTTTTTCGTCTCCTTCCACTCACCAACTCCAAGATTATCATTCCAAAGCTGTAAACGTCGCATTTAAGAGATATTCTCCCTTGCTGTAAATATTCTGGAGGCATATCAGAGCTTCCAAAACCACAAATAACAAGATTAATCAGTTTGGATGGCCTAACAATATATATTGGAAAAGGGAATGAATCAGACTTACTAGTTTGCAAGTGTGACAGATATCGGTTCAGATTGAAGTTCTAACATAGTCCTAGCAGTGCCAAACACTGATATTTTGGGATTCATCTCACCGTCCAGTAAAATGTTGCTCGATTTCAGGGCAGTAAAAATGACTCCCAGTCCAGAATCTTGATGAAGATATACAAGTCCTCGAGCAATCCCCATTATGATTTTGAAGCGTTGTTGCCAGTGTAGATAGTAACTTTGAGATTCTTTTGTCACCAAAAATCAGTTCATTTTACGATCAACACAATAAAACAAGTAAATTAAATGATGTAACCTATATAAGTATAGATTGTAAGCACCAACCTAATAAATTATCTAGACTTGTGTTTTCCATGAACTCATGAACAAGCAATTTTTCTTCCTTGTGTGCGCAATATCCTAGTACTTTGACGATATTTTGATGCTGAATATTGGGAAGCAAACCAATCTGATTTTTGAAATCCTTTAGGCCTTGTTTGGAAATGTTTGAAAGTATTTTCACTGCAACTACCTCTCCTGCAGGTAACACAGCCTATACAAATAACTTCATCAGATGGGAACTAAAAGAGGTATAATGAATTGTAATTTGTGTAGTCTTGAAAGAACTCAATAAGTTACCTTATAAAGGCTACCAAATCCGCCACGTCCAACCATATTCGAAGTGGAGAAATAATTTGTGGCAACTGCAATCTTGTTCCAATCAAACTTTGGCAATTTTATCTTTGCCCTCTCTGCATTCTCAGACAGTTTGTGCATATAAGCAAAAAAAAAAAAACAATCATAAGATTATGTAACATTATTCTGCTTCTATATGGTTGTACCTGATAATGACACTTCATTTTTCTTGGATGCTTTGACTCTGTTCCAAAATGGAAAAACGCTTGATGGCTTGTTTGTTGTGGATGTATGCTTGGTGCTAACCTTGTTGCTGTCAGTAATTTGTTCGTTTGGAGGAAGTGTGAGATTATGTATATCTGTAGTTGTCATAGCTGGCTGTGCTGTTGCAGATACCTCAATTCCATCATTACAAGTTGAAGGACATATGGTATGATCAGAAATACTTGCTATCTCTTTTATGATGAAATTTTTGTTATTGTTGTTTTGTTGCTCAAGTGCATCGTTAAGTTGTAGTACAATTTGAGACATTGTTGGCCGATTCTTTGGTTCATCATGCAAGCATCTTACAGCAACCCCAACAAATGTGTTGAGGCTGTTTGGTGAAATTTCGTCTCTCAGACTCGAAGCTACAATCTGATGAACTTCTCCTTTATTGATCATATATCGAGCCCACTTGGTCAGTATCTGCTCATCCTCTACAGCTTTTATGTCCACTGCTGGTCTCCCACATAATACTTCCAACAACACAACCCCAAAAGCATATGTGTCGGTTTTCCTTGATAGCTTGCAAGTGAGGAAATAATGTGGGTCTAAGTACCCATTTGTGCCCTTTACTTTTGTGCTAAGTTCTTGGCTTTGTGAATTGTTTATGTCTTCATGTTTTGCCAATCCAAAATCTGAAACTTTAGCTATGAAGGTTTCATCGAGCAGGATGTTTGAAGCCTTGACATCACGATGTATGACTCTGTGGTCAGTGTGAAGATAGGCTAGACCTTGAGCAGCTCCAATGCAAATATTTAAGCGTTGCTTCCAAGTGAGAGAAGAAGAATTGCTGTTGTGCCTTGCAAGTTTGTAGAGATGGTCAGACAGTGTTCCACGAGGCATGTACTCGTAAACAAGAATCATTTCTCCACGCTCCGAGCAGTAGCCAATTAGAGGGACGAGATTGGGATGTCGAAGCTCAGAAAGAGTTTCAATCTCCGTGAGAAACTCGTGTGCCCCTTGCTTTGAATCCGATTTTAACCTCTTTATAGCAACAGTCCTTTTCCCTTTATCAATGAGGCCTTTGTAGACTTTACCAAATCCACCCCTTCCAATGAAAAGTCCATCACTGAAATTTCTAGTTGCCAATTGGATCTCAGCTAGTGAAAAACAGCGACAGAGTCTTGCAGCCCTGGATGAAGGCTTGTTTTCCTCATGAATGCTGCTATCTTCCCAAGTTTCTCGCAGCTTATGAACAACGATATTCAATAGTGATAATATAGCTATTGCAACAGTTGCAGTTGCATATCTATGACCAAGAATGGACAGTGAAATTCGAATGGTCCTTGATGGTGAATCGTGTGGTGGAGGCAGGGGATTCGGACTGGCTAGACTATTGTCAGGATTGCTCAACTTAAGAATCTCAAATCCAGCAACAATTCCATGTCCATCTATAAGTTCATCATATGACTCAAGGCGTATCAAGAGATCACGTTTACCATCCTTTTTGAGCCCTCTCATCATCACCATGTAGTCCCTATACAACACAATGCCATCATCCATTGCTTTCAATATGTCCATATTGGTGTGAGCTATCATTTCATTGATGAGGATTTTAAATATTAGACCACCACTGCTTGCAATCTTGAGCCCCAGTTTCGAGAAATGAATCCTGATCAAGTACCTGAATCCCACCTCCACCGGTATCTTCCATGTATCATGTCTTGTCTTGTCTACTTTTTGTGTTGGAAACAGGTCATCAAAATCTCCAAGAGATGATACGAAATCCTGTTTAATACTTATTTGTTGGATTATCTCGAGAGCATTCTTGTTATCAATATAGATCAAAGACTTGTCACCCACCACTTGGACTCCAATATCTCCACCTTTGAAGTAAGAAAGATGCATAGGGACTGATATAATCTCAATGCCATTTATAAAAGCGTAAGTATCTAGCGCTTGAGTAGTTTCAGGAGAGAAAACAATTTTGAGTAGTTGATTTTCATGTAAATTCAAACAGAATTCCTTTGTAAAAGTATTCACACCGAGAGCATCAGCAGTAAGTGAAGCACTGAAATTACTGAGCAAGGTAAAAGAATTGGCTTCAACACTGAATAAGTCCTTCAACTCTTTAAAGCCTTTGTATAAAGAAGGATTAAAGTGAAGTTGGATAATAATCTGACCTGGATGAACTTGAAATGCATAGAAAAATTGGAAACGAGATATTCTCACTGTCTTGTGGGGAACAGGATCAGCTAAGGCCAATTTACGTAAAACAGTTGAGACGGTTGATGAGCCGTTTATATGGAGCAAGGAAGAAAATAAAGGGTGTACATCTCCAAGCCATTGCCTCCCACTTCGAGCTGCAGAAGTTCCAGTTGAGCCACAGTTGATCGAAACATCAGCAATAGTGACATCGTCTGTTGGATTATAAGTCTTACTATCAACTGAGAATGTGATGACGAGAATTAATAGCAAAGCAGTTGGAAGTGGAAACAGATTCATGCTCTGGTAGTTAGTCTTGTTTTAGAATTCAGATAGGGGGAGGGTATTCAGGAAGAAGAATGAATGATCCATAGTTTCATAGCTTAATGTTGCTTTCCAAATAACAAGAACACAAATAAACAAAGTTGACAACAATGAAGTCCTGTTTTTTTTAATGTTTAATTGAGAATTTGTTATCCATGTACTCTACTAATATGTATATATATATGTTTCCTGTCATTTTCAAAGGTTTTGTACTTATTGTATGATGACATTCGGTTTTCCTCCAAGTTTCGGCACAATTTGTTTCCAGGAAATGTGTGAAGCATGACTAGAATAATTACATGGGTAGGGGCAAAGTGGACCTTGACATTCTGAGGCTCATCACGAAAATAAGAAAAATAGGTTTTATGAAGAAGAAATGAATGTTTTTATCTAAATCGTAAATATAATTTAGATATCTTAAATAAAAAGAAAAAAAATTCAAATTCAAGTAGTTGTGTACATTGATCAAGTTTTAATATATAATATTTTTTTGTTTGATATTTAAATTAAATGGACATGTTTTGATTTTTTTTATTTTAAATATTGGGCAAAAATTTGTTTTATTATAAATTATAAATGTTAAGCCAAATAAAATAAATATAATAATTATATATACCTAAAATAAATATAAAATTAGCAACCCTTAAAATATGGGACAATACGTCAAGCCCCTCTTGCAGAGGGATTCTTATATTTTCTTGACTTTTTACACCTAAAATTTTCCACCTGAAATAAGTTATTTAGCCGAACACAATGAGCTTAGATTGTAAAAAAAACTAAAATCGTGATTTGAATTGTGACATTGAATAAAAATTGTATTTTCTCTTTTTTGCTAATTTTAAAAAAATTAAATCATAACATTTGAAAATGTGTTTTTTTTTTTTGACAGTTTGACCTTCAATTTTTTTTCTAAATTATTTGGCATGTGACGTGACACTTTTGTTGGACATTTGAGTTTAGGTATCAAAAGATAAAGTTGTTTTAGAATTTGAAATAATTGATAAAAGTTATGATTTTATTTTTCTAATTAATTCAAAAAACTAAGATAATATTTTAATTTTTGAAAAAATTGTAATTTTAACAATTAGGCCTCCATTTTCATTATATAACCACACTATAATTTTGCAAGTTATTGTCAACGTCCACATGGCGCCCTCTCTCTCTCTCTCTCTCTCTCTCTCTCCTCTTCTCCTTTTACTGAAGTTTCCGAGCAATCTAATCAATGAAAATCGAAGACTATTAAAGCAGGTCAACTTCATAAATTTCATTAGTTTCTGCAAATATGTAGGCGTGGACCGAATGAATCGAATCATCTCTCATATTCATTCATCATCGTTTTCCATCATTAACAAACACCAACACAAATCGAAGCAGTCCATGATTCTCTCTCCACTTTCATTTGCTTTGCTCCTATTTCTCTTCTTCTTCGTCGCATCCTCCACAGCGGATGTTTCTATTAACTGCGGATCCGCAGGAACTTATTCAGCTACCAATGGCCGTCAATGGCTTGGAGATTCACAACTTCAAATTTCTAATTCTTTGCTGCAATTAAATGGCCTCTCAACTACCTCAACTGTTGTCCAAAGGTTGAGCTCTGCTGATCCAGTTCCCCACAAAACGGCACGACTCTCACGTTCCCAATTCTCCTACGCATTTCCAGTGAATCCAGGTCAGATAATTATCCGCCTTCACTTTAAGCCCTCTCAATACAAAGGTTTTGAAGGATTGAAGGACTTATTCAGTGTTGAAGCTGGTCCTTTTACCTTGCTCAGTAACTTTAGCGCTTCAATTAGGGCTGCTGCTCTTGGTGTGAATGCTTTTGCCAAGAAATTCTACATAACCATAGAAGAGAATCAAACACTGATCGTTACTTTTCTGCTGTAAGTAGTAGTCAATCTGGTGATACTACCTTTGCTTTCATAAATGGCATTGAGATTATATCAGTCCCTATGCATCTTTCTTACTTCAAAGCTGGAGAGATTGGAGTCCAAGTGATTGGTAAGAAGTCTGTGATCTATGTTGACAGCAGCACTGCGCTTGAATTAATTCATCGAGTAAATGTGAAACAGGATTATAAAAATTAGTATTTGCGATGAGATTTCTGCAAGAACAAAACTTGTTTGCGAATACATTATGTTGTCGCTAATTGATTGGTTGTCAGACCAACAAAGATAAATTCCTACTTCAAAATGAGTAAATGAATGAGTATAACGACAAGTAGGATCGATCTTCAGGAACATGACTCAATTCTCTTGAGCATATAACGAACAAGGGGAGATATTCGATATCTACTAAACTAATGAAGCTAAATTAATTAAACTAAACAAACAACAAATAAAATAATAATAAAACAAACAACGAATGATGAAAATAAATAGGAGAGAGATTAACCTCACGAAGCTCCGATTCAAGATGTCAACATTCGATTGCATCACTGATCATAAACTACAAATGTCATCTTGTGCATTCAAACATTTAACCTTAGACTAAACACGAAGCCGTAGAGAAGTCCATGTTTTTCCAATTTAATTGATCGAACCCAACATCCAATCAAAACTAGCTATTAACTAATTGATTCGCTTTCCAAATTAATTAACAACCGCATTAAATTCCGGTGAAAACAGTTAAACCTAAATTGAAATTAATTAACAACCGCATTAAACTCCGGTGAAAACAGTTAAACCTAAACTGAAACTTAGAACTTAATAATCGAGATAGCTGTAATCACTAAGTCTATGATTCTGTTAGTCCCATTAATTCATTAAACAATTACACAATCCCAACAAAAACATAATTAACTTAGTGCTACTAAGTAGCAATCATTCACAAATCATACATCTCAGCAACATATAAAGGAAAACTCATGGATAACATTAGCAAAATATAATTCAAATCGAATTGTCATATCAACCCAAACTATATTTCACTATATGGAATTAAATCATGAATCAACAGATACTTGAAATAAAGTAAGAAATAAAATCAAGCACAAAACCTCACAATGATAGCAATCGAATTAAACGACCCTTGAATCGGAGAGAAATTAAGCCACTCATTTTTTGATTGATCATCTCCATGTAAATTTTCAAGAGAAAACCTAGAATTTTAGAAAGTATGAATTAAGAGAAAATGATAGATTGAACTAGAATCCTGTATAAAAGTCTATCACAAAAGATAAGAGATAAATTTTTTATTTGCCATTTCTTTCCCACCAAGTCACTTAAGCTCATTTGAAGTGGTCCCTTCAAGCTCATTGAGTCAGGGGCCGTTTGGTAGGCACCTTTGGAACTAAGTAATGGAAATGGAATGGATTTAGAGTGTTTGGTACGCACCTTTGATTGCTGCTACAGTGATTTGAAATCCTAATACTAAGGAATCATGATTACTCAGGTTTTCCTAAGCTATAACTTTCATTACTCAACTCTATTTTCTATAATAATAATAATAATAATAATAATACTAATACTAATAATAATAATAATTATTATTATTATTATTATACTAATAATAATTATAATAATAATACTAATACTAATATTAATATTAATACTACTAATAATAATAATACTAATAATAATAATAATAATAATAATAATAATTATTATTATTATTATTATTATTATTATACTAATACTACTAATAATAATAATAAATTAATAATTATTATTATTACTATTATTATTATTAAGTTGATTTCATTCCTAAAGAATTTTGGTAAACCAAACAACACAAATTTAAAGAGACTATTCATTTCATTCCTCACTACTATAATTACCATTCATTTTTCCATTCCTCACCATCATACCAAGCGGCCCCTCAATCTTCACAATTTAAGCATAATTTGATCATTTTAAGCCCAATTTTCCTCAAAGCCCATCAAAGTCAATTCCTACAAATAACAATAATAATTAAAGTACAAATGAACTATAACCAAGGGTAATATGATGATAAAATATATAGAAATAAACACACATCACTAATACATTAGGAACAACAGTATTGTTGCACAAAAACTTTTGGATAATAACTCTGCGACATGTTTTTTTTTTATAGTTATCAATGTTTTTGCGATAACTTTTTATTGTCATTACTAAGTTTTTTTTTGTTATAGTGATAATTTTGTATGATGGTGCTTTCGGAATCTTTACTTCATAATAATCATGATATGGTGCAATTATTTTCATGATCGACTGAACTAACTTTTTCTCATAGGTGTAAACCAACAACATCAATCATATTGAATTAACCACTAGGTGGTTAATCGGTTGATTATATTTCACCGAAGGTATCTCTACTCGATCTAATGAACAAAGAATTCAATAAAATACCTAATATCGATTTCTCATCACATAAGTATATTATTCTTCCAATCTTTCTCACTTATATGTCATGTATTAATTCTTCTGTAATTAAATCTTGTCTCCTAAATTTTGATTGAGTTACTAAAACATGCTTGATTAGTGGTCATTTAACCAAACAATCAAACAAATCATAAACACACGAACATGAAACCAAGAACTTGAATTACTAAATAAAAGATTCATCATAATTGTAATTAAACTATTATCAATCCTAAAAACCTTAGAAACTTATTAGACAGACATGGGTATATTTAAACAAACTCATGAACAAGTTGACGAATATCATATCTAAATTATAAAAAAATATAAGTAAAAGAGAAGAAATAAAAACTTTAGGAGTGCTGGATCTTCTATTTCTTCATCTCTTCCGATTCAAGGTCTATTTTCATGTTCTTTTTCGACAAATCAAGTGATGATTCCTTTGTTTTATTAATTTGTTCTGAACTTCAGCAAGCTACGTACTCCTTGCTTAATACTTAAAGTATGATTCTCACTAGATTTGCATTTACTCTATCTCTAATTTATTTATTTGATTTATTTTTATATTTGAATTGTGGGTTTATTTCAATTTTGGTAATTAAAGTGAATCTCTATTTAAATCGTGATATCTCATATTCTGCGACTTTAAGTGTTGGTATCAATTGTTTGATATTTTATAAAATTTTGTACCTCTTTAATCTAACGGAAATGTACAAAATTAGAATTTGATATGAATGAAAAAAAAAAAAAATAGCAATTGTTAACCAAATTCGTCAAGAATATCTATGTTTGGGGATACTACCAAGTCAGGAGATTCACCCAAATCAGGAGATTCACTAATTTCATGTGTTGACAAATACAAAGAGTCAAATGATTATTTATACCCAAAACCGAGTTATGCCCATCTATCTCAAAAACGGTCCAAACTCGTGGGTCGTTACATAGACGATCAAGTTTCATAACCCAACAGATAAATGAGAAAGAGCTGATGAAATTGTTCATGAAACTGGAATTGAAGAGAATGATAATCGAAGCTGGACTTGAACTATTTCTTCACATCTGTTATTGCGATATGCTGCAACAATGAGAGGAGAATTCTACCCGTGTGACGTTCTTTCTGGAAAGTTCCTCCACAAACTTTTAACACGTGTATGATGAAAATTGCAAGTTTCATCATGTCTTTGCATATAAATCAAAAACAAAGTCTTGGGTGAGACCGTCTCACGGATCCCAATCCGTGAGATGGGTAGGGTCAGATCGAACATAAAAATTATGTAATACTTTTATGTGTGTTATGTAATATTTTTATGTATATTAGGTAATACTTTATATTATAGAATGTGTTTTGAGTTGAGTCAGACTATAAGAAAATATGTAATACTTTTATATATATTAGGTAATATTTTTATGTATATCATGTAATACTTTTGTATTATGGGATAATGACCCGAATTGGGTCGGGTCGGTCAACAAAAAACTGCGGATCCTAGGTGCCCAGGTGCTCTTCTGCGTGAATTGTATAATATGTAATATTTTTGTGTGTATTAGGTAGTACTTTTATGTATATTATATAATACTTTTTGAAAATATCACATAACTTAATATCATGTAATACCTTTATGGAGTTAATTGCAAAATACGTCCTGTAACTTATACCCAGTTCCATCCGTAATCATTTATCTTTTTACTTTATCAATTTTAGTCCTTTAACTTTTTAATTGCTCAATTTTGGTCCTTAACTTTTTACTTGATCAATTTTGGTCCTCTGTCTTTTTACTTTATCAATTTTGGTCCTTCAAATTGGGGAAAATGATTTGAAAAACCCCCCAATTTGAAGGACTCACGTGATGTGCACGTGCAATTTTTGGCGAAAAATTCAAATTTCGACCCAGATAGAACCAAAATTGAGCAATTAAAAAGTTAAAGGACTAAAATTGAGCAATTAAAAAGTTAAAAGATTAAAATTGATAAAGTAAAAAGATAAAGGATTATGGATGAAATTGGGTATAAGTTACAGGACATATTTTGCAATTAACTCTACCTTTATGTATATGAGGTAATATTTTTATATGTATCATATAATACTTTTGTATATATCATGTAATACTTCGATCTGACCCTACCCATCTCATGGAATGGGATCCGTTAGACGGTCTCACACAAAACCTACTCTAAATCAAAATCAAGATAAGATTTGTGGGATGTATCTTTTATAGATCTCGTGTCATATACAAAGTTTATCAAAATAAATACTTTTAAGAAACTAATAAAAAATGTAAGATGTATGAAGACTAGTTTTGAATTATATAAGAAAATGTCATTAATGTAATTCAAAATGTTTTTTGGCAAATAATAATAAAGATTTTCAAATTTTTTAGCTAAGTTTGTAACATATATATATATATATATATATATATAATATTTGTTATGTTAAAATTAAATTAGAATCGAAATCCATATAATCAGTGACGAACCCAGGATTTTGATCCAGGGGGCCCATGTCAACTTATAAAAAAACTATAATTGTAAACTAAGCACATAAGTTTATTATAATTTCGATAAAGTTAATATATTACATTATAAAATAATAAAATACAAAATTAGTAACTTAATTATATCTAACACTTGGATTATAAAATTTCATCTCACTTTCTTCGTTTACTCAATGCTTGATAAATTCTATTTATAACTTCACTTTTTGTTTATCACTATTAGAATACAAAAACTACAAATTTTAAAGAATATTTTGACAATTACCTACCATAATTTTTTTTTCCATAACTACAAGTATGGATAAAGAATTTGTAAATAAAATATAAAATCATTCATCAATCTTTTGCTTCTAATCATTATATCGCATATACAATTTAAGATATAATAAATCTACAATAATAAAGAAAAAATAAACCATAAAAATTATATAAAAATAATATTTTATGTTAAAATTAGATGGAAAGGCATTGAGAGAGAGAAAAAAAATCTAAAAACAAAGTTGAGGCCTGAGGGATTTATGTTGGGTGGAAGACAAGGAAGAAAATCTTCAAAACAAACTACGTTGTACATTGGACTAGTGTTAACCTTTTTTTTATTTTATTAAAATAGTGAAATTATGAAAATACCCCTAACTATTTTTCAAAATTTCAGGGGGGTCCAGTGCCCCCCTTGGCCCTATGCTGTGTCCGTCTCTGCATATAATAATAAGACATAAAATACAATATATTTAGAGTGCTTTATATATATATATATATATATATATATATAAATATGTACCAATGTAAATTAACATCACATTTTTTAATATTATTATTTTATTTTATATATTATTATTAGCAAACAATAATTTTTTCTTCAATTTACTAATGTTGTTCTACAAAAATATTTTCAGAATCACATGACCTAAAATGTATTTGTACTGTTAATTTTCTTATTCGTGATATATATAAATATATTTTTTCTATCTTTAATGATTATATACATAGAATTTCACTATATACAATTAAAATTGATATTGTATCTTACACTTAAGATAAAATCGAGAATGTACTTTATATTTGATCTTCTCTAATTTGAGTTGTTTTGAAATTCTAAGGGAAAATTGCAAATTTAGGACAGTAACTTATGGTCTTCAACATTTAGGGACATTATCTTTTCAAACTTTGAAATTGAGACACTAACTTTAAAAAACGAGCGAATTTAGGATAAATCAGCCCGAATCGATGAATTTCGGGCTAATGGCACGCTTAAGTCACGTGCCCTCACTTAATTCGGGCTTCTCGCTGATGTGGCGCTATAAATTCCACATCACTAAATAAATACCACATCATTTAATTAAAATAATTATAATATTAATAATTAAAATAATTATAATAAATCTTTAAAAAATCATAAATTTATTTTAAAAATCTTAAATATTGTGTTATGAATGTAATTATTATTTTTAAACTCAAAAAAAATATTTTTAAAATCTTATAGTAATAGTTTTAAAATATTATTATTTAAATAATAATATTAATATTAATAATAGATTTTAAAAAATTAGTAAATATATTTTTAAAATTTTGAAAAATTGTCTTATAATTGTATCTATTTTTTTATAAATCAAAAAATATCTATATCTATATATATATATATATAATAACAATTACCCCTTAAAGTAGAAATGATAATATTTTCCCGCACATTTCCACCTGCCAAAAGTAGAAATGCAATATTTATTATTTCATAATTTATAATTAAAAAAAGTATTGTATTAAACATGATTATATATATGGTAATAATATCATCTATGATATTGACAAAATCTTAGAAATTATAATCTATATATAATATATGAATGTTAATATGATCTCATCTAATAAATGCTTAATTATTACTATAATAAATATTAAAGATATATATATATATATGTATATATACATGTGTTGAATAAATTAAAATAATACAAATGAATGAATTTCAAGAGAGTTTTAAACCAACAAAGTAAAGAAAAAATATAAAAAAAATAATCGATAATGTTGTAACTCCCTATAATTTTGTCTATATATAGAAAGAGATTTATAACAAAAGGAAAAAAAAAATTAAGTTGACTTACTATAATTTCACCAATATGTAAAAATGTGATTCAAATAATTTTATGATTTTTATTATATATGTAATTATAAATAGATTTATAAAATTCATAATTTTGATCTATATATATAGGGTTAATTGCCAAAAAAATCACAACCTTTACTCAAATTGCCATTTTAACCAAACATTTCATTATTGGTCAAAATAACCTAACTTTAATATGTTGTTTGTTTTTTAACCTCGGTCAGCCCCGAAAATTATTTCCGCCGACGTGTCCATTTGCCCGGACACGTCAGTTGCCACGTCTTAAATTAAAAAAAGAAAAAAAATCATACCATACAAACAACGTCGTTGTGAGTAAATGAATTAAAAATGGTATGACGTCATTTGTATGGTATGATTTTTATTTTTCTTTTTTGAATTTAAGACGTGACAGCTGACGTGTCCGGGCAGATGGACACGTCAGCGGAAATAATTTTCGGGGCTGACCGAGGTTAAAAAACAAACAACATATTAAAGTTAGGTTATTTTGACCAATAATGAAAGGTTTGGTTAAAATGGCAATTTGAATAAAGGTTATGATTTTTTTGGCAATTAACCCATATATATATGATTTTTTTATATGTGGTCTTCATTATTATTTATCTATAAATACATGTCAACTACAAGTTTGTACATCATTAACTTCACTTTGCCTTTACAAGATAAATGATCATTTTGTTTTTCATTACAATAACCATTATTTTGACGAATATGACTCATGTTTTTAACATTGTCAATGGTATCAATACTTTCCGTAATTTTGTGAGCACTAAAATTTTGTTTCGTTAGATCACATGACATTATTTCATACATAAATAAAAAAAGATGTTTATAGTTATGAGAACGTCTACAAAGACCAAGAGGTAATTGTGCGATATTGTTTTGTTCTATATATATATATATATCACCTCAATAAATATATAATAATCAAGTTACTTAGCATAAATAACATAACATAAATTATCTACTTCTATAACTGTATTCCAAATATGTTGAAAAACTATAATAAAAATCACATAATTTTTATTTGACAAATATGTCATTTATAATACTCCAGTTTAATATATCCAATTTAATATATCTTCCATGTAACAATACTAATAATATGACATAATGTTTACATAATTTAATTATATTAAGTAGAAAATTATTGTATAATCTTATAAAAATAATATAATAATAAAAATGATGATAACTTTGAAGCATTTACCTTATCTATTATGCTATACTAATTCTTTTTTAAAAATCATAAAAATTATTTATTGTATAAAGATTTTTAATATATATATATATATATCTTGAATATAATAAAAGAATATATATATATATATATATGTATATAACTAGTATAGGTCCCGCGCGATGCACGGGTATATACATATTATTATTTTAATGTTTTGATATGAAAATGTTGAACATAAAATAATAAATTTTTTAGTCTAATTTCAATCTAATATGTCACCCAGTGATTCATGACCATAAAATTTAAATTTTCGAATTTGATGTGAAATGTTAATTTTGAAGAAAAAAATCAATTTCTTAAAAATATTTCAATCTCATTTGGTATCCGTGTGATGGTTGGGTTTATAAAGTTCAAGTGTTGTAATTTTTTGATATGAATATGTTAACCAAGAAAAATAATATAGTGCATTAGAGTTATTTCAATTTAATATAATACCATATAATTTATTAATTTTAAATATTTCATATACTCATCATACATTATTTGACTATTTTACTAATTATATTTGTCATAATTAATGTGGAAAAATTATGCAGATATATGCTCAATAAAATATTCATAATGGGAAAACATTATGATATTGTACTGAATTTTTAAATTTCTTATACTATTGAAGAATTCTATATCACATCTTTTTAAATGTCTTAAAATTGTTAATTTTCTTAATAGGTTTTTAAACAAAAATATAGAAATTGGTTATTTATGTAAAACATAGGAAATAATAATATAAATATGTGTGTGTCCATGACGTTTTGATTTCACCACTATTCATTTTTATGATTTATATAAAAATAAAAGAATAAAAATGTGATAAAATATTACACAAAACAAAAATGATTTACTAAATTTATAAATATGATAAGCAATAACATTTTTAAATTTTGCAAACTCCCTATAATTATGAAATTTTAAAAAAGGAATTCTGATTTTTAAAGGTCTCCTCAATTTATAAATTATAAGATATGAATATTAGATTTGGAAAAATATTAATAATAATTTAATTTTTAAAATAAATCCCGATTTTGTGCTTTTCTTGAATAAAATAATAAATTCTTTTAAAATTTAATATATATATATATATATAGAGAGAGAGAGAGAGAGAGAGAATTTTTGGAAGAAAAAAAACATGAAACCTTTTACCTTTATAACCTATAATTTGTCAAATATAAAAAAATAAATAATTATATTTTAAAATATGGTACTTTTATAGCTCAAATGTTCTTGGATTAATAAAATGATCACTTCTATGTTTATATACACATATCATGCAAGTATAAATTTGTGTGTTTGATAAATTACTATCAACTTTTATGTTTTAAAATATTTTTATGTTGAAATTCTTTAACAAAGTTTTTTCCAAAGCTCTGTAGGAACAAAAAATTATACTTCTCTTGTAAATTTAATATAATTATTTATTATAAATGATTTAAAATAGATAAAGGATTTATCATGCATGTTCTTTTCAAATTAGAATGTCACTAGAGGCAAAATAAATATTGACATAAAAAAGTTTGTATTGAATCCCTCATTGAATTACATGGACAAATCTTTCTCTAACTTTGAATAGAATGAGATCTTTCAGTAACATTTGATAATAATTCAATGATCAGAGAGCATAAATCAAGTGAAAATATGATGTGATGCAAAAAAGAAAAAAAAATTCAAAAAACAATATAAAATTAAATTCTTCTTGTTAAAGAGAAATATTACCTTGATTATTTTGATTATTTTTTAGATATAACAAATATTTTTTTTAAATATTCTTTTTAAAAAAACGTTCATCAAACACCACGATAGAAGATTATCAAATAACATTTAGTCTCCAATTACTCTCTACAAATAAAACTTCAATCACCAATGAATTTTTCATTTGTCACCATTTTGACATATTTCCCACTTGGAAACTTGAGTATGATGTTCATAGTCATATTATTATCATAAATTTGAGCGATTATTGAAAGAACAAACTTATAACAAATCGATAGAAAATATTAAATAAGTGTTTCATTGTATTTTATTTAGAATATATTTGTTGATTTCGTTATAAAATTCTAATTAGAGCTATAAAATTGCATAAATCATAATATAAGGGTCATCTTAAATTTTATATAGATTTTATCATATATATATATATATAAAATATCATATTAGTGTGTATTATTTTGGTGATATTCTGGCCGATTGTGTAAGATAGTAATATTCTCAAAATAAATTATACTCCAAGTATATGAACAATAGATTGGTATATGAAATAGGATATTACATATAGTATATTATAGAAAAATATTATCCTATAAATATATGTAAATCTATATACATATCAAAATTCAAAATTTTATTTAAAAATAATATATACCAAAATATCTTTTATTTATATGAAAAATATTTAGACAATTACTAAAATTTTCATATGAAAGTGTACATATTGCAATAAATTCATGTAATTTATTCAAAATTCGTTCAATACAACCGCGTAAATTCAAATAGATAGATAATTATTCATTTAATTGACTTGCAAAGATTAATAATTAATTGACGTGCAAAGATTAAATACACATAATAATTTTACAGATTAATAATATTTAATTAATGATGGATACAAAATCCATAATAAAAGAAAATGAAAATTAAATCACATATTATTAATGTATTGGAAGAGATCTATCATCTATATAGGGGAAAAATCATTGCATGCTTGATATTTGAACGAACATTTGGGAAATAATGATCTAATCAACTTGAAATATAATTTCCTTTATCATTATTTTCTAATTACATTTTTTATCACTCATTTGTGATAACAATTTTTCTTCCAATTAAAAAAAGGTGTCAGATTCATAATGATATGAACAAAATTGAATTTATTTTCTAATTGACATGCTAAGATTTGAAATCGATTTCATCAAATAAACAAAATTGATTTAATGATCTAGATACCAAATTGAGAGATTAATTATTCTTAATACATATTATATTTTCGGATTAGTTGAGATTTTTTTAGCATGGGTAATAAATTTTAGTTATATTATATGTTATATATATATATATATATATTTCATCCATATACATAATATTTGATTGTATACCATATATATTCATTATACAAAATCAATACTTGGAAATTATCATAAATTCAATTAATATCACAAAAAAAATTAAATATTTAATATTTAATAAAATTTCTAAAATTAGGAAGTGAAAATGTGTAGCACCCCGGATCAAAATGAGCATAATTGAATAATTAAGTATTTGAACCCCGACTTAATAATTATGTGCGTATGTTTTGACTGTTTAATTTAGTACATGCGTTTCAGATACTTTGGCTAACGCCAGTTTTAGATTTAGATGGATATATTTTTCGTGACATGGAACCTAGAATATGATTTTACCAAGAGATTCGTATCGGAAATACGAGAAAACAGAAACAAACTAGCGGTTAATCGGAGACCCGTAGTTCAACTAACGAAGGAAAGGGTAAAATTTTGATAAAAGGTAAAAATAAAAATAATATTATAATGAAAGGTAAATTGAGATATTTTTGGTAAATAGTAACTTTTCAACGGTAAAAAGGTAGATTCCAAAATCTATAAATAGGGGCTCATAACTTTCAAAACTTATACGTTTTCAAAGCCGACGACCCGAGCGACGCTCGCAACGCGAACACGTAAGTTCTCTTTCTTTTCTTTTCCTTTACGTTTTTATTTTCCGCCGCCGCCGGAGCGCCGCCGCCGTCGCCGCCGCCGCCGCCGTCGCCGCCGCCGCCGCCGTCGCCGTCGCCGCCGCCGCCGGCCAGCAGTGGTGCTGGTGGTGGTGTGTCGGGTGACGGGTGCGCGCCGGGTTGTGCGTCGGGTCGGGCGTCGGGTGCGCGCCGGGATGTGCGTCGGGAGGTGCGTCGGGTCGGGCGTCGGGTGCGCCGGGATGTGCGTCGGGTGCGCGTCGGGTGCGTGCCGGGTGCCGGGTGTGCGCCGGGTGCCGGGTGTGCGCCGGGTGCCGGGTGCCAGGTGTGCGCCGGGTGCCGAGTGCGCGCGGGTGCGAGCGCCGGGGGTCCAGCGTGCGCGGGCGACGGGGACCGGGTGGCTGAGGAAACTCGGCAGCTGCCGGGTGATGCGCGAGCTGTCGGGTTGGCTTTCGCCCGACGCCGGGTACCCGCGAGCCCCGGAGCACGTAATGCCGTATTTTCGATCCGCCTGTCCTTAACAAACGTTTTTCCGCCAGGACCCTTTACAGCTTTAACTATATTGTATTTAAGACCTAAGAAACACCGTAAATTTGTAGGCTATTGTGGACTAAGCTTGAGGTGTTGAGTTGTCAGACATTCCGTCCTAGCTACTCACGCGGTAACCACTATACGAGGTGGGGGTAATTTCTAACTCTTATTATGTTTACAGCTTTCCCTATTTATGAAATATGATTGGGAATCTAAGTGTTGTGTTTATACTTGCTGTGCCATATTATATCTGTGAAAGGACCGAGGTCCTCCGATCATGCATTCTGTTCGTCCCCTGCTATTTTCTCTGTGGAGGTGTCGTGAGCCTCTTGAAATGCACTAACGGTGAGATACCGTTATATAGGGTAAGACGGGGGAATCCCGCACCTATACGTCCCTAGCCATTTCTAATATCTGCTTTGCATATATCTGTGCTGTGACAACGTGATTGTAAGTTAGCTTTTCGGTATTTATATTTCTGTCTGGAGTCTTATGAGGTGGATGTTATCTCCACTGAGTGTATTCAACGCACTCACCCCTTAATCTGTACTCACACTACAGGAGATGAGGAAGCTGGTGAATCCTAGACGGAGGGGGATAGTGCTAGCTGTCGGTATTTCTGTTAAAATGTCTTAGTTTAAACTTTTCCAAACACGTTTACAAACAGTTAAGGATCTGTATATATTTTTGGGTACTTGTGAGGATGGGAGATCCTGATATTTAGCTTCCGCTGTATATGATGTATATTATCGGTGTGAGACCGAATGTTATCGGTCGAGGCCGAAGGTTGTTGTGAGATGGTTTCTTGTCGTCCCTTATCTCTTTCTTCTGTTGTCCCTTGCTTAATTCTTTCTGTATGTGTTATGTGTCCCTTGCTTTCTATCTTCACGCCCGGGTAAAACTCTGATATTTTTAACGAAAGATTTTGGGGCGTGACAGGTGGTATCAGAGCGGTTCTAATGATGAGAACTTGCTCGAACTGGTTTTAAAATGAGAGAAACGTGATTTGGAAAGTGTGATTTGGAAATGAGGGAAAGGTTTTTAAAGCAAGTTTTAAAGGGGGAAAAATGTGATTTTGAAAGTGTGTTTGCAAAAATGTAATCGGATTTTCCGAAAAGGGTAAGATAGGCACTAGTCTCCCTCTATAGGTGACCCTCCTTGGTATGTGACTTATGGAATTAGCATGACTGCTTGTTCTGTGTTATTTTGTCCTACACTGTTTGATTTTGGGGGAAACGTGTTAGGCATGGATATATGATGTTAGAAACTTGTGTAAAATAATTGACAGATGAATAGGATTTACCGAGCGGGTAGAGGAAGAGGGAGAGCGCCTGTGATAGAGACGAGGCAGGAGCGACTGCGACGGTTGTTCTTTCAGAGTAGGGTTACCGATGATAGATCGGTAGGGGAACATGTAGCCGGGCTCCTTCACTTTTGGAGAGAGAACGGGGGAGAGAGGGGCCCGATTCCCGGGGTGGGAGCGTGTTTACACTTGATTCATACTCTGCCTCCGGAGTGGCAGCAGACGGCGCGTATCATCTATCGCGACGAGTTAGTATTCTCGTCGGCTGACTTGGTGCCCATTGCCAATTTTGGCAATGTGGCTAGAGCAGTGTTGGATTTGTGGGGCCGACATGGCCAACCAACTACTCCGGAGCCGTCGCCCTATGACCCTGGCAGTAGTAGCTCTGATTCGGAGCAGGAGCCGGAAGAGGATCCGGAGGAAGAGCCGGAGGAGGATCCGGAGGAGGAGTCGGAGGAGGATCCCCAGGAGATCGATGTAGAGGAGGATGACCCTCAGGATGGGCCAGCACCACCGTTACCTCCTGCTGATGTAGATTAGGTGTATTAGAGGACATGTTTGTATATATTATGATACTCGAGATACAGTATACTATGTGTAAACGATAGGGTAGTTCTTGCTCCATAGATAGTGTACATACACCCTTTTGTGATGGTGTAGTACTATCCTTATTTTGTATTATGTATATATGTACATACATCATTTTGCTCATCCTACGGTGTTATGATATGCTTCATGTCGAGAAAAGTGTTATCTGATCTATGTATAATATTATGGTATTAGTCATAATGGCTTATACGTATTTACTTATCATACCAGAAGCATGTCGAGAGGCAGACCAAGGAAGGAACAGCCGCAACCACCAGTTAACCCACTTGAGCGGGAAGAGAACGCCAACGACAACGATCTGTTAACTGTGCTACGAGGATTGGCACAACATTTTGGGACCAATCGGGCCGTCCCTCAGACAGCTAGGGTTGACCCGAATCTGATATATGAACAGTTCAGACGGTTTAATCCACCGACGTTCGACGGACGAGGAGAACCGATTGTGGCAGAGGAGTGGCTACGATCACTGGACCGACTGTTCGAACATCTCACCTGCTCTACGGGACAGATGGTTAGCTGTGCTATCTTCCAGCTAACGGATGAGGCGAGTCATTGGTGGGACTCGTACGCACGGACTCTTCTGCCAGTACAGAAGGAACAAATGACTTGGGAGGAATTCAAAGAGATTGTCACTCATCACTTTATTCCTCAGTCATATGGGGACCAGAAGGAGACGGAGTTTCTTCGTCTCAAGCAAGGGAGCATGACTGTAGGGGACTATGAACGACAGTTCAATCATTTGAGCCGTTATGCCCCTCATCTAGTTGATACTGATCAGAAGAAGGCTCGAAGGTTCGAGAAGGGCCTTCGCTCAGAGATTAGCTCGATACTCGCCGGGCAAGGAACGCTAACTTATGCCAGTGTCCTCGAAAGGGCCCAGGAGATCGCTTCGCGGATGGGATTGGATGCAGTGCCCCTCAGAAAAATGTTTCATGTTCCTGCCAAGAGAAAGTGGACTGGCCCAAGCCAGAGCGTTGTCCCTAATAAGTTTCCCAGAGCAAGTAACGCTCCGCTTCTCCCCAATCCCCGACCCGGAAATCCGTGCCCGAAGTGTAGAAGGGTGCACACGGGACCGTGTCAGTCTGAGACAAGGAGTTGCTACAATTGCGGGGCGCCAGGGCACATTGCGGCGAATTGCTGGAAGGCAAAGAACGCGCCGGCTACAGGACCGAATTCAAGGCCAGTAGCGGGTAGGGCGAGAGCTTACGCTTTGACTCGCCCGGAGGCCTCCGAGGGATCAGAGACGATGGCAGGTATGTTAACAGTATCTGATATACCCGCTTTCATCTTATTTGATACTGGAGCGACACACTCTTTCATATCTGTCGACTTCTGTAAATTGCTGAAGCATGATGACGGTAGGATAGTCGCTCAAACTTTAGTAGTTAGTATCCCCTCAGGGAAGACGGTAAAGACAAAACACTTGTACCGTCGTCTTAAGATTGCCTTCGAGGATAAGACGCTTCAAGCAGATCTCCATGCTCTGGAGATGAAAGATTTCGATGTGATTTTGGGAATGGACTGGCTAGAGTCCAACCACGCGGTAATCAAGTGCCGTGAAAGGGAGATAACCTTCCAAGCACCGGGAGAGCCGGAGTTTACCTTCCATGGGGCACGAGTCAAGGTCGATTCAAGGATTGTCTCGGCCATGAAAGCAACCCGGATGCTCAGTAAAGGAGAGTGCGAAGCATGGTTGGTTAATATGATAAAATCCGAGAAGAAACCAATTGCTATCGAGGAGGTACCGGTGATAAAGGAATTCACAGATGTGTTCACAGAGGACTTACCGGGTCCTCCACCAGATCGACAAGTAACCTTCAAGATAGATCTCATCCCTGGATCAGCGCCAGTGTCAAAGGCTCCATATCGGATGGCGCCGAAAGAATTGCAAGAATTGAAGGTTCAGCTTCAGGAGCTGTTAGATAAGGGCTTCATCAGACCGAGTGTGTCACCTTGGGGAGCACCGGTACTGTTCGTAAAGAAGAAGGATGGTAGCTTCCGGATGTGTGTTGACTACCGAGAGCTGAATAAGAAAACAATAAAGAACAAGTATCCACTGCCTCGGATTGAAGATCTCTTCGATCAATTAAGAGGTGCTAGTGTGTTCTCGAAAATTGACTTAAGATCGGGATATCACCAGATGAAAGTCAAAGATGCTGATATATCCAAGACAGCATTCAGAACGAGATATGGCCACTACGAGTTTGTAGTAATGCCATTCGGGTTGAGTAATGCTCCGGCTGTCTTCATGGATTTAATGAATCGCATCTTCCATCCTTATCTTGACCTTTTTGTCATAGTGTTCATTGATGATATTCTCATCTATTCGTGCGACAGAGCGCACCATGAACAACATCTTAGAATCGCACTGGAAGTACTAAGGAAAGAAAAACTTTATGCTAAATTTAAGAAGTGCGAATTCTGGATGGACAAAATTGGCTTTCTGGGCCACATCGTTTCTGCGGAAGGGGTTGAGGTGGATCCTGAAAAAGTGGCAACTGTTAGCAATTGGGAGACTCCAACGAATGTAAAGGAAGTTCGGAGTTTCATCGGCCTAGCTGGATATTATCGAAGATTTATAGAAGGGTTCTCGAGGATCGCCACTCCGATGACACGCTTGACCAGAAAAGATGTGAGGTTTCAGTGGAATGAGCGATGCGAGCGAAGTTTCCAGGAACTAAAGAAAAGACTGACAGAAGCACCAGTCTTAGTAGTTCCAGATATGTCCAAGGAATTCGTAATCTACAGCGACGCGTCCAAAGAAGGTTTGGGGTGTGTATTGATGCAGGAAGGAAAAGTGGTGGCATATGCATCACGCCAGCTGAAGGTCCACAAACAGATTTATCCGACTCATGATCTAGAACTAGCAGCAGTGGTACACGCCCTAAAGATCTGGAGACATTATCTTTATGGCGTGAAGTGTGCAGTCTACACTGACCACAAAAGCCTGAAGTACTTCTTCGAACAGAAGGAGCTCAACATGAGACAAAGGAGATGGCTAGAGTTGGTGAAAGATTATGATATCACAATCCACTATCATCCCGGAAAGGCGAATGTAGTGGCTGACGCCCTTAGCAGGAAAGGGAAAGGAGTAGTGACATCGATGATCACCAATCAACTCCAACTAGTCGAGGAGATGTCGAAACTTAATTTGGAGATACTCTCGCCACCGATCAATATTGAATCCAGAATGGCAGCGTTATTTGTAACACCCACGCTGCGGGACCGAATTGTGGAGGCTCAGAAGAAGGATAAGTTTCTAAAGAAGATGAAAGCTCTGATGGATAAGGGAGGAGCTGAAGACTTTTCTTTAACTACGGATGGAGCTCTAATCTTCAGAGGAAGGCTGTGCGTGCCTAAGAACGAGGAATTAAAAGAGGAAATACTCAAAGAAGCGCATTGCACACCTATAGCTGCACACCCAGGAGGTACAAAGATGTACCGAGACTTGAGAGCGAATTTCTGGTGGAGGAACATGAAGCGAGGTATAGGATTGTTCGTCAAGAAGTGTCTCATCTGCCAACAAGTGAAAGCAGAACATCAACGACCGGCTGGGATGCTAACTCCATTAGAGATACCGGAGTGGAAATGGGAACATATAACCATGGACTTTGTGGTTGGTCTACCGACAACCAGACGGGGAAACCACGCCGTGTGGGTGATCGTGGACAGATTGACGAAATCCACCCATTTCTTGCCGATCAAGATGACTTTTGGACTAGACAGATTGGCACGGATATACCTGGAAGAGATAGTCCGACTACACGGTGTACCGGTTTCTATCACATCTGACAGGGATCCACGGTTCACTTCCCGATTCTGGCAGAGTCTGCAGAAGGAGTTAGGAACCAAGCTGTCTTTCAGTACAGCTTTTCACCCACAAACCGACGGACAATCAGAAAGAACCATACAGATCTTAGAGGATATGTTGCGGGCCTGTGTTCTAGATTTTCCCGGAAACTGGGAAGATCATCTGTGTTTAGTAGAGTTCGCCTACAACAATAGCTACCAATCAACCATTGGTATGGCACCTTATGAGGCCCTCTACGGAAGGAAGTGTCGATCACCAATATGCTGGGACGAAGTTGGTGAAAAGAAAATTTTGGGACCCGAATTGGTGGAACAAACAGTAGAAGTAATAAAGAAGATTCGGGACCGAATACAAGTGGCCCAAGATCGACAAAAATCGTATGCAGATAAGAGACGAAGAGAACTGAGGTTTGAAGTTGGGGACAAAGTTTTCCTCAAAGTGTCTCCCACTAAAGGAGTTCACCGTTTTGGAAAGAAGGGAAAATTGAAACCAAGGTACGTGGGACCGTTCGAAATCTTGAATCAAGTTGGGGAGGTCGCGTACCGACTAGCTCTACCACCGGACTTTGCTGGGGTGCACAATGTCTTCCATGTGTCTATGCTACGGAAATATATTTTTGATCCAAATCATATAATCAATCGAGAAGGCATCGAACTGGAGAAAGATCTGACATATGAGGAAGTCCCGATAGCCATCTTGGACAGAAAGAAACGGCAACTTAGGAACCGAGAGATGGCTATAGTGAAGGTCCAGTGGAGCCGCCACGGAAGGGAAGAGGCAACCTGGGAGTTGGAGGACGAGATTTTGAGGAAGTACCCCGACATACCGATCCTAGGTATACGTTTGTTTGTCTTTCTAAGTATATGCTCAATTTCGAGGACGAAATTATTTTAAGGGGTAAGGGATGTAGCACCCCGGATCAAAATGAGCATAATTGAATAATTAAGTATTTGAACCCCGACTTAATAATTATGTGCGTATGTTTTGACTGTTTAATTTAGTACATGCGTTTCAGATACTTGGCTAACGCCAGTTTTAGATTTAGATGGATATATTTTTCGTGACATGGAACCTAGAATATGATTTTACCAAGAGATTCGTATCGGAAATACGAGAAAACAGAAACAAACTAGCGGTTAATCGGAGACCCGTAGTTCAACTAACGAAGGAAAGGGTAAAATTTTGATAAAAGGTAAAAATAAAAATAATATTATAATGAAAGGTAAATTGAGATATTTTTGGTAAATAGTAACTTTTCAACGGTAAAAAGGTAGATTCCAAAATCTATAAATAGGGGCTCATAACTTTCAAAACTTATACGTTTTCAAAGCCGACGACCCGAGCGACGCTCGCAACGCGAACACGTAAGTTCTCTTTCTTTTCTTTTCCTTTACGTTTTTATTTTCCGCCGCCGCCGGAGCGCCGCCGCCGCCGTCGCCGCCACCGCCGCCCCCGCCGCCGCCCCCGCCGGCCAGCAGTGGTGCTGGTGGTGGTGTGTCGGGTGACGGGTGCGCGCCGGGTTGTGCGTCGGGTCGGGCGTCGGGTGCGCGCCGGGTTGTGCGTAGGGTCGGGCGTCGGGTGCGCGCCGGGTTGTGCGTCGGGAGGTGCGTCGGGTCGGGCGTCGGGTGCGCCGGGATGTGCGTCGGGTGCGCGTCGGGTGCGTGCCGAGTGCCGGGTGTGCGCCGGGTGCCGGGTGTGCGCGGGTGCGAGCGCCGGGGGTCCAGCGTGCGCGGGCGACGGGGACCGGGTGGCTGAGGAAACTCGGCAGCTGCCGGGTGATGCGCGAGCTGTCGGGTTGGCTTTCGCCCGACGCCGGGTACCCGCGAGCCTCGGAGCACGTAATGCCGTATTTTCGATCCGCCGTGTCCTTAACAAACGTTTTTCTGCCAGGACCCTTTACAGCTTTAACTATATTGTATTTAAGACCTAAGAAACACCGTAAATTTGTAGGCTATTGTGGACTAAGCTTGAGGTGTTGAGTTGTCAGACCTTCCGTCCTAGCTACTCACGCGGTAACCACTATACGAGGTGGGGGTAATTTCTAACTCTTATTATGTTTACAGCTTTCCCTATTTATGAAATATGATTGGGAATCTAAGTGCTGTGTTTATACTTGCTGTGCCATATTATATCTGTGAAAGGACCGAGGTCCTCCGATCATGCATTCTGTTCGTCCCCTGCTATTTTCTCTGTGGAGGTGTCGTGAGCCTCTTGAAATGCACTAACGGTGAGATACCGTTATATAGGGTAAGACGGGGGAATCCCGCACCTATACGTCCCTTGCCATTTCTAATATCTGCTTTGCATATATCTGTGCTGTGACAACGTGATTGTAAGTTAGCTTTTCGGTATTTATATTTCTGTCTGGAGTCTTATGAGGTGGATGTTATCTCCACTGAGTGTATTCAACGCACTCACCCCTTAATCTGTACTCACACTACAGGAGATGAGGAAGCTGGTGAATCCTAGACGGAGGGGGATAGTGCTAGCTGTCGGTATTTCTGTTAAAATGTCTTAGTTTAAACTTTTCCAAACACGTTTACAAACAGTTAAGGATCTGTATATATTTTTGGGTACTTGTGAGGATGGGAGATCCTGATGTTTAGCTTCCGCTGTATATGATGTATATTATCGGTGTGAGACCGAATGTTATCGGCCGAGGCCGAAGGTTGTTGTGAGATGGTTTCTTGTCGTCCCTTATCTCTTTCTTCTGTTGTCCCTTGCTTAATTCTTTCTGTATGTGTTATGCGTCCCTTGCTTTTCTATCTTCACGCCCGGGTAAAACTCTGATATTTTTAACGAAAGATTTTGGGGCGTGACAAAATGGGTGGGAAAACTTTTGATATTTCTATTTTGAGGGGGTAATTCTTATTATATATATATATATATATGATACATTATTGCATACAATTAATATTATAAATAGGAAGTATAAAACTTATATATTTTCTATTAAAATCTACAAATTAAGTATATGAAAATATCATTTATAAAAAAATTATATAAAATTATATCTTTTAACATTTATAATGTAAGTTAATATTCATTATATACTTATTAAAAATAAAAAAATTAATAGTTAGTAATTTATTTAATTTAACATTAATGATATGGAACAAGGTTAAATATTATTTAATTGTAGTTTGGGAGGAAAACCAACTCAACGAGAGTATCATATTTCCTTAGATGATTTTTCCTTTACTAAAACTTATATGCCCCAGGGGTTAGATCCGTGCCCCCGACCCGTCTGGTGTATGGGCGCGCATCCTACGCGCTCCCACGCACCCACGCCGCACACACACCTACCTATATATAATATTATGTTCAGATATCACACATTTGCTCTAAATGTATCACTCATATATTCTTCAGGTATCACATAGCCTATATACAATGTATTATGTTCAGGTATCACATAGCCTATATATAATGTACTCCCTCCGTCCCGTGATAAGTGTCACACTTTCCATTTTTGGACGTCCCAAAATAAATGTCACACTGTACACTTATTAAAAATGGACATAAAAAAGTTCCCTTTATTTACATTATAATAATATATCCCACCATTTCTCTCCTCCACTTACATTATAATAATATATCTCACTACCACTCTCCTCCCACTTACATTATAATAATATATCCCACTACCTCTCTCCCTCCACTCATATTTAAATAAAATAATTCTTAAAAATAGGGCCGAACAGTAAATGTGACACTTATCACGGGACGGAGGGAGTAGTATATTGCTATGAATCGGAGCAAGATATAAAAAATTGCAAGTTATTGAAAAATAAAAACCCTAGATTTTTATACAAATTAGGAAGAAAATAACTTGTTGGAGTATTAGAAAAATAAGAACACTAAATTTGTAGCATTCATATGAACAAATTGAGACGGAAGAGAGAAAAAAATAAAAAAGGAACAACAGTGAAGGGGTGAAGTAGCGTAGGAAGAAAAGAAAGGAATAATAAAAAAAAATATATATATATATAGGGCTGTGAAGGGGTGAAGTAGCGTAGGAAGAAAAGAAAGGAATAATAAAAAAAAAAAAAAAAAAAATATATATATATATATATATAGGGCGCAGGTCGAGTTGGGGGCATAGGAGAGTCGCTCTTTTTCCTTTACTATATATTAAGGATGAAAATTCCAATTTCGATGGAAATATCAATGTAAATATCTGTAAAATTTAGAAAATTGAAGAAACTTGGTAAACACAAGAGAAATTGGACATAATATTTTGAAGAATATTATAACAAAACTTAAAAATGACACACACACACACATATATATATATATATATATATATATTAAACTTAAAATTTCAAACAAAATATGATACATTTAAAATAAATATGGAGATGATAAATTAACTAAATGTTGTTCAACATCATAACAAAAGTTAAGAATATTTGATCTTATATACACTACAATTAGCAATTATTTAAATTTTTATAAACTTTTGATCTTTTACACACCACAATTATAATATTGTGTAAATATAATATTATTAAGTTATGAAATAGTTTTTTCCTTTAAAAAATGGGTCGTTCATTATAAAATTCAATTACAAAATAAATAATTTTTATTTTTTAAAATTGTTTAACCAAAATTGATATTTATCGATATTCCATCGATATTTACCGATACTTCCCTCATATTCCATCAATATTTACCGATATTTTTCAAACATTACAGCGATTTTCCAATAATTTGTACTATGAAGCCATCAATATTGAAATTGATACCGACATTTATCAATTGTTTACTAATATTTTGATGAAATTTCTCGTTTCTATACCGGTTATGTGAAAAAAATAAAAATATAGGAGAATTATGTGTTCGTATCGTTGATGTCAAAAATTGAAAATATTAGGAAAATATCAATGATATTTCTGAAAACTTTCCTTCATATATATATATATATATATATATATATATATATATATATATATATATATATATATATATTAAAGATTAATGATATAACCATAAAGGTGAGCGTGCTAAAATGATGGAATCTAATTCTAAAATTTGGTTAAGAGAGGGTTTAGTCAAATAGAGGAGTCTTCGATATATTGGTAGAGTGGCCAATCACCATATCTTCATTTTAGCAAATATATGGGTAGAGTAGCCAACCATTTTAAATGGGATATTGAAGTCTTCATCTATTTGAGTAAAACCATCTGTTAACCAAATTGTAGAATTAGATTTCTTTCATTTTAGCGCACACTCACATTTATGATTATATATGGGTAGAGTGCCCAACCATTTCTAATTATAGATAGTTTTCTAGATGGAAAAAGTCCTATAATAGTAAATAAAAGATGTCTTGTTATTTAAATTATATCTCTTTAAACTATATTCTCAGAAAATATATTGGAAAAATGATAGATGTCAAAATTGCATTTATATATAAATTTGTGTTATTTTTTCAAATATTATAAAATTTGGTTAATTCAAAAATTCACTCAAATCAGATTGGATTCAAAATCCACCTATATTACTAAAAAAAATAGTTGAAAAATATGGATTTCAAGTTCATATCACTCCAAACACCATCAATCACTAATGAATTTACTATTATAAATTTCAAATTCCTCAATAATCCAAACACAATCCAAGTGTAATCGACACACTGTAGTGATTTAATGTTGTTTGGTTGGTTGGTTTCAAAAATGAATTAATAAAAAACATGGAATAAATCTGAAGCATTCTCCAAATAATTTGTTTGATTGGTTGGGTGGTAGAAAATGAATCTATAAAAATCGACTTAAGATTTTTTATTACACTTAATATTATAACACCTATTCAAAAATAATTAACCCATGACATGCACATCACATCAGCTAAAAAACAAATTAAACAAACAAATGGTTAATTAAATGTTCCTTTCTAGGCTGTACCTACCAAATTGCCAATTTTGTGCTGCCATTTAGAATTGATTAGATTAAGTAATTAGAGCTAACCCCTGGATAATCATCTTTAGACGTTGAGATGTTTTGCTGATAAGAGTTATTAATTCCCATATAATTATAAAAATATGATAAAAATCAATTAGAACACTAGTCATCTCTAGCGGTGCACACAAAAAATACTGTAACTTTTGCATTATTTTCAAATAAAAATTGACACTCATATCCAGTAGTGTGCACTATTCTTCACACTAAAAAGGAATATTTCATAATATTTCAAATAAAGGTATGATATCTTGACATAAATATATGACTAATATAACATAAAAGTATGACTAACATAACATAAAGGTCAGGACCAAAAAAAAAAAGAAAAAGTGAGCGGATTTAGGTTGACCCAGATCCCAACCCGACCTGTGTGTATGTGTACATCAAGTGTACAGAAGTGCAACTCTATATCCTTAAATAATAATTTTTATTAAGGATATATTAGATAATTTATATTTTGTAAGAAACATCCACATTTATATATATATATATATATATATATATATATATATATTATAGACAAAAACTAACAGTGTACTAAATTATTATATTATTCAAGAAAAGATATATGAGAAGAAAAGAGATGATGTTAAATTATCATGTAAGATTTTCAAATTGGATGGTAGAAGTTGAACAAACACCAATAAATTAGTGGTATTATAATATAAAATCAACTGTCAATATCATGCAGCAATATATAGGACAAAATTCATTTTTCGTCCTTCCCTAGGGACGTCCAATTTTGGTCCTCTTGTTTTCCAATCATCAATTTTTGTCCTCTTAAATCTCCGGCTGTCCAATTTTAGTCTGATTGTCCAATTTTAGTCCTCCTAACTTGATTTTCCGGTTAGCTCCGGGCAAGTGCACTACACTCGCCCCCAATTTCATGAGTTCCTACAACTGGCGCTTATGTGGCAACTATTTTCACATTTGGTATTTTTTTTATTTTTTTTTCCTAATTAAAATATCACATCATCCGTCATGTCATTAAAAAATTAAAATATATAAAAAAAAGGAAAAAAAATTTAATTAAAAAAACAGAATAAAATTTTTTTTGTTTTTTTTTCTTTAATTTTATTCCTATGTTTTTATATTTTTTTATTTTTTTTATTGTATTGAAATGCAATAAAAAAATAGAGAAAAAATAAAAAATATATCTAAAAAAAGGAACAAATAATTATGTTCGTGTTTTTTTAAAATTTAATTATGTATTTTTTTTCTCATTTTTGTTGTTTTTTATTGCATTTAAATGCAATTAAAAAATTTAAAAAAGGAACAAAATTAAAGAAAAAAAATGTTTTAATTCGTTTGTGTTTTGTTTTTTTAAATTTAAATTATGTTCCTTTTTATAAAATTTTTCTCATTTTTTATTGCATTTAAATGTAATAAAAAAATAAAAAATATATAAAAATATAGGAACAAAACTAATAAAAAAATTAATTATGTTTGTTTTTTTTTATTTAATTTTTTTCCTTTTTTATATATTTTAATTTTTTAATGACATGGCTGATGATGTGGCATTTTAATTAGAAAAATAAAACAAAAGGAAATATATTTGAAGACTTCCTCTATTTGACTAAACCCTCTCTTAACCAAATTTTAGAATTAGATTCCTTCATATTATCATACATTCACTATTATGGTTATATATATATAGGGACGGTCCTACACTTGGGCCAAGGGGGGCACTGGGCCCCTAGAAAATTTAAAAAAATGCTAAGGGTATTTATGTAATTTCACATTTTTAATTTAAAAAATAAAAAAAGTTATTATGAGTATGGCATAACTAGTGGTGCCCGGTTCGTATAAACCGCCGGTTCCGGTTCCGAATCGGCGGTTCGGAAAACCGGCAGGGGTCGAACCGGAACCGAACCGGGGTATGTTCGGTTTCGGTTCCGGTTTGTAACCGGCGGTTCAACCGCCGGTTTCGGTTCGAACCGCCGGTTTTTCCGGTTTTTTTTTTTTACTAAACAATGTATTTATATGTTAAAAAATATAAAACTTCAAAAGTATAAAACACTAAGTTTGAATTAAAAAAAAATTATTACAACTTACAAACAACAAACTTCTAAGTTTGAATTTAAAAAAATTACAACTTACAAACATAAAAAATAATTACAACTTACAAATTACAAATTGAAAGAGGAAAAAAATGAAATAGCTTGAGTTTCATTCTAAGTTTGATATAGAATAAAATTGCCTACATATCCCTAAATTGAATTAGAGAATCAAAGCCCACGTAGTTCTTAGTTCTTACTTCTCTTAATTGTAATGAGCAAAAAATGTTGTGTGGTAGATGATATGTCTCAAAGAAAGGAGGACATAATAAGACGTGCATCTAAGACACATCTTATTATCTCCTCCTTTCTTTGAGACACATCATCTACCACACAACAGTTTTTGCTCATTACAATTAAGAGAAGTAAAAAAAAAAAAATGAAAGAGCTTGAGTTTCATTCTAAGTTTGAAAGTGAATATCAAAGTTAGAATGAAATTGCCTACGTATCCCTAAATTGAATTAGAGAATCAAAGCTCACGTAGTTCTCTTACCTCAAACTTACCCATTAGTTCCGGTGGAGGAGGATGTGTTGGAATCGTAGCCATACTCGTCGGGGCCATCGTCATCAAAGACAGATAAATCTAGATGTTGTTGACGTTTCTTTGCTCGAAGCCAATCTTCAAGTAGAGTAATGTTTTGAACATTCTCTACGGTCAATCTTGCCCTTTTTGGATTCAACATATGTCGTCCTTTGGAGAAGGCGCACTCGACGGAAACGTTGGAGGCGGGACTTGCAAAAATCTCCTTCGCAATATGACTTAAAATAGGATAAGTGTTGATCCTCTTTGACCACCACTTCAAAAGATCCACAGAGTTTTCAAAAGAAATAAATTCAAATGTACAACTTAAATATGTATCTAATTCTTGTGTGGGATTAGACCCCCTAGCGCGTTTTTGTGTTCGGTTATCATAAAAATCATAAAATGCATTAAGACCACTAACATTATATGGATTATGTGAAGAACTACTACTACCACCTACATTTTGAGCACCTAAATTATCCCCACAATCATCCCCTAATGAGGTTTTATATTCTTTAAATAAATCATACAAATAGTTTTTAGCTCTAGCTGCAACTTCTACATAATTTGGAACATAGTCAACCGCATCATAATCGGATAACAAAAAATGGGGGAACAAAGCACTATAATACATGCGTAATAATTCGAAATTTTAAAAAAAATAAAAATAAAAATTCGCCGGAACCGGCGGTTTACAACGGTTCTTAATTCTCGACCGTTGATCTCCAACGGTCGAGTGATCCTGGCATGACACGTGTCCCAATGGTAACTTTTAAAAAAAAAAAAAACCCCGCGCCGGTTCGAACCGGCTTCGAACCGCCGGTTCCGGCGGCAACGGCTCTTTTTCGCCGGAATCCGGCGACAACGGCTACTTTTCGCCGGAGCTCCGACGGACACGTGGCGCTAACCCATTCGTCAGAAAATGAAAAAAAAAAAAATTAATCGAAACCGCCGGTTTAACCGGCGGTTCGAACCGCCGGTTAAACCGCCGGTTCACGGTTTTGCAAAACTCGAACCGAAACCGAACCGGATGAATCCGGTTTACGGTTCCGGTTTGGAACCGGAACCGGGTCAACGGTTCCCCGAACCGTTGACCGCCGGTTTCGAACCGGCCGGTTCCGGTTTCCGGCGAACCGTGGGCACCACTAGGCATAATCCCCATCAAAGTGTCTTTTATATGTGTAAATTTCTTCATTTTTTTTTCTTTTTGAAGCCAACATATAAACATTCTCTTTTTTTTTCCTTTCTCAATTCCTTCTCCATCTAAATTTAAGGTAAAATGTTGTGTTTCTATTATTTTTTTACATAATTTTTTTATTATTATTGTTGATTTATAGTTAGCAATAAAGATATTATAATGCATCAATTTTAAAATACAAAAAATAAAAGACAAATGTTGTAATTCATGTGTTAAGTTATTTATTTTTTTACATTGATGTTGTGAAATAGAGATATAATTAAGTTACTAATTTAGAATATTATTACTTTATATTGTAATATATTATTTTTATCGAAGTTGTGACAAATTTATGCTATTAATTTGGAATTGTCATACTTTTTTAGATTGTGTCTTATGTGAGAACTATCTCATGAATCTAATTATGTAAGACACGCCTCACAATTCACATATATATTTATGAACATGAGTTTTTTTTAGGTAATAAAAATTCGTCTCACTGTAACTATCCGTAAGACCGTTTCGTATATATTTTTTTTATTAGTTGACTTGGACCCCTGAGTAGAAATCCTGGGTCCGTCAATATATATATATATATATATATATATATATATATATATATATATTTGAAATGGTTGGCCACTCTACCCATATATGAAAGAGTTCCTCTATTTGACTAAACCCTCTCCTAACCAAATTTTAGAATTAGATTCCTTCATATTATCACACACTTATCATTAAGGTTATATATATATATATATATATATATATATATATATATACACTAAAGGAAAAATCATCTAGATCTAAGAGTGTCACGCTCTCGTCGTTTCATTTCACTCCCAAACTTCAATTAATAATATATAACCTTATTTTATATCATTAAAGTTAAATTAAATAAATTACTAACTAATAAATTATTAATTTTCGATCAATGTAATCAATATTAACTTACTTAATGTTAAATTAGAAAAAATACAATTTAATATTTTATTCATTAATATTATTTCATTTATTACATATAAAGATATAATTAAAAATTGGGAACAAATCAAATGAGAGAAGATCAAATTTAAAGTGCACGGATAGAAAAAATATATATTCATACATACCATGAATAAGAATATAAATAGACATTAATACAAATACTTTTTAGGCAATGTGATTATGAACATATTTTTTTAAGAAAAAGTAACATTAGTAAATTGAAAGAAAAAAATTTTTTGTTCGCTAATATTAATATATAAAATAAAATACTAATAAAAAATGTGATGTTAGTTTACATTACTCTATATATATATATATATATATATATATATATTCTAAATATAATGTATTTTATGTCTTATTATTTTATGGATTTTCGATTCTAATTTAATTTAAATAAATAAATAATTAAAGTATATGTATTACAAACTTAATTAAAAAAGATCATACATATAAAAATTTTAATAAAATGTTAAAATATTATTCGCTAAATAGCATTTTTATTTAAATCAAAATTAGTTTCCAAATTATTATATTTCTTACTCAAAAAGTATTACACTTTTATATTAGTTAGTACATTTTCTAAAAGAATTTATTTTGATAAATTTTATATATTACACAAGATCTATACTAGTTTTAGTAAAAAAAAAAATGCATCATACAAATCTTATCTTGATTCTGATTTTTATGGAAAGACATGATGAAACTTGCAATTTTCATCATACACAATTTATTGGATTTTTTAATATAATTATATATAAGATTAGGATTCTAGATAAAATTAGAAAATACAAAAATACTTTAATCGATTATTCTGAAATATATTATTAAAATATACAAATATCAAATTACTATTATGACCTTAAACAATAATCTTTAATAAGGATATATGATCTATATTAAATTAGAGTCCTAAATATAATAGAGTTCTAGTTACAATAGGATTCTATACAATTTAAATTAGGATTCTAATATAGGACTATTTAAATATGAAAATACTAAATTACTATTATAACTTTCACAAAACTTTTGTTCATCTGGTGCACGGATATAGTGTCCATGCACTCGGGTCGATCCAGCGCACCACACGCAGCCATGCACCCGCACGTGCCATTAGATCATGCACAAATTCGTCCAAAAATGCTCTCAAGTGTCATACATTTATGTTATCTTAGTCATACATTTTAGTAGTGTTAGTCATATCTTTTAGTTATGTTAGTCATACCTTTAATAATATTAGTTGTACCTTAACATTTTTTTTAGACAGACATATTAACCTTTCATACATTTTAGTTATGTTAGATATATCTTTTAGTTATATTAGTTGTACCTTTTTATATTATATAAATGTATGACTATGTTGATATAAAGGTATAAGTAATATCACATAAAGGTATGAGTAATATCACATAAAAGTAAACATGTACAAATTGTGGCAAAATTAGGGTTTTTTAGAGTTAAAAGTATTAAATAAAGGTATGATATCTGGACATAAATATATGACTAATATAACATAAATGTATGACTAACATAATATAAAGGTCAGGACCAAAAAAAAAAAAAAAAAGTGAGCGGATTTAGGTTGACCCGGATCCCAACCCGACCTGTGGGTATGTGTACATCAAGTGTACAAAAGTGCAACTCTATATCCTTAAATAATAATTTTTATTAAGGATATATTAGATAATTTATATTTTGTAAGAAACATCCACATTTATATATATATATATATATATATTATAGACAAAAACTAACAGTGTACTAAATTATTATATTATTCAAGAAAAGATATATGAGAAGAAAAGAGATGATGTTAAGTTATCATGTAAGATTTTCAAATTGGATGGTAGAAGTTGAACAAACACCAATAAATTAGTGGTATTATAATATAAAATCAACTGTCAATATCATGCAGCAATATATAGGACAAAATTCATTTTTCGTCCTTCCCTAGGGACGTCCAATTTTGGTCCTCTTGTTTTCCGATCATCAATTTTCGTCCTCTTAAATCTCCGGATGTCTAATTTTAGTCTGATTGTCCAATTTTAGTCCTCCTAACTCGATTTTTCGGTTAGCTCCGGACGAGTGCACTACACTCGCCCCCAATTTCATGAGTTCCTACAGCTGGCGCTTATGTGGCAACTATTTTCACATGTGGTATTTTTTTTATTTTTTTTTCCTAACTAAAATACCACATCTTCCGTCATATCATTAAAAAATTAAAATATATAAAAAAAAGGAAAAAAAATTTAAATAAAAAAAACAGAATAAAAAAATAGAGAAAAAATAAAAAATATATGTAAAAAAAGGAACAAATAATTATGTTCGTGTTTTTTTTAAATTTAATTATGTTTTTTTTCTCATTTTTTTGTTTTTTTATTGCATTTAAATGCAATTAAAAAATTTAAAAAAGGAACAAAATTAAAGAAAAAAAACAGAAAAAAAAATGTTTTAATTCGTTTGTGTTTTGTTTTTTTAAATTTAAATTATGTTCCTTTTTTTAAAATTTTTCTCATTTTTTATTGCATTTAAATGTAATAAAAAAAATTAAAAATATATAAAAATATAGGAACAAAACTAATAAAAAAAATTAATTATGTTTTTTTTTTCCCTTTTTTTATATATTTTAATTTTTCAATGACATGGCTGATGATGTGGCATTTTAATTAGAAAAATAAAATAAAAGGAATTATCACATGTGAAAATAGTTACCACATAAGCGTCAGCTATTGGAATTCATGAAATTGGGGGCGAGTTTGTGCACTCGCCTGGAGCTGACCGGAAAATTGAGTTAGGAGGACCAAAATTGGGCAATCGGACTAAAATTGAACAGCCGAAGATTTAAAAGAACTAAAATTGATGATCGGAAAACAAGAGGACCAAAATTGGACAACGTCCCCAGGGAAGGACGAAAAATGAATTTAGTCCCAATATATAAGTAAATATTTAGTTAAAGCGTTAAACTAACTATTTAGTTAAAGTTGAAATTGGCGAAGGCGATAAGTTTTTCTTTTTCCCCTTTTAAAATGGAAACTAACTATTTAGATAGAGTAGTGTTTGTGTGCACCAAATGTATGGATCATGATCCATGTAATTGGGCATGCGTGAGTTGGGTTGGGTCAGGTTTGACCCGGATCTGTGCCCAAGTTTTTTTATTTTTTTAAATTTATGTCATAATTTTTTTGTTAACCGAATATAATATTTATGTAAAGATAACATAACCCTTGAGAGAATAATTTAAACATTTTAGCATAAAAATTCATGTAATATAGTTGAAACCTTTATGTTATGATAATTTAACATTTATGTTATATTAGTATAACATTTATGTAAATATATCATAACTTTTAAGTAAAAATACTTAGATTTTTTTCATTATAAATAACATAATTAAAAGTTACGTAACATTTATGTTATACGAGTATAACTTTTATATTAATTTAGTATAACCTCTACATATACGTACATATCTCATAACCTTTAAATAAAATTAATTAAACTTTTTTCAGTATAAAAAACATAAAAGTTAAACATTTGTGATTTATGTGTTAGACTAGAAAAATATATTTCAAATTCAAATATTAAAAATAATCATCAGCTAAAGAGTAGTTGACTAGTGAGTAGAATAAAATTTAATATTAGACTTTGAATAGAAGATGAAACAATATAGATACCCAATAAACCGGTGCAATGCCATGAAGCTATATATATTGATGCATGACTGTATGATATATATTGATAAAAGAACACTAAATAAATAGTAATCTTATTTGCCATGGACCTCACCACTGCCTTCATCGGTGCCATTGCCATCTTCTTAATTTTCTACAACTACTCAGTACAGTCTGCTAAGCCAAAAGCTGGTGCAGAGAAAGCACCGCCGCAAGCAGGCGGCATGCGGCCATTCACCGGCCATCTCCACCTCATGAGTAGTGGTCTTGCTCACAAAAATTTAGGTTGTGCAGTCGATAAGAAAGGCACAATTTTCACTATCAAGATCGGCGCACAGCGGGTCGTGGTGGTGAGCAGCTGGGAGCTGGCCAAAGAGTTGTTCACCACCTACGACACCGCCAATGAGGGCCGGGCAACACTTGACCTACAACTTCGCCATGTTCGGCTTCTCCCCCTACGGACCATACTGGCGTGAAATCCGGAAGCTTGTCACTCTCGAGATGCTGTCCAACCGCAGAATCGAGATGCAGAGAAACGTGCGTGTGTCTGAAACCGAGCAGTTTATTAAGGATGTTTATGAGCTGTGGGAGAAGAAGAAGGATGCATCTAGCAATGCATTGGTGGACCTGAAGAAGTGCTTTGGAGACTTGAGTTTGAATGTGTTCCTGAGGCTGGTGGTGGGCAAGAGATTTAACGGAGGAGATAACACGGAGGAGACTAGGCGGTTGCAGAGGTTGATGGGGGATTTCTTCCACATGGTGGGGCTGTTTGTTCCTGCGGATACCTTTCCGTTTCTTGGGTGGCTTGATTTGGGTGGTTATGAGAAGAAAATGAAGGAAACGGCGAAGGAGATGGACAAGGTTTTTTCTGGGTGGTTGACGGAGCACCGTGAAAAGGAATATTCCGGTGACCATAAACCGCGAGATTTCATGGATGTGTTGTTGTCGGTTGTGAAAGGTGCCAATTTTGAAGGCCAACATGACCTTGATACCATCATCAAAGCCACCTGCGGGGTATGTTTTAATTATTTGTGTATTTACATTTATGAAAAATTAAATATTAGGGTTATGAAATCATATCTTTTACCCGCGCCAAGTTTTGAGGGTATTGAGCTTCAACTTCAAATCAATCGGATCTCGAAAGTATAAGCACAAGGATAATTTCAATTTTGGTCTTGTAGACACTTTTCATTTTTTAACAATAAGTATTCATTTTCTAATTTTGGTTTTCTATAATTTAATTTTTTCCAATTTCTATCTATTTTTGTTGGAATTTTCAAAATTGTTGACATGGCTATTGGAAATGCTGATGTGGCAGCTGAAAATTTTGACATGGCAGCCTAATTTCGGCAGCCACATCAACGATTTTGAAAATTATAACAAAAAAACAAGATTGAAATTGGAAAAAATTAAAACATAAAAGACTAAAATTGAAAATCGTCAAAAAATGAAAAATGTCTTACATAGAGGAACAAAATTGAAATTAACCCTATTTATATATATCAAGTTTTGTAATTACAAATTCGAGTCACAGGGAGATTAACTAAGTTGTTTCAATTGATGAGCTGCAGGTTTTGATTTCTGGTGGGAGTGACACTACTACAGTAGTGTCAATATGGGTAATTTCTCTCCTATTGAACAATCCACGTGTTCTTAAAAAAGCTCAAGAAGAATTAGACAAACATGTGGGGAGGGAAAGGCGAGTAAACGAATCAGATATCAACAAATTAGTGTATCTACAAGCAATTGTTAAAGAGACTTTAAGATTATACCCTCCTCTACCACTTGGCCCAATTCGAGAGTTCACTGAGGATTGTAATGTGGGAGGTTACCACATTTCGAAGGGCACGTGGCTCATCGTGAACTTGTGGAAGTTGCACCGAGATCCAAAGGTGTGGTCGGAGGATCCATTGGAGTTTAGGCCTGAGAGGTTTCAGAGTAGCCACCAACGACATGTGGATTTTAGGGTTCAAGGTTTTGAGTTGATTCCATTTGGTGCTGGTCGAAGGAGTTGTCCTGGAGCAAACTTTGGATTGCTTGTATTGTATTTGATATTGGCTAATTTCTTACAGGCATTTGAACTATCTACCATATCTGATGAAAAGGTTGATATGAGTGAGAGTGGTGGAATGTCGAATAGCAAAGTCACGCCACTAGAAGTTCTTATTGCCCCAAGGCTATCTCCAAGTCTATATTAAGTTGTTCAAGTGCTCCAACTTCAATGTGCATGGTTGATAATCATCAGATCATGTTATTATTATAAATAATTTCTAGGAACATGTATCAAATAATGATGTCGTGATTAGAGTGGATTTTAATATACTAATGTTTTTCATTCTCAACTATTTTTCTTGTTTTGTTATCATATAAGGTATAATTTTCACTTTACAATTCACTACAACAAAATCTGAAAATACTGACGAAGATTAGTGACGAAAGTAAAACTAGTCGTTAATATAAACTTTAGCAACGAAATTGTAAAATTTGTTGCTAATGTTAGTGGCAATTCTCGTCACTAAATTATCTTAGGAATTTAAACTATAAATTTAAAAATTTGAATACCAATAATAAAAATCCCTCTTCTACCTTAACAACATATAATAAAATATAAAAGTTAAGAACACCGATAGTAAATAATTTTTTGGTTGCAGCGTATTTCAGATTCTCTAGTACTTATCACATCCAACACCCTAACTTCTAAAGAAGACTTTGTTAGCTCTGCTTTAAACATTGCTTATTGAGTTAATCTTTTGGGACCTATGATTTTCTGGTACCTGAGCTTAAACTGTGTTACTTAATTAATCTTTCAATTCTTGCAGATCTTGGAGGAAATACAAAGTTCTGTTCTTTTGTACTACCCTTTTTAGCAGGTTTACTATATCCTTATTGCTCTTAATTGGGCAACCTTCCTCCTCAACTTCATCATTATAAGTTGATATGTGGAAAATACATGCAATTCTATGATGATTAATATGAGATTTTATAATTGATTATTTGATTGAATGCATGATTTTCCTATATATTTATGTTTTGTGTCTCCAAATACTTCATAAATTATTTTCTTGATTATTTTAGGAATTTTAAAGTGTTTTGGAGACGAGATGAGATAAGCATGGATCGAGGGAATCAAGATGTGAGCTAAGAAGAATGGGCCTAATTAATTAATTGATGAGCAGACCCAAAAATCGGCCTTTGGACTTACTAATTGGAGTGAAGAGAAGCAAATGGGCCAAGGCCCATGACTTGAAGGAAATTAATGGCCCAGAGTGTTCACGCTAACCTGGAGGGAGTGCAGCCGTATATTTTGGACTTCTTCTTCAGGTCAAAGGAAGGCACGCAGAAAATAGATTAAAGGAGAGAGAGTTGATTAGAAAAAAATATATATATTTTTTTTTATTCTTCTTTCTAGATTAATTAAGATGAAGATAACAATTATTTTGGTGGATTTGATGCTAAGGATGATCGGCTAAACTTTCAATTCCGGTTAGCAGGGATGTTTGAACCCATATTTCTTTTATGTTTTAATTAATCTCGTTTCCCCTTCTCGATGTTTGATTGGAATTGATTATGCTATCTGTGAATATCGTTTTCAATTGTTGATGCTTAATTTGGATTGACCACCTAGGTTAAGTAATTGATAATTGACTGCAAGAATTTTAGATCATGAATCCTAATTGTTGTGATTTAATTTTCATAAGTGGTAAATTAGAGGTCGTGCATCTCTAGGGTAGCATAATCCTAGATTATCGAATCGAGCTTGTGTATTCGGAGTCTAGTTCATCCTATCGTCTTGGTGATTAATGCATTTAATGAATTAAATCTAGAGAGCTTGTTCTAGGTTATTCAATTAAATAGGGTTAATTAGAGATCTTATCCTAATTTAACTAATCTTAAGAGATGATTCGGTTTAACAGAGCTTGTTGTTAGACTAGGGATGATAATTTCATGATAATTTGAGAGAGAGGGGTGTTACATTGATTAAGACATAATTGAGATTGGGGGATAACTGAACTGTTAACTGGAATATTTACATCCATTGATCTCTTGCTTAATTAGTTTTCTAAGTTTACTTAATTTAATTCAGTGATAGATATTTAATCTCAAACCCCCCAGTTTGTTACTTATTTGAATTGAACATAGGTGATATAATTTATTATTCACTCCTCGTGGGATCGACTCTGACTTACCCTAGCTACTAGTTGGTTAGGTTAGGAAAGACATTAATTAATTTTGTTGCGTTGCGACGCGCGGTCATAAGTTGTCATTGATACTTCAAGGTTCCTAGCTATAATATTTTTCTTTATGGAATGCAATTTGTACGAAAATCAAGCACGTAACTCCACATTATTTTACATGGCCTACATGCAGATACTTCGTAATGGGGACTGTTGTTAATGCTGCAAATAAGATATTCCTTTACTGGTGAAAACATGAATATCCATCAAGACAACAATGGTTAGAATGACTTGCTAATCTTTCAAGCATTTGATCCACAAATGGACCTGGAAAATGGTATTTTCTAGTAATAGTATTTAAAACTCTATAGTCTATACACACTCTCCATCCATTTTGAATCCAAGTGGCTACCAACTTACAATCAGAATTTTCCACAACTATAATATATGTCTTCTTTGGAATAGTCCCATTCACATTATACATGCGTCTAGAAGTTTCCAAATTTTTGTTTTGACAATTGTTGTCATCTGTGGATTAATAGGATGTTGAGATTGTCTAACAAGCTTACATTCTTCTTCCAACAATATTCTATGCTTGTAAGTATGAGGGTTCAATCCTTTAATATCAATGATAGTCCGATACCACAAGTCTTGTAGCTCAAGTGATATCCCACCTTTATAAGGTGTAAATTGTGACGACGAACCCGAGTACGCAAGTTTTCTAGTTTTTATTATTCCTCTTCCTTCCACTCTCCCAAAACTCATTAAAAAAAATGATAGTCCATCCGATAGCTTCTTTAAACCCTCTAAGAACTCAAACCAGTTTATCTTCTTCTAGTTGAGAGAGTTTATTAGAAATGATAATAGGAAGTGTCTTTTTTTCTCCCAAGAAGACATATTTCAAATGACTTAGAAGCTTCTTCAATTCCAATTTTGGAGTCTGCACAACAGAATAAAGAAGTTTTGAGTGAGAATGAGGGAAATCAAGATTAAAAAAAACATTATATCTCAATAGTGGCAATGAATCTAAATCATGAATCACATCCATTATTAATTCACAATCAAACTCAATCTTCTTCTCAATTTCCTTCGATTTTTCAAAAAAATATTTCTAATAAGCACAAATTTCAATTTGTCATCATCACTCAAATCAAGAATTTTTTGCGTTATAGGTTGTATAACATCAACAACAAAAGTAGAATATACATCACTAGGATATTATATCGCATCATAAATACTAAATTTTATAATTTCACCATCAGACTACATTGTAAGTATACCATCATGCATATCGATTTTTTTAAAGATGTATTTAGAAAAAACCTTCCTAGCAAAAATTAATGAGCGAGATGAATTACAATCTCTCTATATTGAGCACATAAAAAGCAACAGGAAAAATCAATTCATTCACTTAAACTAAAACATCTTCCAACAATCCTTCAGGATAAACATTAGACCTACCAGCAAGATAATAATCACACCAGTTTTCTTTAAAGGCCAAACATTCAAAGATACATAAATAGATAAGGGCATGACATTAATAAAAGCATCTAGATTCAACATTGTTTCTTAATTCACATGTTTACAAGCGATAGAAAACATACCTTGATCCTTGCATTTAGGTGGTACTTTCTTTGGAAGCACAACACACATTTTCTCACATGCTTACAAATTCATTACCTTACACTTTCTTCTTGTTGGTACATAATGTTGGTCCCAAGTGGTTCAAAGGTTCAAAGGGAGTGAATGAACCTCTATCGATTTTGATTTTTAAAAGTTTTTTGAACTTTCGATGTTGTATTCTAACACAAAATACAGCACTGAGTGCAGAACAGTAAGTTAGGCAAGAATGTTGCTCAGCTTACTGTATCAGAGTTCTGTTATGCAGCGAAAATAACTTGATAGAGTTTCTTTTGAAAACCGTTTTTCAAATATGCTCTTTGCAAAGTTTTGAATGTAGAATGATAAGATATAAGATGCAACACAAATATGTATGAAAATAGAAAATAAACACATATGACTTATAGTGGTTCGAAGGTGGTGTAACTCTTCTACGTCCACTCTACTCCTACTACGAAGAGGAACTTTGTTAGGCTAGATTGAATTATAAGACTCGTCCTAACAATCTATTACCTTAACAAGTTTTCACCTACAAGGATTCAGCTTATACACGGATTGCTCGAATCCTCAGGCTAACCCATACAGAATCCTACTAACTCATACAGAGTTACTGCCTTTATAGCTTAAGACAAACATTCAGCAAGGATCTAAATCATATATATCAACTGAGGACACCTCTAAAACAACCTAAGCACATAACACAGAGGTTAAAAGTATATAATATTTTATTCAACTGGTGCTTGAAGCATCCTTGATGACTTGAACTTGAAGACTCGTAGGCTTGACTGCTTCACTAGGAGGTTGAGTGACTGAAACTTAGAATGCTTGACTACTTGCTCTTGCGAGAGTGAATTTTAAATATCAGAATTTCAGTAATTTCTTCAGTCGTTTCTTCATCAATTTATAGATGTAAGAAGTGTGTTCGTTAAAGAGAGACACTTCATTTGAATTTGAATTCCCTACGATCGTTTTTGATCTTACATTCAATGTCTCTGAAATTCTTGGGGATGAAATCCTTGTATTCTGCAGCTCATTTAATGCAGTTGTTCTCCACTTCAGGGTTGTTGCAGTATGTCAATTCATGTGTCAGCGAGACATTGATTCTTCGTATAGTTTAATCATTTATCTCTATTGGCTCTATTTGACAAGATGTATTTTGAGATAGCAGTGATCTTCCTCGTACATCATTGTTGTGCGTGACTGTATCTTCCTACTTTCAGTCTTCTTTCTGTTCCAGAATGTTGTGTCAACTTACTGCAACCTAAGACTGCAGAGAAACTTTCTGTTCGCCTTACTATCTTCATGCTTGTTGTTTGCTGCATCTGCTACTTATATATGTAGTATCCAAAGAGGTTTGTTTGATGTATCCAACTACTACCAGGAACTTTCTTCTTATTGTTTTCCGAGTTTCTTCATCCTTCAACTTAGATTGTAAAGACTCGAAAAATAAATTAAGTTTTCGCATAAATAGTATGGAAAAAATGAGGTACTCCAATTTTCTATTACAGAGCTTGTTTTGTCTCATCAAAATCTAAACAAAAATATCTCAACAATTTCCCCATATTTCATTATAACAAAACCTTTACATGATGTACACAGATATATCTAGCATGTTATCATATATTGAATAGCGAAAAGCATGAAGTGCACAGAGTGAGTTTGTTCCAGCATCAGTAACTTGAGAATATCAGAAAGAGAGTTTACAAGTTACAGGAAATAACTTATAGATTAATTTTGCAGAAAGACTCAATAAGCTGTTGACTCTTATCACACTTTTTCAGGATTGACGACATTCAAAGAGCTTTCTTGCTGCATCATCTTATGATGACTTTCTCTTCTCATACTTGGTTCCCTTCCATTAGTTGATGATAGATTCATTTCCACCAGTTGATGATAGATTCCTGATATGTTTCTTTAAGCTTCATCTTGATATCAGGGATTTGAATCCATTTGAGCCAAAAATCTTCACAAAATGAATATGCACTTCTTGCTTGATCTTCTTTATCAGCTTCTTTTGATTATCCAGCTCTCCATCTCTTGCTAACTGTTCGTACCTTTCCAATGCAATAAGGCACGTAGCATATCTTGTGAAGTAATTTAACTGACAAAGGTGTCTGAAATATCTCAGATATTCTGATATTTTGTAAAGGGTTATTTCTTTGAATGTGGGATTTCTACGCTTTGACAGAATCACCTTGTCAAAAATTTTCAACTCCCAAGCAAGATTTTCTTTGAGGGGCCTTTGATCCAGCAATTCAGATACTTCAACAAAAATGTGGTCTGGATCAAAGTCTTTGAGGGCCTTTGATCCAGCAATTTAGATACTTCAACAGAAATGTGGTCTGGATCAAAGTAGGGAACATCTTGAGGTGGATATGAATATAGAGCTTCATCAACTTTCTTAGCAAGCTTTGACTTCTTCTACCCTATCACATCGAGTCTTGACATCCAGTCCTCTCTGTCACTTCTTCTTTTCTCTTCAGCTTCTTTCAGTTGTCTTCATTTTTCTTCATCAAGCCTTCTGACTGCAGCAACACTTATCGATTTGCTCTTTTGAAGAGGTTGTTGTTGTTGTCTGTTGCTCTTTCTTTGAGTTGATGCAGCAGCTTCTATTTTTTCTGAATGTCGGGATGCGGTATTGCTTATTGTTTTGGATGCAGCAACCCAGCACCTACACCTCATTCGTCTTTGTCGTCCTTTCTTCTTTTGTATTGAGGACCTTGGTTGTGTCCAGAGACTAATCTTCATTTCTTCATGGCCAGAGGTTCCTTGTCTTCTTCATCATCCTCTTCCAACTCTTTCATGACATCATCTACTTCAGCATCTCGTCTGATCTTTTCTTGTTTTTCCCCTTTTTTCATCATCAACTGGGGTAAGCTGGAGAGATGCTGATTGTTGCTTAGTAGGAATGAATTGAGGAAAAACGTGATGCAGGATTGTTCTCATTTCTCCAACAAATAGCTCTAGATTGCTAATCCTATCATTCGTGCTTTGAGAGGCACGAGCTTGCATCGATGCGCTTTCCTGTAAAAAGTTGAATACTAGATTCTGTGCAACAAGGGTGTTTTTGATTTCATCAATGGATTTGTCTCTTGCTTCACTAGCAGCTTGGTGTGTTCTTTCAACTCTCTGTCGCTCGTGATGTTGTGCATTTCATTCAGTATTGATATTTGATTGTATTCTGAAAGGAAGCTCAACTAGCTCTCTTCTCAGATTCTCCATTGAGAAAGAGTAGGATTTGTCGCTCATATTGATGTTGTTGGTCATATTAACTTCATGGATCTGTAAAGCCCGAATTAGCCCTTGTACAACATCCATGATTTCTTAGAGGAAGTGCTCTTGAGCATCAGTAAAAATCAAGAGATTTAGAGGAAGTGCTCTTGAGCATCAGTAAAAATCAAGAGATTTTCTCTGGTTGCTTCTGCTGCAACATGTTCCTATGGAACCAGAGCTTGACTCGTATCCTAATCTGGTTTTTGTACATTTCTGCATTCTTCTTCTAACAACATCAGCAAACTGCACTTTGCGGAAATGTGAACCAGTTTCAGGTGGACTATCACCTCCAAGATCCTCATCATCATCAGAAAAGTCTCCTCCATCATATTCAAGATCTTATTCTGGAGCGGCTACTAGAACACATTTCCCTCCTCGAGATGATGTTCTCTCCTCTTCACTCTCTTCTAAATAGCTCCGCAAGCATGTTGTATCTATAGTAGGTGTTTGGGGGACTTGGAAAAACAACCCTTGTTCATACAAGTTTATGATGACAGATTGAGGTGGGGCCAAGTTGAAAAAAAATATCTAAGGTATTTTTGGTAATTTATTAATTTAATAAAAAATAAAAAAATGTAAATTGCATTTTGCACAACAATGTTTATCCTTCTCTCACAACATTTCCTTAAGTTTTGATCTTTATTTCCCATATTCTTCATCTCTAAATGAATGGGTCTCTTGTGAGACTGTCTCACATATTTTTATTACATTGCGTAAGATGGGTCAACCAACAACTCAATCACCCACAACTCAAACTCTACAATTCATATATTGCTTATGGGTGATAGGGCTCCGTCTCACGGTAACTATCTATGAGACCGTCTCACATGAGTTTTTATGTTTCTAAATTTCTTTTCGATCTAATTTTAGTTAAGATATTATCTTAATTTTATTTTCTTTTACTATTTTTATCTTAAATTCATTGTTGCTAATTTATTTGTCAAATACCTTCATGTCATTAATTATCAAATACTTCTCCATTTTCAAAAGATTATTACAACTTTTGTAAAAGATAACATAAAAACAAATTTAGCATATCTGATTTAAGTCATATTAGATGCCATTTTTACTTCTCAAAATAAAGAGATAAGGTTAAATATCATTGTAAAAATAATATATTGATCACCAAGCAATTGAATATGTTATTATCAGTTTTATGTCATTCTAGTCAGATTATGCTACAATTTGTTTATGCATAAAAAAAAATAAAAATTACTTATGTCTTGTAAGATAGTAGTCATCTGAATTTTTTCTATAATGGCTCTATATAAACTTGAGAGATAACCTGAAAACTTTGTTTTCGATGTGTGTTTGGATAAAAAAATTCTCTGAAATAAATGGAGTATGAGGACTTGCTCACAAGATGGTCTTTACAAGAAAGCACATTATTTTTCCATTGGTTTATCACTACCACGGTAGAAAGAGTTTTTTCAGTAATTAAGTTATTAAGAATTATCTTCCCAATCAAATAAGTGATACACTAATGAATGATTGTTAGTAGAACATTGAAAAATGATGCACTTAGAAAATATTAGTAATGAAGCTATTCTGCACCGATTTGAAAATATGAAAAATAGAAGAGAATTGTTGTAATTTATTGACATTATTGAAAATTTGATATTTTATCCTCTTGGTTTAAAAATATTGTATTTTTTTATTAATTGATTTGGGCCCCCTTCAATTGAAATCTTGGGCTCGTCACTGACTATAAAGTATGAGTAAATTACAAAAACAATTCATGTCATACCATGTCAAAAGACAAACTATAAATCTGATCGTCTGAAGGACAAATAAGGACAAGTTGAGAAAAATATGAGACTGAAACAACTATCCTAAAACTGACTTCAACGTTAGAACTATCAGTTTTGAGAAAAGACAGATATTACAAAAAACAATATAAATGTTATGAATAATTATTTGAGTTTATTACTTTTTTGTCTATTAAGTTAGGGGGTCTGGACATTTAGGACTTTTTCATTTTGAGCTGGCAATATATGACTTTATGTTTTCAAATTTAGCAATTTGTGCCCAATTTCAACCCGAATTGCTTATTTGGACTGATTTTGCACGTGACACCCCTAAATTCGGATTCGGCGGGCTCAATTTGTTGAGGTGGCGCGCGATTTAACGAGATAGAATTTTTCATTTAATTAGATTCTGTCATGTGTATTAATAAGTGGGGCCACCACCTCCATGTCTCCACCTCCATCCAAACCCCACCTCTCCCTCTGTTTCCCCCACCAAACTCCATAACCCATCTTCACCAAGCTCCCAAACACACCCAAACTACCACAACTCGAGCTCGAATTGAGCTAAGCTAAGAAGAAACTTGAATAAGGAGAGAGAGAGAGATTTTTGGTGCAATTTTCTGACATTTATCTCACGCATGGGCAATCACCATCCACGTGAACAGTTTATATAGTAGCTAATTACAAAAACGACGCCGTAGCGAAAGCATGCAAACTAAAAGGAAACAACACCGTTTCGAAAAAGACGGGATTACAAAAATAAGAGACGACTTAATAAGTGAAAGCACGACTCTCCTATGCTAAACCACCTGCAATTCTTGACATTACCCCCTCCTTCTTTATGTCTTGCCCTCAAGACATCAACTGAGGATATAAAGTTGTGATCTCTTGATAATCCTCCCACGTAGCTTCTTCTTCTAGCAAGTGCGCCCATTGAACCAGTAGTTCTGTAGCAGGACCACCATTTTTCTTCACTAACCTGCGAGCAAGTACTCTGGTAGGGAGGAGAATCACATTTCCTTCTGCATCAAAAGTTGGTAAATTTAGGGTACAAGAAGAAGTGCATGTTTTCTTTTTTAGTAGAGAGACATGGAAGACAGGGTGGATCTTGGCATGTTGAGGTAACAAAAGCCTGTACGCCACTGTTCCCACCTTAGCAATAATCTGAAAAGGTCTAGCAAACTTAGGACTAAGCTTCCATGTCTTGCTTTGATGCATGGATGATTGCCTGTAGGGTTTAAGCTTCAGATAAACTCAATCACCCAAAAGAGAATTGTCTGTCCACTCTCTTTGTATCTGCATAATGTTTCATACAATCTTGGGCTTTCTTCAATAGTTTCTTAAGTTGACACTGCACCATTTGTTTGTTTTGTAACACCTCCTCCACACCAGAAAATTTAGGAAACTCTAGCTTAGTCATTTTATGCATCATAATCCATCATTCATGCGGCTCAAGGATGTAGGAGAGAGCATACCTGCATCAGCACGATGGTTCATATTGTTTGAGGTGAGATCCACCCTGTCTGAGTTGTTGTACGTAGGATCTTCAGGATTTTTGCCTTTCTTATGACCATCATTCAGCATCATTGATTCCAGTAGCTCGGATATCTTATCAAACTTCAAATTCAATTCCATCGTATGGTGCTCCAGTTTCTGATTGCCCACCGTCTGTGATGCTAACAACGCAGCTTGATTCCGTGTTAGCTCCTCAATTCGCTCCTCCAGGTTCTCAATTCAACTCGTGTTTGTTTTCGCCATAAAAAGCGGAAATCAATCTGGCTCTAAGGCCAAATGTCACGACTCGAGCTCAATTTGAGCTGAGCTAAGAAGAAACTTGAATAAGAAGAAAAAAGAGAGATTTTTGGTGCAATTTTCTGATATTACGCATGGCAATCACCATCCACGTGAACAGCTTATATAGTAGCTGATTACAAAAACGACGCCGTAGTGAAAGCATGCAAACTAAAAGGAAACGACACCGTTTCGAAAAAGATGGGATTACAAAAATAAGAGACGACCTAATAAGTGAAAGCACGACTCTCCTATGCTAACAGATTTAACTGTCTGACCACCTCAATTCTTGCATTACACACGCATTGCCGCCGCACTCCCCTCCAACCACCGCACTCCCTTTACAATTAAACCCAAAAACTGAGTCCTTGATAAAAGGAAATTAAGTTTATTAGGTACCAAGTTGATTGGTTCTCCAACAATGATCCATTTATCTGTTGCTCCTCCTCCGTCGCCCAAATTTTTTCCAAATCTTTCCACTTGTTAATGGCGGCGGTGCACACAACTTAACCAAAACAGAGTTAGATTAAGCGTCCGGAAAAGGTGATAATGAATTGAAGAAATAAACAGAGATTGTAAAGCTACCTCCGGCGCCGACGAAGTAGAGAAGTCGAACGAGCTTGGGACCCACTTCTTCGCCCGCCGGTGGCGGGATTGGTTTCATTTCCCTCACCCTCAAAGCTGCATCTATTGAAGCGGGAAAGGGGATTTTACTTTTAGGAATTAGGGCTTTTGGAATCTTCTCCCACTCCCAAGCTTATGCTTCTTGCTGCAGTTATCAGTAATTTCTCTCTGATGTAAATAGGATATGCACAACACTTGTTATTAGTATATCTTGATTTAGAGTTGGAATTTTCCCCCTTTTGGTAATGTCCCCTTTTTGATTTAATTGTGAAGGGAGTGCGGTGGTGGGAGGGGAGTGTGGCGGCGATGCGTGTGTTTGGGAGCTTGGAGAAGATGGATTATGGAGTTTGGTGGGAATGTGCCCTTTGAATTGGGAGTTGAGTTAATGGGGAAGAAGGTGAATTGGGGAAGAATATGAATTGGGGAAAGTACAAACTGGGCCCATTTTTTATTACACGGGGTGAGGAAAATTAATACACAAATATCATATAGGTAAATAACCCGTCACATCAGTAAATTGAGCCCGCCGAACCGGAATTAGGGTGTCACGTGTAAAAAACGAGCAATTTCAGCCCAAATAAACAATTCGGACAGAAATTGGGCACAAATTGCTAAATTTGAAAACATAAAGTTTTAAATTGTCAGCCCAAAACGAAAAAGTTCTAAATGTCCAGACCCCCTAACTTAATGGGCGAAAAAATTAATAAACTCTAATTATTGTGATACTACCCAGCAATTCTAGAGACCCAGTGGATTGTCTCTGTGTTTGTGTTTGAAAAACTTTTTTGTCAACGGGTAAACCTTTATAAAAAGTTGAGGCGGTTCATGAAAGTGTTCTTAATGGAATTCATCCTTCAACTTCTAATGATGGAATTGAGCAAATAGTGGACTCTACAGATATGCAGAATCTCATACTTACTACCAGTCTACAAACTCACAACATATCTGCAAGAAAACATGGGAGAAAATCCACAAGGAATAAGCCATCAAGACTTTGGCCATGGAATGCATTGTGGAATAGAGTCAAATCTTACCAGGATGGCAGGATGACTTGCCAGTTTCAGGTATGACCAAGAAAAAAATTTTGTTATAATCAAAATGCTGCTACTTTATGATTAAAATTATTCTCTCAAATTGCAGAGGAATCATTCCTGGAAGCAAGCATAAAATTGTGTCAGTTAGATTGGGATGAGATCGTAGCTGCCACCAATCATTTCTCCTCTTCAAATAGAGTTGTCCTTTCAATATAAACATGCATGAATCCTCTAATGTGCACCACATGTGTTGGAGTAAACCTTTATTCAGAATTGGTGATATTATTGATCAGGTGTGGAAGCTGTGGAATGAAAGGAGAGCATTAGATGTGATAGATCATTCACTTGAACTTGCATTTGAGAAAGATGAAGCAGTAAGATGCATTCAAATTGCACTGTTATGTATCCAAATGCATCCCTATAAACATCCATTGATGTGTTCCGTGATTAAAATGTTGGAAGGAAATGAGCGCCTAATGCGAGTCATTTGCTCCACAAGATGTCGTGTCGCGATATAAAGCTGATTGGACTGCTCCGCTCCGCAAATACAAGGTATCTCAAGGGTATGGTAAACAAACCAGTTTCCAGCTCCAACTCCTCCACTTGGTCAAACCAAGGATCGCTAATCTCGAGCAATCAACTCCTCGTCCAACCAATCGAACCTTGGAGAGCACTGAGATCCCAGCCCTCCAAGTCATCAGAGTCCATCTCCGTGAAGCAGAGGAACCTTTTCTTTCTCTCGGAGTAAAGCTCTGTCGAAACTAATATTAGGACAACATGTCCGATACACCGTATATCATCATTGCCGACACTCTTCTTCCTGCTCATCCGGGCAGCCCGAGACGATCACATTCGACACACAGCCATAGCCGCCTTTCAAGTTCTCTCTGGGGATTCCTAACCCGTCAATAGACAGAAACTTTATGTGATGGCCCGAGATTGGATTCGAGAGAAACATATCACAATCACGCTTATCCAACAGACAAAGCCATCCATGTGATGATCCCTTGATTTCTAACTCACCATCTATGACTCCACATGATCTCTTCTTCAAACTCAGTACTTTGTTAATTTTCTGCCAGGCTGTAAAACTTATAAACCAAATAATTATTATTCCCTTCCGACGCCGCCAGTGTCAGCATCAGCTACGGTGGCGATGATGTGGCGCTCATCATTCGAGTGCCGCCTACTTTGCTTCCACCACACACGTTTAGAGATCGGAAAATCCCTCTTCCAAAACTCCGACAAACCATTGAGGAGCAAGCCATTTTTCAAAAAAAAAAAATTAAAATTAAAGAATTAGATTAGTATTTACATTCCTCACTTATAAATCTCTACTTATTTTGTGACCATCAAGTTCTACTGTTCTAGGATTACATATATTTTTCAAGAGTGAGATAATTATGATACGTTGTGCATGTCAGAGGATTATTGACTTTATCCCCAAGTAACAGAACATTTTTATTTAGGTCTAAAATATAGATTGAGTTTAAAACTCACTAGACTTTTTACAACGGTTTTTACCCGTTGTCGTATCCAGCGTTTTAAAAAAAAATCCGCTATTTAACAACACATAAAGGTTGTCTTCTTCAAATACGACAACACATAAAAAACCGTTGCACGAAAGTGTTGTCTTTTTTAAATATTTTTTTAATTAAATATTAAATAGGATGCTGACTTCTTCAGATACGATAACGCATAAAAAACCGTTGTACGAAAGTGTTGTCTTTTTTAAATATTTTTTTAATTAAATATTAAATAGGACACTGACGTCATCATAACGCTGACACGTCATCATGTCACATCATAATATTTTTTTAATTAAATATTAAATAGGACGCTGACGTCATCATAACGCTGACACATCATCAAAGTACTGACACGTCATTATGTCATGTCGTCAAAGTACTGACATCATCATAACGCTGACACGTCATCATGCCACATCATAATATTTTTTTAATTAAATATTATAAAAACGTTGTCTTCTTCAGATACGACAACGCATAAAAAATCGTTGCACGAAAGTGTTGTCTTTTTTAAATATTTTTAATTAAATATTAAATAGGACGCTGACTTCTTTAGATTTGTCTTCTTCAGATAAAAAACCGTTGCATGAAAGTGTTGTCTTTTTTAAATATTTTTTTAATTAAATACTAAATAGGACGCTGACTTCTTCAGATTTGTCTTCTTTAGATACGTATTCTTCAGATACGACAACGCATAAAAAACTGTTGCACGAAAGTGTTGTCTTTTTTAAATATTTTTTTAATTAAATATTAAATAGGACGCTGACGTCATCATCATGCCACATCATAATTTTTTTTAATTAAATATTAAATAGGACGCTGACGTCATCATAACGCTAACACATCATCATGCCACATCATCAAAGTGCTGACACGTCATTATGTCACGTCGTCAAAGTACTGACGTCATCATGCCACATCATAATATTTTTTTAATTAAATATTAAATAGGACACTGACGTCATCAAAGTGCTGACATGTCATTATGCCACGTCGTCAAAGTACTGACATCATCATGCCACATCATAATATTTTTTTAATTAAATATTAAATAGGACGCTGACGTCATCAAAGTGCTGACACGTCATTATGCCACATCATAATATTTGTTTTTGACGTACCGACGTCATCATGCCACATCATAATATTTTTTTAATTAAATATTAAATAGGACGCTGACGTCATCAAAGTGCTGACACGTTTTGAGGTCATCATAACGCTGACACGTCATCATGCCACATCATAATATTTTTTTAATTAAATATTAAATAGACGATGACACATCATCATGCCACATCAAAATATTTTTTTAATTACATCATAATATTTTTTTAATTAAATATTAAATAGACGCTGACACATCATCATGCCACATCATAATATTTTTTTAATTAAATATTAAATAGGACGCTGACACGTCATCATGACAAATATTGCGTGTTGTTTGGGATTCGAATCCAAGTGACATGGTGGTACTCAAACCACTAGACCACTAGTGATTTATGCAATAATATTCTACATGCATTTCTTTTATTTCAATTTTCTATTATCACATATTTTTTGTTAATTTTTATTATTTGTATTTTTAATACATTTTAAAAGGTTAAATATATATATATATATATATATATATATATAATTGGAAGATTAATGACTAATTAATATGTTTAGTAATGTTTAATCTAATTTCATTTTAAAACAATTATAAAATATACTAGTGCATATTTTTAATATATTTTATGAAAATACTATTTTTTAAAATTATGATTTTGTTCATATAAGATAATATTAATGCAAATAATATAAGATAACATCATAAAATAATTAAACTTTTCAAATTGAATTTAATTAAAAAATAATTAATATTATCACATATTTTTTGTTAAAGTACCATTGATACTTATTAATATAAGTCATTGATTTCCAATTTTGATATATTACTGTATTTAACTCGATTTCAATGGCCAACATATGAATGTTCAAAACCCAAAATGTTAATGCACTCACGATACAAAATATAAATGTGACTCAATTAAAATATTATTCTTTACTTTAATTTGTTGGACTATTTGTCATATTGCATACATAGATTTATTTACATATATTTTTACGTACATAGATTTATTCAATACCTAAAATATTATTGAAGAACCACAATATTATTTGTATTTTTAATATATTTTAAAAGGTTAAATATATATATATATATATATAATTGGAAGATTAATGACTAATTAGTATGTTTAGTAATATTTAATCTAATTAATTTCATTTTAAGACAATTATAAAATATACTAGTGCATATTTTTAATATATTTTATAAAAATACTATTTTTATAAAATTATGAGTTTGTTCGTATAAGATAATATTAATGCAAGTAATATAAGATAACATCATAAAATAATTAAAATTTTCAAATTTAATTTAATTAAAAAATAATTAATATTAACACAACACATAAAAAAAGCGTTGCACAATGGGTTGTCTTTTTTTAAAAAAATTCACTAAAAGACAACGCATAAAGAGTATTGCATAAAAGAGTTGTCTTTTTTAAAAAAATGCGCTATACGACAACGCATAAAGAGCGTTGCATAAAAGGGTTGTCTTTTTTTTTTAAAAATTCGATATATGACAACCCTTTGAAAAAAACGTTGCACAAAAGCGTTGTCTAATTTTAAAAAAAAGCGTCATTTAACAACCCTATGAAAAAAGCGTTGTCTTACCCATTATTTGTGTTGTCTTTGAGCGAATTTTTTGAACAAAAACAACTCTTTTCAAAAAAAGGTTGTAAATTTCGAAAAAACTACACAAATTCATAAAAAGGGTTGTCTTTGTGAGTTGTTGTATCCTATTTTTCTTGTAGTGACTATGTGACGTAAACGATGGGAATGAAGCGTTATAGATTCCGCTATCTAGATTAAAGTTTTGTTCAAGTCACCTGAGTAAAAGTGCAATTTTTATTTTTTATTATTTATATGTTTTGTTTCTTCACTAATATGTTTAAAAATTTTGCCGAAATTTGATATAATTGAAATATAAAAAGGGTAAGACTATACACATCCCAAAATTTACTAAACACATCCCATTTTCTTTTTTAAAAAAAATGAAAGGTATAAAAATTAAATTTTGGGGGTGTGAATTTCGTAAATTTGTTATGGCAAACCGATAAATCTTACGATTGCATTACAATTAATGGAATTGATGATGTTTGAATTAATTTTGAATTTTCAAATCTTATATTTGAAATTAAACAATTCAAATACAACCAGAAAATTTAATATATTTATATATAACTTAAATTTTAGTATATCCATGTAGGATGTAGCCTTGTTGGCCTCTATTGTCACTTGGGTTTTACGTAGATAAGACATTATTGGTCTTAGGCTCAATAAATTTACATTTTTTAAATGGGATAATACATGTTTTTACCACTTTTCCTTATAACATTTGTTAAAATGCCACAAAATATAAAACTTTTGTCAAAATACCACATTTCCTTATATTTTTCCTCAAACTACCACAAATCAATCATTGTCATCATTAAATACTCACTAAAATCCAAAGATTCATTAATATTATTTTAAAGCATTAAATCCTTCCACCTCAATTTGTATATTTCCACTCCAAGTATAGATTATATCCGGAAATTGAATAAACGGATCCAAATCAGGCCCAACATGCTTCCGTCAAATAATCTTTTTGGTTTAATTTCTGAAGGAATTTATACGTGGCATTGTTACTCATTCCAGACCACTGTTTTTTAGACAGTATTGGCACGAGGAAAGTATTCCAGCCGATATACTCATTCCTTTCATTAATTCCAACCATTAAGATATGTTTATCATCAAAACATACACAATTAATAAATCCGAGAGAGATTATACCTTTCTTTGACCAGAACAGCACCGGGTGAGATGGTTCGCAAAGCCACCAGCTGGAAAATCACTGCCCCCAGACCTTTTTACGAATAGCTCCTCACTATTCAACTTCAACCCTCGGGGAAGATAGTCTGCAAGTTATCCAGCTCCTTCAGCAACCGTCCAGCACAACCTTAGTTCGTTTCCTACACTAAGGTGTACAAGATATTCTCTCTCAAGGATGAATCAATCAATGTACCAAGAACACATGTTGAACAAAAGCCTTATTTTTATTAAGAACTTGGAATATATTTATTACATAAGTAATCTCCTTTTGGGAGGAGAAAACCTGTTTAGCCTCTCATAGAGGAGGCTAACACTCGTACATACATAAACTCGAAACTATTCTAAGAATTGAAAGATCAATATTACAAACTATGGATAGATGTTTTGAAGAAAACTGAGGGGAATGGTCGATGTCTTCAGCTTCCTTCTGAACTCTTATTTATAGATTGAAATCCGGATCTGAAAGACGGACTTCAAACTTCATTTACCACCAGCTGGCTTACTCCATTAGTGCGGTTGTTGAGGAGTTGCTTTCAGCTAGTTGGTGTTTCTTCCGTTTGATGCCCCGTGACTCAGCCCATGTGAGGTTTGTCGGGGAATCTCTTGCTTTTGACTCAGCCCATCCTGTGGAAGTAGTTGGGGAGTCATTTTCTCGTGTCCTATCCCATTTACCTTTGTCGGGGAATCCTTTAATAATTTCGTTGTGGTCCCCGAGGATAGCGTTTCTTCTGTGTTGGGCCCTTGTCTTTAGTGGCTCCAGTTCCCTGTCGATCGGGTTTGGGTCGGAATCCTTTCCCAAACTCGGGTTCTTTCTGTTCCGGGCACGCTTGACAGATCTGATCGATCCATCGTCCAATGTGTGCCATGTTACAGAATTTCCGGTAAGTTTCTTTACTTGTCGGAATCTTGTTTTCCCAGAGGATTTTTCTTTTAGTTTCAAAAATTTCCTCTGCAAATCCTGTCGTCGATCCAGTCATGGTATTCAGCATGAAAGATCCATTGGCTGAATTCTGGAAGACTTTAAATGGGTATTTGACTTTGTCCATTTCTGTCAGATAAGTCCAAAGCCCCCAAGCTCGTCTTGTAGAAGCGTCGTCTTCATTGAAGGCTCCTACCAGTATCGGGACATCTTCCGGGGAGGTTGCCTTTATGTATTTTAAGGCGTTCCCGTCTAGTCTCCGAAGCTTGATAAAGTGAAAGACTTCATGGAAGCCTTTCTTAGCTGGTTCTGGAGCGGCACTAATGAAGTAGAGCTCCAAAATGTCTCCTCTGGACAAATGTTGATTGTTTGCCCAGGTCTCGTGGACTGCTTCCCCAATCCATCTTGGTAGTTTTGAGATTTCTGGGAAACCAGGTGAAATAGTATATACTGAAGCCAAGGCTCCAAAGTTATACCATTCTTGTACCTCGTTTGGATGACTTCCCGGTTTCATCCAAACTCTTGGGTATTTCCCGGATACATCAACGATTGATTTTTCAGGGTTTATCCCTCGCCTCGTTGCCAGTTTCTCCCATTGCCTTTGGTAAACCTGCATAGGAGAAATCTCGTTAGTGTGAGCTTGAACCTTTGTTTTGCCTGTCTGCGGCCTCAGGTTCAACTCGACCTCTTTAACCCCAGAGATACTGGGTTGACTTGAAGACTCGGGTTTTGACACCGGAGCTTCAACATTCGTTACAGGTTGTTCATTCTCAAGGAATGGATCCCCTGTAACACTCGTAGGCATGGTATTTGAATCCATAGCCTTCGGGTTAGAGTCCCGATCTCGAATTCCTTCCTTTTGCACCGTAGAAGATGCAGCTTGGAGGATAGACCCATGCAACACAGAGAACAATTGTCCCTGTGCACAAAAGCATGCTCGTATTAGATCAGAAACGTATTTCTGATCAACTCGTTGAAGTCGTCCAGCGACTTCTGCATTGAGACATAATGTCCCAAAAGCTCGTTCGAGACTTTCCAGGTTTTCCCGGACATGTCTCACTCGTTTGAGGACCTCGTCAGTGATGCGTCCTTCCATCTCGTGTTAGGAAATCTGCAAGAACATTCTCATGAGATTTCACAATGACAATATCATAATCATAATATTGGCATTCAGCTTGCCATCTAAGTATTCTAGCCTTTTCTGGTTTAGATTCTATTTTATTTTTTAGAAAGGCTTTGACACTTGAATTATCTATTTTCAGAATAAACTTCTTATCCAGAAGAAATAAAGGCCATTTCTTGAAAGCCTTTCTGACTGCGAAGAATTCTTTCTCATTGATATGCCATCGAATTGTTTCTGCATCTAAAAATAGACTGCTGCAATATCTACATGGCATTTCTCCGTTTGGTGCGGCTTTCATAAGAACTGCTGCCCACCAAAAATCGCTGGCATCTGTATACAGAACCAGTTCATCCTCGTCCTGAGGAATAACAAGTTTCGGAAGTTTGCTACAGACTTCCTTGAGTCGCTTAATCCCTTCTCGATGTTCATCTTCCCATTTGAATATAACATCTTTTTTTAGTAATGGGCTAAACACCTTCCTGTGATGTGCCAGATTGTTGATAAACATTCCAGCAAAATTGACAACTCCAAGAAAACTTTGAAGTTGCTTCTTGTCCTTGAGATCATCTAGAAATCCCTGTATCTTTTCTACAATGTGTTTTTGTAGGATGATCCCAGATTCATCGATTTCAATTCCGAGGAATTCAATCTGTCTTGTAGCAATTATTGTCTTCTTTTCCGAAAGCACTAATCCTTCTTTATGACAAACATCTGAAAATATTTTCAAATGTTTGAGATGCTCCTTCATATTTTTTGATGCGATGAGAATATCATCGATGTATACGAACATGAAGTTGAAATAATCTTTGAACAGATTATCCATCTTTCTCTGATATATCTGGGGTGCGTTCGCCAATCCCATAGGCATAACGTTCCAGACATAGTGTCCTTGTGGTGTGGAGAAAGCTGTGAACTTCTTACTTTCTTCCTCCATCTTAATCTGGTAGAATCCAGACTTGCAATCGAACTTTGAGAATATCTTGGCCCCTTTAATGCAGTTAACCAAGTATTCTCTACTTGGGATGTAGTACCCATCAAACTCTAGAATGTCATTAATTCCTTTGTAATTAATAACAAGTCTAGGTTTACCTCTTTTGATTTCTCTATGATTCCTTACTAAAAATCCAGGGCTGCTGTATGGAGAAACTCCTGGTGAAATCAACTTAAGGTCCAGATGTTCCTTAAGTATCTTCTGCATATCCTCACGATCCTTCTGATTCATACGGATTGGTTTAAGCCTCACGAACTCATGTTCATTTCCAAGTTTAACCTTTAAGGATGCTTTGAGCTCGTTCCTATCCCACCATGCCAAAGGATCTTCATTGTAATTTCTTTGGATCTTTTTCTTGAAATCCTCAAGTGATATCTGTTCTTCAATGGTAACCTCACTTGGTAGATTTTCCAATATGGCTTTTCGCAATTCTGCAATAGCCTCTGGTGGAACTCGTTCTACTCCTTGTATTCTGAATGAATACAAAGTATTATTCCATGCCTTGATCCCTTTTTGTTTCGAACCGAATTGTCGAAAGGATAATAAGGCATCGTCAAATCTTCTTTTATCCGCCATTTTTGGATGGATAAGTTTGGCTTCATCACCACGCTTGCTGTGAAAATTTATAGGCATTTTTCTGTAGAATGCCTCCCGCAGTCTCTGGACAATAATCTTATGATCACATAGTGTTGTGAAAATAAGCTTTCTTGTCTCATTTTCCTGTGTAAAACGCTTGAATGTTTGTAGGAAATTGTTTCCTAGCAAAACATCGGCTCTTGTATCATGGAAATAGATTGGTGGCGTTTTTACTTTGTACCATGGGGTACCGCCCGCGCCTCCGATCATGATTTCTGCTTGTTTAATTCCTCTATTAAGGATAAGAATCCTTTTTGAGAAATCTCTTCCTGCAATGGCTGGTAGATCTTCTCCAAAATCTTTAGGAAAGACCCCTTGCTTTGCAGTGCAAATTCCTGCTCCTGAGTCAACATAGGCTGCAAAGTACTCAGCCTTGTACTCACCATATATCATTCCCATAGAAATGTATATAGAGAATGGACTAGTGGTCATCTAATTCTGTATCTTTTATCAGCCACTGTAAATTCCATTCCATCTTGTAGTCTCTCCCAAGGTTTATGATCCTCAAGAAAATCGATACCCAGTACTAATTGTTCTGGGATTCTTCCTGCAACTCCAGTGATAGTCAATTCAATTTCACTCATCTTTAGGCTTCCTTGAAATTTCCCAACTATCGGTTGTTGGAGATAATATAGAACATCACAAGGAAAAATATTATCCTTTTGAGTGATGTCGAATATTATTTCAACTTCTCTCCAACCTTCTGAACATTTCAACTCTCCTTGTGTTTTGAATACCCCTGGGATACGTTGAACTGTACTAGGCCTTCTTTCTTCCCAACGACTGCTACTCATCAGTCTGTCTTGTTGGAAAGAAATCCTCATGTTCTCCATTCTGAGGCTTTGACTCTTGTTGAAGACAGGTTGATCTTGGATCTTCATGTCGATCTCCTTTATAGTTGGAGACTATCATTTCTGGAAGAACCACCGAAGCGAAATCCTCAAATATTCTTGGGACTTCGATAAATTCCTTTCTCAAGAATACTTCTGAATGATGTGTATTCGAGAGAGCATAGGAAATCTTGTAGGTTATCGAGTATGGTCTATTCCCTTCTTTCATCAAATCTTCTCTTTTGAAATCTTGATGAAGGGTTAAGACTCTATTGAAGTCTCGATCTCCCAAATTGTATGCTATTCTGGGATAGACATTGAATGCCAGTTTCCCTGCACACAAGTTTCCTGTAACCGCTCCAAGGCATGAATCCTTGAGATTGGAGATTCACTTGTCAAAAATCGCAAGATTTAGTGGCGAATCAATTCCTTCTTTGAAGGTTGCTTTAATTACAACTCTTATAGCTCCGATATGAATCCATGAGAGTGTATTTGCAACTTCTCTTTTAACTTTGCTTCTGATCTCCTGTACTTCTTTGTAAGGGATCAACTGCATCTCGATCAAGTTACTAGTGAATTCCATTGGGATAGCAAATTCTCCAGTAGTAACTCTATGGATAATTTGGTGTTTTCTGTTACGAACCCCAAATTTATCCAGTGCCTTCTCCATTGCTCCGATGGTAAAACCATCATACAACCGAAGCTTTGGATCTTCTTTCATAATCCTCATTAGAGTTTTATGAGAAACTGTTGTATGAGAGAGGAAACCTGACATATCCTCTCTTGTTGTTTGAAGAATTTCTTCTTCACTCCGATTTTGATGTGGATTCACTTCCATCATCCGAATAGATCTCTTCTTCATAGATGCTTTCATCTGAGGGTAAATCCTTAAATTGATACACCTGTATAAGATCTTGGTAATAGACAGCTTCTTCGAATTCTGGTGTTGATTCGAACTGTCTTATACCTCTCTTCTGGTTGTCCGGGCAATCTGTTGAGATATGCCCTCTTGCTCCACAAGTCCAGCAATTACAGTCTTTGAAACTTTCATTAGCTCTGGTTTGAGCTCGCTTGAAAGTTCTCCTTCCTGGATTTCTGCTGGAACTTCCTTGGTTAGAACCTGATGAAAAGGTTCTACTCCTGCTTGGTGCTGGTCTTTGCCCTGATTTATAACTTCGGGCCTTTTGTTTTGACCATACTTTTCTAGGTCTCCATGAAGACCCACGTCCTCCTCTTTGGTTGCTATCTCCACGGCGGTATGGATGGCTTCTCAGCTTTCTCCCTTTATGCCTCTGTGGTTGTCCTCCCACTACTGTTAGGATGTCATTATCTTTGCAACACAGGGGAACCATTTTATTGATTCCTTGGAGTCTCTTGTAGTTCTTGTAGAGTGCTGCCTGGTGGCACCATTCGGCTAACTTGGCCTTTAAGAAAGACATTCTTCTGGCCACAGTATCCAAATCGTCTGCACTCTTGTATTCCCTGATGAGCATTTCTCTCCAGGGGCTTGGTATCTTCGCAAAGAAAAGTTGCGAAGCTTCTTATCATCCACCTTCGACTTCCATCGATATTCGGTGAATAACTTGATATATTCATCAATATGACAAATATCTCGTAACTCGATGCAGTAGAGGGCCTGTTTGTATCTTCTTCTTTTCTCTTCTTCTATTCCCTCGAAATAGCCTATGCCGATAAAATGGATTTTGAATAATTTCGCCATATTATTGACAATTCCTGTTAATGATTCACCAGTCGTAACATCATTTCTCATTTCTGGTGCCGTCATTTCCCACGCGATCTTTGCAGATCCTTCAAGACTCATCTCTAGTAATAAGATGAATCCTTCCTTTGTCAGGTCGAGAGTACCTGCTGCCATCCTCATTCCTGTTGCCCATTCATCAATGAGGACTTCTCGATTCTTAAAATCTGGAATATCCAAATTTAGCATTAATCCATACGGATGTATGGGTTCGAGCTGAGATTTTCCATAAGGCGTATTCATAAGATTTGGCCTTCTGGGTCGTTGTCGAGTTCCTGGAACAATAGGATCTCTTCTTGTTGTGAAATCTCCAGCGTGTGGCATCGGTTCATCCACATGATGTGAACCTGAGCTTTCTGCCACGTTGGGATCAACAGGTGGGGGTGGTCTCTGGTCTCGTGTAACCAAAGCTGAACCATCTCCTGTATTCATCTTTAGATCCACGATACCTAATCCTGCGAAGGACTCGGCAAGTTCGTGTAGATCTTCAAGATTGATCTTTTCCATATCCATCACTTATTAGTTTATGATGGATTTTCCTTTGATGATAGCGATGATCTTTTCATCTCTGGTCATTGGACGTATAACTTCAGTTGGTATCCCTTTTTGGTGTAAATAGGGTACTGTTCCGAAATCAATACGTTTTCTTCCTCCGGTAAGACTTGGTCTGTCCTCCAGGGCTTTTACTCGTTTTTGAATATCATGAAGGATTTCAATGGTGTCCTTCTGATATTTTATCATCGTCTCCATCTGGTTCTGAATCTGATGGACTTGTGTTGGTAGATGATTATGGCGGTTGCCATAATTCTGCACCGTCTTTTGGATTTCTCTAAGATCTATAGAGATCTTAGATGTATCTGGAAGAATCTCGTTCCACTCTGGTTCTCCCTTAGGAACCATGATTCTGATGAGCTTCTGTTTGCATAGTCATTAGTTCCGCATACATCATCTGGTTTACCTGGAGGTAATCCAAATGATATGCTGCTTGTACATTGCATTGCCTTAAGGCTTCCCTGCAGGCTCCTGCATTCTGTCGTTCAACATATTGATCTTCCCAATATGTCATCTTGTGTAGGTGTTCTTGTTTATACATCATCAAAATTTGATGATATCTCATGTATGGTAAACATCTTGGACAATTGTCCAGATCCATATTTTCTCGAGAATTTCTCCTCACCGATTGTTAATTACTTAAACATAATAAATATAAATCCAAGTTCATAATAAACCTAGGCTTTGATACCATTTCGTGTCCCGGATTTAACATAAAATTTAATCTATCTTTGGAGTGTAAATACATTAATTAAATTGGAAGAATTGGGATTGGATTTAGCAAGCTTGTGGTTGTATACATCAAAAAACAATAATTAAAGAGTGGGTCCAAAGGAATAAAGGAATTTGTGGTATTTTTACAAAACTCACTATATTTTGTGGTATATTTCCTTATCCTTATTAAAATTGTGGTATTTTGGGCCATTACCCCTTTTTTAAATTCTGGTTTAGTTTTTAGGCTTTTGATCTGATATTTGCAACATCGTTACTATACTGCTCTTAAATGAGAAATGAATCAATCATGATTAAATAAATATCTTAGATGAGAAATGAATCAATCATAATTAAATAAAGGGACAATATCATTTTTCGTCTTGTAAGTTAGGTCATGTCTAATTTTGATGTTGTAATTTCGTTTTTTTTTTCAATTTTGATCATCTAATTATCAAATTTTTCCTATTTCTGTTTGATTTTGGCCGGAAAATTTTTGTATTTTGGAATGCTTGTGACATCGAAATTGTAAATTCTCAAGCTTTGCCACATATAAAAAATTTAATAAAAAAATTTGAAAAAAAATGCAAATTATATAAAATTGATTAAATTCAAAACTATACTGGAATGAAAAATAAAACTAATTAAAATTACAAAATTCAAAATATATAGTAAATCAAATAAGAAAAAAAAATCAAATTAAGAAGAAATTGAAACAGAAAAACTAAAATGTGAGTGGCTGAACTGCTTTTGTCCGTGGTTGACAAGCAAATGTAGACCGTCGGTGTGCGCTGCTAAGAAAGGTGGAGGCACAGCGACGAAGAAAAGGGGCGGGGTAAGAGGCATCACGACAGCGGGTGCGCGCTACGAACTAAGGATGGAGGTAACGTGCAAGCTGGAGATGTGAGATGAGAGTACATGACTAATGGATAAAGTCAATAGTCAATGGTTCTTTATTGATTTGGAAGTATTTTGGTCTGTTTTCATTACGATTCGATTATCTTGGAGATACATGCTCACCAGGAACAGATCTACAATTTTATTTTAAGGGGGCAAATTTTTTTTCAAATCAAAATATAAATCAAACCTGAGACTAAAATTTATATAATGGATAAATTTTTATGATGTAAAGTGGGCGAACCCTTATAAATTAATGATAAAATGAAAAATATTAGAAAAAATTACATATAAAAATGATGATTTTGAAAGTTCAAGGAGGCGACCCGTGCCGCCTTAAATCCGTCCTAGATGCTCACTCCTAATTGCTAGCAGTCATATATCTGAGAATTTCAGGATAATATTTGCTTTGAGACATGAAAGTAAGACTAGTATTTCTATAACTAATCCCCCACCACTTCACAGAATAGAATGGTTCTTCTAACATAAAAATTCTTCAACAATTCCGAGTCCGAGCGCAATCTCTTCAAAAAAGCACGTTTTATTATTTGATATTTCATATCTACTAATATTTGATATTTTAATATATATATATATATATATATATATATATATATATATATATAAAAGTTGACGTATGATGAAAATTTTGCAACAAAAAATGACATGAACAATGAAATAGTCAAATAGAGCATGGTGTGAACTAACCACGAAAGTAATGAGTATGAAACTTTTGTCACCAGTTTAATATTATACGTGATCAGGGTTGGGACGACGACTCATTCCTTCAAAGTCAATATGTTATTATATAAAAATTCGAACATTAATCATTCATCATCTTCCCCAAATTCCCACCTTTTGTGTGGCCATGTTAAATGCAAATGGAACCAATCATCAATCTCTCTCCACTTTCTCTATTTCTTTGCTTCCTCATCACATCCACCGTTGCTGGTAGTAATCCAACTCACTTCACACCTCATGTTTCCATCAATTGCGGCTCAACTGGAGCTTCTGAAGCTCGCAGTGGAAGGAAATGGCTGGGAGATGTACAATCCTTGCTCGAATCAATGGCCGGCTTATCCACCGCCGTAACTGCAATCCCTAAATCGAGCTCTGCTGATCCAATTCCTTACAGAACGGCGAGAATATCTCGTTCCCAATTCTCCTACGCATTTCGAGTTAATCCAGGTCAGATTATTATCCGCCTTCACTTTAATCCTGCCCCAATCAAGGGTTTTAGAGGGTTTAGGGATTTGTTCGCTGTTCGAGCCGGCCCTTTTACCCTGCTCAGTAATTTTAGTGCTTCACTTAATGCTGCTGCTCTTGGTGTGGATGTTTTTACCAAGGAATATTGTTTGAATGTTCATGAAAATCAACATTTTAGGTTAACTTTTTCTCCTGAAAGTAGTCGATTACTTGATACGTATGCTTTCATTAATGGAATTGAGATTATCTCTGTGCCAGCTAGTCTTTCCTATTTTCATGATGGAGATATTGGACTCCAGGTGGTTGGTAAGGAGTCATTGGTGTATGTTGACAATATAACTGCACTTGAGATAATCCATCGAGTTAATATTAAACAGGATGTTGTTCCATCTACTGGAGATTTTGATGGCATGTTTCCTAAGTGGGCAATTCAAGATGTAGAAAGGGAAAAAACAAGTACCTGGAAAATACCGGTGGAGGTGGGGTTCCGGTACTTAATCAGGCTTCATTTCTCGGAGACAGGACTCAAGATTGCAGGGACTGGTGACATGGTGTTTAAGGTCCTCATTAATGGCATGGTTGCTCAAACTAATAGTGACATGCTAAAAACAGGAGATGGGAATTATTTTGTCTTGTATAGGGACTACATAGTGACAATTAGAGGGCTGAAAGAAGATGGTAAGCATGATCTCTTCATTACCCTCCAATCAAATGATGAACTTAGAGATAGGCATGGAGTCCTTGCAGGATTTGAAGTAGTTAAAGTGAGCAATCCTGACAATAGTCTAGCCAGTCCTAATCCCCTGCCTCCACCTCAGCATTCACCATCCCTGACCATCCAAAATTCACTCTCGGTTCTTGGTTATAGGAACACAATTTCAGCTGTTGCACTAATTGTAATATCTTTGTTATGTATCATTGTTCATAAGTTGCGAGAAATTTGGGAAGCTAGTGGCATTGATGAAGAAATCAGGCCATCGGCCAGGGCTGAACAGTTCTGTCGTCGTTTTTCTCTAACTGAGATTCGATTAGCAACTAAGGATTTCAATGAAGGGCTTATCATCGGAAGGGGTGGATTTGGTAAAGTCTACAAAGGCCTCATTGATAAAGGGCAAAAGATTGTTGCTATAAAGAGGTTAAAATTAAATTCCCAGCAAGGAGCACGCGAGTTTTTGACTGAGATTGAAACACTTTCTGATCTTCGACATATGAATCTTGTCTCTTTAATCGGCTACTGCATAAGGGGTCCGGAAATGATACTTGTCTATGAGTACATGCCCAGTGGTACTTTGGCTGACCACCTCTACAAATTTGCAAGGCAGGGTCATGATTCTTCTTCTCTCACATGGAAGCAACGCCTTAATATCTGCATTGGAGCTGGCCGAGGTCTAGACTATCTTCACACAGGCCATAGAATCATACACCGTGATGTGAAGGCATCTAACATCCTGTTGGATGAAGACTTTGTAGCTAAGGTGGCGGATTTTGGCTTGGCAAAACTTGAGGACAGAAGTAGGTTACAGAGCCATGTTAGCACAAAAGTTAAGGGGACATTTGGGTACTTTGACCCATATTATATAACCACCCAAAAATTAACCAGGAAAAGTGATTCATATGCCTTTGGCGTGGTCATGTTTGAAGCATTATGTGGGAGACCAGCAGTGGATTCAGGGTTTTCAGAAGATGAGAGGGTTCTGACCATGTGGGCTCGAGATATGATTAGTATGGGAGAAGTTAATCATATAGTGGATTTGAGTCTGAGAGAGGAGATTTCATCAAATAGCTTGAAGATATTTGTGGAGGTTGCAGCAAAATGCTTGGAAGATGAACCAAAGAATCGGCCAACAATGTCCCAAATCGTGCTGCAACTGGAGTCTGCACTAGAGCAGCAGGAGAACAGAAAATTTGCTGCTCCCAATCACATAGCTCATGTTGCTAATGATGTATTTTCATCAAATGAAGATATTATTACATCATCTGAAAGTGACAGGCGATCAACAGATGTGCTGGCTGTTATACCTCCTACCAAACAACCTAACATAAATTTCTCTCCAGCTGATCAAAAGAAGACAAGGAAACCCAAAACTTATAGCCCATTACGGTTTTTGGGGTGGCGTGCCTTTTGGAACAGGATAAAACCATCTAAGAGTGATGATTTAATCCCCACACAACATAGTATATACTCAAACCCCTCATTTAATTTTTCAAACTATTATCAACCCATTGACTTTAGTGTATACTTATGCAATTATTTTGCAGTACTCCAAGCAGGCATGATAGAGCCTTCCGATACATGCAGACATTTCTCTCTCGATGAGATCAAAACTGCAACTCGCAACTTTGATCAGAGTTCTGTCATCGGCAAAGGAGGATTCGGCAACATGTACAAAGGGCTCATTGATGGTGCCACCACTGTGGCAATCAAAAGACTGAACCTGCCGTCAAGTCAAGGAATTAACGAGTTCCTAACTGAAATCGAGATGCTGTCAAAGCTAAAGCACCCTCACCTGGTCCCACTCATCGGCTATTGCAATGAGTATGGGGAGATGATGTTAGTCCATGAGTACATGGCTCATGGCACTCTACGCGACCATCTCTACAACTCAAAGACTTACCCATTAACATGGATACAGCGTCTTGAAATCTGCTTGGGTGCTGCTAAAGGATTGCACTATCTCCACACCGGAGCTGCGCAAACCATCATCCACCGCGATGTCAAGTCCAGTAACATTCTACTGGATGAGCAACGGGTGGCCAAGATCTGTGATTTCGGTCTCTCGAAATTTGTAGAAGGGGATGACACACACATCAGCACCGCCATCAAAGGCAGCTTCGGTTACTTAGATCCTGAGTACTACATGCGACAACAGTTGACGGGCAAATCCGATGTGTACTCCTTTGGAGTGGTGTTGTTCGAGGTTATATGTGCAAGGCCACCAATAATAATTTCCAAGGTGCCTGAAGAGCAAGTGAACTTGGCAGAGTGGGCCAAGTTTAATTTCAGGGAAGGGACAATTGAAGAGATTATTGATTCTAATCTCAAGGGCCAAATCGCACCCAAATCCTTGAGAAAATTTGCAGAAACAGCAGTTGGATGCCTTGAGGACAGAGCGACTGATCGGCCGTCAATGGCCGAAGTCGTTTGGAGCTTGGAGTACATACTGAGGCCGCAAGGAGAATGGGTGGAGGATTAAAGTTTGAGATCATCATCTCATTAGACGAAATAGGATCATTTATTTCAATATTTATTAAATCACATATATTAATTAGACGAAATTATATATTAGCATCTACTGTTTATGATCCTTAGTGCTGATGAGTATGAAAAAAATACCCTTCACAGATTACATAAGAGATGGACAGAAGAATAAGCATTAGAGAATTAAATGTTAAATAATGAGATATAATTTTTGGAAGAATCCAAGCTTGGAGAGAAATTATACGTTTCATTTATTTGTGTCTACTTTCTAAGTGCAAAAATGACATTCTTCCTCCCACAAAAAGTCCTAATTAATTAATACACCCAGACCCATTGGGTTGATGCCTTTTGTGAATCTCCTCGTATTGGACTCAGTTCACATCGGAAGCTCTTGGCAGACTTTGAGAATCTCTCTGCTAGAGAGTCTTACTCTACTTTTTCAACGATAAGTTAGAGTTGGGCCCCCAGTTCTGCCAGTGAGTTTGAGGACTTGGAACCATCCCGGTTTGGTTTTGGTTCCGAACCGCCGGTTAAACCGGAACCGGCGGTTAAATTTTGATCAATTTCAACTTAGGGCAGTCAAACCAACCCTCATTCCTGGAAATTAGGAAGCGTTGAAAACAAAGAAATTGTTCGAGTTCTCATTTTACTATTCAATGTTAAGTATAAGTAGGAAATTAATATTAATTAAGTAGTTTTGTTGGTTGGTTAATTGGTCACATTTTATTCATGAAGTAACTAGAAAGATTGTTAGAATCGCCTTCTTCTAGAAGGATCGTCTAGGTGGGGACGAAGGAACCTGTGAATGCAAAAGGTTCGGTTTTTGGTTTTTTTTTTTTTTTTTGGCAAATTTTTTTGAACATTCTGCTTCTCGGTAAGTACCGAGAAGCAGAATGTTAAAAAATTGCATGAATTGTAATTTTAGTCTTGTAATTTTTATATAAAGTTTTGAAGACTTTTAATAAAGTAAAATGAGTGAAAATTAATAAAATACAATCAAGTTTAAAATTACAATAAAATATTAATAATGTATAAATACAAGTACAATATATGTTCCAAAATCCAAATCATATATTACAATGCAATATATTACAAATTACAATCATGATTTTTGAATCATACTACATAAGTCGTAACTACAATATTTATTGAATACTTGAATTTAAAAGATTACAACTTTTTTATACAATATAATTGAAGAAGAGGGAAAAAAAAATTGAAAGAGCTTGAGTTTCATTCTAAGATTGAAAGTGTAACTTCCAAACTTAAAATGAAATTGTCTACGTATCCTTGTAAAAACGAAGGAATCAAAGCTCACGTAGTTCTCTAACTCACCTAAACTTACCCTCACTCGTTGGTTCCGGTGGAGGAGGACGTGTTTGAATCGTATCCATAAGTGTCATCTCCATCGGAGTCTAAATGTGAGAAATCGAGATGTTGTTGACGGTTGTTCGCTCTTACCCAATCTTCAAGGAGAGTAATGTTTTGTACATTCTCCTTCGTCAACTTATTTCTTCTTGGATTCAACATGTGTCCTCCTTTGCTAAAAGCGTGTTCGACCGCAACATTTGAGGCGGGACTTGCAAAAACTTCCTTAGCAATAGTGGTTAGAATAGGATAAGTGGTGATCCTTCTTGACCACCACTTCAATATATCTATAGGATTTTCAAAACTAATTTTTTCAAATGTGGCACCTAAATAATTATCTAATTCTTGACAAGGGTTACTACCTCTAGCTCGTTTCTATGTTTTTACATCATAAAAATTATAAAATTTACTAAGTGCCGGAGCTCCATGTTGACTAGATGATTGTGTCGATTGACTACTACCTTGATTGATTATATCATTACTAGAATCACCTAAAATTTGTTTATATTCTTTAAACAAATTGTATAAATTTGTCTTAGTTCTACCTACAACTTCATTAGGGTTAGGAATATAATCACATAAATCATAGTCATTTAATATCATATTGGGGAACAATGCATTATAATACATGTTTAGCAATTCTTCCAAGCCATCTTCTCTAAGCCTAGGATCTAATAACTTGGCACATAAAAATATATCCGAAATTTCATGAAAATATTTTAACCATTTTATTTTCATTACTAAGCAAGTGTTACCTAAATAATCACAAGTTGAATATTCATTTAAAATTAGAGCAATTTTCACACAATGATCTATAGCTAAGGGAGAAGTAGGATAATAACATCCACTTAGTTCTCTAGTTGCTTCTTCAAAATTTTTTAAAAGTTGAATTAAATTTAAACATGCATCCCATGAATTTTCAAATAAAACTACATCATCATGTGGATTTTCCATATAAAATTGACAAAGCATAGACCTATATTCATACGAATCTTAAAGCATATAATAGGTAGAATTCCAACGATGTTTAACATCCATTACAAATTTTTTAACTTCTAAACCATGTCTCTTACAAAATCTAGCCCATTTTTTATGATAGACCGTAGAGTTAGCAATTTCATAAATAGCATCTTTAATAGGTTTAATAAATCTATCTAATTCTTCTAATCCATCTTGAACACATAAATTTATGCAATGACACATACAACGAATATGAAAAAAAAATTCCTCCAATTGGAGGTTGACAAAAATCAATCAAGTAAGGTAAACTAGCGGTATTACCACTAGCATTATCAAATCACATGGAAAATATTTTTCTTAATATATCATAATCATTTAATACATGTCTAATTTTTTGAGCAATGTTTAAAGCCGAATGTTTTTCATTAAAATCAATGTATGCAATTAAACGTTTTTTAACAATTCATGCATCATCTATCCAATGACAAGTAATACTCATATAATGGTTCTTTTTATATGGATCCTTCCAAACATCACTACATATAGAAAATTTTTGTTTTAATTTTTTTAGATCTTCAATTAATTTCAATTTATGTTCTCCTAGCATTTTTTCTATATCCCTAGTTACGGTGTTTCTACTTATTTTTCTACATGCAGGTTGTAAAAAATTGCTAGTGTATTTTTCATAAGCATCATCGGTAGGAAAATTAAATGGAAGATGTTTCTCGGCAATCAATGCTACTACGTCTTTCCTATTATTTAATTGACTAAATTTAAAAGTTAGAGAATCCATACCTTCCGGTTGCGTCGAAGAACCGGTAAATCCTCGAAGTTGCGTTTGCCCTCATTCGATGCCCACCTTGTCGGGATGCTTCTTCAAGACATGGTTGGTGAATGTCCCATAGCCTCCTCCGTACTTGAATTTGTACGGTTTTGCACAATGGTTGCACGTGACTATGTAGTCGACGTTGCTATTCGGCACTTTCTCCTTTTTAAAGTGAACGGAGAAAATATCCGAACGAAGAGTAGAAGGATCACGAGAGGTAGTGTTTCGAGTATTACCACTTTCTTGTGTATCTCTTGCCGCCTCTACTTCTTCTTCGACTTCGGCAAAGGCGGCGGCGGTATTAGGGCCTAAAGTCTCCTCCAAATCCTCTTGATTATATTGATACGAATCAATATAATCGTTGTCGGCATCGTCGTGAAGAGATTGTGGTGGCGGCATCGACATCGGACTGTTTCCTTTTCCATGTGAAGAACCGGCGGAAGAAGAACCTCTTCGAGACATTTTTTTTTTGGATTTGAAATGAAAGAGAATTGAAATAAATTTGGAAATTGAAGAACTACAAAAATAAAGAATGAATTGAAGTAGATTTGAAACTTGAATTTGTGAGTTTAAGAGAATAGAATTGAGAGAGTGATTGAATCAAATTGGTGTAGAAATTGTGGGATAGAATGGGGGTATTTATAGATGTGGTCCATGTGGAATTGAAAATTCAAAAAAAAAAAAAAAACAAATTGGAATCGGGCGGTTCGGTTCGGATCCGGTTCGAACGATCTTGGCCGTCCATCTCCAACGGTCGATTGATCACGACCGTAGGATCAAAATTCGGATCCGAACCGCCGGTTCAATCATCCAACGGCTACTTTTTCAAACGGCTATTTAATCTAAGCCGTTGATAAAAAAAAACGGCTCTTTAATCCTAGTCGTACACGTGGCATCCAAAAATTTAAAAAAAAAAAAAAAAGGGAAAACCGGCGGTTTGGAAATATTGGAACCGAAACCGAACCGGGACCGGCCGGTTCCCGGTTTCAGTTTGAACCGGAACCGTTGACCGGCCGGTTCGAACCAGTCCGGTTCTGGTTTTTAAAACCGGTTGAACATCACTAAGTGTATTGGCATAATTACATAAACGTGAGGAGTTTTTACATTCTCCATTACACTTTTATGCAAACTAGTATAGAAATTTCTCATACCAGTGAAAATTAGTTTTTGCTAAACTACATATCATGGTTTGAAGATGGTATTAATTCTATACAAATGTTAGTTAAAGATTTAATTTTAATTAACTAGTAGTTCAGTAAAATACTTCCCACAAATCTTATCTTGATTTTGATTCATATGCAAAGAATCGATGAAACCTTGTAAAAAAAATTCTTATATTCTTTTTATACTCTAATTGATAAGGGTTCACTACTCTTCATCAAAGTTTGCTCTTGCTGCTTCCTAATTTGTAAACCTTTCACTCTCTTTCTTCATGTTATATAATTCAGAGATTAATTTTCACTCTCTTGGTAACCAAATTTGATACGTCCACGTATTTCTGGATTATATGCTACATCTTTCATTTATTTGTTAATTATTTATATATCTAATAAAGTGCAAGTCAATTTTTGTAAGGAATCTCATTTTCAGATACTAATGAAGAATGAAAGTCATTTGATTTCCATAACTAATTATCGTAAAATGAAATAAATCGTTTGTCAAAAGATGAATTAAAAGAACAACTTTATTTCTACTTGTCCAGAAGAGATTCTTGAAGTAGAATTAGGGGGTGTTTCCATTAGTTGTCCATTAGCTTCTTCGTCGTGTAGGCCATATAGTTTAATTCCAAAAAAAAAAAAAAAGTGCAAACACGAAATAACTCATAACAAAATTACAAGATCAAAATATGCAATCATAGAGGAGAAAAAAAAAAACCGAAATCAGCATCCTAATGAGACTTTAATCCTCCATCTTCCCCAGATCTTCTTGCAGAACCAGTGCGTACTCCAGGTTCCAAACGACGTCGCCCATTGCTAGCCGATTAATCCCTCTCTCCTCGAGGCATCCAACAGCTGTTTCAACAAATTTACTCAACGATTTTGCTGCAATTTCGCCCTTGAGATTCGAATCCACAATCTCTTCAATTCTCCCTTCCCTGTAATTAAACTTGCCCCACTCTGCCAAATTCACTTGCTCTCTTGGAAGGCTGGGAATTGTGGCTGCCCTTGAGCATAAAACCTCGAACAGCACCACACCGAAGGAGAACACATCGGATTTCTCCGTCAATCGTCGCCGCGTGAAGTACTCTGGATCTAAGTAACCGAAGCTGCCTTTAATGGCGGTGCTGACGTGTGTGTCATCCCCTCCTTTCACCAGGCTGTAATCGCCGATCTTGGCCGCCCATTTCTCATCCAGCAGGATGTTGCTAGGATTCACATCGCGGTGGATGATGGTGTGCCTTGCTCCGGTGTGGAGATAGTGCAATCCTTTCGCAGCACCCAAGCAGATCTGAAGACACTGTGTCCATGTGAATGGCGATGTCTCGGAATTGTAGAGATGGTCGCGAAGAGTGCCGTGAGCCAGGTAATCGTAGACTAGGATAATCTCTCCATACTCGTTGCAGTAGCCGATGAGTGGTACCAAGTTAAGGTGTCTTAGCTTTGATAGCATTTCGATTTCTGTTACGAACTTGGTAATCTCTTGACTTGAAGAGAGGCTGAGTCTTTGGATTGCCACAGTGGTGGCACCATCGATGAGTCCTTTGTACATGTTGCCATTTCCAATGACGAGATTGTCATCGAAGTTGTGAGTTGCTGTTCTGATCTCATCAAGAGTGAAATGTCTGCATATATTAGAAGGCACGTGGTGCAAACGCATTCCTTTTCTGGCAAAAGCTGCTGCTTCTGCAAAATAATTGCATAGAATTTATTAAGTTGAGGTATATACAAAATGTTAGAATATGATACAAAATGTGTAAACTACCTAAACATTTTGGCATTCTTGCTGAGAATAAGCGGATTGAATCATCATTCTCAGATACTTTGCTCCTGATCCGAAGGGCAAACCACCTTGGAAGTCGTGGTGCTCTAAGAAATTTTGGTTTCCTTGTCTTCTTCTTACCAGTTGGAGAGGAATTTAAGTTAGCTTTTTCAGTAGGAGTAACAGACACCGTATCTATTGATTGCCTGTCACTTTCAAATGATGTGGTTATGTCTTCATTTGATGGACATACATGAGCTACGTACTTTAGCGGAACAAAATTTCTGCTCTCCTGCTGCTCAAGAGCAGACTCGAGTTGCAGCACCACTTGGGACATTGTTGGTCGATTCTTTGGTTCAGATTCCAAGCATTTTTCTGCAACCTCCACAAATATCTTCAAGCTACCTGATGAAATTTCCTCTCTCAGACTCAGGGCTACTATCTCATTAACTTCTCCGTTGCTGATCATATCTCGAGCCCACGTGGTCAGAAACCTCTCATCTTCTGAAACCCCTGAATCCACTGCTCGTCTCCCACATAATGCTTCAAACATAACCACACCAAAGGCATATGTGTCACTTTTCATGGTTAGTCTTTGGGTGGTGATATAATATGGGTCCAAGTATCCGAATGTGCCCCTAACCTTTGTGCTAACATGGCTCTGTAGCCTCTGTAACTTGCTTCTGTCTTCATGTTTTGCCAAGCCAAAATCCGACACCTTAGCTACGAAGTCTTCATCCAACAGGATGTTTGACGGCTTCACATCACGGTGTATGATTCTATGGCCTGTGTGAAGATAGTCTAGACCTCGGCCAGCTCCAATGCAGATATTTAAGCGTTGCTTCCATGTGGGAGAAGAAGAATCCCATGCAGGTTTGTAGAGGTGGTCAGCCAGTGTGCCACTGGGCATGTACTGATAAACAAGAATCATTTCCCTATGATCAATGCAGTAGCCGATTAGAGAGACAATATTCATGTCGAAGATCAGAAAGTGTTTCAATCTCAGTCCAAAACTCACGTGCTCCTTGCCTGGAATCCGATTTTAACCTCTTTATAGCAACAGTCATTTTCCCTTTATCAATGAGGCCTTTGTAGACTTTACCAAATCCACCCCTTCTGATGAAAAGTCCATCACTGAAATTTCTAGTGGCCAATTGGATCTCACTTAGTGAAAAACGCCGACAGAACTGTTTAGCCCTGGTTGATATCCTGATTTCCTTAATGCTACTAGCTTCCCAAATTTCTCGCAACTTATGAACAATGATACTTAATAGAGATATTATAATTAGTGCAACAGCTGAAATTGTGTTTCCATAACCAAGAACCGAGAGTAAATTTCCGATGGTCCGGGATGGTGAATCCTGAGGTGGAGGCAGAGGATTAGGACTGGCTAGACTATTGTCAGGGTTGCTCACTTTAGCAACTTCAAAACCTGCAAGGACTCCATGTCTGTCTCTGAGTTCATCATATGATTGGAGGGAAATGAAGAGGTCATGCTTACCATCTTCTTTCAACCCTCTCATTGTCACTATGTAGTCCCTATACAAGACAAAACAATTCCCATCTCTTGTTTTTAACATGTCGCTGTTAGTTTGAGCAACCATGCCATTAAAGAGGACCTTAAACATCACATCACCAGTTCCTGCAATCTTGAGTCCCATCTCCGAGAAATGAAGCCTGATCAAGTACCTGAATCCCACCTCCACCGGTATTTTCCAGGTACTTTTTTTTTCCTTTTCTACATCTTGTATTGCCCACTTAGGAAACATGCCATCAAAATCTCCAGTAGGTGGAACAATATCCTGTTTAATATCTAATCGGTGGATTATTTCAAGTGCAGTTTTATTGTCAAGATAGACCAAGGACTCCTTACCAACCACTTGGAGTTCAATATCTGCACCTTGAAAGTAAGAAAGACTAGCAGGAACCGAGATAATCTCAATGCCGTTTATGAAAGCATACGTACCACTTTCAGGAGAAAAAGTTAAGCCAAGTTGTTGATTTTCTTGTATGTTTAAACAGAATTCCTTGGCAAAAGTATTCACAGAAAGAGCAGCAGCAGTAAGTGAAGCACTGAAGTTACTGAGCAAGATAAAAGGACCAGCTTTAACAGTGAATTAGTCCTTCAACCCTTTAAATCCTTTGTATGAAGAAGGATTAAAGTGAAGGCGGATAATAATCTGACCTGGATTAACTCGAAATGTATAGGAGAATCGGGTAGCGGAGATTCTTGCCGTCTTGTAGGGAACAGGATCAGCAAAGCTCAACTTATGTGTTGCAGTTGAGGTGGTTGGTGCGCCCTTTATTTGTAGCAAGGAAAAAGAAGAAGAAGATTTTGGTTTGACTTCTCCAAGCCATTTCCTTCCACTGCGAGCTTCAGAAGCTCCAGTCGAGCCACAATTAATAGAAACATGAGGTGTGAAGTGAGATGGATTACTACCAGCAATGATGGATGTGGTGAGGAAGCAAAAAAACAGCAATGCTTTTGAAAATGGAGAGAGATTCATATTAATTGCAGTAACACGATCGACCAAAGCAAAGATGGGGATATTTTCATGGTTATAGTGCTGGCTTTTTATGTAGACTTTGAAAGGTAAAAGAAGACGATACGAGTCTTGCAAACATGTACGAATTTGATTGCTTCGTCTTTAAGTGTGGTAATTTTCCAAACCCGTTGGCCTCATGTGTAAATAGTGATGTGGTTGGAGATTGATTGTCGACGTAGTACTCCTCTTTTGTGAAGTCTGCTCAAATTTAGTCTCCAAATTTCTAGAAAATGTGTTAAAAGAGAGGCATTTATTATGAATATCAGAACATGTGGGCCAGTTTCTGGATTGGTAGATATTTGTATTTAGTGGGTGTTCAATCATTTAAAACCAATTGGAATTTCGAATAATTGAAATTCCCATTAATCAAAATCCAAACCGAAAACTTAACTGAACAGCTCGGTTCGGTTTTAACTGATTTTTTTGTTAGGCTGTGGCTCGGTTTTCGGTTTTCACACATTCTATTACTTTTTATTTTTTTGCCAATAAATATTGAAAAATAAATCTAAAAACGATGAAATTGAAAAAAAAATAAAAAAATAATAATAATCTCATGAGATGAGGTGCAGCAAGTGGTGGGTGGTGGAGATTGGTTTTCCTTTAGATTAGGGATTTAGTGGGTTATGTTTGACTTGCTGGCCTGCTGCCAGTGCATGTTCCATTTAGGAATGAGAGTTTCATAAGTAAATACGGGTTGCTCACTTGCTCTATCCGTCCATATTCTAAATGGAAGGATATTGGATTTATTATCATCCCTAGTTCAAATTCTTCAAATGAATGAAATAATTGGAGAAAAATTTTAAAAGTTATATTATTATAAAATTAAGGAAATAATAATATATTGCATGTCGTTTTTATCTTATCTCAGGTAAATTGCGTGTTGAGAAAGGAGAAGTCATGGGTTTGCATGAAGTTCTCTCTTGGCTTAAGAATATGAGTTTTGAGAGAGTTATTATTGAAATTGATGTCAAACTCGTCTTTGATGTTGTAGAGATCTTTTTTTACTTAATTCTTTATTTTCTATGAATCTTATTCAGCGTGATATCAATGTTGAGGCACATTATATTGCTAGGGCTGCTCGTTTTTTTAATAGCCCTCATTGTTGGGTCGAGCCTCCTAACTTTGTGGATGGTCTTCTCAATATTTGTCACTCTTGTTCTTCTTAATTAACATTTCAATTTTTACTCAAAAAAAAAAAGAAATAATAAAAAAATTAATACCTAGCAATTTTAAATTCAAAGGTGCACGTTGTTGTATAACAGAATCACCATTAATCTATGGACAAATTTCATTTTTCGTCCTCCCCTAGAGACGATGTACAATTTTGGTCCTTTTTTTCCGACCATCAAATTTAGTCCTGCTATCTCAATTTTGTCCAATTTTAATATGATTTTCGCCGGAATTTCGATTTTCCGGTCAAATTTGGGCGAGTGTTGTACACTCGCCCCCAATTTCAACCAATTGATGATTTGACGCTGATGTGGCGTATATTAGCTTGCGTGTCATTTCATTTCCATTTTTTTCCATCTTAAATGCCACATCATACTGCCACATCATTATTTTGACACAAAATTAAATATTTAATAAAAGAAATTAAGAAATACATTAAAATCAAAACAAAAGGCTGAACAAAACAGGGAGTTCATCTTCTCGAACCGCGAGGAGAAGCAATGGCAGCACTTCTCAGAAGACAAAACAAAGATCGAAAAGCCGATCTCACCTTCATTCTACTTTGAAGGACAAGGCATGATTTTTGGAAGCTTTGGTCCTTCGATTTGTTTCTTTGAGTTTTTGCCATCCTTTGAATTCAAGATTGATTTTTGGAAATCTCTCTTGCTCCTAGATTTACTATTTTCTTCTTGATTTTTAGACATATAGTGTTTGTTTGTTGTATCCTTTTGAATTCCTTGGTGGTGGATCACTCGATTCATGTAGCCCTTTGGCGTTTTGATCGATTAGGGTTGCACCAATATTACTATCATTCTCCGAAGACTTCCTCAGCAAAACCATTCTTCCTCACCCAACTCGCGAGCAAATCACTGCAGCCCTTTGGCGTTTTGATCGATTAGGGTTCTGTCCTAATTGGGGATTTTGGGGTCTCGATCGATTAGGGTTCTTAAGCTTTGGGGATTTTGGTGGTTTGGGATTTTGTTTGTTTTGTTTTAGTGAAATTAGGGTTCACGATTTGGATTTTGTTTGTTAAGGTTCTGAGTTATTTAATTTTTTTGATTTTGCGATTTTCAATTATTTTTGTTCAGCCTTTTGTTTTGATTTTAATGTATTTCTTAATTTCTTTTATTAAATATTTAATTTTGTGTCAAAATAATGATGTGGCAATATGATGTGGCATTTAAGATGGAAAAAAAATGGAAATGAAATGACATGCAAGCTAATATACGCCACATCAGCATCAAATCATCAATTGGTTGAAATTGGGGGCGAGTGTACAACACTCGCCCAAATTTGACAGGAAAATCGAAATTCCGGCGAAAATCCGATTAAAATTGGACAAAATTGAGATAGCAGGACTAAATTTGATGGTCGGAAAAAAAAAAGGACCAAAATTGTACATCGTCTTTAGGGGAGGACGAAAAATGAAATTTGTCCATTAATCTATGTATCTATATATAAAAACAAAACCTTTGAAGATATTTAAAAAAATATAATTTTCCCATCAAAATCAAGGATATTTTTGGAAATTAAATTTTAGAAATAAAAAATAAAAAAAATGCAAAAAACTAGAAACAATCATTATTGTAGTCTAAGCACAAATGGGAGGGGGAGGCAGGGGTGGGAGTCACGAGGAAGGGATATGATAATTTTTTTTTTCTTTAAATTAATTTGAGGAAAGAGTGTGTAGGTTTTCTTATATATAAACCATAATTTCCAATCAAATAATCTCTTCATTTAGGCGTGGGTGTGAGTGATGAGGTAGGGTTATGATAGTTTTGTTTTTTTTTTTTTTTTTTGTGGAACGGCTATTAATACCCCTTAATTTATGAATACACCCCCTCTTTTTTTTTTTTGTAATCTATTATTTTTCTAATACATCCGTTTTAAATTATCTATAATACCTTTAATATTAAATTTTTTTTGTCAAATATTAATTTACACAGTAGAATGAATTCTATCAGTCCTTTGAAGTTTTCCAAAATTTAGGTCGACTTCCACCTAGGGGTGTAATTCAAATCAAATCCTGACAATTCGATTCGTGATTCGAATTCGTTTAGACCAATTCGATTCGGTAAAATTCGAATTCGAATTCGAATCCGAATCAATTTTTAAGTTCGTATAACTATCGAATCGAATTCGAATATGCATATATTCGATTCGTTAAATTCAAAAATTCGATTCGATTAATATATATATGCATTAAATTAAATATATAATATAATAATAAATATATATATAATTTAATTGAAAAAACAATAATAATATATTGTAAATTGTATCTAAAATTGAAACCACTCATCAAATCCCCAAATTAAGAAAAAAGTGAAACCCTCTCTCTCCCACTCATCTCTCAATCGTGATTTTGGCACCGTCCACACCCCGTCGCAACAGTCGCACGCCCCTTTCCTCGCCTCTCTGTCGCTGCCGCCGCTCATTTGACCGCTGTCGCAGCCAGCCCTCTCTTCCTGTCCTCGCCTGCAGCCCAAATTGTTAAGTCTTCGTCTGCTTCCTTCCCTGTCCTGACCACTCCATCGCTGCCGCCACTCCGTTGACCACCGTCGCTGCCCTTCTCTGTCAGCAGTCGCTCGCTTGTCTCCCCTCTCTGGTAGCAGTCGCCCGATGTGCCCCTGCCCCTCTTTGTTAAGTTTTTTGCAAAAGTTATAGTGATTATGATTTTTGGAAAATTGATTCATGTAGAAAATTGATGTCCATTTTGCTCATTGAGAATAAGCTATCATTATTGTTCGAATTTCGTTTGAATAAGCTATTGAGAAATTTGCATCTTAAGTTATCATTTTGCCTAGTTATGATTTTTAATTTCTTATGATGAATTATTTCTTATCTTTTTTTAGTTTGATTGTAGTTTGTATGTGAAATTGTAGCGTTTTATTTAAATTCCATAATTAGATATGGATTCTACAAGCAGAGTTGATCAAAATATTGAAGAAAATGAAACTATTATGGAGGCAGGAATTTATAATGTAGAAGTTGAAGGGGGTGATGATGTGCAAATTGTAAATCAAGAGGCTGAAGATAATAGGGGTGGTATTGAGAATGATGGTGAAGTTAAAGATGGTCAGTCCAAATTAGGAGGCAGGAAAAGGCAAAAGATATCAACAGTTCATGGTGATTTCATTGAAGTGACTGGAGATAAAGGACTTGTTAAGTTTCAGTGTATACATTGTAAGGCAAAATTTACCAAGAATGCTAGTCGTACAACATCTCATCTCAAAAATCACTTGGAGAGATGTCTTCAAAAATCACTTCATACCAAGACTCAAAGGAAGTTGCAACTTCAACTTGAGAAGTCAAAATTTGAGATGCCCCTCTTGTCCGATGGTAGATATGACCATTTGAAGCAACGAGAAGCTATTGCACATTGGGTTTTGATGAATGAGCAACCGTTTAAATGTGTGGAGAACCCTGGTTTTTCTTTCATGTTCAAACTTCATCTCCCAGAATTTGAGAAGATCTCTCGTGCCATGATACGAAATGATGTCCAAGCGGTTTATGACATGGAGAAGAAGAAGTTGTGTTCGGTGTTGCGGAGCATTAGTAAGATTTCATTGACCACTGATATTTGGAAGTCAAAAGTCAAAAAGACTTCGTATATGTGTATCACAGGACATTTTGTTGATTCACAATGGCACCTTCAAAAACGAGTCCTAAGCTTCATTCCTCTTCCTCCTCCACATGGAGGTAATATAAACTTTTGAGATATTATTTCATTGCATTAAGTTTTAATCATTTATGTGACATATTTATTGATTTAAGTTATATTTCTAAATTTTTTTGCTAGGAGTTGATATCTTTGACGGGCTTATGAAGTGCACAAAGGATTGGGGGATTGAGCATAAAATCTTCACCATATCAGTGGACAATGCTTCAAACAATGATGTTGCACTTCGTATTGCCAAACATACTTTTTCCAAGAGCCGCAGTTTGTCTTTGGATGGTAAGATGTTTCATGTCAGATGTTCTGCACATATTTTAAACCTTGTTGTCCAAGATGGCCTTTCCGATATTAAATGCATTATTGAAGATGTGAAAGATAGTGTGCGATTTATTAATCAATCAGAGGGTAGGTTGATTAAATTCTCTGAAATTGTGCATCATTTGGATATTCCTGTGAAAAAATTAATCATCGATTGTCCTACTCGTTGGAATTCCACATATGAAATGTTGGTTGAAGCCATTAAAGTTAAGGATGCATTTCTCATATTTGCTCAAAGGGAACCTTTATACAAGTATTGTCCTAGCCCCAAAGATTGGGATAAAGTAGAGGATGTTGTTGCGATTCTAGAGGTTTTTTATGAAGCTACACAAGTTATGTCTAGAACTGATTATCCAACATCCAATGTTTTTCTTGCTGTTATTTGGAGAGTCAAACATATTTTGGATGAGAAAGAAAATCATCCAAATGAGTTTATCCGACATATGGCTAGGAAGATGAAGAGTAAACTTGACAAATACTGGGGGAATTGTAACCTTTTGATGGCTATAAGAGCAATACTTGATCCTAGGTTCAAAATGATGTTGGTTGAGTTTGCTTTTAATAAGATCTATAATGAGAATGATGTTGGGACAAATGTGATGAAGGTTCAGAAAGCATTGTATAACTTGTTCTTTGAGTATGTTTCTCAAGAGAGGACTCGAACAAGTAGTTTCTTCATGTCAGGTAAGGCTTCTTCAAGGTCCACCACTACCACAATGTCTAAAGGAACGTCTAAAGGAAAACTAATTCCTTCTGGTTTGTCCATGTATGATGACTACTTGAACTCTGTGGAGGAACATGAGTCCACAAAATCAGAGTTGGACATTTACTTGGAGGAAGGGGTATATCGATGTCAAGATGGGGAAGCAGCCTCTGAATTTGATGCCTTGAATTGGTGGAAATCTAAAGAATTGAAGTTTGGTATTTTATCTAAGTTGGCACGTGATGTTTTAGCTATCTCCATTAGCACAGTGGCATCAGAAGCCACTTTTAGTGCAGGGACTCGAGTTTTAGATCCTTATCGTGCTAACTTATCTTCTGATATAGTAGAAGTTTGAATTTGTGGAGCATATTGGGTTTCGCCAACTTCATGGGATCAAGAAGCCTCTAATGACATACGTAAGTTTCTTATGAAATTTAATGTTATTTTTTACATGTTTTAACAATAACAAATGTAACTGTCGTTTATTTTTATGTACAGGAGGAGGAAGTTCCGGTTGATGTCCAATTGAAAGATTGTTGAATGCAAAATGTTCTTTTTAGCTTTCGTAGTTTGATAACTTATGTATTTGATAATATTTTGGTGGAGTTATCGACCGCTAGCTTATTTAGTAACATTTTTTTTAATTTCATTTGAAGTTTATTAAGTACTTAGATGACTTTTCTTTATATTATTATTGTTCTCTTTATGATTTTTAAGCATTGGAAGATAAAATATGATTTTTTTAATTTTTAGTCTCTCATTCGAATCAAACCGAATCTTGAAATCGAATCGAATCTTGAGATCGAATCGAATCAATAGAAATTTACATCTTGAAAACAAACCGAATCTCGAATCGAATCAAATACATCTAAAATTTTGTTATGAACCGAATTCGAATCGGATTTGAAATTCGATCATCGAATCGAATCGAATTCGAATCGAATATCTTACTATTCGCTTCGTTTACATCCCTACTTCCACCACTTCATGACCGCCAACGACCATAGTGGGACCGCCACCGAACACAACATGAGTACGGCTCGAACAACAATACAACAATTAAGCCAAAAACATAAAAAAAATAGGGTGCCGCTATCCGCACCCCATGAAATACTAAACACACCTCAATCATAGTATTACTGTTCACATCATTTGTGAACAGTAACACTATGATTGGGGTGTATTTAGTAATATCCCCAAAAAAATATTATAACACACATATTATCTATATCAAACACTTAACAGTAATTAATGGATACAAATAGAAAAAGAACCCGTAATGGAGATGCAATCTAATTGTAGAAAGATAAAATCAAACTAACAATTAATATCAAAAATTGAAAACTATTAAAAAAATAGATTATAAACTGAAAATTGTTGGAAAAATAAATCAAATCAAATCTAAATGAAAAACAGCTTCAGTTCCACCGCATTGGGCAGCAGTCACACACAGCCAACCACGAAAATTTTGGTTTCGGTAGAAATTTCAATATCTTGATTTTACGGAAATTTCGGTAAAATTTAGAAAAATGACGGAAACTTTATTAAAATTTGGGAATTTGGATATGGTATTGTACACAATATTATAACTAACATTAATACATATATTCAACTAAAATTTTCAAATAAAATGACATGTTTACTACAAATATAGAAATTAACTATCATACAAATTGTCTGGTATAATAATTATCATATATATGTTATCTTGTATAATAACATAAGAAATTTAAAATAATTGAATACATTGGTACTAATACAAAAATAAACTTCTATGAGGTAGGTTCGAATAAATAGGTTGGCATGTCATCTTAATTTAGACAATCTTAGTATCAGCTCATAACATTAGATTCATTTTGAATGTAATCATGAATTTTTTTGATTGTATTATACACGTTACAATTATAAGTGCAAATTATAATATTATTTGGGTACACAATACATTTTTTTTCATTAAAAATTGGTGTAATTCATTAAAAAATTCTATTATAATTATTTGGTGTAAAAAAAATTTTACTAAAATTTCACCGAAATCGAAATTGAAATGAAATTTACCAAAATTTCAATATTTTCAAAAATTTTCTACTACGATTTCATCGAAATCGAATGCGAAATTTATCGAAATTTTGGTGAAACACTGATGACATATTTACAACCCCGTTTCTATTTTGATAACTTAATTTTACCGAAATTTCGATAAAATTTCGCGAAATTTTTATCTTTGCGCGTGGTCACACCATAGTTTGTGTGCGTTGCACACGCACCAATGTAATCTGCAAAGGTACCAGGTTTATACTCTTGAGGTATCACACATTAACTCTTAAAGTACTAGTGTAGAAACAGCATTGTTTTCTTCTTTTTCCTCTTTTTTTTTCTCTATCCTTCTTCTTCTTAATCTCTTTTCTTATTGATTTGTTATTCTTCTTATTTGTTTTGTACATTCTTATTCTTCTTTTCTATCTTTTTGTTCTTATTCTTCTTCAAATTGTCATGGAGTCATTTATGAGATTTTTTTCTTCTTCCCCTTCTCTTTTATTCATTTTCATAGATTTAGATAATTGATTTCAAATCATAATTTATTACAATAGTTTTAAGACATTGAAAATCAATCATTTCAAACAATATGAAATCATGATTTGCAGAAAAATTGATGAAAAAGATGATGAAATCACAATTTGCAGAATTTTTTAGGAAGATGATGATGAAATATTTGATATTTTAAAATTTTCAGTAAAGATATTAGTTGTATGCTCTTAAGGTAGTACATATTTACCATTAAGGTATCAATCCTTATAGTATAAGGTATTATATATGCGTATATTTAAGGTATTACATATTTACCTTTAAGTTATTAATGTTTTTAGTATAAGGTATTACATATGCACCTATAATGTTTCACATATGCATCTTTAAGGTATTATTAATGATTATAGTATAAGGTATTACATAAGCATATTTAAGGTATTACATATTTATCTTTAAGGTATTAATACTGATAGTTTAAGGTATTAATATTACATTTTTACCTTTAAGGTATTCAATAAATACTTTGAAGGTATCACATATTTACCTTTTCAAATAGTTCAAAATTTCTACAAATCATTTTTTTCCTCATCAAATTTTCTGCATATATATTCACCACACAATTTTTTTTTAAAACTCAATCTTCATGCAAATTAAATGAAACAAACAATAAAAATCATATTTTTAGTTGTTGAATGATGAAATTCAACTTTTCCTTAACAACAATAGATGATAATCATATTGAACAAAGAAGAAAAAGAAGAGGAGAATAACATAAATGTAAAAATAAAATAAAAACAGAGAAGGAAGAACAAAGAATGGAGAAAGAAAAATCAATCATCTAAATCAACAATCTCTTCCATCTCTGCCTTGCTTGTTGTCATCTATGTTGGGTTTGGAACCCTATAGAAAATGAAGATGGGCCAGAAGAAGAGAAAAAAAAAAAGGGGAAAAGGAAGGAAAAACCACACAATATGGAACATTGATTCGAAGAAAAAGAAGTATAAAAAGATAGAGAAGAAAAAGAAAACATCATACATAGGAATTGAGAAGATGAAGAAAAAAGGAGGAAGAGAGATTTGCGTTCCTCTCTTTGCCCTAATTTATATATATATATATATATATATATATATATATATATATATCATAATTTTCAATCAGATAATCTCTTCATTTGAAATTAATTTTTAATGCATTATATTTATATATTAAAGTTATCTTTTTTATTTGTGTAATTTTATTCATTAACATTTTTATATCATATCTAGAATGTTCATAAATATATATATAATTCTTATATTTTGTTAAAAATATATATAAAATTTTAAATTTTAATTTTAGTTTATGCTTTTTAACATTTAATATATAACATTTTTCAAAGTCCATTTTAGATTCCCTAGAGACAAAACAAAAAAAAAAAAAACAAAGGAGAAATCATTTTTTTAAACGTAAAATATATACTATTTAATTTTTAAGAGAATATTATTCTCAATGATCAAAAATAGTTGTCTCAAATGGAAATAGAAAGAATTTTCTAAGTGGTAATGTTAACCACTTCATATTCAAAAATAAATTTTACAAAATTTGCTATTTCAGTTATCTATAAAAAAAATTATGTTATTGTTTGTATTCTAAATTTCTAATATTGTCAAATACAACTATTTAGATTGACATAAGTTTAAATTTAAAATACATGAGTTTTTATTAATATAAATATCAAAACGTTATAAAATTCATGTTAAGTAAATATATCTCTACGTTATGTTATAAAAGATTAAAATTATTAAATGTCATATAACAACCCGTGCAATGCATAGGAGAAATGCTAGTTAATACTAAAACTGTCAAAATAAGTAAGATTTGTTAGGCTGGTTCGTCTGCCCCCACCAAAAGTGGTGAATTGGGTTAAGTAATTATAGGCCTGTGAGGAGGCGGGTCTTAGTGGATTTAGTTTGCATTGAGTTAAGTTTATTTATAGGTTAGACTACTTTTATTTTTCTAAGAAATAAAATTCCCTAAAAATAAAGATGAGAAATAATAATAATGATAACAAAAATTTACTGAGTGTAAATAATGACTCATAAATTATTGATATGAAATCTTAATAAAAAAATATTTTTTAAAATTTATTTTTGTATATTATATACTAATATAAAACTCATGTAATTCACAAGATTTAAAAAAAATCAAATCAAACTTAATAAAATTTTAAATAATATTTATATAGAAAAATTAAATTTATGATTTTGTGCAATAAATATCACCTAATTAGCATTAAATATAACATAATGTGATTAAAATATTATTTAAAATTTAGAATGTATTTGCATTTGTAAAGGAATATAAATCATTATTTATTATTTTATAAAATATATATTGCTATGTTAATTTTATTATTTAATATTTCCACCATTTTTTTTGTTTGATTTTATTGTTAAAGTTTAGAATAGTTTTTTTAATTTTCTTTTCATTTAAACGAAAAAAGTTTAAAAGTTCCAATTAAATTCTATAATTTATTTAAAATATATATTCGTTAAAATTATTCAATTTCGTTAAATAATAAATTTGAACAATTTTTTTAATCCATCAACCTTCATATTTACATTTTTGTCGAACTTTTTTAATTTAAACAAATTCAAACATATAAATAATGTTTTAACAAATCATATTAAAATTCTCATATTAGTTAATAATGTTTCTTTTATACATAATTTAAAGTCATTAATTAGCCATATTAAAAGTTATTGTATTTAAAAATTTATTTATTAAAAATTTTATTTTAAAAAATTATTATTATGAGAAAAGTTATGGGTTTGACATGTGGTATAGGTAGTCATTCTTTTATATATAGAGAGATAATTGAACGTATCTTAATAAAATGTAAATATATGTTAGATATATATTTTTACTTTTGAAAAACTAAAAAGATAAAAATTGGTTGGCGCTTGTAGGTTGAGGTAGGTTGGAATTTTGCAGCCCATAACATTTAAAGTCCGCCCCAACCACCAAATGTTGAGTTATGACGGTTTGTGGGTCGGTCAACCTTGTTGGTCTATATTGACAACTTTAATTAATATTTTGAATTTAACAAAAAAAAAATGATTTTAATATGTTATTGCAATTCAAATCACAATTATATTTTTTGAAAAATCATTATTTTAACAATTACAAAAAAAAATTATTTTTTTCATATGTTATTTTGTTTAGCACATAAACTCGATTCGTGACAGAATATAATTGTGTTTCGAATTACAATATTTCAATTAAAGTCGTTGTTTTTTTATTAAATTAAAAAATCAGAATTATATTACAATTTTTAGAACATAAGGATTTTTTTTTTCTTTTCTAAATTCAATTAGGGCTTCATCTTTTTTTTGTGGGTGGGGAATTAATAGAGGGCTCTTTCGTAATTTGATTATTTTTTTACCATTTATTTTTCTTTTTCTTTTAAATAGCGGTTGAGGGTCCATATATAAATGGGAACAGATGGTACAAAGGGTTTTCTTTTATATCGCTGCCGCGTCCACCGCTTGAAACCCTAGAGGAGAATCTCTCTCGGACGCCGCCGGAATTCAGCCATGGTTCGTTTCTCTCTCTTTCTTTCTCTCTCTAGAAAATCTTCCGTTGAAGATTAGACTAATGAAATTGCAATTTTCTGAATAAATGGTTGTGTGATTGTTAAATGTGCAGCCGTCGCACAAGACATTCATGATAAAGAAGAAGCTGGCGAAGAAGCAGAGGCAGAACAGGCCGATCCCTTACTGGATCCGCATGCGCACCGACAACACCATCCGCTACAACGCTAAGCGCCGCCATTGGCGCCGCACCAAGCTCGGTTTCTAATCCTGTTCGCCTTGTTTTCGTCTTTTCAATTATATCATGTTTTGTTTCCCTTAGAAGCTAATGACTTTTTTCTGGAATTACATAGTTGCTCTGACGATTATTATGATGTAAGACTTTTATTGGATTTTTTGAATTTTATGCTATATTGAGCTTAAATTGAAACCAGGTTATTTCTCTTGTTATGCTTTTGTTGGAATGTGCTATGGTACTCTGAATTTGGTCCTGTTATTCTGATATTCATTGGTCATGTGAATGATAATATGATAGTGGTTGGTAACTTTATGTTTAATGGATTGAACAGAGATATATGCTTTGGTTTAGTTTAGGGATTAGGGTTTTTTAAGTTTTTATGTCAAGTGCACATAGTATGTATGTGTGTGTTTTTTGCTCATCTTCTTGCACAGTTTAAATGCACATTTTTTTTCTGTTCCTCAATAGGTTGTGGATTTTATTATATCGGTTTCATGTGAATTAGCTTTTTTCATCTGGTGTAGAATTTGTTCTCAACAAATGATGTTTGGAATACTTGGGGTGAAGGGTTAGCAGTTGTTCGTTGTACTTTTTTTCATAGTTTGGTCCATCTATAAGCCTTGTATCAGCGAAGCGTCTTGTCAGATGTGCTAATGATCTATGGTTTGCCTGTAGCGTTTAGATTGGAAGTTTGGATAAGAATAATGTTTAGTTGCAGAAATGTGTTGGAAGTTATATAGTTAGGGTTGTAGTTCAAATTTGATTGAATAAAGTTATCTGATTTGTCAAGTTGTGAAAGTTGTGTATGCAATGAAGGATTTGATGGTGGATTTCAAATCCATGATAGCAAATCCTTTAGTTTGAATTGATGTATTTTTCAAATTCTTCTTTGTGATTTTAAATCAATTTTTGCATGATTTTGATAGATTTGAAATCCACTTTTAATTTGGGTGGATTTGAAATCCATTCATTTCAAGTTCTTATGTCTCTCTCCAAATAGAGCATAATGCAACCAAAGTGTCATAAAATTCACGGCATCATCATGGTTTTTAAGAGACTAACTAAAATCCTGAACAAGTTCTTCCTAAATTTTAGTTGCACTGCTGTTTAATGCATACAACTAAACATTGATAACCTTTTTCATAGTAAACATGAAACTATTACATTTGATAACCTTTTCATAGTAAACATGAAGCTATTACATGGATTTTGTCTTTGTGCATGTTTTACCTAGGCTTTTGCTGTGTAGGAATGTGTGCACCATGGATTTAGTGTTTGCATATTTTGTAATGTCCATTGTAGCCTCGATTTTGCTCTTTGTGATTTCTGTTGATTATATTATTTCCTTAGATTTAGTCGATTACTAGTATATCGGGAAGATCATGCAGTGGTTATTTTTGTAGGATGTTTAGCCAGCAGCTGCAAATAATTTTCTTCCATGTGTAATTGATGGGGAAGTTTTTTTTTTTTTTTTTTTAGTACTTTTTCCAAAGCTTTTATTCCAAACACAGTTGATGAAATTCTTGATTACTTTTTCTTTTTATCATTGAGTTCATGCAGGCATGTTTATGATTTTTGATAGTCTTTAAAGTTGGCTGTTTGTGTCCATGTCTTGGTGCATTCATTCTTTTGCTAGTTGTGTTGTAATTCCTATCATTATCATTTAGTGCGTCTGATTTTATGTACTCTGATTAGCACCGTTCCTTGCCTGAATCAGTTCTCTCATACGGTCTCTTTAACCTCCCTTGTTGAGTGTTGTTCGGAAAATCTCCAGATTACAATTTCTCAATGATTTCAGATTGCTTTTCATATGCCTTATCACAAACCATTTTTTCCTGTTTTATGGTCATGGTCAAAAACTCAAAATTTTGAATATGGAAAGCATCGTATGTACAGCTGTCTGAACAACAAATCCAACAAACTTTCCATTACCATTTGTGTCTGGGTTCCAACTTTCAAATCTTTGGTCCGAAGTTCTTGGTTACTTCATTTGCCTTTCACAAGCCCAACGGTTTGTTCACAAACATCACACGTTCTATGGATGCAAGGAGAATACTTTCTTGAACAAGCTTCACATGTTTCTTAATTAAATGAACTCGCTCCCTTGTTTTATTTCTCTATTTATAGAGTCCAATGTGCAATGTTTTTACCCAACTCATGAGAAGCTGCAATTCCTTCATGTATTATTTACTGAAAGAATAAATGTTATGTACTACTCCGTTCCATTAAGATGAATTTATTTTCTATTTTTATGTTTTGAATTACAGTATATTCCAATTCTCCCATTAAAAGTATTATCTATTTTTAGTTGATTGAAATGCCTGTCCAACACACTTGTTTTTTTTTTTTGACAAATTTTATCTTTCAATTGAGTAGTTTTCGATGGGTTTTTTTAGTGCAAAATGCAAAGGTAAAACAGAGTGTTCAAAATAATAATAATAATTAATAAAATAATAATAATTTAAAGCATATTTCTCTTTTATTAATCATGCTTACTCTTTTCTCACAAAAGTGCAATAAAATTAAAAACTAATTTTAACTTTTAAACCATGGTATTATTTTTTAAATAGAAGATAATGGAAATAGTATCGATCCAGATTATACGGAACTCATGGCACACTTATATGCTTTGAGTTGGTGTACATGCAATCCGGGTCGACCCGGTTTTTTACCCGGATCCGTGTGTTTTTTAATTTTCCTTTTTTTTTTTTTTTTTGCTTCAGATTGTGACCTTTATGTTGTAAATGTGTGACATTTATGTTGTAAATGTATGACCTTTATGTACAACTATCATGACCTTTAGAGATTGTAACTTAGAAAAAAAATGAAGATTTTCAATATAATTTGAACTTTACACCTTTATGTGATATCAATGCGACCTTTATGTTATATTATGTCACCTTTAAGTACAAATATTCTGACCTTTATATAATATATAAAGATGCATAAAGGTCAGAATATCTGTACATAAATGTGACATAATATAACATAAAAGGTCACATTAATATCACATAAAGGTATATAGTGCAAATTGTGTTAAAAATCTTCATTTTTTTCCTAAGTTACAGTGCATAAAGGTAGAGACAGTTGTACATAAAGGTCACACATTTATAACGTAAAGGTCATACATTTATAACATAAAAGTCAGGACAAAAATCTGAAAAAAAAAAAAAAAAAAAAAAAACTCGCGGATCCAAGTCGGATCGACCCGAGATCCGTGCACCCTGGTGCACAGGAGTGTTTGCCATATGGTTTTAGTAGGCAGGTGCATATAGATTTGAAAGAAAAGTTTGATAAAGTAGATATATTGACTTTTCGTGCAATTCTGTTAACTATGTGACAGCTTTTTGTATGATGTACAGTTCCCTTTAATCGTACACATATATGCAGACATTACCTGATGTTAATACAATGAAATAACCATATGATTATATTTTTTATATGGTTATATTTTTTTCTCAATAATAAGCCAATGCTTACAATTTAAATAATGATACTATCATTAAAATTAAAGTATATATCTTTGACAAAGAGCGTATAAAAAGGCACAATATAAATATATAGGTTCGTAAATCCCAGAAAATGATTAATCACAGCTATGAATATGAACATTGAGAATCTAATAACGAGAAGTGTTAATATCTTCTCTAAAAGAGATGGATTCTCAGTGTCAGCTCAAATAAAATCCACCATCAGATCATCAGCAACAGCATCTTTGATGCTTATCAACCTCGTACACAATGTCTCGATGATGTGAGAGCAACAGACTACTGAAACGATGCACTCGATAAATATTGTTCATGGGATCCTCGATATTTCAACTAAATGTTTATGCAGAGCTTGAGGCTTTGAGAAAAATGGTGAGTGGTCAGCACCTTTAAGACGGAATACTCGCTCTGGAGGACTCTTGTTTACCATGCTTTCCTGTACATCAATGGGTATAGCATTGTCTTCCTGTGTTTCGATATAAAACCTTCTCACGGACCCGTGGTTCGTTTCTGAAAGAGATAGCTTTTCCAGAACAGGAGAAAAGGGGATTGGCCTCATTGAAACAGAAGCCAACGCGACATCCTGGTGAAGGAATTGAAAATTAGGTTAACAGAAGTTAATATTACGTACACATCTGCAAGAAAACCAATTCAAGAATTCATGAAATTTTTGGTTGAATCAGCGCTGTTTTGATGTTGTCATCACATGTGCATCATTACTTAAGTGAAGAAAAACAATACTACTGCTATCATCTGTGCTGTCATTTTTCTATGAGCTGTTTAATATGACCATACATTACCTTGGTAGGGCTCTGGTTGAAAAGCAAGTCCCTCAAGAGAGATTTGTCAAAATCAATAGCTGTTGGAGGCTGATCGTTCCCATTAGCGTAAATAAAAACCTGAGCCTGTCGCATCAAGTCATTTGATTCAACCTGAAATGAATATTATATTTCAGTTTCATCATGTTTTTATACAGCAATGTTACCTGCTGCTCACAGTTGAACATTAAATTGACAACCAAGACATAATTGAAAACTTCAGGACCTGCTTTCAAGCTAAGCCTAAATTAAGTTGACTTTTCCATCACCTTCCCATAATTTTAAAACAATAGAAAACACAATATCAAATTTGCAACTAAAATAGGTTTAAAATGGAAAAGTGTCTTAAATATCCAAACTAAAAACTTTGATCCCAGAAGCTAAACATGCTAATGCACTGTGCATCTCAATTTGAGTATTAACAGAGACTGGGTTGAGAAACAAAGTTCAACGATGCTTCAAAAACTCATTTGAGGTAACATTTATATTTTCCTTTTCACAGCAAGCACGGTTATCAACAATGATCAGCATTGTATGATGCTTTATAAAGCTTGAGCTGCAGTAGTAGATTATTTTTGAAACATGGAGTTGCTTCTCTTTTCATGCCTAATCCATTTGATACAAACTAATCAGTTAGAACTAAACCAACCTTTTCGGAGAATATATCAAGGGCACTTTGCCCACTTGTCAACATAGCCGCACCAAGAAAAACAGCTTTTGAAATTTTAGAAGGGAACAGCTCCATAGCATATGATATACATGCTCCACCAAAATCATGTCCAACTAAAATTACCTGCATGTATTAAGGACTTAACTGAGAACAAAGGTTGTAGATTGACATCTTTATTTGAGAAAACATGCATTATCAGTACATTAAACGATCTGGAAACACAACCTTCTCTGCATCAGTGAGCTTTTCAATAAAATCAGTTAGTGGCTTCACATATTGGGATAGACTTGTGATATTGTTTGTGTCAAATGAATGAATCCCAGAACCAGTCAAATCTACTGCTGTAACTTTGTATCCGCCTTCTTCTAGTAGTGCAATAGTTTTATACCAGCACCAGGCACCAAAACCACCACCATGAACAAGTACAAAATGGTTGGTCTCAAGGTTTTCGAGCTTGATATCCTGCCAGTTAGAGAACTAATTTAAATGATAATCCAGAAGTTTAGAACAAGTAAATGGATACAAGTTCTAAATAATTGGGTTGGGTAAAACAAGCAAGCAAGTAAAAACTCAAATACATAGTGGTGAAATGGAATAGATCACATTTAGTTCTTCAAAGCAAAAAAAGAGATTATAGAAACAATAGAAATATAGGAACACTTTGGGGTTGATTCGTCATCTATGGCAAACATTTTTTCCCTTTGTAATAAAGAAAAAAACAAAATACTGAAGTACACTAGAAACTGAAGAAGCAAATTCTATATCCTGCAAACGCCATATAACTAAATACACAGAAATCTCTTCACAACAGAGTTGAAAATAGTCATCAGAGTCTTCAGAACCTCTCATCAGCAAACTTAAGGAGAAAAACAGGAAGTGTAAATACTGAGACGGATGTACAGCGCAATGGTTTCTGAGATCAATCTCCTATTAATATTTTGAGCAGAACAGTAAGTACTGAAACAGACACCAATTCTTAAACCAATATATTAGCCCGCAAAAAACTAGAATTATCAAGAACATATGTAATAACCTAAGAATTACAATTTAAAGCAGACGAGAAAGAAATTTTTTTAGGTCATTAGGGCTGAAATCAAAGCTAGCTATTAGCACATCAATATTTTGAAAGATCTGAAAATTAACTTACCCTCGATTAATTAAAATATAATAAAGTATGAATACAGATATAGAGACCAATTCTCATTGAAGTAGATTAAAACTCATTAAAGTTCAGTCAATTAATTTTGAGATCAAATGCAGATAAAACTTTAACTCTGATAATAAATTCGAACCAATCTTAAGATATTTTTGCTTATCGGACTCAATTTACTCCTATTCTCCATTGTCCACCAACCTATATTTTAACATATTTAAGAAACGCAAACTTCAATAAAGTTCACAGTATTATAACTTTGCAGACAGACTCTATTAAATAAAATAGCAATCATAATGAAACACGACTCAAATCCTTCCTAATTAACTAAAATTCAGTTTAAATATAACAATTCCAAATTTAGTTATCCGCAAAAACAATATATAAATCCAACGATTTAAACTCCCAAAACACAAAAAAACCATTGGAAATTGAAATAAACAATTAAAAAAAAAAAACAACAACAAAGTTGTAAATTATACCTGATTAACAAGCTGGTGAGGTTGAAGCAGGGGATCAGTGAGCGACCGCGCTCTGGAGCTCGAGCTCCGAGGTAAACCCTGATTCTTCTTCGAGTACCCATTCGGATACCTCAACGACGCCGACCTATCAAACGGCGCCGTTCCGTCGCCGTTCTGCAACTGCTGCTGGAAGAGAATCGCGGCAGCCAGCGCCCGTTCGTGCATCAAATTGTCCTCCTTCCTCGACGACCGAATCCTCGTCCAACGGTTACTTCCGACGCCTCCATCCGCCGCGGCAGCGTTGGTGATTCGCTTGGACGCTCTTCTCTTCGGCGGCGATCTGTCCTCACGGGAGAAGCATAGCCCCATGGTTTCGATTGAGATGAAATCGATTGCAGCTGCTACTGAATCATCGCATCGCATGCAGGTAGAAGCGCACGTTAGCGTGGTGGAGATATACGTATATGCGCGTGTATGTAGAGGTTGGATACGGAGTTGGAGAAAAAGATAGCACTTTACTGAATGCGGAAATGAGGAAGGAAAGCTACTTACATAGACAGCGGCAGGGGAGGGTTAAGAACGTGGGCGTGACTTTTGCCGTTATTTGCAATTTGGTCCTTTTGGTTTCCCTTTTTACATATTTGATGTAGTCAATTTTGGAAGTGACCTTTTGACCTTTCGCTATTGGAGCTGAACGTCTTGTTGAATTTCCTGAATTTGAGTTGGTTTTTTGTTACTAGTAGAATGGGTTTTGACTCTTTGAGGGAATTGGATAGCACAGAAATATTTGCAAGATTTTTTTTTTTTTTTTTTTGTTGATTAATTATTATTTTTAAATAAGTGGATCGTGCTTGTCAATTGCCATGGAACATTGGAACTTGAATTAAGAATTATGACTTAGTTACTAGGTCCTAAAATAAATATTATTTCCATTCCATTCTTCACACAAATTAAAAAAAGTGATAAAAAATCTGATCTACTTTTATTTAAATATAATTATTGTGAAAGTTTTTTTCTCTTTTTTTTTTTAACAACCCTTTTAATAAATTTAATTTGATAGGAGTAAATTGAGGTTTTTTTGGTAAATTATAAATAAATACGTCTTGAAATCTAATAATGATACTTATTTTAGGATTATTTTTTATTTTTTATTTTTTACTAAAGCAACATTTATTTCAGGATGGATGAATATAATTTAGTTTGCTTTTTTGTTCTAAAATAACTCAAATAAGTATCATTATAAGATTTCAAGAAATATTTGTTCATAATCTATAAATTATCAAATTGATGTTTCATAAATTAAAAATTAAATAAAATACAAAATGATTATTGGATATAGTTCTTAAATAAGGGTCTTAAATGTAGTTCTTAAATAAGGGTCCTTTTATTTTATCAATTTCCTAAATGTGTATTTAAAATTCTAAAACAATATTTATTTTAGGATTAGATTATTATATGCAAAGTAATAATACATAAATTTGAAATTGAATTATGAAAAAATGTGTTTGTTATAAAGATCTACAGTGCTTGGCAAAAATTACAATGTACTACATTTATAACATAAAGGTACTACATTTATAATATAGTGCTTTTATGCATAAATGTATTACATTTATAACATAAATGTACTACATTTATAACATAGTGCTTTTATGCATCGTAAAATTACAACTTGTTTTTAGTAAGAAAATATTATATAATTGCAATGAATGTGTTTGGATCCAGTTTTTTTTAACTAGAAAAAACTTATTTCAATAGAATTAATGAGAAACACAATCAAACTTATTTCACCGTGGTTCAAATGAAAAACACAAATCAAAAGAACTATTCAGTCTTTACCAAAAAAATATATTATAATAATCAAGTGGTCAAATTTTCATTTTATTCATTTTTCTTGAAGTTTCATAAAATTAAAAAAAAATGTTAACAAGAATAGATTATTATTAAATTCTATCATGCAGCATTGAGCACATTAGATAAATCTTAAATGATGGGATCAGCCAACAAAAATTTAATGAGGTTTAAATTTGATATCTCAGACTAAATATCCAAATTTACGGTACAATTTAATCATCCAATTGAATGTGAGATCATATATAGGTTTGAATCCTAGAATATTATTTAGGATATAATATTATCTAGGATATTATCCTAGAATGTATATAATAATAAAATGATCACTTAATGTTTTTCCAAAATAATAAAATTCGATCAAAAGTCAAACTTTCAACCTTCTATTTTAGTATTTTTTAATTTTTAATTTTTTTACATATGGAAACTTCTTAAAATGTACAATGTTAGTGTTTCTTTATTGTATTGTGCAATATCAAAAGTATAATGTAACAAATAATTTGATCCTTAAATAATAATAATAAATTCTAGAATTTTTTTTTATTTATTATTTTTTTAATTTATCCAATTTCTTACTAATTATATATATACCCAAATAAGAAATTCCTGCCTATTTCTCCGAAAACATTTTTTCTATTGTTGACAATAATTTTTTGATATAGTTTGTAACAAGTACTTAAAAAAAAAAAAAAAGATTCAATGCAGTTTTACATGATTCTTGAGCTATATCATAATATTAAATATATAAGAATTTCAATTTCCTTGAATATAGATATCTTTCCATTTTTTAATTTAAGATCTCCATGTTTATCTTTTCATATTGAAGATCATTTTCATAGAAATTCATAAAATTATTCTTTAATATTTAAAAAAATGGTTTTTTTTTCATGGGATTAATTAAAATTGATTAATTCAAATACAGTAGAGATTTAACAATTTTAAAAAATGACAACACTTGAGATTTATATGTCCATGCATCACATGAGTACTAAATGACATTGGATTTTTTTTTTTTCTTAAATTAACATTTTACATAAAATTTGAAATATTTAAATTGTATGATCATGTATCATATGGGTAATAAATTAGATTGAAATTATTCTCAATATATTTATTATTTTTTGTGCTCAATATTTTCATATCAAAACATTAAAATAGTAAAATTTATTTGTCCATGCATCGCACGGGACCTATACTAGTACTATTAATAAGGTGATCTCAAAATATAATTGAACTAGTTCAAGATTTGATTAGCTTAATTACAAGCCAGCATAACTAAGAGTTGAGAATCAACTAGCTATCATGTTTACAATATTTCTACAACCAGCAAAATTTATGAGTTTAATTAATTAGACTGGCAAGATACTAGATATTGCATAGCTATAATAGAAAAGGTTGCATTAAACATGAAAGGAAATAGTAAGAAGCTGCCCTCTTCACCTAGGGATTATTTCTAATTAACTAATGATCTAATTATTCAAATGTAGACCCTAATTAAATTAATTATTATTACTAAATGATAGAACAGTTTGGTAATAATTTTAAAAAGAAAAAAGTTGAACAGTAAAAGAATTATCTTATTGGGGGAATAATTTTCATTTTATGAGCGGTATATATATATTTGGTATTTTAAGCAAATATTGAGAATATTCTAGGCAGTCATTTTGGAGAATATTCCTTGTTAAAATTTATTAATATAGAGATGCATATTCGGCTACAGTAAAATATGTAATTATTTCATTATTATCTTGTTTTCATTAATATCTCTTTTTTTATTTGTTGGTTTAACTTATTCAATCACATTGAATTTGATTTGAGTTTTTCACATATATATATATATATATATATATATATATATCATAGAAGGTTAATGTTAGTCTAAATTTGATTTTTTAAAATAAAACTATTTTTAAAAAGTAAAAAAATAAAAACGGAACTCATTTTTTTATTAGTTTTTTAGACTATAATAGTGTTATATTAGAGGCCAACCAAAGTTCGATTCCCCAAACAAAATTTGTATAAAATGATTTCATATAAGATATTACGTGAGACAAAGTCGTCATATCATTCAATTAAAGTACAATTAATGTGGATCAACCTGATCGACATTGGTCAATATGATATGTTGATTGATAGGACTAGTGTGCAGATGAACACAATCATAAAAGTATTAGTATATGACTAAATATTACGTTTATATGTTAAATTATTACATTAATATTTCGGTGATTCATAAAAGTATTAGTAATACATGTATATATATTGGTTTTATAACTAAAATTATTATATTTATTTGTTAATGAATTATCAAGTTTTGTAATAATACGAGTTGCTTGAATATTGAGATGATATTTATTTACAAATTCATAAAAGTATTAGTAATATATGTATAAGTATTTATTTTACAAATTGATAGTTATTTCATTTACATATAAAGATCATATTTTTAGCCATAAAACTAATACGTATACAATTAATACTAGTATTTTTACTACTTGACAGTATCGACCCGTGAACTGATACTCTTTATTAACACTGACCAATGTTGACTTGTGATAACTAAATTGATTTGTGTTGGCTAGACTTTGACTGACATCTCACATGAGATCTTAAAATTTTATACGATACCGTCTCACGTAATAGGAACTACTAATTCAACTTAATTATAAACCCAATATGTTTTATTAACAATCAACCACTTACTTTGAGTTTTATTTATTGCACTTGAATTGACTTGATGGATGAGGATATTTGCAGAGTTTTATTAATCTTTTGCAAGAATATTATAAAACCATCTACTAGCTTCATAGCATTTAACAATGAATCAAGTAATTAACAGCACCCCTAATTAATTGCAACTTTTGTACAATGACGGAAGATTCCTATTAGTTAATTGGACATTACAAAAGTTCCAATCGAGTTCGAATCTGTAAAACGCACAATAAGACGAGCTCAAAATTATTCCTAATCGATTGGATTATATATAGTCCTATAAATATTAATATTAGAAAAAAAATGGCGTAGAGAATATATAGTATCTATAGATTAAATAATTACTTGCGAATTTGAATTGAATAGAATTTATGAAAGTTGGCTATCTTATCCAAGAGAATCATAAATGATATGGATAAACTTTTAATTGTAATTATGATGGATTGCCAGAATTTGTTTCTTTCTTAGACATTGTTTGAGAAATTGAGATTGTGCTCATGTTTAGGATGTACAATTAAATAATAGGGTTAAATGAAAAAAAACAATCTAAATTATTGGTTTTTTTTTAATTATGTAATGTAAAATTTTATTTTATTAGATTGCAATCTGAACTATTAAAATTTATTAAATTACAACTTATGAACCATTTTTTGATAAAAAAAGAACACGTAACCCGCACGCCGAAAACATAAGGGTATTCTTGTAATCTTTTAATTAAAGGTGACCCTTACATGAAATTAGCATGCGTGTTACATGTTCATGTTTTTGCCGAAAAATGGTTCAAAAATTACAATTTGATAAATTTTAATAGTTCATGTTGCAATTTAATAGTTTAGGTTGTTTTTTGCATTTAACTCTAGAGTAGGTCTCCTGTGCAATTGATGCATGGATCTTAGATCCATACACTCGGGTCGGGCCGGATCCGACACGCATTTTCTTCTTATCCTGATTTTTATGTTATGTTAGTCATACTTTTATGTTATATTAGTCATACCTTTATGTCCAAATTTTATAACCTTAATGATACTTTAACTTCAAAAAAACATTTGCTGACCTTTATACTAGGTTAGTCATATATTTATATTATATTAGTCATACCTTTATATACAAATATATTTATGTTATATTATTTATACCTTTATATCAATATAAACATACATTTATGTAATATATAATGGTACATCTAACATAACTAAAATGTATAACTAATATAACTAAAATGTATGAAAAATATTAATAGCTGTTTAAAAATATGTTAAGGTACAGGAAAAAAAATCTAAAAGATGTGTTTAACACTACTTAAAAGTATGTTGAATAATACATAAATGTATGTTTAACACTACATAAAGTTATGATATCTGAGATCGAAATTGGGCAAATTTGTGCACAATCTCATGGTGCGTGCGCAAGCATGGTTGCACGTGGAGGGCGAGTATACGGTTTCAGATCTGTGCAATAGGTGCATAAATTTTTTTGTTTTTAACCCTAAATAATATTTACACGCGTATAAAAAACCTAGTAATTTTCTCTTGTGAAGCTGTTTCATAAACTTAAATATCTAAGACGGGTAAAAAGTTTGTACTCATTATGTACAAACTCCTCTCCATCCTATAGTTAAATAGTTAATATTATTTAATAGGAGCACAATGACTTTTATTTTAATGCAAGTAATACACATGGACCCAAATGTATAGGGAATAAATAGTTAAATAAATAAAGTGTGAGTTCATGGAGCCAAATGCATTATTGCATTTTTTTTGTTTGGTTTCAATATGCCCATACAAATTAATATATTCGAGAATATATATATATATATATATATATATATATATATATATATATATATGCCGATACAACAAAAAGAATCCCTTGTTATTTTGTTTTCAATATGTCCATACAGTAAATATACCTTGTTCTTTTATTTAAGAAACCATTAAAAACATGTTATTTATTTTATTTAAATTGATTAATTATAATTAGTAAGTATGAAACGTTGTATAAATAAACTTACATATGTCAAAAAAAAAAAAGACACACAAATGCTAATCCTTGTGATTTGTGAAACTCAAAAGTTGTAACATAGCAGAATTCCACCAACAAACTTTTGCCACGGAAAAAAGGTGAAAAAGATGACAAGAAAAATAAAATATTGGAATTTTATTCTATGCTGGTTGGTAGCCAAATTTACTGATATGGCCCCATTAAATACGTCAGGTATAAAGCAGTTTTGTTGGGTTTAAGTCCCTCTTGTTTAGGGGAGTATCATAAATGCCCCTCTACTTTTTTCTTCCTGAAATTAAGAGTTTACCTGTTTAGGGAGGTGGAAAGTTGTGGTTTTCAGTTTCTAAATTTAATGCAAACCCTATCTCATATGTCTATTATAATTCTTCGGTTTTGAGGTTGGATCTCTATCAAAGTTTTTATAGATTGTATCTACTCATATATTATATAACTAATGTTTCATAGAAATTAAAAAAATCATTTACTAGTTATAGTTATACGTATAAAATGTTATACTACTTAATATTTAATAGTCATAGCAAGTTTAGTAAAAAAAAAAACCAGAGAAAGATTGAAGAAATTTTGGAAAAAGGAAACCACTAACTATTTTTATAATACAAAAACGACAAATATTGAAATAAATTATATTTTTCTAAACAAATAGTTATTTAGAAATGGACGAATGAGCCCATTCTTGACTGTATGTTACTTGGCTACTTAAGCAAAATAATACCAAAGCACTATATAATTAAATTTGTTGTTAAAACGTTTGATAATATATTACAAATAGTAGCATTTGTTATTCATTTTTTCATATATATATTAGACATAGATGTACTTAAAAATTCCTTTTATGGAATTTATAGAATGGGTGTGCTAAAAGCACAACACCCTTTTCCAGAGCACCCCTTTATAGAAATACATCGCCACCTATGTGCTTTCTGGGACACCCAAAAATCATGTTTTATTTTTTAAATGTCATTTAATTATAACTATAATAATAATAATAATAATAATATTATTATTATTATTATTATTATTATTATATTTACAATTATTTTATTATTGAAAGGGGTTTTTAAGCTTTGTGTGATTTGATGGCAACTAAAAGCAAAGATTTTGGTATCACGTATATAGTACAATGCCATGATGATGTACATGATATACACATGATCCAAGTATACTCTTTTTCAAAGTTACACGTTGTCCCAGACTTCACCTACAATGCTGCTTCTATTTTTTGTTTTTTTTTTTTTTATTATATTTAGAATTTTGTATTTTAAATTCTTCAGTATTGGTTCTTTTATATTTTATTTAAAAAATATGCAAGATAACATTTTTATTTGTGTTAGAATCGAGTTCCTATATTTTTATTTTATACAGAAATGAAGTCAGTATTTTTTATTTACATTTATCACAATGTAGATGAGGCCAATTAATACAAATAAAAGTACAATAAAACTTAATGTCTACAAATAAAAGTATAGGAACCTAATTCTCTTAAGTAACTTTTATTTTAAAGAGCATATATAAATTCAAACATACTTCTTTTTTCTTCTTCTTCATAAAATAATAATAATAATTATTATTATTATTAGGCACACATGCGTCGCACTATACATCAAATGTTAAGGTCGATCCATTTGTGGTCCAAAAATCCTAATTAAAATGATTAGTCCATCAAAATCTGTGGCCCACATAAATTAATATTGCATCAACTGTGTGTCATTATTCGTTCATGTTGTTTAACAAAAATGGACTGCTCCTGGTTCCGATGCATGGCTACTTGGATTAGAGATAAGCTATAAATACACATATTCAAAACCAAATCTGTTCAATATTATGAATGTTTTAAACTACAAAAGTTTTTTTTTTTTTCATTTTGTAAATAAACTTAAGTATTTGTTTTCATAATATGGGTGAATCTCACTTTTGAGATTGTCTCACAAACTTAAGCATGTGAGCCAGTATTAAGTCAAATAAATTAGTGCATTTGATAGACAAATCATTCTTTGTTACTTATAATTATATGAAAAAAGATAAATTCAATTTCGTCTCACAAAATATAAAAATTATCACATCTAAATTTTTGTATCATAATTTTATTGATTGTTTGTAAAAACTTTATTACTACCAAATTCCATATAAAATCCTTGCATATCACCTGGCACTATTAAATTCAATTAAACAAAAATGTCTAGCTATGATATTTAAAAATTAAATTAATTGAAGTAATTTAATTTTTTTTATTTGATTTCTTATAATATTTATCTTGTCTTTAATATTTTTGCGGCTAGAAAAAACTTTTGGGTTGAGTCGGTTGAGATTGGCCCATGGAAAGAGAAAAATGTCAATGCCTCAATGGGCTGATGCACCCAAAGGCCTTCAGCCTTTAGCCCATATTACACTTCATTGGGTTTCATGCTTCAGTAACCCTAAAGGCCCAAACCGAAGCCCATTCTCCCCTCTCATACCTGATCAATTTGAGAGGAGAGGTTCAATTCCATCATTCTTTTGGGGCCAATCTCATCCTTAATGTTAAATCATCATCTTGTCTAATATTTTACACGATATCTTAGTGTGTAATTAGTGCATTGATTCTTAATCCATGTAACTCGATTTGATCTATTTTCACACGTCATAATGCATATTCACTCACCTTTACAGATTATTGTATTATGTTCGTCTTCAACTACACAGGTTCGTGCTCTATCGGATTGGTAATACGGATTCGATGCGTTTAATTATTCGCGCATTGAAGGAAAAAAGAAAATGAAGAAGGACAGAAAGAAGTAGAATAAGAAAAATTGAGGGTAGAATAAATAAGAAAGATGATGCAATAAATAATGAATTTGATGGAGAGTTAGGAAGAAAGGATAACGATAAATAAGAAGCCACAAGAAGGATAAAAGGAAAAAAATAAAGGAAAAACTCCCGCGAATGAATCATATCACGTCATGTGATTAACATTTTACTTTATAACACTAATATCTTTCAGAATTTAAGTGGAGTCGGTTATCTAACTCGTACTTCATTGTCCTGTGCGATTAAAACACATGTAATCATTAGTGTTTAAGTATATCACACATTACATTATAATATCTTTCAATTAATTTTAAGTCTTCTTAACTTCCTATTATATGCTAACAAATATTTTTGTTGTAGTTACATTAATTACTGATTTTCTACTTTCAACTCGTCACACATCTTCATACTATTTTAAGTGTATTTTTCTAATTTTGCCATTTCTGGATTATCCACTTTCTTGATAATGCAATATGGATATAATCATTAAATTTAGTTATTATGCCATAATTAATAGAAAATTAATATGGAAAACCATACGTCAACAAACTACCTAAAAATCGAAGTTGCAAAAAGCGCGTATTATACCAAACGACAAATAAATTATTTATATTCGGATCGACGGTCCCCCTGACGAAGTCTATGCTGAATCAACGCTTACGCAATTGCAGCGTCTTCTCATGCTCTTCTCCGGTAACTTCATCGTCAGGCAATCCCTTTTCTGCGTGTTTATGAAGGTATCTTAGTGCGTGTTTTCTGCTTAATCTATACGTATACATCAACCTTCAATCTATGACTTCATGACCGTTTGTGCATTCAGTAAACAACTCTTGATTGGTATTTTTCGATTTTGGATTGTGTTGGTTTTTTTGGAATTTTGAATTTCTTGCTGTTTTTCTTATCTTTCTTTTTGGAAATTTTGTCCTTCTTTGAAGTTTAATTGTCCGGTTGATCTGTTTCTTTGCCTGATTGTCTCAGTGATGCAGTAATTTTAAGTTCTTTTTCTGTATAAGGAATCGGATTTAGTGTTTTTGTGGAGAATTTTAATTGGAAACCGAATTTATTTTAGGTTATGCAGAATCTGGCATGTTGACTTAGGATGATAGAGCCAGTGGAATTTCTTTTATAATATAAAGAAATGATAGGATTTCCATAAATTTTTTAAAATCAAATGATTCTTACCGTATGGTAAGTCTGATACTGGTTTTTGATGGTTTAAGATTTCTTTTTGTTTCAAGAAATGGTTGGCTAGTATGTCTTATTCGGTTGATCGTCACCTATGTTTTCTGGTTACTCTCCAAATGGCAAGATTTTGTTTTGTAGGAATGAAGAATATGATCTTTTAGTTGCTGTATTAGGCCACTCTTTATAATTTTGTCTCGAAAGAATATTTATGGGTAACCACTCATGAATGTAAAGGAGTGATGTTTGAATTGAGGAGTTAATGTCGGTTCTTATGTACGTTTCTCGTTTTGGTCGATGGCTGTTTCGCATGATTCGTTGATATATCACTAGTTAGTATTGCAGTATCTTCTTAACTGCTTTAATTTGATCTTTTCTTCCCTATATCTTGTTAACCACTTATACTGTTTTTTTGCTAATGGAAGTTTGTTTTGGATTTTATTGCTTATGATTCAGGTTAATGTGTGAAGTATAAGATCATTGATAACAAGGAAACTGGATGGTTCTGACAATTCATTGTTATAGAAGCCAAGAGTAATAAGTTGATATTTATACAATTTCTTTTTTCGGTATCAGCAGATCTCAATAATGATTTATTGTAGATATAGAATTACTGCCAAATCCTGCTGGATATAGCTCTTACAGCAATTCAGAAGAAAAGAGAGACTTAAAGGTAATAAGAGCAATGGTGAAAAATGAACCACAAGCCATGGGCCTGACAGATGGTAATTCGGAAGCTCCTGATAATATGAGAGATTGTAAATCAGTCAATGACGATATGGAAAAGAGTTTTCTTGGAACAGATTTAGTTGTGGAGCCTCCTGCTGAATGCCCTAAAGCAACAGAAAACATTTGTGAAGTGAACACTGGCAGCAAAACGAAGAAAATCCTGAAAAACAGCAAGAAGGCAGATGAAATCCAAAATTTGGACCAGACTAAGATGGATACAGCGTCCACTGAGAATCTTGCTGAAAAGAATGTGAATGGAAAACGAAAGAGGGGGGAAAAGAAGGCAAGTAATAAAGATGGAACCCAAAGCGTAGACCAGGTGGATGGCATGATAACCTTGCACTTATCAGATGGAAGCCATGGAGAAGAGATTGACTGCAAGCGCACGGAAAAGGTCGCTCAAGAACCAGGAATATCTGTAAGAAAGGAATTATCTCGGTCAGATTTGATGCACAACAAGGAGAATCGTTTATATTTGTCCAAGGATGAAGAAACTGAAGCTTCTGTTAGAAAAGAATCATCTTTATCAGGTTCAGTGCATGAAAAAGAGAATTCTTTAGATTTACCCAAAGAGACTGTCTTGCTACCAGATGTAGTTGAGAAAGTAGTTCCCTGTGAAAGCCAACTTATTACTGATCCTAATCTGGTGGCTTCAGAGAATCTGAAGACTTGGAATGGATTAAATGAGGTAAATGGTGAAATTGTTGTTTATAAGGGAAAGTGTTCAGCTGAAGTTTCTGATAGAAATGAATCATCTTTATCAAGTTTAATGCACAGAAAGGAGAACACTATTGTTTTGTTTAAAGAGACTGTCTCATTACCAGATTTGGTTGAGGTCTCAAGTAACCGAGTTTCTTCCAGAGTAGTTGAAGAAAGGTCCGAACAGGTGGATGGGAAATTTATTTCTTGCGATACCCAACTTCGTATCCATTCTAATCAGGTGGCTGCAAAGAATCTGGCGTTTGAGAATGGGTCAAACGAGGCAAATGATGAAATTGTTGTTTATAAGGGAAAATGTTCAGCTGAAGGCAGGAGTATGATCACCATCCAGCATCTTTCTTCTTCTAGTGTGAATGAAGAAGAATGGTTGTCAAAGGATTTAGGACTATATCCAAGAATAGCACACACTCCTTCGATTAAGAGAAAGCTTATTGTCCTTGATGTAAATGGTTTGCTCGCAAACATAATAATGCCTGCACCAAAAGATTGTAGAGGAGACGTACATATATTAGGACGAGCAAGTAAGTTTTGATTTTTCTGTATAATTTGAGATACATCTTGATCTTTTTTTTTCGTTTTCTTTAGTTCTTCGTTTTTGAACTATTAATCAATACAAAAGGATTAGTTCTGACAAAATCACTACTTCCTCTCATTTTAGTTTTCAAGAGACCCTACTGTGATGATTTTCTGAAGTTTTGCTTTCAGAACTTTGATGTGGGAGTATGGTCGTCGAGATCCAAGTACTGCTCGAACTCTGCTGCTTCTGATTCCTTCTTGATATATAGGCACGAATAGGCATATTTTGGCATATATATGCACATACATATTCCTATCTATCTATTTATCTACTTCTCTTTGTCTGTCTCTCATTGTTACACTCCCTCTTTGATTTTCCATGAGGACACATATTCAGAATTTATAGCGATGGTTGTGTCTCCTTAACATTCTTAAGATTGCTTGTGTCTTTTTGATTTGCCATATTAAGTTTGCAATATGTTTTTGATATGTAGGAGAATTATTGATAGAGTTGTTGAATACTTATTGGGAGACTTGACGAACAAGTTGCTATTTTGTTGGGTAAGCCTTCTGCAGAACAAATTATGCTCTTTTCCATTATTAATCGGTAATCGGGAACCTTTTCTGATATAAGGATCAGGTCATATTATAAATAAGCGTTGATCCATCAATTTCTTTCTTTATGCATTTTCAGTATCTGACTTAGCCCACACTTATAGTAGTAAGTTTTTAAAGATGGCAATTTTTGAACCACCGCAAAGTTCATGCCATAATACATCTAGTCATGCTGTTGGATAACTGAATTGAGATTTTTGGCTTCTATTTATGTCATGTATCTATAATTCATGCCAAAAGAAGGATCATGCTTACTGATTCATAATAGTATTTATTCTACTCTTAGAGGTGCCACATAGCTCAGAGCATGCAACGTCCAAATCACATGATTTTACATTTGAATGACACAAAGTTAGTGTGGTCTTGTTGGTTCGTTTATATCCCAAAACTAATCTAAGATTTTGGTGAAACTGGATTTACAATGTAATGCAGGATATGTCTCATAGTACTCAAACAGGGTTCAATACTCTTGAAAACATTCATAAGCCCTTGGTCTTCAAGGAGCTAAAGAAAATTTGGGAAAATGATGATCCTGATTTGCCTTGGAAGAATGGGGATTATAATGAATCAAACACATTATTATTGGATGATTCTCCTTACAAGGCCTTACTCAATCCTGTAAGATTTTCACTCTATATTCCTAATCATGTCTTTTCTCTTTACTTTCTTTAGCTTATATGTTCTCTAACTGTGTGCTTCTCATTTACTTTGTAGTTGCATACTGCAATATTTCCGAATTCATACCATTACAGGGATAAAAATGACAATTCATTAGGTAAATTTCATGCAGGCCCTAATAAACATCCATCTCTCTCTCTTTTGTTTTTTGTTTTACTATTATTTTACAGATAAATAAACTCACAATAAGTTTACATTTGATGTAGTTCTCCTAGGTGTACATTGTTAAATGGATGGCAACTCTAGGCAATAAAGGTTCAGTAACAGTGTTGGAACTGATTAAAAAATATTTATAATTCTGGTATTCATTATATAACAAGTTGTAAATTAGAAAAAACACATGAATTCAAAAACTATTCACGCACTAAGAGGAAGAACAGTGCTTAAGTTTCTCTACCACATTTGGTACGATAAATTTTTCCAGTTTTCCATCAAGTAGTTACAATTTATGAAAAATATTTCATTAGATTTTTTTGCTATCATGCACCTGATTATTGCACTTAACCACTCTCTAAGTTTCAAGATTTACTATATAGTATTTTGGATGGGAAGTTATAAGGGTAATCCGTAAGGAGCAAAATACAAAGGTGGCACAATTTAGAAGATGCTTTGTGAACGTCACAAATTTTTGTTTGGGTGAGGTTTTTGAAGTTATGAATAGTGGACGAAGGAGTTGGAAGTCTAGCAATCTCATAGGGGAGATAATTGCAATATCCTTCATGTTGTTTTTCATTCATTAACTGAATCAACTACAACATAAAGTATAGTCGTCACCTTTTCTTGTGGGAATTTCATTGCAGGCCCTGGAGGTGATCTTCGAGTTTATTTGGAAGGGTTGTTGGCATCTGAAAATGTTCAGAAATTTGTTGAGCAGCATCCATTTGGTCAAAGTGCTATAAATGAAACCAACTTGTCTTGGGGCTTCTACTCGGAGGTTCTTCAAACTATGTCAATCCAATTGCGAAACACTACTCTCAGTTCCCTACCTACTTTGAGCTGAGTTCGAATTAATGGTATTATGATCTTGAGAAGCTATATACTTTCTTTCCTTTTTTTTAGATTTCCTAGTACTTCTCTTGGGGAAGGTCGTGAATCGGGAAACTTTTGCACAAGGTGGTGAAAAGTTTTTTTTTTTTTTTGATCGGACAAGTGGTGAATGGTGATCTCATAATATTATTGCAGAATGAAGTAACTTCAACATAGGAACAATAGGTACAGATTGATATAGATACCGATATGGTCCTTTAGGCAATTTAGGCTGCAATAGATTTTTAGAAGTTGAAATTATGCGGACCAACATGGGAGTAGATTTCCCCTGTTCATTGCCTTATATTGTTGTAATGAACTTAAAATCCATTCTTTTCTTGATTTTGTCTCAAGATGGAGTAAAAAGAACTCTACTTTATCAGATGCGCTATTTTTTTGACAGAATTGAGTATGAATGTGAAGTTGGTTGTTGCAAATTAATTGATGATTGTTTGGATTAATATGAATTTGAAATTCATTACTAAGAGTATTTTTATTTTTTATTTTGCAAGTGATTATTGGCAAAAAGGGAAGGACAAAAGGATAGACTTGTGTGCACAAATCTTCTCTGGTGTGATTCACACCATTTGCCATTGGCAATATGAGGAAGCCATGATTGTACTTTCACTTTCTGATTCTCCACCCATACCAGATAAAATCCTACTTCATATTCTCTTTTCATCTAATGTTTCATTTGGTAATTAAATACAAGTCACACTAGTTGTACAATAACGAACCCTTAATACATATTCATATATGGAACGTATTGATGAAATAAAGTACCCATTTTAAATAATGACTCATATTCCATTTTTGCAAATTGCAGTGTATCATGATTGTTTAATGTTATGAATCACGAAAAACCCATTTTGTGACATAGGATTCAACTCAACCTCGATCCCACCATTAAAACGATATATTTTTGCTAAAGTAATAATTAAGGACACTTGTCAATCCTGTCATATTTTCATATTAATTTTGTTTTTATAAATTATATCTATTTAAAGGTAATTAATATTGGTATTTAATGATATCAAATTTAATGTTAATAAATACATGCTAGACTTCAAATATAGAAATTTGAAATTTATTGTTAATTTAAAAGTTTTAGAGAAAAATATAAATAAAAAATTATATAACTAAAATAAATTTCATGAGTTGATTAAAAAGGATTAATTATTTACACTTTTCAAATTCATTAATTAATAAAATTGAATAGTTTCTGCCAATATATGTTTTAAAATAAACTATGAAATTTATTTGAGAAATATTAACTTTCATTTTTTTATCATTTGATTGAATTTTTTTTTTTTTTTTTTGAGAATTGAATAATATAATAGAAAACAATATATACATTTTCTAAATAATAGGAATGAAAGGAATGGGAGTAGAAATTTAGAGACAAAGCACGCGAAGTAGTGCCAAAAGGTCATATGAATACCCCACACATAGACTTAATGGCATCATGAATAGTATATTGTTAGTACTGTTTGATTGCAATGTAACACCAAGATTGTTGGGACAATGGTGGCAGTAATTAGATTAGGCTCTACATTCATATGTTTAAGCATTTAGTTGGGATCCCATATGCCAATTTTTGAGACATGTCTCTATAAAGTATCTCATTTTCTTGAATACAACCAAATCCTCTTCATTTGGCCAACATAAGAATTGGGGATTGGCTATACACCCTAATTATTGAACTAGTTTTGTTTGTTCCCACATGAGAATTAGGCCTCATTTTGCACTTTATGGATAAAATCTTGATCATTAAAATGATGATATAAAGTGAGCGTTTTGATTCGTTAATGAAGAGGGTTTTTGTTGTACATATTAACCAAGAAAACTTGATTTGAGCTTTACATTTTAATTCGGGAAGAATAGACAATGATATGTGTTATCTAGGATAATATGTACATTTTGATTTAAGGTTAGCAATACACTTTTAATTTCTTTTGAAAAATTAGGACTTCATATATGATAGGTATATTAGAAAACTATAATAAAAGATCAAGGGATTCAGTATATATACTATGCTGTCTTCTAAAGTCTAATCTCAATATACATAATTCATTATAGCTTTTCATCTAGTTTAAAACTAATATTCAAAAATAAATCGTATATCTACCTTATTAATTTTATAAGATAATAAAGGAAAAATAAAACTCATTCGAAAAATGCCTTAAAATGGAATTGTATAATTATTTCTGTAAATTGACAAAAAATTCCTAATATGTCACTAAACTATATATCCATAGACTTATTTTACGCAAGAAAATCTTATAAAAATCCAATCACCAATTTTTTTTAATTATCTTAAAAAAAAGTTAAATCAAGTGGTTTTAATTAAGAAATTAAATATTATTGTCACAAAATTTCATTTATTTTACTACATTGTAATTATTTATATTATACTCAAATGAATAGTAACTAAAATTATTACAGTATAGTCAATTTTTATTAAATTAATCAGATGTAGAGCTAACAAATTGGAGGAATGGAACAATAATGAAAGCAGTAGGTGCAAGCGCACCTTTACTTTATCTTCCCATGCGAATAGAAGATAAGGAAAAGATCATAAGCAAACATCACATGCCAATAGTTAATGTTCATTGAACAGTTCAAAAAATTAAAAAAAAAAATAAAAATATATATATATATATAGTGATGACTTTTTTCTGTAGTGTGGAGGATTACGAATCTTTGTAAATTTTACGCTTCTGATTTATTGTCATGTATTGAATATTAATAACGTATCTAATAATCTAGTAAAAAAAATAATCAATTTGAGGTCTCATTATGTTAGGCCTTCATGCCCAAGTTGAATCATATATAAATAAATTCAAATTTGAGCCATGACCCATCAATAATTGATTTTTATATTGTAAGTTTATTAAATTGATTATTTATCAAGTTTAATCTTTTGTTTGCAAATATACATACATATTTTTTATGATTAATGTAATGTAATAAAATAATCAAACACTGTATTTCTAGTATGACGATTCACACCCTAAAGAGAGCGAAATCAACTTTATTTCCAAACGTAAGTTTGAAAGTGAGTTATAAAATACAAAAAGATGTGATTCAACTTAATTAATCTCTACTGTAAAATGATAATAATTATCCAACTTTATGTATCAATATCATCATCTTATACATGCATATTATTACTACACATTAAACATGTCTCCAATGTAATAAAAAAACAAGATTATTTGCATCCAAATAATGTACCTTATCTATAACTGATGACTTTTGGAGGTTTGCTATGATTGTAAGTTCTCATCATTGTTTATCTTTCTTGTACAGAAAGTAGGTGTTGACGCAAACTACACAGTGATCTCATTCCTTGTGCAATCTCTTTTTCTTGATCCCATATCATTCATCATCATATTCTCATACATGTAACTCCAATATTTCCTCCATCATTAATAATTAAATTACACAATATTTTTCAGATGATCAAATCTATAAATAAGCTTCAAATGGATACCATATTTTTTTCTAGTTCATTTGGTGGGAAAGATCTCAATTAGGCTTATTTTATTAAGAAACAATTTTTTTTGGAAGAAAGATTGATTCTTGGGAATCTTCATATATGAACCCTAATTGGGCCTTTTTTAATAAGTTCCGGTTTATTAATTTATTTTCTTGGGATATCCATTAGAAACCTGACACAAAGTGGATCTTCATAATTTGATTTTATAATTAAAAATATGAAGCAGTGTATGAGGTGTTGTTTTGCAGAAAATTCCTTTGTTTTTTATTAATTGATTGGTTGTGAATTTCAGATCCCAATGTATTATAGTGCAGAAAAGAAAGAGGGAGGGGAAGTGTTTTTCCACCAGACTGGCATGTGCTAAGAGATGACTTCTGATTTCATATATTCAATGATCATCTGGCAAAATTTGAATATCTCTTTTTTTTTTTTTTGACTTTTTCCAAACCAATAGTTAATTTCTTCACAAATTATAATATATACAAAACCGTCTAACAATTATAGATTCATGCGATAAAGTTTTTGCTATCTACTTCCTTCATTTCATAATAAATGTCGTTTAGAAATTTAAATTTGATTTCATATTAAGTGTCGTTTTAGTTTTTATATAATTTTATTCTCAAATTATTCCTATTAATATTTTTTAGCAAAAAATTAGGAATTTAATATGATATTTTTTATAAAATTAATTTGATTTTCTTTCCAATTTTGAATAATAAATTCCATAATGATATATTTGTCACATTTTTATATTCCTTAATTTATAACAAAAACTCCAGAACGACATTTATTATGAAACAGATATATTTTATTTTTCATTTCCTAAATAATATCTATTTTGGGTTGACTTGTCTAACCTAAATTTTACACTGATTTTTTGGATTCTAAATCTTTTCTCATTTTTTTTTATACAAATTATATGTAATTAGCAAACACGAACTAGTAACCAGTCTGATTTCAGCCAATCAACTAATACTAATGCAGCTTCTAGTTATTATTTAACGTATGTTGAATTCTTTATGACAAAATGTTGCTTAGTTTATTTCAATTTGATGTTATTGATTCATGGTATATCTCGACTTGTATAATATTCTTGTAATAATAATACTTGTAATTTACCTTCAAAGATATACCTATGGTCATAGCTTAATAAAATAAAAAAACAAATAATTACATATTTCCAATTATAAACAATAGGCATGTTCAGTTAGAAATTAAATCAATTCCTACATTAATTCAAGTAGATATATAACCTCAACCTCAAATTAAACCTCACATGTGATGCAAGAATGGCCCCCCTTTTTTGATGGCCACTCAATCTTAAAACACATTTCTTGCTCAACCCCTCCAAATTATTAAATTTGAGTTAAATATAAATAATTAGGAAATTATATATCCCAATCTTGAGTAGCTAAATAAAAGAAGAAAATAATTAAGCATGATGATGGTTGATTTGGTGGGGGGTGTGTGGGGAAAGGGGTCATGTGGCAATGATGGTGGAGTAATGGGGTAGGAGTTTCTTGGAACATAGTATTAGCTATTGAGTTGATTATGATAGCTTAGTTGGTTTTTGCCATATGAATTTGAGGCAACCCTCATGCCCACTTCTTCACTTTAATTTATCCCATGTGATGAAGCCCCCCCTCAACTATCAATTCATTTCATTTCATTTTTCTACTATTGAGCTATCATGTCAAATACCTTGAATATTACACATTGGATTTGGAGTATGGATGAAAGCTCAGTTTTTTGTATTATAGTTAGATGATATGTAACCTAATTAAGGCAAAAGCAAGGTGACCTTTTAAATCAAGATTCTGCAAACCTCCTTCACCAATTGTTTAATTAAGAATCAAATTAATTGACAAAACTAAATAGACCAAGTTTGAGATTATTTGAGAACGATGATGTTATAGCATATGGTTTATTTAGAAGAGAACTAAAAAAAGTGTGTGACCAAGAATTCCTTTAAAAAGTATAGATTTGAGTTAATTAGAAATAAATGAGGTATTTATGATGATATGAGTTTTAACTTTTAAGGGAAAAAACCATTAATACCGCTACATTTTAGGAATAGATAATAAAAGTCAATTAAGTACTTACAATGTTCATTAATTAGTCATAATTAGATTAGATACTAGCTAGTTTTTAGAACATTGCTTTTTTTTTTTTTTTTCCTTTTCCATTTTAGATTTTTGTTAAAGCATTCTTAAGATATATATTTTTCAAAATATGTTATAGACATGTTATATTATGGGGCTTCATCATTGGGGCCATTTACGTTAGATCGACTCACGTTAGGCCTTACGTGAGACGGAACTTTTTATAGCCTATTGTGAAACTGAAATAGACCATACAGAATTGGTTGACCCACCTTATTGATTCATATGAACTCCATCTTACATAAGGTTTCACTTGAAACCGTTTCACATAAGACATACTCCTTAGATGATTGTTTAAATAGCCTATCTTACTAAAACGTCCTAAGTATATTTTTACACATTCCATACATACACAGACCTGTTATCCTACCCATCGTGAGTGTATATTAATGTGTTCACTGCTAATATGTTAAAAATCTAACACGTACAATCATTAATTTCAAATCACAATATTTAAATGGATGAAATATTTACACATCAGCAGTGAATATTTTAAGACATACCCACTATTGGTAGAGAAACATTATTTTACATATGTAATAATAATATCATATTCTTTCCACCCCAATTGTAACCAAAAAATAAATAAAATAAAATTATAATGTACTACAAAATTTGCAATAAATACGAAGTGAGATGCTATATAAAATAAGTGATTTAGAGTGAAAGAATTGGGGAGCTTCTTGGAACTACTACTTCCCATGTTCTTAGAGAGCCTCATCCTATCCACTTGCTCCTATTTCCCATTATATGCTTACTTTTAATACAAAATCTAGGGATAAGATCAAAGCTTATAAGGATATTTCTTGCTTACAGGCAACAACAAGATTTTATTTTTGTTGAGACTTTGAAGATTTGGGGCAACTAATATGAGTTATATATTTAGAAAGGAAATAACTTTGATTTCATCATTGAATGCATTTGTAAATTTTGAAGCTATGCAAGTCAAGAAAAATATTCTCATGAACATCATGTACAAGTCTTAATGTGTTGGTTGATGTGTATAATTCACATCTCTTTGAATCTTATGATGAAAAATTAACGTTGACCGGACACGGAGGTTAAGAAAATGCAGTTGACTCAAGCGGATATGCTCACTTTTTGCTTTTAAGACTTTATTTAGGGTTTGGATTAGTGTTTTTTCCTCACCTTTTTTTGCCATTTATGAGCTGACAATTTCAATTGGGACAAATCGAAATGACAAGTAGACAAGTTCAGTTGGGATAAAGGGAGTACTTTACTGATACATGACATATAAATAGTGCACAAATTAAAATGTGTTTTTTTAATGTCTCATGGATAGGTGTGTCAGGCCTATCAAGTCAATAGGTATAGATTATTAGCTAACTATAGCTAGTTATATTTAAACCAGTATCTCCATTTACACTGCTACATGCCTACATCTAATAGTGTCATTTATTCTTTAATTGAGTGATATTTATTGCTGGGAAAATTCATGAATTAGGTGCATTTGTTTTAGAGCCTTGAAAATGGTATTCATAGATTTATTACATTTGGTTTGATTTAATTAAATATACTTTTACACTTGATAGATTCAACATTGTACAATTATTATTTTACCCTCACTAAATAAACTAAAAAAAAAAAAAGTTTAAACAAGACAAATATTCGCATATTACTGTTAGAGTCATACATCACTAGAGAATTACCATGTAAAAGGGCCATGTGTCCACTAAGAACATTGAAATCATGTGGCATAAGAAGCTCTTATTGAACGATAATAATATTAAATTTTCACATACTAATCTATAACTATTTTCCATTTAATTCAATCTTTGTAGTATTAATTAGAAGTCACCCTAATAATAAATAATGTAATTTTGTAGGCTATCTCAGTATCCACAATTTATATTACCCACATTCATTATTATTAATAAAGAACATGATATAGTATACTAATTTCATGATATAGTACTTAATAACTTATATTCATTGAAAAGTTGAAGTATTCTTTGCACGTACAAGTGTATATGTTTATGAATGGTAATTTCACAACCATGAAATAGACAAGCATAAAAATATTAGTTGGATAAAAGTTGCCTTAAAAGTGCAATTTTCAGCACAAATTAATTATCATCTTTCCTTACAAGAGAACATGCATCCATGTTATACTGCAATTTTTTTGGTTAAGCTGTCAACCCATCAAATTCTGGCCAATTAGCTAATAACAACACCAAGTTAATTAGTCAAATAATTAATTACAGTACCATTTTTATGACAATTTGCAAATGTAAGTACTCGAAATATTCTTTCCAAATTTCTTAATTATGATTAGAAAAGTACCTAAAATCTTTTATTATCAGACATGATAGCTGGTGAGTTTGGATTGAGAATTTTTACAAGAAATGAAAATGAAGACAAACCCACAAAAGCATTTATTATTCATGAATATATTTTATTAGGTGGGGAAACAAAATGTCCCATAAATCTGGAAAAGACACAAACCAAAAATAAAATTAAAATTAAAAATAAAATAAATAAATAAATAAATAAACAGCTATATCCTCTTCATCTATACCCTCAATTGTGATTACAGCTCTATTTCTTTCTTGCAGCTGAAAAATCTTCTACAATACCAGCAATATTACATTACTTTATCAATTTATGTTTTCTTGTATACTAAACAGGGGTGTACATGATCAAATTGGGTCCAAGGATACATTTGTCTTATCCAACTTTAAAAATTATATCTGACATTAATTTTCTTTTCTAGTTTAAGATTTAATTGAGTCGAATACATGTTGAACTCAAATAGTTTAATCTTTTACATTTATCGAGCTCGAGTTTAATTTTCATCGAATTATAAAAATATGCTCAAACTTGTCAGTTATGCGTCTACCTAACCAAACCCACCTAAGTTTTTACACTCAATCTTGATTTGAGTACTTTGATTTAATTTTCTAGTACATTGGAAAATGATCAGTTTTGCCAAAGCCTTGTCTAAAACTTACAGAAATCATTTGTATTTGCTTGAAATGGAAAATTCATGTGGTTTTCACCCCACATATGTAATGTTCATAATTTTCTTGGTATTGAATTGATTTTACCTAATAATCGGACCACATATATTTTATCATGTGTACAAAGTTGCTCATTTATTGCCTGATAAAAGTCTCAAAACTGACACAGATCTTACAGACTTACAGAGAGAAGATGCCAAACTGCAATGACAGTCTTTGAATAGATACCCAAACCCAAAATATGTGAAGAATACACTTTACAAGTTGATTAAATACACAAGAATCTAGCCAAATGCCAAAAATATAATAGAGATGCAAGATTTTTTTTTTTTTTCCTCTTATGAGCAACTAATATTATTTCGGAGACGACATGGCGGGCTTTCCCCATGCTTGTTCTTCGAGTAAACCAAAATGGTCAATAACTTATACACACTCGGTGTGAATATTCGTGATATTTTACAATAATGTCGCGTTCGTAGGGCTAAAAATTGCAGTTCTTCTCCAAGTAAATGGACTTGCTGAGATTCAAGAAATCAAGCATTGAATAGATTCAACAACATTGTACAGAAACTGCTAATCTTTTTTATGGCAGCAGAAGTAATGTGAGGCAGCAGATTAAATTGCAACCACCCAATAATAACTTTTAGCAAACCCCTTTGGAAGTTATTGCAGCAAATTTATTACTGCCAGCTGATGATGATGCTACTCATCTTTATTACTAGCAGTAATTCCAAGAATTAAAATAATATACAGAGAGAAATATCAAGTTCAAGAATTATAATATAAAGCTCAAATTAAGTACACAATAGTGTACCATACCCAGCCAAAATTGTCAATCTAATAAATGATTAAAATATAAACAGCTTATTCCAGAAAGAAATTCATGTTGCTTTATGGATGATTGGACAGAAAAAAACTGGTTTGAAAAGAGGTTTAGACTCAAAGGGACTGCCAGTGCACCAATCAACTTTGTTGCATTACCTGACAGAGCCCACATGCCCCATATAGAGAGGTCCTCTCCCCAGAATTCAGACCCACCCACATTACATTGTCCACATGTCGATGTAAGAAAATAATGGTGAAGCATGCGATGGAGGATCATGATTCGAACCTTTTGGGGACGAAGGACTTAAAGGCCTAATGTCGATGTTAAGTGCAAATTAGCTAGGACCACACCTGAAGTTACATGGACAGCGAAAGGGGGGAGGGCTCGTCTTCTTGATTGACACCCGGGTTAAGAAAACAGGCGAAGTTTGGATATCTGGTTATGTAATAAAAAAAGAAAGCAAAGAAAACAACCACTGCAAAACTATGCCCCACATATTCACACTAGATCTGACCCACATTCTCACCTTAGACAAATAAATAAGGTAGTTTGTTATTATAAATGATATATTCCCTCTAAAAACCAGAGCCTCTATCCAAAGAAACTTGAGGGAACTCAAAAGCAAGAACCTCTTTCTTGATTCTTGAACTTTTCTACTGTTAAGCATTCAAGGTGGGGTTATAGAAGAGAGAACTGGGATCTGGGACCATTTTCAGTTTCTTTTCTCTCATTCTTGGTAGCATACAACACAGGAAATTGTCTGTCTTGATCACAGGAATCTCAAAAAGTAATCATTTTTCGACCACTGATGAATAAATGATTCATACCTCACATGTAAGTGCTCTGCCTTCTTTTCTTTTTGCTCTACGAACAGTAAAAAACTCGAATAATTTGACAAGACTAATATCCTGTAAGTGGCAGAGAGATATAGTTCTTTCCCACAACCTTTCTTGTTAAAGAAACATAGTAATCGACTTTCGAGGAAAAATGTGTTGTAGATGCTTACCTATCTGCATGTGTGTGCATGATTTGATTTTTCTTGAATTCTCGAACCAGGTCGGGTTCTCGAGTTTGATGGAACTGGAAGGTATTCCATAGGCAAAGCAGAGAGAATACACCTTCTTTTTCCTCTGTTTTGACATTGAGGAAGAGGCAAATATGTCTGCAAAGACGATGTCTTCATTAGCTGATGAGAATCGAGATTTCCGGAAGCAGATTGGATGCATGAATGGAATATTCCAAATCTTCGATCGTCAGCATTTCCTTACAGGTCGCCGGATTAGCAGCCACAGCAACAAAAGGCTCATTCAAGGTAATTTTTTAGTCTATTCATAAAAACTCCAGACCTGCATTCATGGTTAAAGAATTATGCATTCATCTTTCTATGGCTAAATGTGGATATTATAAGAATTCAATTCAGATCTTTTGTGGTGAACCAAAAAAAAAAAAAGAAGTGAAAATTTCTGGTGAAGGTATAAGGAGTGATGCTTGCCTCTAACAGCAGGGGAAATATTATCTGGGAATACTCGAGAATCAAGATACATATGGAATTATTAAATTCTCTTTATTATATGTGAATAGTTGATATTAATTATAACTTTCAATCTTCTAGGGAAAACATTACATGGAAACATAAAATAGAATACTGCATTGCACAAAATTGTATGAAGGAATGAAGAATTTTGAAAGAATAAAGTCAATGGAAATTGAAAAAATTCTGGGTTAAGAGTAGCAAATTGTAAGATGGGAATGATCAAATCAATTATTCACCCAATATTTTGCCAAGACTGATATTTTTGTGATTTTCAAGGTACACAACACCAACTGGACCAGCAATATGCAAAGAAGGCAGTCATGGTAAGATTTTGAGCATGTTTATTTTCTTTTCTGGTAAAACGAAGACAAAAAATGAAAATTTATAAATTTCAGAGAGGTAATTAAACAACTTACAGTTTCAGGAAAAAGGTGTGGAGGTGCAGAAGGATAAACCAAGAAACTCCACTGAATCATCCCGAGCCTCCTTTTCATCTTCTTCGTGTTCATCCACATTCTCATCCCTCGATTTTAACAGAACAGTTCAACCAGAAACACTTTCACTCAGACAAATCAATATTCCTGAAAGCCCATTTCAAACCACAGCCACAAAAGACCGCCAGCCTTCATTGAACAAGGGAATGCAATCCCATGATCTTCGAGATGTAGTGAAGGACTCGATGTACAGAGAAGTCCGTAGCCTGTCTATCAAATCCCTCAGTAATGATGAAAGAGGAGGAACTGTGATGAAACACATTGACTCTCCCAGGCCTATACAGCAGACCAAAACTGGAAACTCGAAAGGCACAGTTCATGCTGGGTCGCCCCGAGTTCTTGCTAAGGTCCAGGACAGCACAAGGCACCCCAAGGATGAGCAGCTGGCACTTCCTCGTTTCTCTTATGATGGAAGAGAATCACGAGAGATATATAAGTCGGCCATGAAGCACAAAGAAAACCCAAGACTATCCTTGGATAGCAAAACTGGTACTGCGAAGGCATTTGAGTCGAGATTGAATTTTCTTGGCCGGGACCTGCATGTGGGAAATGATGCTACCTCCAGCCAAGTTGTCCCATTGAATCAAGAACTTGGAAGTAACAATCGAACATCCAGTGTCGTAGCAAAGCTAATGGGCTTGGATGCTTTCCCAGATAGAGTTTCCTCAGACGACGAGAGGACGCCAACAATAAAGTCATGCCATAAAGAAGCTCTGCGTTCACAGTTAACCTCGACAGCTGAGGAAAGCAAGCAAAATCAAGCCAACTATTCTCCTCGTTTTTCACAAATCAATCCTGCTTCACCTTCGCCAAAATTGCATGGTGCCAATTTTGCCAGGAAACCAACTACATGTTCAAGGTTTCCAGTGGAACCAGCTCCATGGAGGCAACAAGATTCCAGTCAAGGTTCACCGAAGCAGGCTTCCAAAAGTAGGAGAGCGCTAACGAATACCCTACATCAAACTTGTTCAGTTTATGGTGAAATTGAAAAGAGGATAACAAAACTTGAGTTCAACAAGTCAGGTAAGGATCTCAGAGCTCTTAAACAAATACTTGAAGCAATGCAGAAAACAAGGGTGCGGTTGGAAGACCAAAGAGGAGAGTCTGCAGAACTCAATCTCGACTTGGAGGATGGCTGCTCCGATCAGAACTCAAATTTGTCAATTTGGAAGAACAGAAAGACTTATCAGCAAGCTCCTCCCATCAAGGGGCCTAATACTCCCAGGCAATTAGGTTCTGTTGTGATCATGAAACCTTCCACCAAAGTGACGGATAAAGTCAAGCTCTCAGTTTCCTCACAAGTCCCCACAACAGAAATATCACATCTGCAGAGACTCCAAACTCGGGCCACAAGATATAACCGGGGAAGTTCAGCTCACGGTCGGAAGGCAAACGATCTCCCACCAGAGAGCAATAGTGTCAAATACCGCAATCGGAATCTTCCTACGACAGACAAGACTTCTTGGAGCCCTTCAGAAGGACCTCAACACATGAGGTCAGAAAATTGCACTACCCATGGGAGAAGTTCTGGAACAGTGAGTCCAAGATTACAACGGAATCTACTCAGGATAGAAGGGCAATCTCATTCCACCACTTCATCGGCAGACTCAGGTCGGGTTAAAAAGCAATGCAGTAAAAAACCTGTAGAAAAAGGTTCTCAGAACAGAAAAATCAGAGTGAAAGCAAAGGATCATCAGTTAAGTGACGACCAATTGAGTGAGCTTAGTACTGAGACAAGATACTCAAGTTATCAAGGTGACACAGCTTCAGTAAAATCAGATAGCAACAACAGCCTTGTCTCACAGACAGAAACAGAGGTCATCAGCCTGGGTCATTCAATTAATACAACTACTCGACAAAAAGAGGTACGTAAACTTACACTATATCATGCTTGTAGACTCGACTATTTTCATTAGCTGACAAGTTCTCATTTATACCTTCAGAATTCTGCATCAACTACAAAACACATGCCAGCAGTTGAAAGCGCAATAACCATGTTGGAACAACCAAGTCCAATCTCAGTTCTTGACGATACATTTTACTGTGAAGATTCACCATCTCCAGTAAAGAAGATATCAACAGTTTTTCAAGGTACTGCTTCATTGCTATGAGTATCAATCCAATCCTGAACTTAAGATTTACAAAACTTGAATTATGATTTTATTTCCTTGACAAAGTTCTACATAAGTGATTTGCAACTGTTTTTTAAACACTAAAATAAAGGTCATTGAAAATTACATATCACAAGTAAACCATTTTCCTGACCAGTTTTGCAGCACCTTGATAGAAACTAAATGAATCATGATAAGCAATTTGAAGCATAATGTTAGTTGGCATTGCATTATAGGAGTTAAGGTTCAGCTAACACCAGCTTTCATACCGTCTTTTTTGTTTCAACATGAAACACTAAGACAACTAGAAGAGGATTAAGAATATCAGAGATGTCACTATACACCATGGATATCATTTTTGTGAGTTATGGTTGCTGTAATTATTTTAAAAACAGTTAAAATGAGTCACATGGAAAATGGCCCCACCCCAAGGTTAATAACTTCGCAATGTTAACATGCAACTACTTAAAAAGGCCACAGCAAGGCAAGGGTATATAGGACATCAGAGGACTAAAGAATCATGCATAGCACTTTATCATAGTAATTGTCTACTCTATGATTGTGTTCATATCATCTGACTCATATATCATCTGGTTTGACTTGAACTGAATAACAGATGACAGCCCAAGTCTTGATGAAGCAGAATGGCATCTTGAGACTCTAAATCATTTGACAGACAGCACAAGATCCAATCAGAAGTTAGAAAACATGAGCTCAGGTCACACACTTACACTGTTGAACGTTGAACCTGATGGGACTGCTGCAAATCACAATGGTAGCCTCAATCCTGATCACAGATATATTAGAAAGATACTACTGACATCTGGACTCCTCAAAGACTCAAGCTTCATCTCAAAAACTAATCATTCCCTTTCCTCCCACCATCTAATTAATCCTGACATGTTCCATATCCTTGAACAAACAGAGGAAATCAGGGAGGCAATGAATGGAGGAATAATTGAAAAGAATGATAGGATGAAGTTGAACGACAAAATCCAAAGAAAGATAATTTTTGATATGGTAGATGAAATACTAGTTCGCAAAGTCACTTCAGGCAAATTATTTACAGTGGGAAAGAATGGGACAAGTTCGCAGTGGCTGTTGAAAGAAGTATATTTGGAGGTTGACCGCATGTGCAGGATACCAGATTGCAATCTTGATGAGGAAGATGAAATGATCAGACTCTTATCTGCAGATATGATGCATGGATCAGAAGATTGGGTCAGTTACAGTGGTGAGGTTCCAGCTTTGGTGCTGGATATTGAGCGCCTGATATTTAAAGACCTGATCAATGAGGTAGTCACGGGTGAAGTAAAGGATCTTCCTGTCAGGCCAAAGAGGCATTGCAGGCAACTGTTTAGCAATTAGTATTTCTGCCTGCCTCCATCTGCCTTAATATGTCAAGATGTATGCTTTTCCTCCTTTGGTCTGCAAGAAACAATGTCAGATGCTCGTGCATAAAGCAATATAACTCCTCTAGAATTTAGATACAAATCTCAATTATATTAAAGTACCTTCTGTTCATTCTTTTGCTGATTCAATTCATAAACCCCATTCCCCCCCTCCCCCCACCAAAAAAAAAAAAAACAAAGAAAGAAAGAAAAAACAGGATTATTGTGACATAATATCATCAGATAGATAGTTATGCTGAAATTCAAAGTGGTGCACATTTTGCAGTGTGCAAGGCCTCGAAGTTGGTTGTCTTTCCAGGTTTCCTGGTTCATCAGTATGAATGGTAGTTTTTTTTGATATACTAGAAGCACCTGAAAAAGCTACTTTACGTAGCCTGTAGATAAGGACCATGGATGTATGTTGGGCCATATAAATATATGTTATTGGGTCCAGGCTTCATATTCTTGGCAGCCCAAGTCGAAGCCCAAGAGAAACCTAGACTCAACTCCCTTTACTTATGCTGGCTTTGATCTCAGCCATCCACCCTAGGTCTTTGATCTGGACCCTTGGTTCTTTTATACTCTCTTCTATACCCCACTCCCTCTCTCCCTTGTACTCTCTTAGTACACTCCGCCTCTGTCTTTGCCTTTGTCATGGCCGCGCGACACCTCAGGCTCTGTCCTTGCCGTTTCTCTTGCCATCCTTGGCCGCGGCTTGTACCTTGCCACCTCCTTTTGTCGGCTTGTGTGCTCTATATATATTTGGTGTGTGAGAGAGGGCTAGGGTGAGTAGTTGGCTGTGTTTCTCTCATCCTTTTCAGTGAGTTCTAAGAAGGTGATCTTTGGTGAGAAGAGTGTGATTTGAACCCCTCCGAGTCAGTTATACATGCGTTGATAAACTGACCCGGCTTCCTTCGAAACACTGTGAACGTATCTAGGGTTTGGGGCTGAGATCTGGTGGTTTTTCGTGGGTTCCTTGGAGCTACCGCTAGTTTGTGGTGTTGGATGAGAACAAAGGGGACTGAACCGAGTTGGAGCTCATAATCCATGTGTTGGATCTTCCTGGTTCTTTCTTATTTTCTGGTCTGTTTTGGATCTGTAATAGTAAACATGTATCCTAGCTATATCGAATGTAATAGTTTGGTTAGCTTGCTCTTTGTGGACCGATACCCAACAGTGGAATCAGAGCACTGTTGTTGATAAGGTCGGTCCAGTGGTGGTCAGGTATCACGGCTTTACCCTCTCTCTTTATGGTTGGATCCTATGGATCTGTTTGGCCCTTCTCAGCTGCGTTTATTGTCTGTCTCTTGGTGGTCTTGCTGCTAGTATTCGAGTCTGTCTCTTAGTATTCCTGCTGTTGTTGGCTTTCTGTATCTCTGTGTATCTTGTCTTCTGGTTCCCTGAAAACTCACCTTGTCCGGACCACTCAGTGTGCCTGGAATCTGGGCTGAGAGGGTTGAACCTATCCCTGTGTTTTGCCTCTGTTTTATCTTCTGTTACTTGTGTGTTTTATCCTTTCTGTGCATTTATCTCTGTGTTGTTTACCTGCTGTTGAGCCATGAATTTCTATCATGTTGCATCATTTGATAGTAAATGTGATTTTTCAATATGACAACAAAAGATGAAAGAAGTATTAGTGCAACAAAAAAATTTCAGAGCTATAACTTTGAATTATGATAATAAAACTGGAAATGATATTAAAAATGAACTTGCTTATTCCCTCATTATCTTGAACTTATCCGACTCTGTGATTAGAAAATTGGGTAAGCTTGATTCTGCAAAACTTTTATGGGATACGCTTGAATTTAAAACTCAAACTTCTCTGCCTTCCAAATTGTTTTTACTTGAAAAATTCTTCAGATTTAAACTGGATTTGCATAAGGACATTGATGAGAACCTGGATGTTTAAACTTGTGCAAGATATAAAGTTAACTGGAGATAAAAACATTGATGAGTATACCCCCATTGTTCTTTTGAATGTCATTCCTGATTCCTACAGTGATGTAAAATCTGCTATTAAGTATGGTAGAGATAAGGTGACCCTTGACACTGTAATTAACGGTTTGAAAAGTAAAGAATTTGATTTAAAAACCAGTAAAGGAAATAGATCTTTTGGAGATATTAATCATGTGAAAAACAAGCCTCCTAATCATGCTTCCACTTCTGGTAATAATAATCAAAACCCAGCTTCTCAAAAATCAAAAAAAGAAAAGGGGTAAGTAGAGATTCAAAAACAGAAAGTGTTACAATTGTGGTAAACCTGGACACTATGTTGATAGGTGTACAGAACCTAAAAAGATAGACCTAATAACCAAACCAACAAAACCTCTGATAATATGGGTGATGTGTACATGATTTTAGGAATTGATTTTGTGAACTCTCTGCTTGATTCTCTAAGTGATAAAATCTGGCTTTTAAATTCTGTATGTACCAATCATATGACACCTCACATAAATGTGTTTTCTACTTATATGGTATTGAAAAATGGATCTGTTTTTATGGTTGATAGTAGTTAAAGACATGTGCTAGGAATTGAGGTTGTCAATCTTAAATTTGATGATGGTTATGTGTTATCCTTGAGAAATGTGAGACATTTACTAATATGTGTAGTAATTTGATGTCTTGTGCTGCTTTGGAGGATTCTGGAGGGTGAATGAGAAAATGAACTTAATTAAAAATGGCTATGTTGCTTTCAAAGCTGATAGAAATCAGAATATGTATGTTGCTTATGCTGAACCTGTTTTGCATGTGAACTATGTCCAACATGATGTAACTGACTTATGGCATAAAAGGTTTGGTCATATCAGTAGTAAAGGGTTGGGGATTCTGCATAAAAACAATTACCTGTGTGGTGATATTGTATCTGATATGCCTGTGTGATTTATGCATTATGGGTAAGCAAACCAAAGTTAAATTCCCTGTTTCCCCTTTCTCTAATACAACTAAGTGTTCTGAGATTCTTCAGTATGTTTATTCTGATGTTTGGGTTCTGCCTCTACACCTAATGGATATAAGTATTTCTTATCTGTTATTGATGATTTTTCCAGAAAGGTATTTGTCTTCTTGCTTAAACGAAAGTCTGATGTGATTGATAGATTCAAAACATGGAAAATACTAATTGAAAATCAAACAGGAAAGAAAATCAGAATTTTAAGGACAGATAATGGAACTGAATTTTGCAATCATGAATTTGATGCTCTATGTGCTAAATCTAGTATTAAAAGGCATAGAACTGTTGTGTATACTCCCCAACAGAATGGGACATCATAAAGAATGAATAGAACCCTTCTTGATAAAGTGAGATCCATGTTATATACATCTGGTTTGCCAAAGTTGTTTTGGGGTGAAGCTATTCTAATATCTAGTTAATAGATATCCTTCTATGCATTTGAATGGTAATTTGCCTGAATCTGTTTGGTGTGGAAAACATGTGGACCTATCTAATTTGAGAGTGTTTGGTTGTACTGCTTTTGTGCATTATCTAATAAATTGGAACCTAGGTCTCTAAAATGTGTTTTTCTTGGATATCCTGATGGGATTAAATTGGTTTAAGGGTGAATATGGTTTTAAAACAATCATAAGTAGAGATATTGTGTTTAATGAGAATGAGTTTCCTTGTCTCCCTGCATTTGTTATTCCTGCTCCAAATGAGATGGAACATTCTCCTCTTGAATTTGATGAAACTGAAAATGAACCTTCTAAAAATGTGTATGATCAAGATATTGAGCCTTCTATACCTGTGTTGGATGATTTGAGTGATTATCAGCTTGCTAGGGATAGACCTAGAAGAGACATTAGAAGACCTCACCATTTTGATGATTTTCAACTTGCATTATATGTGTTTAATGCTTTTGAAAGCCTTAATGGTAATGAACCTAAGTCATATAAACATGTCTTACAATCTGCTGAATGGATTAATGTTATGAAAGATGAAATGAAATCCTTACATGTTAATGATACATGGTCTCTTGTGCCCAAACCTGCTAAGTGCTCCCTTGTTGACTGCAAATGGTTATTTAAAATCAAACAAAAATCTGATTCTGTTAGATATAAGACAAGATTAGTAGCTAAGGGTTTACCCAAAATGAAGAGATTGGTTATAATGAAATATTTGCTCCAGTTGTGAAATTCACTACTGTAAGAATTATGCTTGCTTTGACGGCTCATTTTAACTGGGAATTGAAGCAAATGGATGTTAAAATTGTCTTTTTGCATGATGACCTTGATAAGCAAATATTCATGAAACAACCTCAGGGCTTTGTTGATAAAATGCATCTTGATTATGTATGTCTCTTGAAAAAATCTGTGTATGGTCTTATGCATTCACCTAGACAGTGGAATAAGAAGTTGACATCCATTTGCTTCAGTTCCCAGTTAAAATGAGCAATCAAAGCAAACATAATTCTTACAGCAGTGAATTTCACAACTGGAGCAAATATTCATTATAATCAATCCCTTCCTTTCGAGTAAAACCCTTAGCCACTAATCTTGCCTTATATCTAACAGAATCAGATTCTTGTTTGATTTTAAATAACCATTTGCAGTCAACAAGGGAGCACTTAACAGGTTTGGGCACAAGAGACCATGTATTATTAACATGCAAGGATTTCATTTCATCTTTCATAATATTAATCAATTCAACAGATTGTAAGACATGTTTATATGACTTAGGTTCATTACCATCAAGGCTTTGAAAAGCATTAAACACATATGATGCAAGTTGAAAATCATCAAAATGGTGAGGTCTTCTAATGTCTCTTCTAGGTCTATCCCTAGCAAGCTGATAATCATTCAAATCATCCAACACAGGTATAGAAGGCTCAATATCTTGATCATACACATTTTCAGAAGGTTCATGTTCATTTTCAGTTTCATCAGATTCAAGAGGAGAATGCTCCACCTCATTTGGAGCAACAACCGGAACAACAAATGCAGGTACTAGAAGACAAGGAAACGCATTCTCATTAAACACAACATCTCTACTTATGATTGTTTTAAAACCAGGTCCACCATTTAACCAACACCTATAGCCCTTAATCCCATCAGGATATCCAAGAAAAACACATTTTAGAGATCTAGGTTTCAATTTATCAGTTTTATGATAACACAAAAACAGTACAACCAAACACTCTCAAATTAGATAGGTCCACAGGTTTTCCACACTAAACAGATTCAGACAAATCACCATTCAAAGGCATAGAAGGACATCTATTAAACAGATGTGTAGCAATTAGAATAGCTTCACCCCAAAACAACTTTGGCAAACCAGATGTACATAACATGGATCTCACTTTATCAAGAAGGGTTCTATTCATTCTTTATGATGTCCCATTCTGTTGGGGAGTATACACAACAGTTCTATACCTTTTAATATTAGATTCGGCACATAGAACATCAAATTCATGATTGCAAAATTCAGTTCCATCCTTAAAATTTTGATTTTCTTTCCTGTTTGATTTTCAATTAATATTTTCCATGCTTTGAATCTATCAATCACATCAGACTTTTGTTGAAGCAAGAAGACAAATACCTTTCTGGAAAAATCATCAATAACAGATAAGAAATACTTATATCCACTAGGTGTAGAGACAGAGGCAGGACCCTAAACATCGGAATGAACATACTCAAGAATCTCAGAACACTTAGTTGTATTAGGAAAGAGGGAAACAGAGAATTTAACTTTGGTTTGCTTACCCATAATGCATGAATCACACATAGGCATATCAGATACAATATCACCACACAAGTAATTGTTTTTATGCAGAATCCCCAACCATTTACTACTGATATGACCAAGCCTTTTATATCATAAGTCAGTTACATCATGTTGGACAGAGTTCACATGCAAAACAGGTTCAGCATAAGCAACATACATATTTTGATTTCTATCAGCTTTAAAAACAACATAACCATTTTTAATTAAGTTCATTTTCCCATTCCCCTATTCACCCTTAAAGCCAGAATCCTCCAAAGCAGCACAAGACATCAAATTACTACACATATTAGGAACATGACTCACATTTCTCAAGGATAACACATAAACATCATCAAATTTAAGATTGACAGTCCCAATTCCTAGCACATGTCTTTGACTACTATCAGCCATGGAAACAGATCCATTTTTCAATTCCACATGAGTAGAAAACACATTTATGTGAGGTGTCATATGATTGGTACATGCAAAATTTAAAAGCCAGATTTTATCACTTAGAGAATCAAGCACAAAGTTCACAGAATCAGTACCTGAAATCATGTACACATCACCCATATTATCAGAGGCTTTGTTGGTTTGGTTATTAGGTCTATCCTTTTTAGGTTCTGTACATCTATCAGCATAGTGTCCAGGTTTACCACAATTGTAACACTTTCTGTTTTTTAATCTCTGCTTACTTACCGCTTTTCTTTTTCTGATTTTTGAGAAGCTTGGTTTTGATTATTATTACTAGAAGTGGAAACATGATTAGGAGGCTTGTTTTTCACATAATTAACATCTCCAAAAGATCTATATCCTTTACTGATTCTTAAATCAAATTCTTTACTTTTCAAACCATTAATTACAGTGTCAAGGGTCACCTTATCTCTACCATACTTAATAGCAGATTTTACATCACTGTAGGAATCAGGAATGACATTTAAAAGAACAATGAGGTATACTCATCAATGTTTTTATCTCCAGTTAAACTTTATATCTTGCACAAGTTTAGTAAAAACGGAGGTTCTCATCAATGTCCTTATGCAAATCCAGTTTAAATTTGAAGAATTTTTCAAGTAAAAACATTTTGGAAGACAGAGAAGTTTCAGTGTAAAATTCTTCAAGCGTATCCCATAAAAGTTTTGCAGAATCAAGCTTACCCAATTTTCTAATCACAGAGTCGGATAGGTTCAAGATAATGAGGGAATAAGCAAGTTCATTTTTAATATCATTTCCAGTTTTATCATCATAATTCAAAGTTATAGCTCTGAAATATTTTTGTTGCACTAATACTCCTTTCATCTTTTGTTGTCATATTGAAAAATCACCCTTACCATCAAAGGAGACAACATGATAGGAATTCATGGCTCAACAACAGGCAAACAACACAGAGATGGATGCACAGAAAGGATAAAACACACAGATAACAAAAGATGAAACAGAAGCAAAACACAGGAATAGGTTCAACCCTCTCAGCCCAGATTCCAAGCACACTGAGTGGTCCGGACAAGGTGAGTTTTCAGGGAATCAGAAGACAAGATACACAATAAACACAGAGATACAGAAAGCAAACAACAACAGGAATACTAAGAGACAGACTCGAATACCAGCAGCAAGACCACCAAGAGACAGACAACAGACAGTAAGCGCAGCTGAGAAGGGCCAAACAGATCCACAGGATCCAACTATAAAGAGAGAGGGTAAAGCCGTGATACCTGACCACCACAGCACCACTTAATGCAGGAAATCTAGTCACATTTTATGTTTCAAATCTAAGTACATTGGTGGATGCCAACTAAAACTGCAGTAAGTTTTGATGATGTAGTCTCTAAAATATGTCAAAGGAGCTGAGTTCATCACCAACTTAACTGACATATGAAAACCCAAAAATTAGTATCCTCCTAGCTTGCTGATCTCAATCAAAGAATTTAATCAACATAATAGATCAAATGATGAAGTCGAAACACTGAGAAGTTCTTGTAATATTAAGTAATGGATCCTATAACATAGGCAATGCAACTCAATAGAATAACCAAGTAACTCTGGAAACAACACCAGGCATATCTAAAGAAGAAACACGACTATGAGATTGAAGTATGGATTTTAAATTTACAAAAAATCATGTCCCAATTCTGGCACTGACCAGGGCAAGTTCGTCAGGTTCAGAACTCTCTCTCTCTCTCTCTCATGATATCACCATCGCAATCAATTGAAAAAATCACTCTCGAACTAAATTTTCCCCAATAATGCAACTTATTCAATCATCAAGCAAACAAAGTTGGAGCAAAACAGTAGGAATTCTAGGGTTTAAGCGGGGCAGCTTGAGAGAAATTGAAGCCAATACAATACAAATTGAGCTCCACTGAAAGCCACTGCATGGAATCAGAAACGGAGGAGCTTACCATCCATGAACACCACCTTGCATCGTCTACTACATTTGATTACATCTTCGTCCCAACGTGAAGTAATCCAAATACGAAACTAAATCCTTTGTTTTGGGTTGGGCAATTTGGTCCATTGGCCCACTGACCCAAGTAAGAATTTAATTGGCCGTAATTCTAGTGGCCCGACAAGAGGATAGATCGAGCAGGCCTAACTCAGCTATACCATTTTACTCTAGTGGCCCATTTACAAAAGTACGATGAGTGATTCTAAATTCAACCACCGTTTTATTCTTTATAGCCACCATTTTAAATAAAATAAAATAATATAAAAAGCACATGAATTTTGTTTAATAGCACTTCACACACACACACACACACACACACACACACACATATATATATATATATATATATATATATATATATATATATATAATACTTCTTTTGATTTTAGATTCAATAAATTAACTGGAATTTTGGAAATATATTATTTTCACAATAAATTCAAGTTTGTGCATAACATTTGCTACTTTCTCCATATTTTGATTTTGTTTGCCCTTGTTGCCAACCATAAATCAGTGCAAAATTATGCTCAACTTGTGCACTTAAGATATTCTTGTTATATCCATCGCTCGATATTATCACATACATGCTTACAAAACTTTCTATCAAATACATCTTGAAATTCAGGTGTGTTTCAAAATCATGACTTTTATTGATTTCTACTTCGACATTCATCAAAACACACCTCAATTATTCGAACAAAAATCAAAATTTCACTAATCATGAAATCTTGATCAAGCTTTCAACCAACACTACTCGGTTGGATCGTTGTTTTTTGGGTATGTAGCTGTTGCAACTTCTGACAATATTGATTACCCTATAAAAGTTCTGCACAATGTCATTCGGATTGTGGGTTCTTGTAATGGAATAGTATGCATTGCCATAGATGAACAATGCTATCTATATTATGGAACCCTGCAAAAAAAAAAAAAAAATCATAGAAAATGGACATTTAATGCTATCTATCTAGTTGCGTTTTTTGACATTTAATGTCATCTATTTATGGAACACCGCAACGAATAATATCAAAGAAAATAGATAAATTTTATAACAAAACTCAATTTATAGATTTGTTGTCAATTCTAAATCCAAATTTTAAAGTTTCTCAATAAAGGACTCAATTGAACATTTTTTTTAATTTAAAATTTAAAAATTAGATTGAGTTCTCAATTCAAAACAAAATTCAATTATTTATTTATATTTATAGATTTATTTATATTTCAATATGTATTCACATTTTGGGTAAACTAAGACAAGTTAGTGCACTTTAAGAACAATTTTCATCCGACTTGTCTTAATTTATATAAAAAAAGAAAGAACAAAAGAAAAATATAATTAATTCAATTCATGAAATATAATTTATATTAAACAGATTGATATTAAAATCGGTTTTCTATACTTTTATTCATAAAGTTAAGAAAATAAAAGAATCTTAATTTTATGAATTGCAATATATATATAAACTAATACAAGTTGCATGAAGATCGTTCCAAAATTGCACTAACTTTTCTTAATTTATCGAAAATATAAATACACCTTGAAATATAAATAAATCTATAAATATAAATACAAAGGAAAAAGAAAAGGAAAATTGAATTTTGTTTTGAATTGAAAACACAATCTAATTTTCAAGTCTTAAATTAAGAAAAAAATTTAAATTGAATAAGAAACTATAAAATTTGGATTCGGAATTGAATACTAATGTATAAATTGAGTCTTATTATAGACTTTATCCCAAATAAAATAGCTCAGACAGTTAGGGGATGTTTGGACTGGACTTGGTAAATCCGGATTTTGGATGTACTCAATCCAATCCATGTTTGGACAAGGATTTGCAAAATCATATTTTTTATACAATTCCCAATAAAAACATCTACTTTTTCTACAACTCCCAACAAAAAACATCTACTTTTTCTATAATTCTCTATGTGAAAATGACATCTTAACTATAATTTTACTCAAAATTCAAACTCACAAAATCCTTCTCAAGCCTAAATCCAAATTTACTAAAGCCACCTTAAGTCCAGTCCAAACACCCCCTTAGAAATATGAATGAAGGTTCTTACTATAAATGGGGGTTTGGTTTTAATGAGTGTGGTGATGATTAGAAGGTTGTGGAATTTCTGGTGTTAGAATATTGAGGTGTGTATGAGTTGACTGTAATGATTTATAGTTTGAAGGCTAATTATTGGAGAAACCACCAACATGACAAACTCATCTCCAATATCAGACTTTATCAATGTGAAACATGTGCGCTTTTAATGCATTTCTCTCTTTGTAAGAATAAAATTTGATGGTCATTTTATCCAAACGCACATATCCTCAAAATCTTGAAATCAAATTTACATTCAAATACGAAGATTACATCAACATTAAATACACTCCTTTCAACCCTTCAAATTTGGTGTATATTTACTTTTTCCATAAAAATAAGCCTATAAGTTATCTACAAAGCACAAATTAAGCACACAGAAAAACGATAGAAAAAGAGACGCACAATAAGCAATGAAGTGTATCCTTTCAAATGAATAGAACACATGATGTTTAAAAGGACATATTCAAAATATAGATGACCAGACATTTGAAGTTTGGTGGTAGACAACTACATGCAAACATTAAATGCATGGTCCCATAGACCACATTAGATTAATAACAAATGTAGAAAATGACATTGACACGAACATTAATTAATCATAGTCATAATTCCACTAATATTCTAATTATAAAACGGGGAAATAAATGTAATCTTTTGGGATGTCCAACCTTAAATATGATATTATTTCAATGAATCAACTTTTCAAAATATAGTATAAACATTTTTTTAGTTCAAGTATGATTTTATAGGATAGCAACAATGCACGAATCAAGAATAAGGAAGAAAGAAAGACAGACAGAAAGAAAGAACAAAGTGTAATGGAGGAACTGCAACAAAAAGTTCTCCAACAAAACGACAGGCCTGTTGAAATGCCCTCGTTGTAACTCTATACATTGAAACTAAAGTTTACTTCAACAAAAATAGTCTTTCAAAACTCAAACATTATTGTTAATAAGCAAATCGACAATGGTGATTTGTTGGACGAAACTTAAGGAATATTACTACAATTGGAAGCAAAACCATGAATAGTTCATACCAATACAAAACATGTGCAATTTCAATACAACTTGTGCGTTTTAAATGCATCAACATCCAGGTGAACATTGTCCATATATTAGTGTAAAACAAATAATTTTATGCACATTGTATGCCCATGATTACATCAACATTTATTTCAGCTTATAAGACAAAACCAATGCACAAATTGAGAAATAAAAAATATATATACAGTGCAAAAATGAAAATAAGGTTCATTCAATTATCTAATAATCTATTGAAGACCATCAAAGTGGGAAACGGAATAAAATCACATTTGATTCCATAACTATCACCTTTTTCATAAATAGTCTCATACCTATTTACTTTTTCAATTTAGTCCCGTAACTCAAATAATTGCTCGATTTTGGTCTTAATGTCGTCAGAAATTTCAAGGCCGGAAAATTCTCACATGAGTTGCACATGACATCCAATTTGAAGGTTTCCAACTATGACTAATGTGTGGCGTGACCTGTAATTATTCTATTGGTTGAAGCATTAAGACTAATTTTAATTACAGGGCACGCCACGTCATTAGTCATCGTCGGAAAATTCCAAATTGGATCTCAAGTGCAACTCTCGTAACAATTTTCCGATCGATTTGAAATTTCTGGCGACATTGAGACCAAAATCGGGCAATTATTTGAGTTACATGACTAAATCGAAAAAACAAATAATTATGAGATTATTTACAAAAAAGACTAAAGTTATGGGACCAAAATTGATTTTATACCAGTGGGAAATTGATCATCTCTAATGTCAGACTAGATGATTGCTAAACCGATGCATGCACTTTTAATTATGCATGTAGATCAAACTGATTTTCCCCCATTTATTAGCATAAACAATCAATTTAATTTTCTTCTTTCCCACACGTATCTTCTGAATCTTACTTATCTCATGGAAAACTTATTTTCCGAAGTTTAAAATCAACAATAAACACATTCCTTTCATTTATTAGCAATTTCCATTAGAAAAAATGACATTGTCTAATTGTGAGACAAGTACATAACATAAATGAAAATCAATCATCATGAGCTGATTGTATTCAGTTTTCTCTCAAATATATGGAGAAACCACCAACATGACAAACTCATCTCTAATATCATATTATATCAATGTGAAACCTATGCTCTTTTAATGCATCCACATCACGTGATCGATTTTTCTCTCTTTGTTAGAATAAAACAATAATTTTGTGGTCATTTTATCCAAACGCACATATCCACAAAATCTTGAATCAAATTTAAATTCAAATGCTAAAGAATAAAAATTATATCAACATTAAATATACTCATTTCAACCCCTACGTATTTACTTTTTCCATAAAAATAAGCTTATAGGCTTTGATGATAGCATAAATTAAGCACACAGAAAAAAGAAAGACAAAAAAACACACAAAGAACAATGGAGTGTGACTATTTTGTGACCCTCTCATTAGATTTGGTAGAACATGCACATACCTTAATGTATAGACCACGTGATGTTTAAAAGGACATAGTTGAACTTGTGCAACAAAAAAATATAGATAATTGGAATCAAAACACCAACAAAACTTATTTGAGATGTGTATTAAATTTAAAGATTTATGAGATGCAAATTCATTATTACTTAGGGATTTGAATTCTTTGTTGTGCACATGTTAAAAAAAGTATAAAAATAAGGTTGTGCATAATGCAACACTCTAATTAGATATTCTTTGTTGTGCACATGTTATTCTTGTTATTTTATTGAATTAAATAAAATGAAGAAATCCTCTATATGTGTATCTAGATATCATCTCTGACATGCTTGCACGACTTTCTGTCAAATGCCTCTAGAAATTTAGGTGTGTTTCAAAATCATGGCTTCCAGTGATTTCTACTTCCAGATTCATCAAACCCACCTCAATTATTCGAACAAAAATCTAAATTTCACTAATCCATGGAATCTTGATTAATCTTGTAACCAACACCGTTCAGTGGAATTGTTGTTTTTTGGGCACGCACCTCGTGGAACTTCTAACATTGAATGTTATCTATTTATGGAACCCTGGTAAAAAGAAATCAAAGAAAATACCTTAGGCAGTTGAGAATACGAAGGAAAGTTTTTACTATAAATAGGGTTTCGTTTTAATGAGTGTTGTGATGATTACAATGTTGGGTGTTACAATATTCAGGTTTTTATGAGTTGACTGTAATGATTTATTCTTGGAAAAGGATTGAGGATTTGAAGATGGTATTCTTATGGATGATTGTGAACCGTTGATATGCACTTTGCAGCCTGGATTGACATTGGTTTATATGGCATGCATGTTTCTTGATTATCTTCCTGTATTTCCTTACTCAAACCTATTGATGATGATCAATTTTGTGATAGAGATTGTTGCAACAAGTAGCGTCGCTTTAAAACTTCATCTTTCGACTATCATGATTTTGTTGTTTGTTATTTAATTCCAAGAGTTTTGTACTTGTCATGTGTTTAAACCAACACGATTATTGTCCATCATGCATTACATCAACCATAAATATGCTAACTTCAATTGAATTCATTAATTGAGAACGTAGAATAGAGAAAGGCATTGATACACAAGAGAAAGAGAGAGAAATAAAGCAATTGTTGTGGCTCTTTAGATGATTTCGCTCTCTAGTTTGAGGCAAAACTAGGAATACTTATTTATTTCATATCATTGCAAAACATGTGCAATTTTAATGCAACTTTCAACTTCATGTCATCATGATCAATGATTTAATGGTCAAAGTTACGAACATTACCAATCGAGAAGATAACATGTTCAAAAGTAGTTCATCCCCACCATTTGATCTTACACGTCATGTTTGAGTTAGTTGTGGTCAAAAACTCGAAGATATTTTTATTCATAGGTCATTCAAGACCATCAAAGTGGGAAACTGATCATCCTTAGTGTCAGACTAGATTATTGCTAAAATCATGCTCTTATTGTGCATCTACATCCAACTGAATTTGTGCCCCATTTATTAGCATAAAACAATCAATTCAGCTTTCTTCTTTCTCATACATATCTTTTGAATCTTACCTATCTCATTAAAGACTGACTTGCTCAAGTTTAAAATCAGCAATGTTTCATTCCTTTCATTTATTAGTAATTTCCATTAGAAAAATGACATTTTAATTTCTTACAGTGAGACAAGTACATTAATTATAGAAATGAAAACAAATCATCATGAGCTGCTTGTAATCAATATTTATTGTAGACAAACTCATCTCCAATATCAGACTATATAAATGTGAAACATGTTCGCCTTTGATGCATCGTGTGATTTTCTCTCTTTGTTAGAATTAAACAAATAATCTGGTGGTCATTTTATCCACACGCACATTTTCACGAAATATTGGGATCAAATTCACATTCAAACGTCAAAGATTATATCAACATTAAATATGCTCTTTTCAACTCTTGTATCTATTTACTTTCATAAATAAAAGATTATAGCTGGGATGTCGACAAAGCACAAACCCACGCACATATAAATGAGAAAGACAAAGAGATGCACGAAGCAATGGAGTGCATCCATTTTGTGACCCTCTCATTAGATCCAATAGAACACCTTAATTAAAAACTAAGTTACTTTTTTTTTTTTTTTTTTTCTAATGGATTGACCAACTGATGTTTAAAAGGGCATAGTAACAACAAAATATAGGTAATTGGAATCAAAACACCAAAAACATATATTTCAGATGTGTATTTAATTTAGGAGCTTATAAATGAGATGCAAATTCATTATATTTTAATGATTGGATTAGAGCGTATGTGTATTTTGCAAGTTTGAATTTCAGATTTAATGGATTTTGAAAAATGTGAATTTTGATAATATTATGTTTGTTTTGAGATATTATAGAATATGATTATAGTTAATATGTCATATCATATTAGAAATTGTAGAAAAAATAGATGGAATCATATTATTTTATTTTGCAAAAATAATTGTTTTTATTGAAAATTGTAGAAAAGTATATAAAGTGAACGTAGAATAGAGTTATAGGGACACATCCCAGTCCAAACACCTGCAGATTCTTTGTTGTGCACAACATATGCATGTAAATAAAGTTGTGCATCTAATTTGTAATGTCGAGATGTGCACAGATCCAAATCCAACAGAAGCATATATCAAATTGCAAAATCAAAAAAATTACAAATCAAGATGTAAGCATGGATAAAAATATTCGGAAATATCTGCGATATTTTTCTGATATTTTCATTTTTTCACGTGACTGATACAAAAAGATCCAACAGAAGCATGTAAGCATGGATGAAAATATCCGGAAATATCTGCGATATTTTTATGATATTTTCATTTTTTCATGTGACTGATATAAAAAGCATGGATGAAAATATTCGGAAATATCTGTAATATTTTTCTAAATATCTGCGATATTTTTCTGATATTTTCATTTTTTCACGTGACCAATACAAAAATGAGGTGCGATCGATATATCTCCGATATTTTCATTTTTCCACCTAACCGATAAAGAAACAAGAAATTTTTTCAAAATATCGGTAAAATATCGACGAAATATCGATTTCAATATCGATCGATATTTTCATTTTTCCACAAAGAAACGAGAAATTTTATCAAAATATCGATTTCAATATCGGTCACTTCATGGTACAATTGGTAGGAAAATAAATATCGATTTCAATATCGGTCACTTCATGGTACAATTGGTAGGAAAATAGATGAAATATCGATTTCAATATCGGTGACTTCATTCTACAATTTGTAGGAAAATAGATGAAATATCGCGAAATATCGATTTCAATATGGTGACTTCATGGTACAACCATAATATAGGTGAAATATCGGGGAAATATCGACGAAATATCGATTAGGGGTGAGCATTATTCGGTAAAAACCGAAAAACCGAACCGAAATTCGCATTTCGGTTCGGTTTTTGGTCCATTCGGTTCGGTTTCGGTTTTAAGTTTTTAAAACTTCGGTTTTCGGTTCGGTTTTTGTAATAAAAAAACCGAAATACCGAAAACCGAACCGAAATAATATTTAATATATTTTTTAATTCATATATATTTAAATTTATTTCAAGTATATATAATAACCTAGAAAATGATAATTATTTATGGGACTCTATTGTTTGTTGGTCTATGTTTTTATTATGTGGAATGATCGAATGAACTTGAATTGATTTTATTAAGCTTTTATATGATTTTGATTTTGATTTGTGGAATATAGGTGTTATTTAAATTTTGTAGTTCGATATTTGTTAATATGTCTAATTTCTTGATTTTGAATTAGAGATTTTTTTAGCTAAATTAGGGATTTTTTTTAAAAAAAACTTCGGAAAAAACCGAACTTAGAACCGAACCGAAATAATATTTTAAAAACTTTAATATTTCGGTTCGGTTGGTAATCGGTTTTCAGAAGTTCGGTTTCGGTTTCCAAAATTTTAAAAACTTTGGTTCGGTTTTTTCGGTTTTCGGTAACCGAACCGACCGATGCTCACCCCTAATATCGATAAATATCGGTATCGATTTTGATATCGATGGTTTCATGGTACAAAATATCAACGAAATATTGATAAATATTGGTATCGATTTCGATATTGGTGGTTTCATGGTACAAATTATATGAAAATTCGTGAAATATCATGAAAATATCAGTAAATATTGGTGGAATGTTAGGGGAAATATAGGTAAATATCATTAAATATCGGAAAAACTATCGATAAGATAAATTTATGTACTGATAGTTCACAGATATCGATATTTCCACGATATTTCCATAAATTTAAGACATCGATATTTCCATCGAAATTTTCATTCTTGGACGAGAGAGATCCATGAAAACTTGGAATCCTACGAAACAAAGATGAGAGAGATTCATAAAAACCTAGAATCTTGCAAAACACACAGTGAGGCATTGCAACGAATGAAAAAAACAAACAAACTAATAGAATCAAACCTAAAGATTGTAAACTTTACGAAGGATTAAGTCGACATCATGAGCTTTTGCCTTCTCCCCTCAATTCTTTTACTTCTTTCCCTTCTCCTCTTCAATTCTTCTTTTACCTGTTTCCCCTCAATTCTTTTACCTCTTTCCCTTCTCCTCCTCAATTCTTCTTTTACCTGTTTCCTGTTTCGTCTCAATTCTTTTACCTGCTTCATCTCAGGTGAGTACATCTCTCCTTGCTATCAAAATCTGTATGCTCCCTAAAACCTGGTTTCGCCCCAGACTTACAGGTGCAAAATCTAACCCTACACCTATACCTCTTTCCAGCTAAAATCATATTTACCGCTTCCCTAAGGGTTGGATAGGGAAGCGTACGGCTTCTCTAACCCTACACCTATACCTCTTTCCAGCTAAAATCATATTTACCGCTTCCCTAAGGGTTGGATAGGGAAGCGTACGGCCATAGGGAAGCGTACATGAAAATATATGGATGAAAATATCCAGAAGGGTTGGATAGGGAAACGTACGACCATTGATGAAAATATACGGAAATATCTGCGATATTTTCCCGATATTTCCATTTTTTCACATGACCGATAAAAAACAAAAATGGGTGCGATTGATATATCTCCGACATTTTCATTTTTCCACATAACTGGTAAAGAAACGACAAATTCAATATCGATTGATATTTTCATTTTTCCACAAAGAAACGAGAAATTTTATCAAAATATCGATTTCAATATCGATGGCTCCATCCTACAATTTGTAGGAAAATAGATGAAATATCGACGAAATATAGATGAAATCTCGACGAAATATCGATTTCAATATTGGTGACTTCATCCTACAATTTGTAGGAAAATAGATGAAATATCGGCAAAATATTGATTTCAATATCGGTGATTTCATGGTACAACTCTACAATTGGTAGGAAAATAGGTAAAATATCAAGGAAATATCGATAAATATCGGTATCGATTTCGATATTGGTGGTTTCATGGTACAAATTATATGAAAATTCGTGAAATATCATGAAAATATCGGTAAATATTGGTGGAATGTTAGGGAAATATAGGTAAATATCGTTAAATTTCGGAAAAATATCTATAAATTTATGTATTGGTATTTCCACCGATATCGATATTTCCACGATATTTCCATAAAACTGAGATATCGATATTTCCATTGAACAAATTTTCATCCTTGGATGTAAGTATTTGAATCTTGATGCAATCACAAAATTTTCACTAGAAAATGAAAAAAGAATAGTGAACCTGAAATTGGAAACAAGGTCTAAAATATCACGATAATATCGCCGAAATATCGCGAAAATGAAGGGGTTGACATAAAATAATGGTGTAAAAAAAATCGACCAACATATCGCGATATTTCTTGATATATCGTGAATATATCATTTTTAACAAAAATATCGCGATATTTTAAGCGCGTGCAAGACACGCGCCTGATACTTTTTGCCTTTTCACGCCTGATTTCTTTTTTTTTTAATTTATTTTTTCTTTTCCTTTTTTTCTTTGCTTTTTATTTTTTCCTTTTTTTTTCTTTTTATGGTGTATACCGTGTATTTGAAGGATATTTTAAAATTGAGTTATTTATCCCTCTTTAATTTTTATATATCTATATTTTTATCTATGAGTGGAGTAAACAATTACTTTATATAAATTTAATTAAATTATTTATAATAAATTAGTACACTAGTATTTAGGTTCCTCTTATAATGTAATTAAGTTTAATTAAATTATTTACAATAAATTAGTACACTAGTATTTAGGTTTCTCTCATAATTTAATTAAGTTTAATTAAATTATTTACAATAAATTAGTACACTAGTATTTAGGTTTCTCTCATAATTTAATTAAGTTTAGCTAATTTTTTTGAAATTTAATAAAAGGATTATGATGTATATAATATTAGTGTATCTTTATATTTATTGTAAATTTATCATTTTATTTGTAGTTTTAAGTTCAATATATGTATTAGTGTTAGTTATCATATTTGTAAACTATTAGATATATGAAATCATGAACACCTAATCAAATATTTTATTTTATTATTATATACATTAGTACAACAATTCAATAAACATATCTTTTTATTTGAAATTTAAGTTCAATATATGTATTAATGTTACTTATAATATTATGTAAAGTACTAGATATATTTTTCAATTTTTTACAAAGTTTTTAAATTTTTTACGTAAAAACCGATATTTCCACCGATATCGATATATCTGTCGATATTTCCGTAAAATCAAGTTAACGATATTTCTACCGATACCGATATTTTAGTCCTTGGATCTAACAACCCCAATTTTCTATCACTTCTTACAATTTTCAAATATCAATTTCTACATACACTCTCACACATCTTATTCATAGAATGGATAAAGATTCTTGGATGAATTGGTTTAATTCTTCCAATTCCGGAAAAAAAAACATCTTCTCAAAATAACAATATTCATTCTCCAAATTTCAACATCCGTCCTAAAGATGCTAATTCCCAAAATTTCCCCTTTCATCCTCCAAATTTATCAGAAGGTCGAAACTTCCCACTACATTATATGTATCCACCGCAATTCCCCTTCATGTCGCATCCTCCATATGGAGTTCCTCCGGCCATGGGTTCAAACTCATCAAGGAGATTCAGTACAGATGGATCCAGCACTGAAAAAAACTCTCCAACTCCAACTTCTCAAAGATCATCTCCTTTCTCACCACAAAGCTCTCCAATAGGCCTTGAAACTATCAACCTCGTTGCCGATCTTTCAAGTGCCGAAGATGTCAAAACTCCTGAGCCACCTCAAAAGACAATGTACTCTCATGCAGAAAACGAGCTTCTTATAAGTTGCTGGCTAGATATTAGCACAGATTTGGTGGTAGGAAATGCTCAAAAATTGCAGCAAATGTGGATCCGGATTGCTGATGCGTACAACAATAATCGTCCAACCAACACATCGATGAAGACATGGGTCGTATTGAAGTCACATTTTTTCACCCTTCAGAAAGTGAAAAAATGCAAATGATTTAATGTAATCTACATTAAGGAAAAAAGGAATTGGAGGAACGGTTCAAGTGATGCAAATATTATGCTAGAGGCACAAAAAATTTATGCACAACTCCATGAGAAGCAAGGTTTTAAGCATGTGGGATCCTGGATGGTTTTGAAAGATAGTCCCAAGTTTGCAGATTCAGATGATGATTTTCGTGGTACATAAAAGACCAAAATTTCTACGTCTGGAGCATACAGTTCGTTTACCAACACCAAATCGAGCGCTCATGAGGATTCCAATATAGCGCGCACCTGTCCAATGGGGCAAAAACGGCTAAGAGAATAACAAAGGGTAAAGGAAAATCAAACGATGCCGAACAAAGTCGAGAGAAAATTGACTCGAAACTAGCTGATTTAGAGGGGTATAACACGACAAAACTATCTGCAGTAGTTAGTCTCGCTAAAATAGTTGAGTACAAAATCCTCATGAAGGATACCTCAAAGATGACAGATGAACAGCTACACATACATCTCCACATGTGTGATCAGATAAAGAATAATTGGGGCTTGTAATTTTATTTACATGTTGTTTTAATTATATAATTTCATTCCTTGTTGTTTTAATTATGTGTGTTGTAGTTTTCTTTAATTTTATGTAATGTAATTTTCCGCTTTTATGTAATATATCTATTTTTCGTTATTAAACTAATTGTAACAAAATTAAAGATAAAAAAACAAATTTTTTTATGGGGAGGACTATAAGCACAACACCATCTTCTTAGAGCACAACACCATTTTTTATGAATATTTAATAAAATGTTAAAAGACCAAAATACCCTCCATGCACATATTATTTTAAAAAGAAAATAACTATCCAAACCCTTCTTCTACACTTCTCAAGCTTTTAACCATTACTACAACACTAACTTAAAAAAATTTCACCATTTGCCCCCTCATTTAGTGAAGAAACATACAATGACGGATGAAAATTCATTTGAGACAAACAATGTAAGTTTTCGGTTAAATGTAAAATGGGTTTATGTTCCGTTTTCCCAATTTTACGAAATCACGCAGAACTTACGTGTTCGGCCAGCACAGACCGAACATAAGAGCGCAGGTTCGGCCAAGGCAGCCGATTATTTATGCGCGTGTTCGGTCAGGTCGGCCGACCATATATGCACGCGTTCGGCCAGACCTGCCGACATATTCTACGCTCTTTCGGTCAAGGAAGCCGAAGTTTGGTTTTATTTTTCGGTTTTGTTGGCCAAACTTTTCACTACCTGTTCGGTCATCTTGGCCGAACAGTATGTTCTTCGATGTTCAATAAATACGAACTTGTTTTTTATGTTCTTATGATGTTATTTACTCATTTATAACAGGAATACATCTCATATTCCACTGAACTAAGCCACATAAACCAAATGGATGTTGAAGAGCCGTTGGATGAAGAAGAACCGATGTATGAAGAAGAACCGATGAATTCGGACGATCTAGATCCTCAATATATGCAGATTGATTTTACTGTTGACTTTACCACCGATGAAGTATTTGAGTCTCGAAGTTTGATGATGAAATGGATCAACGGTGTAGCCCATCGACATAATATGGTAATATTAGTTGTACGCTCTCAACTTGGTGGTGAGAAAGGTCGTCGCCCTCGAGTTGATTTGGGTTGTGAACGAGGTGGTGTATATCGTGTACGTAATAAGGCGAAATCATTACTAATGAATGAACTTGCCGATGGAAAGATTGTTGGAAAGAGAAATACAGCCACAAAGAAATGTGAATGTCCATTTCTTTTAAAGGCTGTTCAATTGAACGAGTCTGGACAGTGGTCAGTATCGGTCGTATGTGGTGTTCATAATCATCCAATGGGTCGGAATTTGGTGGGACATTCATATGCCGGTCGGCTAACATCGGTTGAAGATCGATTTGTAGCAGACTTGTCGAAAAATAAGTGTAAACCAAAAGAAATCCTAAGTACCTTGAAAGAGACATTTATTCAGAATGCATCCACTTTGAAGACTATTTATAGCTCTCGTCATAAGCATAGAGTAGTGGAGCATGGAGGTCGATCTCAGATGCAATATTTATTGGAGAAACTGAAGTTTCACAATTATTATTACCTGGTCAAACGGTGCGAGAAAACTGATAGGGTGAAGGATCTCTTTTATGCCCACCCGACTAGTGTGGAGTTGTTGCGTGCTTTTCCAAACGTGTTGCTAATGGATTGTACATACAAGACAAATCGATACAAGATGCCACTATTAGAAGTGGTTGGCATCACATCCACGGATATCACTTTTTCTGTAGCTTGCATATATTTGGAGGCCGAGCGTGAGGAGAACTATAGATGGGCGCTTACGACTTTGAAAGGATTGATGGACGAATCCTTCTTGCCACATGTCATTGTGACTGATCGTGAGATTGCTCTGATGAATGCGATCGAAGTTACATTCCCCAATAGTAAGCATTTGTTATGTCGTTGGCATATTAGTAAAAACATTTTTACGAAATGTAAGAAAGAGTTTCATTCCAAGCCGAAGTGGGAGTCATTTAATTACTCATGGAATACATTGATTCTTGCCGAAAATGAAGTGATGTTCAATGAGTACGTTGGAAGATTAAAGGGTGATTTCGTTGACTATCCAATCGCCGTGAATTACGTCATTTCGAATTGGTTTGATCCTTATAAAGAGAGATTTGTGTCGGCCTGGACGAACAACATCATGCATTATGACAACACAACAAGTAGTCGGTACGTATATTTTCAATTACTTTGACGAATATTCACGCTGATTTATTAATAGTTCTATTTTTTGATAATAAGATTTGGTTATGTTTACACAGGGCTGAGAGCGCGCATTCAAGATTGAAGAAACAACTCGGTACTAGCCAATCTAATTTTGAGTTGTCTTGGGAAAAGATACATGGCTTGTTGATCACATCTCACTGCACAATCAAAGCTTCATTTGAACAAAGCCAACACAGAGTGCATCATCGATACAGTTCTCCTATTTTCAAGATAATTCGTGGGTTGGTGTCTCATGCATCTATACATAAGATTTTTGAGGAGATGGAGGGGGTCAACACAGCCGGTTTGGATTCGTTGCTATGTGGTTGTGTCTTGAGAAAAACATGCGGTTTGCCTTGTGCTCATGAGCTTGCAGAACTGATATGTATTGGTGAACCAATCCCTTTAGAGAATATTGACAGATTCTGGAGGAAATTGGATTGTGAACCAGTTCAAACTGAAGTTAGTGTTGCTGCAGATCTTGGTAGTCGGTGGACGGAGACAGTGGGTGATGTTAATGTGTTGTTTGAATCATCAAATGAGTCTCAAAGGTTGTTGCTACTGAAAAGACTGCGGGAGATAACAATGGTAGCAACATCGTCATTGCTTGAACCCGAGGTACTAACACGTGTTCGTGGTCGTCCTAGCAAAGCAAAAAACCGTCAAGATAAAGGTACAAAACGGGAGAAAAGTGCGTTTGAATATGTAGAGTCCTTCAAGGGTAGTAATTCCCCCCAAGATCATAACATATTTGTAGGAGTTGCGGAATCTGGAGAAAGGATGACTTCAGGGATTAAAAGGCAAAAACAACCGGTCCAACGTCGTTCTGCACGTACTTCCTCGGAACTTCCATTCATAGAAGTGTTGCCCAATCGATTGCGTCCTTTTGTATTAAGTACGAAGAATGTGAAGGGCGACGGTCATTGCGGGTTTCGTTGTCTAGCTGATGCACTTGGGTTGGGTGAGGAATCGTGGCCTCAAGTTCGCAATGATCTCAGGGTTGAGTTGGAGAATAATCGGGATTTGTACGCTCGTGTTTGGCATGGTTCCATACACACTTGCGACGACATATTGAGATGCTTGAACTGTTTCATAGCGGAGGTGTGGGACAAAGAATTCTGGTTCACGTTTCCCGAGTGCTATTACCTTGCGTCTTCTGCATACAATATGGCAATCGTTCACATATCACCTCACATGACTGTGCTTTTTCTACCCTTGAGGACACAAATGTCGATCAACCCACGTTGCATGTGTATGGCACTTGTTAATGACAATCACTTCATACGGGTAATGTGTTGAAATTCTATAGACCATATCGGCAATATAATTATGAATATAATATTTTACTTATCATCATCTTTTCCATTCATATATTGTAGGTTAACTTGATAGATGGTGCACCGCTTCCCCCCATCATAAATATGTGGTTTGCGTGTCGGTTTCCATGCGCTAATGGATGTGGCCTCATTTTTCAACAACAAATTGCAAAGTATAGCGACATCGTTGCAAGTGAATCCGGCTCGTTTGGTGTGGAAAGCATTAGTTTAGATGAGGATTAGTGTATGATTTGTAACTAAACATGTAGACCGACCCTTGTGTAAAATTCACGCTGAAATTTGTCTTATTTTTTACTTGTGCTATTAGTTGATATGTAAGTTTGATGAAAAAATGTACTGTTCGGTCCAGAAGGCCGAAATTATGTAACAGGTTCGTCCAACGCGGCCGAATACGAGAAAATATATGTCAATGATAGTAACATAATGAAAATAAGAGAAAATCGAATTTGAAGAGGGGAAAATTACCTCCAACAATGTCAAGTACCCACTAAGTTGCTTCACCCCATATCGAGATGCAAGCCCTAGTTGCCGATACAAGTTTGCAAGAGCCGCGGCTCCCCAAGCAAACTTGTGAACTCGGTCGACTCGCTCTAGAAGGCGAAGGATGTTGGTGGAGACTCTTGTGCCGCTCTTATCAGCGCAAATTGTGCAACCTAGCACGAACCATAAGTATGCCCTAGCAGCATAAATTCTCTGTGTATCATTGGGAGAAGCTGCCATACCACTAAACTTTGATCGCAACCACTCAAGCCTAACAGAACTCCCTCCCTTCCCCGACACAGATTCTTCCGCCTCAGCCCGCGTGACCCCTAACAGTCGGTGAACCAGCTCAGAGCCCACTTCCCCACTTTCTTCCTTTTGGACAACCTGTTTTCCTGTAATTGGAAGTCCAGTGATGCAGAAAACATCGTCCAGTGTAATTGTCATCTCACCGAACGGCATATGAAAGCTGTTGGTCTCCGGATGCCACCGCTCAACAAAAGCACATATAAGGTTCTTGTTGGGGCTCTTATAAGAGATGGATCGTAGATCGGCGATCTTTGAACGACGGAGCAGCCTCAACCACTGACTTATGTCGCCCTCGGAGTTCCAGGATTCCATCTTAGTTGTGTGACATAAGCACTTCAGTATACCTCGCTCCTCACCAAACCAAATCTTCGATGCCACATGTGTTTTAAAACTAGGTAGAAGATGATGGTCGATTGGGCCTCCGGGAAAAGGTCCTGTAAGTTCCTCACTGTCAACTGCTGGCTCCCCATCAACTGCTTCCTCTTCAACATTACGGGCGACATCTTCGAGATAGTCGGGATGATGGGCTTCAGGAATATCTTCCATATGAGCGATTTCAGGAAAGTCTTGAATATCCTCTCTCTCTGGAATTTCTGGATATTGGCTAGTATGTGGAAAGTCTGGAATATCCTCCATTTCCGTAATATATGGATCGTCTCTAATTATAGGATTGTCTTCGATTTGTTCTTGCATGCTTGACCCTTCGCCACGTCTCTTCCTCCTAGTATATGTCACACCTGGATTACAACAAACAAACATAATAAAAACAATGAATCAAAATAACTATCGAATTGGACAACGTTTAAACAAATAACGAACTGTTCGGCCATCATGGCCGAACAGGCGAGGCATATTTCGGTCGCCTTGGCCGACGCGCGCGCTGGGCGTTCGGTCGCCTTGGCCGACGCACGCGCTGGGCGTTCGGTCGCCTCGGCCGACGAGCGCGCCAAGTGTTCGGTCGACTAGGCCGTCGAGCGAGCTGTGCGTTCGGTTGACCAGTGCCGACACGTGCCCAGATTTTTAACATCTTCAGTTTCGATTTTTCAACAAATTCGACGAAAAACGGGCATTTTACCATACAAAATTTTCAATTAAACTATTAATTCACTAACCCATGACAAATCCTAAAGGTAAGTAAGCAAATTTCTACAAAATTCGACTCCAACAATTGCAAAATCGAAAACTTACCCGAAAAATTAATCTTTCCAAAAAGCTCTTTAAAGTGTGGTGCCATTTCAGACGAATCAACCGAAGAAGTAGAACCGAACAAGTATAATCGATGAGTGATTGAAGAACCGAACTATTGGAAGAAAATTGCACAATGGCAACCGAACATCTCTCGTGTTTTTCTCTTTTTTTTTTGCTGATTTTTGGTTTTTTGTTTTTTTTATAATAAGGGTAATATTGGAAAATAGTGTTGTGCCCTTGGAAATAAATTTAAGTGATGTTTTAATGTGTGTTGTGCTCAAAGAAAGTGTTGTGCTCTTGGAAAATGGTGTTGTGCTTATAGTCCTCCCCTTTTTTTATTCTGTTCGTTTTTTTTAAATTTTTTGTATATATTTTAATTTTTTAATGACATGGCGAATGATGTAGCATTTTAATTAGGAAAATAAAACAAAAAAAATACCACATGTGAAAATAGTTGCCACATAAGCACCAGTTATCGGAACTCATGAAATTGGGGGCGAGTGTTGTACACTCACCCGGAGCTGACTGGAAAATCGAGTTAGGAGGACCAAAATTGGGCAATCGGACTAAAATTTGACAACCGGAGAGATATGAGGACTAAAATTGATGATCGGAAAATAAGATGACTAAAATTGGACAACATCCCTAGGAAAGGACGAAAAATGAATTTAGTCCATATGGTAAACAAATCAATATAGAGATAATTATTAATATGCTCCGCAAGTTTCTATTTAATAGTGAATTAGCATTCGTAATTGCTTCATCATATCAATTAAAGATTTTCAAATCACCCACAATTTTGGATATACATACCTAATTTTGTAATGAACATAAATTAAAGACAAACACTCCTGTGAAACTGGTGTACGGATCTAGGATCCATGCAATTCGGGTTGGCCCGACCCGGTACAGTATTCCACTCGCCGGCACGGATATCCACGCGCCGACACATGCCCCCACACATTGGGAAGAGGGCGCAACATACAGTTTTCTGGAAAATATATGTACCTTTTAGTTATGACTTTCATACCTTTACCTTTACATTTTCTGTCAAATTTTCATACCCTTTTAGCTATGCTATTTATACTTTTTAGTTATGCGTATCAAACCTTTAAGTTAAGCGTATTAGACCTTTTAGTTATGGTAATATTACCTTTATGTTATATCTTAGTAAATAAGGTAAAACTTTTACATGATACAACTAATATCTTTATGTAATACAATTGATATCTTTATGCAATATAACTAATATATTCCAATAAAAATGGAAATATACAACCATTTTTAATTAAAATAAAATAATACCTTTATATTAATATAGTAATACTTTTATGTTAAATGATTTATACCTTTATATGATATAAATAATACCTTTTACATTATATTTCAATGAAATAGACAATACCTTTATGAAAATGAAGTAATACTTTTATATGAAACGACTAATACCTTTATTCAATAAAACTTGTACTTTTATGTGATACAATTAATATATTTCAATAAAGTAATAAAATTACTTTCAAAGTAAAATAAAATAAAACCTTTAAGTAAATACACTAATACCTTTACGTTATGTGGTTAATACCTTTACGTAGTGTAGTTAATACCTTTATATGATACAAGTAATACTCTTACTTCTATTTCAGGTAATACCTTTATGTATTACAAATGTTACCTTTCAATTATATAATGATGACCTTTATGTTATAAGTATGATACCTTTATGAGATATATTTTTTACCCTCACTTATTTCAGAAATTTTATCAAACTCATCAACAAATCTATTTTCATCAGTAGAACTCAAGTATTTCATTTGTATTTGAACAATCACCTATCATACAACATTAAGAACACGAAATCTGACACAATTTCATGTTTTTCAAACTAATAAAGATGGGTTATTTTTTCTCACGATTATCTGAAATTTTTATCTTCATCTTCTATGTTCTTGTCTACAATTCATGGAGAAGAGGCAGAGGGAAATGCGAAGATGGAGAAGAAGAAGAAGATTTTCGATAAAGGTTTTCGGATTGCATATCGGATTGGAAGTTGAGGGAAGAAGAAGAATTAAGTGGATGATGGAGAATGAGAAGTTTCAGGAGAAGTTTCAGGGGTTCTTGGCTGTGATGTCGATGTCGGAGGCGGTCTGGGCGTCGGAGGGGAGGCCGTCGACGTGGGGGATGGTGATGATGTGGAAGGAGATGAGGTGGGGGTGGAAGTTGTGGTGGCCGAGCTGGAGGAGGGCTTTTTGGGGAAGGAAAATGGAGATGGAGTGGCCTCTCAGGGCGAACTCGTTGGAGAAGAAACAAAGAGAAGCGCAATGGAGAAGAAGCAGAGAGGTAAAAAAAAAATATATATATATATATATATATTATATGGATCCGGGTTAGGCAACCCAGTTGCACGGATCTAGATCCGTGCAACTGGTGTATGGGAGACTTACTCTAAATTAAATAAGATTGAATTCTTGGTTAAAAGGATTCTAAGTTTACTTCTCATAAAATCTAATACACCATCTAATAGAAAGAAGAAGAACTTAAAAGCATTATTCAATCGTGAGTCTATATCGTGATTAGTCCGAAGTTATTGATCTCGATCTAATTTCCACTACTACATTTTAAGCATGCTAAAGATGATAGTTTAGTTACTTATTTTTGTGTAGTTCTATCAATTAGAATTATATAAAATTTATATTTTACCACTACTTAGGTCATCTATAATGTTATAAAATTGCTGGTGGATTTATAGTTTAGAGTTTTTTTTAAAAAAACAAATTAACGAAGTCCAAACAAATTCATTGATTCCGTGATAAATACAATTAATTGAACAAACTGAAAAAAAACAACAAATATGAAATATATATATAAATATTATAAAAACCTTTTAAAAAAGTTACAGACCAGAAGTAAACGGCACATTAGTGCTAGGTATCCAAGAATTAGCCGCGATAAAATTCCCAGGAGTAAACCTACCCGCTTCAGTGGCGCTTGTAATCACGCGATACCCCTTCCATTTGACCCGGTTTCTCGTGGATGACCCGGGACCCGTATTCGCATACTCCCCATAATACAACGTATCCAGCGCAAAGCTCCCACTCCATGGCATCCAACCCGTCGGGTCAATCAAACTATCCATGTTCGTCCTCATGAACACCGTGCGCGAATACTGCTTCCATGGCCTGCCCAAATACGTTCTTACGGATCCCTGAACGGGTCGGAGATCCGGGGCTGCTGTGACCCGGCAATTGTGGATGGATATACCTGTGTTCTGATTCGGGTCGGTCCTACCCTGGGCCGTTATGGTGTTGGTTTTGTTGGGCGGGTTTCTTGGGTATATGTTGCAATTTTGTAAAACAACGGCCCCGTTGCCAAATATGAAGTCGACTGTGCCGTATATGTCGCATTCTCTGTAGAATTGTCTTTCAGAATGGACGTATAGAGTGTCTTGGTAGCCCTCGAAGCTGCACTGGTAGAAAACGGATAGGTCCGACCCGGACCGGAGGGCCACGGCTTGGTGGTTTCTTGGTCCGGCTGTGTTCCTAAAGGTGATGCCACGAGCGATGAACCCATCTCCCACGACAGCTGCAATGACAAATCAAGATCTAATTAAATTTATTTCTAAGTTATTGTATGAAGTGTTATGAACTCTATGTACACAAGTTTATTATCTACTATTAGATTAGACATAGCAAAACACAGAAGCGTTGTATCATATTAATGTGATATTAAGAACTTTTTTAATTAATTGGAAGCTGGTATCAATTGTCAATTAAATTTATGACTCTCTTATTTGACCTGACGTTTAAGGACTATTAAACTTATTCCAATAAAGAGATCATAAAGGAGTAAAAAATAAAGAAATCATTAGAGATCAAAATATCAATTTTTGTTTGATAACTTATAAGGTCTTGTCCATTTTTTTTAACTATTACTTTTTTTCTCTCTTTCAATTTTGGTCCGATTTTGTTCAAAATATTAATTTTTTTCTATATAGACTCTGTAATTGGAAATCCATGAAGACAAAAATCAAAATTTCGAGTAAATATGATGAAAATTGAAAAAATGTGATAGTTAGAGGATTCAAAATTAAAATTCGTAAAATTACTGATAAAAAATTGATAAGACCTAAATAACACGGAATTACAATCTTTCTCAAATAATTATTAATTTAGCAAGGGAATATATCTAACATATATATATATATATATATATATATATATATATATATATATAAATTTTTTTTTTTTAATTTCTGTCAAATTTTATGTTGGTTAATAAACATTGGAAATTGACTTACCAACTGTGGCAGATTTGAAGGTGGTGGAGCCGCCGTCGACGCTTCTACTTCCGGTGATGATCGTCTTCCCAATACCATCACCCAACAGCATAATATTCTCCAAATCCTTCCCAATCTCCACATTTTCCTGATATGTCCCTTGCTTCACATATATCACATACCTCCCACTTCCCGACCGTTTTCCGGCCGCCGCTACAGCCGCTCCCACCGTCCTATAGTTGCCGGAGCCATCCTGCGCCACCACCACATTTGCCCGAGGAGCTGAAGCCTGCAGCAATCTCCGATCACCGGGCCCCACCCAGCTTGGAAACCCTCCTTTATAACTTGCCCCACTACTATTAGATGCCTCCTTGTTCAAGGCTAAGGTGTTGCTAAGCAACAAGCTCACGTTGTTAGACATCATAGGAAAGACATAATCTGTAATACCAAAATCACGAAACCCTGATTTGCATGTCTCGAGATTTGTTAGGGCTGTGCTTAGCCACATTTGTGTGTCGAAAGGTGTGCTCTTTGTGTGGGCATCGATTGTCTTGTTGATCCTACGTATGGTCTCCTCGTATAGGTCCACACAATCGGCCCATGCGGCCTTTTCGCGCTCGTTGCGACATTTTGTACCCAGGGTGTATATGTTGCTCTGGGCATGGATGCAACGATCCAGGGCTAACTGGGATGATATCTTAAAGAAATCGGATTTTCTTTTGATTGGAGTGTTGTATTTGGAGTTTTGAGTCATGAAATACTCACATGGTTGTGGGTGTGGGGTTTTGCCACACCAAGATTTTATTGCAGCTTGGGGGTGGCTAGAAATGGCTAAAGGAATTATGAAGAATGAGACAAGAAGAAATCCTAGGATTCTTGTTGCCATTTTGTTGATTATTTTTTTTGAGGTTTTGTTTGAGTGTGTGGGTTTTTGTTATGGTTGAGGTTAGTTTATATAGGGAAAGAATTAAATGGTCAATATTGAATTAATGGGATTGGGGGAGCATTACTAGTTGTGGTTTTGTTTTTAAATTTTGTGTGCATGATAACGACTACAAATTATAGGGTTGTTGAATAAAATATGTAACGCTTTTGGATAGAATTAGAATTTGGATCTTATTATTTAATTATCTAGTTATATTATATATACTATATAATATTTATGTAAAAGTTGACCTGAGAGATAGAATGAGTTTAATTGGGGCAGGCGCCCGAAACGCGTTTACGAAATATTCCTAGCAATATCTTACTTATATTATGAAAATTAATTATCTATAGTCTAATCTGAATTAATGTATATAATATTTGGTCAGGAACCAAATTCTAATTCCATGTCCCATGCTTTGTCAAAAAACATGAAAAACGTTGTTCCCTGTTGTAATATATATATATATATATATATATATATATATATATATATATATATATATATGTGTGTGTGTGGGGTTTGATAAATCTAATTTTACAAGATTGAACGATCCACAATTAAAAACATAGAATTTATATATAAATTTATGAAAATGAGTTTGATTTGTATGCGTTCATGTAGGTAAATTGTAATTTCAATCAGAATGAAATGAAAATTGAAAAGGATAATAATTAAAGGACCAAAATCTAAATATGTGTTATTAATGGTAAAAGAAATTAAACTCTAAGTTATATGATGGTATGGATGAAAATATTCGGAAATATCTGCGATATTTTCTCAATATTTCTATTTTTTCACGTAATCGATACAAAAATGGGGTGCAATCGATATATCTCCGATATTTTCATTTTTCCACATAACCGGTAAAGAAACGAAAAATTTGTTTGGTAAAATATCAACGAAATATCGATTTCAATATCGATCGATATTTTCATTTTTCCACACAACCGGTAAAGAAACGAGAAATTTTGTCAAAATATTGGTAAAATATCCACGAAATATCGATTTCAATATCGGTGACTTCATCCTACAATTTGTAGGAAAATAGGTGAAATATTGAGGAAATATCGACGAAATATCGGTGATTCATCCTACAGAAAATAGGTGAAATATCGGGGAAATGTCTGTATCGATTTCGATATCGGTGGTTTTATAATATAAATTATATGAAAATCTGTGAAATATCATGGAAATATCGGTAAATATTGGTGGAATGTTGGGGAAATATAAATTTAATTACATTGAATATATCTTTATTACATTAAACTTGGTTCATCAAAATTTAATTGTACTGCATGAATCTATACTATATATAAAATGAGAGAAGTTGACAAATTTTACTGATTTATCATTTTCCCTCCTAAAAATGTCACATCAAATTGTATAAATATTTTCTTTTTAATTTTTTTTGTAGGCTCTAAAAAACAATATTTTATATGTAATCATGCATTTTTTTTTTCATTTACAAGAAAATGTTATAATAATAATATTTAAAAATTCAATTATGGGCCTTACTTTTGTAATATTTAAAAATTCAACTGTGAACCCTATTCCAATAGAATTCACTTCCTTGCATCCTAATTTTAAATTTATTCAATACATTTTTTAGGAAATAAAAAAAGTAAGAAAAGTACTAAACAAGATTTGTCCACATCTATAAATTGTGGAGAAGTTTAGCACCATACACCAACATAATTCCATACATATTCACTTTGATAATCATATACTTTAAGGATATGATTATATTTTAATGATGTGATCAAGATTTGAAAATAATGAAATTTAAACATTATGTCAAAAATTAAAAATTTGAAAAATTAGTTTAAAATTTTAATATATAAATGTGGAAAATATTTTTAAAATCGAAAATTAATTTTACGAGGTGTTATAAAATGTTTAAAAGTTTGAAAACTATTATAAAAATATCAAAATAATAATATAATTTAAAATTAATAATAATAACAAGGTTTCACAATTTAAAATCAACAATTAAAATTTAAAAATTAATTAAAATATATATGTAATATTAATTTTGAAAGATATAAATATCAATAAATTGAATAAAAAATAGCTTAATAAAAATAATAAAAATATTTGGTAATTTATTCAAAATTATTTCAAATAAAGATATATAATTAATCTAAAAGTTGTTTTAAAAAAACTAGAATCTGTTCTAAAATAATCTGAAACATGGTTTCAAACTTTCAAAAATCTAAAAATTATTATTTTAAAATGTAAAAATGATTTGGAAGCTAAATATTTTAAATATAAACTAAATTTTGGAATAAATTTAATTTTTTTTGAACAAATTCATCTAAAAAAAATGTACAAAATTATTTACAATTTCTAAAAATAATTCTAAAATATAAAGAACAAAAATATGGACAAAACATATTAGTAAGTATAATAAATCACTTCTTAATTATTCAGAAATTAAAACTAACAAACACAAAACTATTATTATTATCATTATATAATGTATTCAAATTTATTTTCAAATTTAATTGTTGAATATTGATGTTATATTTATTATTTTATTAATTTTTGAATATTGATGTTCAATTTATTATTTTATTATTCAGATTTTATTATTTTATATTGTATTGTGTTATATTTATAAATTAATTATATTCGTAATTTCATTTAAATTTTATTTTTAATGCATGTTATATTAAATTCATAATCTATTATTTACATTGCATATATAATTATATCAAATTTAAAATATTGAGTTTCAAAATTGTTTGCATTCAAAATTTCTGATTTTATCAAATACAATTATTTAAAATAACATAATTTTAAAGTTGCAATATTAACAATTTTATTATTATAGATATCAAAAGCAATATATATATATATTTTACATTTAAATTATATATCATTACATTATGTCGTCAACATTAAAGATTATTAGATTTTTTTATAATAAATCGTGCATCGCGGGTGTACAGCTAGTTGCTAATAAACGTCGTTATTCTTTTCAGACATATTCAATGTCATTTAGTTTCTTAATAAGGACTATTATAGACCATTGAAACTTTTACGCACACAGTCTAATTGAAGACACAATTAATTGACTAATTTTAAGAGATCTACTTACTTTGTTTTCAGGTTGTTTTTTCTTTAGATATTTATGAGATCCTTTAATTTTACCTGAAAAATGAAATAGAAAATTAAATATGATAGAAAATAAATAATTTGATGACTTTTGTTTTGGTGTTAATTAATTGTAATTTCAAAGCCTAATTATCACTTCAATTACGTGTCTTCAGTTTTTTTCACGCAGAATAAATCTGAATTATTGTCAAACAAATACTAGCGATAATTTCGTTATTAAAATAAGATGGTCTTTGGATTCAAAGATCTGAAATATAAGATTTGAAGTTGACGGAATTCAAATCCATTCAAATTAAATCCAGTAATTATAATATTGTTAAAAAATTAATTTAAAATAAGAGGAAATAATTTCAAATTGATATTAATGCAAACACCATAAATAGATTATTTGTCAAATCCCCATCCATATGAATTTTAATCACTCTCAAATTATACATCATTTTATGAATTAGGATATACCTCTTGCGAAACAATCATGCATCTTCTAAAATATGTTGATTCACAATCCACATTTAATTTGTGAAAATAAGTTCAATTTGAAAATAGTAAAATTCACTTCACGAATTTATGTCCGTAAAATCGACTCATTTAAAAATTTGAGATTGAACACTAGTATCCAAATTGAATTGTAATACTCAAATTGATCTAGCTTCCAGATCGAGATATTTACTGTGGATCCAATGGTGGTAGACTTGGACAACTAATTTTGATCGTGTTGACAATTGACAATTTGGCCAAAATTATATACAATAAATCTTTTTTTTTTTTTATTATTATTTTTTTTTTATGTAACCATCCATCTACAACGTATCAACTTCATCATGTGTAAACTATAATTTTGAATATTCTCTTCAAAAAAAAAAAAAAACTATAATTTTTAATATGCTAGTTGTTGCTTGAGAAAATTAAAAAAGGAAAATCCAAGTTGCTCATTCAATTTAAGTTGTTACTGAATTTTTTATTCTGACAAAATAGACAGTGGATCATGAAACATATAAGTGCTAGGAACTAAGAATTATTGGATCACCTGTTTCTCTTAATTTAATTATTTTTATAATTCTTTAATTTGAGCTCTTTTGAAATGACAGCACAGGTCAAACAACTGAGCAAGAGGCGACAGCTACCATATTAGGAAATCTTGAACATGGGTTGGTTTTGGGTATTTGATCCGATTTAATTGGGTCGGGTTTTGTCTTAAAATTTCAGGTATTAGATATCCAACATTTGGTGATATAATTTTGGATCGATTTTTGAGTTTTTATTTTATTTTATTATTCAATTATCTATCGGATACCCGATTTATATATATACAGGGACGAAGCGACGTTAGGGTCAAGGGGGCAGTGGGCCCCCCTCAAATTTATAAAAAAAAACTATATAGTATTAATTTAAAACAATTTATGGAAAATAATAAATAGAAGAAAACTAATTTTTAATGTTATGATTTAATTGAATTACAATTGTTGTAATTTTATTTTTTATTGAGTCAATATATATTATTTCTCTTAATTATACATGAGTCACATACTTTTACATTTTGACAATAAATTATTATTAAACCTTTAATTTATTTTTTAAGGAAAAAAAAAAAAGATACCAAATTCATAGTAATAGAATGTTGGTGTGAGTTTCTAGATAACTAATATGAGTAAAATATAGTTGTGGTTACCTATTTTTTGCATTTTTAAGTATCCAACATTAATTTTATAGTTTCAAAAAAAAAAAAAAACATTTGGATTTTATCATTTTAGTCATCCAACCATTAATACAAATTTGTTAAAAGAATACTAAAATCCAAAACTTAAAATTTTTCACCCAAATACATGTATAATTAATTTATACATATTTCTAATTTTATACAATTGTTAATTGGACCCCTCTCAACAAAATTTCTGGCTTCATCAATATATATATATATATATATATATATATATATATATATATATATATATAATTCTATTCTACTTTGAATATTAATTATTGGAACTTGGTTCCTTTGTTAATGCTGATTGCAATCGTTAATTTTGTGATAATTATAGTGTTGGAAGTTCTTTATGCTTTCTTTTTTTTCTTTCTTTCTTTTTATTTTTTTTGATTAAAGTCATCTGTTACAAACTTACAATTTACAAATGAAAAAAAAAGTATCGGTTACTGGATATTTTTTGGTACCCATTTTTTAGATACCCTCATATTTTGGATGGATTTCAAGTAACAATTTAGAAAAGCAATAAAAAGAAAAGGACCTCTCATTTGTCGAAGTACAATATAACTGTATATTGGTTAGGGATGACAACGGGGCGAGGATTCCCCGTTCTCCGCGGGGATCCGTTTCGAACGGTGCGGGGAATCCCCGAAATGCACTACGCGGGAACGGGGACGGGGTAAACTTTCCCCGATTGGCGGGGCGGGGACGGGGATTGTATTCCCCGCCCCGTTCCCTGTGGAGCCCTGAAAATTATAATATATATATATATATATATATATATATATATATATATATATACTAAATATTAATATATTTTTAAAATAATATAAAAAATTAATTATATAGAGATTGAAATGTTGAGTGCATTAAAGTATTGAACAATGATGAAAATTAATGGAAATGTATTAAAATAATTTATCTTTGTATTTTAACTAATTTTATTAAATTATGCTTTCATCTTTTATTTGGATTTTGAGTCATTTTTTTGTTAATATTTAAGTTATATGTAGTTGTATGGATTATTTTTGTATATTAATTAAATTTAAAAAAATTTAAAAAAAAAGATGGGGCGGGGGTGGGGGAAATTTTCCCCGATTCGTTGGTGGGGACGGGATTCCCCAGGAACACGGGGATGGGGATTGCTCCCGGCCCAGCCCGCCCTGTTGTCATCCCTAATATTGGTTGACTAATTGGAAATACAAACAATCAAATATCAAAGAGGCATGTTGTAAGTTGTCAATTCTCACTTATATTCACTTATTTATTAATCAAATTCATTAATTAAAATTTCTTAATTATGAGTTTCTTATGAGGATTAGATATTACAATTAACTTGCCTCTTGATAAGTCTTGTCTTGTTCCAACAATTATATTGTTTTTCCCATATCATGATGGATTGATTTCCAAAAGTTTATCATATAATTTTATTTCAACAAACTACCCCAACCCTATATATATAGTAATTTTAATTTCGATTATATATGTAAAGATAGTTTCCATTTTTTGACAATAAAATATCCGTTTTTCAATTTTGGTTTTTTATGTTCTAATTCTTTTCTATTACAGTTCAATTTCGATTGAAAATTTTAAAATCACTAACGTAGCCGTCAGAATATGACTGCCAAGACAAGTTAGATTAATTCAGTCAACATTGGACAACGTCCGATCAATCAATCAACACGCCTCAAATAATATTTTTATTTATATTAGATAATATTTTTGAGTTTATACAGAATAATAAAGGTTACGAAGTTTAGGTCTAAATGAAAAATATTAGACAAAATTATGTATGTATACATACATATATCTGTATTTCTTGAACTTCTCTGCTCATTTACTCAATGTTAGGTAGTTAGGCAAAAAAAAAAAAAAAGGCGCGTCCAACGAACAAATAATTTCTATGATTAGAAGGCAGCTATATATATAACACTGACATTAACATTATTAGATTGCAAATATATATTGACATAATCATATAAACAAAAGATACAATAATCCAATTATAATATCCTGTCTGCGTACCCAACTACAGAATTCGTTTATCCTATAATAGTATACCAACCAATAATGTTCGGTTTTGTATGACAAAATAAACATTATCAAATGTTATTATTTTAATTTGGTGAAGATCATTTTAATGTAACTAAAGGTATGATATCAAAGCTGGAATTACTTAATGCTTCATTAACTAATTATATGGACACCATATTTCATATCTCTATTAATTCATTATAACAAACAATTTCATTGACATTATTCCCATTGAAATATCACAGAATTGAGTTAATTACAAGTTAGAATATTTAATCACAAAAATTAGCCTTTAAATTTTGACAGGATTAGTTGTGTATTTTCTAAGATTAAGGTCGGTTTCGCAAGATAACAATTAAATTAATTTTCACTAACAATTTTTATTGTTTATTAGCGTCAACAAAATATTGTGATATAAATATTGATAATTATCGTAATTCAAAAACATTTTGCGACAATACTATGTAGCTAAATTATTATCTCAAAAGCATATTCACAAACGGTCGTTTTGTAACAATATTGTTGTTAATTTATATTATCAATTTTTGTGATAATATGTTTTGGTAAAAAATATATTGTAAATAATTATTTTTGTTGGAGTCTATCGGGCTCATAACCAACTTAAGATTATTATAAGCAACTCGACCAGTATAATATGACAGCATGTACATATCAAATATTTTAGGTTCAAGTTCTCTAGTCCTCAATTGTAATTTAAAAAATATATATTAAAACAATGATATTAACTAGAGAGAGAGAGAGCCAGCCTTCGAACTCTTAAAAAGGCTTCATTTGAAATAATAATGTTGCTCGGTTTGAAAATATAGTATACATAGACATGAAAAGAATTGCAAATTACATTATATATTATTAAAAATATAATAAAGATGAAAATTTATATATGATAATAAGAAATTTAAAATCATTTATACTAATGAATATGCAAAATTATTTAGACGAAAACTCTATCTATACGTGTAAGAACATAATTAATAAGAAATGGGAAAATATATATGATTTGTTAAAAATAGAATAAAAAACAATGTGCCAAAAATAATTTCAATAAAAAAGAATGAGGAAGAAAACAAATTAGAACTAAATTGACCATATACATTTTAGCAGGTTACAAGGAAAAAATATAAAATACACACTACATTAATCACAAGAGAAATCCTGAAAAATTAACTCCAACAAGTCATAACTCAGCATAATACACAGATCCTAATTATTTACCAAGAGTGTTTGAAAATACAACAGGTGTGATAAGGCCCGGCCCGAAGAAATTAGGAGGACTTTTAGCAGCATGGAAGGCTGACTTCGTGGTTGCACAAGTTGGTTCTGGGAATTACAACACAATTAATGAGGCAGTCGCTGCAATAGCTCGATCGGGCCGTAATCGGCCCGAAAGAGTTGTAGTATACGTAAAATCAGGTGTATATAAAGAAAAAAGTAGAGATTGAAAGGGAATTAAACAACATAATGTTTGTTGGCGATGACATCGACAAAGCCATTGTTACAGGCAATCAAAATGTACAAGATGGTGCTACCACTTTCAATTCAGCCACATTTGGTAAGTATTGCATCGAATTTGACAATATTTGAATTTTCAATTCAAACATATAATTATGCGTATCAATTGTGTAGGTGTATCCGGTGATGGGTTCTGGGCTCGAGACATGACATTTGAAAACACTGCTGGACCAGAAAAACATCAGGCTGTAGCTATTAGAGTCAACTCGGACCTATCTGTATTTTATCGGTGTAGTTTCAAGGGATTTCAGGACACTCTATTTGTCCACTCATCACAACAATTTTACCGCGATTGTCAAATATATGGCACGGTGGACTTCATATTTGGAGACGGGGCCGTAGTGCTCCAAAATTGCGACATATTTGTTAGGAGGCCGATCCGAATCAGAGCACGGGGATTTCAATCATGAATTGTCGCGTGTTGCCTGCGTACGATTTTCGTGATGTTGTGGGCATGTTCAAGAGTTATCTAGGGAGGCCATGGAAGAAGTATTCGAGGACGGTGTATATGAAGACGGATTTGGATGGTTTGATTGATGGGCGAGGGTGGAAAGAATGGAAAGTCTTTCTCTTGTCTTCTTTGAAAATCCTATCTTATTTATGAGTTTATTGGGTTGGGGCCAAACTCTTCTTTATCTACTGGGCCGAGGATTTTCTGTGTTCTTCTATTGGGTCGAGGTCTTCATGTGCTCTTCTTTATCTATTTGGTTGAGGTCTTATTTTGTCCATCGAAGATCCCCCTATCGTGTTAGCTTTACTAATCCTGGCCACGTCAGCTCTACTAGTTTTCGCCACGTTAGTTCTGCCAACACCGCCACGCCACGTCTACAGTTCCTATTTTGGGCTTTCTCAGATCGTGTGTCTTATACACTTGATCCAAAATATCCACATCACATATCCAAAGCGTACTAAACACATTTATTTAAAAAAAATAAAAGTAAAAAAACTATAATATTTGGGATGTGCTAATATATAACATACCACGACAAAAAAGACAAGTTAAATGGAAATTTGACAAAAAAAAAAAAAAAAAGAATTACAAACAACCAACAAAAAAAGTTGTTTAAACTTGTGTGTCTCGAGAACTTGTCACTTGAGTAGAGGTGTCAAAATGGGTCGGCGGGGCGAGCCGGCCCACAACCCACCCTAACCCACTCTTTGGCGGGCCAGGGCGGACTTTTTATATGGCGGGTCTCCAAATCCCAACTCAACCCACCGGCGGGCCGCGGGCTAGGCGGGCCAGCCCACTTGAATTTTTAATTTTTTTTTCTTTTTTGTTATTTTTTAATTTTTCTTTTCTAAAAGAAAAAAATAATATTTATAATATTTTTTACCCTTTACTCAACATTATATACATTGATTACATGTAAAATACAAAAAAAAAACATTATAAAAAACATAAATTTCTTTAAAATTCTTTCATTAATTATAAATAAGTGACCAAATTTAATATATTAAACATCATTTTAATTCATATTTTATTAAATTAAATAAATAATTTAAATTTGAAAATAAATTACATCAATTGAAATATTATGAGTTTTTATTTATTATAAAATAAAATAATAAATAGAGATGGTAAATTAATAAAGATTAACAAAATTGATGAGTGATTTGATAGTGAGACTGTGAATAGTTACTTTTGAATAAAATGGTTGGTGAGTTATTTGTTTAGAGGTAGAGATTTTTGTAGTTTTGAAGTGAAGATAACAAAAACCCAAAAGAGAGGTATTACCATAGGTGATGCTCCAAGTCCACTGCCGTCAACGCTCTCAGCGCGCGCGCTCTCTCTCTCTCTCTTCATATTCTCATTTTGCTGAAGTTTCCTACCAATGTTGTCAATGGGAATGCAAGAATTACAAAGCCGAAACTTCATCAATATTACCAAGCATATCTACCTATTTCTCATACTCATTCTTCATCATCATTAACAAACAAACACCAACACAAATCGAAGCAGTCCATGGATCTCTCCCCACTTTCAATTGATTTGCATCTATTTCTCTTCTTCTTCATCATCACATTCTCTACAGCTGATGTTTCTATCAACTGCGGCTCTTCAGCAACTTCTGCATCTACCAATGGCCGTCAATGGCTCGGAGACTCACAACTTAAAATTTCCAATTCTTTGGTGCAATTGAATGGCGTCTCAACCACCTCAACTCTCATCCATAGTCTGAGCTCTGCTGATCCAGTTCCCCACAAAACGGCAAGAATCTCTCGTTCTCGATTCTCCTATTCATTTCAAGTGAATCCAGGTCAGATAATTATCCGTCTTCACTTTAATCCATCTCTATACAAAGGCTTTAAAGGGTTGAAGGACTTATTCACTGTTGAAGCTGGTCCTTTTACCTTGCTCAGTAATTTCAGCGCCTCACTTACTGCTGCTGCTCTTAGTTTGAATACTCTTTCCAAGGAATTTTGTTTGAATATACATGAAAACCAACAACTCACCATAACATTTTCCCCGGAAAGTAGTCAATCACATGATACTTATGCTTTCATAAATGGCATCGAGATTATCTCAGTGCCTGCTACTCTTTCTTACTTTGATGCTGGAGACATTGGACTCCAAGAGGTTCGTCAAAACTCTCTGCTCTTTGTTGATTGCAACACTGCACTTGAAATAGTCCACCGACAAAACATTAGACATGATCTTATTATGTCCACTCGAGATTCTGATGACATGTTTCCAAAGTGGGCCACACAAAAAACCGACAAGATAAAAAACACCACCTGGGGAATACCAGTAGAGGTCGGGTTCAGGTACTTGATCAGGCTTCATTTCTCGGAACTTGGACACAAAATTGCAGGCAATGGTGATCTTATATTTAAGGTCCTCATTAATGGAATGATTGCTCACACTAATACAGACATAATGAAAGCAAGGGGTGAAGATAATGTTGTCTTGTACAAGGACTACATAATGATGATGAGAGGGCTCAAAAAGGACGGTAAGCGTGATCTTTTGATTTCCCTTGAGTCACATGATGCACTTGTAGATGTATATGGAGTTCTTGCTGGATTTGAAGTTGTTAAGTTGAGCAATCCTGACAATAGTCTAGCAAGTCCTAATCCCCTGCCACCACCTCAGGATTCACCATCTTGGACCATTCCAATTTTGCTCAGAGTACTAGGTCCCAAGGATGTAATTGCAGCTATTGCAGTGGCAATAATATCTCTATTGAGTATCATTGTTCATAAGTTGCGCGAAATTTGGGAAGCTGCCGACATTGAGGAGGAACATAAGCCATCGGCCAAGGCCGAACGACACTGTCGTTGTTTTTCACTAGTTGAGATTCAGTTGGCAACTAAGAATTTTAGTGATGGACTTTTAATAGGAAGAGGTGGATTTGGTAAAGTTTACAAAGGCCTCATTGATAAAGGGAAAATGACAGTTGCTATAAAGAGATTAAAATCAGACTCCCAGCAAGGAGCACATGAGTTTTTGACAGAGGTTGAAACCCTTTCTGAGCTCCGACATATTAATCTTGTCTCTCTAATCGGCTACTGCAGGGAGCGCGGGGAAATGATACTTGTTTATGAGTACATGCCCAGTGGTACACTGGCTGATCATCTCTACAAACATGAGAGGGGTGGTCATGATTCTTCTCCTCTCACATGGAAGCAACGCCTAAATATTTGCATTGGAGCTGGTCGAGGCCTAGACTATATTCATACAGGCCACAGAATCATACATCGTGACATAAAAGCATCTAACATCCTGCTGGATGAAAATTTTGTAGCTAAGGTCTCGGATTTTGGATTGGCTAAGCCAGAAGACAGAAGCAAGTTACAGAGCCATGTTAGCACAAAGGTAAAAGGCACAAGGGGGTACTTAGATGCACATTATATCAACACTAGTAGAGTAACAAGGAAAAGCGACGTATATGCCTTTGGGGTGGTGTTGTTGGAAGTATTATGTGGGAGACCACCACTAGATTGGGCGGTCTCAGAGAACGAGCGGATTCTGACCATGTGGGCTCGAGATAAGATTAGTAAGGGAGAAGTTGATCAGATTGTGGCTTCGACTCTAAGAGAAGAAATTTCACCAAACAGCCTGAAGACATTTGTTGGGATTGCTCAAAGATGCTTGGACGATGAACCAAAGAATCGGCCAACAATGTCTCAAGTTGTGCTACAACTTGAGGATGCACTTGAGCAACAGGACAAGAAGCGGCCTTTGGTATTGAATGAGATATCAAGTGCTTCTGATGAAACTGAACAATCAGAGTTGCAGAATTTCACAAATCCTCCAGAAGTAGAATCTAACAGCAAACTTGTTAATTCTGAACTTCCTTGGGGCAAAAAAGCAGTGAGGAAAGGCGCAACACATAAGCAATCAATATTTGGGACATGGTGGGCATTTTGGAACAAAGATACTGTAACCAAGGAAAATGAATTGCTATTATCAGGCAGGCACACATATGAAACTTCATTGCACTCCTTTATCTTTCTTATTTCAACACCTCATGAAATTCCTCATCTTTATCTTCATGTTGGAGACTTGCAGAAATCAGAGAATTGAACGTAAAGTTGGTCAAGTTTGATTGGGACACAATTGTAATTGCCACCCAGAAATTCTGTGATAAACTAGAAGTAAACAGATTAGGCTTCACTTACAAGGTGATTAATTCCCTAGAATGCACCATATTCTATAACAGATAAAGAGAGGATGATATTATCTGAGGTAGTTTCTTTTGTATAGGCTGTGCTACCTACAGGCCAAATAGTTGCTGTTAAAAGATCTACCACAAATGAGGAGTTCAAAAATGAGATTTTTTGGCTTCACAATCTTCAGCATCCAAACATAATCAGTCTACTCGGCTATTGCATCCACAGAGAAGAAAAATTCCTTGTATATGAGCTCATGCAAAACAACAATCTACATAATTTTATAAGTAGGTTCTCTCTCTCTGTCAAAATTTCCATTTTCTTCATTAGTGTACTTTACTAATACATCTATGAACATTATTTGAATGAACCAACTTTTGCTCATTGACAACAAAGATCAAAGAAAAGAGCTTGATTGGCCATTACGCTTGAAAATCATAATGGGGATTGCTCGAGGACTTGCTTATCTTCATCAAGAGTGTGGACTGAGAATCATCATCCACAGAAATCTGGAGCTGACAAATATTTTCCTAGACAGTGAGATGAACCCTAAGATTTCAGGCTTTGCCCCTGCTAGGACTTTGGTGGTTAATGAATCTAATTTGCAAACAACACAGATAGTTGGGACAATGTAAGTGCATCCATTTCCCTTTACTCTCTCTGCCTCCTTTTTCTCTTTTCTAACTTACTTGTATGTGCACAGTGGCCATATCTCTCCGGAATATTATATGACATTTGCAGTTTCAGTAAAATCAGATGTGTATAGTTTTGGAGTTGTAGTCCTCCAGATTTTGAGTGGCAGTAGTGCCTTTATGTGGAATTCTTCACACAATTCACACATTTTGCTTCCTGAATATGTGAGTATTAACTATTAGTCTACATACTTCCTCAACTGTAATTTCATTTTATAATCTATTTACTATAAAAATAAAACTCTACCATCTTTTGAAGTTACAAAGACTACAAACTTCAAGGTTTGTAATTCGGAAAAAACAAACTTATATAGACAGATGGTTCTGATCATTTTACATGGCAATTACCAGGCATGGAAGATGTGGAGTGAAGGGAAAGCAATAGATCTAGTGGATGATAATTTACTTGAGTTTCAGCACGATGAAGTCTTACGATGCATTCAAGTTGGTCTGTTATGCACCCAAGAGCAGCCATATGACCGACCAACGATGCCATCTATACTCAAAATGTTGCAAGGAGACGAACCACTCGTGGACCCACAAAAGCCATGGTCTTCGGGAAAAGGTTCAGTGCACACAAGTGAATATGGAGATGGAGTTGATAGTACTGCCACATTTGGATTTGATGACACACTTGAAAGATAGAAAAATTGATCTATGCGAACCATTGACGGGCCTATATTGGGTTCAAGAAAGGCAAGGACCCTCTTGAGATTTGAATACTTTGTAAAGATGTATTAATAATTTTATAATTACTTTAGACTACTAAATGATTGTCTAGTAATATGTATCGAAGACATACAATGATGTTTGCAATGAAACAACTATTCAACAATTTCAAATATGAACAGTAGATAGTATTTAAAGGATAATAATTGATAACATTAATGTATATTATTTAATTTGTATTATTGTTAGTTGGACTCCTAATCGAATTCCTGGGAACAAATCTACTACTTTTCTCACAAAAATTCTATGCTGCATCAAATCTTTAGATTTTTTTTTTTTTTTTTTTTTTCCTGTCGAACAAATAGTATGGAAGTGGTTGGTTCATTTGTGACTTGGATCATCACAAAGTCTACATGGTCAAGTTTGGCTACTTTCCAGCAACAGTATTGATGGACATGGAAGTTGTTAAATTAGATATTTATCCTCATCAAAATGCATCCACAACAGCAATCAAAGGATGCATCCGTGCCTTGCATTTTTCATTCATCTGCTCCCTCTCTTCTTCCTTGATGCATCTCAAGAAACTACTACTGATTCATCTCACCTGGGAGATGGAGTTTCAGTTAATTGTGGCTCATTTGGCACTTGTGCAGCACTTGATGGTAGGGAATGGATTGGAGATGTAAAGCCAAAAACTTCTTCTTTTTCTTCTTTGCTACAAATAAAGGGTTCATCAACCACCGCAACCGTGATCCACAACACGGGCAGAATCTCTCGTTCCCGATTCTCGTATGCATTTCAAGTGAATCCAGGTGAGATAATTATTTGCCTTCATTTTAATCCCACTCCATACAAAGGCTTTAAAAGATTGAAGGACTTATTCACTGTTGAAGCTGGACCTTTTATCTTGCTCAGTAACTTCAGTGCTTCACTTACTGCGGCTGCTCTTGGTGTGAATACTTTTTCCAAGGAATTCTGTTTAAACATACAAGAAAATCAACAACTCAGCATAGTTTTCACCCCTGAAACTACTCAATCATTACATACTTATTATGCTTTCATAAATGGCATTGAGATTATCTCAGTCCCAATGCATCTTGACAGCGACACCGCGCTTGAATTAACCAATCGTCTAGATCTGAAACGGGACTCTGTTTCAGCAACTGATGGATTTGTTGATGTGTTTGGGATATGGGGAGTAGTAACAAAACCAAAAAGAAATGAGAACAACAATCTTACCTGGAGAATGCCAGTTGATGTAGGCTTCAGGTACTTGGTCAGGATTCATTTCTGCGACCTAGGACTCCACCCTGTGGAGACTGGTGTCCCAATGTTCAAAGTACTTATAGATGAACTGATTGTGGATACTAACATAGACATTGAACCAAAGAATCGTCCAACAATGTCTCAAATAGTGCTACAACTTGAGGATGCACTTGAGCAACACGACAAGAAGCATCACTTGATGTTGAATGAGATATCGAGTGCTTCTGATGAAACTAAACAATCAGAGTTGCAGAATCCCACAAATCCTCTAGAAGAAAAATCTAACAGAAAACTTGTTAATTCTGAGCTTCCTTTGGCGAAAAAGTAGTGAGGAAAGGTGCAACGCATAAGCAATCAATACTTTGGACATGGGGGGCATTTTGGAATAGAGCAACTACAACAAAGGCAAATGAATTGCCATTAAGGTTGGTCAAGTTTGATTGGGACACAATTGTAACTGCCACCCAGAAATTCTGTGATAAACTAGGAGTCAACAGATTTGGCTCCATTCGCAAGGTGATTTATTCCCTAGAATGCACCATATTCTCTTTAACAGATGAAGAGAGGATGATATTATCTGAGGTAGTTTCTTTTGTATAGGCTGAGCTACCTACAGGTCAAATAGTTGCTGTTAAAAAAATTACCAGAAATGAGGAGTTAAATCATGAGATTTTTTGCTTCACAATGTTCAGCATCCAAACATAATCAATCTACTCGGCTATTGCATCACAAAGAAGAAAAATTCCTTGTATATGACAAAACAAGGATCTACATTATTTTATAAGCTCTCTCTCTCTCTCATAATACATCTATGGGCATTATTTGAATGAACCATCTTTTGCCCGCAGACAACAACGATCAAAGGAAAGAGCTTGATTGGCCATTACGCTTTAAAATAATAATGGGGATTGCTCGAGGACTTGCTTATCTTCATCAAGAGTGTGGACTGAGAATCATCATCCACAGAAATCTGGAGCTGACAAATATTTTCCTAGACAGTGAGATGAACCCTAAGATTTCAGGCTTTGCCCCTGCTAGGACTTTGGTGGTTAATGAATCTAATTTGCAAACAACACAGAAATAAAATCAAGAACAAAACCTCACGATGATAGCAATCGAATTAAACGGTCCTTGAATTAGAGAAGGAAATTAGCCACTCCTGCTTTGATTAATCATATCCAATGTAATCTTCAACATTCTTCTTGAAATTGAGAGAAAAACTAGAGAGAAAAAAAACACTTAAAATGTGTGTGTAGAAAATGATGGGTTGGAATGAGATAGTATTGTGGAGTGATAGAAGCTTGATAAGATGGGCTCTTGGATTGAACTAGACTCTGTCTCTTCTCTGATTTTCATCATCAAAACAGTGCACTCAATTATTAATTTACACATTCATAGTGCATCACTTCATTACTCAAGTACTAGATATATTTTTCAATTTTTTTTACAAAGTTTTTGCGTAAAAACCGATATTTCCACTGATATCGATATATCCGTCAAATCAAGGTACCAATATTTCTACCGATACTGATATTTTAGTCCTTGATTGGAACTAAAAGAGGTTCCAATTAATTACAAAATGCAATAAATGGTACATCAGTCTGAGTGAGAAAGTGTTTTGTTTTAAGAGGATTTGGATCCCCTGCTGGGGGAGAAAACCAGTAGCTCCTGCTGGGCACCGAAACGGTGCCGTTTTTCTTTTTCTTTAATTTTTTTTTTCATGTAAATATTTATTTGTCATGTAATTATTTATTACATCAAATGATTTTTTCAAAATATATTTTTGGGTATGTTATATTTTTGAAAATTCTCTAAGTGCATATTATAATATAACATACCCAAAAATATATTTTGAAAAAATCATTTGATGTAATAAATAATTACATGACAAATAAATGTTTACATGAAAAAAAAATTAAAAAAAAAAAGAAAAAGAAAAACGGCACCGTTTCGGTGCCCAGCAGGAGCTGCTGGTTTTCTCCCCCAGTAGGGGATCCAAATCCGTTTTAAGATGTAAGTATTTGAATCTGTGCTAAACTGCAGCACTTGTTATGCACAAAAAAAATAAAAGCTAGGGATTTGGATCATAAAAGCTAGGGATTTGGATCCTTGTCTAATGTGCAATACGGGTGCAACAATTGGTATCTTTATGACTGGGTGCAATTGGCCTCTTGTATGAATGGGTGCAACAATTAGTCTCTTGTATGACTGGGTGCAATTGATCTCTTGTATGACTATCTCACCGTCACGTAGCAAAATTGAAGTATATATTTTATCGGTATAAGTATGTTTTTTTCAATTATAAATATGTGTTTTATAAGTATGCGTTTTACATATATAAACATGAGATATTACAAGTATGCATTTTTCTTCTATAAATATGGGATTTGCAAAACCTATTGCACGGTGCGACGATCGCACATGAGTTTTTGTGCTACAGGTGCAAGTGTTATTAGTTTTGTAAAAACTGCACACAGGATCCGAAACATACATGTAGATTATCATTATAGCTTTACAATATTGTCATTATGTAACACACACGTCTGTAAATTGATCTCCTTGTAGTGTATCTGATATATATATATACATCTCATTTACCAAAGGATAACTGGCTAGGCTGAAAATATACAAGTACAAAGAGGTAAATCCACAAAATTAGAGAAATGATGATGAGTACATTTCTTACCATAAATTAACAAAAATACTTATGTTATCTCTCTCTTAACTGCAATTACTGAGAATATAGCTTTAGCAAATGAGAATAAAAAAAAAAAAAATTGAAAATAACAATAAAACATTGCAAAAATAAACAGGAGCAGCCTCTTAGCAAAGTGATTTTTTTTATTTGACAATGCAAGCATCTTAAATAGCTCTCTCACTTCCAAACTCACTACCTTGAAATCTCAATCTCAATCACATGATATATGGTTATGCACCATGACAACCTGCTCAACAATTATCTTTTCTAGTGTTTATCTGATTTTTCAGAAAAGAACTGAAAACCACTCCTGCTAAAAGATTTAAAATTAACAATCATTGCAAGAAGAAGTCTTCGAATCACGGCCAGCATGTACAAATTGACGTTAATCGGGCATTTCTAGACATCAAAATCAGAAAGAACTAAAGAAATCTACTAAAGTGACAATAGATATGATATAACAATTTCATATATTTATACAATGAATGTTTTTGGGCACATCTTTGTGAATGGCACAACTTGGATTCTTGAGTATTCATATCCATAATATAAGCACCAAGTAAATGGGTAATACATAAAAATAGCCTTCATTTTCACTCTTTACATCCACTATTTTAAATAAAACAAAAAATAGGCACATAAATTGTCTATTATACCCCTCTTGTTAACTTACAATCCCCCAACTCCAACCAACACTCTCAACTTTTTTTTTCTTTGTGCAGCCATCATTTTTTGAATGGAAGAGGTGAAATAAAAATAACCAGAACTCTATTGGCTCCTACTATTCATCACAAATCCCTATAAAACCACAACTTCTATTTATAATGTCTACAAAAAAGTCTACTCAGTGCAAGTTCATCTTATCCTCTCAGCAATTTAATTGAAAGCCTATCACTCCTGTCTGACCTGAATTAGATTACGAGCAGCCTTCAGAACCAAGAACCAGATAATGACTTCTCAGCAATGATCAAACCTTTGAGCCTAAAGATTTCAGAAGAGAAGCCCATTTAATCAGACTTCTTTTTCCCCCTTATGAGCGAGAATAGACTATTTATGTGACTTCACCAATGCAATTGGAATAAACTGTTGCAGTGCAATATTTTGGGACAAAATATGACCAGCTGCTGAATATGGAAGAACAATGTAAACCATCTGATAAAGATTCAGCCCATTGCTAGTGAAATACGAAAAATATATGGTGTTTTTTGGTTATTTGGTGGTCTTTCTATCCTTACACGTCTATAAAACACAATAATCAAATTCAAACTAATAACATTAACCTTTAAATTCACACCTATCAGCTTTTAACAGTAAAATATTAGCATTTTATAAGTAACAATATTAGCTTAGAAGCTAGCAACTAGGTGCAAAATCGAGAACATAGAATGAAGAAAGACAAAAACACAGAGAAATGGGACAAGTGGGAGAAGAATCCCAGCACAATAAGAGCAACCACCAACAATTTTGAAATGCCCTCGTTGTGACTCTCCACATATCAAATTTTGCCACTTCAACAACTTGACACCATTGCAAGACTTGCAAAAGGCAATGGACTGTCGGTGGAAACTTAAGAAATATTCTAATTGGCAAAAGTATCATCTTCAAGAGCAAGCAATCCATTATCTCAGTATTCCCATTGGCAAGAAAAAACACCAAAACTGTCATATTTTAAGAGTGAGAGTTGCTTTTCACACATTCAGTGGGAGGAATATTCCTTATGTCTCCATTGCCAATCCATTGCTCTGTGCAAGCCATGCAATATATCGAAATCGTGCAAAGCAATTATTATGATACTATTACTACAACACTCACAACTAGGCCCTTTCAAAGAGGTTTGTGGTGGCTCCATCCAATGGAATTCACTTTAACCTTTCTTGCTTCACTTTATGTCCGACCTGTCATTCTATACGTTTACCTTGTGCATAAATAGTCTCTAAAAGTTGTAGTTCATCTAAGCAAATGACATTGATCATAGATATAATTATGATCCAACCTCATATAAAACATATATTCAACAATTTTTGTACATTGAATTGATACTCATGATAATGCTAATCTATCTTGCTATTTCTAATGACATAAAAACTTCTAAAGAGCCTTAAATAATGAATCAAATTGTCAAAAGAATTATGTTTCGAGTAGCAAAAATACAATATTGGTTCAATGATATAAGAACAGATATAATCCCAAAAAAATAGGTAGTAAGTGGATAGACAAATTATAATCTAGATGACAAAGTGAATTCTGGCCCATGACTTTTTTTGCCTCAAGACTTAATCAAGAATAAAAGCTTCTCTAAATCAGAAATGTTTCTTGAACGAATCTAGAAAGACAATGACAAGACTCAGAAACATAAACAGCCATAAACCCAAATATAATCATGGTCTAATTAACAAGAGCTGTTTTTTTTTCATTGCAAGTCTCATGTCTTATTTTTTGATAACCAATTAATACGCATGTACTACTAATTTTGAAAAGGGCATTGCTGCACTTGCAAATTGCTTGAAAATAGCAAAACAAAGATGATTGAATCAAAAATATAATAGAAAGTACTCTTCCAAATTCATCGCACATTGTTTAGCCAAAAGAACAAGGATTAGTCATAATCACTTGTTTACTACTACTTCAACCAAGGTAAACAATTGAGAAAATCAGATGCTAAAATCATATCTCTTGAGGCATCAAAATTCAAAATCCCGTGCAGGAAAAAAAAAAATTAAGATGCAAAAAACCCTACATACAAACCGTTAAAATTCGACGCCGCCATAAATCTTTTCATTCTCCACATTTAGCTTTGCCTGTGATGATCTAACAGAGAGAGGGATAGAGTTTCGATCACCTACAAAGCTGAAGTACGCGTGAGGAAGTATTTTTGCCCCAACCAAATTATCATACCGTTATCATCCTCTGATATGGAGGTGGGAATTCATTGCTGGGATTCGGGTTTTTAAAATTTGATTTTATACCACCTAATATTTGTTTTTCAATTAATAAATATCAAATCAATTAACAACTTGTATATAATAACAATCTAACTTCAAATATTATGAAATCATAAATCTAGTTTTTATAACAAAATTATGAAATAATTTTGGATATATTTATTAATTTATATATATTAATAAATATTATTAAAAATACAGGAAATGGAGAATACCCCATTTATATGGGAATCACTTTTCCCATCCCATTTCCTGATTCAATTGAGGAATTCCCGTCTCATTAACATCTCTACCCAATGAGAATGGTCCTCGCGGTGAAACTCCCACCCTCCCCCTAATTTTTGTTCAAGAAGAGGTGAAACAATACATGGTATTTATAGTTGCAAATGAAATTGAAAAATACTATTTACTGTACTCTCCAAAAAATACTACTTACAGTTCTTTCTCAATTTAAATAACAAGCATAATCCAACACAATTATTTATATGCACCAGGTACACACAGTGGCGGATCCAGGATTATACATTTGGGGGGGCGAATATCATAGATTCATAAGTAAGAAAATAAGAAAAATATTTAGGGGGCGAGTATCATAGTTAATATTTTGGGATATAAGAAAATATATGATATATAATAAGAAAATATATGATATATGATATAGTAGGTATTTTTTGGCAAAATTTTTTGGGGGGGCAGCTTATCCGCCCCTGGGTACACGGGTTGGGAATTGTGCAACTGGATCGATCCAACCGGCAGTGCTTTTGATGCACCCCACAAACACTTCACGTGCCCACACGCATGCTCAGGTCCACGCTCAAATCCTAATCCGTGCGTCTAACCTTTCTGTTAATTACTACATATGTGCAATTCTTTTGATGAGTTTTAACAAATTTATGACCACATTTTTAATTTTGTAAGATAAATCAAAACATTTTAAAAAGTTAATTAAAAGCATTTACAATGAAATATTTGTTGTGGTTATAGTTCACTAACTATAACAAGGGATCCATTGAAATGGAAGGAAAGAGACATCTGCATAACTAGGTCGGTCAGTGGATTAGCCCAGAGTATTTATTACTTCGTTTTTGTGTAAAAATTAATTTAATCAAAGAAGTGTATTTAATTAAGATCATCTATTAAAATTGAAAAACAAAAAAAAAAACTCAACGTAGCTGCTGAGAAAAATATGACCGTTTATCTTATCCCCCCCCCCCCCCTAAATTTACCATGGTATCTTTTCATTTTTTTTCATATCACAAAATCATTTTTTGTACAATTATCTAAGTTTTTAGCTTTCTACTATATTTTTCAAACTCTTGTCCTCTAAAGAAAATTCCTAAGAAAATTTTGATGGGCGAAATTCATCATTTCCACCAAACTCAAATTTACCCAATTATTGACAATAATCAAAATCATCATCTTTCGTGCTAAAGACACAAAATCATCACAATATTCAATTTCGATTGATCTGGAAAGTTTGGAATAAAAATGTGTCATCATTGGAGTTAGATGTCCGATGAAAGGGAGAATTAAGGAAGATGAACTACTAGCAAACTCTTTTGTCATGGTAAGTGAGTATCCCATAATCGATAATGATGAAAATTTACAAAGATGGGGGACACAAGACATTGCTAGAAATTCATCAAAACACTGTAAAAATAAATAATTAAGCCCAAATTGGCAGGAGAAAGACCCTACTACTTGAAGAGAGGAAACGAGCGGCAGTGATGGAAAATTGATTTGGAGGAATAACTATCGACCTATGCCAAAACTAATAGTGATCAAATTGGGGGATAAAATAACACAACAAATGGACATAAAATTGATGCCACATATAATTTTAATGGATAAAATATACTCATAAAACTCTCATTATTCATCATATAGATTTAATAAACTAAAAAAAAAACTATTCTTGCAAATGAACTTAAAATTGCTTTCAGATTCACCATCCTAAAGACCAGTACTCTAATTCTCATATGCAAATTCCTTTAATACCCTCATATTCCATCAATACTATATATTAAAACAAGAAAGTGGACAAAAATTACAAGATTATCACTTTCCCGCCTAAAAGTGTCATGTCAATAAAAATTAAAAAATAATTGTATATCTTACTTAATAAGCTATTCTTTAATAAGATTAAAAAAGAAAAAGATTAATCTTATTCTAAGAGCTATTTTATAATCTATATAAAACTAAAAGATGAAGAGAGATGCATTGATTTATCAAATCTATGTAAAACTAAAAGATGGATAAAAATATAATGATTTCTCAATAAAAGAGAGATGCATAGAGAATGGAAAACAAAAACAAGATATACAAAAAATGAAGAAAAAAAACAAGAAAAAACCGTGAATATAATTATTCTCAAATCTATAAAAAAAAATGAAGGAATACAAGATTTGCTAAACATTCAAAGGAAGAAAAATTCTTCCAGATCTTATTGTCTAAAGAAAAAAAGAACAATAAAAAATTGTAAATATAATGATTTCTCAAATCTATATAAAACTAAAAAAAAAAAAAATGAAAGAATACAAGATTTGCTAAACATTCAAAGGTAAAAAAAATTCTTTCACATCTTATTGTCTCATATCTTCATCTAAGGAGATCCCACCAAATTGTCTTTGTACATTAAACACAAATTAAACAATAATTTTGTGAGAGAGAAATAAACAAATAATGTAAGAAAATTATATATGATGATTCAAATATAAGAGTGGAATATACAAATTATAAAAAATATAAAAGAAAAGATTAATTATTATGATTGAATGAAATATTATTGTATATAACAATTTTAATCTGACGAAAATATAAATCAACAAAAAAAAATGTTTAAAAATAAAATTAACAATTAAAACTATTAAAATTATATGATAATTCATGCAACGCACATAAGTAATATGAAAAATCATTTATATATGATACATATTTTAAATTTAAATAATAAAAAATGTTATGAATAACTTCATTATATTATTACAAGTTGTAAATATTAACATAATAAATAAAAATCACGCCTCGCGTGGGTGGACTGCTAGTTTCTACACAAATTGTTTTTGGATTTGGATCCACCTCAATCTCCAACCCAATTACCCTATCTTTCCCTAGAAAGTCCTCCGCAAATAGCCCCACCCTAAGAAAAGATAAATATGTAAAGTTCAATTGCAATAAAAGTTCATGCCACATAAAATTTTCTCTAACTCATCATTAAACAAACAAAAGAATCAAACAACACATACACCATCCGTTGTGTTATAGGGACCTACAAAATTGAAAACACCATCGAAAATCTAATGCGAAAACAAATTGAAAAAGAAGAGGCTGTAAATTCCATATCAATGTTGGCTTACCTTACACTAGATAATCATTTGCTCCTCTGCAAAAAAATATGATTAATAATAAATAAATAATATCAACTAATGACCTTTTGAGAATGAATAAGATAATTTTGAAGTGAACATACTCAGAATGAACTGTATGACTTATCAAGGAGACGGGGTAGTGTTGGATTGATTAAGGATTCATCTATGGGGGGCCTTCTCAATCGTAAATCAACTCGATACTATGTTGGCTAGTACAACATAGCAACTATCGTGTGGATCATCAGTTCGGATACAATTCTTTAAAAACAATTGCAAAAATAAAAAACTGGAGCAATTTCCTAGCAAAGTGATTCTATATATGACAAAGCAAGCATCATAAAGAGCTCTTCACTTCCAAACATTCTTCAAATCAAATCTATACCAATATAATATGGTTCTGCACCATTGACTCCCTGTTCGACAATTATCTTTTATCATGTTGCATCACAAAATAAATAAATAAATAAATAAACCCCCACTGACTTGAAAGAATGTGCACAGTGCACCAGTGAAAATTTCTGTTCACCTGAAGTTTTAAATAACAATTGAAAGCTATTCCTGTTAACAGATTTAAAATTAGCAATCGTTGCATGTGAATCCAAAGATAGCATGCTCACATCATAGATAATCTAAAAGGCATGGCATCTCCAGACATAAAAATCAGTAGGAAGAAAGAAAACGGATAAAATGACAACATATATGATATAACAGCAGTTTTGGGAGCAATTAGTTGCATGGTTTAGATTGAGAGGTATCTCACCACCAATGTACCAAAAAGAGGGGGTAGAAGTAGAAGCTTGAAGTTGCGTTTAGGTATAATATTTATCCAGTAACCAAACAAAATGGCATTATTGAGGTCAAAATGACACTATAGCTATGTCATGGGCCTTTCAATCATTAACAATTGGTATCCAAAGATATCCAAAATGATTTTAGAGCAAGATAATTCTCCAAATGTAAGAGAAGAACGATATTAACTACCTGAAAATCAGAGAGAGAGAGAGTATTTGTTTGGAAATATGAAAGCATTACCCCAATGCTGCTTTCCCTGTTCAAAACAAATATATAAGATAAGAGAGTAAAAACAAATATTAAAGAACAGAAAATATTACATAAGTATAGAGTGATGTCATCCAACCTTTCCTGTCTATTTCAGTTAAACCATCCTATATAAAATGACAGCAGTATGCTATTCTGGGTTTGCGAAACTGGTAAGATGTTAAGGGAAAAAAGCAGGTAAGCAGAATAAGAAAATCATTTTCTCTGTTCTGTATGTTGATGCATGTTGAGACTATAAGAGCCTATTATTCTATGATTCAACATCTGAGATCTTATTTACTATGTCTGAGCGTAAAAAATGTTATCTATGCTGTTTTCTCAAATTTTCGCTCAATTTTGTCTTCTGAAACATAGACTGAAGTTTTCCGACATGTTCATCCTCTTTTGTAATGCAAGAAAAATTCATTCAAGTTTAATGCATATATATAAAAAGCAAATATCCATGGTGATTCCCCTCAACATCTTTTTATTTTGAGAGCACTTCATAAGAAAGTATGAGCTCCCATTGAGCTGTTGTCTATTTCTTATATCATGGAAATGCACACATACAAAGATATATGAAACACAGATAGAAGCTGAGACATGAAGGAAAAAAATTTATCATTAAAAAAAAACGGGTTCCTTCAAAAGGTCTGTATAATTTATGAGCTAACTGCTAAGAGTGTTTTGGCAAAAGGAGTTGCGCTTAAGTTCAACTGTTGTATCATGAAAGGGATAATACAAAGTAGAAATGAAAATAAATCACCAGGTCTGGTTTCATTCAACTATTTCTCATAATCCATGAAAAACTATCAAAGCAAGAAACACATCTATAATGTAAGACTAGATCATCACCAAACCAGTGCACTTTTTATGCATCAACATCCTGGTTCTTTTTTTCCCTTTATTAGCGAAAAACAATCAATCCGGCTGTCTTATTTTCTGCTCATATCTCTGATTCTTGTCTCAAATTTACACTCATTTGGCCAGGAATTAAATTGGCAAAGACAACAGTTTCAACTCTACAAAAAGTATTCGCTCTTTTTAATAGAAAAATATAACTTTAAAGGCTAGTGAGAATGCAAATAATTGAGAATATAAAAGAATAAAGAACGAAAAAAGCACAACGAGGAATCGAGCAAGAGAGAGAGGAACACCAGCAGCAAGAAGAGCAACCTCAATTGACCCCTTTTAAAGTAGCCTTGTTATGGCTCTTTAGATACTAGATTTCACTAATACAATAATAATAGCCGTGCACAACCCCCAATATAGTAAACATCCGTAAAAAAAGTGGACAAATTTTGTTAAATCTGCACCTCCTCATTATGTGTCCTTAACTTTTAATTATTTTGTTTGCCCAAGGTCTGTATGTTAAGAGCCGACAAAAGTCATAAAATTATTTCTTAAAAATCCTATTTCAAATTAGAGATACTGGACTTCATACGCAGTTATGATTTTGGAAATTTATGTGTCTAAACAAGAGACTTAGACAATGCATGAATTAAGTTAGTATTAGGGGAAAATTGCAAATGTATAGGATCTTTTGGTCATTCACCAACTAAGAACACTATCTTTTTGGAACCCGACATTGGGACACTATCTTTTCGGTAGAGGCAGCAATTATGGCAAATCTTTTCAAAACTTAACGAAAATGTATGTTTCCCACACCAAAACACTCATCTCTTCAAGCCCTAGCCAAGCCCCAAATTAGTTTACCGAATTGAATTCAAGTCAAGCTCGATTTGAGCGAGAATCGAATTAAATTTTTGAAAACCCAAATTTAGAGAGGCACATGCACTGCACATGCAATTTAAACCCGATTTTTTTGGAATTTCAGACTAATTGTCCTAATATCTCTCAAATTGAAAAAATAGTGTCCCTATATGATGAATGGCTAAAAGATAGTATCTTAAATTTGTAATTCAAGAAAATAAGTTTCATTTATAGTATACTACTTCAGAAAATTACTAACGATATGCCGATATCTATCTCATTCACTCGTTGATCATCAACCTTACAAAAAGATTTGAAAGTTTAAGTAAATAAAAAAAGATGAATTTTTATGCACAATTAACATTTTTAGATATATTTTTGAAAGTTATGAGTAGAAAATTAATGGTAAAACAATCAAATGGAAACTAACCCTACCTATGGATTATATTATATAAAACTCGGCCCCTTTGTAATATTTTATTTTCTAATCAAATGCATATCTAATGTTTTGGGAAAATATATTTCAATTGGAAGATTGGATGAATTAAACGGAGATTGGAAAATATATTTTATATTACCTATAAGAGAAGTGGGAGGAAGAGATGAAAAATATTTTGAATTACATGAAAGAGGTGGTAGAGGTGGTAGGTGGAATAATTAAAAGAGATAAGGGCATTTAAGGAGTGATTGAAATTTTGGGGTAGAAAAATTGTTTTTTAATGGAGTGGGTAAAATTCATTTTTTATTATGCCTATTGGTTAGAAAGGTCTATTTCCACTTAAAAGTTATACGTAGTTTGAGGGGGGAATGAACATTAACAATTCCCCAAAAGCACAAAACAAGACTTTGTTTGCTCACAAGTTTCTCTTACATGCCAAAATATTGATTTCCATAAAAAAAAATATGTGAAACATAATTTGTAAAATGGATTGGTCCAAGGTGGTTGTTACGATATCCCACATCGGTTCCACATGAAAGTGTGGAAGAATATATAAGTAGGAGTCAATCCTTTACCTTTGACCATGGTTTTTGGTTAAGTTAGGGCTCCCTAACTTATATGCCTAACAATGGTACGCGATCTAGAATTGATCTCTAATTTTATAAATAATTCTATCAAATACAACTTTCCTAAATGAGCAGTAAGTTATGTCATCTAAAACAATAAATTCAACTAAACACAATTATCTGAGATTATAAAAAAATGTTATCCATGTTGTTTTGGCAATTTTTTGCTTGATTATGTCTTTTGTGGCGTAGACTGAAGTTATCATGCTCTTCCTCTTTTGTAATTCCAGAAGATGTCAAGTTTAATACATGTATATGAAAAGCAAATATCTATGGTCATTTCCCTCAAATGTGTTTACTCTGAAAGCACTTCATCAGGATGTATGAGCTACCCATTGAGCTGTTGTATGATGCTTTTAACATGCAAATGCACATATATAAAGATATGCAACACTGATATAAGCAAGCTCAAAATCAGAAATAAGATTTTCTCTGTGACATGAAGGAAAATTTCATCATAAATAATAGGCTATTCCTTGAGATTGTCTGTATAATTTATGAGGTAAGAGTGCTTTGGCAGAAAGAGTTGCACTTGAGTCCGAATGTTGTATCTATGAAAGGGAAAATACAAAGCATAAATGAAAAATAAATCACCAGGTCCTGTTTTCATTTAATTATTTCTCATAATCTATGGAAAGCCTCAAAATGGGAAACTCATCTCGAATTTCAGACTAGATAAACTCATCATCACCAAACCTATGTGCCCTTAATGTATCTATGCGGTGATTTATTTCCATTTTTGTATTAGAATAAAACCATTAATTCGTTTTACTTCTTTTACACACACATCTTTCAAAATTTATGGTACATTTCCACTTATTTGCCGAAAATAAAAATCAGCAATTAACCCACTTATTTCAAATTTCCAAAGTATTCAATATCTTTGGGTATAAATAAGACCTTAGAGACTAGTGAGGATGCGCATAGCTGAGAACTTAGAAGACGAAAGAAAGAGGAGAAGGGGTGAGAGAGAGAGAGAGAGAGAGAGAGAGAGAGAGAGAGAGAGACACGCACACTCACACACACACACACAAAATAGATGGAGAAAGAGAAAGTGGAACCTCAGCAGCAACAGGAGCAACCTCCATCAACCCCTCTGAAGTGCCCACGTTGTGGCTCTTTAGATACTCGATTTCGCTACTACAACAATAACAGCCATGCACAACCCCGGCACTATTGCAAGGGTTGCCAACGGCTGTGGACTGTTGGTGGTCGCTTGAGGCCAACCAGAGGAAAACGTAGGAATGGTAAGCCAACGAAAGCCTCCACTTCAGGTGGTGGCAATTCTAGATTTCAACCCACACAACCATGGTTATTGGGGAACGAGCACCAACAGAACTTAGAATCCCCAATAATCCAGCCAATAACAAACTTGCCTGCACAAGTATCTTCATTGGATGCATACCATTTCAATGATGAGATTTCATGCTTGGATGTGATTCAATCTCTCATCCAACCAGAGATTAATGTGGGAAATCATTTCATTGGTGCTGGTGCCAACATGACAGTTCAGCAAGAACAGAATGGTCAAACCACTGCATCGCAACAGGGTATAATGCAAGAGATGCCTGGGAATTTCGAGTCATACCAAACTCACAATGAAGCCACATATAGTGTTGGTCAACCTTACTGGCCTACAAATTTAACGTCCCAGGATGTTGCAAATACTTTAAACTTCACTACAGAAGATGCTCGTTTATGGAACAACTATAGTTGTGATGCATCCGATACAGAGGATACAACTTATGTAAATGTGGATGACTGGCTTAATTTTTCAGATAATGATCCATAATCTCCCATAGTTGTATAATATAATAAAGTACGAGGTAAAATGGTTTAGCGATTTTTCTTCCCCTAATAATTAAACGGGATTGATTTTGTTAAATTCTTATCTCCTCATTTCTCTCATTTTTCTTTTTTGTTATATTCAAATTCCATAGAAAAGGCAATGAATTAATCTAGGGGATGGCGGAAATATTATGTGTCCTTAACTTTTAAGGGCGTGTTTGTATTGCGGATTGGGTTAGTTAAATGGGGCTAGATATGGTTGTTTATTAAAGATGGTTTGGTGTATTTTTGTTTGGATTGAATGTTATGAGTTGTTGGTTTAATTATTGTTTTATGTTTGAATTGAGTGTTGATAACATTTTGAAGAGGGTTTATTTTGAAACTTCTATTTGGTTTGTATGTTTATTTGTTCTTGATTGGTAAATTACCATAGTGCCCTCCCACTTTAATTTTACTCCCTCCGTTCCATAATAAGTGACGTTCTATAGTTTTTGTCATTGATTAAGGAATATAAAAATTGGACAAATATACCTTTAACTAATCAAGGAATTTATGATTCAAGATTGGAAAGATAATCAAATTAATTCCATGAAAGGTATTATATTAAATCCCTAAATTTTAGCCAAGGGATATTTATAGAGATAATTTGGGAATAAAATTGTATTAAAGTCTAGAACAACACTTATTATGAAACAAACTTTAAACTCCAGAACGACACTTATTATGAAACGGATGGAGTATTTTTTTATTTTAGGGAAACTTTTGAGGATATATTGGACAATTCATTTGTGTTACTGTAAATGTGTTACTGTAAATGATATAAATGATAGGGGTTGTTTAATAAACCCACCTTTTGACCTATTACATGGCCCAGTCCAAACTTTCTCCCTACCACCAATCCAATACCCTAAAAACCTGTTTAAACCCAAGTTTATATTCCCAACCCACAATCTTAACATGCCCAAGATGTTTTTATTTGCCTGACCTGGCAAATGTCATTAAAGTATTTCTTATAGATCTTATTTCAAATCAAAGATATATGAGTTTATAAACACTTAAGATTTTGGAAATTTAAGTGTCTAACCAAGAGACTTAGACAATGAAAGCATGAATAAAGTTAGTATTAGTCAAGAAAAGAAGTGACATTGAAAATATAATATTTCACAAAATTACTAAGGATATTCATCTTATTCACTCTGTCACTCATTGATCATCACACCTTGACAAAATGATTTTTTAAGTTTAAGCAAATTAAAAAGATGAAATTTATGCAAAATTAACAGTTTAAGTTTACTTTGAAATCATGAGTATAAAATTCAAGGTAAAACTATAAGATGGAAACCAACCCTACACATGGACTATTATATAAAATTCAGGTTGCATTTTATTATATTCTATTTTTTACATTAGCAGCAGTCACTACCCAGTTGTACAGACAAGAGCACCAATCTCGCCATATGTTGCTAAAAGTTAACAAGGATCACACAGTTGTGACTTGTGACAAAGGAAAGTCTCAACATTTGTGCATGTATCCTTACAAGCTTTTGTACCTTTAAGGGACTTGATGCTAGTATAGGTGATCATAAATTGTTATATCTTAAAACAAGAGTTTCTACTCCACTCATTCACTAAAAGGAATACCGCTTGAGTTTCCACCAACAGACAGTTGCCTTGTGCAACACCATGATGATGATGATATTAAAGCACAAAACTTAAGGTTGGTGGTCACCCTATGATGAAGTTTATATCCTCCTCCACATCTATGTCCCATTCTTTAGTTCTAAATTTCACAAATCATGACCAAACATTTAGAAAAAGCTTTTAACAATTTTATGGTTTTCTACATCTACCAATAGATGCATACATATTGCATATGCGGTGCAAGACTAAGTTTTCACCTCCCAAAATTTTCACCATCTAAAAATATGTTGAACAGAACTGCACATGACAGAAATTGAACTAAAAACCTCACTAAACACATCACATAACAAAACAATGTTAAAAATAGCACCAAAAAAATGGTCTTACTAAACTAGATATGGATAAAACTGAAGGAGCAAATACCACTTAAGTTTAAATTTAAGTTTAGGGATAACAAATTTAATTCTTTTTTTAACTCTTTCAACCAAAATTTTAAATAATGACTATTTGTTTCATTCTGGATTCATTTTAACTTATAATATTTTAAATTAATCCTCTTTTTATGATATTTAATTTGACTAATATTTCATAAATTGAAAATGTTCCATACAAAAGCCTACATAGTATCATTAAAAAAAAAATTAGGTAAAAGAATAAATAAAATTCAACAACAATGATAATGATGAGGATGATGAGGTAGAATCTTAACAATTTCATTTATTTATACAAAGTTTGTTGTTTGGGGGCGTCTTTGCGAATTGGCCAACTTGATAAAGGAAAATTGAAAATAATCCACTTGATAAAAAATCATGTTTTCTACCCTAGTCAGGGGTCAAATGACATAAATGTCCTTAAAATAGAGAAGTAAGATTTCAATGGTCAATGTATTGAGATCTAAGATCTTGAAGCTAATTACCTTTGAGAAGTTCGATTTTAATGATATTTAGCTTCGAAATTTTAGATCTCAATTGCATTGACCATTGAGATCTATTTCAACTTTTTTTTTCTGGTAAAAACTTAGATTCCGATGCTACCATCGAGATTAAATAGAAAATCAACCGAGAGAGAGGAGAGATAATTGAGATGTGGGAAAAGATAGATGAGAGAGAGAGAGAGAATCAAAATGTGGGAGGAGATGAGAGATAAATCGTTTCTGCATATTTCAAAGGGAGATGATAGTGATTGTTGGCAGGAAAAGGGGCATTTAAGGCAATTAGAAAAAGTTTGGATAAAAAAAACTTGTTTTGTTGAGTATTGGGTGGAAAGACACATTTCCACATTAAATTAATAGTTTCACAATCTTTTATGAAATCTCATAAACTAAAGTTTTGTGATACATATCATGTTGTTTATATCCAACAAAAAATGTTAAAGATGTTTGTGAAGACAAATGGCCAGCCATTCAAATTGAAAGCACTTCATAAGAAATGATGAGCTCCAATGAATTGCTTTCAATAGTTGTCTAGTGATTAAGATGCAATACTTGCGGTGCATGTATATAAGATATGAAACATAGTTGTATGTATGCTCAGAATCAAAATAGTTTTCTCGTTGACAAAAAGAGTGCTCCACAAGAAAAGATGGGCTACTCCATGAGAAAAAAAAAATACAAATGGTTGTTTCTACAAAGTAAACATTGTATAACAGAAATGAAAATAATTAATTGGGAAAAGCCACCAAAATGACAAAATGATCATCTCTAATATCATACTATTTACTAAACATATCTAATCCAATGGTGATTTTTTCTCTTTATTAGCATCAAGCAAATAAGTTGGTGGTCTTTCTATTCCACACACGGCACACATCTATAAAATACATTAATCAAATTCAAATTTATATACTCACAACTTTCAACTCGTAACAATAAAATATTAGTTTTTGACTTTTTTCAAGTAAAAATGCTAGCTTACAAGCCAGCAACAATGCACAAAATTGAGAACATGGAATGAAGAACGACAAACACACTAAAATGGGAAAAGTGAGAGAAGAACGCCAGCACAATAAGAGCAATCACCGACCCCCTTTATCATATTTTGCCACTTCAAAAGGCCATACAAAAAATGCCAACATTGTGCAAAGCAATTGTCATGATATTATTACTAATCTTTTACTATATATAGAACACACAACTAGGACATTTCAAAGAGGTTTGAGGCGGCTCCATTCCATGGAATTCACTTTAACCTCTCTAGCTTCACTCTATGTCCCACCTGTCATTCTCTATGTTGTTTTACCTTGAGCATAAATAGTCTCCTAAACCTATAGTTCATCCTTTTTGCAACCTCTCATTAGATCCAATAAACCACCTTCATAACCAAGTTTTTTTGCCCCCTTTAGGAAATCAATTTTGTGGAATCTTCATTTAATTGCACGTCTCAGGAATCATATTTTAATAACTAATTAGTATCCATGTACTAGCTAATCACTTGTTTAGGGCATCGCTGCACTTGCAAAATTACTTGAAAATTGAAAAATAGAGATGATTGAATCAAAAAGTAACTTCAACTCTTGCGAAAAGAACACAGTTTAGACATACAATCAATTGTTTACAACCTTGCTATTTAAATTCAACCAAGGGTGTAAACAAATATGAGACTCAGATGCTAAATTTTCATCTCTCTTGAAAGGCATAAATTCATATATAAGCAAAAAGATTTAGGTACAAACCGTTAAAATTCGACGCCGCCAAAAAAAGTTTCGTTCTCGAAATTCAGCCTTGCTTGTGACGATCCAACGATAATAGTTAATCACCGACGCTGCAGAAAAGAATAGTATATGCGATTCCAAATAATTAATAATAACAAGCAGATTCAAATGAACGGAAGTGGAATCGGAAACCAGAGACAGAGAGAGAGAGTGTGTGTGTGTGTGTGTTTTTTTTTTTGGTAGAGAAGAGATGTATAAAGAATTAGAGATGGGTATTTTACAGTTGCGAATGCTATATGTATTCAGTCTTCACCTAGTACCGACTACTACGTGTGCTGGAAATTGGACACCCTATGTATTTCCAATCACATCCCAATCTATATAAATTTCAATTAGAAAATATTATCATTTTTACTCTTCAAGGAAAAAAAAACCGTATTTGCTCAATTCGATCTTTATGGCCGAACATACTTCTAAGTGTTAAACCATCATAGACGTCGCCAATTAGGATTGAACAAAATTAGTCGGATTTGATGGATATTTTACTTTTATCGTACGATTTTCATAAATTCAACTAATCCATTAAATATTTGTCAATATCTTGGTATTCCATTCCATTCATCAATAAATTCAAAGAAAGAACCTAAAAGATCAAGAAAGATGAGACAGAGAAAAAGTGAAACAGAAGGGAGAGGATATGGTTTAATTTGTTTCAATTCCCTCAATGGAAAATTAATATATTTTCAAAATTTTCATTTTTTTTAATTGAAATTTGTATAATTGGGGTGTGCTCAGTAAACTGGAAAATAATACTTTGCACTTTCTCAATTTAATTAACAGATAAATATTAAGGAATAAATTCATTTCTACGACAATTATGACAATGAATTATTTTTATACCATAATAGATAATAAATATACATTTTTTACCACAATTTTAAAATATGACAATCTTTAATCTTTAATATATACTAAAGTAATAACCAATAAAGACTCACGTCACTCTCTAATTCATTTGGTTTCCTATCAAACCAAAATTAAATTGTATTTAAATTTATTTTATATCATTAATGCTAAATTAAATAAATTATTAACTGTTAAATGATTATAAATTGTCAATCAATATATAACAGTATTAACTTACTTTCTTAATGTTGAAATAGAAAAAGAAATATTATTTATTATTTTATTCATTAATATTTTTTCATTTATTACATATAATAAAATTAAAATATTTTTGAAACAACTCAAACTGAGAAGATCTAATTTTAAGTGCATTCACGATTTTATCATAATCTTTAATATATATTAAAGTAATAACCATTAAAGTACACATGTCACTCTCTCATTCATTTGGTTTCCCTATCAAACCATAATTAAATTGTATTCAAATTTATTTTATATCATTAATGCTAAATTAAATAAATTATTAACTATTAAATTATTATAAATTGTCAATCAATATATAACAATATTAACTTACTTTCTTAATGTTGAAATAGAAAAATAAAAATTATTTAATATTTTATTCATTAATATTGTTTCATTTATTACATATAATAAAATTAAAATATTTTTGAAACAAATCAAATTTGAGAAGATCTAATTTTAAGTGCACTCACGCTTTTATCTTAATTGCAAAAATACAATATCAATTATTTTAAATGCATACAGTAAAATTTTGTGTATATAATCATTAAAGATTGAAAAAAATATATTCCATACATATCTTTAATAAGAAAATTATGATATAAATTGACAATACAACATATAGTTAAATAAATAAATAAATATATATATATATACACACACATATGTGTGTATTACAAACTTTGCTAAAAAAATCATAAAATCATTAAAAGGAAATGTTAAAATATTATTCGATAAAAATCCTTTTTGATTACCATATTCTCCAAATTATTATTTTTTACTCAAAATGTATTACATTTAAATATTAATTTCTTAAAAATATTTATTTAAAAAATCGCATGTATCACACGGGCTTTATACTAGTTTTACCCTATTTGAAAAGATATAAATAACATCTTCCATCACACCTAGTGGTGCCCACGGTTCGCCGGAAACCGGAACCGGCCGGTTCGAAACCGGCGGTCAACGGTTCGGGGAACCGTTGACCCGGTTTCGGTTCCAAACCGGAACCGTAAACCGGATTCACCCGGTTCGGTTTCGGTTCGAGTTTTCCAAAACCGTGAACCGGCGGTTAAACCGGCGGTTCCGGTTAATTTTTTTTTTTTTCTGACGAATAGGGTAGCGCCACGTGTCCGTCGGAGCTCCGGCGAAAAGTAGCCGTTGTCGCTGGATTCCGGCGAAAAAGAGCCGTTGCCGCCGGAACCGGCGGTTCAAGGCCGGTTCGAACCGGCGCGGGTTTTTTTTTTTAAAAAAAATTACCGTTGGACACGTGTCACGCTAGGATCACTCGACCGTTGGAGATCAACGGTCGAGATTTAAGAGCCGTTGTGAACCGGCGGTTAACCGGCGGTTCGAACCGGCGGTTCCGGCCGTTTTTTTTTTTTTTTAAATTTCTATAAATACCCCCCTCCCCCCATTCAATCCTCACACCATTCCAACACTTCTCTCTCAATTCTCTCTCAATTCGAAAGTTGCAATTCAATTCTCAATTCTAAAGTTTCAATTCTCAAGTTTTTTTTTCCAATTCTCAATTTACGATTCATTCGAAAATGTCTCGAAGAGGTTCATCTTCCGCCGGTTCTTCTCACCGAGGAAAGGCACCGATGCCTCCACCACGAGATGTTGAAGTCGATGATCTTATCGATCAATACACTCCCCACTCTCATTGGAGTGAGGAGTACGCCAATTTGGAAGAGGCTCTCGGACCTTCGACCGCCGCCGACTTTGCCGAAGTGGAGGAAGAGCAGGAGCAACCGGAGGCCCGTCCAACTCAAGAGAGTGACACACGTAGCCGAACCACTTCGACACTTCGAAGTGATATTTTCTCCATACATTTTAAAAAGGAGAAAATATCAAATTCGAATGTGGACTTCACGGTGACGTGCAACTACTGTGGAAAGAGCTACAAGTTCAAGGCCGGAGGGGGCTACGGAACGTTCAATTTAGGGATACGTAGGCAATTTAAGAGAAGTAAGAACTAAGAACTACGTGAGCTTTGATTCTCTAATTCAATTTAGGGATACGTAGGCAATTTTATTCTATATCAAACTTAGAATGAAACTCAAGCTATTTCATTTTTTTCCTCTTTCAATTTGTAATTTGTAAGTTGTAATTATTTTTTATGTTTGTAAGTTGTAATTTTTTTAAATTCAAACTTAGAAGTTTGTTGTTTGTAAGTTGTAATAATTTTTTTTTAATTCAAACTTAGTGTTTTATACTTTTGAAGTTGTATATTTTTTAACATATAAATACATTGTTAATAAAAATAAAAAAAATAAAAAAAATAAAAAAACCGGAAAAACCGGCGGTTCGAACCGAAACCGGCGGTTCGAACCGAAACCGGCGGTTGAACCGCCGGTTACAAACCGGAACCGGAACCGAACATACCCCGGTTCGGTTCCGGTTCGACCCCCGTCGGTTTTCCGAACCGCCGGTTCGGAACCGGAACCGGCGGTTTCTACAAACCGGGCACCACTAATCACACCAGTCAACGATCTTTCATTATACACATGTGAATGCAAGAGTTATTTAAAACTTTTCACTCAAATTGTGGTAGAAAAATTTATTTTATTTTATTTTATCTACAATAAACATATTCTATATTCACAAATATAAGAAGATATTTTTTAATCATTTTAATATAATTGATAAAAATATTGTTTCTCAATTTAATATAAAATATATTGAATATACCTCTTATTTCCGTAAAAACATTCATTCGAAAATTGTTTTACACTACATAGACTAGATAGTATTAAATGAAATTATGAAATAGTGAATAAGAAAATGAATGTACACAATATAATATAAATCATGAAATATGAAATTATATCGTTTAAAATGTTTTTTTTTTCAATTTACCACATAAATTGCACAATTTAAATGAAATTGTATCTTACACGATCTAATATAATAAATAATAATATTTATACTCCTTTACAAATGAAAAACACACACACATATAGTTTCCTTTAGGGACCCGGATCCATGCCCTCAACCAATTCGGCACGTGGACCGCCTCCACGTGCATCCACACACACTCCACGCATTACCACACTATAGTTGGTGCACATGCAACATCCAATTTGCATAAATCCTCCAATCAAGGTATAAAATATACTCAAAAGGTATTAGTTGCATATTTATAAGGTATTACTTGCATTTTACTTTTCAGTGAAAGATATTTGTTGTATGCTCATACGATATTACTTGTTTTATCTAAGTATATTATTTATTTTATCTAAAAGTATTACTTTGTTTTTAGTGAATAATATTACTTATTTTACCTAAATGTATTACTTATTTATCACAAATGTCTAAACAGATGTGGAGTCTCCTTAGGCTAAAGCCCCCCAAAATTTTAAAAAAATTTAATTATCTATGTATATTATATTGTTTTATTTTTTTATTTTGAGTGTTAAAATACCCATTTTATGGTAATTTAGCCCCCCAAAGTCAACGAGCCCCCTCAACATTAGTTGTTTAGCTAGCTCCGCCCCTGGGTCTAAAGGCATTACTTATATATCTAAACAACATTACTTTATATATTCATAAGGTATTAGTTGCATACTCATAAAATATACTTAAAGTATTAGTTACTTTGTTAGTGAAAGATATTACTTAAGGTGTAAATGTATTAATCATATAATTAAAGGTGTAACTCATATACTCAAAAGTATTAATGTGTTGTAGAGTCTAAGTTTAGAATCTTAATATTTATTTTTAAAAGTTATTGAATGTAATGTATTACTCATATAACTTAAGGTATTACTCATATAACTTAAAAGTATTACTCATATACTCAAAAAATATCAATGTACTATAGAGTGGGTTTAAAATCTTAAAATTTCACATGCACGATTTTCATCATCATCTTCTTCAAAATTTCTGCAAATAATTCATATTATTGCAAATAAATATGTACCAAATTTCAACCACGGCTGCTCTCTCTTCTAACAAAATCATAATTTGAAATCAATCATCTATCAACAAAGATGAGAAAAAAGATGGTAAGGAAAATGAAGAAAAAACACAAATATAAAATCTTGATACGAAGTAGGAGGATAAAAAGATAGACAAGAAGAAGAAAAAAACATCATACATAGGAATTGAGAAGAAGAAAAAGAAAAAGAAAGGAGGAGGAGGAAGAAGAAGAAGAAAAGGAGAGGAGGATAAAAAAGAGGCACAACTTTGCCCTAATGAAAAAAAATAAAAAACTTGGCAACGGGTCGAGCGGGTTGGGGGCATGGATCCGTGCCCCTGGGTACATAAGTGATTCTCAATATACAATTAAATAATATAGTAATCAAATTATATTATGGTCAATACTAAACTTGATGATATGTGTCACACTCTGAACCTGAACCATTCAGAGTAGGGTTTAAATTTTCTAATTTATAATTTTTTCAAATTATTTCTTATTATTATTATTTTAAATATGTGATTATTTCAATATAATGTGTACATTTAAGTTGTAAAAGAGCACTTTAATTGAGTCATTTAAGACAATTATTATACTTTTCCAGTTCTATTAGAAAGCATGTCCAATATTTTTTTGTCAAAATAAATGTAAAAATAAATGTCATATAGTCAAAAAGTTGTCATGTTATTGAGATTGGTCAGAAATTGTAAAATTGGGGGCGAGCGTATCTCGATCGTCTAAAAACCGATAAAAATTGCAAAACCCTACAAAAAAGATTTAAAATTAGACAAATTATAATTATAGGACTAAAAATGAAAACTCAAAATAAGCAGGACCAAAATTGGACATGAGTGCTAGGACAAGAACAAAAAATTAATTTTCCCAATATCACCTCATTTCTATTTGTAATTATTCAATTTTCCAACAGAAGATTAATTGTTATTTTCCTTAAATCATAGCAAAACCTCAAATCAATTTATCAGTTTTAGTTTGATTCAAGCTCGAATTGAGCAAGAATCAAACATAAATTTCAAACGAAAAAACTAGTATCTTGATGGCCTAATTTTACAAGCATTTTTTTAGATTTGTTGAAGGATGTTCATCCCCCATGATACAAATAATGATTCTGTAAAATTCGATTTTATTCATAGTGCCACCTCAACTGAAATCCATCGTAACCACCCAAAACTCGTCAAAAATTCGATCATCTTCAAAACCTAACAAAAATACATGTTTTCTGCACCAAAACATTTCCCTCCTCAAATTATAACTAATCCTCAAATCAATCTATCATTTTTAGTTAAATTCAAGCTTGCAATTTGAACAATAATCGAAGGGTGGGACTAAAGGCATCCCACCATTTCTAAGCACACCTAAATTTAATAGATGCCAATTAAAAAAAAATTAAAAAATTAAAAAAATTAAAATATTAAATAAATACCAATTTACCCTTAAAAAAATAAAATTAAAAATTGAAACCCTACTTTTTCTCTTCCATCCACTTTCTCTTTTTTTCTCTTTTCTTTCTTTTTTTTTTTTTTTGCTTATTTGAGATTCTTTTTCTAGATTTCTTGAGGATTTAATGCCAAAATAATTATGAACATTTTATGAATTAGTTAAATGTATGACAATTGTTTGGAAATCATACGAAAAAACGTAAAAATTGATCAAACCCTATGAACTTTGTTCGACCCTGATTAGCCGAACACGTATAAGCATGTTCGGCCACCTGGGCCGAACACATAAAGATACGTTTGGTCATGGTGGCCAGTCGAATGCGTAGGAGTATGTTGGGCCATGATGACCAAACAGAAGTAGTAAGATTTTTTTTTTTTTTCTAATGAGTAAAATTGGTATTTCTTTTTAAAATTTTTATTTCTAATTTGAAAATTATATAGATTGGATTGTGCTTAGAAATGCATGGGATGCCTTTAATCCCACCAATATCGAAAGAAATTTTTAAAAACGTAAAAGTAGGGAGTGAGAAACTTGCCCATTGGGGATTTCAGGTCAATTTGTTCAAAATTGGTGAAAATTGAAAAGTTTTGAGTCCTTTTCTAAATGTCCGAGAAATTAGTGTCATAGTAATATTAAATACCGTTGGCCGTTAATTCATGTTCAACCATTTTATATAAACTGCGAGCAATATTGTAAAGCTTATATATTCACAGTCACACAATGAAAACTTACACCTAAAAACTTTGTTACCTATGCTTTTCTTGCAAAAAATTTTGATCAGTTATGTTCTTTGGGACATAGAATAAACCAAAGCTTTCTGACATGAATACTCTTTCTGTTTCTAATTTCTAAAATTAATTCAAATCATATATTCGTAAAAGACAAATCTCAAGCCATTCTCCTCAACATGTCATTCTCAAATCTCAAGCCATTCTCAAACCAATATATGAAACACAGATACATTATACATCACAATCAAAATAAGATCTCTATGATATGAAGAAAAACTTCACCATTAAAAAATGGGCTATTAGATTGTCTCTGATCTATGGCCAAAAGTGTCGTCGCACTTAAATCCGTCTACATCATTGTGAAACCTACGCGTTTTTAACGCATTCGCATAATCACATCCAGTCGATTTCTTTTTCCTTTATCAGCATAAGATTATCAAATTTCGGTCCTTTTTCCACAAATATCTACAGAATCTTGTATCATATCTGCATTACAAGATTATATATTCAACCCCTACTTTTAACCTTCAAAGTCAACTTCTTCAAGTATAAAAACAACCTTAATCCAAAGACAATGCAAGAAACTAAGAGAAACACATAAGAAAGAAATACTTAGAGATATTAAGAGAGAAATGGAGCAAGCAGAACCAACCCCTTTGAAATGCCCTCGTTGCAACTCGCTAAATACAAAATTCCGCTACTTCAACAACAACAACCCCGCACAACCACGACACTATTGCGAGAATTGCAAAAGGCAATGGACTGTTGGGGGTAACTTGAGAAACATCCCTATTGGAGGTAAGACAACGAAAGCCCCGTCTTCAAGTGGTGGAAACCCGAGATCTCATGAAGTCCGACAACCATGGCTATCATTGTCGCAACAACATCAACAAAAGCTTGATACAACCATGTACCAACCAATCACAAACATGTCTCCATTGGATGCACATTATTTCAATGATGAGATATCTTGTTTGGATGTCATACAATCTCTGATCCAGCCAGAGATTAGTAGTCAACATGTCACTTCTAATGTGACAATTTTGCAGGAATCACAAGAGTCCTATCAAACTTGTAATATTATATCTCACTTGTATAGCAATAGTGTCGATGATTTCGACTTCACTACATCCGATGCTTATCTATGGAACGACTTCAATGGGGACGCAACAAATACAGAGGATGCAACTTCTGTGAATGTAGACGAATGGCTTAATTATCCATGGGATGATTCGCCTTAGGCTGTTAATACATCTTGTTTTTGTCATAGCATAGATTAGTTAAACCAGATCTTTTATTACATTTGATGTTACATCTTATGTTTCATGATATTTAGTACATTTCAGTGTCAATTAGTAATGTCATTTCATACACTTGGCGTGTGATGATTAGCAGACAAAATGGTTTTAAAGTTTTTCTTCCCTTAATCAATATGAGTTTTGTTAAATCTTTGACTCGAATTCTATTAGCATTTGATTTCCAATTTTGCAGAGGAAATCTACTCATTAATTATCAAATCTGATTAAATCTTATTCTAAGTTTGAGAAAAATTAATAAAATCATAAATGTGAATTTTTCTAGCTCGTTTAAGTAGGCTTGTTCAGCTCGAATCCCGTTTAGTACAAATAGGGGGTAGGGCTGATTTTTCTTGTTCGTTTAAACTAGTCCATTTAACCTGAAGTTCGTTTATTCTGACAGTAAATTGGTTACCCCGCTAGTCCGCAATTTTTATTTTTATTTTTAAATTATATTAGTTTCTTAGTGTTATATATTATTTGATATTCATGTATTCCAATACAATCAATTACATGCCTTTTTATCTAAAGTTTGATAGGAATGTGCACAATTTGGCCAAAATCGAATTAACCGATCAAGTTGAATTGAAATACAAAATTCAGTTCGGTTTGGTTTTTGAGTGAAAAATAATCGAACCGAATTATAAAACATAGTTGATTTCCACGGTCCAATCATGAGTCCACCCTACCTAAATCTGTAAATCAAATTTAAAACCCTAATCCCTAGCCACACCTACACTTCCACCACACTCACACTTCCACATAGTTGGTTTGATCTTATTTTGCTATTTTGTTCAAAATTAGACTTTGATGGATGGAATATTTATTTTATTTAATTATTGACTTTTGACTTTTAAGAAATGAGAAGGACAATTAAATTTCGTTTTTTCAGTTTTGTATCGAAGCGAATTGAATATTTCGATTCGGTTTCAAATCGGTTTTTCATCATATTTTGGTTGGTTCGGTTTCTTCATATGCTTAATTCGGTTTTGGTGATTTGGTTTGGTTCGGCCAAACGGTAGCCGAACCGCCTAAAGTTTGATGTCTTCAAATTTAATTTACAAAAATTCAATATATGAACTGATAGTTTAATATTTACATGTATCATTAATCTAGAGTACTTAAATGATAAACACATACAAATAAGAAGTATGCTCGTATTATATTACAATTTATTGTCTTTTTTTTTAAGATTTCATTCATGAATTATTCTTGCAGCAACCATGAATTCTTAATGTGAATCTAATTCCATTGATTCTATTTGTAAAGAAGAATCGAAAGTTAAGTAGCTATGTTGTAACATTATTTTTATAATTTATAAATTAAAAGTTCAAATATTTTGATTTTTGTCATTACAATGAAAATATAAACTATGTATGACTACATTATTAGTTTTATATGATAAGTTAACGTTATGTATATTTTAATTCAAAATTATACATTTAATATATAAATATAATCTTTTGTTAATGGTAGTCCGATAATAATTTTTTTAACCTAAAATTCGGTAGATTCATAATATTGGAGATCCGTTTAAAATAATTAATTTAACTAACCTGTTTAACACGAAACCTGTTACAACCACTCAAGATCACTATGCTCATTTAACATCCCTACCACCACTGCATCTCATTATGTTCGTAGTTCATCTCACTTGTTATTGCTTCGCCAAAAAGTTTGTTATTATAATGTTCTATATTTAGCTGATGGGCTACAATGGGCCAATGTTGTCTAATTAATACCCAGCCCAGCCCAGCCCATTTTTTCCTTAAAAAAGAGCCCATATAATATACGTTGGCAGGCTGATCAAATTAGTAAATACCAAATTACTTGCATCACTGTCAATATGTATATTTTGGGCTCTGTTTTGATTGACATGAATGGAAAAAATTGTTAACATGGACCTAATCTTATCAGACTTTGAGACTTTGAGTATACGCTGATTATCAGGTTTCAAGGTTAATGAACTATAATCATTATTACTGTAAGAGTACGAGTGATTTCGTCAATTTCATCTAATTTTTGTAATTATGTAATATTTTTATTTTGTAAGAATGTTTAAGTAATTTAGTTATTATTATTTTTTATAAACACCTTGATTATAAAAAAAACTAAGTGTGTTTAGCCATCAAAATTCTAACATTATATTAAGAGCTCATTGATCTTTACAGGTTGGTGACTTGTGAGTGAAGTTTGAAAAAAAAACAAGCAAAACTTCATGAGTGACACTTGTGTGCCCCTGGGCCACGGATCCGCCCCGACCCCCGCACACACATATAAATATATATATTTTTTTTTTCGCGCATATAATGTTGAGGTATTACAGATTTGTTCTATATGTATTACAAACATGAATTAAAGATATTTGATACCTGAAAAGTATATGTGTGATACCTTTAGATTTGTGAGGTGCGCGCGCGGTGGGTGTGAGCGCATGGGCGCGCTGCGTGAGCGCGCAGTGTGGGAGCGCAACATGGGCGCGCGCGGTTTTGAGGTATCACACATTTGTTCTATAGGTATTACACATATGTGATATCTGAAGAGTATATGTGTGATACCTTTAGATTTGTGAGGTGCGCACGGCGGGTGTGGGCGGTGTGGGCGCACGGTTTTGAGGTATTACACATTTGTTCTATAGGTATTACAAACATGAACTAAAGATATTTGATACTTGAAGAGTATATGTGTGATAACTTTAGAACAAATGTGTAATACCAACATGTGCGCGTGCGTGGGCGCGCGTGGGACCGGCCCATACGCCGGGTCAGGTTGGGTGCCCCTGGCGTATGATTTTTTGTCAAACTTCATTCACCATATTCAAGACATTTTGAGTTAATTTTCTCTATGATTTTAAGTAGTTTTTGTATTCCTTCAACCCTATTTTTTCCCGATAAAATTACCTATAGGATTGTTGCAATTTGTTGGTCCACGTGTCGGCAGGACACTGGTTCTTAGTATTAAATTTAATTTCATTTTAAGACCCGTATATTACACGAGCCAATATACTAGTGAACAATATAAAAATACAACCACATACGACACGTGGATTTCACTAGCTATTGTAAATAAGATGATGAAGTTATAAAATATTATTAATTTATATTGTGTATTTTAAATGATTAATTTAGAAGAAATTTTATTAAGATAAGATCTTATTGTGGAATAAGATGGAGTTTTCTAAATTTTCCTAAGACGGCTTACATCAAATTTGTTATGAAATAAAGTCTTATTAAAAAACTTTGTTAAAAACTTTAAGAACTTATTACAAGTTATTAAATATATAACTTCCAGATATTATGAAACAATTATAATTAGTTCAATCAAACATCGAAAAAATGTGTGTGAGAGAGAAGCAGAGAGATATAGGACATACACCACATTAAATGGGGGAACACAAAAAATAAATGATGACATTATTAATTTTATAAACCAAAATTGGCAGAAATCGGTAGAGCTAGAAGTTATTGGACAATTCACGCAATTTTCCCATATAAAATAAGCTAAAATACAAAGAAATTTTCCAAAATGATGAATGTAATCCCCAGTCCATAAAAATAACATTAGATCATGCTAAAAAGTCACAAAAGAAAAGTAATTTTACAAATCATAATGATAGTCTTCTTCAATCCAATTTCCACTAATATTTGAGATACATGTATGTAGAGTATATGATATGCAAGTGCTATTTCTTAAATGTCTGACTGCGTGTGTAAATCTTAATCTAGCACTTGAACAACATCTTGAAACTTTACTCCTCATTTGTCTCCTCCTGCCATAAAAAGGATTGTCATGATATGAGAGTACTATCAGTTAAGCTTATTTTAAATGTCTTATATTCTATTACATATTATTAAACGTTTTTAATACTTATAAGATACTATATCTAATTTTAAAAATAAATATTTGGAATGTTTACATAAGCAATATGGCGGAGTTTATTAAAATACTATTAATTGCTATATTGTAATCAAAATGATAAATTTTGAAGAAGTTTTTAAGGATAAGATTTTATTTTGAAATAAGATGGTTTCTCTTAAATTTTTTTGAATAGTATAAAGGTAATACTTCGAACGGAAATAAATTCTTATTTTAAAACTTCATTAAACACTAAGGAGTTTTAAAAGTTAGATCTAAAACAACTTATAAATGTTATTAAAAACTTATTAATTTATTCAAATATATATATATAAGATAAAGAATAAAAAACTTATGTTTCAACAGTTATGTAGTAAAATTAAATTACTAACCTTAAGATCAAAGTTGACCCTTAAGAGTTCCATGAAAATGAAAACTTCACCAAGGGCCTTCTGGGTGCACCTGACTTCAGTAGTATTCTCCTTTGTATATTCTTTTGAACACGGGGATTGCAGTCAACTATTTCAAAATTTGAAGTAAATTCATATTTCATTTTGAAACGAATTTTTCTCAATTTGTAACAGTGTTTTATGACTAGTTTCTTAAGACATTTGAAGCTGTCTTCCCCCTCCAATATCTCTAAATCAATGTCTTCCATTAGAAGAAAGGAAAGCTTTGGGAATTTATCTTCTGCGACTTCCCAGAGTGGCCCTTGAAAAGCATTGTTTCGCAACTTGAGCACTTCAAGATTTAACAATGAAGAAATCGTGTTTATTTCTTTCCAAGGATAACCCAACCCACTCAAAGTCAACTTTTTCAGATTTAACGGGAACATTGAAAGCTGACCACGTGGTGCAACAACCTCCAAATTGCATGTAGGATTTACAATAACATACTTAAGTGATTCTAGTTCACCTAGTTTAGACACATGATCAAAACAACACAAGGGCTCTACTGCACCAGGCATTATATGAATTTGAATTCCTAGCTTCTTTATATTAGAAATCCTTCCCACAACACCATTAGTGCAACTGTTAAAGCTCACATCTGATAGTGTTAAAAGGTTTGGCAAAGAAGTATCACTAACATCGGGTAGGTCGCTGCCTGTTACATGAAGATGCTTCAATCTTTTCATATCCCATATCTCTACAGGCAAATATGATGGAGCTCCAAATTTCATTATCATAGGTCGACGGACAATCAAATATTGAAGCTTCCAAAGTTTGGATATGGAGGGAGGGAGATTTGTATTGCATGTGAGAGCAAGATATCTTAACTTAACTAGTTCCAATACTTCCAAAGGGAACTCATAAAAACGGATTTCAAGAGCTTCAAGTTTTTTGAGCAACTTTAAACCGAAACATATGGGTACCGGATATTGATGATATGGGCCTACACATAGGAGAGAGTGGGTAGTGGATGCACAGTTTTCCTCCATTGATTCAAACACGGTTTTAATACCAAACAAAATGTTGTTGTGGATGGCCAACCTAGTCTGTCGTTTTATAACTTTACTTGAAGCATCTGTATAACTATCTAGGATGTGAAAAAAGTTAATCTTCCTAGCTTCTTTGTAGCAGAAGTACCACCAGGAAGAATGGAGGCCACATGTTTTTATATTATCAAATCGATCATAAATAGGGGTACTGCTTCTTTGGTAGACCATAGAAATATTATGTATTGCAAACTCTCGCAAGCATCCTTCCCCAAAACTTTCTAAAGTTTGGAAAGAAGATTTCCCAATGATTTTCTCAACAATCAACAAATTAATGAGTTTGGATCGAGAAATCTTGTAATTTTGTGGGAAAACTGCCAAATAGAGAAAACACAATTTAAAATCTTCATGTAAATTGTCATAACTTGGATATAGTACCTTTGATATTTCATCGTATGCATAGGTGAAAAGTTGATGGTTTTTTTGTGTTGCTACATTAACCCATTCTGATCTTGGTGTCCTTGATAGGAGGTCGGCGACTGTGATAATTGTTAGAGGAAGACCATCACACTTCTCAGCAATCATCTTTCCAGCTTCCTCAAGTTCAACAGGACAGAAGTTTTGAGCAAAGACCTTGTCACACAGAAGATTCAGACTTTCTTGTTTATTTAGCAAGCGCATATTTGTGAGATGATAACCAAAAGTGTGCGGATGTTGAATCCTTGTTGTAACCAAGATTGTACTGTCAATTGTGATTGGAGATGAGGTTTTCAAGCAATTTTGGACTAGCTCCATATCCCATACATCATCCAACACAATGAAACAGTGGTTATGCGCCAAAAATTCTCCCAAGTAACCTTCGGTGAGCATATTATGCTCATCAACGCCCAATTGGATAAGAATGTTTTGAATAATTTCTTCTAGTTGATATTCTCTTCCAATCGTCACCCAAGCACAATAATCGAACCATTCCAAGGTATCTAAATCTTGAAAAAGTTTATTAGCAAGAGCAGTCTTGCCAATTCCTGCCATCCCAACAAGTGAGTAAACGGGTAATTCCGTATCGCTAATTAAAATGTCTCTTTTGAGTTTAGAATACTCATGAGATAATCCAACCATCTTTGACTTGGAATGAAGAGCATCAGGAAAATGAGCATGCTGTTTTAGATAGCACTCCTCCTCCATCTTCTCCAATGTGTCTATGAATGAATCACTCTCTTGTCTCAAAACCTCCATCATTCTATCATATTCATCCCCCATCTCTTCCTCCGACATCCCAGAATTTGCAATCTGAGTCCCTTTTTCCACAACGTTTGCTATAAATGCGTCGCAAAATAGGTCTGCTGCCTCTTCGACTCGTTGAAGTTGTGCATTCAATCTAATCCTGCTGTTCAAATCCAATCTTTCTCTAAATACTTCAAACGACTTCACTTTTTTTTGTACAATTTCACAGATTTGCATAAGGGATGGCTGATTACCAAACACCGAAGACAGGTCTACAAAGCCCTCTACCATGGATTCCAGAGCAGCAAGAGTAGCATAAGTCGACATCTCATCTCTCTATTTTGGTACTGAAATTATTATGACAAACAATGGCTTCCATACATTAATTAATCAACTATATTATATATCACTTCAATTATTTCACAATTAAAATTAAACAACACCTAGAGCTACCTGTCGCCAGCTGCAAATCAATATTTAAATTTTGTTCAACTTTTTGCAGTTGACTACTTGCAAGTTGAATAAATTTTTAAAATCATGTTTGTATTATTGAGACTAATCTTCAATAAATGATACAGACACACACACATGATGTATCATAATGGGTGCATGTGGCCCCTTAATGATAGGCCTGCATAGCCCACGACTCGATTATTATTTTTATTTCCCACTTGTTCTGCATTGAATATTAGATCAAACTAGCTAATAAATCATCTACAGATTGCATTAATCAACAATATATATATATATATATCACTGAGAATTATATTAAGAATTTTCACTAATGATCATGAAAGAAATAATTTACTCTACTGATATACCTATCTATAAAAAGTGAGAATTGTTTGTTTAGAAAATTAGTATTTTGTTCGCAAGATTTTAATCTTTTCAAAAATATAATTATAACATATTAAAATACATATTTTATACATATTTAAAATGTGCGAATTAAAAGTTATAATATATAAATTTAATAATAAGTTAATTATAAATAATAAGTTTTGGCAATCTTCACCATCTGGATTACTTCCAACACTATAAAAAATGACAAATGAAAAATCCAATGTAACCACAATAACTAAACCAGAAACATTTCGTAATTTTACCTCTTAAAAAATCTCTACTTTTTTATTCGAATCATTGATGCTCATCTTTGGTACTTAGTTGTTGGGCACTCCCAATCTGAGCCCGTCCGGAAGACCAACCCGAGCCGGGGGCCGACCCGTCTGGAAGACCGACCCGAGCTGGGGGCCGACGCGAGATTAATCAAAAATATTAATTTTTAATATTTTTTGTATTTATCAAAGTTGTTGTTAAAGCAGGCTTTTCTTGTAATGGGCATTTGAAAGGGCTCACTTGATTGATTGTGGGTGTTATTTGTTAACATAAGGTAAAGATGATATATATTAACTTCAAAAATTAATAGAATGACTTGCTTGTTTCATTTGGAAATAAAGAGGGCTACTTTGTTATATTTAAAAATGATAAAGGATCTAACTGGAAAAAATAAAAAGATTCTAAGTGTGTATTTGTTCTTTAAGCAATAGTTCATGGGTTTAAAATCACCTTCTCTAAAAGTTGAAGTGGGCAGTATTTGTTTAGTTAGAGAATAAGAATAAAACTAGATAGATAGGTCTGTTACCGGTCTTTTACCAAGCGCAAAAACTTGTATGCCTTCGGGGCACGGACCCCAACCTGATCCGGTATGTGAGTCGTCTCCATTCTCGTCCACACGTCTCCATGCGTGGCCACATCATAGTTGGTGTGTGCCGCGCACCATCTGATAAGATATAATTTATCCAGCGAGAGATATCAGTTATATAAAAATATTACGTGAACTATCAATAAACACTTGTAAATATATCAATAAACTAATGAAATTACACTTGTAAATATATCAATAAATTAAAAAAAAAAAAAAAACTTAGATTGGTGCCATATATCAATAAACCTAAAGAAATTACACTTAAATATATCAATAAACCCAAAAAACTTAGATTGGTGCCAAATAACAAATTGCTACATTAGCAAAATAAAACAAAACAAAGAAAATAGTGTCCGACACCACAAGAGCTGCCATAAATGAAGTTGAATAAACCTTGTCTATCGAAATGAAAAAATCTTATGTACCCCAACATATGAATTTTACAAATTTTTACAAACATAATATTTTGTTTCTTCCTCAACCCCGAAGCCTCTTCTATAACTTGTCTATTGAACCGAAAAAACCCTGCACCCCCCAACATATGAATTTTTACGAACATAATATTATGTTTCTTACCCTACCTCGAAACCCACTATCGTGACTGCATGAACTTTGCTTTACCATAAAAAATTACAAACTGAAAAAGAAAAAAACTTAACAAACATAAAGCACATGAAGAAAAAATGAAAAAACACACAACAGCCTCCCACCTAATCCACTCCCTAAAAGTACCTTCAATCCTAAGCATTTGAAAAAGTTGTCACTACAAGAAATTTGGGCTACGACAACGGGTTTTACCCGTTGTCGTAGCTAATTTTTTAACGTTGTTGTGGTTAGGGTTGCAAAAAAAATGGTTAGGGTTGCAAAAAAAATTTCGTCATTTTACAACGCACTAAAAGCGTTGTCTTATATAGATACGACAATGCTTTGTAAATACGACAATGCTTTTTTTTACAAAGCACTAAAAGCGTACTAAAAGCGTTGTCTTTTTAAGCGTTGCACGAAAGAGTTGTCTTTTTTAAATATTTTTTAATTAAATATTAAAGCTTTTTAAGCGTTGCACGAAAGAGTTGTCTTTTTTAAATATTTTTTAATTAAATATTAAATAAAACGAATGTCATTATGACTCGTCACCAAAGTGATGATGTCATCATGACACATCATCATGACAAATAATGTGCGTTGTCTGGGATTCGAACCCAAGAGTCATGGTCGTACTCCAACCACTAGACCACTAGTGTTTTATGTTATAATGTTCTACATACATTTCTTTTATTTCAACTAGATTAGGAACCCGTGCGATGCACGGGCTTCTTTTCAATTTTCTTTTTGTATAGTAGAAAATTAACATTCTATTTATTAATTTTATCTCACTTTTTTTTTTTTCAAATAAATTGAGTATATGAATTAGAAAGCCAGTAAAAAAATATTTTTATTTCTGAATTAGATTAAATGCATTATGTTTAAATCATGATTTGAATAAATTTTGAGTAGAATAAATGAAACTCTCATATAAATTATATTAAGTATAGTGATTCAAAATATAATTGAGTAGAATTTTACTTTAATGAAGAAATAAAATAGTATTGCATGTGGACAATTCAAAAGAATAAAGAACGAACGAATGCAATTTTCTATATTTAAAAACAAATAACTAATCATGTTGCTGGATTATTAATCCAATTGGTTAATTGATGTAGAAAAACAAAATAGCGCATGTATATAGTTATATAAATTGATATATTCATTTATGTAGATAAGATTTAAATAAAAGAAAATATAGAGAAATATTTTCAAAAGTTTTATTGTTGATGAGGCCTTGAATCTATAATTCAAGGTTGATGTAAGAATACAAATGTAGTTTTATGCATTTTTAACTACCTTTACAAAAATATGGAATAATCAACTTCTACAACATCCACCACCATCAACTTATAATTTTTTTTTTTCATGCCATTTTTTCTAAGAAGCTTATGTGGCATGCTTGTAGAGATGCTAGTGTCTTCATTTGAGAGTCTTAACCACACTTTTATATATATAATATGATTCCAATGAACATAATTAAATAAACAATAATAAGTGTGAGTAATTTAGCCAAAAAATATATATGTATGTAGGCTATAGCTATAGTAATTAACCTGACAAAATTTAGTAAATATATGATAAATCAATTAGCATTATTGTGAAGTAAATATTTTAAAATAAATATCAATAACTTAAAAATATTAACAATAATAAAAAATATGAAGAATAGTTTCAGTGGAAATATTTAAATTATATGATGAGTGATATGTGTGTTCAATTGTTGTTACTTGATATAACATGAGGATAATGATCATATTTCTAAATTTTAATTTCAGTTTTTTTTTTTTTTTGAAATCATTTTAATTTTAGTTATTAAATTTATGAATAAATATATAAAAGTGAAAAGTCAAAGTCAAGATGCATGGATCGAAAACTGTTAGTTAAACTTTAAGTTGATGAAAATTGATTTTGTTTTAAATATTATGTACAAGTTGTAAAACATAGCCTTGAAACCTTTTTTAACATATAATTGAAAAAGAAATCTATCAATCATATTTAAAAATTAACAAAAGAAAGGGGAAAAATGAAAATAAGCTAAGATTAGTCAAACATTTGAAATCTATTATTTTAAAAATTGATTAAATATAAATCATAATTTTATTTAATCTGCATAAATATTTAAAAAAAAAGATATATAATATACTACAGAGGTGTTACTCTAGGCATCTTCCTCAGTTCCATTCTACACAATTCCCAGCTCTCCCCCTGTTTCTGTTTCTCATCTTCACTTTTCGTACTTAGAAATTTTATGGAATTAATTTCTCTATTTTTCCTACATGAATAACTATTTTACAATATTTTGTTAAACATATGAAAAACTAACAAATTTGATTTGCATGTATGTATACAGAAGAGATGATACCAAGTGAAACAACAATATACCAAGCTCCGAGCAAAACCTTTTCTGGAATTTGCCCCAGCCAAAAAAACTGCATCACTTTATGAGAAAGAGAATTTCATTTTTGGAGAATACAAATCTTTTAAATGTGTCTGATCTAAGAACTGTGGCACCGCCAGTGGTGGTGGTGGCTGCACTCTCAATGAATGATTAGGCAAGAAATCCTTGGGCAGAAGATGAGCAGCAACCCATTGATGTAGCAAAATACACAAGTAGTAGTAAAATAACACCTGAAAAATAAATGGGAAGATAATGAGTGGTTAAAGGAGAAGAATCAAGAAAGGCTTGACAAACCTTTGACATCTTGTCACAAACATAGGACTCAAGGAGTTGATGAGGTGATAGAACAGAGATGGAAAAACCATTATATTTATATCCCTTACTACTAAGAGCTTGAACCATCATGTAAGTTGCCCCAACAATACCATATCCTAAGCTGTGCATTGACATTTTCTTCCATTTAGTTGCAATTAATTGATATTCCGTTTCGTAAGTTATAATCTTAATAAATTCATTGTTTGCAGTTTTATTTTTATGAAAATGCCTTTAAGAGATGAGTGGTAGGAGAGAGAAGATAAAAGAACGTGGGAGAGAGGAGAATTGAACTCTGCTTCCGTTTCTTTCATTTGAAACGCTAGTGGTAGCTAGGAGAGAGAGGAGAGAAAATGTGGGATAGAGAAGACAAAACACCTCGGACAAGTGGCATCCCAAGAGGTCTTGAAAAAGAGCTGATATATATGGCATTCTTGGAGCTCTCCACTTGTTAACATTTGAGAGGGTCAAACTCTACTTTTATAAGTATAGATAGATAAAATGCTTACGTGTCAACATTTCAAAACGCCAAATGTCAGCCCAAGGTTCATTTGGAAAACACACGTGGCACAATTTGAGAGAGCCAAAACCTCCTTTTATATATATATAGATTTTCTATTATCACATATTTTTTGTTAATTTTTATTATTTGTATTTTTAATATATTTTAAAAGGTTAAATATATATATATATATATATATATATATATATAATTGGAAGCTTAATGACTAATTAATATGTTTAGTAATGTTTAATCTAATTTCATTTTAAGACAATTATAAAATATACAAGTGCATATTTTTAATATATTTTATGAAAATACTATTTTTTTTAAATTATGAGTTTGTTCATATAAATAATATTAATGCAAATAATATAAGATAAAATCATAAAATTAATATTTAAACTTTTCAAATTTAATTTAATTAAAAACAATTAATATTATTACATATTTTTTTGTTAATTTTATTATTTGTATTTTTAATATATTTTAAAAGGTTAACAATATATATATATATATAATTGGAAGATTAATGACTAATTAACATAAGATAATATAAGATATATAACATCATAAAATAATTAAAATTTTCAAATTTAATTTAATTAAAAAACAATTAATATTATTACATATGAATTATAAAACATAATTTTCGAATTATGTTTAAAAATAATATATAAATTTTGTATTATTATATAAAAGGGTGAGAGTAATATTTTAGTTGTAGTTTCTTAATTAATTCAAAATAGTATTTTATAAAAATACTATTTTTTTAATTATGAGTTTGTTCATATAAGATAATATTAATGCAAATAATATAAGATAACATTATAAATTAATTAAATTTTTTAAATTTAATTTAATGAAAAACCAATTAATTTATAATTAACACAACACATAAAAAAAAATGTTGCATAAAAGTGTTGTCTTTTAAAAAAAAACGTCATTTAACAACCCTATGAAAAAACGTTGTCTTTTCCATTATTTGTGTTGTCTTTTTAAAAAAAACGCCATTTAACAACCCTATGAAAAAAGCGTTGTCTTTTCCAAAAAAAGCGTTGTCTTTGGTCGAATTTTTTGAACAAAGACAACGTTTTTCGAAAAAAAAGGTTGTTAATTCAAAAAGACAACACAAATTCATAAAAAGGGTTGTCTTTTAGGGGTTGTCATAGCCCAAATTTCTTGTAGTGTGTTACAGTGGAGACAGGATAAAAAATTATAATTTGAATATAAATTTATTGGAAAAGTTGATAGGGTGGAGACTGAATAAAAATTTATATTTTGAATATAAATTTGTTGAATATATTGGATATCAAATAAAATTTGATAACTTAAAAAATATATTTTCATTTAATTAATTAACAATAAACTTAATACAGTGGAGACTGGAGACCATATTGCAGATTTTGAATATAAATTTGTTGAATATATTGGGTGTCATAAATGAAATTTTATAACTTATAAAATATATTTTCATTTAATTGACTAAAAGTAAAAAAAATTACTTATGCTATGGTTTCATATTTTTATTAATGTAATCTTATGTATTTTTATATTGATGATTTATGTTTGATTATTCTTCATATTTATCTTTTGGTATATTTACATTGAGCATTTATGCTCGATATATTTTTTATATTTATCCTTGAGTTTATTACTTTTTTTACCCAGTAACTTATCGAGTTTGGCAATTCCAACCATTAACTTTTCGGGCTGACAATTTTATCCTTTAACTTTGAAAATTAGAAAATTTAGGCCAATTTCAACCCGAAAGGCCAAATTGGGTAATCAAGTGCTAATTTCGGGCTATTTAGCCAAATTTGCTGATATTTGGCTGACAATTTTATCCATTAACGTTTAATCTATTTTTATTTTTCTTTTACTTTTTTTTTAATATTCTTGTATTACTTCTAATGTTATTTAGTAAAAATCAGTAAATTGGGCCAAATAACCCAAAATTAGCGACTTGAACACAATTTGGTCTTTCGGGTTAAAATTGACCTAAATTTTCGATTTTTCAAAAATTAAAGGATAAAATTGCTAGCCCGAAAATTTAATAAACTGTTTATCATTTGATTTCATATCTTTATTCATAAAATCTCATCTATTTTCAACATTCAATAGTTCCCATATATTCCTTATATTAATGATTTGGAATATCAATAAAGGATAATGAAAGAGTCAACTATACTAGCTCATTTTGGAATCCTTGTAAAGGAAGTACATTTTCTTCCCCATTGGTCCAAGAGGAAAGAAAATGGAAGATTGAATTCAACAACTTAAGCCACAAAAAATAATAAGACTTGTGAAGATAAAAGAGGAGAAAATAAATAATAACACAACAACACTAACAAGAGAAATGACAACAATCGAAGATCAATCAATACTAACAGAGACTACAACAAGAAAAGATCAACCAAAGAAAAAAAGAAGAATTAAAATGAAGAATACATCCACATCTCTATGGACGAGGAGGAGAATACACTTAAAGTTTTATTACACGTCACGAAGAAAGAATAGTAAGAGTATGATACAAAAGAAGATCAAAAAGGAAAAGATTCTTAATGAATCTCGTATATTTCATTTGTGTTATTTGAGCTGATATGAAGAGACCTCGATTGCAAACTAGGGAAAGAAGAAGAATTTGGTACAAACATTAATTTAGAAAAGATAAAACAAGAGAGTATACGAGACTTAAACATAATTTCCATCCAATTATATTCTTTGCAGATATTTGTGGGATGTTGATAAAGGTTAACCGGTATAGAAAGATATTGGTGAACAATCAAATCCTTAAATCAATATAGAATATCACCGTCATAAACAAAGAGTAAAAAATATTTTAATAGGTGAGACAACATCACAATCAACATTAGCATCCATACTTCAAATAGAACCGACTACCTAAGAATTTGAGGACATATACCAATGGTGAGTGCTATTTGTAAAATAAATACATGTTTATTTGATTGTAATTTCAATTGTCTTTGTTTATTTTATTTATAAAATATATTATTTGTTTCTAAATAAAATAAACACAAAAATATTGCACGATACTCAAAATGCAAAATCCTTTGAAAATACAAGAGTTGACCAATAGACAAAGAATGAAAGAGCAAGAGAAGTGATTTCAAATGATATCATAGAAAATCAAATATCATTAACTTAAGTAATGTTGGTCTTCTCTTTGTTTTAAGGAGACAAATGATCATTCTTTACTTATAAGTCATTTAATTATAATGTCTTAATTTTTTATTGTATCGTATATTAAATAAATTTAAAAAGGGTTAGAAGAGAAATGATATCTCAGTCTATTGGTAAATTATTGTTATCGCTTTGACAATTGCATTATTCTCGTTGATTCAATCTAAGTTAAGCAGAACAACTAGCTTGTTAATCAACATGCAATACAGTGAAACCACCAACTAGCATTAGCGAAAGTCCTGTTTATAACCCCATAAAAACCAACTTAAGTTAAAAAATTAAATGTCATGTTATTATTATTAGCTTGATTAAGCAATACAATGAAAAGGTACAATACGTATTGTACAAGATTTACAAAAAGGAAACAAATCAAATATTAATACAATGAATCAATTTAAGATATTCTATGATTTTGTTGAGTCAACCATATCTCCATGATTATCTCCAATGCCCCCTTCAAGCATGGAGTGGGGTGTGCACCAACACGAAGCTTCGACCGTAATAGCATGAACTGTGACTGAGGAAGACTCTTAGTGAAAATATCTGCTATTTGCAACGATGATGGAATAAAGCATGTGAAGCTTTCCAGAGGTAATGAGCTCTCGAACAAAGTGATAATCAATGTTTATATGTTTGGCACGCTTGTGAGCCACGGGATTTTGGCTGAGAACAAAGCACGATTATTGTCGTACAATAGAATTGGTTGTGAAGTCAATGAAACACTGAGATCCTTCAATAAGTTTGTAACCCAGGTCATTTTAGAAGCCGTAGATGCCATTGCACGATACTCAGATTCATAACTTGATCGAGCAATTGTGGGTTGTTTTCTTGTGCTCCATGAAATTAAATTTCCCCCAAGAAAGATTGAGTATCCATAAGTAGAATGACCTGTGTCGAGGCATCTAGCCCAGTCTGCATTGGAATAACCAATGAGAGCAAGATCAGCACTAAAAGTGAAGGATATGCCAAATGAAATCGTATCTTTAACGTATCGAAGAATACGTTTGGCCGCCTGAAAGTGTTGAATGGTGGGACTCATATGATTGACAACAAAGCTGAGGTCAGGACGGATAATCGTAAGATATTGAAGTGCTCCAAGAAGAGATCGATACTCAGTAATGTCTGAAAAACCCACTTGGATCCAACAATGTTAGTTCCAGACGGACAAGGAACCAAAGTCCAAGTATTATTTGCTCGAAGAGCATCCATCTCCTCATCCATTGCAGCTACCCAATGAGGATATTTAACAGCAGCCTTTAGAAACAATGGAGACTTGAAGAGCCTGAAATAAAGGAGTGGTAGCCAAGTCAGCAATATGACGTGGCTTAAATATGCCAAAACGGGATCGAGTTTGCATTGGATGTGAGGACAATGATGAAGGATGCTGAGGCGCACACACTTGAATCGTGGTTGGAGGCAAGACGACCTACACAGGCGGAGTTTCTGGCAAGGCCGGAGGAGCTTGAGTAGGCGGCGTGTGCGGGCATAAAGCACGTGGAGATGGAGTAGTGCCACAGATAGGTGAGGGTGATGAGGCAACCTTTGGAGGCGATGGCTTGAGAGTCACAGGTTCAGTGAATTCTGTAATGTCTGTGGGTAGAGATGAAAAGTTAACAGCAGAGTACGGAAAATAAGCTTCATCAAACTAAGCATGGTGAGATATATAGACCTGAGATGTAGCAGGATCGAGGCACAAGAAACCCTTGTGTTGAGAACTGTAGCCAATAAATATGCAAGGCTTGCTCCGAGTAGTGAACTTATTTTATGCATAGCTACGCAAACAAAGGAAAACCTGACAACCAAACGGATCAAAGTTATTGTAATTTGGAACAATATTGAACAATAATTCAAAAGGTGGCTTCCCTTGTAGAATTGAAGAATATGGGAGACAATTAATAGTGTACACTGCAGCATAGAAAGTTTCGACCCAAAGAGTAATGGGGGCATGTGCATGAAATAACATAGAAAGCCCTGTCTTCGTGACATGTCGATTTTAATATTGTTCATGTATGTAAGACCGTTTTCATTTTTGGACAATCAAATATACGTTTTCCAATTTTAGTTCTGTATGTTTCAATTTTTTTCCAATTTTGGTCTTATATGTTTCAATTTTTTCCACTTTCAGTCAAGTTTTCCACTTTTGGTTCTGTATGTTTTAATTTTTTTTTCCAATTTCAATCCAATTTCGGTCGGATGGCCATTGATAAATCTCACGTGACATCGGCGATTTTGGGAATTCTGACCAAAATTGGACTGAAATTGCAAAAAATTGAAACATATAGAACTAAAATTGAAAAATTGGATTGAAATTGAAAAAAGTTAAAATATACAGGAACAAAATTGGAAAATCTATTCTTGATTGTCAAAAAATAGAAAAGACCTTACATACAAAACTAAAATTGAACTTTAACTCATATATTTATATATATTATTAGTGTACGTGCTCATCACAGATTTGTTAATTTTTGGGGTAGAAGCTCTACTTTTGAAACGAGCATCATTGATATCCATCAATTTTAACTGATAAATAAACATGACTTGGAAATCGGATAATATATATATATATTCTATTACATCTTATATTTTATTTTCTAATTCAAAATAATCATTATATATGATGTTTATTAGATAATAAAAAGTATCACATGGAATATTAAATGCTTAATCTAATTCTAATATTTATAAAGTTTTAAAAAAACTTTAATTGATATCGACGAATGTGAAATTGAATTAGCTGTCATGCACCTAAATAGGGGTGAACAACCAAAACCAAAGTTTGGAGATTTATGAAGATTTTCAAAAACCTTTATCCGAAATTGTATTGGAGCATCGATTCGCTTCCTTCAACTGAATCAAAGTTCGAAGATTCTCGAAAAAATTTTAAAAATAAAATCGCAATTGCTCCATAGAATCAGTTCGTTTCCTTTGGAGTTTCTACCGTAGCAATGCAAATCATTTGGGGTTAGATTCAGAATTTTACAAATTTTAAAACAAATTTTCATTCAATTACAAAATGTAAAAAATAAATAAATATTTTGTATGACGTTATTTAATTTAAATTTTAAAAGTCATAAATTAATAAAATAAACATGACAAACTATTAAAAAATTTGTCACTTCTCGATAACAATAAAATCTCTAATATTTACCGGTTTGAAATGTACATGTTTTGATTTGAATTTTGATACGATTCAGTTATCTAAACGATGCTCATCCTATACGCCTAACTTTAAAAAAAAAAACTGAAATCTGGTCAAGAATCAATCATCTGCATACTGCATGCTTAATCTAGTTCTATATAATATTTATCATCTAAAAAGATTTCTTAGTAATAGTGTTGTCAATTGTTTTGCATTTAATGTTTTCAATCTTTCCAGTCCGATAATTCCTATATTTTTTATGAGGCTTCTAATTTTTTAATTAATTGTCGGAGCAAAACTGTAATCTCTCACATTCATTTAATTAAAAAAAAATTGATTTAAAAAAGAATAAAGTAATAGTATGATTTTAATTTTTTATTGTGGAATGTGAAACTGAATTAATTAGGTGTCACCTAACCACATCCAGCTACTTATAGAATCTCTATGATTCCATTTTTTGTTTTTAAATAACCACGCACATGCTCAAAAAATGATGTACATGTTCAAATCACCACGCATATGTTATAATCATGATTTCGTTTAGGGCAAAAGCATTAATTACTCTTAACCGAGCATCATTAATATCCATCAGTATCCAACTATATAAACACAATATGGATAATTTCATGACATGTGATGAGAAATGAGACAATATCTTTCTATTATATCTTACATTTCATTTTTTATTTTAAAATAATCATTATATATTCATATATATGGAGTTTTTTTTTTTTTTACCTAATAATTTATTGAGTTTATTCTTTAACTTTGAAATTTAAAAAATTTAGTCCAATTTCAACCCGAATTAAACCCAAATTTCGGCTATTCAGCCCAATTTGCTGATTTCGGGCTGACAATTTTATCATTTAACTACTAATCTATTTTTATTTTTCTTTCACTTTTTTTAATACTCTTGTATTACTTTTAATGTTAGTAAAAAAAATCATTAAATATAGCCCGAAATTAACGATTTGAGCCCAATTTGACATTTCGGGCTGAAATTGGCCTAAATATTTGAATTTTCAAAAATTAAAGAATAAAATTACCAGCCTGAAAAGTTAATGGGTGAAATTGCAAAACGTGATATGTTACTGGGTAAAAAAGATAATAAACTTTATCATATGTATTAATTAAGTATGATAAAATAAGAGATGAAATATCAAATGTAACAGATCCATTCAGTTAACACATCAATAAATTTTGAGGGTTTTTGTTGACACTCATAGCAATATAAATAGTAATGATCTATTAGAGTGAATTAGCAAGTGCAACTAGCAATAAGTGGAATGGGCTCTTCTACTACTCTTTCGGTCGTCCTCTACTCCACTTTACTCCTTCTTTCTTGTTTTTCAAATGCTGATGAAACCCCTCCTAACCCCCAAGACTTCAGCAAAGAGGTTACCACCAACCAATATTATACCTCCTTCCAAATAGGTTCAAAGACCTCCACATTCAATGTGGTAGTTGATCTTGGAGGCAAATTGATACCCTCCAAACTATGGAAAGTATTTCAGACTCTTCGTTGGCCCAAGAGTAGAACCCAAGAGGCCCACGTCATGAAAGACAGCAATTCAATATTTGGCTCACCGATTACGTCACCAAATGAATCAGCATGAAGTAATATTTTGTTTCATTTGATGTTTAATTTCATATATATTTCATGACATTTAATAAACATTACGCATTAATTAATAATGTTATTTGACGTGTGGTGATTATATTTGAATAAGTAATGTAACATGAAGTGTAACAGAAGATTTCATGTGACGATTCTATGATTCCATTTTGATTGTGTTTGACACCTAAAAGATATTTTATAGACTTCTTTTTCAAGTCTCTGTCCCTTTTTACATGTGATCCTTCTCTTCTTTATGATGTTTGGAGTTTCCACTCACTTAAAAGAGTCCTTTTAATTCAAGCGTGTCAAATGGATAATATTTTATTTCACAATGTAAATTTTAAGTTTATTTAATTCACACTGTAAATTTCGGTATGTTGTTTAGTTATGTGTAATATTTATGATATGTGACCAGAAATCGGAGAAGATATTATATTACATCTTATGTTTTATTCTTTTAATTTAAAATAATCATCACATATTGTGTATACTATAAATTTAAAGAAGTATAAGATGAAATATTAAATGTAACAAAATATCAGTAGACAATTAGTCAAGAGGCTTCTACATATCATGTTAATATATAAAGAGTGAATCCTGCATGAGACCATCTCATGGATCCAATTTATGAGACGGGTTGATTCGACTCGGTTAGTAATCAACAATCAAAGTTAATGGTCAACGACTAGTTAATACTGTTGACCACAAAATATTACATGATAGACATAAAAATATTACTTATACTGATACTTTCAAAAAATCTTATATGGTACACATGAAAATATTACATGGTGTTTTTATTATAATGTAATATTTTTGTTCTTATAACATAATACTTTTATTTGTATGATGTGCTATTTTCAAAAGTATTATATACATAAAAATATTACAAAATGATAGGGAAAATTTCATATTTAATCGTGCCCTAGAGACGTCGTCCGATTTGGTCCTGTTATTTTCCAATTATCAATTTTAGTCCTGTAATTTAAAATTTTGTCCAATTTCAATCATTTTTTCGTCGGAATTTATATTTTCCTGCCAATTTTTGGCGAGTGTCACACACTGGTCCCTAATTCCATAATATGTGGCAATTTTTTTCGCATGTGGCAATTCATTTTGCATTATTTTGCTATCTAAAATACCACATCATTTAAGAGCAGCCGCCGCAGCAGTGCTGGAGAATAACGCCAACCGCCAAAATCAATCCTCCAGCAAGACGATATCCCTAGCGTCAGTTTAGAGATTGGAGCAGATTGGCGTCACATGTAGCGCCGCCGTTCTGCTTGGCGCTATCTTTTTTTTTTTTTTAATATTTGTTAGTTTTATTAAATTTGATATAATACAAATATTAATTTTTCAATATGGATGGTAATATAACAAATTTAATGTAATATGGGTATTTAGTTTGAATGATGTAGATAATAATATAAAATTTTAAAATCAACAAGAATTGTCATTTCTCAACATGGATAATAAAAATATAAGAAACGAGAAGTACAATTACATAAAATTACTAGAAATACATTAAAATACATGAAACTAAAACGTAAAATTATTGAAAAATACATTAAAATACATGAAAATGAAAATATAAAATTACTAAATATTGATTAAAATACATGAAAATAAAATATAAAATTATTGAAAATAACAATAAAACCTAATAATTTGAGAGAGAAAAAATAAGTTTTTGTTTTTGTTTTCATTTTACATTGAGTTTCAATCAATTAATGATATTAATTTTTATTTATTAAATTTAAAATACAAAAAATTAAAACTATATTAAATAATATTTACATGTATAAATATGTTATCCAATTATAACAAAATTTTAAAAATATGATTAAATAAATTATTAATTAGAAATAATATGGAATATTCTTTTTTTGTGTAAAATATAGTGCACACTGCTGTAGATAAACATTGTTTCTGCACTATAGTAGTGCAAATTCTGCTGGAGATGCTCTAATGAATTTAGAAAAAAAAAACAAAAAAATAATTAATTGAATTAAAAATCAGAATTAAAGAAAAATTAAAAAAAGAAAAAAAAAATCATTTAATGAATTAAAAAAAACAGAAAATAATTAACATAATTTCTTCTTCCCTCAAACTCCTCTAAGGCCATCTCCAACAATTCTCCATTTCTTGAAAATGAAAGATTACAACAATTACCAAACATCCAACACATTAGAACATAGATGAAAAAATAAATAGCATACCACCTACAATGTAAACAAGTGAACTGAAATTAAATAAAACGAGAAACATAAATTGACCATTGAAACATGCTAGTACGGAGGAAAGTCAGAGTTAGATAGGGAAATTCCATTGAAGAACTGGTCAAATGCACCAGAACTCCCATCAGTTTCATCTCTTGCTGCTCGTTTGTGGAAAAGTCCGAAGCAAAAACATTTTGCAACATGACAAGAAAGTTGTAGAAAAGATGTAGAACGAGCATTTGGTGTACTACAATCAAAGTGTGGCATAATCAAAGGTCCATCACGAGTTTGGGACAAAAAAGTGTTGCATAACATCATGACAACTTGCATTATAATGCACAATATGATTATTGAAGATGAGCAAGATGTCGAGGCACCTATTACTGATTATCGCGAAGTACCCACCCCAGAGGTTGAAATTGCATACGATGAGCACACTCGATTTCAACAATTCCTTGCACGTCATCGTCAAATTAAAGATAAGTCGGCTCACTATGCACTTCGAGGTTGAAATTGCATACGATGAGCACACTTGATTTCAACAATTCCTTGCACGTCATCGTCAAATTAAAGATAAGTCGGCTCACTATGCACTTCGAGATGCTCTTATCGACCATTTGTGGGAAGAGTTATCCAACTTGGAGTATTAGATTTCCTAATTCATTATGTTATTGTTTTTTTAGATTTTTTGTAATTATAATATTTATTATAGTCATTCTAATTTATCCATACGCGTATCTTAAAATATTTTGTATGACTCCCAATTTAATTTCAAATAAATAAAATTACTTTGAAAAAAATATTTCAGTATCAATTAATTGATTCGTGTGTACTAATTTTATAATTTAATAATATATTAACATAAATCTTTAATTATTTAAATTCTTTAATTTCAGAAAAAAAAATTATAAATAGATATTTTAATAATATAGAGTATTTATTATTGGAGAAGATTTATGATATAGAGTACTCCATCCTCTATTATAGAGGATAGAATAATTTAAAATGAAGAATTCTCTTGGAGATGTTTGGCGATGAACGCCTCCACATGCCGCCTTCCTTCCACAATCTACACGGCGGCGCTGCTCCAGATCTCCCTACACCGCCCTCTCCAGCCCTGCTGAACACTTTTTCTTCACAGCACACGGTTTTTACAAGCATCTGATGCTCTCTTCTCCTTTTCGCTCCATGTTTGTTGGTTATTGTTATTCCGACATTTCTCGTTGTATTCCTCCTAAAAATCGGTGGTCCTTTCCCCCTTTTTTGCCGGAGAATTGGCCGGAGCGATTACGATTGCGTTTTCGATGAGGATATAGATAGGGAGCTAATTCGAGATTTGGGATTTGGGGTTTATCGCCAGGCTTAGGTGTTACCTTGAGGGAAGAAAAAGAGTAGTTTTAATTATGTGAATTATTTTTTGTTTTTTTTTAATTCTTTAATTTTTTATTTTTTTGGTGTTTGTCATTTTTTAAAATTTCTTTAATTCTTTTTTTAATTCAATTAATTATTTTTTGTTTTTTTAATTCATTAAAATGATGTGGTATTTTAGATAGTAAAATAATGAAAAATGAATTGCCACATGTGAAATTTATGAAATTTAAAGATGTAATTTATGAAATTGCTAGTTCTACGGAATATCATAAAAAATGGGCTAAGTTTGTAAGAAAAAATGAATGGAAGTTAAAAAATTTGCAGTCGATGTACAATATCGTTGGAATTCTACATATTACATGCTTCAAAATTCTTATGATTATAGACAAATGTTTTGTGAATTTTATCAAGAAAATCAACATGATAACATTGTTTTATTCGAAAATTCATGAGATGCATGTCTTAATTTAATTCAACTTTTAAAAATTTTTTAAGAGGCAATTAGAGAATTATCCGGTTGTTACTATTCTACTTTTCCATTATCTTTAGATCATTGTGTAAAAATTGTTCTTATTTTGAATGAGTATTCAACATGTCATATTTTAGGAAACACAAGTGATGAAAGCGAAATGATTAAAATATTTTCATGAGATACCCGATTTATTTTTATGTGCTAAATTATTAGATCCTAGAATTAGAGAAAATGGCTTAAAAAAGTTATTAAAAATGTATTATAATGCATTGTTCCCACATATGCTATTGGGAGAATATGATGAAGTTGATTATGTTCTTAATCCTATTGAGTTGTTGGTAAAGCTAAATATAACTTATACGAATTGTTTAAAGAATATAAAGTAATGTTTAGTGATTCTAGTGATGATGTAGGTAATCAAAATGTAGGAGGTAATAAACATTCGACATCTTCATTTAGTTTTGTTGCGACTCCGATTCTTAGTCAATTTTACAATTTTTATGATATTAGAATACAAAATGAGCTAAAGATTCTAACCCTTGTCAAAAATTAGATTCATATTTAGGTACTACTTTTGGACAAATTTTATTTGAAAATCCTATGGATCTATTGAAGTGGTGGTCAAGAAGGACCACCATTTATCTTATTCTAATAATTATTGCAAAAGAGATTTTTGCAAGTCTCACCTCAACCGTTGCCGTAGAACATGCATTTAGTAAAGGAGGTCATATGTTGAATCCAAGAAGATCCAAATTGACGAAAGAGAATATACAAAATATAATCTTCTTGAAGATTGGGTGAGAGCAATTAACCGTCAACATCTTGATTTGTCGTATTTAGACGACGATGGAGATGACACGTATGGATACGATCCAAACACATCCTCCTCCATCGGAACCAACGTTGACGAATGCAGGTAAGTTTAGGTAAGAGTTAGAGAGCTACGTGAGCTTTGATTCCTTCGTTTTGATAAGGATACGTAGGTGTCACGCCCCAAAATCTTTCGTTAAAAATATCAGAGTTTTACCCGGGCGTGAAGATAGAAAAGCAAGGGACGCATAACGCATACAGAAAGAATTAAGCAAGGGACAACAGAAGAAAGAGATAAGGGACGACAAGAAACCATCTCACAACAACCTTCGGCCTCGGCCGATAACATTCGGTCTCACACCGATAATATACATCATATACAGCGGAAGCTAAACATCAGGATCTCCCATCCTCACAAGTACCCAAAAATATATACAGATCATTAACTGTTTGTAAACGTGTTTGGAAAAGTTTAAACTAAGACATTTTAACAGAAATACCGACAGCTAGCACTATCCCCCTCCGTCTAGGGTTCACCAGCTTCCTCATCTCCTGTAGTGTGAGTACAGATTAAGGGGTGAGTGCGTTGAATACACTCAGTGGAGATAACATCCACCTCATAAGACTCCAGACAGAAATATAAATACCGAAAAGCTAACTTACAATCACGTTGTCACAGCACAGATATATGCAAAGCAGATATTAGAAATGGCAAGGGACGTATAGGTGCGGGATTCCCCCCGTCTTACCCTATATAACGGTATCTCACCGTTAGTGCATTTCAAGAGGCTCACGACACCTCCACAGAGTAGTAGAAAATAGCAGGGGACGAACAGAATGCATGATCGGAGGACCTCGGTCCTTTCACAGATATAATATGGCACAGCAAGTATAAACACAGCACTTAGATTCCCAATCATATTTCATAAATAGGGAAAGCTGTAAACATAATAAGAGTTAGAAATTACCCCCACCTCGTATAGTGGTTACCGCGTGAGTAGCTAGGACGGAATGTCTGACAACTCAACACCTCAAGCTTAGTCCACAATAGCCTACAAATTTACGGTGTTTCTTAGGTCTTAAATACAATATAGTTAAAGCTGTAAAGGGTCCTGGCGGAAAAACGTTTGTTAAGGACACGGCGGATCGAAAATACGGCATAACGTGCTCCGGGGCTCGCGGGTACCCGGCGTCGGGCGAAAGCCAACCCGACAGCTCGCGCATCACCCGGCAGCTGCCGAGTTTCCTCAGCCACCCGGTCCCCGTCGCCCGCGCACGCTGGACCCCCGGCGCTCGCACCCGCGCGCACTCGGCACCCGGCGCACACCCGGCACCCGGCGCACACCCGGCACCCAGCACCCGGCGCACACCCGGCACTCGGCACGCACCCGACGCGCACCCGACGCACATCCCGGCGCGCACCCGACGCCCGACCCGACGCACATCCCGACGCACACCCGACGCCCGACCCGACGCACAACCCGGCGCGCACCCGACGCCCGACCCGACGCACAACCCGGCGCGCACCCGACGCCCGACCCGACGCACAACCCGGCGCGCACCCGTCACCCGACACACCACCACCAGCACCACTGCTGGCCGGCGACGGCGACGGCGACGGCTGCGACGGCGGCGGCGGCGGCGGCGGCGGCGACGGCGGCGACAGCGGCGGCGGCGGCGCTCCGGCGGCGGCGGCGGCGCTCCGGCGGCGGCGGCGGCGCTCCGGCGGCGGCGGCGGCGCTCCGGCGGCGGCGCTCCGGCGGCACTCCGACGGCACTCCGGCGGCGGCGGAAAATAAAAACGTAAAGGAAAAGAAAAGAAAGAGAACTTACGTGTTCGCGTCGCGAGCGTCGCTCGGGTCGTCGGCTTTGAAAACGTATAAGTTTTGAAAGTTATGAGCCCTTATTTATAAATTTTGGAATTTACCTTTTTACCGTTGAAAAGTTACTATTTACCAAAAATATCTCAATTTACCTTTCATTAAAATATTATTTTTATTTTTACCTTTTATCAAAATTTTCCCCTTTCCTTCGTTAGTTGAACTACGGGTCTCCGATTAACCGCTAGTTTGTTTCTGTTTTCTCGTATTTCCCATACGAATCTCTTGGTAAAATCATATTCTAGGTTCCATATCACGAAAAATATATCCATCTAAATCTAAAACTGGCGTTAGCCAAGTATCTGAAACGCATGTACTAAATTAAACAGTCAAAACATACGCACATAATTATTAAGTCGGGGTTCAAATACTTAATTATTCAATTATGCTCATTTTGATCCGGGGTGCTACATCCCTTACCCCTTAAAATAATTTCGTCCTCGAAATTGAGCACATACTTAGAAAGACAAACCAACGTATACCTAGGATCGGTATGTCGGGGTACTTCCTCAAAATCTCGTCCTCCAACTCCCAGGTTGCTTCTTCCCTTCCGTGGCGGCTCCACTGGACCTTCACTATAGCCATCTCTCGGTTCCTAAGTTGTCGTTTCTTTCTGTCCAAGATGGCTATCGGGACTTCCTCATATGTCAGATCTTTCTCCAGTTCGATGCCTTCTCGATTGATTATATGATTTGGATCAAAAATATATTTCCGTAGCATAGACACATGGAAGACATTGTGCACCCCAGCAAAGTCCGGTGATAGAGCTAGTCGGTACGCGACCTCCCCAACTTGATTCAAGATTTCGAACGGTCCCACGTACCTTGGTTTCAGTTTTCCCTTCTTTCCAAAACGGTGAACTCTTTTAGTGGGAGACACTTTGAGGAAAACTTTGTCTCCAACTTCAAACCTCAGTTCTCTTCATCTCTTATCTGCATACGATTTTTGTCGATCTTGGGCCACTCGTATTCGGTCTCGAATCTTCTTTATTACTTCTACTGTTTGTTCCACCAATTCGGGTCCCAGAATTTTCTTTTCACCAACTTCGTCCCAGCATATTGGTGATCGACACTTCCTTCCGTAGAGGGCCTCATAAGGTGCCATACCAATGGTTGATTGATAGCTATTGTTGTAGGCGAACTCTACTAAACACAGATGATCTTCCCAGTTTCCGGGAAAATCTAGAACACAGGCCCGCAACATATCCTCTAAGATCTGTATGGTTCTTTCTGATTGTCCGTCGGTTTGTGGGTGAAAAGCTGTACTGAAAGACAGCTTGGTTCCTAACTCCTTCTGCAGACTCTGCCAGAATCGGGAAGTGAACCGTGGATCCCTGTCAGATGTGATAGAAACCGGTACACCGTGTAGTCGGACTATCTCTTCCAGGTATATCCGTGCCAATCTGTCTAGTCCAAAAGTCATCTTGATCGGCAAGAAATGGGTGGATTTCGTCAATCTGTCCACGATCACCCACACGGCGTGGTTTCCCCGTCTGGTTGTCGGTAGACCAACCACAAAGTCCATGGTTATATGTTCCCATTTCCACTCCGGTATTTCTAATGGAGTTAGCATCCCAGCCGGTCGTTGATGTTCTGCTTTCACTTGTTGGCAGATGAGACACTTCTTGACGAACAATCCTATGTCTCGCTTCATGTTCCTCCACCAGAAATTCGCCCTCAAGTCTCGGTACATCTTTGTACCTCCTGGGTGTGCAGCTATAGGTGTGCAATGCGCTTCTTTGAGTATTTCCTCTTTTAATTTCTCGTTCTTAGGCACGCACAGCCTTCCTCTGAAGATTAGAGCTCCATCCGTAGTTAAAGAAAAGTCTTCAGCTCCTCCCTTATCCATCAGAGCTTTCATCTTCTTTAGAAACTTATCCTTCTTCTGAGCCTCCACAATTCGGTCCCGCAGCGTGGGTGTTACAAATAACGCTGTCATTCTGGATTCAATATTGATCGGTGGCGAGAGTATCTCCAAATTAAGTTTCGACATCTCCTCGACTAGTTGGAGTTGATTGGTGATCATCGATGTCACTACTCCTTTCCCTTTCCTGCTAAGGGCGTCAGCCACTACATTCGCCTTTCCGGGATGATAGTGGATTGTGATATCATAATCTTTCACCAACTCTAGCCATCTCCTTTGTCTCATGTTGAGCTCCTTCTGTTCGAAGAAGTACTTCAGGCTTTTGTGGTCAGTGTAGACTGCACACTTCACGCCATAAAGATAATGTCTCCAGATCTTTAGGGCGTGTACCACTGCTGCTAGTTCTAGATCATGAGTCGGATAAATCTGTTCGTGGACCCTCAGCTGGCGTGATGCATATGCCACCACTTTTCCTTCCTGCATCAATACACACCCCAAACCTTCCTTGGACGCGTCGCTGTAGATTACGAATTCCTTGGACATATCTGGAACTACTAAGACTGGTGCTTCTGTCAGTCTTTTCTTTAGTTCCTGGAAACTTCGCTCGCACCGCTCATTCCACTGAAACCTCACATCTTTTCTGGTCAAGCGTGTCATCGGAGTGGCGATCCTCGAGAACCCTTCTATAAATCTTCGATAATATCCAGCTAGGCCGATGAAACTCCGAACTTCCTTTACATTCGTTGGAGTCTCCCAATTGCTAACAGTTGCCACTTTTTCAGGATCCACCTCAACCCCTTCTGCAGAAACGATGTGGCCCAGAAAGCCAATTTTGTCCATCCAGAATTCGCACTTCTTAAATTTAGCATAAAGTTTTTCTTTCCTTAGTACTTCCAGTGCGATTCTAAGATGTTGTTCATGGTGCGCTCTGTCGCACGAATAGATGAGAATATCATCAATGAACACTATGACAAAAAGGTCAAGATAAGGATGGAAGATGCGATTCATTAAATCCATGAAGACTGCCGGAGCATTACGCAACCCGAATGGCATTACTACAAACTCGTAGTGGCCATATCTCGTTCTGAATGCTGTCTTGGATATATCAGCATCTTTGACTTTCATCTGGTGATATCCCGATCTTAAGTCAATTTTCGAGAACACACTAGCACCTCTTAATTGATCGAAGAGATCTTCAATCCGAGGCAGTGGATACTTGTTTTTTATTGTTTTCTTATTCAGCTCTCGGTAGTCAATACACATCCGGAAGCTACCATCCTTCTTCTTTACGAACAGTACCGGTGCTCCCCAAGGTGACACACTCGGTCTGATGAAGCCCTTATCTAACAGCTCCTGAAGCTGAACCTTCAATTCTTGCAATTCTTTCGGCGCCATCCGATAAGGAGCCTTTGACACTGGCGCTGATCCAGGGATGAGATCTATCTCGAAGGTTACTTGTCGATCTGGTGGAGGGCCCGGTAAGTCCTCTGGAAACACATCTGTGAATTCTTTTATCACCGGTACCTCCTCGATAGCAATTGGTTTCTTCTCGGAGTTTATCATATTAACCAACCATGCTTCGCACTCTCCTTTACTGAGCATCCGGGTTGCTTTCATGGCCGAGACAATCCTTGAATCGACCTTGACTCGTGCCCCGTGGAAGGTAAACTCCGGCTCTCCCGGTGCTTGGAAGGTTATCTCCCTTTCACGGCACTTGATTACCGCGTGGTTGGACTCTAGCCAGTCCATTCCCAAAATCACATCGAAATCTTTCATCTCCAGAGCATGGAGATCTGCTTGAAGCGTCTTATCCTCGAAGGCAATCTTAAGACGACGGTACAAGTGTTTTGTCTTTACCGTCTTCCCTGAGGGGATACTAACTACTAAAGTTTGAGCGACTATCCTACCGTCATCATGCTTCAGCAATTTACAGAAGTCGACAGATATGAAAGAGTGTGTCGCTCCAGTATCAAATAAGATGAAAGCGGGTATATCAGATACTGTTAACATACCTGCCATCGTCTCTGATCCCTCGGCGGCCTCCGGGCGAGTCAAAGCGTAAGCTCTCGCCCTACCCGCTACTGGCCTTGAATTCGGTCCTGTAGCCGGCGCGTTCTTTGCCTTCCAGCAATTCGCCGCAATGTGCCCTGGCGCCCCGCAATTGTAGCAACTCCTTGTCTCAGACTGACACGGTCCCGTGTGCACCCTTCTACACTTCGGGCACGGATTTCCGGGTCGGGGATTAGGGAGAAGCGGAGCGTTACTTGCTCTGGGAAACTTATTAGGGACAACGCTCTGGCTTGGGCCAGTCCACTTTCTCTTGGCAGGAACATGAAACGTTTTTCTGAAGGGCACTGCATCCAATCCCATCCGCGAAGCGATCTCCTGGGCCCTTTCGAGGACACTGGCATAAGTTAGCGTTCCTTGCCCGGCGAGTATCGAGCTAATCTCTGAGCGAAGGCCCTTCTCGAACCTTCGAGCCTTCTTCTGATCAGTATCAACTAGATGAGGGGCATAACGGCTCAAATGATTGAACTGTCGTTCATAGTCCCCTACAGTCATGCTCTCTTGCTTGAGACGAAGAAACTCCGTCTCCTTCTGGTCCCCATATGACTGAGGAATAAAGTGATGAGTGACAATCTCTTTGAATTCCTCCCAAGTCATTTGTTCCTTCTGTACTGGCAGAAGAGTCCGTGCGTACGAGTCCCACCAATGACTCGCCTCATCCGTTAGCTGGAAGATAGCACAGCTAACCATCTGTCCCGTAGAGCAGGTGAGATGTTCGAACAGTCGGTCCAGTGATCGTAGCCACTCCTCTGCCACAATCGGTTCTCCTCGTCCGTCGAACGTCGGTGGATTAAACCGTCTGAACTGTTCATATATCAGATTCGGGTCAACCCTAGCTGTCTGAGGGACGGCCCGATTGGTCCCAAAATGCTGTGCCAATCCTCGTAGCACAGTTAACAGATCGTTGTCGTTGGCGTTCTCTTCCCGCTCAAGTGGGTTAACTGGTGGTTGCGGCTGTTCCTTCCTTGGTCTGCCTCTCGACATGCTTCTGGTATGATAAGTAAATACGTATAAGCCATTATGACTAATACCATAATATTATACATAGATCAGATAACACTTTTCTCGACATGAAGCATATCATAACACCGTAGGATGAGCAAAATGATGTATGTACATATATACATAATACAAAATAAGGATAGTACTACACCATCACAAAAGGGTGTATGTACACTATCTATGGAGCAAGAACTACCCTATCGTTTACACATAGTATACTGTATCTCGAGTATCATAATATATACATAAACATGTCCTCTAATACATCTAATCTACATCAGCAGGAGGTAACGGTGGTGCTGGCCCATCCTGAGGGTCATCCTCCTCTACATCGATCTCCTGGGGATCCTCCTCCGACTCCTCCTCCGGATCCTCCTCCGGCTCTTCCTCCGGATCCTCTTCCGGCTCCTGCTCCGAATCAGAGCTACTACTGCCAGGGTCATAGGGCGACGGCTCCGGAGTAGTTGGTTGGCCATGTCGGCCCCACAAATCCAACACTGCTCTAGCCACATTGCCAAAATTGGCAATGGGCACCAAGTCAGCCGACGAGAATACTAACTCGTCGCGATAGATGATACGCGCCGTCTGCTGCCACTCCGGAGGCAGAGTATGAATCAAGTGTAAACACGCTCCCACCCCGGGAATCGGGCCCCTCTCTCCCCCGTTCTCTCTCCAAAAGTGAAGGAGCCCGGCTACATGCTCCCCTACCGATCTATCATCGGTAACCCTACTCTGAAAGAACAACCGTCGCAGTCGCTCCTGCCTCGTCTCTATCACAGGCGCTCTCCCTCTTCCTCTACCCGCTCGGTAAATCCTATTCATCTGTCAATTATTTTACACAAGTTTCTAACATCATATATCCATGCCTGACACGTTTCCCCCAAAATCAAACAGTGTAGGACAAAATAACACAGAACAAGCAGTCATGCTAATTCCATAAGTCACATACCAAGGAGGGTCACCTATAGAGGGAGACTAGTGCCTATCTTACCCTTTTCGGATAATCCGATTACATTTTTGCAAACACACTTTCAAAATCACATTTTTCCCCCTTTAAAACTTGCTTTAAAAACCTTTCCCTCATTTCCAAATCACACTTTCCAAATCACGTTTCTCTCATTTTAAAACCAGTTCGAGCAAGTTCTCATCATTAGAACCGCTCTGATACCACCTGTCACGCCCCAAAATCTTTCGTTAAAAATATCAGAGTTTTACCCGGGCGTGAAGATAGAAAAGCAAGGGACGCATAACGCATACAGAAAGAATTAAGCAAGGGACAACAGAAGAAAGAGATAAGGGACGACAAGAAACCATCTCACAACAACCTTCGGCCTCGGCCGATAACATTCGGTCTCACACCGATAATATACATCATATACAGCGGAAGCTAAACATCAGGATCTCCCATCCTCACAAGTACCCAAAAATATATACAGATCATTAACTGTTTGTAAACGTGTTTGGAAAAGTTTAAACTAAGACATTTTAACAGAAATACCGACAGCTAGCACTATCCCCCTCCGTCTAGGGTTCACCAGCTTCCTCATCTCCTGTAGTGTGAGTACAGATTAAGGGGTGAGTGCGTTGAATACACTCAGTGGAGATAACATCCACCTCATAAGACTCCAGACAGAAATATAAATACCGAAAAGCTAACTTACAATCACGTTGTCACAGCACAGATATATGCAAAGCAGATATTAGAAATGGCAAGGGACGTATAGGTGCGGGATTCCCCCCGTCTTACCCTATATAACGGTATCTCAACGTTAGTGCATTTCAAGAGGCTCACGACACCTCCACAGAGTAGTAGAAAATAGCAGGGGACGAACAGAATGCATGATCGGAGGACCTCGGTCCTTTCACAGATATAATATGGCACAGCAAGTATAAACACATCACTTAGATTCCCAATCATATTTCATAAATAGGGAAAGCTGTAAACATAATAAGAGTTAGAAATTACCCCCACCTCGTATAGTGGTTACCGCGTGAGTAGCTAGGACGGAATGTCTGACAACTCAACACCTCAAGCTTAGTCCACAATAGCCTACAAATTTACGGTGTTTCTTAGGTCTTAAATACAATATAGTTAAAGCTGTAAAGGGTCCTGGCGGAAAAACGTTTGTTAAGGACACGGCGGATCGAAAATACGGCATAACGTGCTCCGGGGCTCGCGGGTACCCGGCGTCGGGCGAAAGCCAACCCGACAGCTCGCGCATCACCCGGCAGCTGCCGAGTTTCCTCAGCCACCCGGTCCCCGTCGCCCGCGCACGCTGGACCCCCGGCGCTCGCACCCGCGCGCACCCGACGCACATCCCGGCGCGCACCCGACGCCCGACCCGACGCACATCCCGACGCACACCCGACGCCCGACCCGACGCACAACCCGGCGCGCACCCGACGCCCGACCCGACGCACAACCCGGCGCGCACCCGACGCCCGACCCGACGCACAACCCGGCGCGCACCCGACGCCCGACACACCACCACCACCACCACTGCTGGCCGGCGGCGGCGGCGCTTCGGCGGCGGCGCTTCGGCGGCACTCCGACGGCACTCCGGCGGCGGCGGAAAATAAAAACGTAAAGGAAAAGAAAAGAAAGAGAACTTACGTGTTCGCGTCGCGAGTGTCGCTCGGGTCGTCGGCTTTGAAAACGTATAAGTTTTGAAAGTTATGAGCTCCTATTTATAGATTTTGGAATTTACCTTTTTACCGTTGAAAAGTTACTATTTACCAAAAATATCTCAATTTACCTTTCATTAAAATATTATTTTTATTTTTACCTTTTATCAAAATTTTCCCCTTTCCTTCGTTAGTTGAACTACGGGTCTCCGATTAACCGCTAGTTTGTTTCTGTTTTCTCGTATTTCCCATACGAATCTCTTGGTAAAATCATATTCTAGGTTCCATGTCACGAAAAATATATCCATCTAAATCTAAAACTGGCGTTAGCCAAGTATCTGAAACGCATGTACTAAATTAAACAGTCAAAACATACGCACATAATTATTAAGTCGGGGTTCAAATACTTAATTATTCAATTATGCTCATTTTGATCCGGGGTGCTACAGTAGGCGATTTCATTCTAAGTTTGGAAGTTACACTTTCAATCTTAGAATGAAACTCAAGCTCTTTCAATTTTTTTTTTCCTGTTCTTCAATTTATTTTATACAAAAATGAAAAAGTTGTAATTTTTTAACTTCAAGTCTTCAATATTGTAGTATGATTCATCATTCATGATTGTAATATATTGAGTTGTAATATTTTTTTATTTCATAATTGTAATTTATAATATGTTTTATTGTAATTTTTTGAAGATTTTAAGTTGTAATATTGTACTTGTACTTCTAATGATTGTATTTTATTCAATATATAAATTGTATTTTATTAATGTAATTAGTTTAGACTTAAGAATTTATTAGAAATCTAAAATTATTGCACAAAAATAAAAAAATTAAAAATTAAAAAAAAAAAAATCGACCCAGTCGTCAGGCTCGTGTCCCCGGAGTCCGGCCTGGTCGCACAATATGAAGGGACCAGAAGGTTCGGTCCGGGCCGTGTAACAAAAATTAAAAAAAAAAAAAACCTGTTCGCGGTTTTCAAACCCACTTTCTGCCGGTTTGGTTCTGGTTCCAGTATTTCCGTTTCGGAACCAAAACTGACAGTTCTAACCGGATGAACACCTCTACTCGTATGTACAAAAGATTTGAACTTTAAAAACTAATAATAGTTCAAGAAAAGGAGAAAATTCAATTAAAAATATCTAAGAAAATATAGAAATCTTTAATCTATACTAAAGGAATAAAAAAAAATAAACATGTGTCGCATTCTGATTAATCCATTTTCCGGCTCAAAAGTTATTTTAATTTTTAAATTTTAATTCAATTAATTCACTTAATATTTTTAATTTATTATAATTAAATATTTAAAGAGATAATGATAATTCAAAAAAAAAAGTTAATAATGATATATAATTGCTAACAATTGTAACGTATCTTTAATCTATTTAATTTTTCTTTTAATTTTTAATCAATTAATACACTTAATGTTTTTAATTTATTATAGAATTAAACATTTAAGGTGTTAAATTTTGATGAGATAATTATTAGATGATTCCAAATTTAAAGCTAAAATTAAGCTTACTTTTTTAAAATGTATGGAAAGATATGGAATGATCTAAAGTTGCAATAATTTATTTAAAGACTTAAACTCAATCAATATTTAAAAAGGAAAAAAATTATTACATGGATTTCAATTTTAATCTAAATTTATAATTAAATTATATGTATTACAAACTCCTTTAAAAATGATTTTAATTTTTTTTAACAAAATGTTAATATTATTAATATTCGCTAAAAACATTTTTATTAACATAAAAACATATATAAATCAAAATTATTCTTCAAATTATTATATTTTTTTAATTCAAATATATTACATTTTTATGTTAGTTTTTTTTAAATGTTAATTTTGATAAATCCCATATGATACACGGGTCAATACTAGTTAGGGATATATTTTAATATTAAATAGGGATACAAACAAAATATGTGTGAGTATTCTCGATACCAGGTCCAACTATTGATCTACCCCAAAACTAAATCTTTAGTAACTAGCATTATCTAATGCGAAATTTAATAAGGTGTCACCTGACCACATTCAGCTACTTATCGAATATTTTGATTTTTATTTTAAAAAAAAACAAAACAAAACAAAAACAAATTATTAGTGCCCATGCTCAAATGACACACACATGAAAAGTTATTAGTGCCCATGCTAAAACAAGAAACGCTGCTTTGAAACGAGCATCATTCATAACACCCCTCAATCATGACTTTGGATAATGTTATTATATATAGAGGTGCCCTATAATATACAGGGTTTAAGAAAATAAAGTTAGATTAGATAATTTTAAATATTATTTTATATTAAAAAAATTATGATTATGCTATATCTATCATCAATTTAGTATCAATCATAATATAATTTGATTAATAGATTATTTGATTATATATGTTGCATTGGTAAGGGAATATAATTATTTTCTATTTATTATATATGTTCATGTTATTTCTATCATATTATTCAACTGTCCCATCAATATTCTAGCTTTTTTAAATATTAAATATCAATGATTATAAAGATCCTTAAATTTTCAATTCAAATATATTATAGATAACTCAAATCAAAATTTCTCAATGGTTTACATGATTTAATGCAAAAATTATTTCAGTGTCATTAATTAATAAGTTTAGAAGTTTATTTGAGTTGCTTTTCTCTAATTTTTAATTAAAATATATAAAGAATTAAGCGATATGCATGATTAATTTTCCATGAAATTGGTAATTCTGTTAATTAATAATAAATATATTTTTAATACATTCATTTTCTATATATGCCAATACATTCCATCTAATAATTAGATTGACATGATTTTGAAATGATCAAATTATTGAGGTGAAATTAGAAAGATTGTGTTTGCCATAAATTATTTAATATAATATAATTAATATTAATATAATTATTAATATTATATTTTGAGCTTTTGAGAAGATGACGCGTGGCATTAGTGGTTGTTCTTTTATATATATAAAAATACACACACATATATATATGTATATATATAATATAAATCAAATAAGATTTTCTATTATATCTTATGATTTGTCTATTAGTTTAAACACAATTATTTATATGTATCAGGTGCACGGATTTAGAATTCGTGTAATTTGGTCAATCAGATTTAGGGGTGAATTTTACGCGCTCCCATGTCGGCGTCCATACTCTTATCCTGCACACATAATCTTTCTGTTATGTAACATTTACGTTATATTACAGACATATAATACCTTTTAAACTTGTATATTATATTATTATAACCTTTATGGATTTTTTTAAGTTAAAGTACTACATAAATGTTATGATATTTGTACATAAAAGTTATACTACTATAAAATAAAAGTTAAATTATTATAACATACTTAAATGTAATGATATTTGTACATAAAGATTACACTACTATAACATAAAAGTTAAATTATTATAACATAAAGGTATAAGTATAATATATGAATTTTATGCTGAGAAAATTATAGGTAATATAATATGAAAGTTATAATATGTGTATATAAAGATTATAATAATATAACATAAAAATTATATTATTGTAATATAAAAGTTACCGCATAAATAAATAAATAAAAATTGATCACAGATTCAAATCAAATCCAACCCGCACGCGCCCGATTGCACCATGCAATTGGTTTACAGAAACGCTACTCTAGTTTAAATAATTATTACATTAAGCGAAGTTATAAAATATTATTACATTGTTGTAAAACAGTAAAATAAATAAAATTAAACAAGATAAAATTGGAAAAAGAATAACAAGCGGGAAGGTTAAAAGAAATAAATGTATAGAAGAAACCCTTTTTTTTTTTGTATTTTTTCTCAATTGATCATACATCATATATATAGGGTACAAATAAGCTTAGTCATCACTAATGACTAACAAAGCCTACTATTGTGAGTCATCAAAGCTAGGGTACAAATAAGCTTAGTCATCACTAATGACTAACAAAGCCTACTACTGTGAGTTATCAAAGCTATATTCATTATTGTAACACTTCCCCTTGAATTTAGCTTCATCAGGCCATGTGCATAGACTGTCTCATTAAAAACCTCAAACCAGAAAAACCCATTGGGATAAAAACTGAGATAAGGGAAAAAGAGTACAGCGCACACTACATTGTTTTTGCTTCCCCTGAAACGAGCAATATGAGTCTTGGAGTAAGATGTCAGTCTTGCTTCTTGTTGGATCTTCTCATACCAATGCCGTATACCAATTTCTCAAATGTAGATGTAGACAGGGATTTTGTGAATAAATCAGCAAGATTGTGACACGAACGAATTTGCTGAACATTTATTTCTCCATTTTTCTGAAGTTCGTGAGTATGGAAAAATTTTGGTGAAATATGCTTAGTTCTATCACCTTTGATATACCCGTCTTTAATTTGTGCTATGCAAGCAGCATTATCCTCATAAATGATAGTAGGCGTAGTAGTAGTCGGATTTAACTCACATGCATTCCTTATATGAGTTATTACTGACCTTAACCAAACACACTCTCTGCCAGTCTCATAAAGAGCAATAAGTTCAGAGTGGTTGGAAGATGTGGCAACCAATGTTTGTTTAGTAGACCGCCATGATATGGCTGTGCCATTATAACAAAATAAATATCCAGTTTGTGATCGAGCTTTGTGCGGATCAGATCTATATCCCGCATCAGCATAACCAACTAATCCTGAGTTAGTTGTATTATTGGAATATAACAATTCCAAATTTATGGTACCACGGAGATAACGAAAAATATGTTTAATTCCGTTCCAGTGTCTCCGGGTTGGCTCGGAACTATATCGAGCAAGCACATTGACTGCAAATATGATATCTGGTCTTGTACATTGTGCTAGATACATCAATGCTCCAATAGCATTAAGATACGGCACATCTGGGCCAAGTATCTCTTCATCAGACTCTTTAGGTCGAAATGGATCTTTATTAGGGTCTAAACAACGTACTACCATAGGAGTGCTTAAAGAATGAGCACTCTCCATATTAAATCTTTTGAGCAGTCGCTCAGTGTATGCAGATTGATGAATAAAAATGCCATCTGCTCTATGCTCTAACTGAAGACCGAGACAGAGTTTGGTTTTCCCAAGGTCTTTAACTTCAAACTCTTTCTTCAGATATGCAGTAGCATTGGCCAAATCCTCAGGGGTGTCAATGAGGTTCATGTCATCTACATAGACTGCAATTATAGCAAATCCGGTTTCTGATTTTCTAATAAAAATGCATGGGCAAATTGGATCATTTTTGTAACCTTCTTTGATAAGGTACTCACTTAATCTATGATACCACATGCGACCAGATTGCTTTAGTCCATATAATGATCTTTGTAATTTGATCGAGTATAGCTCACGGGGATTACCCGTTTTTGGTATTTTAAATCCATCAGGAATTTTCATGTAGATATCAGAATCAAGTGAACCGTATAGATAGGCCGTTACTACGTCCATAAGACGCATGTCCAAATTTTCATGGACAACCATACTAATGAGAAAACGAAAAGTGATCGTATCCATTACTGGTGAATACGTCTCATCATAATCAATCTCAGGTCTCTGAGAGAATCCTTGGGCAACAAGTCGGGCCTTATATCTTACAATTTCATTATCTTCATTTCTCTTACGAACAAATACCCATTTATACCCAACAAGCTTTATATTGTCCGGAGTTTGAGTGATAGACCCGAATACATTCCGTTTATTTAGTGAAGCTAATTCAGATTTGATTGCTTCCTCCCATTTAGGCCAGTCATCCCTTTGACGACATTCTATTATGGAACGTGGTTCACTGTCATAATCATCGCTCAAAATTTCTTGAGCAATCGAGAATACAAAAATATCATCAATAATGATCTCATTTCTATCCCATACACGATTGTAGTAGCTTATGGGATTCTCGGTATTTTCTTGATTTGATATCATCATGATTGTTTTACTAGGCTCTACAGATTCACCTGGAGCTTGCTCATTAGAACTCACTTGATTGATGGGCTCATAAACCCCTTTCTTGGTTTTTCGAGGAACAGAGTCCTTTGAGCCAATAGGTCGACCCCGTTTTTGTCTTGGTCCATCAGAATTCATTTTCACATGTTCATTAGGAACATCGATCCTAGCTGGAGCATTCACAGCTGGAATGTGAGACTTTGTGACTTTACTAGCATCATTAAATGCGTCAGGAAGTCTATTAGCAATATTATGTAAATGTATGATTCTATTGACCTCATTTTCACATTCAAGTGTGCGTGAGTCTAGATGAGACAAATTCTGCTCACACCATGTGAGATTCTCAACGAGCATAGGTTTATTATTATCAAGGATTGTCTTACCGACTGATGGAAATGTCATTTCATCAAAATGACAATCCGCAAACCTAGCTGAGAATAAATCACCTGTCATTGGTTCCAAAAACCTAATGATCGATGGTGAATCAAAACCAACATATATGCCGAGACGGCGTTGGGGACCCATTTTTGTCATTTGTGGAGGTGGGATTGACACATGTACAGCACATCCAAATGTGCGAAGGTGCGAAATGTCTGGCTCAAAACCCAAGGTTAATTGCATTGGAGAATGCATATGATACGCACTTGGATGTAATCTAATTAAAGATGATGCATGCAATACGGCATGTCCCCATACTGTACTAGTGAGCTTCGATCTCACTAATAAAGTTCGAGCAATAATTTGTATTCTCTTGACAAGAGATTCTGTCAATCCATTTTGAGTATGAACGTATGCTACTGGGTGCTCAACATTAATTCCCAGTGCTGCACAATATTCATCAAAATATTTTGATGTAAATTCTCCGGCATTATCCATCCTTATATTTTTAATAGGATGATCAGGAAAATGTGCTCGGAGTTTAATAATTTGTGCAAGCAAACGCGCGAATGCAATGTTGCGCGTAGATAACAAACATACGTGAGACCATCTAGAAGATGCGTCTATCAGAACCATAAAATATCGAAATGGTCCACTTGCTGGGTGTATTGGTCCACAAATATCACCCTGTATCCGTTGTAAAAATGATGGTGATTCATAACCAACTTTTGTCACAGAAGGTTTTATAATGAGCTTTCCTTGTGAACATGATTCACAAAAATAATCATTTGACATCAACATCTTTGTATGTTTTAAAGGGTGTCCTTTAGTATGTTCGACAATCCTACGCATCATAGTAGTTCCGGGGTGACCCAGACGATCATGCCATAATCCAAGTATATCGGGATTAACTAGTTTCCATGGCATGGTGGCGTAGGTTTCGAAAGCTCTAATCGGGACATAATATAGTCCAGAAGTTGTTGCTTCAAATTTCTCATAAACATTCCTTCTGTTCATATCATATGATGTGACGCATAGACATTCTTTGGTATTTTCAACCAATGTCTCTATATGGTATCCATTGCGTCTAACATCTTTAAAACTTAGTAGACATCTTTTTGATTTACCAGATAAAAGTGTATTTTCAATATGCAAAGTGGTACCATTAGGCAACACAATTGTTGCATTCCCGGAGCCATCAATAATCTCAACGGGACCTGATATGGTTCTTACTTGTGCTTTGCACAATGTCACACTCGAGAAATATATTTTATCTGTGAATATTGAGTGAGTTGTTGCACTATCGAGTAGACAATGATTCTTTTTATCAGTATGCTCCATGTACAGCCTGATTATCCAAAATATATTAATATTGGAATCATAAAGGAAACTCACAATTTTATATAGCATCAAAGTATAAGGTTAATTTCAGTAATATATCATCCAAAAAGATATGTACAATACTATTGACAAAAAAGATAATATTAACTTGATCTCGGGTATGCCAACTTCCGAGAGAGGTCTATACACAAAATTACCAAAATCTAAGTTTGGATCTATCACCGCCACTTAGCGCTCTATACAATGGGATCAAGGTCATCAAAGAAATCTGATAGTTCAAGAGGTTTCCCATCTTGAACTTGATCATTCATGATTTGAGGTGTGGCGTCCTGAGGGGTAGTAAATGACATTTCTGCCTCAGTGGCGTGTGTCTGGACTCCATTTCCTTTGTTTTTTATCGAATCCTGATACAGATCTACCAGGTGTTGGGCAGTCCTGCAAACTTTGGCCCAGTGGCCAGTCATTCCACATCTATTGCAATTATTTTCATAAGATTTCTCCGTGGGCATCTTGTCTTTGTCACGGTTCCACTGAAATCGGTTCCCTTGATTAGCGGGATAATTATTTGGATGAGAATAACCACGTCCACGTTGGTTATCTATATTAATATCATGACGTCCGTCTTGGTCAGGATGGGGACCACCACGTCCACGGCCACCACGTCCACCGCCTCTCCAGGCACCACGCCCGGATCTTTGTCTACGGCCTCTAGATTGGCCCATAGATCCGTTAGCATGTGCTTCTGGCACTGCTTGGGACCCACAGGGTCGTAAATCATGATTTTTCAACAACAACTCATTTGTTTTTTCTGTTGTGAGTAGTACAGAGATCAACTCTGAATATGTTTTAAATTGGCGCTGTTTGTACTGCTGTTGTAGTACCAGATTTGAGACATGCATGGTGGAGAATGTTTTCTCTAATTTGTCATATTCTGACAATTTTACACCACACAGAGCCAAACGAGACTCAATCTTAAAAAAAGCCGAATTATAATCGGAGACTGATTTAAAGTCTTGCAGCCTTATATGCTGCCAGTCATACTGCGCCCGTGGCAGGATCACCGTTTTTGTGTGATCAAATCTTTCTTTCAGTTTTTGCCATATCTCCGATGGCCTTTCAAACTGTATGTACTCATCTTTCAAATCCTCCGATAAATGGTGATGTATAAAAATCATGGCGTTAGCCTCATCTTTCATGTTGGCCTCCTCGATATTTACACATTCAAGAGTTTTTACGAGATCCAACCCTTGTAAGTGTAGTTTAATATCTAGGCACCAGGAAAAATAGTTTACGCCAGAAACATCGAGAATTTGAAATTTTTGATTTTCAATTCTAGCCATAATAAAACAGAAAAAATGGAAAATATAAAGATAACGATATAATATTACTAACCTTTTTGTTCGAGCAAAACCTCGTGCTGATAACGTGTTGTAAAACAGTAAAATAAATAAAATTAAACAAGATAAAATTGGAAAAAGAATAACAAGCGGGAAGGTTAAAAGAAATAAATGTATAGAAGAAACCCTTTTTTTTTATATTTTTTCTCAATTGATCATACATCATATATATAGGGAACAAATAAGCTTAGTCATCACTAATGACTAACAAAACCTACTACTGTGAGTCATCAAAGCTAGGGTACAAATAAACTTAGTCATCACTAATGACTAACAAAGCCTACTGTTGTGAGTTATCAAAGCTATATTCATTATTTTAACACATCAAGCGAAATTATAAAATATAGATAAAATCCAACCGACAGAGGACCATATCATATCATTAAATTTGAGTTTGAGGGTTTTGAGTTTAACCAGACAATAATGAGATCTAAAAGATGACGCCGCAGGTTAGGTGGCATCGCACTCAGATAAGTAATATAAATAAAATTAAACTATCCATCAATACCTAATTAAGTAAACACGTGCAACTTGGATAAAGATATTATGTTTTGTCTTTTAGATTAAAAGATGAAATGTAACATGGATCCCCCAAATGGGAACTTCCACATATCATATTAATAGTTAATTAAATTAGTCTTTCATATTTGTGGTTATATTTGGACAATTCTATCAAAAAAAAAAAGTAGTATTACGAGGTCTAAGAGATAAGGTCTATAAGATCCAAAAGTAGTAATATAAATAAGTGGAGTGGAGTAGCAAACTGTGCACCAAAGGCAATGGCCTCTTCTACCACTCTTTCAATTATCCTCTCCTTGTTACTTGTTTTTTGTTTTTCAAATGCTAAAACCTCTCCAAAAGCAAAACCCAGAGCCTTCATTTTTCCCATTGCCAAAGACTCAATTACCAGCCAACTTTACACCACCATCCAAATAGGTTCAAAGAGCACCACATTGAAGGTGGTCCTTGACCTTGGAGGAAAATTCCTATGGTTCAAATCCCTTGACTACTTCAATGCAGCCTCCTCTTACAGCCCCATCCTATGTGGCTCCAACCAATGCCGGATTGCCAACGAGGACAGCTGCATCTTCTGCTACGATTCGTCTCTGGTGCCCGGATGCACCAACAACACGTGCGCCGGCTTCGCCCTCAACCCTTTCACTGGCACCCAAGGATACAGCGGCCTTGGACAGGACATTCTGCGAGTCTCCTCAACACGTGGGGCCCACTACAAGGTCAATAAATTCTCCTTTCAATATTCGGTCCCCGATTTACAAGATGGCCTGGCTAGTCCTGCCGTGGGCCTGGTCGGCCTGGGTAGGACCAGGGTCTCACTGCAGGCACAACTCGCAACCACTTTCAAAATCAAACAGAAAATCACTCTTTGCATCTCGTCTAATAGCAACAACGGAAACATGATCATCGGTGAGGCGGCTTATAACATTCCATTCCAGAAAATCTCGGAATCACTCACCACCACACCCCTGATCAAAAACCCTGTGCCCAGTAATGGGAATGATGAGATAGGCAACTTCACAGCTGAGTATTTCCTCAATGACAGGGCCATTAAAGTTGGCGAAATGACACTCGTGTTCAACAAAACTCTGCTCTCCATTGACAAGACAGCTGGAGAAGGAGGCACGAGCATACGAACCGTGAAGCCGTACACGAGCCTCCATACATCAATCTACACAGCTTTGATCAACGAGTTTGTGAAGCAAACAGCAAGAATGAATATTACAAGAGTGGCGTCGGTGGCCCCATTCGCTGATTGCTTTGATTCAAAGACGATAAGGAAAACGAGCAGAGGGCCAAAAGTGCCCACCATAGATCTGCTTCTGCAAAGCAAGAGTGTGTACTGGAGATTTCATGGCATCTACTCCATGATTGGAATAAGTAGCGAGGTAATGTGCCTTGCTTTCGTCAAAGCAAAACCAGTGCTAGTAGGACCAACAACCTCAGTAACTGTAGGAGGGTATCAAATGCAGGATTATCTGTTTGAGTTTGATGTTGATTCGTCCACGCTAGGGTTTAGCTCTTCACTCATGTTGCATCATACAAACTGCTACCACTTCCAAGCTGCTTAACCAGCAGGATCAAAATGTTTTCATCAACAAATTGTGGGTTTGTGATCCGTTTCAGCATTTGATTAGTTCAATTCTTACAAAGAAAAATTAAATGGAATTGTAACAGATGATCTGAAGATTCGTACAATCCAGGTCCACCCAACTCGGATCCGAGAGTTTTTGATTTTTTTTACGTTTATGTTATATTTGTATGACATTTATGTATAAATATTATCACATTTATGTACTGGAATTTAGAAAAAAAAAAAGAAAAAAATTTAGCGTTTTTTTTTTATCAATATACATTTATCTGATATTACTCATACATTTTAGTTATGTCAAACTGAATCCTCTATTCCAAGTTGGTGTTTCATCTTGTATTACATTGTTTTTAATTCATGTCATGTGTAAATTGATGATGTCATCTTTTACACTTGGTATGTGGTGGTTATTTTGAAACACTATATATAACACAATATGGAATAAAGGATCCTCTTTATAGTTATGTTAGTTGCACTTTAGAGGATCTTGTTTGTAGTTATGTTAGCTGTACATTTATATATTACATAAATGTAAGGATATTTGTACATAAAGGTGACATGAATATCACATAAATGTATATATGTACAAACTGTGCTGAAATTCTTCTTTTTTTTCCTAAGTTCAGTACATAAAAGTGATGATATTTGTACATAAATATGACATGAACATAATATAAATGTGACATGAATATAATATAAAGATAACATATAGATTAAAAAAAACCATATACGTGTGAATCCGACCCGACCCAACCCAGTTGCATGAATGTAGATCTATACAACTGGTGTATGGGAGACCAACTCTAAAAATTAAGGTTAAATTAATATCCTAAAATGTAAATTCGCATGGATAAAAAATAGAGTTAATAATTCTTAATACCATAAAATCAAATTTTCTAAGACTATGTTTATTCACAACTCAACCCAACCCAATATTCTAATACACAACTTACAACTCAATCCAACCTCCAACTATTTAAACGTTTATTAGTGACACCAACCCAATTTTTAACATTTTTTTCTCATTATTTATTATTGAATATTATATATAATCAAATTTTTTAAACAATGTAAGAAATATATAAAAAATATTTGATATTCTAAATTCGATATTTATAATAAGAAATTTTTTTACCATACACTTAAAATTTGCTACAAACACAATAATGAAATTTAAATAGAATATTTAAAAACGAAATCAAAAAACAACTACTAGTCAAACTACAAATAGATGCGTGAAATACTAAGTTACAAATATAGAAGATACAAATTACATATTTAATGATCAATGCCGAATTTTTACCATATATGCTCAATCAAGTCGTTTTTAAGAGAGTTATGAGTTTCTCTATTGCGAAGTTGTTCCCTATTAGTCATATAAGTGGATAAGCTTGCAATGCGTTCAGTCGAGTATTGCAAATGTTGATCGTCTTCATCATCGTCCTGTCGATTTGTAGGTTTATCCATAAAGAATTCTGTGTGGGATCATAATAGTTTTGATATGTGTCTCGTTCATCCTCTACTATCATATTGTGCATGATAATACAAGTCATCATAATCCTTCCCATCAAATGTAAGTCCCAAACAAGACATGGGTGTCGAAAAAATACGAAATGAGCTTGTAGAACTCTAAATGCTCGCTCGACATCTTTTCTGACAGCATCTTGGTGTTGAGCGAACAACTTATGCTTCCGAAGTTGTGGAGTAGAAATTGACTCTACAAATGCAGCCCATGAAGGATATATGTCATCAGTGAGATAATATGCCATATTATTTTCACGACCATTCACGACGTAACTAACCTTTGGTGCTCGACCTTCCAAGACATCACTAAAAACTGGAGATCTGTGGAGTACATTAATATCATTGCACGAACCTGGTGTTCCAAAGAATGCATGTCATATCCATATAAGTCATATGATGCAACGGCTTCTAAAATGATTGTTGGCTTCCCACTTCTTTCTGCATATTGTCCAGCCCATGCGGTGGGATAATTTTTCCATTGCCAATGCATGCAGTCAATACTGTCTATCATGCCCAGAAATCCACGTTGTTCCCCAACGTAAAGTAGCTAGTCTAATCAAATCTTGTTCATTAGGCCTTCTGAGATATTTGTCACCAAAACAAAAAATGATATCTTCTACGAAATTCTTAAGAGCTTTCCTTGTCACGGCTGCACTCATTCGCAAGTATTCATCAACGGCATCGGATGATGTACTATATGCCAATACCCTTATAGCTGCAGTACATTTCTGCAATAATGAAATTCCACATCTACATGTGGCATCTGATCTTTATTGAAAATATTCGGCATTGGAAGTAACAGTCTCCACTATACAAAGGAACAATGATTTTTACATGCGAAACCTACGTCAGAAGATCTCAGGAGCATATGTTGGTCTATCGATAAAATAATCATTCATCAAACGCTCCTCATCAATCTCGCATTCTCTATCACAATACCATCTTCTAACTCTATGAGTATGATCTCCTATAATTAGATTAGGATTTCTTGTGATTGCATCATCAATGAGCTGATCAATTTGATGATTTTGTTGAACAACTCGTTGTTCCCGTTCATCAAATTAGGTGAAATTGAAAGAACTGGAACTTGAATCGGAATCAACAGATGAGTTTTCATTGAGAGACATTTGTGAAATTAAATGGTAATGTTGGGATATTTTAGTAGTTATCTTGATAAGACAAAACACAAAGAGCACAATAAGAGAAGAACATTATGCTTAAGGTTTTGATACCTAGTTTCCACATTACATGATCACAAGCTCAAAGTATACTGAAGAAAAGATCATGTAATGGTTTTCCAAGATACAAGGAAAACCAACCTTAGAAGAAGTAAAGAACACTTCTGAGGATCAGCATGTTGTAGGGAACAACAAGCTAGAAGAAGTATCCTTAGTGAGAAAGAGAAATGATACTGGAAAAGCAGTCAGCAGGTTATAAGAAAGTTGTTCTGAAATAAGAATTCAGAAAGCAAGATTACTACTGCAAGAAACCAACAGGAGCTGCAATAACTCATTCATACAGCAGAAACTGTTGAGGTTACAAGACTGGCCGAGGAGACAAAGTCCTTGCTGAAGACCTCAAGTGAGGCTGTTGTTCAGACAACACTCTCTGAAGGTTAGAAGACCTTTGAAGGGGCGGCTGTTGAGACAGTACCCTTAGAGGATGTTCGAGGAGAAGCTGAAATAACCACTGTACAGCTAGAAACACCTCGTGAGGAGGTTGATGCTGCTGCAAGATCAAACAACTTTTCCAGGTTACAGCATCAAAGGTTACTGAGGAAGCTACATACGAAAGGGCGGTAAGTAGTTGCTGCAAGAAAGTAGTTGCAGCATTGCAGCAAAGTAAGAAAGAACGGCATGCAACATCGCTGCAAGAAAAAGTTACAGGAATACTGCAAGAAAAGATACAGCAGTACTGTATGAAGAATACTGCAAGAAAGTCTAAGCTACAGCAGCACAGTAAAGGACAAATAGCTGCAAGCAGACCTAGGATACATCACGAAGCTTTCTACTCAAACAATCAACTGAAGAAGTATCCAAGCATGTATAAATAGAGCCGTTCCAGAGAAGATCAAAGTTGCAGACACGGAGCCAATGCCATGACGCCACGTGGACTGACGCGCCGCAGAAAGTTGTAAGCCGCAACAACCGCATTAAATGCTCTAGAGAGAAAAAAAAGTCAAGAAGCATTTAATGCGGCCACAGAGGAGATCTTGAGAGATCGTTGTTCACATTCAAAATGGGGAAGTATCTTCCTTCAACGGATACTTTCCTCCAATGGATATACTCTCAAGACATATAAATAGAAGGTGTGGCTGATTGAAGAACTTGTTGGACAAAGTTGAGAGGAAACTCATATATCATCCAAAGCTTTTAAGCTTTCACATGTTCAGTCACTCAACCTTCTAGGAGCAGTCTACAACAAACAAAATGAGTTCACAGAGATCAAGACTGCTTCTCACCAGTTGGAGATTTATTTTCTTTTTAACCTTGAGCTTTGTGCGTAGGTTGTTTTAGGTGTCGAACAGTTGATAGGAGAAATCCTTGCTATTTGTATAGTTGTCTAAGTGTTAGGCAGCTTCCCTGTGTGGGAGTGTGGAACCCTGTGTGGGTTAACCTTTAGAGTTTGCAGTTGTTGTGTGATCACTGGACTCTAGTAGGTGGCTAACTTTGTAAGTTGATAGATTGTTAGGAGTGTCCTGTAAATCAATCTTGCTTAACGAAGTTCCTGCTCGAGGTAGCAGTAGAGTGGACGTAGAAGGGTTACACTACCTTCGAACCACTATAAGCCATAAGTGTTTTAGTGTTTTTTATCTGCGTTTTATCTTTTATATCTCTCTATGTCATATGCATAAAACGTTTTGAAAAGGATCATTTTGAGAAAACCAGTCTTGTGTCTTAAAACCTTTATTTTTCCGTTGTGTATAAAACTCTAAGTTGCAGCGTGCAGCACTGCATCCTAGTGTTGTAAGCAGTAACTGACTAGCGCTGCAAGTTCAAGTAACTTGCAGAACAATAAAGTTTTAACAGATTTTCAAAATCGACCAAGGTTCATTCACCCCCTCTGAACCTCGGACACCACTTGGGACCAACATGTAAGCTATTGGGTATGAATAATATTTGAGAGGAAGCAAAATAGTAAAGATGGAGATTTTGGTGTAAGTTTGAAATGGATCAAACAAAAATATATAGACAAAACATGTGAATGCTTTTAAAAAAAAGAGCATGTGAATGGTGGTGTGTGATGCATGTGAATGCTTTTGGGAACAAGAACACGTGAATACTTGTGTAAGTTTCATGTATATTTAAGAGACAAAAGCATGTATGCTACAAAAGTAGATGTTGACAACTCATACACAATTGCATATGAATAAAATAGACAATTGCATGTGGAGCTCATAAAGTAGATGTTGACAACTCATATACACTTGCATGTGAATGAAATTAATATCTTTTATGTGGAGTATTAAATGGTAAGCCTTCGAATTGAGAATCTTTACATATGGAGCATTATCTTTTAAAATACACTTGCATGTTAACAACTCATATACACTCATACACACTTGCATTCGAATTTAAAGCATTCTGTGGAGCATCTTTTCTATCCATAAATATAACAAATTTTTGAAAATGATTCAAAGTAGAATAGACAACTTCATTACATAATTAAATTGAGAAATTAAAATTACAGAAACTTAACTAAAATAACACAAATTAAAATGCTTACAAGACAATAACAACGAAAAATAATACTCATTCTGTCCCGGCTAATTTTGCACACCTTCCCGGCACGTGGAATAAGAAAATGTTGTTTTTTGCGTTTTGATTTGCAAAGTCAACCATAATTAAGAATAATTAAATTCTGATTAGTGTATTAAAAATCCTAATTTTTTAAACCAAGAGGGAGCTGTTGTACAGTAAATTCAAATCTCTCTCCTAAAACATCAAAATGAAAACATACACCCTTCTATAAATTCTGATCAAATCTCCCTCCTAAAACATCAAAATTCAAACATACACCCTTCTATAAATGCTGATCAGTCAGTATTTATACCTACATTTATTGTTAAACAACCAACAAACAAAAATTACAAATATGACAAACACTAGGAGGGGACCACATTTGTCCCCATCAGACAGTAACCGGATCGCGCAGTATCTGTTAGCCAACAGCACGGACGAGGTAGTCCACCATGGCAAGATCCAGTCGACGGCTACATCATTTGGAATTAGTCGCCGGACGATCCATTACATTTGGGCAACTGCAAAAAAACAGATTGAGCAGGGGTTACCGGTGGCTTTTTTACAGTCAACAAGAACAAACAGACCTGGTCCAATGTCTATAGATTCATCAAAATTCAAAGCAATACCGTTTTGTCGACGGGGCAGCATAAGAAGGTTAGCAAAGAAGTTGAGTGCCTCCAAAAGTTCAGTTTGGAGGTGGGTAAAAACTGGGGTGATAAAACCCCATACAAATGATGTCAAACCAACTTTAACCAATGCAAACAAGATAGAAAGGTTAAAATTCAGTCTGAGTCATTTACAGTTTGACACATCAGCCAAAAAAATAAAGTTTAAAACTATGCATAATGTTGTTCATATAGATGAAAAATGGTTTTTTATGCAACGAGCCACGGAGAGGACATACAAGTTAGAAGAAGAAGATGACGTATATAGGTCTTGCAAGAGCAAATGGTTCATAACGAAAGTTATGTTCATGGGTGTCGTTGCTCGACCTCAATATTCTACCGAGGGAGCTCTATTGTTCGATGGAAAAATCAATATTTTTCCATTCACAAAACAAGAACCAGCCCTTCGTAACAGCGTTAATCAGGTCAAAGGGACTTTGGTTACTAAACTAATTGACACGATCAACAAAGAGGTCATAAAAGACTGCATATTGTATCAGGTTTACCATATTTATGCACTTATTTTCTCAATTTTTTTTTGCTATCAGAATAAATTCATCATTTAGCCAATACCAACTCACAAGTCACCTAAATGCCTCATATCTCACTATGAGGGCTGCAATGGTGACATTATAGGCTGGTGTTTTTTTTTCCGTTTTCAAAATCTGCCCTGTTTGAAAAATGGATTATGGGCATTCTATGCTTTTTTTTAGATCATACCAGCAATCATACAAAAATGACCAAAAACAGGCAGCAGACACATAATAATACAACAAGACAATGCAAGACCGCACATCAGTGACATAGACTCAGATTTCAGAGAGACAGCTACTGTTAATGGCTTTAACATTGAATTAATGTTTCAACCGTCTAATTCTCCGGATACAAACATTCTAGACTTGGGCTTTTTCAGGGCTATTCAGTCTCTTCAAATTGAAACTGCCTCATATAATGTGGAGGATTTGGTCGCGAATGTTAAAACAACATATGCGCAGTTGGAACCAAGCAAGATTAATAGTGTGTTTCTAAGCTTGCAAGCACACCTTACAGAAATTATGACCCAACTTGGACACAACAACTACAAGCTGCTCCATTTAGGAAAAGATCACCTTACAAGCCAGGGCATACTCCTAATCACTCTAGAAGTTGAAGAGTGAGTTGTAAGGCAAGCAATAGAACACCTTCTAGCATTACAACAGGCAAATGTAAGCTATAGGATTCCAGAAATAATGGTTGTCTTAGGTTATAATTAGGGTACTATAGGAATGATTTTTATACATCATCTCTTGTTTATGCCATAAACATCATGTAGATGTGTTTTGCTTAGGCCATAAACATTGAAAAATTGTGTATTTTCTGGTTTTATATTAGTACAAGCTTCATTAACAATTTGTTGTTAACAAAACTTGGCCCTCAGATCAATTTCATCACTGGGCTGATCACTATGTCTCAGGGCTCATCAAACAGTTTAGACAAACATCACACAATCATTTTAAACTCACACAGGAGTTTAATCACCAACCAAACAGTTTAGATAAACAAGCACCAATCATTTTAAACTCACACAGGAGTTTAATCACCAACAAAACAGTTTAGATAAACATCACACAATCATTTTAAACCCTACGAACAGTAGCAGATTCATCAAGGAAACCAAACATTCACAAAGAGGCACCAACCAGGGGCAGATTCATCAAGGAAACCAGACATTCACACAGGGGCATATTCATCCAACAAATCAATAGTTAATAAGCCCACACAAGGGCACCAACCAGCAAAACAAACACAAAAAGAAGGGAATATAATACATGAACCTTTTTAACTAGTGGAGCCCAAATCAAGAGAAACTGAAGGATCCAAGCTCGTAAATCGGGATTGTGATGGATCTCGCCGTCTGGAGTAGAAGGCTCAGCCTCAGATCTGCAACCGATGGCCCCATCTCCGACGTATAGTCCATCATCGACCGAATCTACTCCTATCTCTAGCAACTGAGTCTCAGCAACAAAAGAATCCTCCGAATCGTGAGCTATTTCTTCGATTTCAAGGGAAACCTCAAAAAATTCGTTCAAATCTCCCATGGACACTGATGAAGAGAATGAACAGACGAGAGAGAACGAAAAGAGAGGTTGAGAGAATGAAGATACGACAGTGTTCTAGAAACATAGGTTAGGGTTTGAGTGATAAAAATGGGTTGGCAATAAACAGGATATGTAATTAGGATTAGTGTTAGGATTAATTATTAAGCCAATGGCAATTAGGTAAATATGTTAAGTTATAGGGATAATTTGGTAAAAATTACTTTCCTTTTCGGGGGTATGCAAATTTACCCGGGATATCCCGAAAAGGAAAGTGTGCAAAATTAGCCGGAACGGATGGAGTACAAACTAAAATTAATGCTGAAAATAAACTGCATTTATTGTCCATATATGATTGTCATTAGATGACGTTTCATCTCTTCTTCTTCTGGGGATAAGTGATCTTTTGTCAACAATGCTAACAACAATTTTTCTTTCATCTTCATTTTCTTCATTTCGTCCTTTTTAACTCCAGTTCGATTCTAGCGTTTCCCAATTTAGTCATTACTTCACATTCGTTGTTTCTAGTGAGTCTCAATGCACGAATTTCTGCAGCAAATTCATCAGTAGAAGAAGATTGTGATGTCCTACATTTTCCTTTATTTTTTGCTCTATCTCTACCTGTAGGACGAGGAATATATGAGCATCCACTAACTGGAGTTTCTGGATTGTAGGGGATAGAGTACTCGCCATCTTTGCTAGTATGTGACCTTTTGAAGCTCCCACCACTTTCTTCATTAGCCTCGACATTTTCGGGACGAAAACATGTAGAATCATGATCTAATTTTACTTCCCACTTGACATGTTTACTCATAACTTCATTGAATACAAACAAGTCCTGAAACTTGTTGCCATTTGCTTCATAAATTGCATGAGCTTCTTTCTCAATATCTTTCTGGCTCATTCCACTTCTTTTTCGATCATATGCTTCCTTATACGCCGCAATCCACTTGTTTCCATTTTCATTAAGTCATTTCCAACACCTTTCATTGAATCCATGTTTCTTTCGCCGATCTCATGAGGGTTTTCTGCTCGAGCTTCATGAAACATCTCATGCACTCATGCCCATAACGAGGCACCCATTTGATTTCTACCACGTATGGTATCTTCACTAACAAAACACCAAGATGACATCAATGCTACATCTTCTTTCACACACCAACTAACATTTTCCCCCCCTTTTGATTTAAGTTTGTTTGTTGAACATCTCGATAATCATTTTCCGCCATATTTTGTGAAGTTTGGACTTGTTCAAGGATATGAACTTGATTGTGATTTGGAGAAAATTGAGAGTTTGGATAATATGGAGTGTTTGGATAATCTTCAGAATTTGGAAATGATTGAAAGTTTGCATAATCTTGGGAGTTTGGATAATTTTGGGAGGTTGAAAAATTATTTGGATTATTTGGATCCATAATAGGAAATGATAAAAATTCGGTGAGAAACGAGAGAATTTAAAATTATGAGGAAAACGAGATCTTCAAATTGTGGTAGAAATATATCAATATTGGACTCTATTTATAGAGAAAAAAATTCATGAATTTTGATAATTTTTTTATATTTTTTTGATACACATTATCTTCAATATCAACAATCTAAATTATATCCACAAAAAATCTATTTCTACCAATTAGATTGTGACAAGTGTCACAATCTAATGAAGAAAGAGAAAATAAAGCATGACAATTCTTGACCAACTCAAGATTGGCTGACCAATCCAGTTGGCTTGATTTCATTTCATTAAGCATTTTTTTTTTTTCTTATCTTTTAGTGGGTGACCCAATCCATGGGTCACCGATAAACATACCCTGAGTGGCGATGACAAGGGATACCCAAATATATTTTCAAATGGTATATATATTAAATTATGCAAATATATGACATCACTTGAATGTTGTTTGGTAGCCAACTTGCAGCCAGACAACAGAGTTTGAATCCCATTCCTGCATTTAATTAGTTTTTTTAGTTTTCTTCTGATAAAATTTAAGTCCCTACATTTATTTAGTATTTGTAATATTTTCTTTTTCGCTGTCTCTTGATAAAATTTAATTAGTCCCTGCATTTAATTAGTTTTTGTAATATTTTCTTTTTAGTTGTCTCATGATAAAATTTTAGTAGCACTGCATTTAATTAGTTTTGATAATATTTCTTTTTAGTTGTCTTGATAAAATTTTAGTAGTCAATTCTTTATCTTTTGGTCCATATTATGAGTTCCAAATCTTTATTCTTTTATCTAGTTGGTTAATTAGTCTTATAATTTATTATGATAAATTATTATTTTTCTCATATCTTTAAAATGGAGATGAATTCATTTAAAAAAATTTCTTTTAAAGTGATTAAATAATAGTTATTGTATAATAAAATATTCAAAATAAAGTAAACAAAACTTTAAAAAAAATCATATCTATTTTTTTTAAAACTTTGAGTTGTATAGATTTAAATATAAAATAATATTCCATTTATATATACTTATAATTATTTATCGTACCCCCAAATTTTAAATTCTGAATCCGCCACTGCCAAATATAGTTTTATGCATTTTCTACCAAAATTCAAAAAAATTGACAAATTTGTCCTTTTGTTAAAAGTAATAAAAAAAAAAAGTAATTGTCTATGGAGAGTCAACAAGCCGACTTGGTTTTGAGACTGATCCCAACACCCATCATAGCACCCTGTAACCCGTCTCAGCACCCGTTACCCTGAAAACCGTCTCAACACCCATGTTACTAAAGAAATCAACAAAATTTCTTGTTATGGACTGGACATTGAGTTCGGATCTTCTATTATATTTAATGATACATCTTGTGTGTTTTTATGTCATTTTGTTGATAAATAAGGGTTTCTAATTGATATATAATAAGCAGCATTTGACAAGACGTGAGATACTATGTAAGAACCATCCCAACTGGGCTTTATTGTCTGACGGCAGTTTCTTGAACCTTTTTAGGACCACTTCTTCCACTTGTAACTTTCCCACCCCAAATACCTTGCACATGGTTTTTTTGTATATAACATTAAAATTCCTAATTAAATTCAATACTTTCTTAAATATTTTAATTGAACTTTCTTGAATAAATTTCATAACAAAACCCAATTTATAGTTTATTTCTTAATTTTAAATTCAATTTTTAATATTTCTTAATAAAGGGCTTAATTTAACTTTTTTTTCTCAATTTAATGCTTAAAATTTAGATTGGTTCTCAATTCAAGACCAAATTCCTTTTTTTTTTCTTTTTTCTTTTTAACTATATTTATAAATTTATTTATATTTTGGATAAATTAAGACTAGTGCAATTTTGGAACGATTTTCATCCAAGTTGTATCAATTTATAAAATAAAATTAAAAAAGAAGAAAGAGAGAAAAATATAATTAATTCGATTCATAAAATATAATTTATACAATTGATTATTATTAAAATTGAGTTTTTGTACTTTTATTCATAAAATTAAGAAAATAAAAAGAATTTTAATTTTATGAATTGTTTTAATTATATATATATAAATTAATACAAGTCGAATTAAAATCGTTTCCAAATTGCACTAATTTGTTATAATTTATTTTAAATATAAATACATATTGAAATATTAATAAATCTATGAATATAAATAAAAGAAAAAAGAAAAAAAATGGAATTTTGTCTTGAATTGTGAACTCAATCTAAATTTCAAGCCTTAAATTGAGAAAAAACAAAAGTTAAAATTGAGCCCCTTATTGAGAAATTTGAAAAATTGGGTTTAGAATTGAGAACCAAATTATAAATTGGATCTTGTTATGAACTTTCTCCTTCTCTAGAATTATTATTATAGTCCAGAGTTCAAAAAACTTAAGAAAAAAAATAGTAATAATTCTAGAATAATTCTCAGTTATAATTATTTAAGAATAATTCTCTAGAATAGTAATAAAAAATTAAGTTATAAAACAGAAAAAATCATTATTTTACAATTTAATATAGGGTCAATTTAGGAAATATTAGGCTTGAAATCCCAAAACTCGGGCCAAAAATATCGCACGTGCAGTGCACATATTTCTCCAATTTAGATTTGTAAAAAAAATTCTTTGATCCTAATTACTCAAATCAAGCTTAAATCAAATTAAATTCCATTAATTGATTCAGGATTTTGCTATATAATTTCAAAGAAGATGAGTGTTTTGGTATAAAAATCATATATTATGATTATGTTTAATTTGATGGTCAAATTTTGGGTGAGCTTAACCTAGTTATGGTGGATTCCTGCAGTAGAGGCAATGGTTATGATGGATATTCCTCAAATTTAACCAAAATGTATGTTTTTAACGTCAAAACACTCTCTTCCTCAAGCCATGTCTAGCATAGCCTCAAATCAGTTTTACCGATTTCAAATTGATTTGAGTGAGAATCAAATCAAATTTTCAAATGAAAACTTGTTTCTTGATGACACGATTTCGTCTGTCAATCATTAAATTAATCAATTTAGAGATTTCCACCCCTTGAATACCAGCAATTAATATTTGCACAGTTCAATTTCATCAACATCGTCGTCTTACCGTCGGAATCCCGCCATAACCACCTCAATTAATTCACCCAAAATTCGATTTCAGTCAAAACATAAACAAAATTTATGTTTCATGCACCAAAATACTATCATCCTCAAGTCATAGCAAAGCCACAAATGAATTTATCGAGTTCAGCTCAATTTGAACGAGAATTGAATGATAATTTTGAAAAGTTCGAATTTCAAAATCAAGCACACGAACTATACATGTGATTTAGCTCGATTTTTTTGAATTTCGGGCTCTTTGTCCTTACTTGACCCAAATTAAAAACTTGGTGTTCTAATCTCAAATCCCTAAAGTTAGTGTCCCTAACTGATAAATGATCAAAAGTTATTCTAAATTTGTAATTTTTCAATTAATATAGCACTCTTTAATTAAATAAATTTCTCTCACACAAATAAATCAATATGTGCATATAATATGTGAATGAAAGAAAATTTAAAAGTCTATTTTAATACAAACTAATCGTATTTTAAAGTAAAATGATTCTATCATATGACCAAATGAATAGAAACAAAAATATATATTAAATTACTAAATTAAGTCTAAAAAATTAAAAGGGAAATTTTCAATTTTGTTAATATAACTTTCACCATGTCCATTTTTGGACCAATCATGCAAATTATCTGATGGTCCTTTAAATTATAATTTTTTTTCAGTTTTAGACAGAAATATTGTTATACGGATCGTGAAGGAAAATTAATTGATATATGTGGCACTAAATAGAGGAATATCCCAAATTAGAGGATATATATATATCAATTTTCTCTTCATTTACCATCACATAAATCAATTTTCCATTCATACAGCCAAAAACCCTCAATTTAGAGTACACATTAACATCATCGGCTATTTCCATGTCAACTAATATGATCTTTGCCAATTAAATTTTCACTTACAACCGGACTAAATGTTTAAAAAAAAAAAAAAATTAAACAACTATTATAAAAATTGGTTAAATTATTAGTAGTTGAAAATGAACATGAACTAAGACCTAACACTAATATTTTCCCAAATAAAATTCATTTTGAATATAGATAAATACTCCATAATATGAAAGAAGAGAGATACAACTCAATGTGGGGCGGTACTAGTCGTATATAGGCATGATAAAAGCTTAATTTGCAAGTGGCATGGTCCATGTAAACCCCCCACACACAAACACAAATGATAAAACCAAACCCTAATATTTGTGTACCCCCATCTAACATTTTCTTCTTTCTCTATTTCTTAATTTGGACCACACCACACCCCATCTTTCTTTCTTTCTTTCTCTCCATGTTTTTTTTCTTTAACATTACTCTTTAATCTGTTGTATAGCTCCACCTGCAACTATCTTATTAATTACTTTAATGTTGGATCTTCTATCTAAAGTTGATGTTACTACATGCAACTGTCTTATTCCATAACAAACAAAACCCAAAACCCTCATCCTTCTCATGCTTCTGCTTCTCTCTACTCATCAGAAAAAGGGAAAAAAAAAAACTATTTTTTCTAACAATTAATTGATTTAATTTATATACTTGAACATTCATCTTTAATTTCCAAGAACATGACCAAAAAGAAAAGAAATTAAGCATCCCATATGCTTGGGCAAGGACCATGCTGTACCTAGGTTTTAATTTGTTTCCATAGCTAGAAATTTTCAATTTGATCATCTATGAATTGAAGAAGGTTAGGGGGAGTTTGGCAGATGGATTTAATCTTTATTATTAGAATTCATTTATTCAAGAATGATATATTAATTAACTAACTAATTACCTGCAAGAACAAAGTATATATATGTAATGGGCTTCAAATTGGAAGAATAACAAGATTATTATGAACAATATAAATATATATTGTCATATATCCAATAACTAATGAAAAATTTTCAGAAAAACAATGTAGATAATCCTATATATATCTCAACACACTAAACAGTGATATTGTTAATGATATTTTCACTGCCAAACAACATAAGCCCTTGACCTGTAGTAATTAAATGAAATCATATATATAGACAAAATCTCTAATTAGATATATGTTTAGGAACAAGTATACTTTCTTACTCATCTCATGTAAACAATGCTTGTTTGCTGAGGAGAAAAACAGGCAACTAAGTATTGATTTCAAGTCTTTGTAGAGATACCTTGATGAGTAGAACTTTGCATTCGTTTCGCTAGCTTCGATCGTTGTTTTGAGAAGGGAGGAGATTTGCAGTCATGTTGAAGTGCATTTGCCTGCTTTCAGGTTGAGTGGTGGGTGGATTTAAACCTCCGATTTGTGTCGGAAAATAGGAATGTGTACTCATCCCGGGTTGCGTTTGGTAGACGAGAACCTGATGAGATCCTGTTGGTGGGAGAGAGCCTGTTGTTGCTTGCAATGGTATTAGGCTAAAATTGTGCCAATCTTCGTGATGATGAGGCGACAATCCATGGCTTCGTGGCGGTTGAGAGAGGGTTAGATTGGAAGAATCCCATCTGGCAAATGTGTTATATGGCATAGAATTAGAGCCATTCATAAGGCTTTGTTGCACTGAAGAGTGATTGTTCTCCAATCTTGCATAGGAATCTTGATTATTTTCTTCTTGAGAAACATGTTCCTTGGATTGATCTGAAGAATCATGGTTCCATTTGGTGGATTGATCATGAGAATTGAGCATTGGAAGAAGAGTGGGATTGAAGGTTCCAGGTGGGATTTGAAGAGGGGGAAGTTGATCAATCTCGTTCTTGGCAGCATTGAGAAGCCAATCCACCACCTTGCTGGGCTGGTTGAGGCCTAATCGATCTTGAAGATCGTATAACTGTATGGCAGTGGGGACTGATAGCCTTACGCGCCTGTCTCTTAGGCCTCTCACAGTGCACACTTTGCTGTGCCTGTCTTTGCCTCCAAAGGCTCTAGAGACGCGCACGATTCTTGGGTCCTTTAGCCTGGACCAAGATGTTGTTGTTGAGCTTGATGAGGCCTTCAAGTTCTTGCCATTCTGATCAGTAGTAGTGCTTGTGCTGCTCTCTTTCTTTGTAGGATCTGATGATGATTCTCTTGCAATCATCTTATGTCATGTTAATCATTCTTCGCCTTGTTAAACCTATTCAATCTTGAACCAGTAGACATGACAAAATTAGTCAATGGATCAGTACTTGCAATAGAATATGAAATGATGCAATAACATAAGATCAGAAGAAGGCCTATCCAACATATTAGCTCTATATTTGCACAAAATTTACATCAGAAAATATAATACAGATGAAAATTCAAAGTAGCTACCATATATAGGATATCTTTGTGAAATCCATTAAAAAAAAGGAAAGATTTGAAGGGACAATCATAACATATTACTTGTACCTTGCTAATTTCTTGCAAATGATATTACTGGAAAAAGAGAAGTCAAGTACTGGAAATCCAATCAGCCTTGATCTTAACTCGATGATCATATGATAGCTTCAAAGAGTAAAAGCCCTTGCAAATAGAGAAATACTTATACAAGAAGTGTTATTGCAGAAAAAGAAGATGCTAGTTTATGGATTGACCATACTCAAAGAAAAAGAAAGAACGGTGCAGAGACAGCCACGTGTACGTCGCCATCAGACAGATAATTGCTAGTCAAAATCTTATCAAACACCTCTCATATTATATGCCTAGCTAGATTGTACATCTTCATCAACTTAAGAACATCTATCATATTATTAACTTGCAGATTAAACCTCATAAGCCAATGATTAACAATTTATTTTCTTGTTAGTTTTGCAAATAGAGCAAGATACATACATAGTAGTGAGTGTTTGTGTATGGGACCATTGTTTCTGCACATCAAGAAAAAGTAGGCTTTAATGCTTTATCGACAACTACAAAAGGCATAATGGCGAATTCCTATCACATGGCTTTGCCAGATGCACGCCTCGCACCTTAGCTACATGTTACAATCCATCTTGCAATTAATCTTGATCATACACTCTAAAACGGGGTTTACTTAAAACCCCGTTTTAAACTGTATGATCGAGAAAATTAGGGTTGATACCGATATTTTGGACTTGAAGTGTGCGTGAGAGTAACGTCACATTGATGTAGGCTTGTGGTGAGGGAGGGACCAACTGATTTTTCCATTAAAACTCATCTCATCAAGCTCTGTAGAATGAGGACCACATAATATATATAATTCTGTACTATTTTCCTACTGAGATAGATATATATGAGCCAAATTGTTGAATTTCAAGATGTGTATTTAGCAAGGTTTTAATGGCTAACTATCTTGTTTGGCAGATCATGAGCTAGCTACCCGTGTTGAACTTTCTTTGCCAAATTATTTTTTGAAATTAAAATGTGCGTTTTTTCGTCATTAAATGATTCCATTGTGGGCGCTTATGTTCACATTGTCATCAAGTTAAAACACTAAGAAATGCATTATTTGGTCCAGCTCATGTTTTAGATAAAAAAATCGAGGGTATATATATATCTATATATATATATATATATATAAGAGTTTTAGATCACGTGTGTTGCACATAGAGGATCAATTCAAATTAAGGAAATAAATAATAATACAAATACTTTATATATAACATTTTTATATTAAAGTTCTAATTATAAGATTATGAATTGGTTAGGATTCTAATATAAAATTATTTGAATATGAAAACTTAAATTACTATTATAACCTTAAGTAATAATCTTTGAAAGCGGTATATTCTTCAATCCATATTTTGTAAGAACCATCCACACTTATATATATATATATATATATATATATATATATATATATATATATATATAATTCTTCTATTTATGATCTAACTACCTCAAAGGGGAAAGGACTAAATTAAAGATATGATGATAATAAATATCTACAATATTTAATTAGGTTTGAAAGGCAACTGTGCGCATTTGATAGATAACTCAATTGTGACATTATTTCTTTGCAGTGAATCAGCAGAACCCTTTTAGGAAAAATCTCAATTTTGGTTTCATAGCTTAGGTTTATCCATTTCTTTATTATCAATTTTATGTATTTTAATTGAACATATATAACCCCTTTTTTTTTTTTCAATTTGGTCCGTGGACACGAGAAGTGAAAAATTCATGTTGCAATTGAAAATTTCACATCAATAATTCCAACATCATCCACATAGATAAAAATCAAAATTCCGAACAAAATCAGATGAAAATTGGACAAAAAAATGATAGTTAAAGAACGAAAATTGTAATTTTCTCACACTTTTATTTAGGTTATTAATTAATTCTCTTGTTGGAAAAGGTTGTGCAATGTAATCTACTTCTCAAAATTATAATTTAATGCACTATAACCTAAGTAACACTACAACAAAAAAGCTTATTAACAACAACGAAATGTTGTCACAAAAACATTGATAATTGCAGCAAAAGCATTTTACGACAATGTTGTTGTCGCTTATGTATTAGCGACAACATTATGTTGTCTCAAATAAGTTTTTTTAATTGTTTTTTGCAACAACTTATTGCAATTTATATTATCAATTTTTGCAACAATATATTATCGCAAAAAATCTAATCGCAAATGCTCATTTTTTTTGTAGTTAATATAATTGACATTGTATCAGATTTTTCTGCCAGAATTAATATTACATAGGAAAATTATTTTTAAGACAAGTAATTCTTGTATTCAGCACATTTACACTGCCATTGGATGGAGTTGAAACTAATAAAGAACCTAATGACTCGAGGATGCTAGTTCCCACTTGTGTTTTTGATCCCAGAATTGAAATAACTTCATTTAATTTAGCAACTACTATGCAAGAACAATATCTTAACATCACAGCTATGATTGTCCGTACTAATCACATGACTATGTCAATTAGAAACAGAACAAAAGACTGTACTAATATTTAATTTGATCTGTGATCAATTGGATATATACATTCATAATAATCAGCCATTATTACTACAACTATATATATAAGAGAGACCTGACAAAAATTATATTTCATGCATGGGAGATGGGACATTCATAAATTACAAGCAGTGATGAGAATCTCAAGAAAAAGAGCAGTTAGATTTTGATTGCATTATTGCCAAATAAATGGTCCCCAGATCCCAGACATCACTTTTCCACAGAGTTTCAGTGATACATCATCCCTTCTAAGTTACAACACTCTTTCTTTTTCTTTTTTTAATTCAATTTTCTTTTCCCAATTATGCCCACATGTGTATATAAATATATCAGATACTAATAGAACACAATCTCATATGGGTAGTAATGATGAAAATATCACTGATATTTTCCCAATATTTTCTTTTTTTTTTCCATGACCAATATAAAAACGGGTTGTAATGATATTTCTCCGATATTTTCATTTTTCACATAATCAGTATAGAAACGAGAATTTTCGTCAAAATATCGATAAATATCGACATCAATTTTGATATCGGTGGCTTCATGATAAAAATTGTAAGAAAATTGATGAAATAATGATAAATATCGATGGAATGTTGGAGAAATATCTGTAGAATATCGTAAAATTAAGATACCATATTTCCACCTATACATATTTCCGCCGATATTTTTGTAAAATTAAGATATCGATATTTCCATCGAAACCGAAATTTTCGAGTCCCAGTACTAATAACAAGACTTTTTTCTCTTGGAATGCAAATGATGAATGAGAGAAAAGAAATGGAAACAGGAAAAGGGTTTGTGAAAGAAGATAAAGGGACCAATGTAAAAGCATTATAGAAGGAGATACTATGATTTTTTTTTTCTCTTTATTTAAATTGACAATTCATAGCATGCAAGAAAGAAAGCCCTTGTCGAAAACTATCTTAAAAGCATGGTTTGTTGCTCGTACGTGGGATCCCATGTCCAAGTTTTGTTAAAAGATTATGTAAGCCACAAACCAGTCATTGTCATTCTTCATATATTTCCACAATATGTATAAGCACATTGAACTATATATCAAGCAATTAGCAATATTGAGGAGTAACAAACCCTATAATTAATATTTTTTCTTGAAAAGTATACAAGAAAATGGATCGAGGGGTTTGTGATTGAAGAAGTGAGAAAATTACACAAATTAAGTTTGATTTGAAGTTTGGAAGAGGAATTAATGTATCCAACTTTGTCACCTTAATGTTGTCTTCTTTCCTTATCTCTCTATAAAACGATAATTCATGGAAGAGAGAGAAGAGTGAGAGAAGAGGTACAGTTCACTTTTTTCTCTACCATCTTTTGCATTATTACACTGCGAGCATTTAATCCTTTTCTTTTACCTTTTCAATTCTTTCTTACATCTGCACATGACATAGGGATTGGCTAAGCTGCTAATTAATTCTCATATATGATTTTGTCATTTTAAATCCAAAAGAAAAATTAAAACAATTTTAAGATATATTAATCTTAATTTGGCAATTCAAAGACAATTTTAGTCGGAAAAGATGGCACGCGGCCTCTAATTTGTGGATTCTGACCACTCAAATGCTGACGTGTAATTTTTTAAATATTTTGTAAGTTTATATGGATATTCCTTGTTTATGTTGCACAAATTCTCTACCCAAATTTAATTCCAAATTATAACTTTTATATTTTAAATTAAATGAAATATATCATAAGCAAAACATAATAAAAATCAAGATTTAAAATCACAAACTCTAACTCTAACTTCCTTCCCAAATCAAAATCAAGATTAATATGTGGACTGTGTGTGTGTGTGTGTGTGTTTTGACATATAGATAGGCAAGGTGAAGATATGACAAGCAGAATCAAAATTTATATGATATTATATAGCCCTGTCTACGATTTTGTCGTTGGAAAGAGATGAATTCGATCAATAACTGCAAGAACAAAGTAACAGAAGAACAGTAGAGAGAAAAGACAATTCTTGAAATTTGCTTCCACATAAAAGGATCGGTCAAAATTATTTCCTTTTGTAGAACCCTAAAAATGGCTCAAATGTCTCGTCATTCTTGCTTCTTTTCTTTTCTTTTCCATTACTTCCTTTATCTCATGTCATGTGTCCACATTATATAATTTGATCAAAAACATCAAATACATATAATTAACCTCCATTAATCAATTAATCAAGCAAATACTTGCTAATGTTTAGTCAAGCAAATGCGTGTGAAGGGCCAATGTCCGTCTTCCATAGAGACAAACTCCTAATTGCATCCACTTCAATAGTTTTTAGAAGCATTTTTAGGTGACAAATAATATTTTAATAATAAATTCTAATTTTAGTGTTTTAGCTGCGAAAGCCACGCGCTTTACAAGGAAGAGAGAGTGTGTCAGTTTCAATCACTTCTCTTTTTTCTCTTTTTTTTCTTTTTTTTTTTTTTGGGGTGGTTGAGGGTTTAATACATTAATAATATTCTTAAAACTGTTGATGTGGTGGGTTCTAAACCCATTAGATTGTGTTTGAATTGAGTAATATGAAATACATTAATACAAGATTTGGTATTAATCAATTTCAAATTCATTCAAATTAGATTGCATCTGGAATTCACCCAAATTGCCTAAAAAGTTGTTCAGAATGAAAGTGATGGATTTCAAATCAATCCAACACCACCAAACGTAGCTTATTTTAGCTGTGTCCTATACTCGGAAGCAGTTTACCAAATGAAAGATCGGATGTGCTTCTTAGTGAACAAGCTAAAATAAGGGCTTCTTAGAATTACTACTGAAAAATTCAAATCTGTGCTCAAATCCCTCCATCCAAACACAACCTAATTGTCCTCTCCTCCATGATGATGAAATTCTAAAAATGTAAAGATAGTGAAGAGATGATAGTGATAGTAAGCTTAGCATAAGCAGCAAAGGTAGAGAGCAACACAGAGAAGAGTTGCACGTGACAAAATGCAAATGCATGCGTGAATTGCAACTGTAGATGGAAAATAACAACACACTGAGTGTGTCCTCCTTGCACGGCGCTTAAAGCGCACGCTCATCATCATCAACAGTGTTTTTCTGTTCTAAAATTGTGTTTCATCGATTCATATCCACTGCACTTTTGAAAATGAAATGTAGAAGATAATAGATATGTACAATGGACAGACAGATGCAGCAGAAAACATTCTACTCTACTTTTTCACTATGAGATGACACTTATAACTTTTATTGGTAAAATGAAAGTGTCAACAGTTCACTGAATCTTGAACGGTGGTTTGTAACAGATGATCTTCAAATGAATGGTTTTCAAGGTATTAGAGACGGAATTTGGGCACAAATAACGTCTATCACTAAATAGCAACGAAATAAAGATGGAACAATGCCAAAACCTTACATAAATACTTATGCACTACTAGCATCCGATTAGTGATGAATTAACAACCTAATATTAGAGACGCACATTACATGTCTTCAATTATGTAGATAATTCAATCTCCAATTCTATGTTAGAGACAAATTCGATTACTAATTTTACAGATAGAAAAAATCAAAACCTAAAAATTAGCGAGCATTGAATATACCTTAAAGACAGGCATTTTGTGGTTAGAGACGAATACTTGTCTCTAATTTGAATTCCTTTGTAGTCGATGCTCGCCATTTCAGGCATCTACATAGTTTGCTATATAGAATGCTCTAAATTTGCGCCTTATTTCTTCCCTGGCTTTCAAACAGCTTTTCTAACAGCTCCCACACAGTTGTTTTAGCACTTATCAACTAAAAGGTAATTTACAAACTTGAAATCATGTAAAATCTAAACATAATATAACTTTTAAACTGAACTTCAACACAACCATAATAAGTAGGCAGGTTCATCAATTACCATGTGGCAATTTGTTTTATAAAGTCACATGCTCCAGAGTGGGTATAATGATGATGAAAAGGACATCATATTGAACCATTAACACCTAGAACTTCTTAAGCAAATAATTCTAAACTAGAAAATCAAAGTTTGTTATCAAGGTATAGCATGTATTATCACCATACACTAGACTATCTCCGACGCTGCCCAATTCCTATAATGGCAAGCTCCATTATACAATGTGCCATACATGCCCAGGTCCAATATACAGAAGAAACTCTCACCTTCACAATTCAAATAGATGAAGTTCTGACCTTTTCCAGCTCAAACACAATCATAATATATAACTCAGTTGAAACATCAAAAACTCAATCCTCACTTGTAACTTCAATCTGCAGATCAGTATTCAGCATGAAGTAGCCAATAAAGAGGGTAATAAGATGAGTTGAGTCTCATTAACGAAATACTCTCTAATTGACCAAAAAGTTGTAAGCTCCAGAGTAAGTACATTTACATTTACATGTCATCTTTTTATATCATTTAAATTTTATGCTAAAGTATAAAAACAAACTGGCAATATCTCAAATAATTCAGAAGGCAGAAAATTATAATATGTAGATTGCAGCAGTCAATCTCAAGAAATTGTACGTGTGCTTTGAGATCCTTCGATGAATTCAAATTTGAGAACACAGGAGAATCAGAAAACCGGTCTCTCCCAATGATTTTCAACATAAAGCAGCATGGAAGTTGCAAAATAGTCCTTGAAGGTGATAATACATTATTGGGAAAGAGCTTGATACAAAAGAACACTTCTAAAATACACCTTCAATTGTTTAAGAAAAAATATTTGAACAGAAAAAACCTGCGGAGTCAAACCAGGCTCATATTTCTAAATATCATCCAAGAAAGCTTTACGCAGCCAGCTAGCTGTCACAGCTCACAAGCCTGTTACATAAAGGAAATGACGACCCTAAGAACATTGAAAATGCAACAAAATAGAGATGGAGAAGGCTGCCTAAAGTGGAGCTAACCAGCACAGACAATTTCCATGAGAAAAAATATACAAATTCATGTTCAAGTAATAAACAGGTAAAATGCTTATTCCACCACGAAATCAGGAGTGTTCGGCTAATCTTATTTAAAAAAGCTTATAAGTTCTTACATCTTAAAAAATGTTTTTAGAGCTTATAAGATGGTTTATCTAATTTTAGAAATAAGTTGTTGAAGTGTCTGGATAAGTAAGATGGTGGAGCTTACAATATGTTAGTAATGGCAATTGTGTAATTTAAATACAAATTCGAAGGTGTTTATAAAAATTAAGATCTTATTTTGGAAATGAAGTTGGGATCCCCCTTACTTTTCAAAAAAGAGCTTATAAACTCCACATCTAGATGAAATAAGATCTTATGTTCAAAATTTTACCAAGCACTTTTGAGGAATTTATAAGCTCTTAAACATCTTTAAGGAGCTTATAAGCTCACCCAAACACCCTCCAAGATTACGATGAATATGAGTCAGCTACTCTGGTTTTTGTCCCTTTAAATTTTGGTTTAGTCTGATTCTTATAACATATTTCTATCCTTGGATTTAAACTTCAGTAATCAATGCAAAGACTTACTATGCATTAAAAAAGCAATTCAGATTCCGAAAAAAATATCAGGCATGCGGCCATGGTAAGTATTCCAGGTAGCCACTCAATTATACAAGTTGGGTCTAGTATTCGGAAAGAGTATTACAATATAACATGCAATTAACAAGGTTGAGTAAGACATGTAATCAGGTTCTAGCCTTAGGACAAAAAGGTAGCCAGCCTGTTGTAACTTCAACTTCAAATTGGAGTTGCAGGCATCCTAGATCATTAGTTTGGAGAAGACTAACTAGTAAGTTAGATTCAACTGAAGATCCCAAATGATATGCATAAAATCCATGGTTTATGGCAACAGAACACAACCTCAAAGTCTTACCTTCAAAGAGAAACTCAATATGTATTTATTCCAGACACCAGAAATAAAATCAATTTGAGCTCCCTTCTTTGGCAATAATGCTATACTCTAGTAAATATAGTTGTACAAAACACTAATATTTATAAAAATAAATAAATAAATAACTATTTCAAAAAAAGGCTGATTCCAACTTTTGGCATCAGAAAGCAAAACTTAAATATAGATTTCCATTCAGGGCTAGTTTGACAGGGGATATGAGAAATTGATAGGTTGATTTGAGTTTGAGAGGTGTTGTGGGAAAAGATCAATTATAACATATCTAATGTTTGGTAGAATGCATTAATTTTAATATAACCCATTTTGGTTGTTTGGTAGTGTAGTTAATTCTGTGTGCTTATGACAAGATTGACCTTAAGGTGATGTTTGGATTAGTGTTGGCTGGTCGGGATTTGGGATTTGGATTCAATCAAATTCCCGTTTGTTTTGATGTTAGAAGAGGATTATATAATATACCAAAATCCTACTTTATTTAAATAAAAACACAATCATTAACCCTATACTATAACCTATTAATACACAAATTTCAATACACACCTAAATTTCTACTATTACAATCATCCAATCATTATCATTACATCAACTCATAATATAATATTACATAATAACACTTTTTCCAGCATTGATTTGACATCTACAGTATTAATCCTACCCTACAAAATCTCTAAACAAACACAAATTTTAACTATTCACTTTTATTTCAAAAACCCAATATTTCAAAGTCGGATTTCCCCAATCCTACATAACACCAATCCAAACATCACCTAAGGAATTTGAAATTCCAATACTACCTTTCAGCCTTATTAAGGTTTGACAACGTCATCCCTATTGAACCCCCGTGATGTGCAAAGAAACACCTCCCCATTGCTGCCAGCTGCGCCCATGAGAAGCCAACAGAATCCTAATTTTTTACATCCTAACAAGTATGCATCATGTCTATACTTGTTTTCCCTTCATTATTGATTTATGAAATCACGTCCTCTTCTAGAAACTCAAAACCTATTGAAAGAGAATCTGAAAATTTTGCTCTAGCGTAACGTCTTATACCTGGGTCTTGCTAAATCGATTACATGATGAAGTTCTATAGCAGATGGCAAGCCTGTTTTCATTTTTTATTTTCCTATCCAAATGTCTTCCTCCTTAACTCTGTACGGTGAAATTCTCCCTTGCAAGTGGTGCTGCCATACTCTTTAAATTTCGGTAAGGAATATATCAGAGAAGATAATGGCTGGTAAATGGGGTCTTCAAAATCTATAACTTCACTTTTTTCTGGACAAAAGGGTATGAAAAGAGATCTGGACCAAAGGATCGGATGTCTTTTACTAGCTTAAACAGTATATTTAGCACTTGTCAAGTATTAACAAGTTCTTGGTTACGCTACCAAATATCCGGAATTGCCCAATGCCTTTGCTATCTACCAATTATATGAGCTACCAAACTAGCTCTGAGTAAAAAGCATGTGATTGTAATACAAGTCAAGTCATAAACAAAAATTTATCTTAAATGACCTAATCAAAGGATCAACATCATAGGGAGATCATATACATAAACTTTTAGTTTACAAGGTACGATCGATATACCATTTAATTGGATTAAAATTCACCATATACATATACATATATATACATGCATGTGTGTGTGTATTCATGTAGACAATCAATGACAGTTATTCCAGAAACTAAAGAAAAGCAGAAGGAAGTGGTCTAGATTCTTGTAGCTATAAATTGTCCTTGCTTAAATTTAAAATTCTTAGATTAAATGAGTATTGCAAAATGTACTTCTTTAAACATATATCAAACCATAAGCTTCATTTAATAAACATTGTCACTTGTCACTCTTACTACACACATCCAAAATTCACATAATGAAACTAAACTATATTGGCAGAGCAAGTAAAGGATCCCTTGCAGCATTGTCAGTATATTGGTGATGCAGTTACAGATCCTTAGAATGATCAAAACTTTGCCTAGTCGACTATATGTGCTCATTCTTCTAAGAAGCTGGTGAAGTACTCATATAATTGGCTAAATTGTATCCTTCAGAGGCTTTACTACATAAGTATCTATATTACAACAGTTAAAATATAATTTACTAATCCTGAAAGAGTAAGAAGAAAATTGAATAAGATCCACAAGGGCATGTTAGTTCATCTCATCATCAAATATGCCAAACATAATTCGTATTTAAACACAATTTCCATCACATATCACAACAGAAATCATTGTTTTTAGGAAATATGTGCAATAGGACATATCTTATCCAATCTAAATTGATCCAATCAACATAGAAATGGCAAATAAACCATTAATTTCAACTAACTCAATAATCAAAACCCCGATTCTCAAAATAAAATACTCATAAAAGCAAAAAACCATACCCGATATTTCATTTCTGGTATCCGCCACCGATGGCATTAATATCCTCTACAACTTTAGCAGTCAAGTAGGGCATGGGGAAATCACTCTGATCAAAAGTCTTCTCCTTCTTCATCTGCTCCACATCAGCCTTCTTCAAAACGGTGCGTTTGATGGGGGGTCGGTTGCGGCGCTGGTCTCGGGCGAAATACTTGATATCGTAAACTGTTTCTGGGAGGGAGGTGGGCACGATGGCTTTGGCGGAGGCGGTGGCGGGGCAGAAGACACGATACTCCGTCGCCTTTGGGACGGCGGAAAGGTACTCCGGATCGGAGGCGGGGCCCGTGAATTCCCATGGTTTCTTTATGTAACGACGAAGGGTCTGCATTAGGGATTTGGCAGAGGACGCCATTGTAGAATTGGGGATTTTTCTTCAATGTGTTTTGAGCCCTTGCTTCACTGGAAAGAGAATAACAACAAATCGTTGGAAATATAAAGCAAAATCGCTACTTACTAACAACGACTCTTGACTACAAAGCAGAATCGCTATCGACCATTGAATTTTTATTTATAATTTTTCTTTGTTTTTTCTTTTTAAGAAAGACTGCTGATTTTTTTCTTCTTCTTTTTTAAACTTAATACATCTTAAAACTTTGGGCAGAACTTTTACAAGACCTTTTTTACTGATTTATTTCGTAAGACAACAATTTATGATTTATAAAATAGAGATTGATTTAAAAAAATGAGTTAAAATTGTAAATGATGTAACTTCATATCATAAAATTATATTTATGAGAGAGTTTATATAAGTTATTGTATTAAACTATTTGTTCAAAACTAATTCGTCCTTAACGTTGTCTAACAAAGCTTTCATAGCATTTTAACTACAACCAAAATACAAAATAGTATAGGCATTTCATTTCCACTAAAAAATTGTTCATAAAACATTTTTATAATTATATGTTAAGAAAGTTTTAAAACGGGTTAAAGAATAAATGTTTGATTATTAGTCTTGAAAAAAGTTGTAGGTAAATTCAATATATTGAACCAAAAATAGGACATAGTATAAAAGTTTTCGCAAATTCTCAAATGCAACCGTCTGACTTGGATTATTGTGTGTTGTCTCGGGCGGATCAACTTGTAACATGTAATACTTATATATATATATATATATATATATATATATATATATATATATTAATAATATTTTACGTGTATATATATTAAGTGATGTACTCCAAATTTATAATTAATTTCTAAAACTGTAATCTGATAAGTAATATTTTTATTCTAATGATGTAATACTTTTTTTGTATCATGCAATTTTTGTATACATATCATGTAATATTATATAATACTTTTATAATTTTGACTAGTAATATTATGTAGTATATATATATATATATATATATACATAATATAAAAATCTATATATATATATATATATAAATATATATATATATAACAAGATCATAGCAAAAAATAGTAAGCAATAATTTCCCGCCTAAAGTTTATTGCTAAAAATAGAAAGAGAAATTTCATTAAAAAAAAAAAATTCATTAGCAAAGTTAGGTGGCTTAGGGGATTTGTGGGAAAGGTAAAGAATTATTTTTTTCTTAGAGATTTTTAAAGGTCAATAACTATTTTATTTCAAATCGGTATTTAATGTATAATATATCAAATTAATTTTTTAATGATCTTTAATGTGATATCCATATTGCATATATAAAAATTTATATTTTATGAATTCGATCATTTGTGTGATATATCAAAATGTTCTAAGTTATTTGTTTTAATTTTAAATTAAAATGCAAGAGTTGGAAAATACAAATGTAAATGTCCTAAAAAAAATTATACTTCATAGATTACATATATTAAACTAAATCAAATATTTTTTTTAAATATAAAAATATTAGAATTGTTTTTTTAAAATCTAATCTTATATTTTATAAAAAAAAAATATATGATTTTTCAATTTATTATACAATGGTTTTTCAAAATAATTTTATTCTATATTAAAATAAAGTTTAGATTTGAAAATGTGCAAATATTTAAATTCAATTTGCAATATACTCTATAATCGTAAAAAGAATATTAAATTTAATAATACAACATCTTATATGAAATGAAAAATATTATATATATATATATATATATATATATATTAGCAACTACTCGATAATTATTTTGGTAAGAGAAATTAACTAATAATTTTTAAGAATAGTTAGATAGATTTATAAATAATAAATAAAATAAATTTATTTTTAATAAATAACTTTTTGAAAGAATAGTAAAATTCATTAACAAATGTGACAATCCATGCAACGCACTGGAGAAATGCTAGTATTATCTAGTATAAAGATGCTCATCCGGTTCTAAAAATTGAAACCGAACTGTGGTCAACAGTTCGGAAAATGGTTGACCCTGTTTCAGTTCGAAACCAGAACCGTAAATCGTAGTTATGCGGTTCGATTTCGATTCAAGATATTTTCAAACCTTTAGACCAACGGTTCCAAACCACTTGTTTATCTTTTATTTTATATTATATAAAAATAATATTATGCATTTATGTTATTTTTATCTTTAATTTTAAGTTGTATTGATTATTATTTTTAATTTGTATTATAAGTTGTAACTTTTTAGGTTTATGGTTTATATTTGGTTGTATTTAAATAGTATTTCTAATTCTTGATGTTGTAACTTGTAAGGTTTAATGTTGTATTATTGTAACTTGTAAATGTAAGTTCTCGTTTTTCATTTATATCAAATTATTACCCCCAAAAAAATTGTTATTTAGTAGTATATGAAAATTTGTAATATTTTATATGCATATTTAATTTTTACAAAATTTAAAAACTTTAAAATTTTTTAAAAAACTGGCATTCAAGATGGAACAGTCAGTTCGAAACGGAATAGTCGGTTCGAACCATCTGAGCACCTCTAATCTGATATACATAAAAGTATTATAATATATATATATATAAGTATTACATGCTATAAATTCTCCCATCTATTAAATAATATCATTAATTAATATATATTATATATTAAGTACAATAAAATATAAAATAAAACATTAAATGTAAGAGATAATGTTTATTATAAATAACTTATAGTATATTAAATCACAATAGCTGCCTCAAAGTTAATTGAGCTATTTACAAATTAGTAAATCAAGTAAATTGGGTAAGATAAATACATATTATATTGTATAAGTTATAAAATATTTAAAAATAAAATCTTCAAAACGTTTTTAATCAAATTCATAAAACACATAGACCTTAATATACTTTATATGTGACGACTAGAACTTATCGATGCATAATTTGGCAACTAAATATTTAAACCTCTAATTATTTGATTTATCTTATGTGCGTTTCAGAAAATTAATTATATGTATGCTTCAATCTAAGTTCAATGTTTTTGGATATTTCATAAAAAGAAAATTCGATAAGATAATTCGTAAATGGGACGAGATTGACGAGAACGAAAAATCAGATGAAACGCTTAAAGAATGAAGCAAATCGGAGTTCGATTGATACCCCAAATTAATTTATATCATAAGGGTGTATAATATAAAGTTTAATAATATAATATAAGATAAGTGGCATGCTTAATGTTGATATATAGAGTCATTTCCTCTTATGGTAAAAACATGATATAATTTTTATCCTAATGTAAGTTTAGATTGCTCCTCCTTCTCTCTTCTTCCTTGTTTTTCTCGTGGCTGGCCGGCCGGAGCGCCGCCGCCGCCGGCGACGCTACCATCGTCGGATTTTTCCTCCGACCGGAACTTATCGAAACCTATACCATTTCAAAGCTCTCACCAAGCCCGTTCCAACTCCGGGCTCGGAATCGCCATCTACCGCTGCATTCGCCGGCAATCAGCCGGAGAAGTTCCGGCCCTTTCTCTCTCTAAAAATCCCTTTCTTCTCTCTCCTCGTTTCCAGCCATCCGGTCACCGATCGGGGCGATTCTTGAGCCTAGTCGGAGTTCTCACCGAGCCCGTCACGATTCCGGGCTCGGATCGTTGATCGGACCGGCCAATCTCCGGAAACGGTCGGTCAAAGTTTCTGCAATTTTCATTTCTCTCTCTATCATTTCTCCTCGGTCTCTCTCGATCTCTCTCGTTGGTTGGGGTGGTCGGGGGCGGCGCATGCAGCGCCGCCGTGTGCGCGGGTAGCCGGCACAAGGAGCGCCGGCAGTGCATGTGACGCCGGCGGCATCGGCCGCCGGGAGAGTGTGTATGTGTATGTGTTTATGCTTGTGTGAGAGTGGCTGTGTTTGGATGGTGGTTTTGGGGCGACGCCGTGATCGAAGGTAGCTGGCGCTCGGTGCGCCGAGCAAGGTTGGTGTCGGGGGTGGTGTCAGCCGGCGGCATGGGCCGCTGGCAATGGTGTTTGGACAGCGGCAGGGGGCTGGAACGGGGTAGGAGAGGGTGTGGGGAGGCAGGGGCCTCCCTGCAATTTCCGGGTTTTTCCAAGGACTTTTTTGCAATCCTTAAGTTTTTGGATATTTTCCTTTCAGCCTTCAAACTTTTCCAATTCTTATTTTTGGCCTCTAAACTTCTGGAATTTTCAGTTTTCTCCCCAAAAGTTTCAACTATATCACTTTGACACCAAAAACTATTTTGAGTTTACTTTTTCGCCCCTAGTCAAAGTCAACATTTTATCCAGATTACAGTTTTACCCCCTCCAAACCCTAAAAGACTCCGTTCGACCTCGTTTCTCATCCGTTTTAACCCGTTCTCATTTCCAAAGCTTCTTTATTGAATCCTCTATCTCTCTTGACCTAGTTGGGTTATATTCCGCTTTCTTTTCGTTGTTTCCTTTTTTCGAGAGTTTAGATATAAACGTTTAATTAATCTGATACCTAATAACTTACTTTATATGTATGTAGGCTTGCACGCTCCAAACTCATCTTAAAGCTAAAAAGATAAGAACGTGAGGTCGCACCGCCCAGGCTTAGGTGGGGGTAACTTCTGAATTAACATTTAACTTTACGTGTTATACTAAACAGTCGCATGCTAGGACTTTGGATGATTTATGATATGATGATAAGATGATATATGTTTTATGATATGATGATATGAGAACATAAGCATGAGATGTGAATTGATGATATCAGCATGCTAGAAAATATTGTACATGTCTGTGTTTATGTGTCTTGACTTACGTGCTGTGATATAAATGTGTTGTTGCAGAAAGGATACGGATATATGTTCATGGTGCATGGTTCTTGAGAAGACAGGTTGAGATTAAGTCCTAACAGAAATATGGAGGATTGGTGAAGTCCCCCTTACCAAATAATCATCCGGTGGATTCCGTTGTGGGGTAAGACGGGATATACCTGCGCCCACGTCATATATGTGTTGTGCATTATACTTGTTGTGCTTAATTGTTTATGTGATTTAAAGTTGTGTGTTAATCTAAGAACTTATCTTCACGGGGTGTATTAAAATGCACTCACCCCGTTTATGTATTCGATACAGGTGATGACTCTAGTGGGAGGAGTTGAAGAGAGAGAAATGTCTTGTCTGTTAACGATGTTTTGTTAAGATGTTTCTTTAAATTGATTTGGAACAACGTATTATACGTTCCCTTTTGTTAAACATGTGTATATACCTTCCGTTGCTACAAACTTATAACTTATATACTCCCTCCGTCCCACAAAGATAGGTTTGTATACTATTTTCGTCCATTCCACAAAGATAGACCTGTTACTATATTAGTGTGGTTTTTAACTTGTAATTCCATATATGCCCTTATTTATTTATTAGGAAAAAAAATTGCATTGAATGTGTGGTCATCATTTAATCATTTCTAACAAATTCCCATAATCATTTCGTATTCCAGATTTTTATTAATGATTAAATTGAATTACCACTACACTAATCAATAAATGCTCATTTTAATTCATGTTCATTGTTAAAATATGAAAAAAAAAAAAAAAAAAAAAAAACTAATACTCCATGAATTCTCAAGAGCTTGGCTGATGCTTATAATTTGGGCGGATTCTTTGAATTATTTAGCTCAAAATATGCGAAAATTTAAATTGGAGTAGAATTTGAGTTTCAAATTTTGTTGAAAAAATTTAGTTGTCTCTCTTCTAAATTTGAGTTGCAATTTTTGTTTAAATTTTTTAGTTTCCTCTTTTCTAAATTTTTTTTAGTTGCCTCTCTTCCTTGAAAGTAGAAAAATGTATCTTGAGACAAACAATATCATTAATGCAATAATATAAGTGTGAAAATAATTTTTGTTTAAATTAATGAAACTTCAAAATTGGAGTAGAATTAATTTTTTGAACAATTAATGTATGATAAGGGTATAACTGGAACTTCAAAAAATTTCTTAATCTGTGTGAAAATAGAATTAGGTCTATCTTTGTGGGACGTATGAAGTAGTTTATATATCTTCTATGCTTCTCTCTTTTCTTTTCTTCTTTCCTGCACACCCGTCGAGGATACTCTGATAATTTAAAATGTTTTCACAACTTTTATTAAATTTAAATAAAATTTTAAGATTAAGATTTGGGGCGTGACATTATATTTTAAACTTTGTTTGAATGAATGTTAGGATTAGATATTAACATAAATAAAAAAAATTGATTTATTTTTATGCAAGTTAATATTTTAACTTGAGAAGTTGAGAATAATATATTTTAGGTCAATCTTGGTCGTTTTGATAATTTTAGTACTATTTTGCTTGCACAAAAATGGATATTCCAAGAATTTTGCCAAAACAACATCAAATTTATCAAATATTCTCAGCAAAATTTAATGTTTTTTTTTTTATATTGGAAATCAATTTTCAAATTAACTTTCTAATTTATGGATAATCTAATGATTATTTACGGCTAATTAATTTTGTTATTCAATTTAAAAAGGTTGATGAGTAATGAAGTTGTTCAATGGGCATATGTGACCAACTCGGAGAAATTATACTACGAATTTATGAAAGCAAGAGAATAAACATTTGCTTTTATTGCTGAATTTTTGTGTGTTTCTTGCTTGGCCATTATTGGGAATTGATAATCCCTTTTGTACTCGATTTTTCTTCTAAAAATTGTAAAACTACAATTATAGCTATTATAGTAACTTATACAAGTATTAATATTGTTTTTACAAGTGTACTACTAGTATGCAGTAGTTATATCATTGTGTGTTCAACACCAATCTTTTAGATAGATATATATTGTTCTTCAAATTTATCCAGTCGATCTTTATCCCTCAATTGTTCTATCAGCTTGAAATGCATTTGGCCGCCCAAGATATTTTTACATCAGTAACCAAAAAGTTTAAACGATGGTTCGGACTATGAACTTGTGAGTTGTTTTTCACTGCTAATTAGCAGTCTTGTAAGTGGTCAAATAACTTAATTTATGATATGTACTCTTACTAGCAGTTTAAAGATTTTTTAATCGATAACCAATAACAATATCTGTAGAAAAAAAAAAACCTTAATTGCCGCCCTTAACCTAATCATCAGCCGAAAAGATTTAATTGATTGCCCAAATACTTAATTTAATTGATCACCTTTTTTATTTTTTTGAAAATTTTACCCATCGAATATAACAGATTTGATCCCAACAAATTGAATGATTTGATACCTATGTTAGGTACCTCGTCCTATACCAACCCACCAAACCTAAATTTAACCTTGTTAAGTTTTTTTTTTTCTCTTTAATTATCCTGGTTAAGGTTTAATTAAACATAAATAAGAAACATAAAATAAATTAACAGGTAATATTCCAAAGACTGTACTGGAAACTTCTGTCACTCTTGCTCGCTCTCTTACGATCAGTCCATAGTTTTTTTCCCTCGTGCGCAAATTCTCTCTCTCTCTCTCTCTCTCTCTCTCTCTCTCCATATCCGAATTCCGAACTAAGTTTCATTAATTAGGTACTCATTTACATTTAAATAACTAGATGATGTCGAGGTCATTTGGAGCGAATTTTGTTGATTTCCTTTTTTAACGTGATCATTACAATACCTGTAGTTAATTTTCTCTTCGTCTTTCAAGTGATGGAAAATGTGTGCTTGTAAGTTGTATGAATTCGGAGACTTACTGATTTACATTCACTCTGCTTTTTGATTCCAGGGTTTTGTTCTTGAATCCTATCACAGTCAGATCTGCTGGTGCAATTAGTGAAAAACTGATAATTGGTTAGTTTTCGTTGTTGGATTCTTAATATAATGTTAACGTTGTTGCCATACAGACTCGCATTTTGCGAAACATTATTGGGGTTTATGGAGTGATGCATTGATTAGGGTTTTAAGGATGATATTGATCCTTTTCTAATTGTTTGTAGTTGTTATAGATAACTTTATGTTATGTTGCGATTTTGGTTTTTAGTAGGAACTAGGAACTAGTGTTTGTGCCGCACATCAATATGAAAATTATGGTAATCTATGTGCAAGGGGATTTGGGTGTATGGTTATTTAAGCTTGTATTTTCGTTTTTTTGACCTCTTGATTTCAGGAATTACCTCTGCTTACACCTTATTTATTTATTTATTCATTCATTTTTGATGAGTTTTTGGTTCTTTATCTCAAACCATTGAATGTTGTTGCTCCAGGGACTAACACACATTTGAAACATTAGACAGGTTGAAAACACACTTAAATGTTAAGGTTCTGCATTCCAATTGAAGAGGCAAAAACTTAAAGCTCGAATTTCTTGGTTAATAAGAGAATGATTTCATCACACTGCCTGCTAATGCAGCTTAATGGGGGTAGCTAAGCATAAGAATGGAGATTTTTCAGACATGGTTCTGCCCCTGATTAGTTTCCTTGGACGTCCTCCTCCTTTTTTTTGCTTATGCTAGAATCAATGGTCTATTACATTAATAGAGTATCTTTCAAGTCGATTGGTGAAATTACCTTTTTATCTTGACCTAAGTAATTATCTATAGTTCAGTAAGAGGGTAGTAGAGAGCTATAAGCCTATAACATGCTTTTGCTAGGTCTGAAATGTCTGAAATCCTTGTTATATATAAATGGGACATGTATGCTAGAATGTCATTAGAAAGTTGAGGTGTATAATATATCATATGCTTCTGACCTTTTTCGGCTTTTAAATTGATTAGTCTCTAGTTTCATTCTTGAGGGGTTACTTGTCTAAATTGATTTGATGTGCATAAATGACAATGGTAGATCTTATGATTAGATAGTGATTGATTGCCAGGGTCTTTTCATTTATTTCGTTTATCTCTTTTTTTTTTTTAAATCTCAAATACTGGAAAAGGAAAAAGCAACATAATGTTTTTAAAGTGTCTTTAATTTTTAAATGGAGAACCGTATTAATTTTAATTAAACTCAACGGACAAGCATTTAGTCATTGCCTAGCTGTCCAAGGCTATTCAGGAAGTTTCTGTCACTCTCACTAGAGTCACTCCAATACGCTCTCCTGCCCCCTTCCGCTCTATATATACACTCAGTTGCTGGCTCATTGTTCATCACTCACTTGTTCACTCATTCACACACTCACTCTCTCCCTCCCCAAACCAATTTTCATTTATCAGGTAGTATTTCATTTAGTTAATGGATAATGTTGAGGTCTCTGTTCGTTTGCTTTGTTTATTTTCTTTTGTGTATGATGAGAGATGTGTGACAAATTTTCTGTCTTTTAAATGATTGGAAATGGGTGCTTATGTGAATCTAGAGATCTACTGATTAATTTCTTTGTTTGTCATCCCCTTTTATTCCTTTTTTGTTCTTGAATCGTATCATGGTTAGATCTGCTGGTGAAATCAGTATAAACTTTATAATTGGTCCATCTTTCGTAGGTTTTGGAGTTTCGTGTGAACCTTATGCCGCAAAAGACACATTTTAGGAAACAGTGTCTGGTTTAAAGTGTCAGAAAATAAGTGATTACGAATTATAGGAAATTGTCGATTCTTTTTAATCTGCCGTTATAAAAAAAATTTCTCCTATTAGTTTTTGTAACTTCTGCTGTGCTTTGGTTTTGGTTTTTGGTTGAAAACTAGTCTTTATATTGTTTATCTGTTGATTTGGATGTATGTTTGTATTGGAGGGTATCAGGGTCTTTTTGCTCACAGCTTTTTGTTTCATTGATCTTTCAATTTAACAATTTGTCTTTGGTTACAGTAGAAAACACTATTTCCGTCTCTGTGTGTGCAACGTGTGTGTCTGCATGCCTGTGTGGTGTTGTTGTCATATTATTATTTACTATTACTATTGATATTATTATAAGTATTAGGGTTATTATTATAATTATTATTGTTATTATTTAGCTTCATTAACTTGACGAATGCCTTTTAAATTTCTATAACAACCAAACAGGGTTATGAATTATGGTTTGTGTTAAATAAGTTGCAAATAAGAGCATGGTTTCAGCATTCTTAGGCTTTGCTATCTATACATCTTATCCAATTTATTCAATGTTATGTAAATGTTATGCACCGGAATACAGATATTTCTGTGGGGTTCCTTGTGCTGTTCTTATAATTTCCACTCTGTATAGATTTAGTGGGATCCCACCCTAACATTAAGTTCATTAGTTTCTGGCAGGAATGGCTGCGCAAACTGCAAGTCCTTCGCCAGCTCCAAGTGCTCAAGTGGTCGGAAATGCTTTCGTTGAGCAGTATTATCATATCCTACATCATTCTCCTGAATTGGTTCACCGATTTTATCAGGATACAAGTTTGTTGAGTCGGCCTGATCCAGATGGCCTTATGACAACTGTGACGACTATGAAGGTTAGTTTGCTATAATTGACATACCAAGGATATTATCTCTGAATGTGTCTTGTTGTTTTATTTTTGTTCTCTTTTTTCCTTCCCTTCCCTCCATTACTCTATCCTCTCCCATTGCAGATTTGCTGCATATTATTTGGAAAATGCTTTTCCAGAGGTCATCTGAATTTCTAGAAATGCAGCACTTGTATCACTGGTAGAACAAATTCCCACATGATATGTTCATCTAGAACTAGCTGCATCTTCATTTCTATGTTATACCTTGCTTGATCCTTTTGTGAAAATATCTTGGGAGTCCTTTTTTGTTGTGGCGGACTTGTTATGCAATGGGAGTCAGTTTCAGCCTTCAGGCACAATGTTGCCATATTTGCTAGATATTTGTTTTAAAAGAACTATTGTAAACATCAATTATACTCTAGTTTTCAAATGGCTAAATGGGATACCTCAGTTGAGTGGTGAAATGGACAGAACCTTACCTCTGGCTTGGTAATGAATGCCGGTAGTGTAGTCAATTATCTCATTCTAATTTAAACTACTACCTGTGAAAACACATCTATATTGCAGTCTGAATGACGCTTGTTCATGCAAGATCTGTATCACAACTCATATGTGATGCTATTATCCTGAATTTGTTTGATATATGTCACAGCAATGCGGAATTTTAGTTACTAGGTCATGTCTCTTAAAATAAACCTCAATGGAACAATATTTAGCAGGAAGAGCACAATTTTGTTTCTCTTGCATTGTAATTAGGTATTACAGTGGCCTGATGAAGGTATAGGACTTGTCTAATAGGAGTGACCGAGTGAGATCAAAACTTAGAAGGAAAAATCTCTTTGATTGTTTAAGTTTAAACTTGTCAAAAGTATATTGAAGTCACAATTCTAAGAAAACTAACATAATAATCTTGAACATCTTGATTGTGTAGGCTTGTTTTCTTTCTTTCTTTCTTTTTTTTTTTTTTTTGTCTTTCTTTCTTTTACCATGGTCACCTTGTTTAGTGCATTCTGATATTAGTTATGAAGTAAAACAGGGAAGGCAGGTTTAGTGCTCAGATGGTCAAATTGAAGTCATTATATGCAGGAAAAGGTTATAAAGTTAATATTTGAGATTACAATGCTGCAGATTGTAATATAAGTTCTCCTCTGTTTTCACGTTATACCAGAGTATAAATGATAAAATATGTTCCTTGGACTACAAGAACTACAAGGCAGAGATAAAGACTGCTGATGCACAGGACTCTCACAAGGATGGAGTGATTGTTTTAGTAACTGGCTGCTTGACTGGAAAGGATAATCGGTCAAGAAGATTTACGCAGACCTTTTTTCTTGCTCCTCAAGACAAAGGGTACTATGTTTTAAATGATGTTTTTAGGTATGTGGAAGAGAATGAACCAGTACCAGACACCCGTGCAACGCTGGTTACCGGAGTTCATGAGATACCATCTAGTTCTGTGGACCCAAATCCAGGTTAGTTCTATCATTGTCTGTTGTTCTACTATCATGATTTTATGCTCAGTTTTTTTAGCTTTTTAATCATCTTCATTCTGTTTTTAGAGCCTGTTCAAGTGGTTGATTCCCCCAATACAAACCATGCATCATCCCAAGTGAAGGAAGTTGAGATTATTCAGGAGGAAATCAATGACCAAGTGATTGATGAGGGACAAGAGAATAATGATATAGATACCCAGTTAGAAGTTGATCCGCATTTGAATGAGAATCATGTATCTGTGGTTGCAGAATCGCTTACCTCGTCATCCCAGGATGATGCTCCAAAGAAATCTTATGCGTCAATTGTAAGTTCACAGACAAAGAAGGGCCCAACCAAAGTCTATGTCCCTGCTAACACACCAAAAGTAGTTCCATTAAAAACTGAGAAGCAACCACCCAACTCTGATGCAGAGGTGCCAGGCTCTGAATCATCAGCCCCTATCACATCTGATAATGCACAAGAAAGTAAAGATACTCAGGACGAAGGTATTCTGTTTCTGCCTGTATATGTCGTATTTATGTGAGCTAAAAGTATCACTAATCTTGATATTTATGATTAGGATTAATAAACAAGCAGAAAAACCTTCACCTAGATGTAATGAGAGTTTTGGATATCTGCAAATCTTTTCCATTCTTGAGCTCTTTCTTCTTCCAACACTCTGATTTACTTTCCACCTTCCTCATTGCTTACAGTTGAGGGTCACTCCATATACATTCGCAATTTGCCAGTAAATGTTACAGTTTCTCAGCTTGAAACTGAATTTCAGAAATTCGGAACTATTAAGCCAAATGGGGTGCAAGTTAGAAGTAACAAGGTTGGCTTCAACACAATTTGTTTTACTGCATTTTTCTACTAGATCAGAGTGTTGTATTCACATCATATTTCCTTTCTTTTCAGCAACAAGGATTTTGTTTTGGCTTTGTAGAATTTCAAGAATTTATCTCCATGCAGAGTGCAATTAAGGTATGAACTCTTTAGATTCTTATTTCTTTTTCTTGTTTGGCCATCAGATTGCATGCAGAGTCAAGAGACTCAAGACTATGCATTGAGTAACCACCTTATTCTTGCTTAAGAGCAACAGTGAGCAGTCTCAGGGATGCTTCAATGCTCTGTAACTTGTATATTTATTCTCAGAAAGTTTCTGTTGTGTTCCTTGCTATTTTGTAGTTCTTAGTTTCTTTCCATGCATCACAGTTTTAACTAATGTATAGGGTATTGAGTTGTTGAAATTAGAGTTTGTATGGGATCTTAAGTTTGGGCACCAATGCGAGCTATTTTTATTACCATTTTCTCTTTGCTTCACCTCTTTGAACCATGATACCCTAGCTTCTCCATATCTTTTTTTTCCAGCAGAGACCATCAACTGTTTAGCTTTCAATAGCGGTGTCTCTATTCAGAACATTTTCAAATGTTCTGATCCTGTTTCTTCTTCCACCATGTGAGAGAGAAACTGCTCAGATCTAAATGCAATTAAAACTTTATGTTACTGGCATAATTGGTGCGGTCCCCTTAAACAATTTCTGAGGTTCATCTATTTTGCTCAGACTCCCAAATGTTTCTAAACCTCAAGCCTTTCTCCATGATAGTGTCTCAACAGTTTAAAGCACTGTGTTGGTGTAATAGTTCATAAAACTATCTTGATAAGAGTAATAGTTAATAAATATAGTGAAGTGGGTTTTTGTTCCGTATAGAAATGAAAGTGTTATTGATTTTGACACAATATATGTGAGATCAGTTGAAAATATTGCTTTTCTGTTGTATGTTTATTTAATGAACGTCACCTGCATGGTAAGATGCTGTTGATGTCTGGCCAGTTCACTTCTGTTCCCATCAGTGTCAACTAAAAGATCTCTGTATAAGTATATAGAGAATAATGGAACGTGCTACTAGATGGATTTTCTGTTAATTAAATGTGTACTATGTTTTCATTTATTTCCTCTTTCACATTGTTGTGATCTTGCTTTTATTCTCACAGGCTTCTCCTGTACCTATCGGAGATCGCCAAGCTGTTGTGGAGATAAAGAGAACAACAACTAGAGGTGAGTCAGAACCAGGCATTAATCTTCACTATCTCTATTTCAAGTCTAGAAATATGATGTTTTCCTTCAGTGTCCCCTTGACACTACAGCTTGTTGGTAACCACCACACGATTACTCAGGCATCCATGTGGAGGTGTGTAAAACGTGTGTTGGGTAACCACACTTGGTGGAATACATGGTGTTAGGATGCATTCCACCTTCCTTCAGAACCAATTATCCCTAAACCTTATATATTAGAAGTTGTTCTTTGAGATTCATTCTTATGATATAGCCATTGTTTCTGTACAGTTGGCAGTGGGCGGGGTCGATTCACTCCGTCGCGTGGAGGGTTTCGAAATGATGGCTTCAGAGGCCGTGGGAACTTCAATGTTGGTTGGACCTATGTTAGGAGTGATAGTTTCAGGGGTCGTGGGAACTTCAACGGTGGGCGTGGTGGGGAAGGCCATCAAGGAAGAGGAAGGGGGGGTCGTCGTTCTAGCCCCGTTCAGAATTCTTCTGCGATGTAAGATGGTGGTGTATGCAATAAATATTGGCGGCAATTTTGACGGAGTTCTCACTGCCAATTTTGATCACCCGAAAAAACGAAAATTGTTAGTGATGGTAAGTCGCAACGACTCATCAGAGTTTGATCCTTTTGCTTTCTCCTTCGTCTTCGAAAAAATTGTGTTGCCAATGGCGTTTAGTTTAGAAGCAGTGAAATCTTTCTTTTTTTTGATTATCAGAATTTTGCCTAGGGAGGGTTTAGCAGTTTAGTGGAGTGTAGCTTTGAATGTCAAACATTTTATCTGATGGAGAAATTTGCAAAGGTTATTATTATTTAGTCATTTTTAAGTGTTGTTGAGTTCATAGTTACTATGATCCATGCTTCATCATATAATCATTTTTTTAATCCTTTCATCTCTAATTTGGAGTATCCCTCAATTCTTGTTGTTTATTTTCTTTTGTAATTTATTCTATTAATATAAGTTGTATGATATAATGTATTATTGTATATGTAACATCTACTTCTGATATTGATAGGACATTGACAATTATGTATGGATGTTATTGTTTTTGGAGTGCATTCTTGTGTTATCGTTTTACATGTCTAATTTTGTGAGAGACAGGTTACTAATTATCCATAAAATAAAGAATGATTTATGAAAATAGGTTGAACAAAGAAGTTTCTATTTGTGAAACAGTGTGATTGACTTTTTTGTGTTGTTTTTATGGTCTGGAATAGTATTCCAAGGGCCATTCCGAACAAGTTTTGCAGAAATTTTGTACTCGTCTTCTGCATTATTTATTATTATTTTATTATTATTATTATGAAAAGTGGGTGTATGAGTAAAATTCACCCCTTTGGTTTAAATAATAATTGATTATTATTTATTTGTATTTCGATTATGACCTACTGCTAAAATCTCCATTGAGTATACTAAATTTAGTTGGTCATGGAAAATTCCAAATCAAAACTTACAAAATCCACCCATACCATATTTCAAACATACCCTTAATTTTTTTTTTGAAATGCACATAATAGAAGTGCTTTTCGTATAAAACCTAGGGCAAATGTGCAAAAATACATCTAACGTTGTTGAAGAGGAGTAAATATGTCATCAATCTTTTTATGAGTGCAAATATACTATAAACGTTTGAATTTGAGAGTAATTTGATCATATTCTTCTTTAATTTCTATGGATATTTTATTCACATTCTTTTAGTGCAAATTAATTTTTTTCTTTATATGTGTTATATTATGTGTTAATCATTTGTATTGAAAGTTTATAAATTAATTAATGAATTTTACTACAGAAATAGATTTGAGAATTAAATAGATCTAAATTTTATAATAATGAAAAACAAATATTATTTTTTCCCTAAAAAATTAAACACTATGTTTTTTTAAGTTATAAATAATATAGAAATAAGAAATGATATTATACATGAAACACAAACAAAATATTTTATTCAAAAATCCAAATAATTTTCCTTTATAAGCATAGAACATATGAGATTTTGATTGGATGATTATAAAATATAATTGGATGATTATGGCCCACGTACACCGAACAAGTCCCTCTTGCGTCTGAGAGCCGCATGACGTAATAATTTTTGGGTGTCCAATGGCAGTGGTTCGCTACTCTACGCGTCGCCTTCAGCAACTTGCGTGGTCCTTTGCTGTACACTACCACCACGTCATGACACGTGTACCAGGATACCAACACCTCCACGTGTTGGACGTAAAAAAAGTGCAACTTGAAACCTTGGAGGGCCCCACTGTATATTAGATTTTTTTCTCCTCTCATTATTTATCCAAAAAGACCAATACACCCCCCAATGTTTTTCTTTTTCTTATTCAATATCAAAATAAAGTTTTGTTTCCATAACTAAAACGAGTAATGTTTTTATAATTAAAAATAATAAAAAATTCATGATTCCATTTTTTGGATTTACAAAAATAATTGTAGTACAAATTATACCAACTATATTTTAATATTTTGTTATAACTAACTTTCACATTTAGATTTATATATTATACTTGTGACAGGATTGTGAAGAAATTATACCAATTATATTTTAATATTTTGTTATAAATAATTTTCACATTTAGATTTATATATTATATTTGTGACGGGATTGTGAAGCAAAAGTCAAGTTTGCGGACGAGTATTTTAAGGAACATTGATTGTCGGACTTAATTGTATGTAACTAATCGACTGCTAATAAATGATGAAAACATTGGGAAATGTTGTTGAAGTTTTGAAGATCCAAAGTGTTGATATTGAAATAGTGCAATAAAGTTTCATCCGAATTGCGATTAAATAATGATAAATATCGATATTCATATTGGTCATCTCATATTATAAAGTATAAAAAATCGAGAAATTTTGACGAAATAAATTTGAAGAAGAATACACAGTTGAATCTTGGGAATAAAACATCTGTAGTTTTCAGCACTTTAGAGAAAGGGTGAGATATTATGTTTTATAACATTGTAAAAACAAGCCTCTATGTTATTAATTCGAGGAAGATTTTAGTTCATTACATTCTTTTCTACTTCCTTTTGTTTTGTGTATGTTTAAATTGTAAAACTATATATACTATATATCATTTGTTCCAATAATATCAGTATCCATAAATAAATAAATAAAAAACGTAAAGAAAATGAATGATTTATCTTGTAGTAAAATTTTACAATGAATGACCCACTTTTTTAAAGAAAAAAATATTTTTTATCCCGAAACAATATTAATATATATATATATATATATATATATATATAGTTGTAATGTGTATGATGTCAAAATTACTCTAAAGTCCATGCATTATTGAAATCATTGTCCACAAAATCTCATATTAAATTTCCTAAAATTTTAAAATAGTTCATGTCTTTTAAAGAAATTATCAAAATAAATATTAATTGATATTGGTATTTCTACTGACATTTTCATAAAATTAAAATATGAATCTATATTTTTAGAAATTAAATGAATATTAGTCAAAAAAGAAAAGGTATAATAATGATATGTGACTGAGAGTATCGATGCAAAACATATTTATTCTATTTTAATATATTAAAAGAATTAAAATCTTGCATAGATTTTTAAAGAACTAATGAGACAAATGCACATGTAAAAACTGAAAAGTATTTTGCGGTGATTGCAACAGTTGAAAGTTGAGGGGGCAAACCCATATAATTTCTATCAACTTGGTATAATATATATATATATATATATATATATATTTATTTATTATTTTTTATAAATTCAAGATAATGGTACATTATCTTCAACAAACATAACATAGCAAGTGGGTCGTGTTAACATCACAAGGGCAAAAAAATGAGAGAGAGAGTAGCAATTGTGTATTTTAAGTCAAATATATTATTTAAAAAATTGATATCAATTGCCCTATGGTCATTAAACTGAGAGTAGGGATGGCAATTTCCCAGCAGTAACCATCCCCGTTGGGTACCAATATTAACGAGACGGGGATTTCCCGATCGAATTAGGAAATGGGACGGGGATGGTGATTCTCCGTTTAAAAATTATAGGGATGGTACAGGGATGGTATTCATGCCTCCCACCCAATCCCCGACCCCGAAACCGACTCCGTTGATATGAAATGGGGATTCTCCGTTCCCCATTTAATATTATTTATTAATATATATATATATATTAATAAATATATTTAAAATTTCATATTTTAAGTTGTATGAAGTTAACTTGTTGGATTGTGTTATCATTTTGATTATGCATTTCATAATTTTGTTTTAAAGACTAGATTTATGACTTTATGGTATTTGATGTTGGATTAATATTGTTTATGAGTTGTTTTAGTTTTTTTATCTTTATTTATTAAATATTATTTTAAAAAAATTAACTTATAGAAAATCAAATTTGAGGAACCCGAATTCCCCATAGGAAATCAGTTCCCTGAATTGTGAATCCCCATCCCGTACCAGATTTTCAAAGTGGGGATGGTAACTTGGTATGGGGATGGTATTGTCAATACCTTCCTCGAACCCGCCCATTGCCACCCCTAACAGAGAGAGAGAGAGTAGCAATTGTGTATTTTAAGTCAAATATATTATTTAAAAAATTGATGAGAGAGAGTAGCAATTGTGTATTTTAAGTCAAATATATTATTTAAAAAATTGATATCAATTGCCCTATGGTCATTAAACTAAGGTCACTAAGTGAGCAACTTGCATGAATTACTATTTTTTTTATCTTTAGTTGTGAAAAATAATTTTTAGTACAATGTAGGGTGGATCATTGGCTACAAATCAGATCTCTCTCTACCTATTGGAATTGATTGATATCCATATTGCAATATCATTTGTGCATATTAAAAATATTTAAGTAGATCGAATATAATTAGACCCATTATCAAGTAAAAATCTATTCATTATTTTATCAATCTTTAAAATCATGATTGGATTTATTTGATTATTAACTAAGACAAGTTTGAACAAATATTTACTTGAACCGAGTTTGAATATTTTGATCTTTTTTTACATTTTCATTTGTTGAGTTCGAATTCAAGCTACTTTAGATTTATTATATAATTAGCGATTGATCTTAATTGAAACATTAAGTTGTTATTAAATAATAATAACTCCATAAGCATATTATATACATATATATTTATATTATATTAGTAGTATTTAAAAAAAATGAAAAACTGGGTATATAAAGATTTTAGAATGCTTAGGGATTAAAAAATAATAGTGTCACCCACTTGTTCTCTCAACTGTTTATATTTCTATTCGAAAAACATAAAGTATTGGAGTAATTTAGTAGTATTAGGATCCCATCAAAAGATGCTTTTTTATATAATCTTGTCTATATTGAATGGGTTCTTGAAATGTTGCATAGTACAGTGATATCATGTAGAACATGTTCTTCCTCTGACCAATTTTTGTGGTAATAGAATTTTGTGACCCATGTTATTTACATAACCAAATTTAAAGGATATATCATTTGTCACATCATGTAATTTTTGGCTTCCAAAAATATGTTTTTATTTTTTATTATCCATCAAATGATGATATATCTTTAAATTAAAGTAATCTTATGGCATCATTATTTCTTGAAATCTATCTTTACAGGCAATCAAATGAAAATGTACAATGACTTTCTCTTTAATACTCGTATAGAATTTTATGAAATTCAGATATTATGTTCGAAATTTTTGGGGAGTTGGGACAAACAGTCTGTAAGAAAGTGAATAAATAATTAATTAGTTTTTAGTGGTAATTTTCGTTCTTTTAGCACAATAACACTGCTCATAATAGATGGCTAATTATCTTCGTTCATGGGGTGTGCGCCTCACGCAGAATCGATATAGAGAATGAGTAACGAAGAATTTGAAATGTGGGTAGTGAGACTCTATCTTATAAAATTATATTTATAAAACAGCTGTATATAAATTTCTCGAAAAAATTTCATATTTTATCATCTTACATGAGACTTTACGTAGGATGGATATATATTAGGTATTATGTCAGATCGATATTGACTATGTAAAATAGGTTAATTTGTTTTTATTGATTCATATGAACTTCGTTTTATATAATTTTTTACATGAAACCATCTCGAATAAAACATACTCTAATTTTTTTGTGAAATGAATATTCATATATAATACTCGTGTTAATTTAATAGTAAGATGTAATGAATTGAAAGATATAACGTCTCACGGCATATAATCCACAAGACATGTTCACACAAGCTTGTGCCTGTTTTTCCTCGTGTTGGATTCTTGTATTCCAGAAGCGAGGATTATAATACACATACAATAAAAATTAAAGATTATTTAATTTAATTAAATAAAAATAGACAATTGTGTTCTAGAAACATATTAAAAAAAAAAAAAAAAGAATTAGTGTAGGTAGTAGCGTGTCGAATAGAGAGAGATAGAGGTTAGAAATTAGAACAGAGAAGGAAAAGAGTGTCGTCTGTTTGTATTATAGCAAAGTCTATCCTCCAAAAATGCGCATGACAACCACGTGGCACTTCCCAAACCCTCTTCCTCTTGACACGTGTCGATATCCCGCCCATTATACGTTGCACCTCCAGCACCCTTTTCGTCTTTTCACATTTCCCCTTCTTCTCTCCATTTTCACCACCTGCTCTGCTTTCTTCATTTCCCCCTTCAACAACTCTCTCTCTCTCTCTCTCTCCGCCCCTTTCTCTCTCATGCCTTCCCCTTTCTCTCTCATGCCTTCCCCTTTCTCTCTCATGCCTTCCCCTTTCTCTTCTGCTAACAAAACATCTTAATCCTCAGCATTGATTTTGCTTAAGGAAAAACAGGTCAATTGTTGATATTTGAGCAGAGTTTTTTTTTTTTTTTTTTTCTTAGCCAAATTGAATTTTGCTTCAGAGAGCAATTTCTGGCATCATTGCTGTGTATTTACTGCATTAGAGATGGAAGGCGAAGAAGAAACCAGAAAGAAGTTCAATCTCTCAATGCGCATGAACGGGTTTTCAAGCGATCTACTGCACAAATACATGAAACGACACCGTAATCAGAGTGGACAGGAAGAGGAAGAAGAAGTGAATGAGGAAATAGAGTTGGATTTAGGGCTTTCAATGAACGGTAGATTTGGAGTGGACCCAATGAGGAAAAAGCTCAAACGCTCTTCTTCCATATCCAACTTGGTTTTCACAGTTGGCGCTGCAGATAACGGGGGAAACCACCACGCGCGTGGGGTGGAGTTTGACAACTACGCGCCGCTGTCGAGGACGCGCTCCCTGCCGACCGAGGCGGAGGAGGAGTGGCGCCGCCGCAAGGAGTTCCAGTCGATGAAGCGCATGGAGGCGCGGAGGAAGAGAATGGAGAAATTGAAGAATGTGAGAGTGATGAGAGATAGGGACAACTGTTGTGAGGATGTTAAGAATGGGAATGGGTTGCATGAAGCCATTAATGGAAGTGGTAAGGGTCAAAGGCTTGATAATGGGGTTCTCATTATTAGGCCTGAAAATGGAAATGAAATCTCATCATCACAAGGCTCAATTGGATCACAAAGGAGTAGCTCTTCTGGGATTTCTGATGTTGAGTTTCACCCTAAAGATGGTATGAAATCTTCATCTTTTTCTGCTCTTGCGGATTCATATGTTTTGGTTTGTTTGATTTCAGTTTGCTTATGATGAGGAAAAAACAGATGATCTTGTGTACACTCTTTGGTCATTGTTATATGTTTGTAGCATTTTCTTTTGCTGATTCCTTTGAATTGGATTGATACTTCCCGATTCGTGCAATATACTATAGGATTGATTCTTTTAAGTAGTGAGGGAAGAAGAGATTGTTGCATATACAATTTGCTTTCTCTAAGTTAGCTTTGCAATTAAAGATTTCTCTTGATGGAGTTTGTTACCCTGGAGCATATAGATCCACCCGATCAATGAAGACTCAAACCGAACTCGCCCATCCTTTTGGGCACAGGGATGCGAGAACCAATCCGAATAATAAACCGCTTTTTTTAGAAAATCTGCCTCCAGCAAGACAAGATAGTGTATTATGCATTGGGCTTTTAAGTGATGTAATACAAGCTACATATAATTAAAGGATCTTTAGTCCAAGAGGTGAAAATCAAAAAGCATATCTGCAGCTCGCTTCACATCATTAAGCATCTATCTCTCTCAAAACATGCATCATCATATTAGTATTTAGTGAGTGCTTTACAATTCTGTCTCACAATAAGAAAGTAGGAATTGGAATTTATATGTTCCTCTTGATGCATACTCTGTCATGTTATCAAAAGGTGCATTATGATCCTAACTCACGTTGATAAGTAGATGCCTTTTTATTGGTTTTCCCTTGTTCTTATGAACATAATCTAATAGGTTTTCTAAGGTTCCATTGTTATTCAGCGATTCATTTTGAGTTTATTTGTTTGTTCATTAACCCTGTCTGATATAAATGAGGGGAGTGGGAGGGAGTTGGGCAATTCTTGTTTTATTCCTCTGAAAAGGATTGTGATCTGAAAATGTCGACCCTTCAAATGCTTTTACGAATGTATGCTTTTCTTGATTCTGGTTATGAACATGTGCCATGATTCATCATCCGACTACTTGTGGAAACTGTCCCATTATCTTATAACCTTCTTAGTCTTCATATTTTCTTTTTCTATCCTTTTGATCACCAAGTCTTGTGCCACACCCATTTCCTTGTGACAACTATATTGTGTATGTGTTTTAACAACTAGCATAATGTACACCCAAAACATAGTTCTACTTTTCCTTTGTTGCTGATATTGGATATATTAGTCATATACAATAGAGGGATTCTAGAACCGAGGTTGATAGAGAATTCTTAATTAGTTTTCCCGCATTCATATCTCTACTGTGACTTAATGTATAGTCTCTTTTCCCATCTACATTTTATCTTATAGGAGCAAAACAAGACACCGAGGCTCCACCTTCGAGCCATCACTGTCCACAAGATCATGGTGAGCAGGGACCGGCGACGGGGGACCCAAAGTTGGCCAACCAATTGCTCAAAAACGCAATGCTCGATATGCCCTACGTCTCCACCAAGGGAGATGGACCTAATGGACACAGGATCGAAGGATTCCTGTACAGATATAAGAAGGGTGAGGAAGTTAGAATAGTCTGTGTTTGCCATGGCCTCTTTCTTACACCGGTTGAGTTTGTCAAGCATGGCGGCGGTGGTGATGTTGAGCAACCGTTGAAGCATATTGTAGTTAACCCTTTTCCCCTCTTGTAATTTTGACTTGTGTTTAGAGCCTGTTGGAAGGTTTAGCTGCAAACTGTAGCTTCTGTTTCGGGATCGAACTTTTCATCTTCGGCGTCGTTGATCATATGATCAAGAACAACATATGTTTCCAGTTTGATGACTTTTTTCAAGTGCTACTTCTTTTCTTCAGTCTCTGTCTGGTGATAATTTTGTTTTGGTATTGCAACTTTCAATGCTTACTATCAACTCCAATTAAAAGCAATTGAATTTCAAGAAAAGTGAAATCATGTATAATGATCAACTCAAACTCATCAACTGGTAATTCTATGTAGATTGAGTTGAAAAATATTGCAGTAATGAATAAGAAGCAGCTGCCTATTCTATGCAGTTATTTGACAACCAATAAAGAAGAGTAAAAAAAACCTGCAGACAAATTATCTGCATTCTTCTGCAGGAAATATTAGCACACCCCCTAATCTAGTAAATCACATGGAAAAAATGGGGGCAATATCCTCTACTACACTACAATTTACAGTTACCTACAATTCAAGACTAACAATACTTCAAAAAAGAAGGAAGAAAAACACACTTCTCACTTGCATTCCTACACAATGCTATGCCGATCAAGAGTCCTCTTGTTAAGAGACTAACACGATGGCGGTTGAAGTTGCTTTAACCGTCTCACCACCAGTTTCATCGTTGGCCGGTTAGAAAGCGTCTCAACTGTACACACCACAGCCAAGTGGAGCACTTCGACCAAATCATCGTGTGGCCCTGCGTCCCACAAGCCTGCAGTGAAGAACTCCTTGGACCGGCCTTGTCGCAAGAGCATGACCGCCCAAGCTACAATGTTGAATCCGTTCCCAAAGGATGAGAACGATGGATCAAGTGCTTTCTTGTCTGAAAGCAACTCGAGCAACACAACCCCGTAGCTATAAACGTCCGCCTTGTCGGAAACACGGCAAGTCATTGCGTATTCCGGAGCAACGTATCCAAAAGTTCCGGCCACACCGGTTGTTGCATGAGTCTCCGATGTTCCAAGAAGCCTAGCTAGTCCAAAATCGGAGAGATAAGCATTGTAGTCCTCGTCCAATAGTATATTGCTCGGCTTCACATCGCGGTGGAGTACACGAGGCACACACTGATCGTGTAGGTAGGCAAGTGCGTGCGCGATGTCGAGGGCGATCTTGTGGAGTACCCTCCAATCAACAGCTCTAGAGGGCCGTTCTTGTATAAACTTTTCAAGATTCCCACCTGGTAGATAGTTGTAGATGAGAAACATCTCGGTTTCACTCGCGTGATAACCGATCAAAGTGACGAGGTTCTGGTGGCGAAGCCTGGCTAGGGTTCGGATTTCTGCATCGAATTGTTGAACACCTTGGAAACGTCCGATGGCAAGACGTTTTATGGCCACTAGAACACCCGGAGCAATCTCTGCTTTGTATGTTGCCCCAAATCCACCGTTTCCGATGCAGTTGCTTGCGTTGAAACTGCCCGTGGCACGCACAACATTCTCAAATGTTAGTGGGACCCCGATGTCAGTGAAGACGATGACTTCTTTCCGAACAGTTCCACCACTTACTCTGGACCTTGGTTTCCACTTTCTGGTGTAGAAGAAGAGGACAATTAGAGCAAGTAGGACTGATACCATGATTGCTGCAGCTGTTACAGAGGCGATCGCAATAGAGTTGAAGCCTCCATTCCCTCGTTTCCGGCTTGGAGGTGACTTTGGAGAAGGAGCATCATTTTGTGTATTCCCCATTCGTCCCTGTTGATCAGGAAGAGACGGCGAAGAGGATTGTGTAGGGCAGCGCAGCGAAGGGTTCCCAAGATAGGTATTGCATTTCATTATGCTATTGTTTAGAGGCAGTGGTCCAGACAAATCATTGAACGACACATTGAACGTTGACAGATTGGTTACGTTAGCCAAGCCATGGGGGAACTGCCCGGATAGCTTATTGTTATTCAGGAGAAGGGCCGTCAGGTTCCTTAAACTTGCGAGACCATTCGGGATTTCGCCAGACAGTGAGTTCCACGACAGATCAAGAACTTCCAGAGAGCGTAGCTGCCCTAGAGTTGTAGGGATCGAACCATTGAGGTTATTTCCAGCCACAGAAAGACGTTTGAGATCTTTTATCTGTCCAAGGTTGGTAGGAATCGGACCCTGCAAGAGATTCCAGCTTAAATTAAGAACAAGAAGTGAAACCAAGTCCCCAATGCCGAGAGGAAGACTCCCAGCAATTTGATTACGAGAAGCATCTAGTAGTGTCAGATTCTTGCACAATGTGGCAATATCAGTCGGAACTTGACCAAATATCCTATTGTTTGTGATGTTAACTATTATACTTCTAGTCTGATCACACTTCTCAAAGAACGGTCGATGAAGGATTCCAGTAATCTTGTTCCCACCGGCAAGAAATGCGTAAACTGTTCCGTCTCCTAATCTTGTCGAAGCAACCGGCATTGACTGCAGTGTGCCACTAATGTTGTTAGAGCCAAAATTATGCATCACCAAGAAACTGCCACCCACCCCAGAAAACGGCAAAGAGGCTTCAATCTGAGTTTTATATTCAAAATAAGAAATATACGCAGACGACAAATCATAAGCATCAACCAAATCCCTGTGCAGGGATTGAACAGGAGTACAAGTTTCGTTACCAAATCTGGGGATAGGACCTGACAGGTGATTGCCACTGATATCAAACAGAGTCATACAAGGAACGGGAATTTTGTCAACTATCTCCCCTCTAAGTCTGTTAAAGCTCAAATCCAGAAAATGCAGGTTCTTGCAGCTACCAAGCTCCTCGGAGATTTGGCCTGAGAAATAGTTCTCGGCCAGATTCAACATCTCCAAGTTATTGCAGATTCCCCAACTAGCAGGGAAATCTCCGAGCAGAGTGGCACTAGGAGCCCAGAGCATCCTCAAGCTCAAGAGGCTAGTAACTCCCGATGGAACCGTACCATCATAAAAATTGTACTCCTCACTAGTGAATGCAAACTTTTGCCCCGGAAAACCTCCTTCTAAACCCAAAACATTCGGTAGAGGATCCCATGTGTTTGATAATACGAGGACAGATAGCTTGGTGCAGTTACCAAGCTCAGACGGTATAGCACCGCCAAAATTGTTCCTCGACACATCCAGCACTTCAAGCTGACTCAACTGACCGAGTTCACCAGGAATAACATCCTCCAACATATTCGAGTACAGAAGAAGGGTCTTCAACCCTCGACAATTAGCAATTGTTTTTGGAATACCTTCAGCGAGATAGTTTCCCGAAAGATCCAAATGCTCGAGCTTCCCACAATTATCCCCTATCTCAACCGGTATCCCTCCATTAAGTAGATTAAAGGACAAGTAAAGCCCCCTCAAATCTCTTAACCCACCAATGAACCCCGGAATCGATCCATTAACCTGATTCCCAGCTAAATTTACAAGCTGAAGCCCCTCACAATTCGACAATGAATTCGGTATGCCCCCAAAAATCTGATTGAATCCCAAGTTAAGAACTTTCAAACTCCTCAACCCACTGAACTGATTAGGCAACGAGCCGGAAATCAAGTTCCCTTCAAGATCAAGAACCTCAAGCTTTTCCATTCCCCAGATTTCAACAGGAATTTCTCCACTAATTTCATTGAAAGGCAGTGACAAATTCTTGAGTTCACTAAGCTTAGCCACAGCAGGAGACAATCTACCCAACATTTTACTATTTCTGCCCAAACAGGGCCTTCTAATTCCAAACCCATAGAGTGGAAATTGAGAAATTCTAGCACAAGACAAAGAATTACCTCCACCAGCAACACTCAAGGCCACGACCCGAGAACCCGAATCACAGGAAACTCCGGGCCACGAGCAGTGATCCGGGTCGTTCGAATTCCAGCTGTTCAATACTCCATACGGGTCCGAAAGCGACTCCTTGAACTCCAAGAGAGCAGATTTATCCGAATCGGACGCACAAACACCTTCCTTTTGAGCTGAAAACACAACACAAATGAAAATCAAGAGCTTCAGCGGCATACGAATTTGGTGCCATTTCATTGCAAACGAGAGACGACCCATTACTGCAGCCCGAAAAGGGTCCCCAAAAAGCCCGAGTGAAGCCCGGGCCCCTTGCTGTATCCCCCGCTCAAGAACGCGCATATAAACCCAAACCCTAGCCCTCACTTCGGGGTTTCGCTTCTCTTTCCTGCCACAGTTTTGAATGTAAAACGGAGTCTAGAGGGGGGGGGGGGGGGGAGGAAGAAGAAGAACAGTAGGGTGGTTTCTTTGTTGAATAAGCGCGTTGGTGTTCACATTTCAAGTTTTGTTTGTCATGGCTTTCAATGTGTTTTGTTTTTCTTGGTTTTTAATGTTTTATTGGATTTAAAATTCCACAGAATTTTGGTCCAAAGATGGACTACTGAGACTAATAATAGTACTCTGGACTGATTATGCCTCTCTCATCAGTCTTCTTTCTTTGATTATTCTACTTAATTTTTTTAAACTAATTAAATCATTGCGTAGCTGCCAATGCTATACTATGACCATGCCATTATGTACACATCTTAATATATTCACGACTTATGAATTATAATTTAATATAATTATTAACTGCAGATCAAAATAATTAAAAAAAGATGAAATCTTTGATGTTATATTAAACATCTCCACCGTGGGTGGAGAAATATTATTTTCATATGCCAATAGATGATAATATTGTATTTCAATTTCGAATATATAGTATAGAATTACAATTTTACTTTTGAAAAGTTAAAATTTGAGATACTAAAATGCATAAATTAGTTTCTTCTGTGCTAGGATTTTACCATAAAACATCAAATTTTTTATTTTTTTTTAAGAAATAAACATGCTATTATTGACTGACAATTGAGATGGTTATTCACAAAGTCAGATGACTCGATCCAATAATAAGAGCTTAAAAATAAGCGTACCATCATAGTCAAATGTTGTGTCACTTGTTACACTACGAAAAACTGTAAACAAAAGATTGTCTGTGATAATTTTTTTTACAACTAAAAATAGTACCACCAAACTTCAAAAAATTAGATTTAGATGAACGGACTAGATTGTATACCACTTTCGAATCCACCTTACACATAACATGTTGATGATCCATTTAAGAGCTTCATGTAAACTTACTGTCTCACCCCTATTTATATGAATTCTATCTCATATAGTCTTGGTTCTTCCTATAATAACGCGGTCTTGATTGTTTCTAAAAGCCTTGTTGAAATCAATCTCTTGTATACAGGGACAAACATACTAAGGAGAACAGTGAACACTGGATCTCCCTGAAATTTTTCAAAATATATAGAGTATTTAGGTCATTTCACAATTTTAATTAAAAAAGAAAAAAAGAAAAAAAACAGTTTCAGGCTTTCAGCCTAGCTTCTGCGTACAGCCCAGACAGCTTCTTTTGTTCCTTCTTCAGTCATTTTTTCCTTTTATTTTTTCCTCCAAACAAAAACTTTTAGGGTGTGTTTTGAATTAGGGTGCGGATAGCCACACCCTTTGAATTAATGTGTGGGTGAATTCTGTAAGTTTCGATTTGAGGTTTGAGTGGATTTTGTAAAAATGCGGATTTTGAAAATCTCGTATTTGTTTTGAGATTTTATAAGATATGATTATAGTTAAAATATCACCATCACTTTAGGAATTGTAGAAAATATAGATGTTTTTTTTTTAATTGTAGAAAAAGTAGATGTTTTTATTGGAAGTTGTAGAAAAAATGGGGTAGAGATAGGATTTGTAAAATTCCCAAACATTTATGGATTGAGATTTTGTACATCCCAAATTCAGATGGGCGCATCTTAATCCAAACATACCTCAAGTCTTAATTTTTCTATTTTCTCTTAGTCTCAATTTTTCTACATCTAATTTCAAGGTAAAATGATATCTATATATTATTTTCTTACTTTTTTTTTCTCTTCATTATTGTTGTTGATTTATTGTGCCTTAAATTATTTATCTGATTTAGTGATTAGTCGGAAAAGTTTGATAAATAATTTTGCATTTTGTTTACGAATTCTTTATTTATACTTGAAGTTATGAAAAAAATGTATTGTGGTAGGAGATGAGCAAACTTATCTAAGTTATTTTGTTGTTTAGATTACTGTAAGATTTAGTTTCATTTTAGAAAGAAAAAAAAAATCAAAATATTCTTATAAAATTAGTAGTTTTGGTATTCTAATAATGATAATCAATATTTAAGTTTTGATGAAGATGTAGAAAGAATATATTAGCATTGAGTAAATGAAGAAAATACTAGCTAATTTTTTTCTTTCAAAAGTGTGGTAAAACTTGAAATGGTGATATATCTATGTTCTTAATTTATAATTATTGTATTTTTCTTATTAATCTCCTGAATTGAAATTTTGGGTCCATCACTAATTGTAAATCATTAAAAAAAAGTTGGCGATAACATTTATTTTCGAACAAACTTGAAGGTGGTTTATGCCATTCAAGACAATGATTCTACACTTGAGTAATAGTGGTGCAAGAAAATACCAAAACTTGGCATGCAGAAGAACAAGCCCAAGTTGCTAAATTACAAAGACTATATATATGACACGTGTTTTAAATGGAAATACTAGATATTAACATTGGCATCTCATTTTGCTTAAAACTCTATTTGACTAATATAGTCGAGCCTTATGACTCATTGCCACTAGACTCTAATCTATTTAAAGCTTTCTTTGTGTTTTAATTCTACCTTATGGATCACATATTGTCGTCTCTGAAAGGGGATAAATCCATCCATCACCAATTCACCATCCTTATAAATTATAATCAATTGAATAAACACTCATTAGGAAAATTGGTAATAGAGATAATATCAGAGTTATTGCATCATGTTATCCTAATTTGTGAGTTTTTTTAAGGAGAATTGTCCATATAACCCATTCTTAATTGATACTTAGATTTATACTTGAATTAACTAAAGAATCTTGATTTATTTGCTATGAGTTATTGCACATTAAGAGCCAATGAGTATGGATCTCAAAATCCCTCTTACCCATTGGAATTAAAACTAATGGATTGAGAAAAAAAAATTAAAAAAAAAAAAGCAAGAGATCACCAATTCCTCTTAAATGGGGATTGGGTGAAAACGATATTAATAATCCAATCCAATCTTGTTAATGTTGCATCCCACACAAAAATTTGCGTGAGACAGTCTCACGGATAATTTCTGTAAAACGAATCATTTTAACCATGAACCAAACTCATTTTCACTTATTTATATGTGAATTGTGAAATGTGGATTGTAGGTTAACCCGTCTCACGTAGCATTATTCGTGAGACGGTCATATAAGACTTACTCTCCATCCCATGCTATTAAACAAAATGGGAATTAATCATTCCCCTTTTTACTTTTATATTTATATCTTTATTTTATAATAATGTGTAATACATTTTTTATTTTTAACTTTTTGCCTCACTATTTATATAAAAATCATACCTAATTATTTTGGAATTTAAAACACTATGTTGTTCTATTGCTACTACAATACAATGTTTATTGCTTTGTTTTTCATTAATTTTAGTGATAAATTAATATTGCAACTTGAAAGTAGCAATTTATTTTAGTTATCACTTTAATAAAATAATCATGAGGTAATTTTGTTGCTTTATGTATTATTTTTATTTCTCTACAAAATTAGAAAATTTGAGTTTTTTATAATATAAAGAACCAAAATCCCTACTATTATTCCATTCCAGGACAAAAACCCTCTCCCTATCTCATCTAAAATTTTGAATAGAGTAATTTGAAATACATAATTTGAAATGAATGAATTTTAAATTCATCTACTTAAAAATTAATTCAAAATAAAAGTGATACATTTCAAATGTACATCTATTCAAACATCATCGATAAATTTATTATTAAAATTTCAAATCCCTCCATTCAAACAGAGTCAATAAAGATCCCGACACCCTACCAACGAGAAACATGAAAATTACCAATTTTTCAAAACTTTTTTTTTCCCCTTTTTTGGTTTTTTCCATGTCCGTTTTGGGAACTTCACATCATGTCATCAAGAAAAAATATGATTTGGGGGATTGGGGTAAGTGCTAGTGGGTGTGAGTTTAGGTCTGGGGCCCACATAGGCGGTCAATAAATAGAGCCGCCACAGCCCAAACCTAAACCCAATTGGAGTTTAGTAGATTGGGTTCCATTTTTATTTCTAATGGGCCTCTCTTATTTGACATGTGCTTTGGGTGGGACCCACCATCCTACTAGGCTGCGTTTGGTGAGACTCCAGAATGTTGAAAAGTCTTTGGGCTGTGTTTGGACAAGCAACTTTTGGGATATCAATATTTTTTCTTTAAAGTTTGATCAAACATACAATTTTATCTTAAATTTATCTAATATTTAGATTTTATTCGTCATTATAATATAAAATAGTTTGAATATTATTATTATACTATTATCTCAAACAATTAACTTTATCAAATGCAAACCTGTAGTTATAAAATTCACATAAATTTCATATGAATATATTTAAATGGGATAATTTTTTTTTTCGTTTTTCTTTTTTCAATAAAATCTTTTTTTTTTTTAATAACATGAAAAAATTGATACAATTTATCAACTTAATTTGTTTGGTTTACGTTTCCCATTCTCAAATCAATTACATTATCATGCATAGCATAACAATATTGTTGACAATTCAAAACATATGGGTCTCTTTATGCGGGACATGTGAAATATCAAATTTCATCGACATTTTCTTTTTTGATTATTGTTGATCAGAAAAAGTTAATGAAACCTTTCAAAGATAAACAATAATTTTCAATTTGAATTACACATGATTTAACATTTTTTTTTATGAACTTTGAAATGATTTTGTTTTGTCGTAGGAATTTTAAATTTGATGTATTTTATTGTATCGAATATATTTGAGCCATACATGTATTCAAAACCAATGACTTGAATTTATTTGTTACAATAAAATGCATCAAATTTAAAATTCATTCAACAAAATGAAACTTTTCAAAACTTATAAAAAAAAAAAAAAAAAAAAAGGTCAACTACCTATAGTTCGGATGGAAAATGATTTTTAACCTTTTATTTCAATGAAGATCGTTTATCTTATAATTCGATCAAATTAAAAATAACATAGAAGTTTTTTTTTTAAAAAAAAAAGAGGCAATAAATGAAATACTACTTTAAAAATTAGCTATGAGTTTTTATTTAAAAAAAGATTGAAAGCTTTTGGTCAATAGAAAGCTAAACAAACTATTTTCTTAAATTCCACCACTTGTTAAGAATTGAGTCAACAAGTCTCTATATATATGCCTTATCAATAATTGATGAGAAAGTATATCATATAAGAATAATTGTTCATTATAGAATCAAACAAAAATCAGAGACTTTGATTCCATGTTGAATTCAGTGGAGTCAAACATGGAGTAAACGCATATTTAAACAAATATTAATCTGATATTAATTTACCATATTTGATATTTTCCAGAATTTCGATCTCCAAAGCCTGACGGTTTTTCTTAATGCAAGGAATACAAAATATGCACATTAGAAACAGTGACAAGAGTTATAAATTTTATCCAAGGGTTCAATATATAGTACTATAAAAATGATATAATATGCATAAATTTTATATGTAGTCATCAAATTTTTCGTTTTGCAATTAACACATGTTAAACTATTCATTTTTAATATTCTATTTTCATAAACTTTAATATCATTGTTGGTTTTTTCAACTTTCGAAACAAGTAAATTAGATTTGTGCATGGAACCTACCTATATATGCACAAATTTATAGTAAATTCAAATGATAAAATTCAAATGTTGATATTAATTTATTATAAAAGACAGATATGTGACCAGTTTACGCATTCTCTTTTTAAGAAAATTCACGCTGATATTTTATAATTGAATTTCGTTACCTAAAATGATTTTTTGAAAAAAAAGTTGAACATTAATTTATTGTAAAATCTAAAAATAGGTGACTCGTGTATAATCAAAGGAAACATATACATTGACTCATGATAAAATAAAATTATAAATAATAGATAGTTGTAACTCAAATAAATCTTAACATTAGAAATAAATAACTTATTATATCATAACACCTTCTTCTATTTGTCTTTTTCAAAAAATAATTTCAAAATATCTAAAGTATATTATGTCATTTATACTTCAAGGCCAGTGCCCCTTGGTCCCAGCCTGCCTTCATCCCTTATTAGAACCATAGATTGAAGAATATAACCTTTTATAATACAAAATCTATTTGATTTTCAATTTCGACCATATGATAGGAACAAAATTCTCCAATCTTTTCATTCAACAATGACAACATGACAGGACACAAATAAAAATAAAAATAAAAATTAGAAAAAAGTGGGTACTATTGCACTAACTTTCTTGGATAGCACCAAAGGATATAAATGATACATGCATGCTGATATAAATATTATATATCACTATTTATAAATCATAGTCATACATTCTTGGAGGTAAGCTTCAATTCCTTCCCCTTCCTATTCTTGAAACCATAGATGAAACTCATGAAAATTTATATGAGACGGTCTCACAAATAGTTATTGTGAGACTAAACCTCATTATCCACAAACAATATGTGAATTGCAAGTTGTAGGTTGATTTGTTTCGTATAATAAAATTCATGAGACGTTCTTATAAGAAACTCAATCGATGAAACCCTGCTTCATTACAACACAAAATTCTTTAACAATATGAGGCTTACACTAAAAAATTTAGTGAACTTTGTGATGCCAAAAATATTCATATTGAGAAAGCTATTATTTAATTAAAAGAGCTATTATTTAATTAAAATGTCACATTTATCATCATCACTGCTTCTTTTCTTCCTTCAAAATCTGGTTGAAGAACTCAGACCGCCAGATAATGACTATAACATTGAACTATACATTCCTCCTAAGCTAGTCCCAAAAAGATGCATATATATATATATATATATATATATATATATATTGATTGGTGAAAAGTACATTAACCTTAACAGCATCGAGGCAAACATGAGAACCAAGAAAACCATTTCCCCATCGACGATTTCTGTGGCTGTTTTGATTCCTGCCTTTGCAACTGAGGTTCCTCTGGCTTCTTCTCGTCCCTCTCCAACGAGCTCGTCTTTCCACTAGCACTTACTAATCTGATCACATCAAGAAAACGAGTCAGTCAAACAGTTTAACTATCCCAACAATATCATCAAATTCCTTGTTAGTTCATTGGGAAAACTGCAAATTTAGGACACTATAACTAACTGCCACGACATTAAGATACTAATTTTTTAATTTGTGCGATTTTAGAACAAAAAACCCAAAATCACGAATTTTGGGTCAAATCACATGAACATCGGGCTTATTTACTTCTACAAATAGCCTAAATTTCATGCAATTGGACCCGAATTTTGTGATTTCGGGAATTTTTTTGTACTAAAATCGCTCAATTTGAAAAATTAGTGTTCCAATGTCGGGGCCCGAAAAATTAGTGTCATTTATTGGTGAATGACCTAAAGATAGTGTCTTAAATTTGCAATTTCCCCTTAGTTCATTCATACTCGTGTTATGAACGTACACTGGGAATGCAAACGATCTGCTACTACGCCCACTGGCATCAGAGAGAGTACTCGCTGAGGTACAAGCCATCTTAGCAGCCTGAGAGGACATATGATTACGGATATTGTTTGAGCCCTCGTGGTCGACCCTTGAGGCATTGCTCGATTTCACACTACATTCTTCTTGGGCTGACACTTCCATAACCGGTGGAAGGCTGTATTTGCCATCCAAAATCTCATATTCATCGAGCCTTGAAAGCTCTCCCGATTTCCACAACATCTGGTCTCTGGAAAAGCTATTGTTTCCCATATGAAGGCTGAATAACGAGTCGTTTGAGGCAATGCTCCACTCTGAAGCATTTGTAGGCTTAGTAGAGAATATGGATGAAGGTATACGGTTAGGGTCATAATCACCCAAGTTTTCCATTGTTTGGACCGGAGGAGATGTCACTTGTACATCATCCTCCGCTCCATGGGGCGGAGACGAGCTTAGCATGCTCCATTGAGGGGCATGAGAAGGCAAAGAAACAGATTCTTGCCCCTGTAAGAGATCTCCATCACGTTGAGATTCCGTAGTGGAAACTTCAAAAGGGATATTGTCGGTGATCTCAATTTCAAAGGACGAACAAGAGGAGGAAGAAGATAGAAAAGAAGTGGGTGAGAGTTTGCGAGTATGTGCTTCTGCAACTGTTTTGCTATCTTCACACTCTGCCCCGGGGCCGTTTCTTGCATCCTCACTCGTTTCTTCTTTCTTGTGCTCAGATTCCATACTCATCTGATGATTAAATTTCTTATATAGTCGATTGTGAAACTGCAATGTGAAGGGAAATAAGTTCGAATTAACAGCCAAACATGCTCAACATTGTTTGATTTTTACTTCTAAATGAAGCACCAAAGAATAGCATCTACTAAATTTAAACCATCTGTTCAAACTACATTGTCAAAAAACACAATGTTCTTAGAAACAAGATACAGATCACATAAGACACAATGAATTGGATACTTGTTGTATATATATAATATATTTCATTGCATCAAGATATATAAATTCAATTTCTTCAAGTATAGTTCATGTAAATGAAGTCAATGAGCCAAAATTAACTGAATCATCAAATGTTAATCCATTGCCTAACATGAAGATGGCAAACAAGAATCTGGGCATAAGTCTGACAATGATCCTGTTTCAAGGTTAAAAAATGCAGAGATTATTGTTATTAAGGAACAAATCAATAGCAAAAAAGAGAAACCTAAACAGGAACAGAACAACATTGATCATTCAGACAAAACAATGTTAAACACAAGATCAGTGGAGCTAGCACCAATTCTATGCAATACCAAATTAGGGTTCTGTTTCTTAATGATCAGAATGACATTCAATTTATTTCTACATTTCAAAGGAAAGGGCTTTTCTTATATCCTATTTCAAATTCTTGAAATCCTAAGAAAACCAAATGCATTAAAAAAAAAAAAAGAATTTTATTAGACATACCCACAATCAAGAAATGGAAAGAAACCAACAATTTGTTATGTTGTTTGTCTGGAGGCCAAAGAAATGGATTTTGCCAAACAAAACCTTGGTGGTATGAAGAAATATTGGGAGGTTGAGTGCAGAAAAGAGGTGATGCAAATTAGGGTTGCAGAAGAAAGGGGATTGAATTGCAGGGTTTATTCTTAAATGAATAAAAAAGGATGGAGAAGCATGCATTTCGGACATTCTCATTCACTTCCTTTTCTCACCAACTATATCAATATGCTGTGTTATGAGTTTTCTAACATGCACATCAACCCAGAATTGTCTCGACTTGGATTTTACTTTGACTTTTTACATTTCAAAAATAAATAAAATACAAATATGATAAATTCTTCTTTAGCATAAACTTCGAATTTTTTTTTTCAAATTTGATATTACATTACATTGTTTAACGACATTTGATATATGTCAAATATTAACTAATAATGTCATTTGATACACACGATATGTGATGATTAATTTAAAATAAAAGATATGACATGAAATGCAACATAAGATCTCATATGATTTAACTTCCTTATTATTATTATTTTTTAAGTTTTTGCATTTTGTCACGTCTAATTATGAAAGTGTTCGTAGTTGCTTTTATTTTTGAATGAGTGATTAAATTATAGATTGTTGAAAAAATGATTATATGTGAAAGTAAATAGTATTTGAGATAAGAAGTGTAAAGTTAAAAACAAAATAGAAATTAAATTGTTTCGTAAAAGGTACTTTTAATGATAAAAATGACATTAATTCTACTAATTGTAAAGACATTTGAACTTTGAAGTTACCAAAAAAAAAAAAAAATAGACATGTCTTGGGCTGCTCTGAGCTTCTTAGATATTATCCTATTGAAACTTGGTGTTATTGTTAAGCAGAAGCAATTTGTTCCAAACACTCAAAATTGACATTTTCAAAACCAAAAATTCTAAAAAAAGTTTTGAAAATACTCCCATAATTTAAAGTTGAAACAATTTCAATAATTTGCAACCACAAAATGTTATTCATGAGTTGGATGTCTTCCATAAGTTTTCTAACTCTATTTCCTCTGTGTCTCTGCACCAAGATACAACAATTTGAGAGGGAAAAAAAAAAGGAGACAATTCATTATCATTTGCATTATGATCGTTTTTATCTTATTAATTAAGTTTTTTTGCCATTAAAGATAACGTTAGTTTGTCAAGAACAATTCCAATTTAATAAACCAGGTAGATTTACGTCTAGACCTTATATAAGAAACCTTCTTCCAAATCATTTGATTATTAAGTTTGTCCACTTCATAAATCCAACATCAAAAAATCAGATATCATTCAAACATATCTCGTGCAAGATTTATGTGATGGTAATTTAGATGAGTCGGTTTATTATCCCCACTCGTGCTTCAACAAAATCCGAATTTATATATAAAAAATAAATAAATAAAGGACTCTAGAGAGAGAGAGAGAGAGAGGTTAAAATTAAATATCATCTTATCTTGTATATTTTGGATTATCTTATCTTGCCTGTTTTGTGGTATCCTCAAAAGTTGCTGTTTTTCCCTTTACAATCAATGGAAGGAATTATGCAGAAGATGATAATAAGCAGTAAAGCTCAGATTTTGAGAGCATCCCTCCATTCACAATTTGCCACACAGACATTTTCCAAATCAAAGCCACAAACTATTTTCAAAAGGTCAACAACTCCTTCAATTCTCCAAACTCCTCTGCTCAAAGTCAAGGTAACTCTCTCTCTCTCTCTCTCTTACTGGTAAATGTTGATGATGGGAGCTATGTTTGGTTAGGTGTATAGTGGGAGGAGAAGAAGATCAAACATAGAAAGTGAAACATATGTGCTAATGGAGCCTGGGAAGAATGAGGAATTTGTGTCTGAAGAAGAATTGAGAGAGAGATTGAAAGAATGGCTACAGAAGTGGCCTGCTAAAACTCTTCCACCTGATCTTGCAAGATTTGATGCCATTGATGATGCTGTTCAATACCTTGTTAAATCTGTTTGTGAACTCGAAATAGATGGCGATGTTGGCTCTCTTCAATGGTACCAAGTTCGATTGGACTAATACCATGTGCGCTGAATTCTTCACATTTTAAGATTTTTTTCACCTAATATTACGTTTGAATCATCACGGTAAACCATTTCAAGTGACATCCTTACATTGGATTTACGAGTTAAAATCTTTTTATCTTGTTTTTATGAAATATTCTCTTTTAGTGCGAATAATAGTGTACACTACTAAAAGACTAACTAACATTTTTTATATGAAAAAACTGTAGTAATTTTTTTTTGTATACCGTGGAAGATGTCCTAAAAACTGGTTGAATTTCTTGTTTCTTCATTTGTGGTTTATTTATCTATCACACACCTTTGGATGGTGGGTCCCCACTTTCTTTGTTAATTTTGTTCCTTTTTCTTGATTAGTGATATTCAAAGCTAGAATTGCCGATGTACTGAAGTAAAGAAGAAGTTGATTTAGTTTTAACTAAACAAACATGGGAAGATTAGAAAAAAGGATACATGTATGTATATATATGTAATAAACCTCCTATAAAAGTAGAATCAACAATAATGATAATTGACAATGATCATAAAATACAAGACTTGTCAATTAGGGACAGAAGCAAATTCCTGAAGAGGTAGAGCTTGAATCTGCAGAATCAAGTTTCAAGAATCAAAACAGAAACATATATGATTTTGATTTGAAGATTAATGATGTTTTGGAATAGTACCTTATGTTGATTAGCAGAGGGTGGAAAGACCTTTCTGCCCTTTTTACTTCTTGCAAGAATTCCCCTGGTAACAGGAGACATCATTTGATCTGTTGGACTTGTGTACCTACACATTAAAACCCCACCATTTTTCACTACTGAAAATTACTCTATTACAACAACAACAACAATAAACTAAGTCTTTATAAAGTACCTTTCAGGGTATTTGAATGGTTTGGGGACCTTAAGGCGGTCCGGCGTGCCCTTTTTGCCGGAATTAGAGATCTCCGGTGGGTTGTTTTGTGACTCAGAAGAAGAAGAAGATGGGATCCTTGGAGGGGTTTGAATCATTTTCTCCATTGAATCAAGATTTAGTTTTGAGAGAATTATTATGGAAGAATTGAGGTGGGATTTAATATACTAGAGATCATGTATAATTGAGTTGCCAAATGTGACCGTTTGAGTAGGGGTGGAGTGAGGTGGGGGTAATAACGGTCGATTTTTTTATGCCAACAGTAACGGGAATATGTTTATCCTTAAGTCAAAGCTGTCAAGCAGACACACACTAAAAACACACACTAATAATACTGTATTGAGTAACACTTTTATACACCAGTTGCATCGTGCAATCCATACATTTATGTTATAAATGTAATACCTTTATGCATGTTCATTTTAAAATGTACGAATATTTGTTCATAAAAGTACTATATTTATAATATAAAGGTATAGATTGCACATAATTTCATTTCTGTGCAACTGGTGCACCGAAGTTTTTGTGTACTGTTTTTGCTTTTTTTATTCATTCATGGTTTTGGTTTGTTGATGGTGAGCAATTGTTGGTTTTCCTTTAGTAGTTTGAGAATATTATAGATAGAATAAAGATGTGGGTTAATACATGTTTCTACCACTTTTCCCTATAACATATGACAAAATATCATAAAATATAAAACTTTTGTCAAAATACCACATTTCCTTATATTTTTCCTCAAACTACCACAAATCAATCATTGCCATCATTAAATACTCACTAAAATCCAAAGATTCATTAATATTATTTTAAAGCATTAAATCCTTCCACATCAATTTGTATATTTCCACTCCAAGTATAGATTACATCCTGAAATAAAATTTTGATCAAATATCAGGCCCAACATGCTTCCGTCAAATAATCTTTTTGGTTTAATTTCTGAAGGAATTTATACGTGGCATTGTTACTCATTCCAGACCACTGTTTTTTAGATAGTATTGGCACGAGAAAAGTATTTCAGCCGATATACTCATTCCGTTCATTAATCAGAACCATCAAGATATGTTTATCATAAAAACATACACAATTAATAAATCCGAGAGAGTTCATACCTTTCTTTGACCAGAAAGCACCGGGTGAGATGGTTCGCAAAGCCACAAGCTGGAAAATCACTGCCCCCAGACCCTTTTACGAATAGCTCCTCACTATTCAACTTCAACCCTCAGGGAAGATAGTCTGCAAGTTATCCAGCTCCTTCAACAACTGTCCAGCACAACCTTAGTTCGTTTCCTACACTAAGGTGTACAAGATACTCTCTCTCAAGGATGAATCAACTATGTATTAGGAACACATGTTGAAGCAAAAGCCTTTATTTTATTATGAACTTAGAAATATATTTATTACATAAGTAATCTCCTTTTGGGAGGAGAAAACTTGTTTAGCCTCTTATAGAGTAGGCTAACACTCGTACATACATAAACTCGAAACTATTCTAAGAATTGAAAGATCAATATTACAAACTATGGATAGATGTTTTGAAGAAAACTGAGGGGAATGGTCGATGTCTTCAGCTTCCTTCTGAACTCTTATTTATAGATCGAAATCCGGATGTGAAAGACGGACTTCAAGCTTCTTTTATCACCAGTTGGCTTCCTCCATTAGTGCGGTTGTTGAGGAGTTGCTTTCAGCTAGTTGGTGCTTCTTTCGTTTGATGCCCCGTGACTCAGCCCATGTGAGGTGTGTCGGGGAATCTCTTGCTTTTGACTCAGCCCCTCCTGTGGAAGTAGTTGGGGAGTCATCTTCTCGTGTCCTATCCCATTTACCTTTGTCGGGGAATCCTTTAATAATTTCGTTGTGGTCCCCGAGGATAGCGTTTCTTCTGTGCTGGGCCCTTATCTTTAGTGGCTCCAGCTCCCTATCGATCGGGTTTGGGTCGGAATCCTTTCCCAAACTCGGGTTCTTTCTGTTCCGGGCACGCTTGACAGATCTGATCGATCCATCGTCCAATGTGTGCCATGTTACAGAATTTCCGGTAAGTTTCTTTACTTGCCGGAATCTTGTTTTCCTAGAGGATTTTTCTTTTAATTTCAAAAATCTCCTCTGCAAATCCTGTCGTCGATCCAGTCGTGGTATTCAGCATGAAAGATCCATTGGCTGAATTCTGGAAGACTTTAAATGGGTATTTGACCTTGTCCATTTCTGTCAGACAAGTCTAAAGCCCCCAAGCTCGTCTTGTAGAAGCGTCGTCTTCATTGAAGGCTTCTACCAGTATCGGGACATTTTCCGGGGAGGTTGCCTTTATGTATTTTAAGGCGTTCCCGTCTGGTCTCCGAAGCTTGATAAAGTGAAAGACTTCATGGAAGCCTTTCTTAGCTGGTTCTGGAGCGGCACTAATGAAGTAGAGCTCCAAGATGTCTCATCTGGACAAATGTTGATTGTTCGCCCAGGTCTCGTAGACAGCTTCCCCAATCCATCTTGGTAACTTTGAGATTTCTGGGAAACCAGGTGAAATGGTATATACTGAAGCTAAAGCTCCAAAATTATACCATTCTTGTACCTCGTTTGGATGACTTCCTGGTTTCATCCAAACTCTTGGGTATTTCCCGGATACATCAATGATTGATTTTTTCGAGTTTATCCATTGCCTCGTTGCCAGTTTCTCCCATTGCCTTTGGTATACCTGCATAGGAGAAATCTCGTTAGTGTGAGCTTGAACCTTCGTTTTGCCTGTCTGCGGCCTCAGGTTCAACTCGACCTCTTTGACCCCAGAGGTACTAGGTTGACTTGAAGGCTCGGGTTTTGACACCGGAGCTTCAACATTCGTTACAGGTTGTTCATTCTCAAGGAATGGATCCTCTGTAACACTCGTAGGCATGGTATTTGAATCCATAGCCTTCGGGTTAGAGTCCCGATCTCTAAGTTCTCCCTTTTGCACTGTGGAATATGCAGCCTGGGGGATAGGCCCATGCAACACAGAGAACAGTTGTCCCTGTGCATAAAAGCATGCTCGTATTAGATCAGAAACAGATTCCTGATCAACTCGTTGAAGTCGTCCAGCGACTTCTGCATTGAGACATAATGTCCCAAAAGCTCGTTCGAGACTTTCCAGGTTTTCCCGGACATGTCTCACTCATTTGAGGACCTCGTCAGCGACGCGTCTTTCCATCTCGTGTTAGGAAATCTGCAAGAACATTCTCATGAGATTTCACAATGACAATATCATAATCATAATATTGACATTCAGTTTGCCATCTAAGTTTCCTAGCATTTTCTGGTTTAGACTCAATTTTATTTTTCAGAAATCCTTTGACACTTGAATTATCAATTTTTAAGGTAAACTTCTTAGCCAGTAAAAAGAGAGGCCATTTTTTGAAAGCCTTTCTGACTGCGAAAAACTCCTTCTCATTGATATGCCATCGAATTGCTTCTGCATCTGTAAACAGACCGCTGCAATATCTGCATGGCACTTCTCCAGTTGGTGCAGCCTTCATAAGAACCGTTACCCACCAAAAGTCACTGGCATCTGTATATAGAACCAGTTCATCCTCATCCTGAGGAATATCAAGTTTTGGAAGTTTGCTACAGACTTCCTTAAGTCGCTTAATCCCTTCTCGATGTTCTTCTTCCCATTTAAATATAGCATCTTTCTTGAGTAATGGGCTAAACACCTTCCTGTGATGTTTCAGATTGTTGATGAACATTCCAACAAAATTGACAACTCCAAGAAAACTTTGAAGTTGTTTCTTGTCCTTGAGATCATTTGGAAATCTCTGTATCTTTTCCACAATGTGTTTTTGTATGATGATCCCAGATTCATCGATTTCAATTCCGAGGAATTCAATCTGTCTTGTAGCAATTACTGCCTTTTTTTCCGAAAGCACTAATCCTTTTTTATGACAAACATCTGAAAATATTTCCAAATGTTTGAGATGCTCCTTCATATTCTTTGATGCGATGAGAATATCATCGATGTATACGAACATGAAGTTGAAATAATCTTTGAACAGATTATCCATCTTTCTCTGATATATCTGGGGTGCGTTCGCCAATCCCATAGGCATAACGTTCCAGACATAGTGTCCTTGTGGTGTGGAGAAAGCTGTGAACTTCTTACTTTCTTCCTCCATCTTAATCTGGTAGAATCCAGACTTGCAATCGAACTTTGAGAATATCTTGGCCCCTTTAATGCAGTTAACCAAGTGTTCTCTACTCGGGATGTAGTACCCATCAAACTCTAGAATGTCATTAATCCCTTTATAATTAATAACAAGTCTAGGTTTACCTCTTTTGATTTCTCCATGATTCCTTACTAGAAATCCAGGGCTGCTGTATGGAGAAACTCCTGGTGAAATCAACTTAAGGTCCAGATGTTCCTTAAGTATCTTCTGCATATCCTCACGATTCTTCTGATTCATAAGGATTGGTTTGAGCCTCACGAACTCATGTTCCTTTCCAGGTTTAACCTTTAAGGATGCTTTGAGCTCGTTCCTATCCCACCATGCCAAAGGATCTTCATTGTAATTTCTTTGGATCATTTTCTTGAAATCCTCAAGTGATATATGTTCTTCAATGGTAACCTCACTTGGTGGATTTTCCAATATGGCTTTTCGCAATTCTGCAATAGCCTCTGGTGGAACTCGTTCTTCTCCTTGTATTCTGAATGAATACAAAGTATTATCCCATGCCTTGATCCCTTTTTGTTTCGAACCGAATTGTCGAAAGGATAATAAGGCATCGCCAAATCTTCTTTTATCCACCATTTTTGGATGTCGAAGTTTGGCTTCATCACCACGCTTGCTGTGAAAATTTATAGGCATTTTTCTATAGAATGCCTCCCGTAGTCTCTAGACAATAATCTTATGATCACATAGTGTTGTGAAAATAAGCCTTCTTGTCTCATTTTCCTGTGTAAAACGCTTGAATGTTTGTAGGAAATTGTTTCCTAGCAAAACATCGGCTCCTGTATCATGAAAATAGATTGGTGGCGTTTTTACTTTGTACCATGTGGTACCGCCCGCGCCTCCGATCATGATTTCTACTTGTTTAATTCCTTTATTAAGGATAAGAATCCTTTTTGAGAAATCTCTTCCTGCAATGGCTGGTAGATCTTCTCCAAATTCTTTAGGAAAGACCCCTTGTTTTACAGTGCAAATCCCTGCTCCTGAGTCAACATAGGCTGTGAAATACTCAGCCTTGTACTCACCATATATCATTCCAATAGAAATGTATATGGAGAATGGACTAGTGGTCATCTGATTCTGTATCTTTTATCAGCCACTGTGAACTCCATTCCATCTTGTAATCTTTCCCAAGGTTTATGATCCTCAAGAAAGTCGATACCCAGCACTAATTGTTCTGGAATTCTTCCTGCAACACCTGTGATAATCAGTTCAATTTCAACCATTTTTAGGCTTTCTTGAAATCTTCCGACTATCGGTTGTTGGAGATAATATAAAACATCACAAGGAAAAATATTATCCTTTTGAGTGATGTCGAATATTACTTCTACTTCTCTCCAACCTTCTGGACATTTCAACTCTCCTTGTGTTTTGAATACACCTGGGATTCGCTGAACTGTACTAGGCCTTCTTTCTTCCCAACGACTGCTACTCATCAGTCTGTCTTGTTGGAAAGAAATCCTTCTGGTCTCCATTCTGAGGCTCTGACTCTTGTTGAAGACAGGTTGATCTTGGATCTTCATGTCGATCTCCTTTATAGTTGGAGACTCGATCATTTCTGGAAGAACCACCGAAGCGAAATCCTCAAATATTCTTGGGACTTCGATAAATTCCTTTCTCAAGAATACTTCTGAATGATGTGTATTCGAGAGAGCATAGGAAATCTTGTAGGTGATCGAGTATGGTCTATTCCCTTCTTTCATCAAATCTTCTCTTTTGAAATCTTGATGAAGGGTTAAGACTCTATTGAAGTCTCGATCTCCCAAATTGTATGCAATTCTGGGATAGACATTGAATGCCAGTTTTCCTGCACACAAGTTTCCTGTAACCGCTCCAAGGCATGAATCCTTGAGATTGGAGATTCGCTTGTCAAAAATCGCAAGATTTAGTGGCGAATCAATTCCTTCTTTGAAGATTGCTTTAATTACAACTCTTATAGCTCCGATATGAATCCATGAGAGTGTATTTGCAACTTCCCTTTTGACTTTGCTTCTGATCTCCTGTACTTCTTTGTAAGGGATCAACTGCATCTCGATCAAGTTACTAGTGAATTCCATTGGGATAGCAAATTCTCCAGTAGTAACTCTATGAATAATTTAGTGTTTCCTATTGCGAAACCCAAACTTATCCAATGTTTTTTCCATAGCTCCGATAGTAAAACCATCATACATTTGGAGCTTTGAATCTTCTCTCATAATCTTCATTAGAGTTTTATGAGAAACTGTTGTGTGAGAGAAAACCTGACATATCCTCTCTTGTTGTTTGAAGAATTTCTTCTTCACTCCGATTCTGATGTGGATTCACTTTCATCATCCGAATAGATCTCTTCTTCATAGATGCTTTCATCTGAGGGTAGATCCTCAAATTGATACACCTGTATAAGATCTTGGTAATAGACAGCTTCTTCGAATTCTGGCGTTGATTCGAACTGCCTTATACCTCTCTTCTGGTTGTCCGGGCAATCTGTTGAGATGTGCCCTCTTGCTCCGCAAGTCCAGCAATTACAGTCTTTGAAACTTTCATTAGTTCTGGTTTGAGCTCGCCTGAAAGTTCTCCTTCCTAGATTTCTGCTGGAACTTCCTTGGTTAGAACCTGATGAAAAGGTTCTATTCCTGCTTGGTGCTGGTCTTTGCCCTGATTTATAATTTCGGGCCTTTTACTTTGACCACACTCTTCTAGGTCTCCATGAAGACCTACGATTTTTTCTTTGGTTGCTATCTCCACGACGGTATGGATGGTTTCTCATCTTACTCATTTTATGCCTCCGTGGTTGACCTCTCACGACTGTTGGGATGTCATTATCTTTGCAACACAGGGGAACCATTTTATTGATTCCTCGTAGTCTCTTGTAGTTCTTGTAGAGTGCTGCCTGGTGGCACCATTCGGCTAACTTGGCCTTTAAGAAAGACATTCTTCTGGCCACAGTATCCAAATCGTCTGCACTCTTGTATTCCCTCATGAGCATTTCTCTCCAGGGGCTTGGTATCTTCGCAAAGAAAAGTTGCGAAGCTTCTTTATCATCCACCTTCGATTTCCATCGGTATTCGGTGAATAACTTGATGTATTCGTCAATATGACAAATATCTCGTAACTCGAGGCAGTAGAGGGCTTGTTTGTATCTCTTTCTTTTCTCCTCTTCTATTCCCTCGAAATAGCCTATGCCGATAAAATAGATTTTGAATAATTTCGCCGTATTATTGACAATCCCTGTTAATGACTCACCAGCCGTAACATCATTTCTCATTTCTGGTGCCGTCATTTCCCACGCGATCTTCGCAGATCCTTCAAGACTCATCTCTAGTAATAAGATGAATCCTTCCTTTGTCAGGTCGAGAGTACCTGCTGCCATCCTCATTTCTGTTGCCCATTCATCAATGAGGACTTATCGATTCTTAAAATCTAGAATATCCAGATTTAGCATTAATCCATACGGATGTATGGGTTCGAGCTGAGATTTTCCATAAGGCATATTCATGAGATTTGGCCTTCTAGGACGTTGTCGAGTTCCTGGAACAATAGGATCTCCTCTTGTTGTGAAATCTCCAGCGTGTGGCATCGGTTCATCCACATGATGTGAACCCGAGCTTTCTGCCATGTTGGGATCTACAGGTGGAGGTGGTCTTTGGTGTTGGTCACGTGTAACCAAAGCTGAACCATCTCCTGTGTTCATCTTTAGATCAACGATACCTAATCCTGCAAAGGACTCGGCAAGTTCGTGTAGATCTTCAAGATTGATCTTTTCCATATCCATCACTTATTAGTTTATGATGGATTTTCCTTTGATGATAGCGATAAGCTTTTCATCCTTGGTCATTGGACGTATGACTTCAGTTGGTATCCCCTTTTGGTGTAAATAGGGTACTGTTCCGAAATCAATACGCTTTCTTCCTCCGGTAAGACTTGGTCTATCCTCCAGGGTTTTTACTCGTTTTTGAATATCATGAAGGATTTCAATGGTTTCTTTCTGATATTTTATCATCGTCTCCATCTGGTTCTGGATCTGATGGACTTGTGTTGGTAGATGATTATGGCGGTTGCCATAATTCTGCACCGTCTTCTGGATTTCTCTAAGATCTATAGAGATCTTAGATGTATCTGGAAGTATCTCGATCCATCCAGGTTCTCCTTCTGTCATCAATGATTTAGATGAACAATTTCCTGGAGGTTCATCAGTTCGGTATATAACATTAGGTTTACCGAATGGAAACCCCTGTGATATTCCGTTTGTCTACTGCATTGCCTTAAGGTTGCCCTGTCGGCTCCTGCATTCTCTTGTTCAACATATTGATTCTGCCAATAATTGACATTATCTCTATGTTCCTGTTCATACATCGCCAAAATTTGACGATATCTCCTGTATGGTAAACATCTTGGACAATTGTCCACATCCATATTTTCTCGAGAATTTCTCCTCACCAATTGTTAATTACTTTAAACATAATAAATATAAAATCCAAGTTCATAATAAACCTAGGCTCTGATACCATTTTGTGGTCCGATTTTAACATAAATATTAATCCATATTTGGAGTATAAATACATTAATTAAATTGGAAGAATTGGGATTGGATTTAGCAAGCTTGTGGTTGTATATATCAAAAAGCAATGATTAAAGAGTGGGTCCAAAGGAATAAAAGAATTTGTGGTATTTTTGCAAATGTCACTATATTTTGTGGTACTTTTCCTTTTCCTTATTCAAATTGTGGTATTTTGTGCCATTTACCCATAAAGATGTAGTTAAATCATCTTCATTAATGATTTAATTTTTGGGACTAAATGTCAAAAGTATTATCAATACATCATTCACAAAAAAACAGTAATGTATATATAATACGAAAATAAAATTTTCTACACCGTAAAAGCTAAAACAAACTTATGTATTGGACGAACTACATGTAATGATAGCAGTGTGGGTCCTCGTGAGCTAGGACGAGAAGAGTGTCGGTCTAGGACTTCATTTTTCAAGAGGTTTCAAATTTTCATCCAACATTAGGCTAATAATATATTTATTGTAGTTGGCTCAATATACCGTATAAATTGATAATAAAATATCTGTGGCTCAATTTTCTTTTATATAATTAATAATAAAATAGGCTCATTTGTGATTTAAATGATTCAAACAGTCAAAAACAGATTTTTATGATTAAAAATTACAAAAGCCATAGAATTTTTACTAAAATTATTATTATTTTCATAGAATCCATTTTTTTCTTTTTCATAAAAGTAAACAACAACATAACATTTGGTTTACTCAAATGTAAAAACTAGAAATTCTTGAGTCAAAATTAATGTAGCAAAAAATAAGTCGACTCTAAGTCGACTATGTTTATCCATGACCATGGTCACCCACAACCAATTAATAAACAATTCATTTATCTCTCCTCCACATACACATTCTACTCTACAACCAAATCTCATCTTTTTCATAGTTTATCCATGACCACCCACAACCACAACTAACCTTTAATAAATTATTTCTTTTATAATTTAACAATTATATCTATAATTAATTTTTATTACATTTTAAATATTTAAGAAATATATACAATTATTTAATATTAAAAAAATCGTAATTATAATAAAAAAAATTGGGAATACAAGTTAAAATAAATTACAACATCCAATAAAAAAATTAAAATTACAAGAATCAATATTAAAATTGGGAATCAATAGTATTAAAAAAATGAATCAATATTTTGATCATTTTGAGAATTTGGATGGTTTGGGGAGTAGTGAGAATAATTGGGTTGATTTGGATCCATGTAGAAAATGAGAAAAATTTAGAGATTTGGCACAAATTAGAAGAGAAAAGAGATTTGGCATAAATTAGAAGAGAAAAGAGAGTGTATGAGATTGTGATCCAAAATATATCAATATTGGTATCTATTTATAGAGAATTTTATTTTATGAATTTTGGTGTATAATTTTTTTTTTAAGTGGATAAATCAAAATTTGAAATTATCTAAATAAAATAAACTTGACGAATCATACGATGACACGTGTCATCACAATTGATTAAAAAATTCCTCATGACCATGGTAATCTCACGCCCTTGGTCATGGAATTTAGCCCCATTTTTCTTTTTTTCTTTTTTGTCATCTTGTAATGACCTGGGCGGTGCCCATGACCGATAAACATGGTCTAAACCCCAATTTCTCATGAGAATGAACAATTGACCATTATTTCATGATAAACGTATGTTTGTGGAAATTAGCCAACGTTTAACACGCTCTCAGAATTTCTATTGCTTTATGTAGTTAGCCCATTAAGCCTAACCTTACCCAATAATCAAGCCCGGCCCAAATACTTCTTAAATGAGGGCTTTTCACATTTGGTTTTTAATAAAATTGGGTGAGACTATATTTTATGAAAATATTATGAGACGAAATGGAGACTATCTATTTTTTTTCTCACTCGAATCATGACACAAATTTATTATTTCCTCTTATATAGAAATATTATATGTGTATAATTGAATCAAGTTTTTTAGATTTGAGTTTCGTTTTAACATGAAAAAAGACTCGGTTTTAATTTTTTTTTTAATAATGAATTATATATATAAGCTGTGTTTTGCATTGAAAATATATGCTTTTATTTATTTCATTAAAATATATATTATATATAATGCCACAAAAACATGGCATTGTATTAATTTACATATCACAAAACACATATAGTTGTATTCATTTTAAAAATTATATCACAAAAATATAATTTATGTACCACGTTAAATATATATAATTCTATTACTTTTTTCCTCAAAGGAGTATAAATGTATTTACTCATGTGTCATGCACTCGCATTGGATCCGGTCGTGGATTGACCCGGATCCGCGCACTTTTTTTTTTTTCCGCCCTGACTTTCATATTATATTAGTCATATTTTTATGTTATATTAGTCATACTGTTATGTCTAAATATCATACTTTTATTTAATACTTTTAACTCTAAAAAAACCCTAATTTCGCCACAATTTGTACATGTTTACCTTTATGTAATACTCATATATTTATGTGATATTACTTATATCTTTATATCAATATAGTCATACCATTATGTAATATATAAAGGTACAACTAACATAACTAAAATGTATGACTGTTATAACTAAAATGAATGAAAAGTTAATATGTTTGTCTAAAAAAAAATATTAAGGTACAACTAGCATTACAAAAAAAATAACATAACTAAAATGTATGACTAACACTACTAAAATGTATAGTTAACATAACATAAATGTCTGATACCTGAGAGCATGATCTGGTAGCACGTGCGGGTACATAGCGGGCCGGCCAGATGCACAAAAGTTTTTGTCATTCACTCATATACCACAAAAATATAATCTTCACTCATATTAGTTATTACAATACCATAATCCTTGAAATCGAGGGTCTAAAAAGTTAAATCACTGGACTTGCTTTACGCGAATTGTCGATTTATTTGTAAATATTTCGAACCATAAATTGATCACATAACAAATATAAATCATTTTTTCTTAAATTAAAATTTTCACATGAATTCAACGTACGAAAAACTCACATCTAACTATTGAGCATTAAGTTTGTCATTTTTAACAAATCAATAATATATTAGAATGAACATTTTTAACGAATAGGGGGAGTGGAGGTGAGAGAAATAATAAAGATAATAAAACTTACCAGATTTGATTTTGAATTCGGATCATTATAATCTATATTTTTATAAAGTTGAGATATCACTTAAACTACAAAGTTCGTAGTACGTAACAAATATAAATCCATTCTTCCCATATTTTTCATTTTTGATTTATTTTCTCTCAATCGTTTTCTCTTTCATAACAAATCCCTTTTTCTTTTTTTCTTTCTCTAAGATGCAAGGATTGATTACACTAATAAATAACGAACCCAAATTTATTATAAGTGCATCCCCAAACAGCGAAATAATAACCCAAGCAAACATACTGGCATAAGAACGAACTTGTATAATCAATAAATGGACAACTCATTTGTTTGTCGTCTAACAAAAGAGAAATTAAAACTTTAGAACAATACAAAAAATGAATATCTTTAAATAATACAAAATAACAATACAAATTATAAACATCTTTTAATAAAAACACTAAAGAGATCAAAAAATTTCTTGTTGATGGCATAGAACACTTGTTTTGCATCTAAGTGTAGTAATATTATGTTTATAGAACTAGCAGTACACCCGCGCGGTGCACGGTTTGTTATATAAAATCTAATAATTTTTAATATTGATGACATAATGTAATGATATATATTTTAAATGTAAAATATATATTGCTTTTAATATCTATATTAATAAAAATGTTAATATTGTAACTTTAAAATTATGTTATATTAAATAATTGTATTTGATAAAATTAGAAATTTGAATAAAAACAATTTTGAAACTAATCATTTTAAATTTGATATAATTATATATGCAATGTTAATAATAGATTCTGAATTTTAAAATAGATACGAATTTAATATAACATGCATTAAAAATGAAATTACGAATATAATTAATTTATAAATATAACACAATACAATATAAAATAATAAATTGAACATCAATATGCAACAATTAAATTTGAAAATAAAATCGAACACAATATATAATAATAATAATAATAATAATAATAATAATAATAATAATAATAATAATAATAATAATAATAATCATGATGATGATGATAGTTTTGTGTTTGTTAGTTTTAATTTTTGAATAATTAAGAAGTGATTTATTATACTTACTAATATGTTTTGTTCATATTTTTGTTCTTTATATTTTAGAATTTGTAAATAATTTTTTCATTGTTTTTAGATGGATTTGTTCAAAAAAATTAATTTATTCCAAAATTTAGTTTATATTTAAAATATTTAGCTTCCAAATTATTTTTACATTTTAAAATAATATTTTTTTTGATTTTTGAAACCATGTTTCAGATTATTTTAGAACAAATTCTAGTTTTTTTTTAAAACAACTTTTAGATTAATTATATCTCTTTATTTGAAATAGTTTCAAATAAATTACCAAATATTTTTATTATTTTTATTAAGCTATTTTTATTCAATTTATTGATATTTATATCTTTCAAAATTAATATTACATATATATTTGAATTAATTTTTAAATTTTATTTGTTGATTTTAAATTGTTAAACCTTGTTATTATTATTAATTTTAAATTTTATTATTATTTTGATATTTTTATAATAGTTTCCAAACTTTAAAACATTTTATAACACCTCGTAAAATTATTTTTCTATTTCAAAACTATTTTCCACATTTATATATTAAAATTTTAAACTAATTTTCCAAATTGTTGGCATAATTTTTAAATTTCATTATTTTCAAATTTTAATCACATCATTAAAATATAATCATATCCTTAAAGTATATGATTACCAAAGTGAATATGTATGAAATTATGTTGGTGTATGGTGCTAAACTTCTCCACCATTTATAAATGCGGACAAATCTTGTTTAGTACTTTTCTTGCTATTTTTTATTTCCTAAAAAATGTATTGAGTAAATTTAAAATTAGGATGCAAGGAAGTGAATTCTATTGGGATAGGGCCCACAATTGAATTTTTAAATATTATCATAACATTTTCTTGTAAATGATAAAAAATGAAAAAAAAACCAAATGCATTATTACATATAAATTATTGTTTTTTAGAGACTACAAAAAAAAAATCAAAAAGAAATATTTATACAATTATTAATTTGATAAGATATTTTTAGGAGGAAAAATGGCAAATCAGTAAAATTTGCCAACTTCTTTCATTTTATATATAGTATAGATATGAATCTTCTGTAACAATCTTGTAAAATCTTATTCCATGAGGTAGATGAATCAATATCATATAAATCAAAATTTGACTTATAACAATTGAAATTTAATTATAAATTATATTAAAACTCATTACACATAATTATATAGGGAAAAATGGCCTCTGTGCCATATTTGTAATAACAAATTGAAAAAATGCCACAAAATATAGATGGATTTGTAAAAATGCCACAAATTATAAGAAACTTGTGAAAATGCCACAATTTTTGACCAAGTCCAACTTAAATAGTGGATCAAATGATTAATTGACAAACATTGTCAACTACCTATCAAATCACACTAATGGGAGCAATTTCGTGCACCTTTAAATTATTAATTTCGTGCACCTTTAAATTTCACAATAATTTCGTGCACCTTTAAATTAACATGAGCGAATGGTTAATTAATTTTAATTTCGTGCACCTTTAAATTATTAATTTCGTGCAACTTTAAATTATTAATTTCATGCACCTTTAAATTTCACAATAATTTCGTGCACCTTTAAATTAACATGAGCGAATGGTTAATTAATTTTAATTTCGTGCACCTTTAAATTATTAATTTCGTGCACCTTTAAATTCCACAATAATTTCGTGCACTATTTGTTAATTATTAATTATTTGTTCGTGCACACATCATTAATTAACTAATTGTTCGTGCACCAATCACTAATTAACTAATTGTTCGTGCACCAATCACTACTTAACTAATTGTTCGTGCACTAATTAACTAAATGTTCGTGCACTAACCTTTAAACTAATTTTTAATTATTAATTATTATTTATTAAATGTTCGTGCACTAACCTGTAAACTAATGTTTAATTATTAATTATTATTTATTAAATGTTCGTGCACTAACCTTTAAACTAATGTTTAATTATTAATTATTATTTATTAAATGTTCGTGCACTAACCATTCTCTCTGGATGTTTAATTATTAATTGTTAATTGTTAATTGTTCGTGCACTAACCTTTAAACTAATGTTTAATTATTAATTATTATTTATTAATTTTTAATTATTATAAAAATTTAGTCCGGGTACGAAATTAAGTTTAATGTTTTACGAATATTAAAAATTAAACCTAACGTAAAATTAATTGAATTGAAATATTAAACTGGAATGTAAATGTGCACGAAGAATAGGCTAATATTGCCCGAATATTATGAAAAGTCATGGCTAATGTTGCCCGAACATTATTGTGAATTGAATTTTGTGGGCCCGTAATTAACGGACCCAACAATTAAAAAAATTCTCTCCCTTAGAAAACCATTCTCTCCCTTTCAATTAAAAAATTACCCTTTCAGTAAAAAAAAAAGTTCTTCCCCTTTCCATTAAAAATCGTTGTGCAGCCCTAATTAAAAATTGGATTAACAGCCCCTTTCCGGCGAACGAAGTTTCTGGATCAGCCATTCTAAAAATTGAGTATGGCAGCGAACAATGTTAGTTTCCCATCTCCCTTCTTTTTTAATTTACTGCCATGGTTTTTTTTTTTTTACAGTAGTGAATTCTACAATTTATTAGCATGTTTTGGTTTGTGGCTTGAACTAGGATTTAGGTTTTCTGTTATTGTTGATGGAATGTGGTTATAATTATTACATTTATATGTTTTACGCTTCAATTTGAACTGTGTTTGTTGTTGGTGAGATTTCTGGAAAAATAGGGCTGCACGAAGATTTTTCAGAGCATTACACGAACATTTAGCTATATTGTAGGGGTGCACGAACATTATAATAAAACATTGCACGAACATTTCAGTTTTTGTTTGTTGAACGAAGTTTATAATTTTAACGTTACCCGAACATTATGGAATTTGAAGTTACACGAAGATTACTACTGAAATGTTCGAGTAACATTAAAAAAATCGTAACTAGAGAAATGTTCGTGCAACCATATTATTAAATTAGAAATTATATAATTACACGAGAATAAAATTAGATAAATGTTCGTATATCATGTCATATAAAAATATAAAAATTTGTTTAAACTATAAAAATTTACTTAAACTAGAAAAAATTATCATTTATTTAATGGTATCGAACTTATATGAAATTTTCAAATTAAATTACACAAAATAAAAAAAATTATTTTAAAATATCAAACTTATTTAAAATACATTTAAACTATAAAGAATTATTTAAAATATCGAACTTAAATGAAATTTTCAAATTAAAATACACAAAATTAAATTTTTTTTTTTAAATATCGAACTTATTTAAAATACATTTAAACTATAAAGAATTATTTAAAATATCGAACTTAAATTAAATTTTCAAATTAAATTTCACAAAATTAATTTTTTTTTAAATATCGAACATATTTAAAATACATTTAAACTATAAAGAATTATTTAAAATATCGAACTTAAATGAAATTTTCAAATTAAATTTCACAAAATTAATTTTTTTTTAAAATATCGAACTTATTTAAAATACATTTAAACTATAAAGAATTATTTAAAATATCGAACTTAAATTAAATTTTCAAATTAAATTTCACAAAATTAAAATTTATTTTTAAAATATCGAACTTATTTAAAATACATTTAAACTATAAAGAATTATTTAAAATATCGAACTTAAATCAAATTTTCAAATTAAATTTCACAAAATTAAATTTTGTTTTTAAAATATCGAACTTAAATGAAATTTTCAAATTAAATTTCACAAAATTAAATTTTTTTTAAAATATCGAACTTATTTAAAATACATTTAAACTATAAAGAATTATTTAAAATATCGAACTTAAATTAAATTTTCAAATTAAATTTCACAAAATTTACTTTATAGCATAAACGCGAATTATACTAAGATAATGTTGTATTAATTTATTACAATACATGTTAGTTTTAAGATGTTTTGAAAATAATGTAGTAATTTTAACTCAATAAAATCGTCAGTAATTATTAATGGAATGCTATCTTTAGTGCATGTATGATGAACATAATACCAGAAATGCCCTCGATTATAATGAAGAAAAATAAATAAATGAAGTTTTAGAATTTGCATTTTTTTTTGAGTTAACGATTGAAGTTGTATAATTAAGATGACAAGGACGTATGAGTTACACTTGCATAATTAAGCTTTTCCAATTTCCATGGATCAGTATATAAAATCTAATACAAGACATCTCTTTAAATTAAAAACTGGGACCACTTTATATCTATTAATTAAAGAGCATTTAATTAACAATTTTTTTAAGCAAGGTTTTAATATATAATTTTAATCAAACTGATATAACTTCCTAAATATACCAGAGTGAATGTATTATAGATTGATTATTATTATTATTATTATTATTATTATTATTATTATTATTATTATTTATGAGTAAAATATGCCAAGTCAATGAACTTCTAAAATTTTGGATTGTAAATACGATACCAAATTTATCAATATATTTATAACTACAAAATGATTGAAGCTGTCAAAATGAAGGACAATCTTACAAAATTTGATATAATTTTTTTAAGTTGAATCCAATTATAATATATGTTGACACTATTTATAATTTCAGCAGATTACTTATTGGCTGTGGGACATTAAGTTGAGACCTACAAATTTAACATTAATAATATTCTTTTCTGATATTAATAAAACAATTACATTACATATTAATAATTAACCATCTATTGATGCTACTTTTATACTCATGATTATTGTATTGTGAATATAATAGTTTGTTTTATATGCAGTTAGATTGTTGATATGCCTTGCAAATTAATTAATTAGATAATTTTTATTATTTTAGTACCATTGGGTCCGTGAGGGTTGCCAGGGTACGGTGGCATATATCAATGGGTATACACGTTTGAGCATATTAGCAGAAATTAAGGACGAGTTGGTACAGATTGGGAGGGATTGCGAGCTGGACCTTCTGAGGTCGTGTTTCGGCCATTTTCTAAGGTGGCAGACTGAGCTCGAATGTTGCAAGGCCTTTCTGCACGTGTTGATGTCACGTGAAGTACGTAGTAGAGACTGCCCTGCAGATGAGCGATGGTTCCTTATTGGACGAGACCACCATCTTTGCCGGTTTTCTCGGAGAGAGTTTGCCTTGATCACTGGATTGCGATTTGGTGATTCTGAATTTAATCCTCGTGGGCCGCATTATCCACCTGCTGATGGAGTATATCAAAGAGTCCACACCGGCTATGCTCATGTGACTGTTGCTGATCTTCGGCAGAGATTTATCGATGGGGAAATTCGTGCATCACGGGCTGATTCTTTGAAGATTGCCAAGATCCTCATTGTCTATTGTGTCATCTTAGGAGTCGATATCGGTAAATCGACTATTGATTTATGGGTTTGGGTTCTAGTCGAGCAGGAGGCTCTTTGGGAGAGCTTTCCGTGGGGCAAGATATCTTACCTGACCCTACTCCGATACATTGACAAGCTACCAACAACAATCCAACCACGGAGGGGGAATAGGGTATTCAGATACCACTTCTACGGGTTCTCGATGGCTTTACTGGTGAGTTGTTTATTTTTTCAAATAGTCTTTTACTTGAGGATGTTTACTTGTTTATGTTTTTTACTTGAATCTTACATGCTAACGTCTAAATAATTATATTTAGATGTGGAGTTTCGAGGCGATGCCTGTGACACGCGTTCATTGCTGCGTCCGGGTACAGACTGACTTTTACATCCCTCGCTGTTTGAAGTGGTCCACTAGGATAAGCGAAGAGGATGTCACCCACATACTGTCCGATCAGGTATTTCATTTTTTTAATGACAGTCCTGGATCCATCTATGTTTAAAATTTGTGGTTAATGATGGTAAGTTGTTGACGTAATGAAAACAGGTAGGGGCATGTTTTGAGACTCTTGAGCTTACTCCTGAGGAGACACTACAGCCGTATTGGCAGAGCATTGATGATGAGCTCGCTGTTGGAGTCCAGCCCGTCCTTCAGCGTCGTGGTAGGCCACCAGCTGCTGTTGCTGCAGCTCTAGTCCAGGGGACAGCACGTCGGGATCGGACAGTACGGAGGGCTGGGTCAAGCCGTACTGCGTCCGTGCATTTCGAAGTTGGAGATGCAGATCGGGGCTTGCCGAGATCCCCAGAGAGGGTTTATGATCATTATAGGGGATCGGGGGCCGGTTCAGCACAGCATGAGGATGCCCCTATTAGGGCTATACCGGTCAGCCGAGGATACCACCAGCACGTCCCTTCATCAGACGAAGGGACACATGATGTAGCCGATGATCACTTATACACTCGGTTGAGCCGTTTGATCGACAGACGTCACACGGAGATGCAGACTTATTTGGGGGAGCAGTTTCATCAGCTAGAGACTCGGATCCCCGGCTTGGTGCATGACGCGGTGTATTAGGAGACACAGCGTTTGGAGTTGGAGATCCCGTCGATGATTAGAGATGAGCTTACTCATTTCTTCGGGGAGAGACAGTCATTCCATCAGTATTACCACCCACAGTCGCAGCCCGATCAGTGGGCCAGTTGGGATCAGACTCGGTATGACAATGAATATTTTACGACACCTGATCCACCACAGCCGTCAGCACCTGGCGTTGGCTGTTCTTATGGTCCTCCAGACCTCCACGCCGATTTAGTTCGGCGAGACACAGCGTTGTCGATGGGAGGGGCACATGACATCCAGGATACGAGTGGAGGCCTCCGTGTAGTGAGAGAGAGAGCTCCATCTCATCTTGTTAGAAGTCCGTACATGCAGCCCGGTGCTAGAAGGGATACATTGACCATGGATGAGTTTGTTTCATGGATCAGTCACTGTAGAGACGAGTCTGAATGGTATGTTTGATACAATTCTCTAAATTTTGGTTGAATAATATTTTAATTTCTCATTTTTTAAATAATGAATTCAATTACATTCTTGCAGGCGAAATGTTGGAGTTGGATTCCCAGTTGGACCCGACTTTTTCAGAGTACTACTGAATTCGTCAGAGGATACTCATTACGAGGTTTGAATCGTATTTTGATAATTTTAGTTGCTAATCTATTATTGAGTCTATCAAAATATATGTCGAGACCAGTTTATCACTGTGAAATATTTTTGATTTTATTAGGCCCTTGACGCGTACTTGAGGATTCTTCAGATGCAGCCCACGGCGGCTGGGGTTCAAGTCAGGCCACATCTGCAAGGGCACTATCGTATGTTGGACTGCCATTTTTTCGTGAGTTTTCTTGCTTCCTCATATCAAGAATGTTATTTTTTTCATATATTTTCTTAGTGCTTCAACGTGAGAATTAATCATATAGGAGACCTGCAAAGAGATGGTTGAAGAAGCACAGACATGATCCTGTAGACACGAAATATGTCTACCCTACGAGAGAGACATTCCCAAATGAGGATTTAGATCGTCTAGTTGAGTATGTCGAAGGTTCTCGCCCCAAATGGGGACATGCGAGGCCGTGGTGGAGGGACATCAATGATGTAAGTAAAATATTATCTCACAGCGGAATATTTTTGTAATTCGAGAGTTTTCTTCATTTACTTTGTTTCTCTTTGCAGCTGTATTTGATTATGAATCTGGATGGCCACTGGGTCGCAGGCTGTATCGACCTTGTGGCAATGAAGTTAGTGCTTTACGATTCGAAGCGGCACACTTGGACACCGTTTCTGAAGGGTTTAAGATACAAACAAACGCTCCCTTTATGTCGTGTGGTACCTACCTTGCTGGAGTATCTGGACTACAGAACAAGGCGTGGTGGTGATACTTGGGTAGCTGAGGAGGTCCAGTTGACTAGTGCCAACCCGAAAGTTTGTTACAAACAACAGGACATCACATCATGTGGTATATATGTGCTAAAGACGATCGAGAGTTGTTTATCTGGCACTTGGCTGAGACCAGGCATGATAGAGCCGCTGGATGCTATTAGACAGGAGGTCGGGTTGACTATTTTTAGATTCTCATCGGATGCATCTACCATTCTACCTTTTGATTTGTGAGATTGTATGACTTGATTATTTTGAGAGGTTGTCATTAAGAGTTTGGATATTATATAGTTGATATGGTATTTGTGTTTTATTTAAATAAATTCATAGTGTTGGGAAATTTTCAATTTACTCATTTTCAATTTACTAAATTGATTTTTGACTTATTTTATAATATTTGTATTAAGTGAAAAATTATCAAATAAATATAAAGTTATCCACGGAATACATTCGGGACTAGATTTTCAATTAGTTTCGTGGAGCTTTCAGTTTAATAATCAGTTTAAAATCTATTCATTTCATTTTCGTGCAATCTATTATTTAACAAAATTTCAATTACTACCCTTATTTCGCGTAGAATTGAATTTAAATGTTTGTGGAGCGTCAATATATAAATTTTCGGATGAGTGTACTAAATTTTCAATTAAAATCTTAAAATTTTCGTGCAAGTGTCTTAATTTTATAATTTTATAATTTTAATAATTTAATAATATTGAATAATTTTATTTGCAGTTAATAATTTAAGCATGTTCTACTAATATGGAAAGTGTCATGTTTGAAATATCATATTCGAATTAACGTAAAGATGAGTTGTACACATCAAACATACATTGGTAAAATGTACACATCAAACATACATTGGAACAGTTCAACTAAGCGAGATCCATGTTTAGCCAAATTTTGTCGCAGATGAAAACAACAAAGGCCATGAGTGGCTTCGGGGTACTCCTCTTTAATAGCATTACCGATACTGACGTGTTGATCGGATATAAAAAGCAATTGGCTTGGGGATCCAAATGCGATGCGAATTTGTTTCAAAAACCAGGTCCATGACTCATCGTTTTCCACATCTCCTATCCCAATTGCTAGAGGGAAGATTTGATCATTTCCATCCTGCGTCACTGCGACGAAGCCGATTCCTTTATATTGTCATTTCAAATGACAACCGTCCAGCACTATAACCGGTCGCGAATATTGCCGAAATCCTTGAATTGATGCCCCCAACGCAAAAAAGACATATTTGAATTTTCCGGATTCATGTGTCTCAAGCGCGGTGATTGTACCGGGATTTGCAGCTTCCAACTCACATAAATAATGAGGCATCATTGCAAATGACTGTTTGGGATCTCCGTAGGCGATCCTCATGGCATGATATTTCGCACGCAATGCAACATCGTAACTGAGCTTCAAACCATGGCGTACGTGCATTTCTTCCATGATGGTTCTCGGCTTGAGTCTGGAGTTCTCTTTTCGTACTACTTTGGCGAAGTACTCATCGATCAACTAAGATGGGAGTCGGCGTTGGCCAGAACGGATCTCTTCGGACGAGCAATCATGTAGGAGAACAATTCTGGTTATTGTCCATATACCATATTTATCCGTGGCGTGTAGCATGAATCCACAACTACAATGTTTGCATTTAATAAACCACCTATGCTTGTCCGATTTGTCAACACAGAATTCCACTTGGTTCTCCAAATGGTACAAACCAACTGCCTTCTTCAGTTCATCTTTACTATCAAACTGGGATCCTCTATATAGATCGTGTGCAGCCGCATAATCGTCGTGACCACAGGCGACCTCGGGCTCGTCAAATGCTGGAATATCAGGAATAAACCAATTTCGCCTTTCAATATATGTCTCAAATTCCTCTAAAGCTCTTTGTTGGTCTACATCTAAGGCAGTTTCATCCTCGTCATCCAATTCGGCATCATTTTCTGCATTGACAAATGCAGAAGGCGATCCTCGACCCTCATTATCTGAAAGTAAACACAAAGTGCACATTAGTTAAAAAAACCAGTTTGCAAGTACTATAAGGATGGTTGGGATTTCAAGTATTCTTACCATTTAAGTTATCACGTCTATCAGGTACAACAAAGGCAACATCTTCTGGATATGGTATTTCATTACGTTGTACGTCTTCATATCCCATACTAGCAGTCGGGGGCCTATTCAAGTCAAACATATCAAGACCCGAAGTCACTGATATGATGTTTGCTCGACCAGTCGACGGTGGAAAAGGTACCCACTGTGCACTTGAGGATGTCCCAATATATTCTTGTTCTCCAAATGGGACGTTTGGAATATCCAACGAATTTGAAAAATAATCATTTGAATTTGCAAAATAATCATGGGTATTTGCTTGATAATCATTCGAGTCAAGTCCAAAAGGAAAGTCGAGTCCCGGGGCATTTCTTTCTTGCGATGCAATCGATACTCCAAGATCAATCCGTTTATGTGAAACAAAAACGATGACAAGCTTTATGCCCATGTACAATAATCGTTGTACATCAGAATCATTTTTTATTTTCATTTTTGTGACAATGCCATCAGTCTCGATTAATGCATGGATCACATATCGTGAAAAATTCAGATTAGCACCCACAACTGCATGAATTGAGTGGAGGAAATCTTCAAATCTCGTTGTTTGAAGGTGAAGCAGCTGTTTACGACCATTTTTATACTCTAACCCTTCCCAATAACCTCCAAACCAAACCAAAACGGACATAGAAGTCATCTTTTCGTGTCACTGTTACAAAACATAATATTTATGAATATTTATACAAAAACAAACTACTTTTGAGGCATAAAATATAAAATAATAAAGTCATTGTCATTTAATAATCTACAAAATTCAACTTCCTATAATAACGTAATAAAACACTAGTGTAAAATCAATGTAATGTAAAATTCAATTTTTCGTGTACTAACTTACATATACTAAGAGTAATGTTAAATAACAATACATTTCGTTTATTAATTAACAAATCCGTGTACTACTTAATAAAATGAGTAAAAATTAAACCAAAAGATAACGTGAAGAAATGTAAAATTCGATTTCAAATAAGGAATTCGTTTACCCTAGTGAATTCGTTTAATTAGTTTACACAACTAAAACCATGACATTAACGACTGTACCCAATAATCATTTCGTTTAGCCTAACTTCTAAGTATTCGGTTAACAATGCATTAACAATACATATAATATACCCTTTCAACAAAAATTAACAAATACACATGGCATGGCATATAGTGTATTAAGTATTCGGTTAACAATGCATTAACAATACATATAATATACCCTTTCAACAAAAATTAACAAATACACATGGCATGACATATAATATACACTGTAAACGAAAATTTGCATTTGTCAATACACTTACAAATGAGTACATACCTTCTTCGTGAAAATACAACACCTTATTCGTGGACCTTCTTCTTGGAAATAATACCCCTCTTTTGTGTTGGAAATAATATCAACTAAAATTTTGAAAAGGGAATGCACGTTAATTTGATAATGATGTAGTCTTCAAATAGAGGGGTAAATAATTGTTCACTCAATTACAATATAAAACAATATAAAACGTGACAAATTTATTTTCGTTTAGGTTCTCTTCACTGAATCGGCCATGCACTGAATCACTGCCACTTTTCAGACTTAAAATCTAGGGTTATAAATGTAGAAATGGGTTCCCAGCCCAAACTACCCCTAATTGTATAATAAAATCTATTAATACCCCTCGATATAAAATAGTCTATAATAGCCGAAAATCCTTTAATACCCCTCAATGTAATCTTCGTGTACCTTTAAGAAAATATATTAATATTCGTGTAACTTTATCTATAATGTTCGTGTAATTTTATATTTTCATTTCTCATTTTATGTTCAATTTTAAATGTTCGTGAACTTTCAAAATTTTAGGTAATCTTCATGTAACCTTAAGAAAAATGATTAATTTTCGTGTAAAGTTAAATTTTCATTTCTCATTTAATGTTCAATTTTTAATGTTCTTGAAATTTCAATTTTTTTTTAATTTATTGAAAGGTGCACGAACAATACTAATATTAATTTAAACGTGCACGAAAAATTAATAATTAATAATTAATAATTAACAATAGCATATAAAATTAATAATTTAAAGGTTCACGAACAATACTTTTAAAAATTAATAATAAGGTGCACGAACAATACTAATATTAATTTAAAGGTGCACTAAAAATTAATAATTAACAATAGCACATAAAATTAATAATTTAAAGGTGCACGAACAATACTAATGTTAATTAATTGAAATATGCACGAACAATACTAATATGAATTTAAAGGTGCACGGACAATTAATAATTAATAATTAATAATTAAACATTAGTTTAAAGGTTAGTGCACGAACAATTAACAATTAATAATTAATAATTAAACATCCAGAGAGAATGGTTAGTGCACGAACATTTAATAAATAATAATTAATAATTAAACATTAGTTTAAAGGTTAGTGCACGAACATTTAATAAATAATAATTAATAATTAAACATTAGTTTACAGGTTAGTGCACGAACATTTAATAAATAATAATTAATAATTAAAAATTAGTTTAAAGGTTAGTGCACGAACAATTAGTGCACAAACATTTAGTTAATTAGTGCACGAACAATTAGTTAAGTAGTGATTGGTGCACGAACAATTAGTTAATTAGTGATTGGTGCACGAACAATTAGTTAATTAATGATGTGTGCACGAACAAATAATTAATAATTAATAATTAACAAATAGTGCACGAAATTATTGTGGAATTTAAAGGTGCACGAAATTAATAATTTAAAGGTGCACGAAATTAAAATTAATTAACCATTCGCTCATGTTAATTTAAAGGTGCACGAAATTATTGTGAAATTTAAAGGTGCACGAAATTAATAATTTAAAGTTGCACGAAATTAATAATTTAAAGGTGCACGAAATTAAAATTAATTAACCATTCGCTCATGTTAATTTAAAGGTGCACGAAATTATTGTGAAATTTAAAGGTGCACGAAATTAATAATTTAAAGATGCACGAAATTGCTCCCATTAGTGTGATTTGATAGGTAGTTAGCAATGTTTATCAATTAATCATTTGATCCACTATTTAAGTTGGACTTGGTCAAAAATTGTGGCATTTTCACAAGTTTCTTATAATTTGTGGCATTTTTACAAATCCATCTATATTTTGTGGCATTTTTTCAATTTGTTATTACAAATATGGCACAGAGGCCATTTTTCCCTAATTATATATGTGTGGAATTTGAGATATAAGTTTATGTAATGTATGGGTCATAATGGATTGATGGATGTGACGTTGGATCTTTCATGTATTCTAAAGGTTGGAAACAATTTATATGATATATATATATACACACACAAACATATGAGAGGAAAGTACCCAATATATCATCAAACATATAATATATTACCCAATATATTATCAAATATAGTTTCGCATCTCTTTCTATCACTTTTTTGGTCCAAGTCAAATTGAAATAGTGGCTAAAATGACAAGTGATATTTTTTAATTTTTGTAGGTGATGAGATTTGACCATGCAACTGTTACCTAACAATATAGGATTAAACGGGGATTTTGGGGAAATCCCATTTAATTCTATAGTGTTAGAATATATGGTTAAACGAGATTTCCCCAAAATCTATTGTTTAACAATAGATAACAATATATTTTGGGGAAGGCAAAAACTTTTGTGCACAATGTGCATGGATCCAAATTTGTGCACAACAATACTATTATATTATATGAAGTAATAATGTTATATTATATGAGTGATACCGTTATATTATATATAGTTTTAACAGTATTATTCATATAATATAATAGTATTATTTATATAATATAACATATAGTATTGTTATGCACATATTTGGATTTGTGCATCTTGTGCAGAGGAGTGTTGCTCTTTGGGGAAAACCTCGTTTAAAAGTTAAACGGGGATTTCCCAAAGAGGATTTTCCCAAAATCTCCGTTTAACCCTATATTGTTAGAATATAGGGTTAAATGGAGATTTTGCAAATTGACAAAAATTCCCTCTTAATTTGTGTTTGATCGTTCAAAGTAATTGGATGGTAGATTATTGTGGTGCAATTAATGTCCCCATCAAGTCAATGATAATATTTGGTGATATTTTTTGGCATACAATTATATTTTATGGTAAAAAGTATACTAATTTTATATTTTATGGTATAAAGAATTCCAATTTTATTTTATGTGGTAAAATTGGGATCCTTTATATTTGTTGTGGTACTTTTGGGTGCTATCTCAATATATATATATATATATATATATATATATATATATATATATATATATATATATATATATATATATATAATAGAATCCGTGAGTGACCACTTTGATTATATATGACAAAGAAAAAAAATTAAGGGTGATTCTATTCGCACCCCATAACTTACCAAACACATTCCATTTTTAATGTAATGTTTTTGAGTGACACTCATGTGCACAAGATGCAATAATACTGTTATATTATATGAGTGATACTGTTGTATTAATATAACAGTATCATTCATATAATATAACAGTATTACTTCATATAATATAATAGTATCACTCATATAATATAACAGTATTACTTCATATAATATAACAGTATTACTTCATATAAAACAGTATCACTCATATAATATAACAGTATTGTTGTGCACAGATTTGGATTCGTGCACTTTGTGCACAAAAGTTTTTGCCAATGTTTTTATATTTTTCATTTATATAAAAATGGGATGTGTTTAATAAATTATAGGGTGAGGATAGAATCACCCAAAAATAAATTCAATTATTTGTCTTGAGCGAGGAACACGAGTTTGATAATTTGACCTCCTGTCCGGTTTTCCTGGCCATATCAAGGAATAAAATACTAAAAAAGGAAAAAAAAAAAAAAAAACAACGTAAAATCTAGAATACCCTTAATAATTATAGATATTGTTTTTGAAGATCTTCATTACAGAAAAATAAATTGTCATATATATATATATATATATATATATATATATATATATATAGGGAAAACATCAATTTTAGTCCCGTAACTAAGGTCTTGTTCAATTTTGGTACCGTTGTTTTTCACTTTCCAATTTTAGTCTTTTAACTCTTTAATTTGTCCAATTTGCATCCAATTTTGACCCGATTTTAGGCACGTCAGCAAATTTGACCGCCACGTAAGCAAATTTGCTAACGTGGTCATCGGTTTTGCTGACGTGACCACCAGATTTGCCTACGTGGCGGTCAAATTTGCTGACGTGCCTAAAATCGGGTCAAAATTGGATGCAAATTGGACAAATTAAAAAGTTAAAGGACTAAAATTGGAAAGTGAAAAACGACGGTACCAAAATTGAACAAGACCTTAGTTACGGGACTAAAATTGATATTTTCCCATATATATATACATATATATATATATATATTGATAGTCTGTCTCTAACTCTCTTTATTTTGTTTTTTTTACACATTAATTGTTGATCTATCTTTCGAGGTTTAGATAAATAAAATCTCTTAATATAATAGTTATCTAGTTAACAGTGGAAAGCTCAGTAATTCATGTAGATTTAAAAAAAAAATATTATAAAAAAACAATAAATAAGAACATATATATGATTTTTGAAGAACTTTAGAAGGATTTTAGAAGAATTAACTCATTAAGAATATTGTTTAGATTAAATATAAAATGGACATGTATCCTAAATGATTGTATTTCATTTCATTTATAAAGATTTAAACTTTAATTAAAGTATTGACACCTAAGTCGATAAGCTTTTTAATCAAATTAAAGTAGCATGAGATGTTATCACGTATCATTCAAGAATTTAATGTTGCTTGAAGAATAAACTTGAGATCTTTAGAAGACTTTGAAAACGTTAAGTTTGACCCAAACCAAATACTAGATTATTAGTCTCTTCTGGTAATTTTTAATATTAAATAAAACATTTTTTTAATTACACAACTAATAATACAACATGCACTGTATAGAAACATAACACGCCACCTACAATTATAAATTGGGAAATGTAACTTCGATATTTAATAAGATATGCTAATTATTAGAAAAATAAGATAATACATGGTTCTAAAAAGGGGAGAAGAAAAACAATTTTGATTCAAGTGTTAATCATCTTGTGAAAATCACACCTCAATATTACTTATAAGACTATGATAAATTTAACATACAAGGAATAATATAAAGTTGTTTGAAAATATTTTTATAAGTGAAAACTTGAATAAACACAAAGATTATAAAAATGTTTTGATTGCATTTATTGTAACTGAAGAACATTCAAGATAAGGGAAATGTCGTCTTCTCATAAGATTCGTGCAATGAAACTTATAATAATTAAATTTGAAAAAAAAAAATTGATACCATAAAAGGCTACCTTAGGGTTTACTCTTGCACCCTTTGTCGATCTTATTGTACTTGATTTTTATCCTATGAAATATTAATGAGTGACAGTCAAGATCGCTTTAAATTAGAAAATACATAGAAATTTGTATTGTATTTATAAACATTATGTGCAATGACATCATTAAACACCGTAGATATCTTTAGGGATATATCAAACACCATCCAATGATAATTCTTCTCTTATTCTAAGTATCCCATTTCAAAACAAACACTCTTTGGAATCTATGATTATGTTTAATTTGATTTGCTTCCTATATATACTTGATTTAAATTCAGGTCTCGATGACGATGATACACTATGTGATATAATAAATTCTTTTACTACCACTAAAAATAGTTTTGCGCATTTTCTATCACAAATCATGAAAATTGACAAAATTACTTTTCTGAGAAAAGTCAAAAATCATTGCGCACCGAGTGACTTGCACTATTTTCGTGTAACCCTATGAATTCAATTCTCATGTAAATACTATGAAATTATAGGATTACACAAAAATTGTGTAAATAACTGAGAACGCTGTCATTTTTTACTTTTATCATAAAAATAATTTTATCTATTTTCATGATTTATGATAGAAATAGACCAAAACTATCCTCTAATAGTAGGAAAAAAATACACTTTTTTAATTTTGTGGTATTAAGGTTATTATCGAGTTTCTAATGAGTGATTGACTACATACAATGTAATGTAGCATGATTGATATCTTAACAAAAAAAAAATCAGAAATAGTTGAAATAATAAAATTAGCAAAGATAGGAATTTGGATGGGGTATTGAAGTGATGGGGGCAGATGCAGTACTGTTTATTTTATAGTTTGGTCAACAGCTTTGCTGCAGCTGCACTGATTGGATTGGACTTTTCCAATATTTCCTATAAACTTCATTGCTCATCATTAACTATGTTCTCACATCTCATCAACTTCACCAAATAAAATAAAATTTTAAATTAAATACATATGATATACTATTAGCAATATATGATTAAAAAAATGAAGTAAATCTAATAGTTAAATCTTATATGTTCTTGTCCAATCACTTCATTGGAAAGTTATTCAGATTTAACAAGTATGTGTTCTAATAGTCTTTTTGTTATTAATTCAGTCAAGTTTGAACCGCTTTCAATTGAAAATAAAGAGGAATTGAACTCTGATCGTTCGTTGATGTTATTAGTTAACCTAAACTCTAATTATTCATTTGCATTCCATGATTTATTTTATTTACTATAAGTCCAACCATCGTATGCAACACAAATTTTTATATTGTGTGAAACCAACATTTTCTTTATTAGATGTGGTATTTGTGGACATTTACAAATATACTCTCACTAATATAATTTAAGTAGGTTTTACGTAAGACTATCTCACGAATCTTGTTATGTATAACATGTCAATCCATGACCCATCCTTCACTATTCACATAAGAATTTGTGAAAATGGATTCAATTCATGGATAATAAAGATTTGTCTCACGAAAATTATGCGTGAGACCATCTCATATGAGTTTTTGTGATATAATTTTAGGAGAAACAAGTTTTTTGGTCTTCTAAGTTTACCTTATTAGATTTTTCATTTTTTATCTTTCACTTTTTTACTTTTAGTACTCTATATTTAAGAATTTTATATATTACAATAAGCTTCAATGTTCGCAATCAAATCCGTTTTTATAATTCAACTAGTTTTTGTGGATTATAGATTGTGTGTAAATTCATTTCACAAATTAGATTGAGGAAGAGACTCGTACAGTCATGATTGTACATATGTTCAAATCGAATTTCAAATTTCTAAGTGAAGAAAAAAGGTTATAATTATTGTGGAAGTAGTTGTCTGAATTAATGTTTACATTGAAATATTTCGAGCATTTCAAGGCCTTTGCAGGTCTCTCTCAGAAATCAGAATACAGAAATTCACAATTAATGCATTTGACCACTTTATATAATTACTCTCTAATATTAAAATTGTCCATTTACCAAATTTAATTTTGAACATGAAAATAACAATAACCTCTTTTTAATTCCTTTTTTGTTCTTTTGCTAAATATGTAAATCCATAATGTTGGGTACTCGCTATTGTAATAAATTTATATCATTACTTTTCTTTGTCTGACCATATTTCATGTATCCTGATATGAATAAATCAATATGATGACGGTAAATTGTTTATTCAATTTATTGTGAGCATATATAATTAATATGTCAAGAGTTATCATGCATTAACAGGATGATTTAACTTTAAATTATATTAATCACAATATGTAAAATATACATAACAGACACAATAACAAATATTATCCATCATAATGTAGAAACCATAAGAGGGTATTTACAAAAAAAATTGGGTAGATGTTTAATGTATGTAGTTATATGAAAAGATAATTTTATTAGGAATATTAAATTTACTTAGTATGATATATATATATATATATATATATATATATATATATATATCTTTATCGATGAAATATGACCGGCAATTGAAGTATGGCACGTCAACAATTTTGAAAATTCCAATCAAAATTAATGGAATGAAATTGGAAAAAAAATTAAAACCTATAAGATCAAAATTAAAAAAAAAATACTTGCAATGTCAAAAAATGAAAAATATATTGTATACATGATCAAAATTGAAATTACTCTAATTTAATATGACACTCCCCTCATCTGAAAAGAAAAAAAAAATCATTTTTCTTTAAAGGACGATTTTTCATTTTTGTGACTTAAATATATAACTTCATATATAAGCTTTCAATTATTGTTTATACCCCTTCATTCATTAAAAAAAAAAAAAACTATTATTTTTACGTTTGTTAACAAAACAAAGTTTGTCATAAAGCTTTTATAAAAAAAATAATTAAAAACTATCTATAATTTTTTTTAAAATGATACCGTACACATTAACAAAATTGAGGAAGTCATGTATTCCATCAAGGTATATCACATGAATTTTGATTATTCAACTAATGTCTCGTCTTCTATTTTTGTACATATTCTAAATAATATCACAAAATGTATGGATATAAAACATTAATAATATTGAAATAGAAGATGCAGAATGAGACATAAGTGATGGGTTGTATTATTGATCATAACTGAAAGGGAAAAAGGGATGATGATAAACTATAACTAAAATTGGAAGAAATTAACAAAAGCAAAAGTGAGTTTGAAATGAAAAAGATGATCACATCAAACTAACAACTTATTTTCTAAATTGAGGAAGGGATAAAATTATAAAGTGGTTTGGGCATGCAATTTGTATGCAAAACGCAACTTCAAAAAGCGACATCAAGTTTAGATGCATAGGCCCTAGCCTTAATTTTTTATTTTAGTATTTTTATTTTTATTCTATTTATTATTATACATTTTATATGAAGTATATGTTCTCTTTATATAAATAATGTGCCAATAAAATAAAACATGATATTGTAACGTGGTAAGAAATACATGAAAAATCTTTTTGTATACACAATTTTTTTTTTTTTAAAGAGTGATATAATGCAATAATGTAGAACTTTGATTTTCTCTTTTTAAGCTAAATTGTTGATATGAGCATCACTATCCTCACACAAACAAAGGGAAGTTTGGATGGTGATAATATTGATTTCATTATTAATTTGACTCCATAAAATGTAATATTTGATTACATTAATAATTTGACTCCATAAAATAAATTTTCCGTCATAGGTTTGACTAGGATATATTTCATGTATTTTATTCATAGAAATCGAGACATCGTTTTCGATTTTGACTGAATAAGTGATCGAAAAATTATAAACTTTAAGATGCAATAGGAAAATCCATCAAAAAAATCGGAAAAAAGGAAAAATATTTAAGTTAGAGATTGAAAAGAGTTCATACATTAATTTTTTTTAATAATTATATTAACCCAATTATCATGTTCTGAAGGTGGGGGTGCTACCGTGCTACTGTATTAATAATAATAATAATATTATTATTATTATTGTATTAAGTTTTTTCTTAAATGTAAATAAGATTTTGAATATCTTGGATGCTTTAATCATAAGGAACAACAAACGATCTTGTGAATTTGTTTAATTCCTATAAAAGGGAGGTTGTCCAAATTCACAATATTCCCAAGTATTTTCCCATTTCTCGCAAGGATCATAATAATTAATAATAATATTTAATTCGCAATATTTAAGTGACATATATTCACTCATTGAGTGTAGAATACATATATACTAACTGAAAACAATAATTCCTATTTCAGAGTATTAATGCTTTCTATCACAGCTAACGCATAATAATTTAACTAATTATCTACCAATTATTCGTCGCTAGCTATATATCCATCACTAACACTTTACATAAATATTATTATGTAACGCTATAATAACAATCCCAAACTTGATTAATTAATCACATTTAAATGTATAATACGTAAAACATGAGTAATAATCACTCTCTAGGCATGAACCTCAAAATAAGTAAGTTGGTGCATATTAATGGCATCATAAAAATGTGTGAACAGATATATATCCTCCTCTCTCTCTCTCTACAAATATGTATTCAAGGTGATCACAGCAACCACCTCCAGAGTTTCTCTTTCTAGAAAAAAACAGCATGGTGTTCATGGGTAGAAGATCTGGAGAGAGAAACTGCTTAATCGCCATTGTAGCACTGAGTGTGGTGGTGCATGTGGTCACTAGTGCAGTACATGTTAACAAAGATGAAGACGCAGACAGAATAGTACAACTTCCCGGCCAGCCTAAGGTCGGATTCCGGCAGTTTTCCGGCTACGTCGCCGTCGACAATGTCGCCGGCAGAGCCCTCTTCTATTGGCTCACTGAAGCTGTTCAACAGCCCTTGTCAAAACCTCTTGTTGTTTGGCTCAATGGAGGTATTTAATTTCTCTCTCACACACACACACTGTATTGTATATGCATGTTGTAGAAATCATGCATTCTAGAAGGTTCGTTCATTCAGTGAATTAAACTGTGTGTTAATTTTTTCTTGCTAATACTGTTATATTGTTAAAAAAATTTGTTTGAAGAAAATCAAAATTCTTTTCTACCTAATCATGAATTTTGTGACGTTTGAGTTTGACTGAATTACATTGCTTAAAACATTTGTCTCATCATCGGAAACAAGCATGAATTTTAGGATTATTCAAACCCATTATTTTTTAGTTATCTATTATAAATAAATACAACCAAAAATGCAAGCTGTTTATGAACACAGGCCCCGTTTATTAATAAAGTAAAAATATTGATGCATGGAGTAATAAATAAAGAAGAAAAAAGAGGAAAAAATAATAAATGCAGGAAACAATCCACATTAAATGAAATCAACTATCATCTGCCTATTACAGTTCTGCAGAATATTAAATTTGTCAGCATGCTTGCTGGAAAGCCCCTATTCATCATAATCACACATACAGAGTGCAATTTTGCTATTCTTTTGGACTCTTTTGTGCAAATATGCAATTTTTTGGCCCCATAATAAGGATGCAACTATTTAGGTTGGCCCACTTTATCATGGACCAACTTCTCCATCTTCAATGGATTGGCTAAGTACACTGTACAAACAATGAATGAGTAAAGTTTGAATATTTTATTCTTCAAGTTTGTGTAAAATGTTATGAGTATTCAAATAATGGTGTCAATAGTTGTATAGTACTATTATAATTCAATATATTTTTTGTAATGGAAATAACAAATAAGGTAGATTTTAATGCTAAAGTTCTTTTTTCATTGAAATGTCAATTTAACCATACATTTTCTTAGAAATGTCCATATCCCCAACCACCAAGCTCCACTACTTTTAGTTTTTTTCCTTTTTAATTTCATTTCTAATCCCTTGTTAAAAAATAAGAGAGTATTTTTAAGCTGATATCTAAGTTTAGGTCTTGGATTTGAGTTTACGTCTTGGATTCGAGTCATCATGAGTATATAAGTGAACTCGTTTAATCTAATTTGATTAGAAAAAAAAAAAACATTTTTGATAGAGATTTAACCCGTACTATCAAATTTTAAATTGTATCACCTTATTGCTAATAGAATTCTATTTATGTATCAAAATTTAATTGTATCACTTGGTTAATAATAGAATTCTATTTATGTTGGTCTATTTTATTTAAACTCAGTTTATATCATCATATCTCAACTCATATATCTTGTATTAAAAGTATTGTTAATCAAAATGACAAAATAATAATAATAATAATAATAATAATAATAATAATAATAATAATAACTAAGACAACCGAAAAAACTAGTTTTTTTTTTTTTTTAAAGTTTCTTTCACAATTTCCAATTGTACCAATTAATTTGAGGTCAAACTCGAATATTGAATAATCTGAAAATTCTTCTTCAAATTGTTGCTTTGATTTTATTTCTGAAATTCTCTTAAAAAACAAAAATCAGGGCCTGGATGCTCATCGGTGGCTTACGGTGCATCGGAAGAAATCGGACCGTTCAGAATTAGCAAAACAACATCAGGTTTATATCTGAACAACTTTTCATGGAACAAATTAGCAAACTTACTGTTTCTAGAAACTCCGGCGGGGGTTGGCTTCTCCTACAGCAACAGATCCTCCGATCTCTTCAACACCGGCGATCGCCGCACCGGTAACCGCCTCCTCCTTTTGCCCTAATTTAATGCTGTCAATTGTGCGCCTTGATTTTTGAATTGTCGAACGGTTTCAGCAAAGGATTCACTGCAATTTCTGATCCGGTGGTTGGAGCGTTTCCCTCGCTACAAAAACCGTGAGATTTATCTCGCCGGCGAGAGCTACGCCGGTCACTATGTTCCCCAATTGGCCAGAGAAATTGTCAGATACAACGCCAAAGCCACGCATAAAATCAATCTCAAGGGATTTATGGTAATTTCTCATCTTTTAATATCTTTATTTATTATTATTAATTTTTTTTTATTTTTTTTTGGGTTTTCGATCGTTTTTGCGAAATTGTGTTCAATTTTGTGTTCTAGAATAGCAACACATTGAGCAATAGATTTGAATTCATTTGAACTGTTCAATTGTGATGTTTCAAAGTATATTTGAATTCGTGGTATTTTTTCTAATATAAATTATTTAAATATGTGAAATAAATTAGGTTTCGAGGTTTATGGTAAATTCTTAAATTATTATTATTAGGGTTAAAAACATTTTCTCATTCAAATTATAAGTGATTTGACATGTTTTTGTATAAACTTTGAAATATTATAATTTTCTGTATAAACTTAAAATTTGATGTATTTTACGGCATTGAACAAATCATAAGTAGAGACCGAGCTAAACAATAAAGAACTTTAGTAATTGAATATAATTTTTACAAGACTATTTCATGAATATAATACACTGTCTAGACAGTATATTGAGTTAGAAAACAAAAACAATAGCATATATGATCATGATGATGAGGGTGAAAATGAGAATGCAGGTGGGAAATGCGGTGACGGACAACCACTACGACAACCTAGGGACGGTGAACTACTGGTGGAGCCACGCAATGATCTCCGACAAGACGTACAAGCAACTCATGAGCACGTGCGACTTCGAAAGACACACATTATCGAACGAGTGTGAGTCCCTCTACTACTATGCAATGGATCAAGAATTTGGAAACATCGATCAATACAACATATATGCACCTCCTTGCAATCATTCCGATGGTTCTGCTACCGGTGCAACCCGCCACACCATGCGCTTGCCCCATCGACCTCACTCGGTATTTTACCCCCTTTTTTTTTTTATAAACATATAAGTACCCTAAAATAATTGTTTTTTATTCATTAAAATTGGGGTTTAGGCTTTTAGGCAGCTTTCGGGGTACGATCCGTGTACGGAGAAATATGCGGAAATTTACTATAATAGGCCTGACGTGCAAAAGGCTCTCCATGCTAACATAAGTGGCCGGATTCCATACAAATGGACTGCTTGCAGGTTAATTTTGTAATTATATATTCTTGGCTATTACTTTGTTTGATGATTAAATTGCTATAAAATTGTGCATTATTAATTTTAAATATAATTGTTATGCAGTGAAACTTTGAATCGCAATTGGAATGATACAGACAGCTCTATTCTTCCTGTATACAGAGAATTGATAGCAGCTGGATTGAGAATTTGGGTGTTTAGGTATGCATTGATATTAGAATACTTGCTCTTCGATTTTTTTATATATAATATTAGGGGGGATATTGCAAATTTGGACACTACCCAACATTAAGACACTAACTTTTCAATTGAAACGGTTTTTGGACAAAATACCCGAAATCATGAATTTCGGGTCCAATCACATGAGAATTGGATTTTTAATGATATGATTTCAGAATTTTTGTCTTAAAATCGCCCAAATTGAAAAGTTAGCGTCTCAATGTCGGGGCTTGAAAAGTTAGTGTCCTTCATTGGTGATTTGTCTAAAGAAAGTGTACTAAATTTGCAAACGTTTCTATTATATTAATAATTAAGTTAAATCAAAATGGGCTATCTTTAATCTAACTTATTATAAATAGATTGATAGTATTTGGTTAAATTTGTTGTAAAAATGATTGTAAATTGCAGTGGGGATGTGGACTCAGTTGTGCCAGTGACAGCAACAAGATATTCATTGGCACAACTCAAGTTAGACACCACCATCCCTTGGTACCCTTGGTATGTCAAGAAACAGGTGAGTCACATAAAATCTAATGAAATTTCATTTTATTTTCATATCTCAATAAATAAATAAAATAATTGTGTGATTATAGGTGGGAGGGTGGACAGAAGTGTACAAAGGGTTGACATTTGCAACAGTGAGAGGGGCAGGGCATGAAGTGCCTATGTTCAAACCAAGAGCTGCTTTTCAGTTGTTCAGGTCTTTTTTGCAAGGGAAGCCCCTCCCCAAAACATGATTTTCAATTTGGTCCCTATCGTGTCTTTCAGATATTTATGTTGATGATTTCTAGCCAATTATGGTCTTGGCAAAAATTGCCAGTTTATATTTAGAGTGGAAGTGTTTAATTTGTGTCAAAGCTGTTCTAATTATTAGTGTTGATTTGGGCCTTATTTCCTAAGTTGTTTTCTTGATTTATCAACCCTTTTTTTTTTTTTTTTTTGGGTGAATAAAGTGTAAAATTCAAGTCATGTTAATCTGAAATATAGGACCTTATGATTCCCTTGTAAGTGTGTTCCATTTTTATGGTAAACGTGTCAAATAAACAAGAAAACTTTAGTTATCTAAAATAAATGATGATGATGGAAAACAAAAGTTTTGACTGTATATATTTTAAGTTTTAACTAAATATTTAACATACGATATACACATATAATGTGAATAAATAAAAATAATGATTAATATCTCAAAGGAATCAGTATAGAATTAGACAAACTCTCACACAGGTGTAGATCACTAAAACCAAAAAAAAAAAAAAAAAAAAGGTTTAAATATATATAAAAATATAAAAGATTTTTTCAATAGGACAGAATTTTTGAAAAAAATGAAAGTAATTTTCACGTAATATATCGTAATTTCCTTTCAAAGAAATTATGTAACAGAAAATGAAAGATTAAGAAAGCCCAATGGCTCCATTGGCCCAAAGGTAATATATCATTGTGTGTGCAATCTACAAATAACATTCATTTTGATTAGATTATATTACAGATATAATTAATTTACACAAAACTCATATAACTAGATGGTATTATATATAATTTTATAAGGCAACATAATTCAAACTCATTTTCATAAATTTATGTCAATTTTATGATTGATTAATTTATCTCAATCTTATAAAATTAAATTCGCGAAAACGATACTAAAAAGACATGCACGTTAGTTAATTGGACAACTACTAACGGATTCAAGAAATTAATAGTCAAATTGTTGTAGCTCTTTTAATGGGAAGTGGACCAAATTGGAGTTGTTAATTAGAGAGTCATTCTCACATTTGATTAATAAATGAATGGTTATGGTCATCATTTCTAACAAACTATATTTATTAATTAACAATTCCGAATTTGGTCTCATTTTTAAGGCTTCGATGATTCAGCAATCAAACGTGTGCAAGTGTAATAATGCATTTGTTGGGTCATTCTATGCTACTTTATTAAATACCATTACCCTTTCAAATAATCATTAATTACTCTATTTGACTATATTTATTTAAAATAATATTATTTTAAATGATTCAATTTCACGAGTTTGACAAAACCAAGATTTTATTTTAGAATTTCTTACTCCTCAAAAATCAGGTTACAAGTTCCATTTTTTTTTTTTTAACTTTACCAATCATTTTTAAAGAGTGTATTAACTATTAAACATCTGATAATGTGATTTAAGAATCTTATAAGTCCAATCAAACATTAAACATAATCATGCATGTATTTCATAAACATATCATTAAATGTAACATTTATTCATTAACACATTTATTTCACGTAAAGAAATATATTACTATATTGAATGTAAGATAAATGAATGTACTTAATAATGAACAAATATTGAGGTTTTGCTGCTTCCAGGATGCTTGAACATAATTTCCTCACAAGTGATTGGAACTTTAAATCTACTTTCTTTATAAAGCAATTCCAACTTTGAAATATCTCTTTACAAAAAGTAATTGTGTTCAGACCCAACCCATAAACAAACAAAATCCAGAACATTCATTTCCACTATTTTATTGGCTTTGATTCAAAGATGAAATTCCTTCCCCAAAATACCCTCCTCATCATATATGCACATGTGTATATAACTAAAAGTAGTACTTTTGTACAAATATATCTCTTCAACTGATTATTATGGGTACAAATTTAAGATTTATATAACACTAGTGGAATTAGTTCACACTTCTTAGACCACACAGAAATAGACTTATATACTATTTTAATTTACTTAGTCTTATGAAGGTGATGAATCAGTTACTACAGTCATCATGTATTTATTTATTTCACACCACCTTCAAAATTGTAAAAAATTAATGTTCATAAACTATCATTTTCTTAATTTGTACTTAAACTAATTAACTGCTGGCCTGTCTTGTCATAATATTTAACAAATCAGGTTAAAAAAGCAGAAATCTCCACACCAATCAAAGAATCATTTTACTATAATTCTTACTATATCTCGCTGTAAATAATTGTCTCTATTTTATTTTATTTTTCAATTTAATTTCATGTTTACGTTTGATTAATTTAAAAATATCATCATGTTCATCTAAGTTATTTGTGATTTTAAAATCCAATTCACTTATTTTCGAGTTTAAGAAAATTTTAAAGAATCATTTTACTATAATTCTTACTAATTTTAATTGTATACCACTGTCTCATTTTTTTTTTAAAATTTAATTCTATGTTTACGTTTGATTAATTTAATGATATCATTATGTTCATCTGAATTATTTTCAATCTTAAAATCGAGTCCACTTATATCATCAATAAAAAACATTTTTGTTTTCAGGATTCGAACACTGCTAATATTTGACATGGTTTGTTATCAAATCATTTGTTAATTCATTGTAATAGGATCCATATGTCTTTTTTAACCAAGAAAAGAGAGAGAAGAGAATGTGTTGGTAAGAAGATGGAATTGACTATTTTTATGAATTTCCACGAAGACTGGGAGCAGTCAAACAAACCTCGAAGTGCCAAGAAAGAGTAGCCACGAGGCAGCTTCAAGATATTATTTAAGTATTTAGCAACAAAGATTTGGGGTTTTTCCATTTTGTCTTTGGATTACTACTAAAGCAATGAAGATCCAATCGATCAGCCATTAATACAGCCTTTTCAGCTCCATCATTAACCAGTTAAGGGTCAGTCTCTCCTCTCTCTCTCTCTCTCTCTCTCTCTCTTGTTTATCTAGACATCCCCCAAAAGCTGCTGTGATATACTTTTATCTTTGTGGGTTTGCTTTTCTTTTGTTTCTTGCTGTGAAGATTTGTGGTGGAGAAAACATATATATGTTGCTACTTTCTTGGATTGGTGAAAAACTTGATCTTGTGAAGAAACACTTTTTCATATTTCCAATTAAGCCCTTTATATATTCTGAGCTGGAAGCTGTAGATCTTCACAATTGTTGCCTTGTTTTCTGAGGGTTTGGATTGGGTACTTAGGGCTAATTTTTTCACCACCATTAGTGAGCTTATTGGGTCCATATTCTTGAATTTATTGAGCTAAAAGAAGTAGTGTTTTAGTGGGATGGAGGATTGCACATCTGCAGAGGAGGATTTGATCATTGCAGCCCAGAATATTATGAAAGCATTGGAATCAAAGATGAGTCTAACCGATGATGCTATGAAGATCTTGGCTAATCTTGGCTCACAGCTGAGCAATATAGTTAGAGTTGATGATGATAATGACGAAATACGAAACGGAGAGCTTAGAGGAGATGAGGGGTTTAGTGAGATTGAGGAGCAGCTCAATGAGATTCAGAATAAGGTGATGAGTTGGGAGCAAAACCAGTGCATGATATGGGATTGTGGGCCCGAAGAAGCCGATGAGTATTTGAGAGCCGTTGATGAAATTCGAAGGCTGATTGAGGTGTTGGAGAATCGGAGCCTTAGTGAAGACGTTGCTTTGCTTCGTAGGTCGCATGATATTCTTCAAACCGCCATGGCTAGGCTTGAAGAGGAGTTTAGGCACTTGCTGGTTCAGAATAGGCAGCCTTTTGAGCCCGAGCATATGTCATTTCGTTCAAGTGAGGACGATATCATTGAGGGGGCCTCAGTTATTTCCTCTGGTGATGATTCGCTGGAGGATGTGGTCCAGAGGGATAGCATGGGGCGCGTCTCGGAGGAGTATGCTGTTGAGTTGGTGAATCAGGATGTGATTCAGGACCTTAAGAGCATTGCTAGTTTGATGTTTGATTCGAGCTATGGTAGAGAGTGCTCTCAAGTGTTTGTTAATGTCCAAAAGGATGCTTTGGATGATTGTCTTTTCATTCTTGAAGTCGAGAAACTGAGCATCGAAGATGTGTTGAAGATGGAGTGGAATGCTTTGAACTCCAAGATTCGGAGATGGATTCGAGTCATGAAGCTATTCGTGCGCGTTTATCTTGCTAGTGAGAAGCTCTTGACTGATCAGATATTCGGTGAGATCGAATCAGTGAGTTCCGATTGCTTTGCTGAGTCGTCAAAGTCCGCGATTTTGCAGCTTTTGAACTTCTGTGAAGCCATAGCGATCGGCCCTCATCAACCCGAGAAGCTGATCCGGATTCTCGACGTGTATGAAGTTCTCGAAGATCTCATTCCTGATATTCAATCTTTATACTCCGATGAGGCTGGATCGTGTGTGAGAATCGAGTGCCAAGACATTCTACGTCGATTGGGAGATTGTGCAAAGGCCACGTTTCTCGAGTTTGAGAACGCCGTTGCCTCCAATGTCTCGACCAACCCATTTTCCGGTGGTGGGGTCCACCCTCTGACGCGATACGTGATGAATTACATCAAGACTCTCATCGATTACAGCAAAACGCTCGACAATGTATTGAGGGATCAAGACATGGAAGGACCTGTTTTGGTCTCGCCCGATATGAGTCCGGTTAGTGAAGAGGAGAACGGAAACGGGGTGTCCTCCACCTCTCCGATGGCCGTGCATTTCCGATCCCTCATCTCGATTCTTGAATGCAATCTTGACGGGAAATTAAAGCTGTACAAGGAAGAGTCACTTCAACACCTTTTCTTGATGAACAACATACACTACATGGCTGAGAAGGTTAAAAACTCTGAGCTTAGAACAGTGTTGGGTGATGATTGGATTAGGAAACACAATTGGAAGTTTCAGCAATACGCGATGAACTATGAACGAGCCACTTGGAGCTCGATTCTTGCTTTACTAAGGGATGAAGGGCTCCACAACCCGGGGTCGAATTCCATTTCAAGAACCATTCTCAAGGAGAGATTGCAAAGCTTTTATCTTGCATTTGAGGAGGTTTACAAGAGCCAAACAGGATGGCAGATCCCGGATAGCCAGCTCAGAGACGATCTTCGGATCTCAACGTCGCTCAAGGTGATCCAAGCTTATCGTACCTTCGTGGGACGACACATGAATCATATTAGTGAGAAGCATATCAAGTATAGTGCTGATGATTTAGAGGATCACCTTATGGATCTCTTTGAAGGGTATCAGAAATCATTACATGGTGGGCACAAGAAATGATGTGAATTAGAGTTGGAAATAGATAAATGATAGAATTCTATATTATTCAAGATTTGATTTTTCTTCAACCATCTTTGTATTAGCATTTACAAGAGATGCATTGTTTTGTTATTTACTTGTATTATCTCATACTTTGATGATATATAAGCTTGAAGTTTTGGGTATTGACTACATATTTCTTATTTTCATCAACTTCCATCTCTTCTTGATTTTTTTTATATCCTAGATTACTTATCTTGATGAATCATATGATCACTAAATGAATCTCATTTTCTGTTGTTTAAGAATGTGATGTAGGAATTATGTCCATATTTGCAACTTCAAACCAAATCAGATTATCTATATCCTTATTTTGTGTTCTACTTTTGTAACATTGTTGCCGGTTATAATTAGCTCGTAGTTTTAATAATGCTAGAGAAGCGAGGCATGGTAAAAAAAGGGAGAGGTCTGATTTGCTTGAAAACATGTTTATATATTGGGCCCGGCTATCCGCACCCCATATATTCTAAACACACCCCATTTTTTATTTAAAAAATGCAAAAAATAATAAAAAGACAATTTTACCCTTATGTGTTCAACCATTGTTCGAACACACTATAACGTGTTCGACTCCTGGTCGAACACACTATAGAGTGTTCGACTCCTGGTGATCGAACACACTATAGTGTGTTCGACTAATGGTCGAACACACCTCTTTGTGTTCGACAAACCAGGGTCGAACACACCTCAAATTTGTTGTTATTTTATCATTTTTTTTACACGATTTCACACGATTATTATATATTTTGTAACTCATAAAATGATATTTTTAAGGAGATTCAAGGTTTGAGGAATGAAAATGAAATAAAAATAAAAATAAAAGAGAAAAAAAAGAGAGGCAGGAGACGGGGAAGGAGAAGAATTCAATTTCAATTTTTTTTTAATTAAGAAGGGTAAATTTGTCATTTTGTATTTTTTTTAATTTTTTAAATAAAAACTGGGGTGTGTTTAGAATATATGGGGTGCGGATAGCCGGCCCCTTATATATTATATAGCTTAAGCATACAATTTTACTCCAAAACTCTGTCTAAATAGAGAGATTTGAAATATAAGACTTGAAATAATTGTATATTAAATCCACTCGAATTAGTGTGAATTCAAAATCCACCATTACTAAAAAATTAGTTCAAAATAAAAGTGATAGAATTTCAAATTCATATCTATCCAAATTTACTACTAATAATTTCAATTTCTGACATTTATTAGGAAATAATTTGAATTTTACCAATATATAATTATTTAAAACAACAATCTTTATCAAGGGGAAGATTGTTGTCTTAAATTCACCTAAATTTTATATGAAATTATATAGCTTAAATGCTGATAAATTAACATATTAAAATAAATTTGAGTATTATAAAAATTATCATGGTAATTATAAAGAAAATTTACCAACTTACAAGACACTACAGTTGAATGATAAATCATAAATGTAGCATTGTTCGAACAATTCCACATATTATGAAAATAAGTATATATATATTAAACAAAAAAAAAATACAATAAAATAAAATGTACGGTTTTTGTAAAACCGACTAACAATCAATCCGTAAATTATAAATTGACTTGTATAAATGGATTTGAGATATACGTGGATTGGTTCAGTATTCTATAATTTTTGTATAAAATAAAGATTATCAAAGGAAGAAAAAAAAAAGTATTCATTAACCATTTTGTTGCCTAATATAAATCCATGCGTTGAAAAGATCTTGTCATTAAAGCAACGGTCACGATCTACTCGGCATAGAGTATTATGGTATACCTTCGTACAGATGATATAAACGCTCCCTCAATAAATCTCCAAGGCTAAAACCCTTGCAAGCAAAAAGATAGTCACACACTCGGAAGTATTCTTCGTTGTCTCTCTAATTTTCCTGGTAAAACCCTAAATCATTTTTCGCCTAATTTTTCGTTCTTGCGCCATCTTTATGATCCATTGACGATTTACTTCTCGAATTTCATCTTGATCGCGAATCAGGTTCTAGGATTTATGGAAATTTCAGTTTTGTTTTGCTTTTGGAATGAAAAATGGGGGGTTTTTATTAGATGTCAATCTTCTTTCTGGAGCTTTTCTAGTTTATTTCAGTGTGTACGTTTTTTATTTCGTTCGTGTAGTGCTTTTGCTTTTGTATAATTTTTTATTGTGATTCTGAAATTTTTTTTTTTTTTTTTCTTTATGTGTCTTTTAGTGTATATAGTTTTTCACTCTTTTAGTGGTGCATATTGTTATATAATTTGTGATTCTGAATTCAGTGATAGAAGTGTGCATTTTATGTAGTTTTTTTAGCAGTATTCGGTGAAGGCTTCCGTTCTTAATTGTTTAGCAGACCAGTTTTGATTTTACTGTGTTTTTATCGCTAGAAATGTGGTTTATTTATTTAATTTATGATCTGAAGATTGTAGATGGGAAATGAAATAAAAGAAGGAATTAATCTGGTTCTCCTTGTTCTGCCTGAAGAACTTGAATTCGTTCTTAATTAACTTGATGTTGTGGTTAAGTTAGGGTATTTATCTGGAGATTGATTGTTAAAGGTTTATTTGGGTGCAATTTTCTGTATAAGAACCCGACATTCAAAATGGTAATATATTTGAAGTATATTTGGAGAGTATACTTGATAAGTTACAGTCGGAAAGATTATATGAAAAGAGAGAAAATCAAGATACTTGTGAATTGTGATCGACTCATGTTTGGTTGAATTTGTACTCATTTTACTTTGGCTTTTAAGATGATTAACATTGGATAAAAAATTAAAAAAAGAATATACCATGTTCTTTTGGTTCGAACCCAGTGGGTACATACCTTGGTGCATGTTGAACTTTATTTATATGTCATTGTGCATAATATTAGTTTTTTTTCTTTTTCTTTGTGTAATTTACCTTTCTATTTGGTATGGGTCCTTGTGCTAGATACGACAATGGCTTTTCTGAACAAAGTTGGCAATGTGCTAAAACAAACTGTCAGCAAGCATGTTGCTTCGCAATTTCCTGCCCCAAATGCTTCACTTTTTCAGGCAATAAGAAGCATGTCAACATCTTCTAAGCTATTTATTGGAGGTGCGGTGATCTATGTTTAGGGTGATTGAATTACTTTATTTTGGTAGTTCTTTTGTGCGTGATGCCATTTGTGTTATTACAGGTCTCTCGTATAGCACAGATGAAATGAGTTTGAGGGAAGCTTTCTCCCAGTATGGAGAAGTGGTTGAAGGTATCATCTTTCTAGAGAAAATGATTTGGTTTCTTACCTTTACATATAACATGGTGATTGTGATATTGGTTGGTAATGCATTGGACAAGAATGGTTATTCTGGTTACCAAACTTCCATCTTGTAGATCATTGAGGACAACTCTGTGGAGTAGACTTCTTAGATTGTTCCTTTTAATTAGATGCACCTGTTAATTTTCAATCTTTCAGCATAAATATATCTCTTTTTCTAATAATTTTCAGCTAGAGTTATTTTGGACCGTGAGACTGGTAGATCACGTGGGTTTGGCTTTGTTACTTTCTCATCAACTGAGTCTGCTTCTACTGCCATCCAGGCATTTGATGGCCAGGTACTTATTTTCTTTTAGCTTTTTAAGACCTCTCCACTAAGATGTATATGTGCTTAATAGTTCACCACATTAGATAATGAGTATATCTTTTTTACAAGAAAGGTTTTTTATTTTTTTTCCAACAACACTTGTTATTTTTAATGAGTTGGTAGAAATTTTCAGCTTCAATTGAATTCTGGAGGCTGCATTTCTTTAGGGTTAAAATCATGACATTGGTGGTGATTTTGTTGATCCTTGTGCTGCTTCTTGACAAGTTTTACTAAAACTTAGATAAAGGCAAGCTAGAAAGATATTTCTTCAAGTCTTTATGTTCATCAATTCATCAATTCAATATTAATATTAATATTAATACAAATCTTGTATTAGTTTTTTCTAACTATGAACATGTCTTGGTATAGATATATTTCTGTATGACTATCTATAAGCTTTAGTTGCCTTTTATCTGATGATAAACTTTTTCCAGGATTTACATGGGCGAAGGGTTAGGGTGAACTATGCTACAGAAAAACCTCGTGCAGGGGGTTTTGGAGGTGGATACGGTGCTGGTGGTGGGGGCTATGGAGGCGGCGGATATGGTGCTGGGGGTGGGGGCTATGGAGGTGGATATGGTGCTGGAGGTGGTGGCTACAACAGTTATGGAGGTCAGGGTGGACGTGGAGGAGGAGGATATCAAGGTGGCAATTACCAAGGAGGGAGTGGCAGAGATGGTGGATATGGCACAAGCAATCAATATCCAAGTGGATATGGTGGCCTTGACAATTACACCAGCGGAGGTGGGGGCTATGGCACTGCTAACACGGAACAAGGTGGTGGTAGCTTCTCCGGTGGTCAATTTGGCTTCTCTCCCAGTTTAGATAATGAGACAAGTGCACCAGTCGGTGAAACCTCAGCACCACTGGGTGGTCATCAAGCTGACATTGGAGGTGGAATTGAAGATTCTGAACCGGACATGTTGGATGAGGACACCAAGGATGAGATTGATGAGACCAATGATTATGCGAATACCAGGCGTTGAAGGCAAAGGCAATACCAATCGTTGGAGTTGTCTTCTCAACATGTGAAAATAATTCGAAGATTTTCGTATTTCTTGTTTCCCAGTTTTCTGTGGTTTCATACTCGTCGCCATAAATCAGACTTGTTGCCAGGTTATTTGGAAGTTTTGAGCCTAAATATAGGTGGCTCGGATCTTTATTTCCTTAAGTTTAGGGGACTCTTCTATGATCTCATTTTGAGGAAGCTTTTATGTGTTCTATGCTAGATTAAAATCAAATTTTCGATTGTTGGTGTCTTTTCTTTTTTGTCCTAAGATAGCCACCACTAATTATTGAGTTTGTCCCTTGTAGCTACTAGAATGAATTCGTACAGAGACAAATTAATCACTTGATCAAAGTGGCCACCCAATGAATTTTTATTTGAATTCCAAATGTTATCTCCGACCTAAATGATATAACTTAAATGAAATCTTTTTGTTAATAACTTAAAAGTTTAATTGTTGAAAAAACTATTACCTTTACTTGAATTATCATTCTAATCAAAATTTTCACTATTAATTAAAATAATATATATAGCATATTATTATTATTATTATTATTATTTTTTGACTAAAATTAGTTTTGAAAAGGTTGTATATTTTTCTAATAAGTTCGGGGGGAGTGTCGTGGATGGAGACAAATAAAAAAAAAAAACCCTAGAAAACTTCAATGAAAATTGCATATATAGATAATATTTTTTCACTATCTTAATCAAAAAAAATACTACATGAGTATTCCATCAAACAGTGTAGACTCAATCCACAGATCATACTAGATACATGTGGATGGATTCCACACCACACCATAGATGAAATGCTTCACGTATAGGAAAACTACTTAAACAACAAAAATCTGAACGCATGGACAAGAACATCACTTGATGCAGTAATATGCATAAAATGAATTCCGAAAATTTCAAAGATCCACAAATTCTTTCTAAATAATATACAACTGAAGCCACGGTATTTTCCCTTGTCAAGAACACCTAATATAGCTCAACTACTGGTGGCAACTACTTTTTCCAAGCCTTCACTCCAAGTCTCAGAAACACAAATTGCTGTCTTTTAACACTGCCTTAGTAGGCGACACAATTGCACTTCAAACAGCCCAAAAAGGTTTGGGCATAGCTGAAGCACTTGGATGCTTTTCTAATGGTTCTTTGAGATCATTGTCGTCATCATCATCGTCTCCATATTCCATCAGCTTGATTAAAGTATCTAACATGACATATTAGTCAAAAAAGGAACAAAAAACAGAGTACCGGTAAGAAAAAAACCGAAACAGAGAACTTGGAAGCATTTTCATTCTAAGGACTACACTAATGATGCTTGTTGAGATAAAAGCCACAGAAATAAAAGTTACCAGGGACAGGAACGGGGTCAGGGACTGTGTCAGATTTCGATCTGTGAGTCCCATTATTGTCTATATGCACTTTTGGTGTATGATTAAATTTTGGCGGGGGAGGAGGTGGCAGCACACTCTTAAACTTAGGAGGTGGAGGTATTTCCTTAGGCGTAGGCCTCACAAACTTCTTTTGATCTTGCACAGCTGAAATTTCTCTTGCACCTACATGTGATGTTAGTTCACGTGGCATTGGAAATTCTGATCCCTGTAAATTCTTCTGGGAAAGCATATACCAGACCCCTCAAGTTAGCAGATGTATGTGTGGAAGATAAACACAAATGCAGTACAAAAAGTCAAGGGGGTGGGGGGGGGGGGGGGGGGAGCACAAGCTATTGCACAAATTAGAAAGGAACCCCCCAAGTGATGTGGTATGTGCATTACTTGTAAGTAGGGCCAGGACCGTGCCTTCTAGAGATTAAAATCCGAATATTTTTTATCATTAGTGGCTTAAAATATACGACTTAACAATTGGAAAAAAACTGGCGTACAAGAGCATTTTGCTCAGTCGCCATAAACAGATAAAGAATCAATGCAAAATCTGGAGCACCAGAAGAAGCAATGGAACGTCAAGCAGCTGTCTCATGCTATCTTAATTTAGAACCCTGTGAAACATACAAATGTCCAATAAACAGGTCCAGTATCAGCCTGTAAGCTTCATAGAAGGTCAGTGAAAATACCTGGAATAAGAGGTAAGAAACATCAGACCAAGATAATAAATATTTTCATTAGTAAAAATGTTAAATATAAATGCTGATTTACAAGCCGGAAAAAAGACCTTGAGGCCAACACGCAAATCATGATCAAGTCTAGTCAAAAATGGCAATTTTGCAAAATTGGGGTTAAGACATGTTGCCAACAGTACAGTGGGAGATTATTCTTCTAGCATTTTGTAATCATGGAATTATCAGTAAACGATGCACAGATTATATTGCAATCTGGAATTCACACCACAATTATATCAGTCAAATCTCCACACGTTCTACCCCATGGACTAAGACTAACAAAGAATTTTTCATTTTCCTATTCAAATGGCAAAAGGTAGTGGCATGATGCAGTGGTGAAAAGTAAATAAATCAATTAATAGTATTTTATATCAGCAGATATTGGTAGTTTTGAACTTCCAACTCCCCTCCACCCCCCTCTTACATTACCCTAATTAACACAAGAAGATACCTGGTTTAAATTTGCTGATCCGTTTGCAGCAGCAGCAGGTAATTCTTGAAACTTCCGTTTTTGGGGACGGTTATCCTTTGCAAGAGGGGGCACCACTCTTGGTGGATCTGTTCTTGCCGCTGTGGTAGCTGGAGAAACTGTAGCAGTGACTGGAGAAGTCGACTGCCTAAGGGCTAAGGCAACTTGCTGCAACGGTGTGGCTTGTGGATATATTCCACCATATCCAATATAGCTTGTTCCACTTGTTAGGCAACCAGTGTTTGTTTGAGGTAGTCCAGGATTTGGCAATCCAATAGATTGAGATACCAAACCCTGAGAGACAACACTGCTCAAACAAGCATTAGTAGTTGAACCAAAAGCAGTATCATTCACCTTTGATGCATTTCCAGGACTACTGACCCCAGCCTGCAACTGAGGTGGAGGTGGAACAGCACCGTACACCTTACATGAAGATACCCTGTAGTATACAGACCATGACAAGAACAATTAGTTATCCTCCAAAGAGTACAAGAAGAATTATGTTCAAAATAAAACACTCTTCAGTTAATATTTTCATAACATTGGTTGCACAGGATGCAAGGACCGATTGATTTGTGCATTATTTATCTATTTCCGAATATTATAGGGAATTCTATGATTTTTGTTTGTTCTGTTCATTTTAATATGAAAATTGTGAATTCACACAGATATGCAAAACGAAGCAACACTACATCTTGATTCTTGATAGAGAAGGGGGGCACTATCAATTTCTCATAAATACAATAAAATATCTAAAAATATATGGTATGATTATGAAGTTGGCGACTCTAGAAAGATACATGAGAATGCATATCATGAAAGCTATACAGCTGGAATACTGTTTTTTTATTATTGGCACAATCCTCAATTCATCATTTATGCAAGCATGGAAGCACCAATGGAATCCATTACCTAGATGCACCAAATTCAGCACTTATTGTGTCCAAAAGATTTTCTGCCAAGAGTTTTGCATGTTCAAGACTTTTTGCATCATTACTTGATAAGAACAAATGCAATGGTTGTTGAGTTTCTGCAAGCAGGAAACACACAAGTAAGATTACCAATTGGTTAGGACTCAGTAATTGCAAATGGTATAAGATACGGCAGAATAATGAACCTTCAGTGTGCCAATTTTCATCATATCCAGAACCCCGTCCTCTTAGTAAGACAGTTGCTCCTGTTTCATTCATAATGTGGTTTACATACTGGTCCTGCATTACAAAACCCAACCAGCAGCAACACAAAAGAATCTCTCCAGATTGCATGGAGATGTCAGAGAAAGCTTCAGCAATTAGAAACTCATATTTTTGATGTGACAAAAAAAAACTTGAGCCATTGATCAAATCTAGCAACAAACAAGTAGGCAACAGGTTTTGGCAGGACTAGATAAAAAATTGCATGTAATATGACAGGAATCACTAAACGAACCAACATAATCATACATAAGCATAGGACAAACATGCATATAAACCAAGCATCTAAACTATGCACTCTTCTGTTCCAACACTCTCCTCCTTATTGGCCATCTAGCCAAAAGATTCTTGTTTGGAAGTTACACAATGAGAAAATTTACCCAAAAAAAGGAATAAATGAGACAACAGATAAAGGGAGAGATGGGAGATATTTCTAAATGTTTTACATAAAAAAGTGATATAATTACTTAACATAGTTCTCCATTACTTCCTCCAATCTCCAAGAAAACCAACAGCCACTCCCAAAAGACAAAGGCAAGAACCTTCTGCCCACCCCCCAAAGAAAAACAATGAAAATAAAAGGGGCAAAAAAAAAAGGAGGGGGGAGAGAGAAAACTAAACATATTGCAAATTTTGGACAACAGAGAAACTCAATGTATTACAAAAGGCAAAGCAAAGAAAAATCGAGATGCATGAAAGGAAAAGCTCACATGTGGACCACGGATGCGATCAATGATGTTCACCGATGGGTCTACCTCAAATCCCAAAAAAACACAGGTATTCAATAAATGATCAACCTGAGGCACAAAAGTGAAAGAAGTTTGTCACAAAATTCTCAATCATGCAGCTTTCAACATATGCAAGGATTAAAATTACCTTAACTCCACCGTTCACTTTCGCCTGTTTCAGCATTTCTTCCACCATAGCAGCAGCATGATCAACTGCTTTAATTCGTTCTGCTGTTGTTTCCAACTGAAGCCACAACATAACATGTCAACATGTCATAATTAAAGTACAACCAAAAGAAGATAATAGGAAATTGAATGCTGAAACATGAGTGACATATTCAGAACATGTTAAACAATTTGTAGTTAGTACAATATCTCATGAAAAAAATCTTAATTCTTTTAGATTAATTGACTGTGTTGACTGTTAATAATAAAGACAGTCCAAATATTAGTAACATGGATTTGCAGCATATCATTGGCGAGAAATATTAAAAAAAGTATCCATTAGCAGAGCTGGTGAGGGACTTATGAAGTATATCATTGGTTTTAACAATATGAGATCATCTCATAGAATGTGCAGCCGTCCAACCAAATATCACATGAAAAGTTCTCAATGAAGCAATTCCACTCTGCATGCTGAATAATCCAGTGTAATACCAATTACAAAAATCGAAACCAATAATCTTTTACAGGTTCAAATGATAAGTAATATTATAGCCAATCTGCTTGCTGTAAGTGACTATTAGTAAGTAATTATGAGACCGCGTTTTTCATATAATTTATCGTATTGTACTGACTCTACTATTCCAACTCATTAGTATTACAAAAATAAAAGACAGTGATGAGTGATTTGAAGCATGTTAGCAGCCTCTCCAAGTTCGAGAACCAAAATTCTTGGTGCAAGAAATAAATGGAAAAAAAAAAATCATTTTCGGTATCAACTAGTTTTCTCACATTGATTATTGACTTTACCCATAAGGTCTTCACAGACACATCAACTAAATCTGAAATCTTAGAGATGATGTTTGAAAAATATAAGTGCTCTCATCTGTTTGGAACTCTTAATCAGCACTGGAAGCTTAAAAAACAGAGGAGTCAGTTTCGAACCAGTTACCAATATCAATCCAATAATGATGTCTTCTATAACATACTACATACATTTTAGAATTACAATAGGTGATCATTTTTTATTATGAAGATCAATAATTGAAAAGTTAATCACAGAAACAAGAAAAGTGGAACATTTCAAAAGTGATGTTTTGCATGTATTTTTCTTATTATTTAATTCCTCTATTGAGTGATGTTTCAGTTGGCCAGGGTCAAAATTTCTCAACTAGAAATTTACATCGACATCATTCTGGTGACTCAAGTGCTTCTTACATTACATAATCCAGACAGAAGATGGCAACCAGAAATGTACCATAGAAGTACTTGGCAGAAGCAAATCATTGTCACTGTAAAATTCAATCTCATATCAATCATCTTCACTAGTTTTCAGATAAAGCACAAGATTAAAATACTTACATGTGAGGCTGCAGATATATGCAGATATAGAGGTCTCTCGCCATCAGGCAGGGCAGTGGGAGGGTGGTATTTCCCCCTGTGTTCCATATGAACAGTAAATCATACAGGAAGCAGGCTAAAAAATGCAAATGAGAAAACCAGTTGCAGACCTACTTACCGAGTTATCACCACAGCCCCTGTGCTCCTTTGAATCTGAAAAATGTCAAATAGCGTATGAACTCCAAACCAGAGCAATAGCAATCTTATGCACAATAATTGATAATTCTGCTATCTTTATTAATTTGTATTTCTTGCTAAGTCCTTCGTTACCTAAGCAAAAATATTGATACTTACCTCTTCCTGAGTTTGGCGCTTCGTAAGCTTATAACGAATAGCAGAGTCAGCATCATTTATAACAATTTCTCTTGCTATTATTAGTTCATCTTGGATCTTTGGCTATAATCGAAAATAAAATGAGCTAAGTGAGAACCGAAGTGACATGAAAATTCAAAATGTGGATCAAAAGTCAGGAAGCGTCATTAAATAAAGGCCTAATTGCAAAACAAATAACCACATTTATTGCAAATGACTTTTTGAATGTAACAACAACAAAAAAAAAAACACGACTTTAATTCACTATTGCAATTCAAATCACAATTGTGTTTACCAATAATCTAAATTCACGTGTGTAGTAAAATAGCCAACTCCATACGCCACATCATAAGCCCCGTAAATTTAGAAAATAAAATAAAATTTTGATCTCCATATAATCTAAGTAATTTTAATTTAAAAGAAGAGGGTTTTGATTTAACTTCACCTAAAATGACGTCTTGTTTATGGAGATTAAAAATTTATCATATATTTTAAAATTATGTGGCATATGATATGATGTCTGACGAGAATATTTCACCGAACACGTGGATTCAAATCGTCGAAAAACACAATTGTGATTCAAATCGCAAAACTAAGTTAGTCATGATTTATTTATTTATTTGGCTAAATTCAAAAGGTCATGACTAAATCTAAAATTTTCACTTTTTTTTTTTCTTTTGGCAATTAAGCCTTAAATAATCTGGAGACAATTGGATGCATACTCCATTAAAATTAAATCAATAGAAAATGAAAAGGTGAAAATTAGAGCTTATTACATACTACCCACTTAGACTTAGGTACTACCCCAAAATGGGTGTTGAGCCCTTATGTGACACATGATGATGACAAATTTTAGTCTGTTAAGATGATCTTGTCTACACATATTGAACAAGTGTTCAAGACAATGGCATGAATACTCACAAGCAATAGACAGCCAAAAAATGAGAGTTTGATTTATGAAAACCACTATTGAACCAGGATGGTGGATGTAAATTAGTACGATGGTTACACCATGCAAGCAACAATCAAAACCATGAAAGCACAACCATGTCTTTGGGAAAACTGAAGTGTCTCAGTGAGAAAAAACTTTACCTGGACTAGCTTTTGGACGATGGCAGCAGCATGTTGCTGTAAAGGCACCTGAACCACTTGCAGTGGGACTGCATTAGAACTGGATAAAGGGATTGCAAGAGAAGAACCAGCTACTGAGGAGACAATAGGCAAATTTATCACCGGCACATATCCTGTGTTTGCAAGTGGGAAAATCCCTGGAACAGCTATTCCAGCAGAAAACACTGACTCGTCTGGTTGATCCCACTTCCTCTTTTTTCTACAAAAGAACATACAAATCTTAAACCCCAATATCATCTGTCAATTCATTAGTAATGGGACAAAATTCTGGACGGATGCAGGTTAATGGGGCCGTCAGAGCTATTACATGGATGAATATGATGAAATTATACCCGGAAGACAAGTCAAACCCCAAGATACACTAAACAGAGTGAAACTTCATTCATAGATTTCAATTTCAAAATGCCATTCTATAGTTTATAAAGAACTGTTCTCCTAGAAATTCATATTTCATATCTCAAACTTCTAAAATATGACTTAGTCTCTACAGACTTAGATATATTAGTTTTCCATTTCTCGTTGTTTTTAATGAACTTTTTTCTGATGTTAATGACCAAATTTTGCTGGAGTATCAATGAGCTTTGTCAAACTGAAAACTCAGACATTAAGCAGCACATCAGTTGAAAACAGAAAACTCTGATTAAATTAGGATCCATTAAAAGGGCTTCAATCCATCTGCTCATTTCCAAAATTCAACATGATTCGGAGAGAAAGCAATACAAATTCAACCTAGGGCAAAAACAGAGCATCGCACCTTTGCTTCGTCATTGACGAATCAGATTGGGATGATGAAACTCTAGGGCAACCATCCTCCGTCATTGATGTTTATCAACTACTTTTTTGACCTTTATTCTCCTCGATTGATGAGATTCCTTCGATTTCAGATTGAAAAAGTTGCGGGATTTTTGCTCCAATGTGTGTTTGTGTGAGAAAATCGTACAACAATTCGCGGGTTTAAACTTTGTGAGATTGGTTCTGGTTGTTGGAGAGGAAATCTTTGGACAATTTTGAAGAAATAAAAAGGGGGCGTGTGGATATGCACGTGACCTGACTATAACCGGAACTCCACCCCACCCCGTAACTTATTAAACACATCTCATTTTTATACAAATAAAAAATATAAAAATACTAGTAATAGAGTGTATTTAGTAAGTTTTAGGGTGCGCTAACCCCTAACCCCTAACCCAAACCCGAATCCACTTAGGAAATTATTGTTTGTGGAATTGAATCGGATAATGAACCAACTTAATCATCGGTTCAAAGTTTAATCAGTCGGTCCAGTTCAACGGAGAGGTTTAACCGGCCCATTGAATAAAAGCTTGTATTTTGTTCGGGGAAAAAAAATCTAATTCTTGTTTTTTTTAACATATTTATTTACGAAAATCAAATTAAGTTAATTAACAACTCTAGAATTAGAATTTAGGACAACAAAACACCAATATAATCAAATTATCAACATAAGTTTCTTCGAAACTCCCTTAAAACACCCTTCTATTTTGTGGCAGAGCCTGTACACTGTAAATGTAAAACTCTTTGTTTTTTTTTTTTTCTTTTTATAAGAAAGGGTGTTTCTCAATTAGCAAGTCAGGCAGAGAAATATAAGTCAAATAGCAACGGCTACATATTTACATTAGCACAAAATAAAAGGAAATTAGAAAACGCATAGGTTCAACCAACAATGAAAATTGTAGTTTCGATGGAAATATCGGTATTTTAGTTTTACGGTGTATTTTAGTTTTACAGAAATATGTGGAAATATCGATACATATATTTACCGATATTTTTTCAATATTTATCGATATTTTCTCGACATTCCACCGACATTTACTGAAATTTTCATGGTATATCAATGATTTTCCTACAATTTGTACCATAAAACTACCAATATCGAAATCGATATTTATCAATATTTTACCGATATTTTGATAAAATTTGTTGTTTGAAAAAAATGAAAAATTGAAAGTATATCAATTGCATCCCGTTTTTGTATCGTGAAAAAATGAAAATATCAGGGAAATACCAGAGATATTTTCGGATATTTTCATCCTTTGATTCAACCGGTTTTCAATTTGGTGATTCAACCGGTTTTCAATTTGGTGATTCAATCGATTATATCCGGTTTTTTTTTATATATATTTTCGGTTATATTAATGTAATTGGACCGATTTGGTGATCGTTCCCAATTGAACAAGTCGGATCAACCGATCTAATCCGATTCCACGATCATTGTAAGAAACAACTCTCATCAATTTTCCAACAATATAATAACACCCAAATACGCACCTCAAAATCTTTCACCTTTCTAGCCCTAAACTAGTAAATCTCCCCCCTTTCTAACCCTAAACTAGTAGATTATTGTATAGTAAAAGAGTTTACCTTTTTCTAACTAAGAATAAAATTATAAGTGATATTATTAAATTGTTAATGTAAGCAATCTATAAAAACAAACTGAATTTTACAAATCATCTTGCATTACAGTTCCATAATTACAACATTACGAGCAAGTTCAACGATAATTTAAAAATACTGAACTATGTCCATATTTACATCATTCAATCTATACATAGTTCCTAACAATATATTTAATATATAAATAAGATCATACTACATAATTATGCAGTTCGGTATATAATGGGTCACTTAAGAGTAATTACAACCTCTATCCTATAACAATAATTTCACAATCGAGATTTATACAATATACTTCATCTTACTTACAATCTCCGTGCATTTTCTAAAATTAAGAATTAGATATTTTATACAATTCAAGAATCTTTTTTTTTCTTTATTTTAAAATTTTCTCGAATTTAGAATTTGAAGATTTGTAACCTACTTGATAATTCTTGGATATTAAACATTCTTTCTGGATTCTCAATTCATAACTCTCTTTTTTTTTTTTTTTGAGCCACGCTGCTGTACACCTTGTGCACGGATTGGTGGATCCGTGATCAAATAATTTTTTTTTTATTGAAATTCACTGTTCATCGTCTTCTCGCGCCAGTTTGGGGAAAAACTACAACAACCATTGATCAAACCACGAAGTAAGCTCTTCTTTGAATTCGATCCATAGACATAACGTCCAATATTGATCAAATTTCGACCATAAACACATAAATACTATTTCTGAAAAAATAAAATTCTGTCATTGATGAAGGTTTGAAGATGAGACAATGATTGATGAAGGTTTCAAGTTGATACAGTGTTCAAATACCCATTGATTGAAGGTTTTAGTGTTTGAATTGAAGGACGAATCTCAAAAAAAATTGGGAGAACTGCGACATCGATTAACAAAATCGCGAAGGAAAAATTTCCGCCATTGATACAGTGTTATGTATAAATTTATGTAGTACTGTTGTGTTATTTTAGTCATACGGTTGTATTTATTGAGTGGTACTGTTATGTATAAGTTAGTAATACTGTTATGTATAAATTATATAGAACTGTTATATTAATTTATGTAATACTGTTGTGTTAATTTAGTGATACGGCTGTGTTTATTGAGTAGTACTTGTGTTAATTTAGTGATACGGCTGTGTTTATTGAGTAGTACTGTTATGTATAAGTTAATAGTACTGTTATGTATAAATTATATAGAACTGTTATATTAATTTATGTTGTGTTAATTTAGTGATACGGCTGTGTTTATTGAATAGTATTGTTATATTAATTTATGTAATACTGTTGTGTTATTTTAGTGATACGGCTGTGTTTATTGAGTAGTACTATTATGTATAAGTTAGTAGTACTGTTATGTATAAATTATATAGAACTGTTATATTAATTTATATAATACTGTTGTGTTATTTTAGTCATACAGTTGTGTTTATTGAGTGATACTGTTATATATAAATTATATAGAACTGTTATATTAATTTATGTAATACTGTTGTGTTATTTTAGTGATATGGTTGTGTTTATTGAGTGGTACTTAGTAGTACTGTTATGTATAAATTATATAGAACTGTTATATTAATTTATGCATTCAACAGAGGTGCGAAATTTGTAAAAAATCAGAAAAAAAAAACACAGAACACGAAATTGAAAAATAAATCACGAAAAATAAGTTAGTTTTGAGAATTTGAGTTTTTCTTCTGATAGAGAAGAAGACACTGAAGAAGGAGAGAGAAGAATACGCTGAAGAAAACGAGAGAAGAAGACGCTGAAGAAGGAGAAAGAAGAAGACGCAGACAGTTTCACGCGTCTTCAGCGTCTCCTTTCTTCCAAAAAATTAATATTATTGGGCCGAAAATTTAATAAAAATAGGCTGTATATCAATTGGGCTTGAATATGAGATGAATATCAAATTGTGGTGTACGGATCTAGGATCCGTGCACAAAAGTTTTTGCCTTTTTTTTTTTTTTTTTAAATGTAAAAAAAGAGATAGTCCAAAAAAATATTATGTTAAATCCTCTATTCATACGCCAATACTTTTAAGATCTTTGAACTATATTTGTTCTTCGAAATTTTGGAATCATATACTAGAATAAAAAAAACTATTTTATAAATAAATAAATAAGAGATATCATGTGTTAACAAAAGAGGGAAAAAAGTCGAAATAAAGAAACAATACCCAATAAAATAAAATAAGAAAATGAGGAAAATAATATAATATTTTGAGTGAAAAATAAAATTATGTCTAAAAGAAAACGGAGGTTATATCTTATCCAATATCCCCAATTTTGTGAAATTCCCAAGCAGCTAACTTCTCTGCTGGACCTGCTCTCACTCTCCATTTTACCTCTGGTACCTCTCTCTCTTCTCCCTATACAATGGTGTATCTATATATTTTTCATCTTTTATGTGTCTTTCTATATATACATATATTTTTTATTTTTTTATTTTTTCCGAAATAGGTGCTGTTATTTGAATGATGTGCTGAAACTTGAACAGGGTGTGAATTTCTTAAATTTTTGGTGGGGATTTATTATTAATTTCAATACCAGCATTTGTGAAATTGAAATGTCGTATAAATTGTAGACAAAATATTCAAAGCGAAGGATTGTATGGTAGTTCTTTGAAGGTTGCGTAGCAGTGATTGGGAAATGTCTGGCAAATACGGTGAAAATGTTTGGGTCTATGTAAAATTTAACTAATTTGGAAATAGTTTAAGTTGGTAAATTCTAGAATGAGAGAGAATGATGATAAAATCTTCTCTGATTGGATTTTTTTCCTCAAACACAGAAAAATAAATACCGATTTAAGTGTAGGAATTATTTTTTCACCACAGGGAGCTTTTTGAATAGTGTGGAGCATTAAAATTGTGCTCGGGGGAGCAATGGCGTCTCCTATTGGCGCGACTGTACAGTCCAGGTGAACGTTGTGTTAATGTCTAATGCTTTGATAACCTATATTGAGTGTGACTTTCTTCATGATTCTGAGCTTTGGTCCATGTATTTTGGCTTCGAATTAGTTACCTGAGGTGCCCATTTCTTGGGGACGTAAATGGAATTCGTGTTTCCGGGGTTACTACGCCTCGGGCTGCAGTTGTGAAAAGGACTGTGGAGTGCAAGGAGTCAAGAATCGGGAAGCAACCGATTACAGTGCCATCCAATGTGACTTTGACGATGGATGGCCAAGATTTGAAAGTGAAAGGTCCCCTGGGCGAGCTTGCTCTTACTTATCCTAGAGAAATTGTTCTTGACAAGGAAGAGTCTGGAGCTCTCAGGGTGAGAAAGGCTGTGGAAACGAGAAGAGCCAACCAGATGCATGGATTATTCAGGCAATTCTCTCTATTTTCTCCATTTAGTTGATCCCCTCCTCCCCCTCCTTCAGTGTTACTTTCGTCTACTATTTTATGCGTGGTTACTTATTATGTTTGATAGACTTATTTGAAATGCTAAGGCTCTGTGCAATGTTATTGGAATTCATAGTGTTTTAATTACATTGACTATTCTTATAACATAGGAAGTCAATGCAGATGGTTTCAGTTTTTTCATTGTATAGCTAAGGTAACATAATTTGAAAATTGGAATTTAGAATCTATACAATCAAAATATTGAAGGTTGGACTTTGATAACATTTTTTTTCTTATCTTCTCCTGCTGGTCATTGAATGTACCTTCATGGGATACTAAGTTGTGCATATTACAGCAACATAAATTTCAACTTGAACATTTTATATGCTATTGGTTTTCTGAATACTTTACAGAAACTGTGGTAGTCACAAATTTTGGAGTACAGTGAACTGTGCCCTGCCACATTACCAAATATTCTCTGTATATCATGTACCTTCAATTGTTACTAGATAGATGTGTAACAATTGTACTAAGTGCTAACTTTGGGTGTAGCATACTGTGATGCATACCTCTTTGTCAAACTCTTTTATTGCGAGTAAACTGCAACTTCCATAGTAATGCTGAATGAATGCTTATGATTTCACATCAAGCAGTAAATATGAAACTGCATAAAACTGATAGTGATGGGGGCATTTGCTAGCCATTATTTTTTGACATGGGAAGACGATAGAAGGCCCAAGTGCATATTGAATTAGTCACTTGAGATTGAGAGGCTTCTTTGGATCTTTTGATCTTGTACTTAATTCACTTATATGAATGTGATTTCCATGTTATATCATTATAAACAAATGAAATACACATTTTCAAGTGTTGTCAATGCTGAGGCTATGTCCATTCTAAAGACTTCAAAGTTGACACAGATTGAGCTGTGGGTTTTTTCTTTCTTGAATTCACTTCTTTCATTCTGTTTCTTTCTTTTTGGGATATAGCTCTTTTTTTTTTTTTTCGACTTTTAGATTGGGTAGGTACACATCTTTTGTGAATCCACGTCATAACCTAATTAGCACAAGCTAATCAGAAAGGAAATTATCTAGAAATTCACTAAACGACAAAGTTATTGTAGTTCTTTAGCTCATTACATCTATAATACACACTCTGGCACTGCTTGAGTCGGTATCATCTATCCTGGTTACTAATTGCCTCAAAAAAAGCCTTGTGTTGTGGATAAGATACTATAATATTGTTTGGCTTTGTTAACATCGCCCTATTCAAATATCATAAGATTGCTCTCCAACCTTTGTAAAAATCAATTCTAATCTGCTAATACATGATACTGATAGTGCCTTTATATTGCAACCTGTTGATATGTGGAGCATATTAAACTTATCTAAAGAATAACTACATTCAGCTCTTTGAAATGAAATTGCTTAAAGCACCCAAAGCAATACTATATTCAAATTTGAGATTGTTTACAAATATACTACTTATAATACATTTTGCCGGTTCCTTACTGATATCACACCCTCTTTTATATTTTTACATGGTTGTTGGATTTGATTTCTCCCGTCTTATGGTGTTGTCATTGTTATCTTAATTATCTTCTCAGGACCTTAACCGATAACTTGGTGGTGGGTGTTTCTAAAGGATTTGAGAAGAAACTTCAGCTAATAGGCACAGGTTATCGTGCTACAGTTGAAGGAAAAGACATTGTTCTTAACCTCGGTTTTTCCCATCCTGTTAGAATGGAAATCCCTGCTGGTCTGCAGGTGAAGGTGGAAGAAAACACGAAAATTACCGTGAGCGGATACGATAAATCTGAAATCGGTCAGTTTGCTGCTTCTATCAGGAAGTGGAGACCTCCAGAGCCATATAAAGGTAAAGGTGTGAAATATGCTGATGAAATTGTAAGAAGAAAAGAGGGTAAAGCAGGCAAGAAGAAATAAACAACCGTTGTGTTTAACATTGATTTTGTCTGTATTTCGATTCTTGTCCATATGATTTTTGAAGATACTTGTGAACTGCCATGTCTATTCACTGACTGCAAGAACTAGTTTATTCAATGTTAGTGATTCGTTTCGCTTCTTCATTTTGTCCATTGGAGGCATTTTTGGTGACAGGGTATTTATCAGTTTAATTAGCATCTGTTATCAAGAACTACATTGATCTTGATCCCTACAATATCAACACCAGAAATCGAAAAATGAAATGAAAATGGATATACCTTCGTGAGATGATCTCACTCAAGAAAAGAAAAATAAGTATTTTTTGTCAAGGAAATGAGGTATTAAATTTGAAAAATAATGATGGAGATGCGGGGGATCGAACCCCGTGCCTCTCGCATGCAAAGCGAGCGCTCTACCATTTGAGCTACATCCCCTTTTGAACATAGTTTGGATTTTATTATATTTTTTAATAATTTCTTTGAGCTTCATAACTTATCAAACCACCATATATGTTGAGGTTTAATTTTATTATCTTAATAAATTTGATTGCTGCTGAAATGATTTATGTCTTGAGTCCCTATTTATACTTCATTGTGCATATATATATATATATTTTTTTTTTTTGAATAAACTCATTCTTAATATATTAGCGATAAAGAATGACAATATTATCAATACACTATCACGTTTAAGTTTGAGCTCCACATGAAAACTTGAGCTCGACTAAATGGTAAGCTAGATTTTGCTTTAACTCAACTTAATTGCTTATATATATATATATATATATATATATATATATATAATAATTTATTAAGATGTAATTCATTGAAAAAATATAAGATTCGGTAAAATTCAACTTAGTTACTTATATAAATAATTTAATATATATAGATTAATTAAAAATTGGTCATCAAAACTCAACAGGGTTTAATAAAATTCGACTCAATTACATATATAAATAGTTTAAGATATGTAGCATAATTAAAAATTGTTCATCAAAGCTAAATAAAGTTTGACTCGATTATATAAAAATTAAGGGAAATAGAGTAAAATGTTTTAGACTTGATAAGACAGCTTGAAAATCTATCAAAAAATATATTATTGAGCTTGAAGTACTCTGAATCGACAGCCATTTTGAGTAATTGAGATCTTAATTTGACTATATTAACTTCAAGTCAAACACAAAGTTTTAGTAACTCGATTGTTAATTAACTCACAAAGTCAAAATTATATTCTAATTATGGATGATACAAAATTGATGGCCTATATAACACTAATTGGATATTTGGATAGGGAAGAGTGAGAGTGACATTAAAGACAATAAATTGTGCAGAAAGATTAAAAATCCAAGCACGAAAAATATTATAATTATTAAGTGTTGGTACTAAAACAAGAAAAGAATTTATAATATACCATAAATGGCATTATTTACTGCAATATTAATTTCAACACTCCACTTTTAGCAAACGTCAAAACCATCATTTTCGTTTGGGAATTTAAGGTGACGTTAATTTTTTATTTTTTATTTTAATGATGCACGAAAAAGAAAAAACAATGTTAACATCATAAGTATATATAGATTTAAAATAAAAAAAAACACATTAAAGAATAGAAGATATAGATTGATTCATAAGTGTACGAATTGTTGCATGTCAATCATCTTTTATCGTAATAGGATCAGCACATATGTCATTTATATTAATGATGATGATATCATTTTTATTTACATAAATATATTAATAATGTTTGATATATTATTTAAAATAGAGGATATTGTATGTTATACCTTGTATTGGTGTACCAGTGACAAATCTTATAAGGTGATACATTTGAAAAAAATTATACTAATTAATAATATATTTCAAAAAATTGAACCTCAATTTAGTTTGAAAATTACAATATCCCTTACAATTTTTGCCATTATAATTAAATAACATAAAAAACAATTCTTTTTCCCCAAATGGCAATTGTGATTTGTGAATTGACAGAGACAGAGACGAAACTTTGGTGAGTTTTATAATAAGCAATATTTCTTCGTTATTTTTATTTTATTTTATTTTTTTTATATTTTGCACATCTTGCCGATCAAAAAATTTCGCATTATTAATACTTATTTATTTGGTTTGATTATTAAGCTAGTTTACTAACTAGTTTACTAATGAGCTAATTTGATGTTATTTGTTGATATATATTAGAATTTGTGGTTTTTTAATGCATGTGTATGAAATTAGTTGATTTTATTATAAGTTTGTTGTTAGTTCTTTTGAAGTTGAATTTTTTTTTTTTTTTTTTTTATATATATGAATGTCTTGTATTATTTACCACTAATTCAATTAGGAAACGAACAATAATATTTATAAATCAAAGAAAATCAAAATAATGAAAAATCAATGCTGAAGAAACGTCTTGTTCTTCACTAATAGATAATAACTCATATTCTGATTTCTCAACGTGTCATAACTCATAAGTTAACTAACAAGTATTCAACAAAAAATAATAAACAAATAAATAAAATAGAGCCAGCAAAAGGAAATAAAAAAAAGTTAGCTTTGCAAAAGGGTTCTTAATTTATTGAATAACAAAGCTTGATATACAGATTCTTATACACATTTTCAGATATAAAGTTTTGACACTCCAAAAGATGTAGTAAACTGATAACATGTATGCCTTTTGAGCATCTTCAAAAGATTCCAATATATTATTATTATTTTAGAATCTAGAGATATATTTACATTCAATTAATACGAATATTTATATAATACTGATTTCATTTTGTATTTTTTAAATTAATTAGAAATAATTAAAATTTTATTTCAGTAATTTCATGTAATTCATGTTCCGTATATATTTATGTATTTTTACTAATTTTATGCAGCTCTTGTTTTAAATTTTAACTATTTAAATAACAAATCATCTTCTTTAAAAAATAATTATTGTATTGTGTCTTTAATGGTAATAAAATTGGAACATAGAAGTATAATTTATAACGAATCAATGAATTACGAGATCGGTATAAAATAAATGAACTACAATTAATTTTGATATATGAATTTCAAAAACTAAAATATTAGTATATTATTTTTGAGTGGGGCTGGTGTACACCATTTGCACGGATCTCACCACTATCCGACCCGGCTCAATACAGTCATGACCCAGCCCAATACAGGCCTGACCCAATTTCTTCCCTTAGGTATTAACAATCCGGCCCAATTTCTTCCTTTTTCCCTCAGCTGCGCGATTTCTTCCCTCAGGTCGCGTATTCCATCGAGTTTCTTCTATCAAATTTCTTCCCTCAGGTCGCAATTAACAATACTTCATATCAATCAATCAATCTTCATGGAAATTGCAGATGAAATCGCATCTGGTAAATTAGTAATTCATCTGCTAAATTTCAAACTTTTCAATTTGAAAACATTAATGAAACATGATGGTCATCTTATGAAAACGTAAAGGTATAGTTAACTATATGTGAAGGTCTCCGTATTTAAAGAAACTGAATGCCTTGTATGTATATAGTTGACTTATTTTAGTTCTGTTTATTCTGGTATGCTTAAGAATACATGATGGTCATCTTATGAACACGTGAAGGTATACTTAACTAAACCTAAAGGTCTCCTTATTTTTTTCCAGATGACACCATTCAATTAAATTACAAAAGGTATGTCTAACATAAGTAAAATGTATGTCTAAAACTACTAAAATGTATGCTTAACATAACACTAAATGTATGACTAACATAACTAAAAGGTATGTCTAACACAACTAAAAAGTATAGTTAACATAACATAAAAGGTATATCTAACACTACTAAAAGGTATGCTTAACATAACACTAAAGGTATGACTAACATAACTAAAAGGTATGTCTAACACAACTAAAAAGTATAGTTAACATAACATAAAAGGTATGTCTAACATAAGTAAAAGGTATGTCTAATACTACTAAAAGGTATGTTTAACATAACATAAAGGTCAGACTCATATTTGGGTGGATTTCATCCGCGACCTAGAGGCGCGTGCGGGCGCGTCTGAGCGCGTGACGGGCCGGGTTAGAAGTGGTGCATGGACCCTAGATCCATGCAAATGGTGTATATAAGTTTTTGTGATTATTTTTTCCTTGGTAACATTTCAGGATATTATTCTTACATGCCTAATAATGCCTAACATAATTATTTTGTCTCAATTTCGTATTTACCAGAATGACTTCGATATACTCAATATGTTTACAAAAGCACCAAGAAAAACAAATTATATTGACTTTTATAACTTATAATAATTCATTAAAAACACTCGAATACACATAATATTCCTAAAATAATGTTAATTTTAGAAAGCTCCAAAAAAAAGGGTTTATGGCTTAAAATGCTAAAACCACACAAACACATGTTTATTTTTGTATTTCAAGTTTTAAATTTAATATTAAAATTTTCTAATTACTGTCTTCAATATTTCGATACCGATTGATAAACCACACTAAATAATATAGTTAATTACAACACCAACTAGTGAAAGATTTAAAAGCTAAAAAAGGAAATAAATATTGACCAAAAAAAATTGATCCGATATTTAGTACTTAAAGACATCCATTTCACCCACAAATATAGAATATATTGTCGGTTATTGATACAACATTATTATTTTATCAAAATTAAATAAACTTATTCGTATTTTTATTATCAAAGACCAAACAACTTATTTATAAAATTATAAGTTCTACTTTCATTTTAGATATCACAATCACGTTATTTAGAAAATTTAGATATGATTTTTCATCTTTATATAATATGTAGAAGTAGTGCCAAGTTAAAAATAATAACAATATTATTCCTTTGATATAATTATAAGTATTAAAGATGAATTATCAACAAAATATTATTTCATTTTTAATCTCCTTTATGAGAAGTGAGAAAAAAGAAGACTCCTTTTCATTTTCACATTGTCTCACTCTCATCATGTGTACATGAGTTGCACGTGCACTCACAATGCACTGTACGATCAGAATTTAGAAATGAGGAGGACTAAAGGCACAACCCTCAATTCAATTCTAAGAGCATAACACCAATTTTAAAAAAAAATTACAATTTTATCCTTATAGTTGTTGAACTAGTTCCGTTCGATCAAGATAACCGAACGGGCTTCAAGGTGTTCGGTCAAGATGACCGAACGTGCTTCTCAGTGTTCGGCCAGGGTGGCCGAACACCGAGGTGACATGGGCGCCGGGCGCGCACGGATGAGGACGGTTGTGCGCGCGCATGACGGGTGAAGAATTGCGTTTTTTGCGATGAGTTTGATCGACTTTTTTACGTTTTTTTTATATTAAATATTTTAATTTTTTGAAGATTATAATGCCAACATAATGATGAACATTCCACAAATTTGTTAAATGTGTGAAAATCGTAGCAAAAAACGTAAAAAAACGATTGAATTGGAGCAGTTTCGTTCGGCCCCGGTTGGCCGAACACTTAGAAGGACGTTCGGCCACCCTGGCCGAACACATAAAAGGATGTTAGGTCATCTTGACCGAACGGAACTAGTTCAACAACCATAGAGATAAAATTAGATTTTTTATTTATTTTATTTTTAAAATTGGTGTTGTGCTTTAGTCCTCCCCTTAGAAATATGCTGCTTCTTTTTTTTTTTTTTTTTAAACCTACTTATTTTTAACAATAACTATAATTCTTGACATGAGTTTATTTCCCCCGTATAGTCCAATCTAGCATCGATCGATTTGACTACAAATTTGAACTAAACTATAAAAGTCAAATCAATCGAGGTTTTATGAATTGAAAACCAAACCAACAGAATAATATGTAAAAATGAGTTAATTCAATTGCAAAGAAGATGAAGAAAATTCACAGATTCTTCATTCTTTCATTGAAAAACTACCAATTCTTTCATGTACCTTGAGCAAATCTTTAATTTTTTCGATTACACATAAAAAAAAAAAAAAAAATTTCTGCAAATCATAATGTTATATTGTTTGAAATAATTGACTTTCAATGTTTTAAAATTATTGTGATAAATTGTGATTTGAAATCAATTATCATAATTTTGGACATGAATAAAAGAGAAAAAGGAAGAAGAAAAAAAAACCACAAACACAATTCCATGATGATTTGAATAATAATAATAATAATAATAATAATAATAATAATAATAATAATAATAATAATGTACAATAAGAAAGAATAGTAGATGAAACATCGCCTCAAACTTAGCGCGTAAAAAAAAGAAAAAAAAATGAAAGGAGCCTGTAAGAAAAGAAAGAAACAACATACCCTGGCGTGAAAAAAAAATGAAAGGAGCGTGTATGAAAAAGGAAAAAAAAAAGAAAAAGAGAGAAAGAAACAACGCAACTTGGCGTGAAAAAGAAGAAGAGAAATTGGAGTTGGGGCACATAAGTTTTTGCCTGGAGAAAATTAAGAAAACTAGATCTGAATGAAGAAAATAGCAAAGACAAAAAAATATACAAATAAAGATCGACTACATGAAGACATTGAAGAGAATGAAGTCGAGTGACGGAGAGCAATAGATGACCGAGGTTGGGAGGGTTGGAGATATAGGGATTAGAGATTGGGGATTTTAGTGTGTGAAAAAGAAATTAAATGGAATTAGATTAGAGTATTCCTTATATAAATGAATTTCACAATTCGGTCGATTCGGTGATTTCACTTCCAAAACTGAACAGAACCAATCAAAATTCTTGGAAATAAAAATCGAACCGAATTGTTGCATTTTAGTTCGGTTCCATTTGTTTTTTTTATCGACCGTATAAATACGATAAAAAATAATGATATCAATACCTTTTTAATTCATTAGTATGAATTACGAATCCGGTCAATTCAACGAAATTTACTCCAAATCAATTTCTTTAAAAATTTAGGACACAAATGAATACTCACTCGTACCTTCACTATCAATAACCCTTCAAACAACTTATTTACAAGTCTCTATTTTAATTCACTTATTTAATCACATGATTTATAAATTCGAATGTGGTTTTTCCATCTTTATATGTGCACAATTAATGTCAAACTAAAAATAGTACTATGAGGATTAATTTTGACGTATTATGTATTTATATTGAATTTTGTAAAACTTCATTACAAAATAATAAAGAAAAAGACCTTTTTTTTTTTTCTTACCCAAATATTTGTAATCATGTGTATGTGAGTTGCACGTGCACTCACAATGCACGGTATAGTACTTAAGCACGCACCCCACTTTTTTCTTAAATGGCCAAATATGTGACAATAAATTTGTGAATTGACCAATCTACTAACTTTTTTCTGTCAAGATAGCAACTTATTTAATATTAATTTATTCTTTCTATATACAATATACTAAAATCTACCAATTGAGCATGTGTTATTGAACAACTAATGCGATATGATTAATCTACCAATTTCTTCTCTATGTTTGGGACACTAAATGAAAAATATATCACTCCTACCTTCACTATGAACAACCCCTCATATAATTTATTTATAAACTTTTATTTAAATTATTTTAAAGAACCTAGTTCACTTATCGTTATCACATGATTAAGAAAATTCAGATACAAATTGTTATAAGAGGTTAGTAATCTTGAAGTGAATCTCTTTCTTCTACTCCACACCCACCTTCCTTCTCATCAGTGATAAAGGAAATTTTAAAACCTTTTCATCCACCTAATTATTATTAACAAGGACAACATCATCTCATCATGTCACAACCAATCCCTTTTCAATAGAATATGACTCCATTTTATCATTACGGATTCACTCTACATTCAACTCAATTGAATTTTTAGGGTTCAAATTCAGCCTAATTATGACTCAAAACTTTGAATTTTTACATGATGCAATGATAATTAAATACCCTAAAAAATTCTAGCACGAAATCGAATGTTTGAGGGAAAAATTGAGTAAAATTAGAATTTTTGAGATTGAAGTAGGTGACGCGGAAAACAGTTTAATATTTTTTAATATTAAAATTTTAATGTATCAAAAATAATTTCAAATTCAAAATTTAAAACCGGTTATATAGTTACTAGTAGCTTGATCAAAGAGCTCTAAATAAAAAAGAATGATCTGAATAATGCCCCGTGTGAAATATAAATTTTTAAATAAAAAATGAGAAAAAAATATCGTTTTAAATCAAGTCTCATCATACGTGCGTGAGTTGCACGCACGCTTACAATGCATAATATGATCATATACACACCCCAATTTTTTAAATGGCCAAATATATGTTGAAATTCCATTTACTATTTTTTCCATTATAATAATAACATACTCAACATAAATTTATTGATCTAAAATACTTCAATGTGCCCATTAAGTATACATATAAATGATAAATATCAACACCCATTTTTAGAATTGAATTACGAACAACATTAGTTCCATAAACTAATCTTCTCCAAATAAATGTGTTCTAAAATTGGGGACAGTAATGAGACGAAACAATTTAATTTTGTATAATTAATTATAAAATGCTTTTTTTTTTTTAAAGGAATTAATAAAATGTTACCAACTAAAAATGGCGGCGGGAAGAAAACCACATGAAAAACATTTAATAAAAACAAATAATTCCACACACTTTTTAGTTTTTGCATAAAGAACTCCGGAAAAACACATCCATCCACGCGCTTCCTGAGCGCGTGACTCCACTGCACCTGCCCAATAAGTGCTGAGGAGCGTGAGAAGCCACTTTCAATGCCCACCATCGATCAAGTTAAATATCTCAATGAACGGCTGAAATTTTTGGAGACAACAACACGCCGACGTCTCTCAGCTCTGGAGATCCCAGGCCAGAGTCCCAACCTGAGGCTCGGACCGAACCTGAAAGGCAGTTTTCCGAAATTATAATTTAATTTTTATTTTCTGTAAAGAGTTTTCTGATGGCTTAATTTTCTATAAGTGCTTGTCTGAAAACAAAAACCACCTTCTCACTGTTAAAAGAGAGAGAAAGTGAGCAGTAAGCAGTGTGCAGTAGGGGACCTATACGTACATGCGTGTATGTATATGTAGAGAGAGAAAGTAGAGGCAAATTTGATGAGAGTCGAAGCTGAAGCCAATTTTCACTGTTTGATTTCCATTTCATGAATTAATTGGCATTTCAAAAGTAAGTTCGAGGGTACATTTACACGCACCGATACACGCACTGTCTTCAGTACTCTCAATTATTTAACTCAGATCACACTCTGAAGTCTTCAAAGTTTCAATCTTTGCTGCTTTTCTTGCTTGTACGTTGCTCGAGGTTGATGTATTTCTGCTGCTTTTCTTGAATGTTTGAGTTGTACCTTTGGTAATTCGAACTGGGATTGTTATGTTTTGCTCTTAATTAACTCAAAATGGGGGGATTTTGTGAATTAGAATGGGGGTTTTGTTGTGGTTTCTGATGAATTTGAGTGTGTTTTTGTGGCATGCAAGGGACTTTTAGGTTTTCTGTTTTTGGTGATGGGGGGTTTTTTGTTTTTGCCCTAAATTTTTGTTTGTGCATGGTTAATTCTGTGGTTAAAATTGCTTTTGAGGAAAGATTGAGCTGGATTTAGTTGGATTTTGCTGGTGGCAATGGTGTTTAGGTTTTTTATGACCTTAATTTGGAATGGTAGTTTATTAGATTGACATTTTAGGCATTTGTTCTGTGTATCTTTCAAGGCCCATGCTTTATTAATTTATTGTTTATCTTGCATTTTTGACAGGGATTTCCATCTTTTGTGTAGAGTAGACATGGTTTAGTTGACCAAGGGACTAAGTTGCTTGAAGTGAGTGTGGTTTGATTGAAATTGAACTTTGAAAAGATTTATATGGTTTGATGAGATCAAGGCCATACCTTTTCGGGCGAAAAGTTTTCTCTGTTGGTCATTAATTGCTGGGAGGCTCCATTTATCTTGTCTTTCTGTTTTGGGCATAGTAGCTTCTTTAGGACCTACGGAGTGTGGTGCCACAACCTTGTTCGAGTCAGCAATTGAAACTTGTCGATGTACAGATGTTGCAGCGACAAATTATGTATAAACAGCTGCAGGAACTGCAGCGGAGGCAGCAGCTCCAAGATTTGGGCAGTGGAAGAAATCAGGATTATGTGTCACTAAAACAAGCTTCGGGGATTCAGTTTGCCCCTGTGGATAACGGGGCATCTGCTCATGATCCACAAATGCTTATGGTTGATAATATGCAAATGATGCAACAAGGCGACTCCAGCATTTTTCAAGGCTTTCCGAGCGGTTTGGTTCTTTCACAAAGTCATGGGAATGCTTTAGGTTCTACGGGGCTCTCACCTTCACAGTTTGGTACGTCTTTGTATAACACTCCTGCTCCAAACGCCGATAAGAATTTAAATCAGTATTCTCATCTTCAAGATGCATCTAACCGTTCTTTAAATCTGTTGACCAAGAACACTAACAGCCCTTCGGGAATGCCTTCCATGCATCCATCAGGGTTGGCTAGCTCATTTACGAGCCAACAAGATAGTTTCTCATCCGACCAGATTAGCATGCCTGGTGTGTCGTTTCTACCCAGGCAAATGTATCAGGTGAAGAATTTGTTTGGGGGAATTCCCTTTCAAGATTCTGATAGCGACCATTTATCGTTGAACTATTCTCCCCGAGGAATGACAACGCAGAGGAATTCATCAGTTGTGGAGTCCGAGGGGAGGCATGAAGATGCTGGTTGGCCTGCAATTTCTACAGGAAAAGTATCGAAAATTGGCATGTCTGAGGCTGATGCATCTCTTGATCCACTGGAACAAAAGATCTTGTATGGTACAGATGACCACAGCTGGGAATCGTCAAATAGCAAAATGGGCCCCGGAGGTTTTGAGTGTGCAGTGGAAAACCCTTCGTTCTTGGACACATCACCTTCTATGCTAAGTGGTAGTTGGAGTGCTCTGATGCAGTCTGCAGTGGCAGAAACTTCTAGTAGTGATACTGCTGTACAGGAGGAGTGGAGTGGATTGAGCTTCCAGAACCCAGAACCGTCGAGCGACAATCATCTCTCGAATTTCATAAATAGTGAAAAGCCGCAAAATAATTGGGTTGATAGGAACTTGCAAAATGTCGCATCTCCAAGTTCAGAGCCCGAGCAGTTCCAGAAATCAAGTATGAAGTGTAGTTTCCCTGGCTTTCAGCAATCGGGACACCAATATCTCAATCAGAAAGATGAGTTTCAGACTGAAGCTTCCCATGCCTCGGGCCAGCACTCTCCTAGCAGTATACATCCTTTGGCTGATTATAACTCTCAACTGAAGCATCCTACACAGGGAAGTCAGCTCGTTCAAACATCTTTAGCTTCACAAGGTATGTGGCTTGCTCAACATATGGAAAATTCAATATGGTTCACAGTTTAATGTTTTTATCATCCAGAAATGAAGAAAATCCCTGCATTAATTTCTGCGGTGATAATGTGCCAGACTGTTTGTCTTCCTTCATCTTTGGCATTTTAATTGTGAAGATTCATGATATATGAGATTGCTAGAATCTGATTGGTGATTCTGAATTAGACATTTGTAAAAAGGGTTGCTTATTGAAGTATGGATCAAGAAGCGAATTTTTTGTTTGGAAAATTCAATATGCTTATTTAAATATGTTTCCAGTATATGGAAAATGCAATACAGTTCACATCGTAAAGTTTTTTATCATCCAGAAACAAAGGAAAAGCCTGCATTGCCTTTTCTTTTAGTAAGTGCCAGAATGTCGTCCTTTATCCTTGGCATTTAATGCTAAAGATTCACGATTTAGGAGATTGCTATAATCTATTCTGAATTAAACATTTGTAAAAAGAGACCGCTTATTAAAGTATGGATCAAGAAGCCTTTTTCTTTTTTGGTCCTTTGATAAATTATAGAAATTGAATGGAAAATTTCCAACATTCCTTCATTGGCCTTTGTGCTTTGTTTACAGCCTTTATAAACATACAATAGTGGTGAAGATCAAAGATATTGATTTGAAGGGAAGGATAATATGAAGGTTTTGTTTTTATACAGGTCATGATTTTAAAGACACTTTATGGCTTCATGGGAGTTCATCAAATTCTGAGGCTGGCGGTATTCAAACACAATTTAATCAGGTTAATTTGTCTGCTTGAATCGCTTGAAAAGGGTTACGTATAAACTCAATGCAACCTTATTCTTTCTATATAACCATGTGCCAATGTTTCAGTGGCCATGGCAGAAAAAGCTTTGGTAGGGTCATGATACTTATCTGAAACTAAGAGATCTCTACAAAAGTTGTACTATACTATGTTGCAAATTTAAGTTCTTAGACGATCCATATGAGTTTGTGTTGTTTCTTTTCCCAGTGAAAAGTCAGTAATTGGTGATTACATTAATCTCTTGTTACAGTTGAACCAGCTGAATATCCACAGGTATTCGCTAGAATCACAGAAGGTGGATTCTGACGAGAATGTCGATACCATATCAGCTCACTTAGGTGCTTCTCCAGATCTTCACGGTCAAAACGTGTCTGCTCATAGGTAGTTTACAGCCTACAAGATATAGAAATTTACGATTGCTTCATAGCCTCATCTTTCTATGAATCATCACTAACTGAAACTTCTATTGCTTCATTTGCATAACAATGCAACAGTCATCCTGAGTCGCGAGGTTATGGATTTAGACAGGGGCCTGCAAGTTCCGGGACTCCGCAGTCGTACTCACTTTTCCCATCTTTGTCGATGGTGGGTAAAATAAAATAAAACATAAAAAATAAAGTCATGCAAATCTTGAGCCTTGGAAAGGTCTCTAAGATGTGATACCTTTTATTGAAATAATCTCTCTATATGAGTTTGATTCTTTTCATATCACGAGTAATGATGTTATCCTCCTACATGCAGGGAAACTCGAGTGTGGCATCTCCACCAGTGCCAAGTCATGTAACCTCTAAACTCCCAGCATATAGTGCTGCTCCATCCCAAGTAAATTTTCAACTGAAATCTTCGAACTCTGGGGGTTCGGGATTCCCCATCTTGGAGAATGCTTCAGTCACTCAATCTTCAGGGGCAACGGCTCTATCACAGCGTCTTGGATTTCCGACTCCGTGGCCAGATGTTAGTTCTCAGCAAGACCACTCTTCGCCAAGAGCTAACAGGTTCTCACCCAGTTTGTTTCAGTCCCATGGTTCAGCTTCCAGCAGTCGAGAGACTAGTTTAGGGGCTCCAAACGAGCAGTCCAGCCAAAACTGTTTCAAACATGAAAGTAATGTAGGATACGAACAGAATTTGGAGAAAGTTAGTTCCATCCATGAGGGCTCAACTGAGATAGGCAATCCAACACAACAGTCTTTGAGAAAACATTACTTAGAAGTAGATGGCGCTGCATCGGGTTCGTTGATGATGCATACAATCCAGCAGCCTTCTGATCAAACACAGCAGAAGGACGATAACATGATTCACCAATTGCATTATCCAAGAGATTCTCAAACCGATTACGGTAAGAGGTTTCCATTTAAGTATGAAAGCATGGACTATCAGCAGGTCGCCAAAGCAAGAGAGCTGTTGTTGAGCGGACAGAAGTACGTGGTCCAAGATAAGTCAAAAAGCGACGTGGATGCAACACAGGATGGTGTGCTTTTGCCTGGTGAGAATAAGGGATGGAGCTTCTCGCAAGAGGCCAAAGAAGATCAATCAGGGAAAGCTTACCTTCCGAATTTCCAACAAATGGAGATGTTAGGCCAAGGTGACACGCAGAATAATTCCATTGGCAGCAGTCAAGTGTCTAATGCAGCATATCAGCCCCAGATCAATTTGCAAATGGCTCCATCCTGGTTTAAGCATTATGGAACCTTGAATAATGGCCAGGTGTTACCAACATTAAACTCAATGGCTGCAACTAATGCAACACCACCATTCTCTGGGTTAAGTATTGGAAAGTTGCAGGAAAATAGTTTGTTAATGCAAGTAAATTCTGCTAATGCTAGTCAAGGAAGTGGCGTGTGGCCATCTTCAGCTGCCAACTTGATAGCGAGCAAACATTTATCTCCCTCTAGTATGTCGCCTTCAGATGTCATGTATCAAAACTTGGCTGTTTCAAACCTGAAAAAGCGTAAAATTGCTGCGTTTGAATTTGTACCTTGGCACAAAGAAGTAAATTCTGAAGCACCGTGGCCTCAAAATATCAGGTATTTCACCATTTTAATCAGTGATCAATGCTGTTGCAATATCCAATTTTCGCTTTGCTAAATCTCTTTTGAATTGGCAGCATGGCCGAGCTTGAATGGGCGCAAACTTCAAATAGGAGGCCAGAAGAGGTGAGGCCATAATACAATGTTATAAACCATTTGTTCAAAATGAAAAACCTATTGATCGAGATATACTTTACTTTCAGGTTACAAATGAGGCTGAAATTGTTGATGATGTGCTCCCTTTGGTTCGAGGAAAAAGACGACTTATTTTGACCTCACAGCTTCTGCAGCAGGTCTTTAGACCTGCACCAGCAGATATTCTCTTTGAAGATGCCAGTTTAAACTGTGAGTATCTGTCATATTCTGCTGCGAGATTAGCATTAGGGGATGCTTGCAACCTGAATACTAAACTACCATCAGATACCAATGACTTGTAAGATTTGCTATTAAAACTTATTTTTTTCTCATTTTGATTGAAGATAATTTGAGTTACTCAATGCAAAAACTATTAATGAGCTTCATTTTCAACACTAGTTTTCTGGTTAAATATGTCCAGGTCATCTGAAAAGTTAAAGGCTTCAAAGAGAACTACTGCCTGTGATTTCTCCAAAGTCGTGGAAGCCATAGTTAGTCGAGTGAATAAGCTTGAAGGTGATCTATCAAGGTAAGAACACGTATTGTTAGTCTTGGAAACATTTCTACACATTTGATTAGTGCAAATGTAAATTAAGCTCAAAAAGTCTTGAGAAGCCTGTGTTGGGATCAGAATGTGTGAACACTGTGGCCGAATTCGTTGATTCGTGCTTAATAAACCTTATCTGATGGTCTACAAGATAAATGGTATAGGAGTTCAGCTAACTATCACGAAATGATTAAGATTATAATTTAGTTAAGCCATACCTTTTCGATTAATCTTTTGAGGAAAAGTAATGATTGTGAATCTGATGAAACAGACTGGATCGGAGTATATCCATTGTGGACATCAAAGTGGAAAGTCAAGAACTGGAGAAGTTCTCGACGCTCAACCGTTTTGCAAAGTTCCACATCAAGCCTCACCCAAGCACAGTTGATCCGGCATCATCTTCTGGCCCACCAGCTGTGCAGAAACCGACCCCTCGACGATATGTAGTAGCAGTTCAGATGCCTAAAATATTACCCGAAGGGACAGACTGTCTTCCCTTGTGATCATGGATGAAACTAAAAATGTCCGTTGAGCCCCTCGTATTTGCAGTACGTCCCTTATCTGCCTATCTATTTAGTTTTTGGGAGCCATGAAAGTGGACGCGGAGAAAATGCACCATTAGGTCAGTCAATGCTAGTGGGGTGATTCGATCGTCTTGAATTGAAGGACCCTTTCGTTTTTCAGTTTTGAGGTAGGATAATATATATATATTGGTCTATGTTTATGTGCATGAAAGATTAAGAAGGATTAAGAAGAAGGCCACTTACCTTGACAGACTACTGTTAGATTATAGCCTCGTACGTTCGAGTTTACATGATTAATCTAATCTTCTTTTGTATAAATATTGTATGGTCTTCTTCGCTCCGCCCCATTTTTTGCTTTTTCCAGGATAAACAATGGCAGATTGGGGATTCATTCAGCAAATGTCAAATGAAGTGTAGTGTAGCTTAAGAAGTGAACTTAGCACTGTGTGAGTTGTGTGTTCAACACATCACATGCATGCTTGTTTCTGTTTCCTATTGTGCCTATATAAAAGTGACTGAAAATGCAGTGTATCTAGAAGCTTCTGATTCCCTTTTCAGTTTGTTTGATATAGTGTGATGGTACGAGGTTGTTCCCTTTGAAAGATTGATTTGTACAGAAAAAGGGGTGTCTTTATTATACTAGAATGTCACTAAAAGCAAAATCTTGTCTTTTTAGTGCCACCCTTTATGATCTCCCATTCACTCACAAAATGCATGAGGACACGTCAGCAAATCTAAGATCCTGCTTCTTTAAATGTCTGACATTGGTTTGTCTGCATCCTAACAAGCAGCAGCATCTGATACAATCATGTGTGAGAAAGTGATGAGAGAGAGACACACACACGCCTTTCTCATGCATGGATAAAGAGAGATTTTCTTGGGCTACTCAACTACACGGGTTCTTTTTATTTTTTTTTATAGATAAAAAGTATTTTATTTTCGGTTCTAACATTATAAGAACATGAAACAATACATGTACACAGTGACAGAATCAGAATTAGAAATTGAGGGGATCAATAATAACAAAAATAAATTTTACATTAAACAATGTATACGAATTATCATCAAAATACATGAAGGGGGTAAAATGTTTTTATTTTTATTTTTTATAAATTGGTTGGGGGGACCCTGCACTAGGCTGTCCCTACATGTATATTAAAATATCTCTATGAAACAGTTACGATATATATTATTTAGTGTGAGTTTGAGATTATGGTCAGCATGTTGGGTGATCCTATTAAAATTGTTTGTTTAGATTTAAAATTAATATATATAACTAAAGAATAAATACGATCCTTTATTTGGATAGAAAGGTAAATAAAAAATATCATTGGGGTTGTAAATATAATTCTCCGTCAAGATTTGTGTTATTTTACGTATATCCTATTGATGTGAATTTATTGCATGAGTTAAGGTTCAATTTAGAAGAAAAAAAAAAGGTCAATGAAGTATTAGTTAATTAAAATTAATTAATTTTTAAATAATCGAACAACCAAGAATAATCTTTGTAATTTAGAACTAAAAAATGAAAATCCTGAATGATCATTACTTTATTATCTTCTCCTTAGTGGGAGTGACTGGTTATACAAATTTAACAGAAGTATTTTAATGCATAGTGGAAAAAAAATAAAAATGAAACACCCTTTTTTTTTTAGGGATCCATGAAACACGATTTAGGAGGTATTAAAGCAGTCATTTATTTGATCTCACTCAATTTCACAATTTAAGCAACCTGCAGTCCCACTAATCGGCGTGTGAAGTAACGATGTTTTAATGATTGAAATATTTATGTTTTAATGATTGAAATGCACTCCCCCGTGTCAAAAAAAATATTGATTTAGTCAAAAAAAAAAAAATTATTTTTTTTCCAAAATAAGTATCATTCTAAAATTTCAATAAAATGTTTGTATTGTTTTTATTTACTACACTTAATTAAATGATATATAAAGTGATTGTAGAAAATTTATCTATAATGAATGTACTTAAACATGAGTAGATAAGTCTTTTTATCGGGCTTCTTAGTCTGCATGCAAAATCTTAAAATGATATTTATTTTGAAATGAATGGAATACCATTCACATGTAAGAATGCCCATCAATAAAATAAAATGAAATAAAATAAATATTTGGCTTTTTTGAATAAGCTAGAAGGAGTGAAATGTAGGGCGACGATAAAAATTAGAAAACTTGTTTGATCCAACCCTAATTATCAAAGTATGTACCTTTATAAAGGTGGGTACCATTTGACTACAAGTCTCGTGATAAATAAATATATGACATAAAAAGATGCTTAGTATATATATATATATATATATATATATATATATATATATATATATATATATATATATATATATATATATATATATATATGGTCATATTAGGAATCAAACTCATATGGTGTTTTCGGTGAGTTATAAACTCCTTAAACATCTTATAAGATGTTTAAATGCTTATAAGTGTTTTGTAAAATTTTAAAAATAAAATATTATTTCATTCTAAAATAAGATGTTACAAGCTTATAAACTATTTTTGGAAAAGTAGAGGATTCCAACCTTTTATTTTCAAAATAAGATTTACTTTCTATAAGCACCTCCAAATGTAATCATTTAAATTACACAAACAACTTATAAGTTCCACCGTCTTATTTATTCAAACACTTTAATAAGTTATTTTTAAAATAAGATAAACTATTTTATAAGATGTAGATGTTATGTAAAACATTTTTGGATTCTCAATGATCCACGTGTCATAATGGACACATCCATTGATACCAAAACAATGCGCATGGTGAATAACTACTAGAGCTACACTGAAAACAAACAACATAGATAACAGAAACGTCGAACAAGAGAGAGGCTTGTTCGAGTAAAAGCTGTGCACAAAACTCCAAGTAGACGAGAATTTTCGAAACAAAAGAGATCTTCCAAGAGAATTAAGGAGAATCCATTAATGTCTAGTATGTGTATATATAAATATATAAGTTGGCACATATATTTGCAAGTAATGAGGAATGCAACGAATAGATGACAAGATTGCAATTTTTAATATCGAAAACTAGTCTAGTTTTCATCAGCATAGAGCACAATGTGAATTAGGATGAAGAAATGAACAAGAGTATTGCAGACAAAGAAGAGCAACCAAAACGTTGTAAAAGAGACTAATACTAAACAACAAATGGTGATACCAAATATGTGAAACAAAGAAGAAGTAGAAGAAGAAGAGAACAAGCCTAGATTCTTGTTTCCTACTCGATCTATATTATAAATGTAATTATTTTTTGGGATTAGCATGTGTTGAACTTTTAATATTTTAAGATTTTTTACTCCAATAGTACGGTAAATGATGACACTAAACTACTAAATTGTCATCCTTATATTTTAAGATTTTTTTTTGCACTCAGCAGTGCCGTAAATGATCATACCAAACCATTTCAAATGTCATTTTTATGTTAGATCTAACTCAGGTGAATGCTTGCATTAAACCTTTTCATTTTCTTTTATTTTATTTTATTTTATTCATTTTCTTATAATAATAAGGAATATTTCATAATATTTCATTAGCATAAAAAAACAGTGCTGACTATTGAAGAAGAGTGACAATTATTATATTAAAATAATGTAAAAACTACAATATTTTTGTTCATTGATACCCTACTGTCATCTGTTTTTGAAATGTAGAGTTTTATCTCATATCACCAAATTCTTGTTGAAGCCGTCAATTTTCAGAATTTTAGTATAAATCTTTATATTTAATTAAATCAATTAATAGACTATATTTGAAATATGAAGTGATTGCAAAAATAATAAAATTTAGTTTTTTTTTAATTCATTAATTATTTAATTATTATCATGTGAATTATTAAATAAGAGAACGCATTTTTTTTTCCAATTGATCTATCTATTAATTAAGTTGTCATTGGATATATAATCGGTTTTCATTGCCATAACTAAATGAGTTTTTTCAACAATAAAAATCATTAAAAGTTCAATTTGAAATCAAATCAGCGATACACTATTGATTGATTGTTTAAAAACATTCACACACTAAAAATAATGTATTTAAAAATATTAGCTACAATACAATGATTTCAAAATATGGGGAATGGATAGCAATGTTGTAATTATGTTTAAGTTAATAATTTTCATATGTTGATGTTGTCATGTTGAGATGTAATTAAGTAATTCATTTAATCTTATTTTCAGAATTATGGTTTTTTTTTTTTTTTTTTATTAGGTCCCCAGTGAACCTATATATAAAAGAGTGGCTAAGATATAGATACCACTATCATAAGAAAGAAAAAAAAGAGTGGCAAAGATAAACAATGAGCAGAAAGGAAAGAATGGGAAATCCACATGTAATAGCTATACCTTATCCAGCACAAGGCCATGTTATCCCCCTGTTGGAGCTTTCACAATGGCTGGTTAAGCATGGCATCAAAGTCACTTTTGTCAACACTGATTTCAATCATCAAAGGGTCACCAAAGCATTATCAGACTCAGACAACATACATGAAGTTGTGACTATGGTTTCCATCCCTGATGGATTGGAGCCATGGGAGGACAGGAATGAGCTTGGCCAGCTAACAGAAGCCATTTTCAATGTCATGCCTGGCCACTTGGAAGCTCTCATTGAAAGCATACACGAAAAAGGCGAAAAAATTGTCTGTGTCATTGCTGACTGGGGCATGGGATGGGCTTTTGAGGTGGCTCATAAGATGGGGCTGCATGGAGCAGCTTTCTGGCCAGGCCCAGCCGCGGTACTAGCCGTCTCGTTCAACATCCCCAAGCTGGTCGAAGATGGGATCGTAGACAGCAATGGTGAGTCTCTATCAATCAACAGTTTTAAATGCACTAACAGTTATGATACATCAATATGATATATGTACTTACTATGTAGGAAGGGCCTTGAAGAACGAGATGATTCAGTTGTCACCAAGCATGCCAGCCATGAACTCCATGAACACATTATGGGCTAGTATTGGTGATCAGGTTACACAGAAAATTGTTTTTGATGTTTTGCTGAAGAATAACCAGTGTGTCAAACTGGTGGATTGGATTGTATGCAATTCTTGCTATGATTTGGAGCCAGGGGCATTTGCCCTGTTTCCGAACATTCTACCAATAGGCCCTCTTCTGGCAACGAACCGTCTGGGAAAATCAGCAGGGTGTTTCTGGGCAGAGGACTCTGCTTGCTTGGCATGGCTGGATCAACAGGCAGCAAACTCTGTCGTATACATTGCGTTTGGTAGCTTCACCGTGTTTGATCAGATGCAGTTTGAGGAGCTGGCACTTGGGCTTGAACTCAGCAACAGGCCATTTCTGTGGGTCGTGAGAGAAGACATAACAACCAATATGGATAAAGCATATCCGGAAGGGTTTAAGGAGAGAGTAGAGAAACGAGGGCGGATAGTGAGTTGGGCACCTCAGCAGCAGGTTTTATCACATCCATCCATTGCATGCTTTGTAAGCCACTGTGGTTGGAATTCCACCATTGAAGGCATTGGCAATGGAGTCCCTTTCATCTGCTGGCCGTATTTCGCAGACCAGTTCCTTAACGAGACCTACATTTATGACAAGTGGAAAGTTGGATTAGGATTAAGCAAGGATGAAAGTGGGATCATCAGAAAAGGAGAGATAAAGGAGAAGGTGGAACTTATTCTCAGTGACAAAAGCTATAAAGAAAGAGCTTTAGATCTTCAAGAAAAGGCCATGGTTAGTGTCAAAGGAGGGACTTCTTACCAGAATTTCAGCAACTTCATTAGCTGGATCAAGAATAACTAAATAATTCCCTGTGAATCTGGTTAAGATAGGTCCCTAACTGCAAGGGATATATATAGCTTCAAAAATAACTATTGTTCGAAGCATTTGATGCTTTACAGTTATGTTACAATTTACACTCCTATATGTTAAGTAGCAAAAATAGTATCATGTTCTATTTGTAGTCAACCAGTTGCTATGGTTCAAACACTGAAACATATGACTATGGTGTTCAATATATTCTGTCCTCCGATGTGGTAAGAGTTTGCAAACAAATAGTATATCTTGTCAAGTTCAACTGATTTATACATAGAATGTAATATCTTTGCCTTTTGGGTAAATTACAAAAACCAAGCGAAAAGCGAAACTATAGAAACTATGATCCCTTTCGCACTAAGGTATTCAAAATTTGGGTTGTTGAACAACCGCCAACTTTTGCGAATGGTATAAAATGGCCGCTAGATACAATCGGCGGTGGAATATTTGCCAAATATTCCTTCACGGTGGTGGAATATTTGCTGAATATTCCACCGATAATTGCATTTCGTACCATTCGCAAAGATCGGCTGTTGTACAGAACAACCCAAAATTTGGGTACCTTAGTGCAAAACAGGTCATAGTTTGGCTTGATTTTGTAATTTACCCTTGCCTTTTCAACTGACTGCTTGTAAATGCATAGATAGTGCCAAAGAGACAAATCTGATAGCTTTCAAAATTTCCAAAGAGACAATGGAAACCTTCCACAAATCATGCATATGAATATATGATAGAATTACAGTCACAATCATGTTTCAAGAATTCATAATTAATACGTGAATTTGGAAATGGGTCCAAAGAAAAACTGTTCCAAAAACAAGAAGCATCAAATTTGATTTTTGAAAGCTGGCAATTTTGTAACCTTTATCTGCTGCTTCAGCAGGTCCATCAGCACGGCCAGAGTCATTGAACCCACAGAACATCATAGAAAAAACTAAAGAAACTAAAAAGAACAAAATACATAAGACAAAAGGAAAAAGACAAATCCAGCTCCAGCAGCAATGTAAGCCTCAGAAAACAGATAAGACCCAAATGATGAGTCATTTATTTTGGCCACCACACTAGGTATAAAACTAAGGCCAAGAAAAGATTTTTAAGCATTAGTGGTGAAAATGGGGAGGTCACATGTATTAGCCATACCATTTCCAGCACAAGGTCATGTCATCCCAATGATGGAGCTTGCTCAGTGTTTAGCACAAAATGGCATCAAAGTCACTTTTGTCAATACTGACTTCAACCACGGGCGAATAGTGAAAGCGTTGTCGCATGCTGGAAACATAAACGAGCTGATAAGTTTGGGTTCGATTCCAGATGGATTAGAGCCATGGGAGGACAGAAACGACTTGGGAAAGTTAAAGGTGGCACTGAGAAAGATAATGCCTGAGAAAATGGAGGCTCTCGTTGAAAAGATAAATGAGACAGAGAGCGATAAAGTCACGTGTATTATTACCGATTATAGCTTAATATGGGTGTTGGAGTTGGCTGACAAACTGGGAATCAAGAAAGCAGCCTTCTTGCCAGCTGCAGTTGCCATTTTTGCCTTGTCAAAGAATACTTCAAAACTGATCGATGAAGGAATCATTGACAGTGATGGTGAGTTTTTTTTTTTTTCCAGTCTCTCCACCTGAACACAAAATCAAACAAGTAGCATCAGCTATATATATACCACTGTTATTTTTCTATTGAAACAAGAGAGATATAATTTGCTAGTGTGTGTCCAGGAACACTGTTGAAGCACCAGATGATTGAGCTGTCTCCAGAAATGCCTGCAATAAGCAGCATGGACTTAGCATGGGCACGAATAGGTGATTCAAGCACACAGAAGCTCGTGTTTCAGTCGATATCACAGAACATGGAATCAGAAAAGTTGGCAGATTGGATAGTTAGCAACTCATGTGATGAACTGGAGCCAGGGGCACTTAAATTGCTTCCTCATTGTGTGCCAATAGGCCCTCTTCTTGCAAGCAACCGTCTCGGACAATCAGCAGGGTATTTCTGGCCAGAAGACTCTGCTAGCATATCATGGCTTGATCAACAGTCACCTGGTTCCACCATATATGTTGCATTTGGGAGCTTCACCATTTTTGATGAAATCCAGTTCCAGGAACTGGCTCTTGGCCTTGAACTCACCAACAGGCCCTTCCTATGGGTGGTGAGACAAGATATGACTAAAGAAACAGACAAGTCTTGTTATCCTAAAGGGTTTGAAGAAAGAACGAAGAATCGTGGGAAGATAGTCAGTTGGGCACCACAACAGAAGGTCTTATCTCACCCTTCTGTTGCTTGTTTCCTGAGCCATTGTGGTTGGAATTCTACCGTTGAAGGTGTAAGCAACGGAGTCCCTTTCTTGTGCTGGCCTTACTTCGCGGACCAGTTTCTCAACGAGGCCTACATTTCTGGTTACTGGAAAGTCGGATTAAGCTTAGACAAAGACGAAAGTGGAATCATTAGACAAGAGGAGATTAGGGAGAAGATAGAGCTTCTTCTGACTGATCAGAGCTACAAAACTAGAGCATTGAATCTTCAATCAAAGGCCGTGGCTAGTGCCACAGAAGGAGGACCTTCTCACAAGAATTTCAATAATTTTATTCGTTGGATCAACGAAAGCTGAAGACAATGGTTATGTACATCAAACTGTATTTAAAAAGAAAATGAATACTCTATTACTCGTCTTCTGTGACTCACCATCAATTTCCTGGTTCAGATGACAGAATTTATTTGTTAAACAAAAAAAGAAACAATAATACTGGTGTACATCCACAAGCATTTGCACTTGCCCAGAGTAACTAGTTGTAGGACAAACGAAAAATTGAAAAAAGTTGACATGGTTGCTCAAATGATGACTGCAATTAAAAGCTGCCAAAACTAGAACTTATGATTCCGAAAAAGAAAAGTTGTCAAGTATGGAAAGTTATAAGAGATGATCAGTTAAATGAAGTCATAATCATCACCTAGAAGAAGAACTAAGTAGACAAGAGAAAACAAACTGAACAGTAGATAACTGTCACATTTCCTCGTAAAACAGGCCTTTTGTGTCTAATCCAAGAAAGGAACAACGGCAACAAGTTTATAATTGGAAGGGATATAGCTTCGACTATATACACTTTGAGCATTTTCGGCTTTCTATTCATTACACTCCTATATAATAATTAGCAGAAAAACTCATCATGTTCGATTCCAAGAATCTGCTTATGTTCAGACACTGAATCACATGCATATGGTGCTGAAGAAAATGCTTATCATCCCTATTAGCAATGGACAATGTGTTGACAGAGTACTAAAGTATGCTACGTAGACGTGAAAATACTATGACCAAATTTCACAGTAATATAATAGACTTCATCTGAAATCTTATTAGTTTTCAGCTGATGGCTATCAAACATATAGAAATGCTAAAGAAACAAAAGAAATAATTATGCTTTTCAAACATTTCCAGAAGCCGGCTATTCAAAACTAATATTGTGATGGTTGTATTATTTAACAGAAAAATAAAATACAATAGAAACCTTCTAGAAACCATATAAAATGACGAAGTAAATTCATAATCATGTTAAAGGAAATCAGAATGACCATAGAAACACGTAGAAAATGCCAAAAAAACAAATCAAATAATGTTTTTCTTTTCATGTGCTGACCATAGAACATGCTGCTGTGCTTATTGCTAGAATGATAAAATATTAAATATAATAGAAATATTCAACATATCATACTTATGATAAACTAAATTCAAAATCGTGTAGCTAGAAATCAGAATGAGTGGTCATAGTCAAACGTGAACTGGTCAAAAAAAAAACTGCTTAAAAAACAACGAGCATTCAACTTGATCTAGGATGCTAGCATGACAACAACACAGTTTTAAGTTGTCATAGGAAAAAAGACACAGAGAAAATCAAAATAGTATAATATATACAAGCAGTAAAAACAAACGACAAAACCAATAATCCAGAGTCATGACAAAAGGAAGAAGACAATTCAAGCTTTGGCATGTATGTTCATCACCTGTTCTACCTATAAAAGTAAGGCCAAGAAGACAGTTTCAAGCAGTAACAAAACATTTTAAGTGAAAATGGGGACACCACATGTATTAGCCATACCATATCCAGCACAAGGCCATGTAATACCCTTGATGGAGCTTGCCCAGTGTTTAGCAGAAAAAGGCATCAGAGTCACATTTGTCAACAGTGAGTTCAACCACAAGCGAATCATGAAGGCACTATCACATACTGGAAACATAAATGAGCTGATAAATTTAGCTTCAATCCCAGATGGATTAGAGCCATGGGAGGACAGAAATGACTTGGGAAAGTTATCAGTAGCAATGGAAAAGATCATGTGTGGGAAACTGGAGACTCTCATTGAAAAGATAAATGAAAGAGAGAGTGATAAGGTCACATGTGTTGTAACTGATTATGGCTTATCATGGGTATTTGAGTTAGCTAAGAAGTTGGGAATCAAGACAGCAGCATTCTTGCCAGCAGCAGTTAGCCTGTTGGCCATATCGAAGAACGCCTTGAAACTGGTGGATGAAGGGTTCATTGACAGAGATGGTGAGTCTTAATTTACTTTTCACTCTACTAGTGTACACTAAATTAACAAGTAGCATTAGTTATTCCAATGTTACTTTTTCTTCTTTTATTCAAGCAAAAGAAATAAAGTTTGTAACTGTACCTCCAGGAACACCCTTGAAAGAAGAGATGATTCAGCTGTCTCAAGAAATGCCTGCAATAAGCACTCTGAGCTTAGCATGGACGCGCATTGGTGACTTAACCTCACAGAAGCTTTTGTTCCATTTAACTGTACAGTGTATCAAAGCAGAAGGATTGATGGATATGATACTTTGCAACTCATCTTATGACTTGGAGCCTGGGGCACTCAAACTGCTTCCTCAATTTGTGCCAATAGGCCCTCTTCTTGCAAGCAGTCGTCTCGGACAACCACAAGGCCATTTCTGGCCACAAGATTCTGCTTGCTTGGAATGGCTTGATCAACAGCCACCTAATTCCGTTCTATATGTTGCTTTTGGGAGCTTCACTATTTTTGATGAAATCCAGTTCCAAGAATTGGCTCTTGGCCTTGAACTTACCAACAGGCCATTTCTATGGGTGGTAAGGCAAGATATGACTCAAGACACCAATAAGTCTTATCCTAAAGGATTCGAAGAAAGAATGAAGAATCGTGGCAAAATAGTCGGTTGGGCACCTCAACAGAAAGTCTTATCTCACCCCTCTATTGCTTGTTTCCTGAGTCATTGTGGTTGGAATTCTACCATTGAAGGTGTAAGCAACGGAGTTCCTTTCTTATGCTGGCCTTACTTTGCAGACCAGTTTCTCAACGAGGCCTACATTTCTGATTACTGGAAAGTTGGATTAAGCTTAGATAAAGATGAAAGTGGAATCATTAGACAGGAAGAGATCAGGAAGAAGGTTGAGCTTCTTCTGACTGATAAGAGCTACAAAACTAGAGCCTCGAATCTTCAGTCAAAGGCTGTCTCCAGTGCCAGAGGATGTTCTCAGAACAATATCAATAACTTTGTCGATTGGATCAAGGAAAATTAAAGTTAGTGAGGAGTACATATCAATCAAGTTTACATATGTATCAGAAACAAGCAAGCATTAATGCAGGATCCTTGCTAATCAGCAATCATCCTGTTCATTGAATTGTATCCACAAACTATTTATATATATATAGATGAAGATTCCTTGGACACGACAAGATGAAATAAACAACCAAATTTGCAGCTGAAACATCAACACAAGCATTCAGGCTTGTTTCAAATAACTAATCTTCACAATCTATAGAGCAGGAAAAAATAAAACTTGTAAGGAGCATATCAAAAAGTTAACCTGGTAATGGAAATTATCTACCATGTCTTCCATTTTCCAAGGATTCTAGCCTTGAAACAGTGATGTAACATGAGTCTAATTGTCAGAAGGAATGATTAATACAATTTAAAGTTCCCAAAACTTGGGCCTATATCAGATGCTATCGAAACAGCATAAAGTTGTTGAGTATGCACAGTTGTAAGAGATGGTGAGTGAAAATCATCACCTAGAATGAGAATTACACTTTAAAACAAAAAAACAGAAAGAAGCAGAAAAATAGCACGGTACAAGAGGTAAAAATGGAAGCATGCAACAAAAACTTGTATAAATAACAAGAAAGTTAATTACATCATAGGTGATATATTCTGGCAGATTTTTACATGGCAAGAAAATTGTAGGTGGTGATGTTGGCCTCACCAATCAATGCAAAGAAACAAGTCTAAAATGGGATCATAGACAGCAATGGTGAGTTTTGTGTTGTTTTTACTTTCTTCTGATACAGACTGACAATAAATAGCTGCTCATTTATATCACTCTAAAAATTTCAATCAGTAATTAATCTTTCTGTTAATGATAAATCTGAAAATCAGACAACGACCAGAAAAAAACTGAAGTTTATTCATATGGTTTCACTTATGTATTCAATCATGTACGTTATAGTAGTCATACAAAATCAAGATATTAAGGCTTACAGAACAGCATGTTATAATAATATGAACACTGATTGCTAAGAACATATTTAATAAAAAGAACATATCTCGATGGTAATTACCACTGTGATATCACGATGAAAATGAGCATCACAATAACAGAAATGCAGTGGTAATTCACAGAAAAACAGAACATTGAAATTTCTTCACTTTCAAATACTTCAACATACAAAATCTGAACATCAATGTACTACATTTCCACTAGAGTTCCATCATCTAACACTTTCAAAATAAAAACCCACCTTTAAAAAAACCAACAATATTAAAAAATAACATAAAAAATTACAATGTCATTTGAAGTGGAGAATGGAATCATTAATTACATTATTCAATAACAGTGGAAGGGAAAACGGTTAAGACCACAAACAAGTTTCTCATCCAAATCTTTTCCAACAGGTACACCCCTGAAGACCCAGCTATTTCAGGTATCTCCATCCATGACTGAGATAAGCACTATGCACTTTTCTTGGACATGCCTCCCTGATTTGACCTCGCAAAAAAATATTTTTGAGGCTATAACTGAAAACAACAAGGCAGCAAAACTAGCACAGTTGCTAATTTGCAACTCATCTTATGATTTGAGACCAGGGCACACAGTTTCATACCAAATTGTTCACCAATAGGCCCTCTCCTTGGGAAATCAGTGGGCAACTTCAACTTGCCTGGCATGGCTTGATCAACAGCAAACCAAATTTTGTAATCTATGTTTCATTGGTTGCTTCATTGTTTTTTATGCAATCCAGTTCCAAGAATTGGCTTTGGGCCTTGGACTCACCAACAGGCCATTCCTATAAAGCTATAAAACAAGAGTTCTGAAACTCCAAGCCAAAACCACAGCTAGTGTAAGAGAAGGAGGGAGTCCTCAAAAGAATTTCTGTAGTTTCATATATTGGATTAAAGACACTAGTTGATTCTGATAGCAGAGTTTAATGCTTTGCATCTTGAACGAGTAAGGTAATAAAACAAGGGAAGTTAAACTCCAAGCCAAGACCTAGTGTTGGAGATAGAGGGTGCTATCAAAAGAATTTCCATGATTTCATAGTTGGGATTTAAGAAATCTAGTTCTTTGCATCAATAGAATAAAACCTTGTGCGAAGAGTGTAGATATCAATAGAATTTCATTTGAAATATCCCACGTTTCTTGTTTTTAAACCAGAGAGCTTCAATGCAGGATCATTGACTACAAGCAGTGATCCTATTCTTTTAACTGTATCTAATGAATTATATGTAAATGTTTAAGAAGAATAAAGGAACCTTGTATCATGGGTCTGTCCGGCTCGTCATCGATTACTTGTTTCACATAATAGATTTCCTTGGTAAACAGAATAGATTTGTTAAATACATGAATAAGTCCATCCATAAACGCTTGGAAAATGGCTTTGTGCCAACACTTAAGTTCATTATAGCAATTGCATCTGAAGCATCCAAGCATGTTACAAATGGCAGTCATATTCATCTATAAAGTAGGAGACAAGAAAATTCACAGGACATTGTTAATAGAAAACCCTCCCCATGTCATTGGTTTCTTCTGCAGCTGGCCTTAAGAGATATTAAATATTAAGATGATGAATATAATTGACAGCTGCCAAATACTAAACCTATGTCAGATGCTTCAACAATTTCATCAAGAAATGTCATATTCAAGAACAAGAAGTTAGTGAAACGAAGTCATAATCATCACAAAGTACAAACAACAAACAGAAAAATAACAAGGTGCAAGAGATGAAAATGAAGATATATGACAAAGCTCATATACGTGGCATATAAAAGCGTTGATTCCAATACACGTATATTAAAAAAATCCTTAATTAAATAGCAAAAAACAGTTTTCAGATTTACATCACCTGCTCTACCTATAAAAATTAAAGTAAATAGACTTGAAGCAATAATAGAGCTTGTAAGTGAAGAAAATGGGGAAACCACATGTAGTGGCTATACCATATCCAGCACAAGGTCATGTGATTCCCTTGATGGAGCTTGCCCAATGTTTAGCAAACAATGGTGTCAAAGTCACATTTATAAACACCGAGTTCAATCACAAGCGAGTTATGAAGGCACTACCGGCAGAAAACATGCATGAACTGATAAATTTGGTTTCATTACCAGATGGCTTAGAATTAATGGAAGACAGATTAGACCATGGCAAATTAGCAGAAGCAACTATGAAGATCATGCCTGAGAAGCTGGAGATTTTAATTGGAAAGATAAATGAAACACAAGGTGATGAAGTCACGTGTGTTCTGGCAGACTGTTACATGGCAAGCACATTGCAGGTGGCAGAAAAATTCTGCATCAAGAGAGCAGTCTTCTTACCAGCAGCAGCAGCATTGTTTGCCTTAACGAACAGTGCAGAGAAACTAGTTGATGATGGGATCATAGACAGTGATGGTGAGTTTTTGTGTTTTGCTTCTGATACATATTGACTACACAATACCACAACTCTTATATAAATCTTAATCAACAACTAATATTGATTCATATGCTTTAAGGTAAGTACTCAATTAAGCAGTTTAACCTTGTCATACAAAATCAAGATATCAAGACTTACAAACAGCGTAGTTATAGCATAATCTAAGCACTGTTATAAACATATACATGTAGCATACATGTGTTTTCATCTGAGTCATGGTTTATTCCAAATCTTCTCCAACAGGAACACCTTTGAAGAACCAGCTAATTCAGCTGTCTCCATCCATGCCTGAGATGGACCCTATGCACTTTTCTTGGGTTTGCATCGGAGATTTGACTGTGAGAAAAACTATTTTTAACTGTATAATTGAAAACAACAAAGTAACAAAACTAGCACAGTGGCAAATTTGCAACTCATCTTATGATTTGGAGCCAGAGGCACTCAATTTCATACCGGATTTTTTGCCAATAGGCCCTCTCCTAGCAAGCAGCCGCATGGGGAAATCAGCAGGCTACTTCTGGCCTGAAGATTCAACTTGCCCGGCATGGCTTGATCAACAGCCAGCCAATTCTGTTATCTATATTGCATTTGGTAGTTTCACTATTTTTGATGCAGTTCAGTTCCAAGAACTGGCTTTGGGCCTTGAACTCACCAACAGGCCATTCCTTTGGGTTGTAAGGCAAGATACAACTCAAGATATTGATGAGGCATACCCTGTTGGATTCAAAGAACGAGTAAAGAATCAGGGAAAGATAGTCGATTGGGCACCTCAGCAGCAGGTCTTATCCCACCCATCTGTCGCCTGTTTCCTGAGCCATTGCGGATGGAATTCGACTATAGAGAGTATAAGCAATGGAGTCCCTCTCTTGTGCTGGCCCTATTTTGCTGATCAGTTCCTTAATGAGACCTACATTGTCAAACATTGGGAAGTTGGATTAAGCTTACAAAAGCATGAAAGTGGAATCATCAAACAAGAAGAAATCAAGGATAAGGTCGAACACCTTTTAACCGATAAAAGTTACAAAACAAGAGCCCTGAACCTCCAAGCCAAGGCCACGGCAAATGTAGGAGAAGGAGGCAGCTCTCAAAAGAATTTCCATAGTTTCATAGATTGGATTAAAGAAAACTAGTTCATTGTTAAAGCAGAGATTGATGCTTAGCAAATCAGTAATTGTGCTAAAACAATGATATAATCTATTTGTATATTTGTAGATCACTTGATCATCAGCACTGTATTTACCAATTTCCACAGTGTAGTGCTACTTGTAAGCCTGCAATGTTTCGGTTGTACTTTATTTTATTTTTGGTAATAGAGATTAATATTAAAGTTAATTCAATTATGTATGATTGAAAATTTAAATTAATAAGATGTGTAAAACGGGTAGTGGTTTTCAAAACAACATGACATGGAACAAAATGATTAGTGTTAAAACTTATCGTGTCGTATCCATGTGAACTCGTAAGACACGACTAGAAAGTGAAAATAAATATTTTATTTAAAAAAGTTGATTAAACAAGATTACATCGTATACGTTTAACAGATGGTGTGCAGATTATATACTATTTTTAGTGCATAATCTACACTAAGTAGTGCGAGCCAATGTTTGTGAAATTAGATGGTAAACAAAAAAAGATTTGTTACATACATGAATCAGCCCATCCTTAAACACTAGGAAAATGGCACTTAGACAAAACTTCAGTTGACATATAGCCAATTGCACATCCGAGCAAAAATTTGTGCATGTTACAAATGACACAATCATATCAATCTATAAAGTAGGACAAAAGAAAATTCGCAGGATATTCTGCCCATGTCATTGGTTTCCTCAGAAGCCGGCCTTAAGAGGTATGGTATTAAATATTAAGATAATGAATAGAATTGATAGCTGCCAAATACTAAACCTATGTCAGATGCTTCCACAATTTCATCAAGAAAATCATACTAAAGAATAAGAAGTTAATGACATGATGTCATAGTCATCACAAAGAACCAAAAACAAACAGAAAATAGCAAGGTGCAAGAAGTAAAAACGAAGAAATATGACAAAGCTCATAAAAGTGACAAATAGAAGAGTTGATGCCAATACATGTAGAGTAAAAGAACCTTAAGAAACTAGCAAAAACTTGTTTTAGATTCTTCATTTACATCACCTGCTTTACCTATAAAAATGAAGGTAAACAGACTTGAAGCAATAATAGAGCTTGTGAGTGAAGAAAATGGGAAAACCACATGTAGTGGCTATACCATATCCAGCACAAGGTCATGTGATTCCCTTGATGGAGCTTGCCCAATGTTTAGCAAACAATGGTGTCAAAGTCACATTTATAAACACCGAGTTCAATCACATGCGAGTTATGAAGGCACTACCACACAAAGAAAACATGCATGAACTGATAAATTTGGTTTCAGTACCAGATGGCTTAGGATTAATGGAAGACAGATTAGACCATGGCAAGTTAGCAGAAGCAACGATGAAGATCATGCCTGAGAAGCTGGAGATTTTAATTGGAAAGATAAATGAAACACAAAGTGATGAAGTCACGTGTGTTCTTGCAGACTGTTACATGGCAAGCACATTGCAGGTGGCAGAAAAATTCTGCATCAAGAGAGCAGTCTTTTTACCAGCAGCAGCAGCAACGTTTGCCTTAACGATCAGTGCAGAGAAACTAGTTGATGATGGGATCATAGACAGTGACGGTGAGTTTTTCTGTTTGCTTTTGATACAGACTGACTACACAATACCACAGCTCTTATATAAATCTTAATCAACAACTGATATCGATTCATATGCTTTAACATAAATATTCAATTATGCAGCTTACCCTTGTCATACAAATTCAAGATATCAAGACTTACAAACAGCATAAATTATAGCATAACTAAAGCATTGTTATAAACATATACACATACCATACATGTTGATACACGTATTTCTCATCGGAGTCATGGTTAATTCCCAATCTTCTACAACAGGCACACCTTTGAAGAACCAGCTAATCCAGCTATCTCCATCCATGCCTGAGATGAACAATCTGCACTTCTCTTGGGCATGCCTCCCTGATTTGGCCATGCGAAAAACAATTTTCAAGTGTATAATTGAAAACAACAAAGCAACAAAACTAGCACAGTGGCAAGTTTGCAACTCATCTTACGATTTGGAGCCCGAGGCACTCAAATTCATTCCGGATTGTTTGCCAATAGGCCCTCTCCTAGCAAGCAGCCGCATGGGGAAATCAGCAGGCTACTTCTGGCCCGAGGATTCAACGTGCCCGGCATGGCTCGATCAACAGCCACCCAATTCCGTAATCTACATTGCATTTGGTAGCTTCACCATTTTTGATACAGTTCAGTTCCAGGAACTAGCTCTAGGCCTTGAACTCACCAACAGGCCATTCCTTTGGGTTGTAAGGCAAGATACAACTCAAGATATTGATGAGGCGTACCCTGTTGGATTCAAAGAACGAGTAAAGAATCAAGGAAAGATAGTCAATTGGGCACCTCAGCAGCGGGTCTTATCCCACCCATCTGTCGCCTGTTTCCTGAGCCATTGCGGATGGAATTCGACTATAGAGAGTATAAGCAATGGAGTCCCTCTCTTGTGCTGGCCCTATTTTGCTGATCAGTTCCTTAATGAGACCTACATTGTCAAACATTGGGAAGTTGGATTAAGTTTACAAAAGCATGAAAGTGGAATCATCAAACAAGAAGAAATCAAGGATAAGGTCGAACACCTTTTAACCGATAAAAGTTACAAAAAAAGAGCCCTGAATCTCCAAGCCAAGGCCACGGCAAATGTAGGAGAAGGAGGCAGCTCTCAAAAGAATTTCCATAGTTTCATAGATTGGATTAAAGAGAACTAGTTCATTGTTAAAGCAGACATTGATGCTTAGCAAATCAGTAATTGTGCTAAAACAATGATATAATCTATTTGTACATTTGTAGATCACTTGATCATCAGCACTGTATTTACCAATTTCCACAGTGTAGCGCTACTTGTAAGCCTGCAATGTTTCGGTTGTACTTTATTTTATTTTTGGTAATAGAGATTAATATTAAAGTTAATTCATTTATGTATGATTGAAAATTTAAATTAATAAGATGTGTAAAATGGATAGTGGTTTTCAAAACGACACGACATGGAACAAAATGATTAGTGTTAAAACTTATCGTGTCGTATCCATGTGAACTCGTAAGACATGACTAGAAAGTGAAAATAAATATTTTATTTAAAAAAGTTGATTAAACAAGATTACATCGTATACGTTTAACAGATGGTGTGCAGATTATATACTATTTTTAGTGCATAATCTACACTAAGTAGTGCGAGCCAATGTTTGTGAAATTAGATGGTAAACAAAAAAAGATTTGTTACATACATGAATCAGCCCATCCTTAAACACTTGGAAAATGGCACTTAGACAAAACTTCAGTTGACATATAGCCAATTGCACATCCGAGCAAAAATTTGTGCATGTTACAAATGACAGTCATATTAATCTATAAAGTAGGACAAAAGAAAATTCACAGGATATTCTGCCCATGTCATTGGTTTCCTCAGCAGCCGGCCTTAAGAGGTATGGTATTAAATATTAAGATAATGAATAGAATTGATAGCTGTCAAATACTAAACCTATGTCAGATGCTTCCACAATTTCATCAAGAAAATCATACTAAAGAATAAGAAGTTAGTGACATAATGTCATAGTCATCACAAAGAACCAAAAACAAACAGAAAATAGCAAGGTGCAAGAAGTAAAAACGAAGAAATATGACAAAGCTCATAAAAGTGACAAATAGAAGAGTTGATGCCAATACATGTAGAGTAAAAGAACCTTAAGAAACTAGCAAAAACTTGTTTTAGATTCTTCATTTACATCACCTGCTTTACCTATAAAAATGAAGGTAAACAGACTTGAAGCAATAATAGAGCTTGTGAGTGAAGAAAATGGGAAAACCACATGTAGTGGCTATACCATATCCAGCACAAGGTCATGTGATTCCCTTGATGGAGCTTGCCCAATGTTTAGCAAACAATGGTGTCAAAGTCACATTTATAAACACCGAGTTCAATCACATGCGAGTTATGAAGGCACTACCACACAAAGAAAACATGCATGAACTGATAAATTTGGTTTCAGTACCAGATGGCTTAGGATTAATGGAAGACAGATTAGACCATGGCAAGTTAGCAGAAGCAACGATGAAGATCATGCCTGAGAAGCTGGAGATTTTAATTGGAAAGATAAATGAAACACAAAGTGATGAAGTCACGTGTGTTCTTGCAGACTGTTACATGGCAAGCACATTGCAGGTGGCAGAAAAATTCTGCATCAAGAGAGCAGTCTTTTTACCAGCAGCAGCAGCAATGTTTGCCTTAACGATCAGTGCAGAGAAACTAGTTGATGATGGGATCATAGACAGTGACGGTGAGTTTTTCTGTTTGCTTTTGATACAGACTGACTACACAATACCACAAATCTTATATAAATCTTAATCAACAACTGATATCGATTCATATGCTTTAACATAAATATTCAATTATGCAGCTTACCCTTGTCATACAAATTCAAGATATCAAGACTTACAAACAGCATAAATTATAGCATAACTAAAGCATTGTTATAAACATATACACATACCATACATGTTGATACACGTATTTCTCATCGGAGTCATGGTTAATTCCCAATCTTTTACAACAGGCACACCTTTGAAGAACCAGCTAATCCAGCTATCTCCATCCATGCCTGAGATGAACACTCTGCACTTCTCTTGGGCATGCCTCCCTGATTTGGCCATGCGAAAAACAATTTTCAAGTGTATACTTGAAAACAACAAAGCAACAAAACTAGCACAGTGGCAAGTTTGCAACTCATCTTACGATTTGGAGCCCGAGGCACTCAAATTCATTCCGGATTGTTTGCCAATAGGCCCTCTCCTAGCAAGCAGCCGCATGGGGAAATCAGCAGGCTACTTCTGGCCCGAGGATTCAACGTGCCCGGCATGGCTCGATCAACAGCCACCCAATTCCGTAATCTACATTGCATTTGGTAGCTTCACCATTTTTGATAGAGTTCAGTTCCAGGAACTAGCTCTAGGCCTTGAACTCACCAACAGACCATTCCTTTGGGTTGCAAGGCAAGACACAACTCAAGACATAGATGAGGCATACCCTTTAGGATTCAAAGAACGAGTAAAGAATCAGGGAAAGATAGTCGATTGGGCACCTCAGCAGCAGGTCCTATCCCACCCATCAGTTGCCTGTTTCCTGAGCCATTGCGGATGGAATTCGACAATCGAGAGTATAAGCAATGGAGTCCCTCTCTTGTGCTTGCCCTATTTCGCCGATCAGTTCCTCAATGAGACCTACATTGTCGATCATTGGGAAGTCGGATTAAGCCTACAAAAGCATGAAAGTGGAATCATCAAACGAGAAGAAATCAAGGATAAGATCGAACACCTTTTCACCGATGAAAGCTACAAAACAAGAGCCCTAAACCTCCAAGCCAAGGCCACATCTAATGTTGGAGAAGAAGGCAGCTCTCAGAAGAATTTCCACAGTTTCGTGGATTGGATTAAACAAAACTAGTCCTCCATTGTTACAGGCTTAAAGCAGAGATTGATGCTTGGCAATTAGCGAATCAGTAATTCTGCTAAAACATATATAATCTGTTTGAATATTTGCCAATCACTTCACTTGATCATCACCACTGCAATGTTTCTGCTCTACTTCTTTTTTTTTTTTTTTCTGGTTGTTGTTAATTATTCATGAACTTTTTGTATTTTTTTTATTTCAAATAATTTAATCGAAATTTATATTAAAGTTAATTTAGTTGTATATGATAAAAAATTTAAATTAATAGGATGTGTAAAAATTGGTAGTAATTTTCAAACGACACTACACACACAAAAATGATTAGTGTTAAAAAAAACTTATATGTCGTATCATATCCATGTGAACTCATAATAAGACTAGACTCGACTAGAAAGTGAAAATAAATATTCTATTTAAAAAATTAAACAATATTACATTGTAAAATGTTTAACAATTATAACTTAATAAAAATTAAGATTAAATGAAGGAATATATTATCAATAAGGTATGTAATAATCAAAATTAATGTACCATTTAGTGCAAATTATATAATATTTTGGAGCCGTTTGATTCCTGATATTTTAAGATTTTGCCACTCCAGCAGCGGTGGGTAAATGATAACATTAAATTATATTATAAAATATTCATTTTTAATGTAAAAATAATGTACATTGTTGGAGATGAATAACAGTTATTATATTAAAATAATGAAAACCAATGTTGTATATTATATATTTTGTACACCATTGAAAATGGATGGGCATAATCTACACTAAAATGGTGCAAACCAATGTTTGTGAAATTAGATCAATGGTCGAATCCATTTGACTAACAATTCATATTTCAATCAATTTAAGAAATTCATCCATTTAAACATTTTAAATATAAAATTTAGGTGAGTTTAAAATTGTAACTTCATCCTTAATAAAAGTGGTCTTTTGGGATAATTATATAGTGTCATCCTCAAAATTATTTAATTTTGTTTTATATATAACGACATATTAAGGTGCATTTGGCATTAAAATTCTTTTAGCCGGCAGAATATTGAACATTAATTTGGGATCAAAATGTATCAATCCATTCACATTAGATTTTAGTTCGTTGTTTCTTCTTATTTGTAATGATGTTTACAACATGGAGTGATTTTGTCTTACAATAATAAAATATTATTTATTTGACTGAGTGCAATAAAATAATAATAAGGGGACTAGCCATTTTATTTTATTTCTAGTAATACTACAGTTAATTTTTCCTACATCTCTAATTACATTACACCTAATCAAATAATATTCCAACAATTATATGAGGAAAATAATAATTAAATTAAACCAGATAATTATTTGTTTGTATTCTGGTAATTGGCGCGTCTATGTATTATGCTTTTGATTTTATACCTAAAGTTTGTAAGAGAGTGTCTTTATACATTACAAGCATGTGATTCGTGTAATTTTTATTTAATAATATTTATATTATTATTAAAATTGTTGTACATTTTCTATAAATTTAGACCTTTTAAATTAACTTGAAAAATAATTTATGCTTAAGTATGATTGTGATGCATTCATATTACTAACATCATTTTTTTAAGGAACATGAGTAATTAGAATAACATCGATAGAAAATATTTTGATTTATTTAGTGAATTAATTAAAATTAAAAAGTTAAATAAAAAAATTTAAGCGGAAATGGATTCAATAGGTGTCCATGTCCTTAGCTAATTATTCTTTTAATATTTAGTATAAAACATGTTTTTAATTTGATAGCTAAACACAATTATCGAAAAACCAAAACATTATTTATTGTTAATCATATTGCTGCGTTGGTTGAATACTGTGGAAGAGAAACTTGGAGAATACCAATCAACTGTTATTAGAAACAACACAATTTTTACTACAAAAAAAAATAAAAATTTAAAAATAACACAATTTTTTTAAAAGAATATTAGAGAATACTACATCCACAACAACTATTATCTTAATTTTATTTATTATTTTTGTAGTACATACATACATGTACTTCAAAAATTGCACGAATGAAATTTGTATTTTTATCATTTAGTTATTTATAACTTTTTGTAGCAATGTCCACTCTACAAGTCTAATTATTTATTTATTAATTAATTAATTTGTTAAAGAATGGTCCATGACTATCCACGCGATTTCACATAAGACGAGAAGCAAAAAAAAAAAATTGCAGCAATGGATGGCATGAGGGCAAATATACTATTGTCCCATGTTAGACAAAACAGGTTGGCCCAATTAAATAAGCATATGTTTTTCTGTTCAATACTACCCAAAAAAGTGAAAGGAAAAACACATACAACTTATATAAAATCATCTTAAAAATATATTTTTATGAAATGAGACCCTCCTGTCCATAATTTAAATCCTTTTTCAAAAATAAATTATCGAGAGTAACACTCTTTTGTTCTGTGCACCAGTTGCACTGTGCAATCCATACATTTATATTATAAATGTAATACTTTTATGTTATAAATGTAATACTTTTATGCATGTTCATTTTAAAAGGTACAGATATTTATACATAAAGGTACTATATTTATAACATAAAAGTATGGATTGCACGAATTTTCACTTCTGTACAACTGGTGCACAAAAGTTTTTGTGAATTATCGATTGTAGATTGAGTGATCTCATATGATTAGATTTGTAAGATAATCTTATAAGAGTTTGGACAGAGAAAATAAAAAGATAGAACTATACACACCAAAAAATACTAAACACACCAAAAAAATGTGTGGTTTTATATCTTTCTTCTTTTTTTTTTTGTAAAAAGGGGGCGCATTTAGTAAGTTTTGAAGTCTGTATAGTGTCACCCATAAACAAAAAGTTAGTGAAGAAATATTGAGTCATTTTGATTGGAGGAGAAACTATGAGTTGGCAATTCTTAGTTAAATATATTCTCAATTGACTATTTAGTTCTTGATTAATTTCTTAGGCTTTTTTGGTCGAGTTAAAGTTGGTGGGCACTTTAGTTTGAGTTTTGTGTTTAAATTGTGATATTATTCCCCATCAAATATGAAATCGACAAAATTGAATTTTAAATAAATTTTAATTTGGAGAAGGGCGACCAAAAAACAAAAAAGGAATAAAGCATAAGTAAGAGGACAATAATTAATGGTGTGGCCATTCATTGGTAATTCTACACTAATTTATGTTTCAAAAATACTTATTTATTTTAGAGGGTCTTTGGCAAAATTTTTATTTTTTTTTATTTTTAAGTCTTGCATAATATGTTGTGTTTTCAGAATTTATAAGATGCTAAAGTTTATTATAAAAATATTGATTGATGAAATGTTTGAATAAAATAAGATGATGAATAATATAAGATATTATTGATGAAAATGATGTAATTATTTAAATAATAAAATTTAAAGAAGCTTGTTGGTGTAAGATCTATATTTAAAAGTAAGAGTAAGATTGAGTTTTCTAAATTATTTTAAATATAGGTTATAAGCCCCTGAAATCTTGTTTTATGATCAAATAATATTTTATATTAAAAATCTTAATCAAACATTTGCAATAATTTTATAAACTCTTAAATATCTTGTAAGATGTTTTAAATAGTTTTTAGGTCTAACCTAAACCTCTCTTTATTAATATCGCTCGCTTTTTTGAAAAGATTGATGAGGAATTACAATTTTCTTATTATAATGAATTGGATTAATAGAGCATAATTGTTTTAGTATATACTAGTACATAGGTCCCGTGCGATGCACGGGCAAATAAAAATTATTATTTTGGTATTTTGATATGAAAATGTTGAACACAAAATAATATATTATTTAAGATTAATTTCAATATAATATGATACACATGTGATGCATGACCATAAAATTTAAATATTCCAAGTTTAATATGAAAATGTCAATTTACAGAAAAATCAAGTTCTTGATAATATTTCAATTTCATTTGGTAACCCGCATGATGCATGGTATATAAATTTCAAGTGTCGTAATTTTTTGATATACATACGTTAACTATATAAAACAAACCTTGATTATTTAGAATATCGTTTAGATATAACAAACATTTTTTTAAATATTCTTTTTCAAAAAAAATTCATCACATCGCTATATATAGTAAAATGTCAAATAACATTTATTCTCCAATTACATCCCTCTATCAACCCCCTGAATTTTCATATATTTCTCACTATTTCGACATAGTTTAACTTTATAATATTTTCACTTGAAAACTTGAGTATGATGTTCATAGTCATAAGATTGTCATAAATTTTGACGATTTACTGAAGGAACAAACTTATAACAAATTGATGGAGAATATTAAATAAGTGTTTCACTATATATTAGAATGAGTTAATTTCATTTTCCAATCTATACTATGCACGTTTTTTAATTTTGCATCCTAAATTATTTTTTTTCTCCGATCACAACTCATACTACATGTTTTGTTTACTTTTGCAACCTCCGACCAATATTTTCCGGCGAGAAAATGCCCACGTGATTTTATGTGCTAATTGAAGGTTATTTTCGTCATTTTCTAGGTCATTAACTAACCCCCTCCAAAAGCAAATTTTGCCCTAATTTTTCCCACATTTGTTTTTTGCAAATTGTTTGAGCAAATGAAGATTAACGGTGAGGTTCAAACAAAAAATTAGATCTCTTTACCATTGAAAATAGTTGATGAATCGAATTTACTAATGTCTTAGAAGTACAAATGATGAAAATAACCATCAATTAGCACATGAAAATCACGTGGGCGCTTTCTCGCCGGAAAATATTGACCTAAGGTTGCAAAAGTAAACAAAATGTATAGTATATGATGTGATCGGAGAAAAAAAATAGTTTATGATGCAAAATTAAAAAAAGGTGCATAGTACAGATTGAAAAATGTAATTAACCTTATTAGAATATATTTGTTGATTTCGTTATTAAAAGTCTAATTAGAGCTATTCAATTGCATAAATCAAAATATAAAAGGGTATTTTAAATTTTAATATTGACTTTTTTAAGTTTGTATTTTTTTTATTAGATTCCAAGTATTATTATTTCTTTTAAAGTTCACAGTTAGTTTTTTTTATTAAATTCCATCAAATATTAATTTTTTTGTAAAGTTCATAAGTGTACTCAATTATTTTACATTTTCAAATATTAAGATATTTTCTAAAGAACATATTAATTCTTCAAATTTATTTGTTTAAATTATTTATGTTTATATACACATCACAAATTAAAATTAATGTATTAAAATAACAAAATAGGTAAATTGTTTGTTCTGTTATAGTTCCATTTATTTGTGCATTTAAAAATATTAAATGGACTGAAAAAATTACTTAAAATATTTTTTTGATAAAAATTAAATAAAAAAGAAGTTGCTATTTTTCCAGAAATTGGTTTCGAATGACATATATAAATTTATTTAAAACATTTGAAAATAAAAAAACATATATCATTTAATTTGTTATTTAGTGTATCAATCAAACATGTTTCAACTAATATTATATTAATCTTGAATTTTTTGATCTCTCATATTGAAATGTAGTTATGTAGTCAAAATTTACCAATCTATGTATTATAAATTATATCACAATCATCAATTTATTGCTATTTTAATATTGTTAATCATGTTTTTTTGGTTACTTTTTTATGTATAAAAGTCGAGTTTTTTTATTGAATTTAATTGTAATTATTATTCAATCAATATATACATATATCTATATATGTGTGTAAGTGTAAAAAAGTTAGAAAATTGAGAATCACAAAATGACGTCTATTTTACTCAATTGGTGAGTAGTAATTAATTAAATTATATTTATATATATATATATATGTGTGTGTGTGTGTGTGTGTGTGTGTGTGATAAATTAGTGGAGAAAAAATAATGCTTAAATTTAGATATACTGCCACTAAATAAGGAAAATGTGTGATTGGTTAATATGAGATAATTAATGATAAGTGTAATTTCTATATGTAGAAGATCACACAAAATATATTTTCTATATTTAATAATTATCAATTATTAATTATTAATATATTATATATTATTAAGTGAAAATGAGCGGGAAAAATTTTACATTTTTATTTATAGAGGTAATTGTTATTATATATATATATATATATATATATGTTGGTCCTAAGTAGTTCAGAGGTTCAAATGAGGTGAATGAATCTCTATTAATTTTTTCTTTTTCAAATCTTTCTAAACAATCGTCAATGTATTCTATATCAGTATACAGCAGTCGAAGCCGAATAGTAAGTTGGGCTATATGCTGATGCAGCTTACTGATTCAGAATTCTTCTAATGCAGTGGAATAAAACAGATAGAACTTCTTTTGTAAAAACTTTTTTTTTAAATATGTTTTTCTCAAACTTTGAAATGTAGTATGAACAAATATATAATGCAACACAGATACGATAAAGCAATAAATAAACACACAAAGGGTTTATAGTGATTCGAAGATGGTGTAATCATTTTACATCCACTCTACTCCTTCTATGAGAAGGAACTTTGTTAGGTTAGATCGTTTTACAAGACTTATCTTTACGATCTACAACCTCAACAAGTTTACACCTACAAGGATATAAATCCTTAGGCTCGACCCACACAGGATCCTAGCAACTCACATAAAGTTAAAGCCTTAACAAACTTAAAACTACCACACTCAACGAGGATCTAAATCCTTCCAACTGAGGACACCTCTAAACAACCTAAGTATACAACACTGAGGTTAAAAGTATATGTGGTCTTCAATTGGTGCTTTGAAACAACCTTGTAGATTTTGGAGCTCTTGAAAGACTCGAAGGTTTAGCTGCTTCACGAAGAGGTTGAGTGACTGAATACTTAAAGAGAAACTTGAGAGATTGTTCTTGCTAGAGAGAATTTGAGAATCAGTAGTTCGGTATTTCTCCAGTCAACTCTTCCTCTACATATATAAGTAAGAAATGTGTCCGTTGAAGAGAGACACACTTCGTTTGAATTTGAATTCCCGCAATCTATTGCACGAGCTTTCTGTTCTGTATAGTTTTTTGTTCCGCATAGCTTTCTATTCTGCAGTGATCTCCTAGTTCTTCTTACTGTTTACTGTATTTTACTGCTTGTTGTATTACTACCTGTTGAATGCAGTATCCGATAGCGATTCCTTTGTTGAATCCAACTACTATCAGTAACTTCCTTCTTGCTGAATTCCATGATACTCTCTTTAAGTCAAATTGAAACTTAAGAAAAACTAAATTTCCATATAAACATCATGGAAAAATGAGGTATTCTGAATCCCTATTACATTACTGTTTTGTCTCATCAAAATCTAAATAGAAATATCCTAACAAAATATATATATATATATATATATATATATTATTTGAAAATAAATATCATTTTAAGAATGAAGTATATTTGAGCTTATAAATCTTACAAAAATATTATTGTTGATGTTTATGCTTCTTAACTAGATGTTTTAGTATTTAAAAAATGAGAATTTGGAACATTAAAACATTTATATTAACATAATAAATTCTTCATACGTATATTCTCCAAATAGAGTAAAGTACAAACGTGTTAATAATTTAACAATTTAATCAATCATTTATATGCAATAGAATTTGACATGCATAAGAAGTACCAAGCTACTTACAAATGTTGGATTTTTGTAATTTAGTAATATAGTATGTTATTTGGAATGGATTAATAAAAATAAATATTAAATGGTGAATCTTAATTTTTGGATCCAGCGAATAAGTCAGAAAGACAACTTTCATGCGAATTTTGACTAGTGAAGATTATGTTCCTATTATTTAATTATATTAATGCAATCACGTGCTTCACCACAATGCCTCACATGATCCCCGATTATTTCAAATAATCACATGCTAACATGTGAATATAATTAAATTCCAACCCAAATTAGCCAAACATCTACAATTATTAGTGCTAGTTTAGCGGCTACTATTTACTTACTTAACTATAATGAGATTTTTTCGTATGAAATTGTCTCACGGATTTTGATCCATGAAACAGATCAGTTCTTATTTTAAAGATTCGAATGTAAATGATCTCAATTTGAATTAATAATGAGCTTGACAAAATTAGGTGGGATCCCATCTTTAAAAAAAAGAGTTTATTTTAGTAATTTGGTAAAATGAAATTTTTTTAGCAAAATGAGACCATGAAACCTAAAATATAGCAACAAGTATGAGCACAATTAAATGAGTTTATTTAAAAAGGAAAATAGAAACAAAGCAACAACTCTACTAAACAAAACAAAAAAAGTACTTTATAAATTCTCAAACTTTTTTAATAATTGTTAGAATTGATAAATTTGATTTAATAAGTCAAGATTTAAAAGGATTTCGAACGATTATACATGATGTCAATTTCAATCCAACAAAATACTTAAAATATTTCTAAGAAATATCGTAGAACAAACTTATTCAGCAATATAAATGAATTTTATATTATATTTCATTTCAAAATTCTTTACTCAAAGACTTGGACAAAAGGTTTGGGTATTTTTTTTTTTTTTTTTAAACACAGTCAACATAAATCTCAATTTAATTAGTTCAATTATCTATTACTCTACTCATGGGATTGAGGTGAAATAATAAAGTAGGTAGAAAAATAAAAAATATATAGGTAATGAAAAGTGGGAAAAAAGAAAAGTGTAAAAAAGGAAAGAAGAAGGAAGGAGGTGGGAAAAAGGGTATGTAGCATGCAGGGAATGTGCAGAACATGGTGTACAATTCATGCTGCTTCACTGTCTCACCTTTCTCACATGCAATCTCTCTCCTCTCTTCTAAGTACAATCCTCTTTCACTACTTGCATGTGCTCTCCATGTGCCCCTTTTCCTCTCTCTCCTCTCTCTTTCTCTCTCCTCCATTTTTGCCCTTTTCTTCTCTCTCTCTCTCTCTTCATAGCCTCTTTAGTGGCCCATGCCACATTTGCATGTGCCCTTTAGGGAGGCCACCACACCCCCCAAGAAACAACTAGTTCACAAGGCATGATGAGGCCCTTTATTGTGTCAAATGACCAAAATGCCCTTTTGCTAATTATAATTGGATGGATATGAACATATGTTTGTGGGGAAAATAAAGGTGTCTCACTAATTCCATGATCATTCTCATGGGGTTGCTCTTTCTTTAATTTCTTTGCTTTACCTTTGGAATCATGAGGGGATAATCTCTCTTGTTGAATAGTACGGTTAGATTTTTGTTGTGTTGTGGAAAAGTAGGTTCTTGATTGGGTTTAATCAGCTCTAATAATTGTTTGTTTATTGAAAAAGAAATACCGATAAATTTGAAATGTTTACATGTTATTAACTTTATTATGAAGTTGGAAAATAACTATATATTAATAAGGGTTTGTAAATTTGACATAATATTTTCATTTGGTTAAAAAAAAAAAAAAGGAATATGACCTGTTTTTGTTTTGTTGTAATTCGGATATGGTGAAAAAAAAAACCCAACAAACCTATTAATGTTAGTTTTTTTTTTTTTTCTGTGTTACTATTTATGGAGGCAAATAAATTATAATCAAAGTTTTCAAGTTTATCAACGTCTACATATGTTGGTTAGGATCGAATTTTTTATCAGGAAAAAAATGTAAAGGTCATGTTTTAAAAAAAATGGATGATGGTAAATTGTAAAGATCACTGGTTTATTAATTTTTATAGTTATGTAGTATAGTCTTAATAAATAATATTTGCAAACAAATTATTCGAACTTGTTATGTTGATACAATTCTTTCCCACTCAATTATTTTAATCAAACAAAGTCTTTACATGTTTAAAATTCGATAGGTTTTAAATAAATTGAACAATAACTCGTTCAATTAACTTGTATTTTTCTACCTAACCTACGACATGAAAAAAAAAATACTTATACTTAATTTAATCAAAGTTTAGAGCATCTACAAAATCTATCATATGTGGAAATTCATTATCATTTAAGATTATTGAGAATTAATTTTATGCCACTTAAGAGTGTTGACTCGAGATTGGGCATAGAAGGGTATTTTGGGTATTAAGGTGTAGAGTGTGGGTGTGTCGCATGTGGCATATCAGATAAAGGCAGGCTTTCACTGCTTAAATTTCGTAACGCTCGCAAATTGTGCCATCTTCCCGCTCTAACCAATTTTTCAACCCAGAATTGTTAAATTACTAAAACATCCCCGTACAGGTTTCAATCAAAATACTCTAAAAATGTTTCAATATACATAATTTATTATGAATATATGTGCCTATAATTTTTTTTAAACTGTCTCAATAATAAGATAAGTAGTTGGTCAATATATACACACACACACACATTATATAGTATACTCACGTGTCATCTCATTAAGTAATTATTTGATTTTTAATCTATAAAGTAATAAAATTGATCTTATAATATTTATTTAAAATATAATTTTTTATAGTTTTTATATAATGTTTGTAATGACATATAAATCATGCTAAATATTTTTATCATTTTTTTGTTTGTAATTTGAATAATATATATCTTTAAAGGTATTCATAGAAATTATAAAGTTGATAATTTACATAATTTTGTAAGTTATGTGCATAAAAGAAATCTTGATGGGTAGAATGCAGAATATCTGATAGTTCGAGGGTTTAATCTAATTAACTCGTATTGTTATATATATAGTCGTCATACTTAATTTAGTTTTTTAACACTATTATTTTATATGATCACAACGTTCTCTTTCATAATATATTTAACATAACATATTGGAAATATTTTTCAAATTTATATAAAAATATTTATAAATTAAATTTTTTGGTTTCTAGACATATTTATACTATTGTAAATATATTTTTCAAATACAACAATTGATCTTTTCTGTATTTTTTTTTTCTTTTGTTATATTAATTAAAAATGCAATTGTTAGTATGTACATTATCTAATTCCTACTAGGGATGGCAATATCAACCCGCCCCATGGGTACCCACCCCGCCCCGTGGTATTTGGGGCGGATAAAACCCGCTCGTGCTTGAAACGTGGCGGGTCCGCCCCGCCCCGTCTCTTACGAGGCGGGTCTGGATATCATATGCATCCCGACCCGACCCGACCTTGAAGAAGATGTATTTTTCATTTCAAGACATTGTTATGCTTTAATTATGTATTTATCTATCTCTTATTCAAGTTGTATACTTTGAATGGATGAATATTTCTTACTTATTGTTGTTATTAATTAGAATTTGATGATCGATGTATTGAACATTTTATTTATGCTTAGCAAGTTAATGATTTTAATTAAGTTTGTTTGAAATTATCCATATCAAATTGTGCAAAAAAATTTAAATTATAATATATTTATTGAAAATATGTAAAGGGCGGGGCGGGGCGGAACCGCCCCGTACAGGGCGGGGAATGGGGCGACCACCTGTGGCCCGTGGCAGGGCGGGTCCGCGGGGCATATGCACGGGGCGGGTCTGGGTACTCAACTACCCGCCCCGACCTGCCCCATTGCCATCCCTAATTCCTACAATGTTGTGGAATAATTCAAATCAAAAAATTATATTACCGAATAATATATATCTATAGAAATTGAGAGTCGGGTTGTTTTAGAGAAATGGAAATTGAGTAGTTTAATTGAATTACTCTCACAGATAGTGAGATTATTAAAATATAAATTAATAATTTGAAAAGTCAACAATTGTTAGTTATTAATATATCACATAATAAATACATGTTAAATCAATTTCTTAAGTTGACAATTGAAAATAAAAGTAATAGTTATGAATGATAAATAATAACTAAGTAACAATAATAACTAAAAATATGATAAGTGGTCTGTTTAGGTGATAAGTGATATGTTTATCTATTGATTGTTACTTTGTGTAAGATAAGCATGTATATATACATATTTTATTCTAGATAGCATTACATTTATCAGGTATACCATATACAACCAATTATACAGTGTGAAAAATCTTTTGGTGGTTCTGAGCCAATTAATAATCGCCACATGGATCTATTTTCCACATGGCATTTAAATCAAATTGATGGGGGTAAAAAAAAATAAAAAAAATTGGTGGGGGATTTAATTACTTTAATTCTATAAATAATTTAGATTGGTCAAGGATATTTAATAGTTTATTTTTCAGTTTTTCATTTGGGCAGATATTTTCTCTTGGGAAGTTGATTTTAATCCTTGACGTGTACATCACAATAAAGTGCCAAAGATTTGGGTTCGTTTTTGTCATTTTTGCTCGAGAGCTGTTGACCTATTTATAATAGACAAATTTTAATATGTCTATTATTTATTATTGATATATGTAATATACTTATTAATTTTACATTATATGGTTCAATGAAATGTGACCTTTATATATGAATATTAGATACTTTAAGATGTGTATGATAAAAATATAAATCACACTCTCTTTCAGTTATATAAAAAATCTTATTTTAGCTATTTTGCCATTTTTTTTTCAAGTTTACTCTCAATTCCAACATTTAAACTTTTTTTTTTTTTTAATTTGAACTTACCTATTTAATTACTTAAAATTTTATTCACACACAATTATACAATTTATGTCTTTATCTCAAATTTCTCTTATTTCTTTACCTTACAATATCACATCTCATGTTAATACAGGAATGGATGAGGAGAGATTGATATTGTCTAAGAGTATTTTTATCCAATTTTTATATTTTTTTAATCTATAATAAAATTCGAGAACGATATTTATTTTAAATTGGATGGAGTATCATTCAATCTTGTACTAACAAAATAGGTTAATCCATTTATATTAGTTCATACAATTCAAACACATGTTTCATCTACATTGTACCGCAATTTAGAATGATATAATTAACCAAAATAGCTAAAACGAAATTTAGGTTAGTGCTAGAAAAGAATTTTTTTTTTTTTTTTACAACTAAGTATGAAGGTTTTCATATATATATATATATATATATATATATATATATATATATATATATATATATATATTTGGATAGAGGAATTAATTATATCCATCATGCATATGAGAATATGTATTTTACCCATAACATAAACATATATGTGTTTACAAATTTTGTTCATTTTCATCCACCATATTTTCTAAAGTTCGAAATTGGACAAATATACAAGCTCATAAGCTCCAATATTTGTTGGACTCTAAACTCATGAAAGTTACTATATATAAAAAAAAAAATGGTTTTCTTATGATTGCAATTGTATAAATTAAAAGGTATTTTTACTTATTTACATTATATTTAAAAACAAATTCTAAACTTTTAGCTTTAGCATGAACACTCTAGTTTTAATCACTTAATAATAGTCGAATCCCGAATATTACAGTGTGTTTATATCTAAGTAAAATATATGAATACATAATCTATATATTTGAGAAAAAGTGAAATAATTGAATAATTTAAGTAATATAAATTTAATTAAGACGTATCCCATATATTGAGGATATCAATTCATGTTAAAAAAATTTATATATATAATTTAGTAAAAAAGCGAAATGGCATTTATGTAATTCCACAACATAGTGGCACAAATTCATAACCCCCCTACTTATACCCCTCATAACGCCATTCCTCCTCACCCGTTACACCGTCCCACGCTATTCCCTCCACCACCTCTCTCCCCCGCCGTCGCCGTGATGGGTACAAAGCCGCGGATCTCGGTGTCGACCGCCGTGAGAAGCCTGAGAAGAAGATTATCAAACTCAAAGAGAAGCCCTAGAAATCCTCAAGCCAGCTGCCACCGTAGGACCGCCCACATTGGCGGCGCCGCCTCGGTCTCCGACAAGCTGGAGGCGCTCCGAAACCTAATTCCTTCGGAAAACGAAGTGATAAAGCCGGATCAATTGTTCCGTGAAACCGCCGACTACATCGTGCTTTTAAAAACTCAGGTTTTTGTTTTGCAGAAATTGGTTGATTTTTACGGATCGCAACCGCAAGTTAATGGAGATGATGTATAGTATTATCGTGCATCTCAATCGACGCCGATGAAGCCGCATTGGAAAATGAGAAAAGAGAGAGAAGGAAGAAGAAGAAGAAAGAGGAGGTTGATCTTCTTTAATTTCCATGGCTATTACTATTAATTAATTAATTAGTTAATTAATTTTCGTGGCAACAATGTATGATTTTCTTATGATAAAACCCAATAGATTAAGTTTATATCATTCTTCTGTCATCAATTCTCTCTCTCTCTACATATACATAGATGGAATTTTTGCTTATTTGCTTTATTGGGAAATATTTTCTTGTGATTTAGATCATCACTCATCAGAATTTGTTCAAGTTTGAAGCAGATGCATCTGAGTAAGAACTTGTCTCTGTTTCTGATGACAAGAATTATAAATAAATAAATAAATAAATAAATAAATATATATATATATATATATATTTATATATATAATATACTATGGGGTGGGTATGGATGAACTGACAATGTTTCTTTTAGATTCAGAATATTTATTTATTTTTGGTTAATTGAAAAAATCCGAGAATTGCGTGAATGAAATTAAGGGTTAAAAAAAGTGTCCCCAAATTGTAAGACAGAGGCCTCACTTTCACAGTCTGCGCCACCATTTTGCAGCTGCTACTAACACATGACACCATGCAGCTGTCATCAGCCTGTTCATTCAACATATTTCTATTTTCCATAAATAAAATAAATAATTAAGGAACTTAAAATTGTCAAAAAAACAAAAAAAAAATCAGAATCTTTATTTGAATTGTGAAGTTAAATTCACTATTGGTAAAATTAACATAACCGTACATATGTAGTATGTTTTTTTAACATCGATCAGTTTTGAAAAAAAACTGACTCGTATGTGGTTAAAAACTGACTAATGTCAAAAAAATATACTACATATATAAAAAGAAGGTTATGTTGTTTTCACCAATAATAAAAAGTTTGGTTAAAATGGCATTGCTAGTAAATGTTTTGTGATTTTTCGGGTAATTAACCCAATAAATGACTATTAAATATTATCGAATGTATTGTTTTGCTTTGGTCCCATTTTTTTATTATTTCATTTGATATTCTTTACTTCAATGAGTGACACTCCTGTGCACAAGGTGCAACAATACTGTTATATTATATGAGTGATACTGTTTTATATGATGTAATACTGTTATATTATATGAGTGATACTGTTATATTATAATATAACAGTATCACTCATATAATATAACAGTATTACATCATATAAAACAGTATCACTCATATAATATAACAGTATCACTCATATAATATAACAGTATTGTTGTGCACAGATTTGGATCCGTGCATCTTATGCACAAAAGTTTTTGCCTACTTCAATGCATGTTATGTGTTAATTAATAATATCATTTGATAAATATAATATGTGATAATTATTTGAAAAAATCAGATAATACATACTATTAAAATGTAGTAAAGATGTCATGTGATTTTGCTTTGCTCACTAGATAGGGATGATTCAATTCTAATCCATTATTTTGTACAAGCTAGTTTAAGTATGTCTTGCTGTAAATTATAGTAAAGTATCGGACCACCTAAAATCCATTAATAAAGAGATTTTAAGTTTATAGAGTTAGTGTATGAAATGTGTGTTGGATCTACAGAAGTTAAAAAATTGTGGGATATTTTTCTCATTTTTTGAAGTTCTAACTTCTAACTCTTAAATGTTTTCACCAAAAAAGAAAAAAAAAAGGAAAAAAACTTCTAAGTCTAAAATTGGGATAATTAGAGTGGAAGTGGATTGAATCCTTGACTACCTCTCAAGAAGCTGGCTAAGTGCATACTCACGTTCGAAATTTAGGGTTATAAATATGATAATCCTTTAATTAATAAAACTATAATTAGAAAAAAATAAAATGGGACATCTCCTTATAATTAATAAATCCCCAAAATCAATTGGAATATTTTCTTAAAGACGTAATGATTAATACACACACTATTTACCGATGGAATGGTAGATATAAAGAGATTGTGAATTATCATGAGGTCAGTAGTAAATTGTTTGAATTGAAATTTTGTTTTTATATGAGAGATATGAGTGCAATTTGTTATATTTAGGTTGGATTAGATTGCATAATTATGATATTTTTTATTGTGTTTTGTGATATTTTTAATTGAATGAACGTTGTTGGATGGATTTAAGAAGAGATTAGAAATTTCTAATAGTAAATTGATTCAGTGGTGTTTGGATAGAGAGAATTTTGAATCTATTCGGATTTCAGTGAATTTAAAATTCATTCATGTTAAATCCTATATTTCAAATTACTATATTCAAACGAAACTTTATTGAAATTGATAAATATATGTATGTAAATATACTCTTCATCTTTTATGAGTTAAACAAGTTAGATGTGTTATCATGAAACTAAAAAAAAGTTGGGTTTAGATTTTGATTTCTGACATGTATGATAAAATGGATGGAAACGCACTGATAGTTTATCTGTAATAACCATTTGTATCTCAATTAATTGAGATTTCATGTGATACACGCCATTTATAAAAAATATTGAAATAAATTTTGTAAATGAATAGTGTAATCTCATTTAAAATTTAAATATAATATCATTTGATTTATATATTAGTAAAGTTTGTAAAAACGTGTATTTCATCGAATTTGTAAAAAGAATTAATTTACAAATGAATATAAATAAACCAAAATATCTGTAGAATAAAAAAAGTAAAATTTTGATGATTAATTTCAATAATAAAACGTGAAGTGAAGTCAATATATTCTTAAACGGAATAAATGCTTGTGTATAGAGTTGATACACAAATTTCATGAATAAATGTATTATATAATATTGATGTATGTATCTATAAATTTTAATATCCAATTAATTTATCATTACTGAAATGTAATAAATGAGAGGGTATTTAAGAAAGATGGATTTTCATTTTTAATTAAGAATTGAATTAGTATAACTATAAAAATCCATAAATAGATAAATTAGTGAAAAATGCGTGGTTAAATATTAATTTAATTTAGGTGGGAAAAGATTTAACCATAAATTCATTTAATTAAAAATACATATTTTAGTTGGTTTTTAAAAAAAAATTAGGTTTAAAATCACATGAATTCATTGTACGAAAAGCTCACATATAACTATTAACATTAAGTTTGTTAAATTTTTTTACTGTATTGGATGCAATAATTTAAAATAATGGATTGAGTTTGGATGATATGATGATGGAAATAAGTAGATCATTGTTTTATATCTCAGAAATAATGTTAATAAATAATTGCTAAAAATAGTACATGATTAAATAAATAATTTAATTGTAGTGTTAAAACTCCTAATTAATATGAGGTTAGGATTCTTACATGTATTCTTTCTTAATATATCAACTAAATTGATTGCAATTAAAGTGGTTTACTTTATATATACAAAATATATAATTAATAAATAATTAAACATTTAGAATTTGAGCGCCAAACTGTGTTCCCTTAGAACGACATGTGGCACAATTTTTTGCTTATTATACAGTAGAGGGATAATTTGTTATGAAAAGGAGTAATTAATTACAAAACAAATTAATAATTTTTATATAAGAAATCATTAAAATTCTTTCAAATCTTAAACTATACATATATGTCCTATATATATTACAATTATAGAAAAATTGGTAAGTGCATTAATCGATGAGATGGGTAAAGGGAACTTTGTATTGTGTTTTTCAATATTTAGGAAGTTGCAAAAATTATAAATGAACATCCTAATGAAGGCATCACATAACTTAGTTACTCCATAGTTGGTAGATTGAAAAACTTGGCAATAAATATCAGTAATAATTAGTGATTTTATATTTATTTTTTTCAATGTTGCGTAGCATTTAGCTTAATCATGTGACATGTCTCTCTCTGCACAAGTTTTTTTTTTTTTTTTTTAATGTCTTCTTAATTACATGTCTTTGGATCTTCCAGATTTCTAGTGTCTTCAATTATGACAAGGATTTCATGTTTAGAGTTTGGAGAGGAAAATAAGACATTAAAGCAATTACGAAGGTTACAAATTAATTTGAATTATAATTTTTGAGACAAACGACCAGACATGTTCATCTCCAATTTTTTTACACTGTATAATGTAAGCAAAAACATTAGTTAAATATACCCTGACAAACGTAAACTTATGAAAAATGTAATTGTTCTTTGCTCTAAAGGCCTGCATGATCTATATATTTATTAGGGATCTGGTGATAATAATGCAATAATTGATATAAGAGATTTCTTTTTTACCACAAATATGATAGTTTTCTTATTTTTCTATTACAAATAAAAAAAATCGACAAAAGTACATTTTGAAAAAAGGTCAAAAATCACTGCAATTTAGTGATTTACAAGATTTTTCGTGTAACCCTATGATTACACGAAAATCATGTAAGTCACTGAGTGCAATGATTTTTAACTTTTATCATAAGGATAATTTTGTCTATTTTCATGATTTGTGGCAGAAAAATAACAAAACTATCATTTGTGATAAAAAAATAATACATTATTTGATTTCGTGGTAATAATGACTATTATTCCATATTTAGTATGTTGTAGTCTGTTCTAAGCAGCTCGAATGGTGACAATTAACTCATACAAAAATAATATTTAAACGCTATAAATTTGGCCTGCAAATTTTGTTGAGATTATATCTCATTTTACAGATTATTTCTTCATTCTGGTACGTTGTATTCCCCAAATAAACAAGGCAAAAACTTCTGTGCACCAATTGCACCGTGCAATCCATATCTCTATGTTATAAATGTAGTATTTTTATGTTATAAATGTAATACCTTTATGCATGTTCATTTTAAAAGGTACGGATATTTGTACATAAAGATACTATATTTATAACATAAATGTATAAATTGCACAAAATTTCACTTCTGTGCAACTGGTGCACAGAAGTTTTTATGTACTGTTTTTGCTTTTTTTATTCATTCATGGATATTATATCCTCAATATTTGCATATTTATTAATATCGATAGAATAAATGATTTATTTTCTAGAATAACCTATGATATAAAAAATACGAATAATGATATATTTATTTTGAATTATATATAAAATGGAAATTATAAAATTAATCAAATATCGATACAATACATACAACAACAAATAATTCTAACAAACTGCGCAATTATTTTGCCATTGTGATCCTCTGAAATTCTCAATTCCAACAACGTAAATTAAACCTAAATTCTGTTTTGCAATTACATTGCAATCAACAATTCTAACAAAAAAAACACAAAATTTCAAGAAAATATGTGCCGTTAGAATTTGATATTTTCTTGTAGCGAAATCATATAGTCTTACATCTCCATAAAGTTTTAGATCTTAATATATGTCTTTGTATTTATATATATATATACCCGTCCCAATACAATTTGTATTTGTATATATATAATGATAATATTTAACGTATTCAAATCAATTTCAACAAATTCGAAGGTTGAAAAAGGGGATTAAATTACTAACCTCTCCTTGTTGGTTTGACATCTTTGTGTGACATGGGGATTTTCAGCCAAAAATTCGAAGGATGATGAAGGTGCTTGAGGGAGAATAGTGAGATTTAAGATAATAATTCTCGTGTGGTTTTTTTTTTTTACTTGAGGGAGAATAGTGAGATTTGAGATAATAATTCTTGCACAAAAACTTGCGTGAGATCTCACGAATAGTTTCCGTGAGACGGATCATTTTAATCCACAAATCAAACTCATTTTCACTAATCTCGTGTGTTTTTTTTTTTTCTTGAGGGAGAATAGTGAGATTTGAGATAATAATTCTCGCACAAAAACATGCGTGAGATCTCACGAATAGTTTACGTGAGACGGATCCTTTTAACCCACAAATCAAACCCATTTTCACTAATTTTCACTAATTTGTACATTCAAAGTGATTTGATTGGAGGTTGTTGTGGGGCAATTAATATCCAATCAAAGTCAATGAAGATTTGTGGTATATATTTTAGGGCATAGAATTATATTTTATGAGAAAAATTATCAATACTTTTATTTTTTATGGTATAAAGGATCACAAATTTATTTAGTGTGGTAAAATTGGGATCCTTTATATTTGTTGTGGTATTTTGAGTCTCACATAAATTTTTGTTTTTAAATAATTACTAAACTAATTGAATATGACTAGTTGAAATTAATTTTGAATAATTACAAACTAACTCAATCGACATATTTTGTCAAATCTGACACCACATAATTTCTTTTTACGTTGAAATATTGATGATAATAGAACTTGAATCAAGTATCTGAAAAATATTAATAGTAAATATGATAAGTATATATCTTCGATATTATATCCTCGTTGTTATAATGAATGAATTTGTTTTCTTTAGAATATTCATAAAATAAAGTATGGATATTGATATGGTTAGCTTGAAGTATATAAGAAACTGAATAATTAGAAAATGAATGAATGTCAATATATATCACAGGTCAAATATCATTGTCGACATAAATATCGATATGTGAAATTTCATAAATGTTCCTGTGAATCAGGTGTATGGATCTAGATCCATGCAACTGGGTTGACCCAACCCAAAAGTGTATTTTACACGCTCCACGTGTACTTCACGCACCCACATGCCCTGCATCCACGCTCAAACCCTAGTTTCGCAATTATGTTCGCCTAACATTTTAGTTTGGCAAACCTAATATTTTAGTTATGTTTGCATAACCTATATGTTTCTGTTAGTTTGACTTTTTAAGGTGTATTTCAAACCTATAATACCTTTTGAATCTTTATGTTGTAATAATATAAACATTTATGCATAATAATTTGACATTTCCGTTATATTAATAGAATCTTTATGTTATTCTTTTAAGTACAAAAAGGTTATGATAGTTTTTCTAATATAACATAAAAGTTAAATTATTATAACATAAATGTTTTAAGCTATACTACATGAATTTTTATACTAAAAAAATATAAGTTATTCACTTAAAAGTTATGATATATGTACATAAAGATTAGACTAATATAACATAAATGTTATACTATTATAACACAAAGGTTATGACATAAATTTAAAAAAAAAAAAAAAAAAAAGTTGGGTGCGGATCCGGACAGACTGAACTCGACCCGACTTGTGCGCGCTCAGTTGCACGGATTATGATCTATGCACCTGGTTCACACAAACACTACTCGTGAAATTTTGATATCTAATATAACTAGACTTAGAATCATTTAATATAATTTAACTACACAAACTTTGAATTGGGGCTAATTTATTTTGAACATCAATTTAGATCACTTTTTTCAACCAATATTTGATATACATGGAAATGCTCGATTCTAATACATATACATATTTAATGATAACTATAAATAAATATAATTGAAAATTTTAAAATCAGTACATATAAAAATTAAATGTCAAATATAAATAGATATAATCGAAAAGGAAAAATGAAAATGAGTGCTAAAGTCATAAAAATTTTGATAGAATATGTTTATAATTGATCATTAATTCCTTTAACTACTACAGTAAGCGTACGATGTAGTTTGTAGAAACGTAAGTAAGATAGATCTCACAAAGACTAGCTATCTAGGTACAAATTAATTACTCAAATTCAATTCTCAATCTTATCTAAGATAACAAATATTTCAAATTCAGATGTATCAAAATAAAAATCAAATAAAAAGATGGATTCATTTGAAAATAATAGATATATTATGACAAGTTTTAAGACATGCAATTCATCTAATTCTCATCAAGACATCACTTTGATCAATCCAATTTACATGATTAACTATCTTATATGAGCATTCACTAATATCAAATTAACAGTTCTCTCGAGTCAGTTAACCGGTTGATTAAAAAACTATTGAATGTATCTCTACTCGATCCGATAAAGCAATTTAACTCCAAAGCTCCTAGGATTGAATTCTCATCACATAAGTCATTAATCTCTCGATCTAATTCTACTTATATGTCATGTGTTTATTCTTCCATAATTAAATCTTCTCTCTCGAATTTCGATTTAATTACTAAAACATCCTCGACTACTGGCCAGACAATCAAATAAGCAATCAAAACATAAACATATGAATATGATAAAGGAACCAAGAAATTGAATTAAATCAAAGATCCATCAAGATTCAAATTAGACTACTAACAAATCCTAGAAATAATAGAAAATTAACTTGATATGATGATAATTGAACTCATAAACAAGGTTGAAAATATCATATCAAAACTAATATCTAACAAGAGAGGAAAGATTAAAAACTCTATCGAATGATGATCTCCCGGTTGCTTGAATTCTTCTTCTCCTCTTTTCGATGCTCTCAAAAATATCTCGTTTTCACTCTATGAACATGTGCATATGATCTGGAACGGATTTGAGTATTTATATCGTCTCGGGAGTCTTCTAAACAAGTTAGGAGTCAAAAACGCGTCAAAATTCAAATCTTAGATAAAGCTGCATCCTCGGACATGGTCGTGCTGTGCAAAATGGTCGATCGTGCCCTGCCACAACATACTCTATTGTTGCACGGTTATGACTGTGCCGTGGAGCATGTTCGTGCCCCACCATGTCATTTCTACTGCCTTGTGGCGCACGGTCGTGCTATGTAGCACGACCAAACAATGTGCCACCAAAATTTGGATTTCAACATGTATTTTGCTCTGTTCTTCCTCATTTTTCCGTGATTCTTTCCTTGATCATCAATTATACTTGAAACTTGTTCTTTTTCTCATCAAAAACATGAAACTAAGCACAAATCCATCAAATGCAACTAATACAATAAAACACATAAATTACCGTAAAAACATACCTAAACATACCCGAATGAATACATAAACGTACACAAAAATAGATGAAAAACGACACTTATCAATTATGATTTTATTTCAAAACAAATCTCAAAGTCTGAAATTTTGACAAAATCATATAATAATCCAACCACCCTATTTCTACTGAAACAATTATTTCAAATCACTCAATACAAATTTGTAAGAGTGGGTATTATGTGAGATAGTCACCGTCTCATAAATATAGCTGGTTATGTGAGACATGTCAACTCATAATTCACAATTCATATATGAATTTATAAAAATGAGTTTGGTTTATGGATAATTAAGATCTTATAATTCACAATTCATATATGAATTTGTAAAAATGAGTTTGATTTATAAATAATAAAAATTAGTCTCACAATAATTATTTGTGAGACTGTCATATAAATTTTAGTGATTTCTTAAATATATATTGCAAGTTCTTGGTATATAATTACTTGATTTCATCGTTCAAGGTTCACGCATCTAGCCATTGTCCTATTAAGTTGTCAAAAAAAAAAAAAACATTTGTTATTTTCAATAATTCATTATTTATATATTCAACTGAATAACATTTAGAACATTTTCTTATAAGTTGCTTGTAAACCACATTTTAAGTCAAATTTTTTTTATCTCCATATGTCGTTTTTTTTTTTTAATGACGTTTTAAGTTTAAATTGTTTTCCTCTTCATATGTCGTCTTTTATCAAAACTTTTGTGGGAAACATCAAAGTTACTTTAGAAGGAACTATGTATAAACCATGTGAGACAACGGGATGTGGCAAGTAGACTCCAACATTTGGAATTGTTTGTTCTTTATTAATTGTCATAGCAAAATAAAGTTGAATAGAGAATTACTTTCTTCTAAATTGAAATGAATCGGTATTCTAAGTATAATGACATGTTCGAACATAATCTTTGCATCAATTGCATTATTCTAAAACCCTTGCAAATCATCCTTATTCCGTTTACAAATCATTAGATGGATCCCAATTTCTTACCAGAATAATTGGACAATAATCTTTGCAAACCATTGTGTAAACCATTAGATGATTCAAAAAGTGCAATTAAAAGACCCAACATTTAAGAAAAAAAATATTAAAAGAATGTTAATGAAATACAAATAGTTTGTAAAGAAATTTTTTTTTTCTATTTCTTTTGTGACATTACATTTTTCACAAAAATTTGCATGAGACGGTCTCACAAATAGTTTTCGTGAGACGGATCATTTTTACTCATAAATTAAACTCATCTCCATAAATTTGTGTGGAATTGTGAAGTGTGGGTTATGGATTCACCCGTCTGACGATCTATGAGATAATCTCACATAAGATTTACATTTTTTTATTGGGAAAGTGACATACATATTTATTATTTTTGCCAACTTCTTTACTTTTTATATCAGTAATAGATAGAGATGTTCAAACGGTTCGCCGATTCCGGTTCTGGTTCGAACCGCCGGTTCAGCGGTTCTAGATTGGTGGAACCGAAACCGAACTGTGTGATGGACGGTTCCGGTTTCGGTTCCAAACCGCCGGTTCAACCGGAACCGGACGGTTCGGCGGTTTTTTTTTTTTTTTTTTTGATTTTTTGAAAATTTTAAGATCACAACTCCAAATTTGATTTTTAATGTTTGTTTTGAAGTATACCATGCCATGAGAAATTGAAATTTGGAATATAAATTATTGAAGTGAACAAACTTTTTCATTATAACTTGGAAAATTATTACAAGTTAGAACTCTATCTAATCTATGATCTAATCTATTACAAAAGTTCCTATATATTACAATAACAAAAGTCCATGTCTATCTAAAAGAAATAAAACTCTATCTTGAATTATAATTACAATTATCTATCTATCTGAAATTATATAATACAAGTCTAAAATCTAATTATCTAACTAAGTAACTATTGAAACAACATTAGCCAAAGGGAGGGAGAAAAAAATTGAAAGAGCTTGAGTTTCATTTTAAGTTTGGAATTGAAATTCCAAACTTAAAATGAAATTGCCTACGTATCCTTAATTCAAATCGAATTAAGGAATCAAAGCTCACGTAGTTCTCTTGCCTCAACTTACCTTCTTCAATCGTTGAGGTTGTTGATGCCACTGCCGCCGGAGGATGTTGTGTTTGAGTCGTAGCCATACAAATTCGGTTCACCTTCCTCAACGTGTGTGCAATCGAGGTTTTGTTAACGTTTGGCTGCTTTGACCCAATCCTCAAGGAGCATAAAGTTTTGGACATTCTCGGCAGTCAAGTTTGCTCGTCTCGCACTCAAAGTGTGGCCCGATACGCTAAAGGCATGTTCAACTGAGATCGTGGAGGCGGGACATGCAAACATCTCCTTGGCAATAATTGTTAGTATAGAATACATGGTGGTCCTCTGTGACCACTACTTTAATAGATCCAAATGGTTCTCGAAAGCAATAGATTCAAAAGTAGCACTTAAATAAGAATCTAATTGTGATGGGTTAGTACCTCTAGCTCTTTTTTGCGTTCTAATGTCATAGAAGTTGTAAAATTGACTAAGGGTCGGTTCAAAACTAGACGAAGAAGAGGAATTACTACTATATCCTACATTTTGATCTCCTACATCATCACTACTACTTGAATCACCATGAATTGTTTTATATTGTCTAAATAAATCATACAAATAACCTTTAGCCCTAGCAACTACTTCCCTAGGATTAGGCACATATTCTACTTGATCATATTCACTAATCACACCACATGGGAACAATGCATTATAGTACATAATTAGTAGTTCTTCTAATCCATCTTCTCTAATCTTAGGATCTAATAATTTAGCACATAAATATAGGGGGTATCTCATGATAATATTTTAACCATTTTGTTTTCATCATAATAATTGCATTACATAAAATAGGATCATCTTTATAAGAGTTAATTACCAAAGCAATTGTAATACATTGATCTAAAACTAAAGGAGATGTAGGATAATAACATCCACTTACTTCCCTAGTGGCTTCTTCAAAAAAATTTAACATACCCATCATATTTATACAAGAATCCCAAGAATGGGCAAATAACATAACATTACTATCACCAAATTTCATAAAAAAACACATAAAAGTTTTCTATAATTATACGAATCTTGAATCATGTAAAAAGTAGAATTCCACCTATGTGGCACATCTTTCACAATTTTTTTTAACTTCTAATTCATTTATTTTACAAAACGCAGCCCATTTTTTTCACATTTGTACGGTATGACAAATTAAATTAATTGCATCTCTAATTTTTTCTATTTCTTCTTCTAAATTTTTAATCCATCTTGAACACATAAATTAAAAACATGACACATGCATCTAGTATGAAAAAGATCACCATTTAATGAAGGTTTACAAAAATCAATTATTGTAGGCAAGCTAGCTTTATTATTAGTTGCATTATCTAAAGCTATAGCAAATATTTTTGTTAATATACCATAATCATTTAACACATGTATTACTTTTTGTGAAATATGTAAACCGGTATGTCTTTTATTAAAATCAATAAAAGCAATTAAACGTTTTTTAACATCCCATGCATCATCAATCCAATGACAAGTAATGTCCATATAATCATTTTTATTATAAGGATCTTTCCAACAATCACAACATATTGCAACTTTTTGTTTAAGGTTAGCTAAATCTTGTAGTAATTTATATTTTCTTTCACGTACTCTTTTATCAATATCCCTAGTGGCCATGTTCCTATTTATCATTCTAGAGGGTGGTTATAAATATGTGCTCACATAATCTTCATAAAGGTTATCGGAAGCAAATGAAAAAGGTAGATGTTTTGAAGCAATAAAATCGGCGGTGTCTTTCCTAAGTTCTAGTTGACTAAATTTAAAGGTTAAAGAATCCATACCTTGTGAAGACCCGGTGAATCCTCGTAGTTGTGTTTGAGAGCGCTCCAATCCAATCTTGTCGAGATGCTTCTTCGTGGCGTGGTTGTTGAATGTTCCATAGCCCCCTACATGCTTGAACTTGTATTGCTTCCCAAAATGGTTGCACGTCACTATGTAGTCGACGTCACTATTGGGCACGGCTTCCTTCTTGAAGTGAATGGAGAAAATATCACTTCGAAGTGAAGAAGGTGCTCTATTTGAGGTGGTTTGAGTGGCATTCAAACTCTCTTGTGTCAGCGGCACCTCTTCTTCATCTTCTTCGACTAAGGCTTGAGCGATTTGTTCCCCCCAAATCGACATTTTCATCAATGTCGTCACACCATTGATCAATGAGATCATCTTCATAGGATTGTGGAGGTGGCATGAGACTTTTTCCCTTTACACGAAAGAACAAAGTAGAAGAACCTCTTCTAGACATGATGAATGTAAAATAGAAAGAATAGAAGTAGAACTAGAAGTAGATGATAATAAGAACTAGAAATTGAAATATAACAAGAATTTGAGAGGTTTTGAACTTGAAATATTAAAATGAGTTAGAGGTGCAAGAATTGAGAGAGAGAGCAAGAGAATTGGTGTGAGCAAATACACAATTTGAACCTCTATTTATAGATCTCAAAAAAAAAAAAAAAAAATCAAACGCTCCAGTTCGGATAATCTCATCTGTCAATCACCAACGGCCACTTGATCTCGGCCGTTGGATTAAAAAGTGGGCCGAACCGCCAGTTGGCGGTTCCTGAACCAGGTCGGTTCGGCCGGTTTCCAACGGCCCTTTAATCTTGGTCGTTCATCCCTAACGGCTATCTCCGTTTCAAATTCAGTTGTACACGTGGCATCTTCAATTAAAAAAAAATTACGAAAACCGACGGTTGGAACCACCGGTTAGCCGGTTTGACATATTGCGAACCGAAACTGAATCGGTTCTTGACGGTTTCCGATTCCAGTTTGGAACCAAAACCGGGTCAACGGTTCCCCGAACAGTTCACCGCCGGTTCGAACCGATTCATCGAATCGATTCGGTTCCGGAAACCGGAACCGTTTAAACGTCTTAGAGAAATATAAAAAATTAGCTTTGGGGCCCACGTATAACAACTAACATCTCGCGTCACACTGAATTCGATCTCCTCGCTCTTTCTCTCTCCTCTTAATTTCTCTCGAGAGACTAATCAGCATCCAAAGATCCTCGATTCAAGCTTATATATAAACTCTTCCTCATTTACGTTTACCCTCTTTTCAATTGATCTTCATTCATCCTGGTGAGTTCCGTTATGGTGATTTTGTTATTTTATTGTTATTTGTTTTTCCGTTTTTTGAGTTGAAGTATAGTTCGTTAGGGTTAGATTCTCTATCTAGCAATTGATTTTGGGCTTCGTTATCAGTACGGTTTTTTTTTAATGAATTTATGTTGCTATTGGTGTAGTAGTGTTTTATTCTTCTGGTTTTGTAGTTATGGAGAAACAATTGGCTGATTTTTCCCCCTTTCCTTGAGAATTATTTATCATCATTTGCTCGTTTCTGTTGCTGATAAATGCATTTCTGTGTTATTTTAATTGGTTTTCTATAGGTATACTAGATGCTAAAAAATTGGGCACCGAATTATTAATGGTAATTGTGTTGATTTTTTTGCATGATTTGGGTGTGATGTGAATCCTTTATATCGTGTGGTTGATTTCCAAACTTGCACTTCTGGGTGTCTGTTAATGTGTGAGCTGAAACCTTGCTAAATGGCTGTTCTTCAAAATGTGCAGTTGAATGTGTCGATCAGAACATCATGATCTTGGTGATGGAGATGCTTGATTTAGATATGTGTCTATATCATCTAATTCTCTATTTCAGCATAATTTTGGCTAAGATTAAGTGTAATGTTTGTTCTTATCAGCATATGATTTTGTTTCGAAATACACATACATATTATGTTGAGATCCTTGCCATGTTTTTTTTTTTTTTTTTTTTTTTGAATGTTAAGAAAATGTGAATATGTTTTTGTATGATTCTGTAATGTAAGGCATCTGACATTTAATTGTCTTCATTGATTTCAGGAACAAATATAAATTTATTATCCCTAAGCCTTATGCTGCAAAATTTGTTGGTTTAAAAGGTTTGTCATCTAAATTATGTGAACCTTCTATGGAGATGTCGAACGAGGAAATTCTGAAGGTTGTTTTCCCTCTACTAGAAGGTAGAGACTTAGTAACATGTATGTTAGTCTGTAAGCAATGGCGAGATATGGCTCAAGATGATTATCTATGGAAATGCTTGTGTGCAAAGAGATGGCCATCTATCTGCAAGCTGTCTTCCCCTCCTACTTTGTCATACCACAAACTATTTAAAACCTTCTATAAACGCCAACAAAACCGAGCTTTTCTTCCACCGAGGTTGTCCTTCAACGACTTGGAGTTTTACATCGACATTTGGACAGAAGAAAAGCTAATGTTTTCTGAAGTGGTGCCAGGGCCTGTTCTCCAGAAGGGAACTTGGACCCCACCAACTGGAATTTCCGATGTTCTTAGGTTTCACTTGGCGAGTCCAGATTATAAGATGACATTGCCTATGCAACCTAGGTTCAATATCCCATTGGGTCAGAGTGTCACTGTCTCTGTACTCGTTGGTCGAAAGGATTCGAAAAAAGTTGCCTGCATCATAAACAAATCTGTTTTTGATTATATAGATCGCTCCACATATCGTGCCCTGGCGTTTGATTACCTTGACTTTTCACCTGCACACCCGTTTGTATCAGGCATCAGGGCGTGGATTTCCTTGCTTTTCATGGACCATGGTAACGAAGGGGTCATTGATGTCTTTGGGCTCGAACTGGATTTCTGTGATGCTGCCAACTCGGAGGACCAAGTGTTGTGGCTCCTCGACATGCTTGATTGGAAGTAAATATCGCCGTACGTCAAACTTGGTGATCACAGTGTGCCTAATTGGCCAAAGTGATCTGCTTGTCATGTCTCTCATGTGAACTAATATTGTGTATAGTTTCTGTGTTTTGTAGTGATTTGGACATATTTTCTTTTATTTTCACTTGAATAATTCTGCAAATACCAAGGTATCTCCTTTGTTGAATAATTATTTAGTTTTGATGAAAGATTCATTTTGCTTCAACGGCTTTCAAGTTTCTAAGTATAGGAACTATGTAAATCAGATGTATGTTTGCATGTGACAGCTTTTATGATTTACATTTTTGTATAATTTATCTGGTTGTGATTCTTCAAAAATCTAGCCTTGTTTTGTCTCCTCACCGTCAACTTCGTTTCTCAACCAAAGTAAAATGTAGGGTAAATCCATAAAAAAACATTTTTCCATCATCTAAACTATAAGTGATTTGACATTTTTTTGTAAAACTTTTAAAATGTTTTATTTTGCCATATAAAATTTAAAGTTGATGCATCTTATGGTATCAGACTATCTTAGTTATATACGCGTCTGAAATCAATAGCTAAGATTTGTCTGATACCATGAAATATTTCTTATGGTATCAAACTAATCTTAGTCATACACACGTCTGAAATCAATAGCTAAGATTTGTCTGATACCGTGAAATGCTTCAAATTTAAAATTCATATGGCAAAGTGAAACATTTTAAAATTTACGAGAAAAAGTGTAAAATCATAAATAATTCAGATGAGAAAATGTTTTTAACATGCATCATCTCATGTCGATTTTGGGATGAAGCATTCAGAGACGTTGACAAATGACAACATCCTTTGAGCTTATGTTGTTCAGTTTAGTACTTCCTGGTTTGTTTTTTTTGTTTCTTGAATTGGATATTTTGGTAAAAAATAAAAATTATTATTATTATTATTAAAAAAAAAATATCAAAGAAGCATCCAACGTCGTTTTGGTTTGTAGGTCAACATTAAAATCTGAGAGCACGACCTTATCATTGATGTTAGTGACCGCATGGCTGATTTTCTAACAGGCAACACAAATCTAGTTGGCTGTAAACAGAAGCATCATTGTATGAAAATAGTAATGTATTATAAGTTGTAACATTATAAAAGTTAAAAAGACCATTGCTGCTATGATCAATACAAGCCTCAGAAATCAGAATTGGCGCGTTGTATTCCCCGGATGAATTATTGGTTCGCCAGTGAAGGGATCGAACTTGTAGGGCACACCAGTGAAGGGATCGAACCTCATTTGAGGCCTAGAAGCTTGGTGACCACCACCAACACCTCTAATATCCGAACTCGAGCTTGTAGCCAGTCTTGCATAAGATGTAGACAAAGTAGGTGCTGCTTGTGGAGGAGACGGATGCCGTTCCTCAGTTCTTAATCCAACCCGTCCGTAATACATGGATGGCATGGATGAGCCCGGTGGTGCTTCGTAGGGAGAAAGGCTTTGATCCTCTAATGTTGCTGCTCTTGGAATGGGGATGCTTTGGGATCCAGAGAGGAATCGAGTTGATAAATGAGAACCTCTCTCTTCTGCTCTTCCTAGTACTGTTCGACTTGGTAAAGGATAATCTCTCTCGTCAACTCTTTCTAGTACTGTTCGACCTGATAAGGAGTACTCGGAGTGAAGTGATGGATAGAGCGGTGCATAAATGCCAGACCTGCAAGAGATCAAGTTGTGATGTGATGATGCTTCTTGCACATATATTGCTAAATCAGAAAGAGAAATGTAGATAACAAACTGCCATTTCCCAAAAAAAAGAGCAGGTGATCAGTATTCATCAAAGGAACATTTGGATAATTAATCAAATAAATGATATAATCAAATTTATTTACTATCTTGAGGTGTTAAAAGCCAGAAAAAGAACCTTGCTGTAGCGGACGGTGCATGAGAAGTCAATAAGCCAAATTCTCTGGCAGGGGGAGACAATCGATGTGGGATATTGAGTAGCTTGTACTCATTTCTAGTAGTATCCTCAACTTGTGATAAACTGACTAATCTCCGATCTGGTCCCACTTTATCAACCAGGTACTGGATTGGATAAAAATTGATTAATGTGAAGTGATGCATAAAAAACCTATACCAGCGGCACACTAGCCATAGAGTTCAGTTACATACTTTGGATATCAGTGCAGCTAGATATGCTCCCTTATTTTGTGAAGAGGCTCCTGATAACATGAACTACAAAGAAGGAACAAGGAATGTCGGGTATTAATCTAGAGTACATATTGTTGCAAGAAAATATACAACCTATATTAAATATATGCTAAAACCTGGTCAAGGACAGATATGGCAATAGACTCCGGTAATTCCTTGAGACTGCATAAACTTTTGACATCAATCTGTCAACAAAAAAAAGAACAATAAGTACATGAACTTTCAGAAAAAATTGCATGTGAAATTTAGGTCTGGTAAAACTGGAAGCAATCCCCCTGACAAATATTCATTCCATTGTAAGAGATTCTATGACCAGAAGTCAAGTATTTCAATTCCCCTACAATAAATACATTAATAGGGGGAAGCAACCCCAATCACACCAAATAACAGAATAAACATAAAGTTAAACTACAGCAAATTTAAGTACACAGTCATCCTGTTATTCTAAAAACAAAGTAGGGCAATTTGCAAAAGTATAGGCCCAATACATGCATGCACCCACTTCGATCAAGATTTTCATGCTCAACTTGAGGGAAGTATTAAGAATCAAGCATTGAATCTTTGATATAATTAGATCAGAAGTATATTTGAATTAACCATCTTAATAAAACAAAATTAATATGGTATTTGTGGTATCTCATAGAAATTTGGAAGGACCTTCTGTTATATATGGATCTTCACCTGCACATCCAAAATTTTCTTGGAACCCTTCATTTTTGTTTCAACTTGAGGGACTATTATTAATTAAGAATGACTCTTTGGTATAATTACAAGACCACAAAAGTATTTCTGAAATTAATCATCATATATCATCAATTTAATTTTGGAGTGATTTTCTTCGAGACTTGTCCATATGTGTGTAATTCACCTATAAATAGATGCTCAACGAAAAAGAACAACATAAATATTATAGACATTTGGCAATCTGTGGATGCAGGTCAAAATGGTCCAACCACATTATATATTTGTGTTTATCTTCTCTTTCCAATTCCATTTTATTAAATATTCAACATGTATAAACTTAGTGAACGTAAACGAGTTCTTAGTTTGAAGGCAGCTGCAGTAACTTTTAAAACAGATTTGTTACATTTATGGATGCATACTAGAAGTATGAAATTACTATTTTCAAGTTTACCTTCTTTAAAAATTAGTTGGCCAAGTCAAATGAAATTCGGGACAATTCTTACCATACAAAACTTAATTCTGGTTTGGTTGTTCAAGGACTAGAATTCATAACCAAAACTATTCTCAAAAGAAACTTCAACTTACATCAAATCGAGTAGCAATTCCAAGTCGTAGGATTCGAAGTAATCGCTCTTTAACAGCTAAAGGCAAAGCTATTACGGCATTCTCATAAGGATCAGCCGTTTCCAATACCTGTAGGACAAAGAAAACATGTGATCAGATAATAAAAAAAACATTTCTAGACAGAAGACATCCTGAATCCACTTATTAGGTACAGATTTAAATAAATAAATAAATAAATAAACTCCAATAACAGGAAAATTGATGTATCTAGTTGAGCTGTTTCAAGCACATATGAAATGTTTCGACCCACCTCAAGAATGAAAAAATGGATTTTTTTTTTTTTTTTTGATTGGAAACAAAACTTTTATTAATAATAAAGATTACAAAGGGATGAGATGTCCCCCATTATGGAGAATCTCTATCTAAAGTACAAACTTTAAATCTCGATAAGCATCAGATACACATGCAGTATCTAAGAGAACAAAAATTGCTGAGATGGAATATACAGTAACCATAGATGTGTTCTCAAAGGTGGAGTGAGAGAAATGATCGACTCTATCGTAATGTTTATAGAGACATTAATTCTGTGCAAAAGTGAATTTTTAATATCATGAGGTGAAGAAGTTTGGGGCTCAAACCCATAGATGGCTTCACAAGGAATGGAAATCGAATGAAGATATTACATAGTGGCTTGCAAATGTTAGGGAGATTTCTTGTATGAAATGTTTTAAACTTGTGCTCGTAGTTTGATGATATGATGTGAACTATAGTTATTTAGAGCATTGGTGTCGACTGATTGTTGATATCTTATTATATCTCTTTATTAGGTTACAGATCAAGGACGGTGGCTTCCAACTTGAATATCTCAGGCTCTTTTATGATGCTATCTCTTACCAGCAATCAGCTACTCAATTATTAGAAATCACTTAATGTAATCACATTTTTAAGTTGAATCTCCTGTAATCTCAATAATAGGAATTTAAAAAATTGCATTAGAGATGTATTTACCTTCTGCACATGGGAACTGTGAATATTTGACTTTAAAAGTTTGGAATGATCCTGGACAGAAGAATTACTTTCTGAATTCTCCCGAACTCGCTTCTTGTTTTTGTCCATAGGCCTTGCAATTTCAACCTGTTTGCAGTCAATAATCTCAGATGCTTATTCTATTAAAGAGTTCCTGTTAAAGGAAATATGCTTGCCTCATTTTATATTTACCAAAAAAGCAACACTAGATTCCAAAAAGGGAATAAAACGTCAGTTAACAGAATAAGCTTAAATCTACTAGAGCACTTCAAAGTACCTGGAGTTTATACATTTGACCTCGGTTGGGCCCTTGAACTGTTTTTTCATTGAGTTCCTCAATAGCTTTTTCAAGAGCCTACATCAAGAATTAATAGAACTTGAGAGGATGGAACTACCTAACAAGTCAGTGAGTTGCAAGAGCCAAAAACATCATAAGATTTGATCAAATGTCTTACCTATTATCATGGTTAAGATTGAAACTCAAAAGCACCAACAACCAGAAAAAAAAAAAAGGCATGAAACAAGTCAACTAAAACTGGCAAATAAATAAAAAGAAGATGCTAAGGAAAAACCCCTGCACGGCAATGACATCACACCCAGGTTCATGGTATTTAAAGATGGCACCTTAAAGATACAGAGTGGGATAAATGACAATGAAGAAACATATTTGATTGAGATATTGTTTGGTTGAAAAGAGGTGTCACTTAGGGCTTGACATCACTTCAGAATCTATTTGAATTTATATATCTAGTTAACTTGGATATTAGATCGGTCCATTCATCACAGAATAGTTCCATGTCATTGTGCAGTTGTCCAAATATAACTTTGGAACTCTGGATCTGAATAATCTGACCAACAAACTATACTCAGAATTTATAAAGCAGCCCAATTATAATGTTCTGAAGGACAGCACCAAAGCAAATGTTCCTTTTCTAATGCCATACTTGCTCCGAACCATAAAAGAAGGCCAAGACAATTTGAATATGCATCACGACTGGTAAGCATTGCTGTATAAACAGAGAAGTTTAAACTGCAACTCCTCTTTTTAATGTTTCTCTAGGTTGAGTTGCATATCAGATCTCGGTTTACATAGATCTAAACTTAATAATTTGGGACAAATTGGGGATGCTAAATCAATGGATCCCTGTCGACTAAATTAATAGGTATTTTCTTGTCGAGATTTAGGAAACTAGAAGATAGTGCCTGTTCATTGACTATATCTATATGAAACAAATACTATTTATAGGTACAAGGAAGAACACACTCCTCAAATTGATAGATATATACAAAAAGATGACATCAAATCTGTAGCTAATAAATTCTTTTGAACCACCTCACTCATTCATTTCTCGTTACTTAGGAAGGGATGAAAAGAAGATAAGCGGTAAAAGGACAAACAGCTTGTAAAAGGAGTTCAGTAAATTAGATGATTGGCTACTGTGCACAAAAAACATCCATATGTTTATATCATGAAGTGGGCGCCCTATTATAAATTTTTCCAAAAATTCAAAAGGTTATTAAAAACATATTATCACCAATTTGTTGTCCTCATCATTCATGAATGCGAGCATCACTAGTGTACATTTATATTACTGTCTTACCATGGGTGTTTTTTTTTTTAAAGGGCACAGGTGTTGGTGATGGGATGTGAATAGCACTATAACAAGAGAGTGCATATGATAAAGCAAAAGGCAAAAAATGAACTACAGGAAGGCCAAATACCAGAAATAGCATAAGTAGATTAAGGATTTGAATTCAATAATAACCTTGGAGATTGAACTAGAAGCATAGAGACTAAACCTAATCCAGATGATAATACGTCCATGAGCATGCATACTTCAATAGGAGTAATGAAAAAAGCATTAGGAACTAAAAACATTTCTTGAATGAGTTTGTTTTGATTCAAATTAAGGCATCTAAAATATATTCCCATGATAACAACATGCTCCTAAATCAAAATTTGTGATATCAAGGGAAAACAAATACAAGCAGCAAGCATATGTAACATGCAATAACAAAATCTGTTTTCATCAATATGCCACCTTCTGGAGACAAACCTACACTACAAAGGAAAAATTAATATTAACATAAACAAATGTAGACCAACTTACTGATCTCTCAGTAAAATGAACAAACCCTACGGCAGAGTTACCCTTTTTGGACACCACTACTTTCTCCACCTGGAAGATGGCATCAGCATAACAAATTCAAAAAGTGCGCATAGTATATTAAAGAAAGGCTAAATCAATATCAAAATATGTAAGACCTTGCCATAATGCTCAAACAATTGCTTCAAATAGTTCTCGTCTACATCAGTAGGCAGGCTTCTGACAAAAGCTACTTTTATCTGAAACAACAAAAAAATGTTAAAGATAAGTAATATGTTTTAAAAGTTATAATGCTTAAGGTGCACAAGTACATGGACTATGAACCTTAGCAAGTTCTTTTGGATCAAATTCAGGTTCCTCTTCTGCCCACTGGACAACTGGGTGCAAATTTCCCAGACGAAAATCAGGTTGTGAGCCCACCCTTTGAGCACGTGAAGCAGCCTGTGATTGAGAATTTTGAAGTAGGCAGGTTCAATTTTCAGATATAAAAGGGTTGGTTTGTATTTTTATTGGCCTCTGCATCAATTAGAAGAATTGATTGCAGACCTGATGAAAGATTGTAATTTAAAGGGTCACAGAAGATTGGCAATGATTGCAGAGGCAAGTATTAAGATCGTTAAATTTAAGGTGTTGAGAGATAATATTATGCTTATAGGTTTCTTAAAGTTTAGTTATTAAAAATCTTCCAATTGAACAAGGTTAGGAGAGTCTCTGCAGGGACCAAACACTGACAAGATGTCAAACTGACAATGGAGATAAGCTAGGTTGTAAGTGAGGAACCAGGCTTTATCACGACAAGAACATTCGAAGTTTAAACCATGATTCTTCAGAGATAACACTGATATTTAAATCATGTTTTGTGCAGGAATGTTTCTGAAGACCTTGAACATATTTTCCTTCTATGTTCACTCTCACTCAATCTGTGGAAAAAGGCTTTTATGGAGTTGATCTTAAGTTGGAGCATTCCACATTCAGACTCGAAGTTGTTTATATCAAAACCTGAAGGTCTGAGTTGCAATAGGGAGAGTTATCAACTTCATATTGGTATTTATGGTTAAAAAGAAATAAGGTTTTTTTAGCATAGTGAGTAAACTTTGGGAGAGGTGTGGGATAGTCTTAGGTTTGGATAGCTTATTGGATTTCAAATCCATACAGGATATACAGTTTCTTTGAATCAAATATAGCTAGGGATTGGGGTTGTGTTCTATAATTCTGTTATTGTTTAGTGTATTCAGACAAGGGATGACTCGTTCCTTCCTCCCCTGTCTCTTTAACATGATTAAAATCCCTTGTTTTACCACTACCGCCGTCGCCACACCCAACCCCAAAAAAAATGAATATATTTAAATTTTTTTAGGACATTTTTTTCCCAAGGGCAATTCAGTTGATGATCCTTGCAAAGGTTTTCAAGGCCCCATTTGATGCCAAATCACTAGTACATCAAAACTAGAAACCCAATCCTCTTATAAACCTTTCAACACAACCCATAATCCTCTCCGACAACTTTTTATGGCTCCCGTGGTAAATTCACATATCTTTATTTATATTTTAATTTAATAAAATGTGTTATTACTTTTATATTTGCAATAATTATGTCAAACTAAAGATAATAAAAACGGGATTAATTCGATATATTATGCATTAAGAAAAAATTAGGAATGAAAAGTTATTGGATTTTGGAACTTTGATGAAATTTTAAAAAAAATGGAAAAAAAAAATGCATAAATGCAGCTAATGACTGTTTGCCACATGCACAAATGCCCATCTTTTGCTGCAGAAAGAGGCAAATGATAGAGCAAGCAGATCATGCCATGTAATCACTTTTTCTTCTATCCACAAATGGTGTGTATGTTTTATGATGGACCATGCACAAAAACCAATATGAAAATACACCATTGTGGATGCTCTAAGGTACATGGTAGGGCAATTTTTGAAAATTTCAGCAGTTTTAGAAATGTTTTAGCTCAGCATCATCCATTCAGACATTAAGGGTATAAGTAATAAACTGATATTAACTTGATGCAGCTGGAAAATGGATAAAATAGCTCAATTTTATGTCTAACAAAGATGACAAAACCAGAAGTACAAAATAACTCAAGATTAGCGTCCATCAAGAGCAGCAGAAATTTTGAGAAAAGAATAGGAAGAGAAAATGTGATTATCACCAAAAGTGATGATTCCTAACACAAAAAATAAATTGAGGTCCTAAAAAGAACAAAAAGCAAACAAGAGTTGAGACAAGCAACAATTCTATACAATACAGAAACAGTCAACAGTTGATAATTTAATTGAACTACACTAGTTCAAATGCCAAATGTATACTTCAAGAAAGAAGAAATGATACAAATTGGTTTGCCATGATTATCACAAATTGGAACAGATAATTGGCTGAAAACCAGAAGATAATTCGGCTACAAAGAAGAATAGCATAAAGTCCACTTGGAGAGCACAACTGAAAGAAAAGATTACCTAGATTTCAAGTAAAATAACGTAAGCTTTACCTAGATTTCAAGTAAAATAACGTAAGCTTTACCTAGATTTCAAGTAAAATAACGTAAGTTACGTAAGATTACCTAGATTTCAACTAAACTAACGTAAAATAACAGATCCAATTACAACTTGCTCACTTAGAAACTGTCACAAATGGATGTCGACTCCATTAACTATGAATGTTTCAGATGAATAAATGACAGTTGTAAATGAGACACACAAAAGAAGAAATGGGATCTCCATTGAACTTGTCGACAAATGTTGGATAACAGGTTTGAATTCACACTTCAGAAAGAGAGGGGGAATCGAAGGTGAAGAAATTGAAATACGTTGACATGACATGCCAAAATGACTTTATATAGACCTCAGTGATCCAGTGTGGACTGCAGGTTATACCATGTCCTTTCACTGAATCTACAAGAGGCCAAAAACAGGACATTGCATGTTGAAAATGATATTAAAGTAGGTTGAGACAGAAAATGAAAGAGAGAGAGGATTTGATGATCACTGGCATATGTTTATATAAATGGAAGGGCTTGCATTAACATGTTTACAATCATTAGAGTCTGAATTTTATTTTGCAAATCTTGATTGAAATAAAACTTGTTGCAGTAAGATTTCAATGGCAACTGATACAAATATGTATTAGCATATTGTTGAGCACTGAGTACCATCAGAGACACAATAGGTTCTGCAATGGAAGTTTAGATTGCACAACATGCAGAACAACTGAACAGTTTTGTCAGAAATTGTTGATTTAGAACATTTCTTGTCCGAATAGGATATTTTTGTAGGACTTCTATTAGAAAAGATTCCAGTTGCATAAGCAATACAAACCCTTTTTAAGTTTTGATCAAATTTGGGGCCTTATTTTTTCCTATATTATGATTTATGCAATTGTTTATAACGATTTTTTGTAACAAAGGGATCAATAATTGATGCTGGAACTGAGAATCAAAACCACGAACCTGAGCTTCTATCCTGTATGATTTCAGATGCAACAGAAGAGTCTCAATTTCCCACCACAAAATAGAAAGAATGGCATTTCAAAACTTTTAAACACATGAAAGAATCCAAAGAAAACTCACAGCATGGGAAGAAAATTTGACAAAAGCAAAACCACGATTCCGTTGCTTTTGACCCGGTGGTGTGTCTTTCAGCATTGGGAGATCAATGGATTCAATGTCTGGGAAAATCTGTAGCACAGGAGAAAGAACTGAGTGATAAAACTGACAGACATGTTGAGTTTTGGTAGGGAACTTTATAAAAATAGACAAACTCCAGCAGGAAACCCAGAAAACAAAAGATTATACCTGAAGCACAATTCTTTCGAATTCATCAGCACTCCAAGCTGAGAGGAGGATACAATTCAGTCATGCATGTAGGACATCAAGAACCCAGCCATACCAAAACAGATACGAAACAACGAGAAAAAAGCAATCCGAGAGAAAGGAGAAGAAGTTTCTAGTACACTCAATCCAACTGACAACTTGCCAACACACAATTCAGTCATCAGAAGTGAAATACTATAGGCAGGGTATCGATTTCAAAAAAAAAAAGGTGTAAGAAGCTCAGAAATATTCTTTGAGTAGCACTTCCACATTATCTATACTACTACAAGACAGTTCCTAAGCAAAGTAATATTTCATTTCTGTACTCAAAAGCGAACATAAACATTATGAAAGGTTAACCTTAAAGGACAAGTTTATAGCACATGCACATATTTGTCATAAATAAATAAGAAAAATCTAATAATCAAACCTTTGTTAAGATTTCCAAAGTATAAAGTGTCTTGCTCGGTTGACGGGAGCACCCCAATCTTCTTCCCATCTAGCTGAAAAATTAATATATGGAGAGAATGAGAGAGAAACAAAAAAGCAGGCTTTAAATTTGCATTAATAGACATAATGAATATGCAGACATATTTGCTTTAGATTAACAAATTTTGGACAATAAAGATGGAGTTTAGGTTTCTATGGATTCTGGTGAAACCCCAGAAAAAGAAAAAGAAAACAAACTCTGATCCAAATGAATAAAAAACTGTTCTGGAGAAAAGAAGGCCCTACTCATCCATCCAAAGTGTCTTTAGACAAATTTAGTGGGTGTGAATCGTCGACCCATATCAAATCCAGTAAGGTAAGTAGGAGTTTAAAATAATTAGCTTCATTTCAGTAGTGTTTTACCTTGCAGGCTGCAGCTCTATCTATAGTCTCTCCTTTCAAATTAAAACAATTTCTTACTAGTAAATAATGTAGATGACCCTTGAAAGTTTGATATCCTATCCTTCTATAATGATCTAGTGTCAGTATTTATTTTCAATTTTTACTACAAAGTATATTTTAGTGGTGTACAATGCTATTAGATGAACTTTTAACAGCTTAGAAAATGCTTTTACATTTCCTGATCAAAGAAAATGGCAAAGAATACTCCACAGAAAGAAACGAAAACTCCTCTATCAAGTTGCTCTTACATCCAGAAGGGCATGTGCACTTGCAAACGTTCAAACAATGTTCAGGGGACAAGACTAGAAAATTTCAATCAGCTATTCAAATTCATCATCACATTAATGAGGTGATCCTAGAAATGGATACACTGTAGCTAAAAATATTAAGAATTAATTTTCCAGTCCTCCCAACTACACCCCAGCGTGACTAACCGCAACTGGGTGCAGGAAACCCAGTATCATGATTCCTCATTTAGTAGATTATTCAATAGTATAGCAGCTGTTTCTATCATGGCATAAAACATCTCTGCGATTATAGCATGGTTGGCAGTTACTAATACAGTACTTATGACAAAGTGACCCACCAACAACTAAAAGCAGATAGAAATTTTTCTTGGGTCATGTTTACCTTGGCTTATGGGCTGAAAAGGACATTTTAATGTAGGAGAGTCCAGAGTTTCCTATTTAGGTTGGAGGTCATGTCGTTGTCAAGGGGCCGGTTTCTATTTTCAAAATTAGGAATAAATTGGGTGATATGAATCCCAACTCTAGAGGTGGGGTGTTTTAGTCCTAATTTTTCATCCAGCCAGGAAAATTACAATTAAGTCCTCCCTTCAGTCACTCTTTTGACACATATACCCCCAGTCTTAATCAAATTATAACCCTATCATCAGAGAATTTGTGATGCACAAATCACGCAGTTTCCCCCTGTGAACAAAGAATCTCCTTGGAAGTATGGTGAATTAGGATCATGTGATGCAGTGAACTTTAGAGAATCTTGTACCAGAACTACTAGATTGGTAAACTCAGGAGACCCACATATCCCTCGCTTTTAAAGGGAATGATAATTAAAGGGAAAACACATGATGTCATTTAACTGCACCACACATGAGTTCAAGTTTCTCAAAAAGATGCAGAAGCCGATCAATTTTAATTCTTACCATTGTTCCAGATTTTTCCCTCACAGCTCTGGCTGCCGATTCTTTTGTTGCAAACCTCACAAAGCAAAATCCCTATCAAAAAGAAAGAGGCAGCAGTAAGAAGATCATACAAATGTTCTTGCCTTGTGGCATCTTTTCATTCACGTGATGATGAGGAAGGACGAGACACAAAAAAATAGTCATCCTACAAAGAAGGAAAAAAGGGTAACATGTAGTTGACCTTCACATTGCCTTTCTGGTCCTTAATCAAACGAATTTCCATGATTTCGCCACAAGTAGAAAATACCTGAGGAAGTTTTACAAGAGGAAATTTACATATATATAGCTCAAAGCTAATGAGAAAATATTAGGAGTTAAGCAATGCGTGTGTAAGAAACTAAGTTAACCACAGGAACATACCCAAAATATATATACATGTATATATATATAGATATATACATTTGTGTCTTTTAGGGATAAAGAAACCCAAAAGAGCCACTGTCTCTAGTTAATGGCTATGAGCAGAGGTAATGTTATTGTTTGATGCAACAATTAAATAAGACTAGAAAATAGCACATATGAGTGCAGATAGAACATGACTAGGTCTTAGCCAATTAATTTAAAGCAACTTCTGCAGAATCAATCTCTATCCCACCATATTTAGATTAGTTTTGATTTTTTGAACCTAATTAAGAAGGTTCACTATATATTTTGTAAGACTCATTAAATGAATCATCTTTTTTTCCTCATTTATGTTTTGCATGTTTCGAATGTAACTTTCACGTAAAATATAATCTAAAATATCCAATACAATGCATTATTTTCCACATCTCCAAATATGATTTATTCAATCCATCAAATAACCTTCTATCTCAGCAAATCATGATCCACTAGAAGAATCAAAATATTCCTGCTTTAAGCAATCCTAGATTCAATTGCTCATGACCACTACCCACATTTTTTCAGTCCTTTGTTTCACAATATGGTTCATATTACTCTGAAAACTGTCAGCCCAGCTCATATAGATCAAATGAACAGAAAATAAAATAGGACCTCGTGGATTTTCTCTTCTGAAATGTTCCGGGGCAACCCGCCAACGAAAACCTCCGTTCCTCTTGCTGCATTGTCTTCTTGAGAGGCCAAATGTGAATCCATTATACGTACAACCATATTAAAGACGAATAAACATGATAATATCAATCATTAATTTGAAGTAAAGAGCTTACTATGATCGGTTGAATGTGACTCCGACAGCTGGCCCATCTGTAACAAAAAATAATTAAAACAAACTAATTTAACCCAACATGAAACAAATAAATAAATTGCCAAACATGCCAAATTAATCGCTTTCACCTAGCTTTAACTTAGTTGCAATTTTCTGTAACATACAAACACAAGTAAGACCTTCTCAACATTAAAACAAGTGCATAAAATATTAACCCCAAAAAAAAAAAAAAGTCCAGAAAAAAGCTAACGAACCAAAACAATAACCCTTCTCATTTCCTCACTGGCTCTAATTAGATACTGAGCAATCCCTAATCTTACAGGAATAAATTTCGATAGTGGCCGATTATTATATAATTCTCCAAGACATACTCTTCTACGGTGTATAAACAAATGTACATTGGATAATATTGTTTGTAGTTTCACAAATTCAAAAAAGTATAAAACAGGAACGCTAAACTACCTGCGTAATACTGGAATTGGCTACTGTAAACGGGGATTTCGATGGATTGAAAACCCTAGAAATTATGCTGCATTCGTGGATTGGGGGCTTTATGATTTTCGTGTTGGATGAGTTACTCTGTAAGACGTCTGCCTGTCTGTAACTGTAATTTGTCCAGTACGTCGTCGTATTACATGCGCGCTGCGTGAAGCCTGTTGGCGACGCTATTTCGTAATCTTTTCCATTTTTGGGTTTAACAATTAATAATTTTTATAAATAAATTTAAAATTAAATAGGGAGGGACTATAAGCACAATTCTCATTTCTAAAAGCACAATACCACTTTAAAAATAAAATAAAATTTCAATTTTACCCCCGAGGATGTTGAACTAGTTCCGTTCGGCCAAGATGGCCGAACGGGCTTCAAAGTGTTCGGCCAAGATGGCCGAAAAGGCTTCAAGATGTTCGGCCGCGGTGACCGAACACTCTTCAATGTGTTCGGCCAACAGTGACCGAACGAAATTGATCCGGTTCAATCATTTTTTTACATTTTTTGCTATGATTGTCACACGATTTTCACACATTTAACAAATTTATGGAATGTTCGTCATCGTGTTGGCATTACAATCTTTAAAAAATTAAAAGATTTAACATAAAAAAACGCAACCCATCACCTGTCGTAGCAAAAAACGTAAAAAACAATTAAACCAGATCAATTTCGTTCGGCCACTGTTGGCCGAACACATTGAAGAGTGTTCGGCCACCGCGGCCGAACATCTTGAAGCCTTTTCGGCCATCTTGGCCGAACATTTTGAAGCTTGTTCGGTCATCTTGGCCGAACGGAACTAGTTCAACATCCTCAGGGGTAAAATTGAAAAAAAAAAAAAAAATTTGGTGTTGTTCCCTTGGAAGTTAGAGTTGTGTATTTAGTCCTCCCGATTAAATATTATGTTGTGTTCGTGAGACATCAATTGTTGGTAAATTAATATGTGTGTACTGTGGATCTCTATTTCTATCATCTACTCTAATGAGTGTGTTGAGGGTATTAAAAAACATCAACTAGTTCGTTTTTCTCCATATTACAGATGTGCAACTTTCATATTCACATTACCTAAAATCGTTATTAATATATCTACAAACCATGTGTATACTTCATTTCTGTTTTTGAATTATAAGTAATTAAATTGATCATGACTTAAGTATTCAGGTGCTTATGCTAGACTTTGTTGACATGTTTTTGTTGTTGGTCCAATAGTGAAGTTCAAACAATGACAAAAGTTGATTTTCAATTCTGATTTTGTTATTATTCATAATTGCCCCGAGCTCCATACATGTACAGTAAAACCTCTATAAATTAATAAACTATCTAAAATAATAAAATCTTCCGGTCCCGACTTGGGCCTTTGTAAAAAAATCATCAAATTCGATAAGATAATAAGATAATAATTTTTCGGAAAATCCCTTTATAAATATTAGGTCCCATTAAAACTCTAAATTAATAATTCATAAATATTACAATTATAAATATTATGGTAATTTGCTAAAATATGAATCTCTTGTTACTTGATTTTTCTTAAAATTTAAATCTAATTGGATTTCATCCCTAACTTTTTTAATTGCAGCCAAGAGTTCTGGTGTCGAGTTCTCTAGTTGCAACAAAAAATTGTGAAGAGTTGTTGTCGCGCTCAAAGCCTCCTTTCTCGTGACTGGTTCCAACGGTATTGAATCATCTTCAGCTTCATCATTAGTATGATCTTCAATAATATCAGCAACAATTTCCTCTAAACTTTGAACCATTGAGCATTCATCATTTTCACCCGAATAGTTATTGGCTATAATAGTTATTTAAGTGCAACGAATTAATGTAAACATGTATATTTAAGTAATTCCAATGAATTGATACATGCGTCCATGAATATAATAGTTAATTGTATACAATGAATTGATATTATACATGAATATATTTAATTAGTTACAAAGAATTGGTTGATGCATGAATATAATCAATGAAACATGTATATGAATTCATTTATTTTCAATACATATGTACTAAATTTGCTGAATTTAAAAAGTCTCTCTTTTAATTAATAAAATATTAATTTATCGATATATTAATATCTCTCTTAATTAAAAATATTTCAAGGTCCCAAGGTTATTAATTTATAGAGGTTTTACTGTAATTAGAATAAGGCTTATTGGTTATTTATAATGGTGTTATAAATAAATTTATGTACGTGTATCGGGTGTGTTGATCTGGCTCTACAATCAAGCATGTCATGGACAACGTTACTCATATTCACATGAGAAAAATACAAATTTGAAAAAAAATCAATATAGACTTTTATAACCTAGTTAATCCAACTTCTTCGTCGTATCTGAATTATCCAGCACAGCTCATTGTTTACCTGATTTCTTTTAAAAGGATAACAATCGGTACTAGTTTTCAAGTACTTTCTTATTTTCTGTGTTTAAAAATAAATTGACATATCTCTCATACAGTTCATGAATCTATTAATTAATGTCCATTAAAAATTTATGCCTACACTAATCCATTTGGATATTATTATATGACGTTCATGTCTCGTTTAAAAGCTCATTAAAACTTTTAATAAAAATTACAAGATGAGGAGAAAAATACTTAAATACATGTTTTTATGGTTGTTATTGTAGGAAAGTAATCTGTTGTCATTCTCATTCCAAAAGGTCAAAGATATATACAATAGAGAATCCACTAATCTAGGCTACAAATAAGGGATAATTCTACGCCTACCATATATACATGATTTACATATATCTATTAGTTATATTAATCCCATTCAAACTTCTTCATCTAAAAAACCACATGGAATAAAACTGAGTCAACGAGATAATAGTAAAACAACCAAATCTTTCAATAGTAAAGAATTTGGGAACAAACTTAAGATCACATTAGAGTACGGATAGAGTTTGGGTATGTGTTATGTAGGAATTGATGATCTCTACATCTTTCATTAAAAAAACTAGCAGTGCACCCGCGCGATGCACGGGATTAAATATAAGAATTATCTATTTTATTATTATTATTACTATTATAATATTTATATTATTTTAATTTATATTTATAGTCAGTAGTCGAATTCAAATTACGAAAAATAAAACAAAATAAACAGATTATCAAAGCAATATAATTGATCAGGTACATAATACGATAAATTGAGTGTAATATTAACATCGTCGTTTACAAATTTTGAAATATAAATTTTACTAAAATACTTTTTAAATTGAAATATACAATTTTGGAAAATATTGATAACTATTTTTTCCGTCCAAAGCAATATTGCAAATCGGAAAATCAAAAAATAAAAATCAAATTTCCTAGTTTCTTTGGATAAAAAAATATTTATTTATTTATTTATATATGTGATTAGTTAATTAATAGTTCTTAATTGATTATGTACCGGATTTGATCGTCTTTTTGGTAAGGTAGAAGAGTAGTAAAAATTGTTTCATTTATTGGAAATTGTGGAAATTTCACATTTCATAATCTAAAGCACATTATGATATATTTAGACATTGATTACAAATTGAATTTTTCATTAAATATGATAAATTAGTCGCATGAGTATTTGATAAACTATTTACAAATTTTAGAAAAAATATTTCCTAAAGTTATCATTCGCATATGAAATATAAACTTTACTAAAATATCATACATATATTTCCTAAATCTATCATACATATATGAAATGTGATATTTTCCTAAAGTTGTAATTATGGACTAATTAATATGATGAATTTTGTAATCATAGTATTCGAATTATCATTTTAACCAAACATTTCATCATTGGTCAAAATAACATAACCTTATGTGCGTAGTATGTTTTTTGACCTCCATCAGTTTGAATTGTTTTTTTCCTAACGTGTCAAGTTGTCCAGATACATCAAAAAACTGTCGCAACAAAAAACTATGGGGTCGAGTTCCAATCATATTTATCACCATTTTGCGCATTGCATCAACTACCTATGATAGAATATTCACAGCAGAAAAGCATTGACCATGCATTCTTTATTAAAGAATAGATTGCCTAAACTGCACTAATATCAGTTGTAGCTGAACAAATTTTCGGCCATGAATCTATTCTTAGTGGAGATTGTTACCCTCTCTATTTTTTTTAAAAACAATTACAATTTATTAATTTTAAATTAAAAAATAATAGATTTAATATGAAATAGCTATCAAAATATTTTTTTATTAAAAATAGTTTTAGAGTAATAACTGCATATTGAACAACTTTTATTCTATTTTGAACCTTGTTTTTGGTGTCATATGTATGTATAGTTGTGCAAACTTAGGAGACGATTCCTCATTTGGAAGTAAACTTCAAATCAAATGGTAGTTTTGTCCATTAAAAATAAACATTGGTGGCGAATTGCCTGTATTCATATATTTTTTCTATCTTTCCTCCCATAGATTTTTGCCTATATTCATATATTTTTTCTATCTTTCCTCCCATAGATTTGAAACATACCATGTATGATCGAATATTATCCAAGAAGTGACAAAACATGTTGTATGATCGAATATTATTCGAGAAGTGTTTTGACTTGTCGTTATCTTCAAATACTAATCCATGTAAATATCATGGTCGTGTATTCATTAATTTTGTATAATATTGAACTTTCAACTTCATTTTTAATTTAAATTTATTTTGATTAGTAATGAACATAATCTATATCCAATAGAATTTTGAGTGTTTGGGAATCCTAATATTATAAGTTAATTTTTAGGTGATTATACTAATGTGAGGATTGATTCAACATTTATTAAATGGAGAATTTGTAGCTCCATTGCTCATAAAAGTAGAGAAAATATATTTAAAATACAGAAATAAGTTTCAGCTGCCAATAAAGCATATAATAGTATTTAATAAATGATAGTTTTCTTTGATCTCCATATAACATATATTTCAATTGTCAAGAAATTAAGACAAAATAAATTAACAGAATACTTATATGTGATAAATATAATTCAATAATATAGTAGTAAGATACTCATATCTTAACCAAAATATAATAAGAAATTAAGCACAAAGACATATTTGAAAACAAAATTTCAATGACTAAAGGTGAGTACATACATCAAATGTATAGCAAAGTAAAGAAAATAGTTTATCAAATGGAAACAGTAAGACAATTGAATGTGAATTAAATTTCAAGTCAATTTTACCTGCGAATTATCGATTACGATGAAAAAAGAAGAAGAAAGTGATATTGAAACTCTTGCAAATCGATCATTCTCTTTCATCGTTGTTAACTTGTCCAAGCACAATAGGGACTTATATGCATGTAGGAAAAATCAAGTATCTGACTCAAATCCACTCTCAAGCATTTCATTAAAACCTTATAGACTACTGAAATTGAATAACAAAATTTGAGATTAAAGAATAAGAATTATATCTTGAGAGAGGGATGTTTGTTTATGAGAGAAAGCAGAAAAATTCCAGCGAAGAGAGAATGCAACAATTACTTCACCAAAATTTGATTTTGTGAGCGGTTTGGTTTCAATTATAAGAATCGTGTAATTTGGAGAATCATAATTTTTCCAGTAAAAATCAGGAGAGAATGCAGCGTTTCATCACCAAAAATAGTTTTTGTGAGCATCTACACATGTAGCAAAATTGAGCAACTTGTACATACGTTTCCAAACCAATCTCAGACATTTCATCAAACACCTTCTAGGCTATTGAAAATTTAAGAACAAAATTCAAGACTAAGGAAAACGAAATATGAGAACTATTTACTTTAAGAATAAGAAAAATTTCCAGTGAAATATAGAAAAATGAAGACCTTATAGGCTACTGAAATTCAAGAACAAAATTCGAAATTAAGGTATAAGTCCAAATTGATTAGATTAAATAATATAAATATATCATTAAGTACGTAAAACAAATCATAATAATTAATCCGACATTTATCAGCAAGATTTGAAAATTTTTGTGTGTTGATCAGATTAAACAATACATATATGGCAAAAAATTTCGTGCAACTGGTGCACCGTGCAATCCGCACATTTATGTTATAAATATAGTACATTTATGTTATAAATGTAACACCTTTATGCATGTTCATTTTAAAAGGTACAAATATCTGTACATAAAGGTACTACATTTATAACATAAAGGTCTTCCGTGCAACTCTGTGCACCAGTTGCACGGAAGTGTTACTCTACATATATATGTATATATATATTTAATAAGTGTGTAAAACATATTAGAGTAATTAACTTGATATTCATCAGTAAGACCATCTATAATTTTATGTGTATCAAATTAAAGAATATATCCAAATAAGTATGTAAAAAAAATCACCGTAATTAAAAAACAACAATAAAATAATGTATACTTACTTTTGAAATTGAAATTAAAATTTTTAAAAATGAAATAACAATAAAACAATGTATACTTACTTTTGAAATTGACCACCCTAAGTGTTAGGATTTTAGGCTCCCTGTTTTCCAATTCTATATCTGGAAATATTGTATCTATGCAATCCTTCCACAAAGTAACATCTTGACATACATGAAATGATTATTAAAAAACAATTAATATAATGTAGTTACATTTCATAAAATTACATCTAAATTAAATAAACATACTGTAGATCCTCAATTATAATTTCCATCAATCTGTTGCCACTTTCAGTCTTTCTCGGTGGATCAAATGCAACAATTTTTCCCACTAAATCTGCATTAATCCGAATTAGATTAAATAATATAAATATATCTTTAAGTACGTAAAACAAATCATAATAATTAATCTGATGTTTATCGGTAAGATTTGAAATTTTTTGAATGCGATCAGATTAAACAATATTAACTTCATATACATCAGTAAGATCATCTATAATTTTATGCGTATCCAATTAAAGAATATATCCAAATAAGTACGTAAAAAAATCACAGTAATTAATCTTATATTTGTAAGTATGATTTTACACAATTTTATACGGATCAAATTACACAATCTATATATATATATATATAGAATAAGTATGTGAACTAAATCATATGAAATTAACAGATCATTAATTACAAAACTAAACTAAACAGATTAATATATATATATATATATATCATTAATGAGTACGTGAAACACATCACATCACAATATTTACAAAACAAAAGTAAATCATAATAATTAATCAAAAGCAATAGTAAATTACCTTAGAACAGTGAGTGGTTCCGACTCAATAAACATCACAATAGAGACCGTCGCCATACACCGACATGTCTCGCACTAAATTCATGGATTTCAGTAGTCGCCATAGGAGACGAAGGAGGTTCCACCAATGGGTTGCAAGGGGCATGAGATCCGAATTGCGTGTTCTTGTTGCAAGCCAATCACACCAAAAAATTTCAGTACTAAACACAATGAGAGTAACAATTTTAGTACTTTTGAAAACTATATTTTCAGATAGATGATTGACGATTTGAACAAAGAGAAAATAAGATGAGAATGAAAAGAATTTGAATAAGCATTTTTATCAGTTTTTTAGAATTGTGAGATTACAGTTATAGATAATATATTTGGAAAAAAAATATTTAAAAAGAAGCGGTTTTAATTATAAATACACCGTGGGAAAACTGCTCTCGTAATACACCGTGGGAAAACTGCTCTCATTTTTGTTTTATTTTTTGGTCGGACAGTTATTTATGGATGATTAAATTACCAAATTACCCTTAATTCTTAATAGAATTACAATTTTACCTGACTGACTTCTGTTATTATATATATATATATATATATATATATATATATATATATATATATATATATATATATAATATTTTATGTGCAGTGAAAACTTGTTGCAAAACATATATTGACTTATAAGATGTTTTTGAAAGAATTAGATGAACGCTGATCTCTTAACCTTTTGATCTTTATTTGATATTTGTATAATATTATTTCTTTAAATTATAAAAAACATTAATGTTAAACTTTAAATTATGAAAAAACTTATCATGTACTTAGATTGTTTGGTCTTTAAGTAGAACTTATCATGCAAGAAATTCATTGTAATAGACCAAATAATTCAAAGAACAAAATATATCTCGTCTTCTATTCACTTTTCTTCTCACTTCTACATGTATCCACCATCGTCGCTAACTGTTGGACACCAATGCAACATGAAGAGTTAATGAAGTTCTGCACCACAAAAACATTATTATAATAAGAATAATAATAGAAATAATTGTAATTATTAATAATTTCTTTTCTATGAAATATAGATATTGGTGCAAATTTTTGCAGTCATTTATGTAGTTTTGGAAAATAAGTTTGGAGAATATGTTTTTGATAAAACATTTAATAGTAAAATACTCCTATCAGGGATGTGAATATGCAACATCTAACTTCAATCATCATCAAAAGATGACACCACGAACTGAAAACTCACATCAGAATAATCAAACAAAACGTTAAGAAAAATATACTAAAACACAAAAACCAACCTCATTTACACATACCAGAAATCCAAGCACAATTACACCATCAAAAACCAAAATGAGGGAAAATGTATTTTCAACTACACTCCAGAAGTAATATGCCATCATTATAAAATCTGAATGTTGTATAGTTTCCATTATTTGAGTTCTTGAATTTATAAGAGAATCCCAAAAAATGTTGGCTTCTTATTCTACTGTAATAAGCTATCCATTTTTTCCTATATTTAATTCAGAATCACCAATTAGATTCTAGCAATCTCATAAATCTCGAGTCTTCAACACAAAAGGGACGACATTTGACACATTATTAAAAGAGAAAATAATGCATGACTTTTTCTTTGTTTCTAGATGAAAATAACATTAGGTTGTGAACCATATTGTATTTTCCATGTAAACAATTGAACCTAAACAAACCACAACGAATACCTTGTTCTGATTTCGGCTCATCTTCATCAAGATCAAGAACAACTACTGGTATCGGCACAAAGCTTCTCTTCTAAGCTCTTGCTTAAACCCGAAGTCCAACAACCCTTATTCATCGTTCATTCTCATGTTGAATTTCTCATCTTTTATCCTGGGGTGAAAATAAGTAATCAACATCTTTACAATTACAACACCAGTTAAAATTGGCAAAAAATAGAGAGAGGGGAAAAGATTAATGCAACTTTACTTAAATTTGGAATTTAACGCTGAATTGTTTGGTAGAAGATTTTATGAAGGGATTAACTGCATTTCAGTATTCCTTAACCAATTTTTTTATGAACGGATTAACTGATTACTAATACATGCATGATCATAAATAGAATCTTGAAGCAGAAAAATCAATAAATTTTGAAAAAATAACTTAAGAATTCATGTGTTTTTTTCTATTTGTACATTATCACATAAAGACAAAGCATAATTAAATTAAGAGCGATCAAACTAAAAAAAGTACCTCGGTCTCAAGATCAGAAGAAGATGGGAAGAATTATTGGGAGATGAGGGTGGTATAGCCAGATCATTTGTTGGATTGGACATCTCGATCCTCTCTGAAATGGTGAAATATTAAAACTCACAACTGAATTACGAACATACGAAAATGTATATGGAAACGTGAAATAATCACAAGCAAGAAATATCAGATTAGATTTGGAGGGAAAAAGAGGAAAAAATGTAGTGCAATTTGCTGTTCTCTATGTTGCAGTTAATCTTCTAGAAGCTAGTTTAGATTTGATGAATTCTCCATTTCTGATCTCTGAGAAATCATAATCTGCAAAAATTATTTTGCAAACCACATAAAACAGAAAAAAAAAAAAAAAAAAGCAAAAATTCAAATCAGAAACGTGTCAATTCGTATGTGATTGAGTAACTTTATCAGATTCATAAAAAAACAGTAACAAAACTTGGAAAAACCACAAAAACATAAATTTCAATCTCAATGGAGAAAGACTCACCACCAAATATCACACTCAATCACTTGCAACCATTTGTATACCAACAGCTTGCTTCCTAGCAAAATCCTCTAGCAGGAACCTGCTTCTTCAACTCCACTCTCTTTCTTAGACTCTTCCACTTTTTAATCCTTGTGTTGGGAAGTTGAGAACAGATCGTTGTTGCTGCCAAGGGATTATAAACAGAGAAATCAAATTTGACGAAACTTAGTAGAGACAACTTATAATGTCTTTTACCATTGCACAGCCATGGAAAGGCCATTGCTTGTGATTTTTCTACTTGAATGAATGACATTGCTACAAAACTGATTTAACAATGGTTGAAGAGAGATTGATACATAAACCGTTGTTAACACAATTGAAGAGAGAGTTATAGGTTAGAGCAGAACCTTCATCCTACTTACTTTCAATGTGACTGATAATAGACTCAGTCACCCACGAATTTGATAGTATCGTTGCAGTGATATCTCAATTAATTTTGCAGATTCCCAAACACGAATTTTAATCAAACTTATACATACGAACTATGAAATTCATTGAGAGGAGATTTTGTTCAGAGGAACTATGGAGAGAATGCCACAATAGTTTTTGCCAGATAAAATATGAAGAGAACGGTTTTTTTTTTAAACAATAAATAAAAAAGGGATACAGAGAGGCGGGAGCAGTTTATGGAGAGGGATAAAGTGTTTTATCAGTTTTTTACAGATAAAAGTTAAATGCGAAAATAGATAATTCTTATATTTAATCCCGTGTAAAATTTAAAAGGACGGTTTTTTTTAAGAAAATGTGTACGAATTTTAAAATTTAAAAACATTGTAAAATATATATATATATATATATATATATATATAGATTTTTAAATGTGAATATGCCAATAATATATTTTTTAAAAATGTATCCAGAAAAATGTAATTAAATATAAGCGATTTTCTGATTTTTGAGAATAAATTTTAACAACTATAATTTTATACGGATAATATCCTATTTTCCATTCATAATTTGTTGGACAAGCAGTTTGCATTTATAATTTTAAAAAATTAAAAAAATATCAATTTTTTAAAATAAACGGTTTTCTAATTTATGATTTGTTAAAAAGTATCAATTTTCGAAAATAAGCAGTTTTCTAATTTTTGATTTGTTGAAAAATTAACGGTTGTTAACAAACAAAATTTTTTACGGATAAATATCCAATTTTTCTGATATAATTTTGTTTGGCAATCATTTTGAAAAATAATCAGTTTTGAAAAGGAAGTTATTTTCTGATCGTGATCAGTTTTGAAAAGGAAGTTATTTGTCTAGATACATTTACCAAATTAACCTTAATTTTTAATAGAATTACAATTTTGTCTGACTGACTTTTGTTATTATATAGATATAGATTATTGACCACTAAACTAACTAGCATTTTATGGTATAATATTCACTAAAATGTATATAAATATATTAGATATACAAATTAAAAAAATAAAATACATAATACTTATTCAAATTACTCGTTGAGATTCAAATAAAAAATTATTTTTATTTGGTAAACGGGCATAGGGTGGGTACGGGTGCCTGACGGGTAATGCTAATCGGGAACAAGATGGGTACATGTAATTCTAAATGAGAATATAATTGGTTTAGGAAGCATAAAATTAATAGGGTTAAGGTTTGAGATTCCCCAAACAGTAGGATACCCGACCCCGTTGTCATTCCTATCTATAGTGTAATATTATTATAGCATGCAATGTATAGTATAAATTTTACATGATGAACAATATAACACATTTGAATAAAGACTTGACAAGTCAATAAGAACTTAATTTATTCAACGATTAAGAAAATACGAATCTCATTTCATTCAATTATAATTATCGTCTAATTTATTGATCTCACATTCCATTTATACTAGTCATGCAAAGTATTTGAAACTATAAATGAAATATCTAAAATGTTGTCCTATCATATTCACCGTCTATCCAACATCTACATGATTACATCACACAATTAACCATACTATTTAGCGATGAATAATTGAATTACTAAAGTTTTTAATTACTTGGCATGTTTTCTTAAAATGACCATGTTGACCTGGCATCTTTGAGATTTACACGGGGGTGTTAATTTAATCACGATGTATGTAAGGATGTTACTTTGTGGGAGGATTGGATGGATACAATATTTCTAGATATAGAATTGGAAAACAGGGAGCCTAAAATCCTAACTCTTCAATTTGGTAGGGTGGTCAATTTCAAAAGTAAGTATACATTGTTTTATTGTTATTTCATTTTTAAAAATTTTGTAATCTCATATGATTTACTTTTTTGTTTTGTAAATACTGTGATGTGATCTGTTTCACATACTTATTAATGATATATATATATATATATATATATATATATATATATATATATATATTAATTTGTTTAGTTTTGTTTGGTAATTACTGTGATGTAATCTATTTCACGTACTTATTCTATATATATAGATTGTGTAATTTGATTCGTATAAAATTGTGTAAAATCATACTTTATTAATTACTGTGATTTTTTTACGTATTTATTTGGATATATTCTTTAATTTGATACGCGTATAATTATAGATGATCTTACTGATGAATATCAAGTTAATTACTATGATCTGTTTAACACACTTATTAAATATATATGTATTATTTAATCTGATCAACATACAAAAATTTTCAAATCTTGCTGATAAATATCGGATTAATTATTATAATTTGTTTTACGTACTTAATGATATATTTATTTAATCTAATCAATTTGGACTTATACGATGAATAGATTATGGGTTTGGTATGCGGTGGGTGGTACCTTAATTTAGAATTTTGTTCTTGAATTTCAGTAGCCTATAAGGTCTTCATTTTTTCTGTACTGGAAATTTTTCTTATTCTAAAAGTAAATAGTTCTCATATATTTTTTCCTTAGTCTTGAATTTTTTTCTTAAATTTTCAATAGCCTAGAAGGTGTTTGATGAAATGTCTGAGATTGGTTTGGAAACGTATGTACATGTTGCTCGATTTTGCTACATGTGTAGATGCTCACAAAAACTATTTTTGGTGATGAAACGCTGCATTCTCTCCTGATTTTTACTGGAAAATTTACGATTCTCCAAATTACACGATTCTTATAATTGAAACCAAACCGCTCACAAAATCAAATTTTGGTGAAGTAATTGTTGCATTCTCTCTTCGCTGGAATTTTTCTGCTTTCTCTCATAAACAAACATCCCTCTGTGAAGATATATTTCGTATTCTTTAATCTCAAATTTTGTTATTCAATTTCAGTAGTTTATAAGGTTTTGATAAAATGCTTGAGAGTGGATTGGAGTCAGATACTTGATTTTTCCTACATGCATATAAGTCCCTATTGTGCTTGGACAAGTTAGCAACGATGAAAGAGAATGATCGATTTGCAAGAGTTTCAATATCACTTTCTTCTTCTTTTTTTCATCGTAATCGATAATTCGCAGGTAAAATTGACTTGAAATTTAATTCACATTCAATTGTCTTACTGTTCCATTTGATAAACTATTTTCTTTACTTTGCTATACAATTGATGTATGTACTCACCTTTAGTCATTGAAATTTTGTTTTCAAATATGTCTTTGTGCTTAATTTCTTATTATATTTTGGTTAAGATATGAGTATTCTTACTACTATAATATTGAACTATATTTTTCATATATAAGTATTCTGTTTATTTATTTTGTCTTAATTTCTTAACAATTGAAATATATGTTATATGGAGATCAAAGAAAACTATCATTTATTAAATACTATTATATGCTTTCTTGGCAGCTGAAACTTATTTCTGTATTTTAAATATATTTTCTCTACTTTTATGAGCAATGGAGCTACAAACATGGTTTTAATACCAATTACTTCTTCCAATTCGAGATTACTGTTTAAGTTTCAAAGATGACAGTTTTCACTTTTGTATCATATGCAATGACCATCAACAAAAGTGAAAGTCAGTCTCTAAATCACATGTGAGTCAGTAAGTGAAAGTCAGTCTCTAAATTATGTGAATTATTGTGATTTTTTTACGTACTTATTTGAAAGGAAGTTAGATATTGAATTCTCTCCATCATCCCACAAGAAAGAGAAAATCGTTGTCAAAATTGAAAAAGACAAGAAAGAGAAAATCGTTGTCAAAATTAAAAAGACATCTAGATATTTACGTTGCATGTTTTGAGATAATATTTAATATTTAATTTCTTTGTTGCATATTTCTTCAAATATTATGTGGGGGATGATTTGCACATTTGTTTAATGTTTTTTCGTAGTTGTTGGATGATTGCAAATACTAATGCTATTTTTATGTGTTTCTTCTTTGTTGGATGTTTACGTGTTTTTTTCTTTTTAAATACGTGTTTTTTTTGTTTTCAAGCACATTTGTTTAATGATTTTTCATAGTTGTTGGATGACTGCAAATATTAATGCTATTTTTATGTGTTTGTTCTTTGTTGGATGTTTACGTATTTTTTCTTTTTAAATACGTGTTTTTTTGTTTTCAAAATTAGTTTACATATGGATTAAATATTTTTTTCCTTTAATCTAAAATATTTAGTAATAAATAAATAATGTATATTTGTATACGTTTGGATATTGATAGAAACCATAATATTTATCCAATTATATTAAACAATATCATATATGTGATGTTAATTCCATATCTAAATATCCTAAATTTATGATTACATCTCTGATGTATGGTTCAATGTAAATACGTGTTTTTTATATCATATATAAATTGTAATGCTCTCAAAATTAGGCGTTTCTTTGTTATAAATTGTAATATATATATATATATATATATATTGTGTAATTTGATCTATATAAAATTGTGTAAAATCATACTTACAAATATCAAATTAATTATTGTGATTTGTTTTACGTAGTTATTTGAGTATATTCTTTAATTTGATACGCATAAAATTATAGATGAATGAATATCAAGTTAATTACTCTGGAGTAACACTTGTATGCAACTGGTGCACAGAGTTGCACGGAAGACCTTTATGTTATAAATGTAGTACCTTTATGTACAAATATCTGTACCTTTTAAAATGAACATGCATAAAGGTATTACATTTATAACATAAAGGTGCGGATTGCACGGTGCAACTGATGCACATAAGTTTTTGCCATTACTCTGATATGTTTTACACACTTATTAAATAAATATATATATATATATATAGATTTGATCAGACACGCACCTGAAGAATTCGCACACACTTCTTTAAGATTTCTTTTTTTTTTAATTTTTAATATTTCATATTTGTTAAAAATTACAAAATATGAATTGGTTAACAAATATGATAAATTCTCAATAAATCCTCAAGATCAATCCTACCATTAAAGAAAAGAATGAAAAATATTTAATTAGCCAACTCTCAAGAAAAGAAAAGTATTTAATTAGTCAATTCTCAAGAAAAATCGTAATCAACGATCAACAAATCCTCAAAATGAATAATAAAAATTGAATGAAATCCTCAAAATGAATAATTAAAATTGAAATATGAATTAAGTAATAAAATAAATAAATTCTCAACAAATCATTAAAATCGACAAATCATATCCTCAAACTCAACAAATCTCAAAATCAACATTATGAACTCAAATTGAATGAAATCCTCAAAATGAATAATTAAAATTGAAATATGAATTAAGTAATAAAAAGAATAAACTGATAAAGATGACAACGCATTGTTTGTCATTTGGGATAAAAACTTTCACATAAATTTTAGGGTGATACAAATCCATGGAGTTGCTCGAAAACCTCACCTTGAAAAGATTCATGATAAGGTTAGAGATGGAAAAACTCGAAAACCTCACCTTGAAAGATTCATGATAAGGTTAGAGATGGAAAACGTATGTTGTTTCTAATTTTATTGTTTCAAAGTACGACTCCACCTTGAGAACATCTGAATCAAAGTTGAAGTTCCAATTTTATGGAAAAACACATCTTAGGGAGTATCAAGACGATGACTTTCCTAATAATCTATACATTTTAAAACCATTTGACAAGATTATTACCATGAAAGCCACTAACAAAGTGTTCTATTTGGTAAGGATTACATTATTTTTTATGAATTTATTTTATTTTAAAATTTATTGTTGTTAATGATTATTATTTAATAATATTTTTTTACCAAGCAGATTTAGTGGGAAGAATTGTTGCATTTGATCTACCAAGAAAGACCGAAAGTGGAAAGAGATTGATGGAAATTATAATTGAGGATCTCCAGTATGTTTATTTAATTTAGATGTAATTTTATGAAATGTAACTATAATATATTAAATTTTTTTTAATAATCATTTCATGTATGTCAAGAAACTACAACTCACTGTTACTTTGTGGGAGGATTGCATAGATACAATATTTCCAGATATAGAATTGGAAAACAGGAGCCTAAAATCCTAACTCTTCAATTTGTTAGGGTGACCAAGTATACATTTGTTATTTCATTTTTAAAAATTTTGTAATCTCATATGATTTACTTTTGTTTTGTAAATATTGTGATGTGATCTGTTAATTTCATATGATTTAGTTTTGTTTCGTAATTACTGTGATGTACTCTATTTCGCGTACTTATTGTATATATATAGATTGTGTAATTTGATCCGTAGAAAATTATGTAAAATCATACTTACACCGTATGGTATGATTGGTTGATTTTGAGGATTTGTTGAGTTTGAGGATATGATTTATCGATTTTAAGGATTTGTTGAGAATTTATACTATTTGTTATACTTCTTGAGATGATCAGATTTTCTATTGAGACCACAATTCTTGATTTTTTGTATTTGGTGTCTTTGGATTATGAACAAATAATTTCAACCTCTATATCTGCTTTTAATTTTACTAGCACTAACATTATTCTTAAAAACATTTAGTTGTTTCAACATGTCGGTTTATCCTTTGTTTAATTCCTAAAACATGTTTGCTTAATTGCTTTCAGTTTATTTTGTTGTTGCAAAGAGTTAATGATTGAAAAGGCACACTCATGCATTATTTAGAAAAGATGAAAATATTTGTAAGCAGAAATAAGTTTCACGTCATATAAAAGCTTTATGACTCTCTTCAACTGTATGTTGTATGTAGTAAAAAACTTATAAAAGAATTGAACGTTGGTGATATCATGCTAGATGCATACACCTAGATGAAAGCTCTTACTGCTTTGAACCGTTGTTGAATCCGAACATTCTACTTTAATTCCGAACTGAATCCGAACATTCTACTTTAATTCCGAACTGAACATCACATCTTATGGATGTACTATGAATCGAGGATGACATTCATTGAGGTGATGAATCTAATCTAGGGATGGGGAAGCAATCATAATATCATGTTCTAATCAAATTTTTATAATATTACATTTTGTTATATGAGAGTTGTTCTAATCAGATTTTTATAATATTAGATTTTGTTATATTAGAGTTTTTGATATTTTTTTAGACTCAAATTGAGATTTTCATGTAATTTTTTTATATCACATTTTTTTAGCATTCTATTATATCAGATTAATCAAATTTTTTTTAGCATTCTATTATATCAGATTAATCAAATTTTTTTAGCATTCTATTATATCAAATTAATCATTGTGAAATGTTGACTTTCATTTTGTATCATTTAATTGAAAATAAAAGTTGAGGGTTGTTACAAATGTAAAGAATAAAAAGCAAACTAAAAAAATATGGTGGGTGAGTTGAATAATATAATAGGTATAGCAATGTATATTCTTTTCAAAATAATAATAATTTTTTTAAATGATCATCTACAAATGCAATAAATATTTTGACAACTAAATAACTTTTTGATCATATTTTATTATATTTAATGTTAAATTAGACGATATATATTGCACAAATAATAAATTTAATTTTGTTGTGTAAATTATATTTAATTTTTTTAATTTCACTAAATTAAATTTTTTTTATTATATCCCGTGTATTACACTAAGTGTATATATATATATATATATATGATTTTATCATATTTTTGTATATATAATTTTATCATATTTACAAAAATATATAAGAAATGCCAAAATGAGTGAAAATATAAATAATAGTCTAATGAATAGATTCATAAATAAATTTTAAAATGAATTAAGAAGCACCAGAACATTTTCATCAATTTTTTATGAATAAAATTATAAATTTAAAAATAAACTACATACATTCATAAATTAAATTCGAATGAATTTACAAAATCGTCAATAAACTAAAATAGTACGAAAATCTAAGATTTAATAAATTTCAAAGAATTTTTTTTCGATCCTAATATATATTTTCATTCCTATAAGGTCAAAATTGATATTTTTGTCTATGACACATTTTGACACATGCTAATAAAGAGATGTCCTCACGGTTTACGTTAGAAAAACTAACAAAGAGGGCCAAAATTGATTATTTTTTGTTCTTTTTTAAACCTAGGGGCCAAAATCGGACCCGAGTCTTTCCTACAGGGTTAAAGTTGAAATTTTCCCAATAAATTTACTCAAATATTATTGATATTGACATTTGATATATGTTATATCCATTGATATTTTCGTAAATTTAAAATATTGATATTTCTATAGATATCAATATTTTAAGTTTGGTGTTGCCATAATTCAAATTAAATCTTAATTTATAAAATATATATTAACAATAATTTAATAAAAATATATACAAAGAACTATATTATATATAAGATGTTTTTTTATAATTACATCAAAAGTTGATTAAAGTGATTTAACATGACTTTGATTAATCGTGCCTTGAAACGTAGTATTGACTTTAAATATAAATTTAAACAATTTAAATATACTGATAATATCATGTTGGTTTGTAACTTAAAAAACCGGTGTTCAGTCATGGACAGTTGTACGTCGCAATTTCCGGAGTCACCGGTGTTTAGTCATGGACAGTTGTACGTCGCAATCTCCGAAATCACTAACCGTAAAGGACTCAAGATTTTGATATGCAACGACAAATGTAGTTTATAAAGAAATATTTCAAAATTTGTAAACGATGATGTCAACATTACACTCAATTTATCGTATTATGTACTTGATCAATTACATTGCTTTGATAATCCGTTTATTTTGTTTTATTTTTCGTAATTTAAATTGGACTACTGATTATAAATATATTAAAATAATATAAATATAATAATAATAATAATAAAATAGATCATTTTTATATTTAATCCCATGCATCGCACAGGTGCACTGCTAGTACTTTTAGAGCATCCACAACCCATCACCCCAAAATACAATCCATTTAATAAAAAAGTTGATTCTCTCTCCTCCACATCAACATTTCATCAATTTAAATCCATACCCACAATCTATTAAATCTTAATTCACTATTTTATGGGTCCCAGCTCCACTCAATTTTCTCTCTCCAAATTTAAAATAAGATTTAATTTATATTTTCTATTTTTGATACCACAAATTTTATTTAAATATATTTTAACTAAATAAAATATTATATTAAAACAAAATATTTAAACAAATTTATTTTTATTTTCATAAATACTAAAATGAAGTACATATATTATTGCTTTTAAAGTGCTATCACTTATATGACTATATCCATCTATATCACTTTTAAATTGCTAGCACTTATACGAATATAATCAAATCATGATTATAGAGAATTAAAAATATAATTTATTTTGATAATATATAAATTATTTAATTAAAATTTTATAGGTTGAATAAAATAAAAGAAAAAAATGTAAATTATCAGCAATCTTGATAATTAATGGAAAAGGAATAAAAAAAACTTTAAACTCTTTTATTACCTTAATTTAAAAAAACATTAGGATTAATTGGCAATTTTATATTAAAAGAAGAATGAAAAAAAAATTAATACAAAACAACTTCCTACAATCTCGATAATTAATATTAGTGGATAAGGATAATTACAAGATATAATAAGTGGTTCCAAAAAGAAAGGAAATAGAATAAAATTAAAAACATAAAAAACGTATTTTACATATTTGGAAAAAAGAATAAATAAAAAAAAAGGAAAAAATAGAAAAAACAGATCTGGGACCCAGCTGTCGGGTCCCATAACGCGCCTATTTAGCGCATGTGAATCACGCGTCAATCAAAATCTGACGTGATACACACGCGCTAGCTCTTCGAATGGTTTTTTTTTTTTCCACTTTTTGGATCCAAAGGTTTGAATCCAAATCCACTTCTCTCCTCCATGTTGGATTAAATCATTCCTCCACAAAGCTATGGATCCATTTAATAGGGATCCAAATCCAAAAAAGTGCATGCATCGTGGTTGTTCTTATGCATGTTCATTTTAAAAGGTACATATATTTGTACATAAATGTACTACATTTATAACATAAAAGTATTCGTGCAACTCTGTGCACCAGTTGCACAGAAGTGTTACTCTTTTTTTAATTACAAAAAATTTGCATGAAATATTTTTTTAAAAAAATGTTGTTCGATTATCTTACTATTTTAGCACCTAATAAATTTATCAAGGAAATATGTTTAATATGAGATCATCAATTTATCTCACTTATAAAACATTAAAAACATGCTAAGTAATTCATGTTTTTTTGTAGATAAAAAGTTTAACAATTCAATTATTCATTGCTAAATAGTATGGATAATTGTGTGATGAAATCATGCAGATGTTGGATAGACGGTGAACATGATAGGACAGCATTTTAGATATTTCATTTATAGTTTCTAATACTTTGCATGACTGGTATAAATGGAATGTGAGATCAATAAATTAGACGATCATTATAATTGAATGAAATGAGATTCGTATTTTCTTAATCGTCGAATAAATTAAGTTCTTATTGACTTGTCAAGTCTTTATTCAAATGTGTTGTATTGTTCAATCATGTAATATTTAGTAATTTTCAAACTTTATCTTCTACATTTCAGATTATTTTATATTTCTATAATTTAGTTTATTTAGCTATCATTGACTCTAGTTGTCCAAAAAATGTATCTTTCTATATGTTTTTTAGTCATACACATGACGCTCTTATTTTGGGACGAACAAATTATTGCCTATATGGTATATACTATAGCACAGTATTGTATCATATACCAATGTATACTATGAGATACTTTTAGACTGTATATGATTACATCACTTTTTTATTGCAATATATACTACGACACACTAATAAACTATATAGTTTAATAATATATACCTTATATTATAATATAACGCTTATATAATATTATTATAAAATTTTATATTATACATTGCATGCTATAATAATATTACACTATAGATAGGGATGGCAACAGGGTCGGGTATTCTACTGTTTTGGGAATCTCAAATATTAACCCTATTAATTTTATGCTTCCTAAACCAATCATATTCTCATTTAGAATTACATGTACCCATCTTGTTCTCGATTAGCACTACCCGTCAGGCACCCGTACCCACCCAATGCCCGTTTACCAAATAAAACTATTTTTTTATTTGAATCTAAATGAGTAGTTTGAATAAGTATTTTGTATTTTATGTTTTTAATTTGTATATCTAATATATTTGTATACATTTTAGTAGTAATGATAAGGAGCCCACCGTTGGGTTTCTTATGGAGCCAATCTGGCTTATGTGGCAACACATGTATGTTTTAAGTTCCGCGATATTCTACTTAGCGTGATATTCTTTTCTATGTAATTTTTTTTTCTTTTTTTTTTGTTTTTTTACGCGCTTTTTTTTGTTTTATTTTTTACATACGTAATTTCTTTTTCTTTTTTTTTACATAATTCAATTTTGCCTATCATTTTTTCTTATCTTATTTCATTTTTAAATAAACTTTTTTTCTTATTCATCTCTATTTTTTTCTTATTCTATATCATTCTTTCTTAGTTTATCCCATTTTTAGATAAAAAAAATTTATTCATGTCAATTTTTTTCTTATTCTATATCATTCCTTAATTTTTATTTTTTTTTCAAATTCATCTCATTTTGTCTTAGTAAATTTTTTTATTCTATGTCATTCTTTGAATATATATTTTTTCAAATTAGTAAATTGTCAAATTTTTTTTCTTTTCTTTTAGTTGCCATTAATATCAATAGTACTTTGGAAATATTTTTCTTTAATTGTACCTAAAATTAGAAATTGTGTAAAAGTTTCATATACTTATAGATTTTGATCAGTAATCTCAACCATCTATTTTTTGAAATTGTAGATAAATAAAAAAAATTTCTTATTCATCTCAATTTTTTTCTTATTCTATATCATTCTTTCTTAGTTTATTCCTTTTTAGATATTTTTTTTATTCATGTCAATTTTTTTCTTATTCTGTATCATTCATTAATTTTTTTTTTCAAATTCATCTCATTTTGTCTTAGTAAATTTTCTTATTCTATATCATTCTTTGATTATATATTTTTTCAAATCAGTAAATTGTCAATTTTTTTTCTTCTCTTTTAGTTGCCATTAATATCAATAGTACTTTGGAAATATTTTTCTTTAATTTTACCTAAGATTAGAAATTGTGTAAAAGTTTCATATACGTATAGATTTTGATAGGTTTATTTATATTTATGCAAGAACAACCGATAAGAATGTTTGGATTCAAATCATTTATAAATATTCTGGTCACCTTCTTATACAATTAAAGAAATGTATTCTGGTTAGAATATTTCTGACCAGAATACTCTATATGAACGATACATTGCGAATATAAGAAGGTGACCAGAATACATTTATAAATATTCTGGTCACCTTCTTCTGCTCGGAATATTAGAATGTGACCAGAATATGAAACGTATACAATGTATTCTAGTCAGAATATTTCTTTAATTGTATAAGAAATATTCTGGTCACCTTCTTTAATTATACAATGTATTCTGGTCATAATATTTCATTAATTCTGGTCATAAAAAACTTATTCTAATATTCACAATGTATAAGAAGGTGACCAGAATATTTATAAATGATTCGAATCCAAACATTCTTATCGGTTGTTCTTGCATAAATATAAACAAACCTATCAAAATCTATAAGTACATGAAACTTTTACACAATTTCTAATCTTAGGTAAAATTAAAGAAAAATATTTCCAAAGTACTATTGATATTAATGGCAACTAAAAGAGAAGAAAAAAATTTGACAATTTACTGATTTGAAAAAATATATAATCAAAGAATGATATAGAATAAGAAAATTTACTAAGACAAAATGAGATGAATTTGAAAAAAAAATTAATGAATGATACAGAATAAGAAAAAAATTGACATGAATAAAAAAAATATCTAAAAAGGGAATAAACTAAGAAAGAATGATATACAATAAGAAAAAACATTGAGATGAATAAGAAAAAAAATTTATTTATCTACAATTTCAAAAAATAGATGGTTGAGATTACTGATCAAAATCTATAAGTATATGAAACTTTTACACAATTTCTAATTTTTAGGTACAATTAAAGAAAAATATTTCCAAAGTACTATTGATATTAATGGCAACTAAAAGAAAAGAAAAAAAATTGACAATTTACTAATTTGAAAAAATATATATTCAAAGAATGACATAGAATAAGAAAATTTACTAACACAAAATGAGATGAATTTGAAAAAAAAAAATTAAGGAATGATATAGAATAAGAAAAAAATTGACATGAATACAAATTTTTATCGGGATAAACTAGGAAAGAATGATATAGAATAAGAAAAAAAATTGAGATGAATTAGAAAAAAAGTTTATTTAAAAATGAAATAAGATAAGAAAAAATGATAGGCAAAATTAAATTATGTAAAAAAAAAGAAATTACATACGTAAAAAACAAAACAAAAAAAACACGTAAAAAAAGAAAAAAAAATACATATAAAAAATATCACGCTAAGTAGAATATCGCGGAATTTAAAACATACGTGTGTATTGGCTCCATAAGGAGCCCACCATAAGAAACCCAACCGTGGGCTCCTTATCATTACTGTACAGTGAATGTTATATTATAAAATGTTAGTTAGTTTAGTGGTCAATAATTTTTTTAATGAAAGATGCAGAGATCAATTCCTACATAACACGTACTATACATATATATTATATGAGTTGGCGGACATCGGATACCAACAGATAAAGGGCCTCTTACACAAACTCTATCCGTACTCTAATGTGATCTTAAGTTTGTTCCCAAATTCTTTACTATTGAAAGATTTGGTTGTTTTACTATTATCTCGTTGACTCAGTTTTATTCCATGTGGTTTTTTAGATGAAGAAGTTTGAATGGGATTAATATAACAACCATAAAAACATGTATTTAAGTATTTTTCTCCTCATCTTGTAATTTTTATTAAAAGTTTTAATGAGCTTTTCAACGAGACATGAACGTCATATAATAATATCCAAATGGATTAGTGTAGGCATAAATTTTTAATGGACATTAATTAATAGATTCATGAATTGTATGAGAGATGTGTCAATTTATTTTTAAACACAGAAAATAAGAAAGTACTTGAAAATTAGTACCGATTGTTATCCCTTTAAAAGAAGCCAGGTAAACAATTAGGGTATGTTTGTTTCCGGTTTATGTAGGATTGAGGAAATCCGGATCTTGAAATTCTGGGATTTGTAAATAAAGGTGAATAGTTAAAATCTGTGTTTGTTATGAGATTTTATAGAGTATGATTATTACTGTAGATGTCAAATCAATGCTGGAAAAGTTAGTAAGTGTAATATTATATTATTAGTTGATGTAATTATTAAATAGAGTAGGATTTTGATAGATTTCATAATCCTTGTTTGTTTAAGGATTTACATCTAAGGATTTGAGATTTTAAAATCCCAAATCCCGACCAGCCAACACTAATCCAAACATCACCTTAGCTTTGCTAGATAATTCATATACGACAAAAAAGTTGGATTAACTAGGCTATAAAAGTCCATATTGATTTTTTTTTCAAATTTGTATTTTTCTCATGTGAATATGAGTAACGTTGTCCATGACACGCTTGATTGTAGAGCCAGATCAACACACCCGATACACGTACATAAATTTATTTATAATACCATTATAAATAACCAATAAGCCTTATTCTAATTACATGTATGGAGCTCGGGGCAATTATAACACCCTTTTACAAGAAAACCTGTCTTGCATATTTTATAAAAAAAAAAATTAGCGTTTAATTATAAATGATTTAAGTATGAGTTCTTATATTATTTGAAGTTATGATTTACGAATTACGTCGTGCTTGATGATTTTAAAGATTTTATGACATATATTTCTTTCGAGATTTTATGGGTTTTTGCAGTATTGATCATTGAGAAAATCGAGCTCGATTTCAACTCACTCGACAAGCATGGATGAAAATAAAAGATAAGATAATAGATAAGTTTAAATGAATTAAGATTATATTACGTTAAGACATTTAACTTACTCGTTTGTGCCTGTGAATGCTTTATTTAATGTAATTTTACGTATGATCTATTTATGTGATTTTATGTGATAAATCATTTTAATAACATACATGCATACATCATAATGTGTATCAATATATATCTTTTAAAATAAAATCTTAAAACATAGTATGCAATTTTGAACATACATGCATGAAATGGAAATTGTATCTTTTTTTTATGATGAATGTTATTTAGTAAAATGAAATATGCATGTAGTATTATTTTAGTCTCTTTTGTGATCATAAACACACACATATATATATACATATATATTTGATTAAAGAAAGAGATTAAAAATAATAATAATAATAATAATAAAGAAAGAAAAAAAGGGGTAGAAAAACAAGTTGAGTATATATGTATAAATATCACACCCTTGATGACCAATGCTACCACAATCAACACACCTCCTACTACCATGACTAAGGCCTTTTCTTGACACCTCCAACTTCACATGCACTATAACATGAGATATACCCTCCATCACTTACTAACTAATAGAAGGAAGAGAAACAAAAATCAGCAAAGAAAGAAAAGATCAAAATACACCAAAGCCCTCCCTTACAACTTTAAAGGTATTTTGGCTAAAACCTTTAATTTCTTCTTTAAATTCTGATCTTTTCCGACTTGTAGCATATATTAAAAGATCAAAATATATTCTTTGTAACTTGGTTGAGATTTTTCATATAAGTTTTAATTGAATGAAAAGAAAGAGTTTGTTGTTATGCTAGGTTAAAGTTTCATGATCTGCTTCTCTATTCTGTAACTTTCTGAAATATTTAAAAATTAAATTAGGCTAAATTCTTTTAAAATTTTGTAATATACAAAGTGAAGAACATTTCTATCAAATTTCATAATATTTGGTCGATTTTCTATGATTTTTCAAACATAGTTCTGTCATGTGACAGATTTACCCTGTTTTTAGGTCTGATTAAAACCCTTATTTAGACTTTTGTACTTCGATTTCAAAACTGGTCTTCTACTATATTTTATTATAGATTCTGATAGAGACTTAAAAATTTACCATGTAATTTTTTGAACCTTGTACGATTTATGATAATTTTTACAAGAAAGTCTGTTTTCAGTATACACTATGTCTTGTTTTCTGCCAACTTAGAAAATTCATAACTAATTATGTGAATCTTATTTCCAATTGATATTTTTATATGTTATACTTGAATATTTTTTCTGACTTCTGTAAAAATATGAAAGCATTTCATTAGTCCTATAAGGTTTGGTAGGGTTTGCAATATAAACTAATTTTGAGCTCAAATTCAAGTGAAAGTCTTGTTTAGAATTCTATTTTTATTTATTGATATAAAGTGTGAAAATTTGTGAATTTTCAGAATATGATACTAGACACTAATATGTGATCATGTAAATATTATTGTGATTTTAGGAATTACCTATGAGTTATTAAAATTATTGCGACTTTATGTGTCATTTTATCCTAAAAATTTCTAGTTTAAGTGCTTAACAATTATATAATAAGTATGATGATGTATTATATATTCTAAATCTCACTTAAATGATTTGGGTATGATATGATCATGTTTAGAATTTAATACAAGGATCAAGCATGTATTGAATGAAGTATGACGAATAATATTCTGAAGTAATGAGTATAAAATCTTATTAATATATGTCTTTAGAGTGATTTATTTGAATGAGGTTATTAAATTGCTATGCTTGGGTTAAGATAACCTAGATATAAGATACACACGAGTATGTTATATGACATAATAGACTAAACTGTTAAATGTGTCGAGCGCAGTTTGAGATAGTCGGTGAATCCAGAAGCAATCCTCGCACAATCCACGTACAAGTGGGTAATTTCTACTCTATATTATGTGTTGATAATTGAATTAATAAGTTATGTATGAAATCTACGATCAAAGCGTAGTTATAACCAATAAGAAGCTTCCCTACTGGGGCAACGACCATAAAGGCGAGAGTACCTAGTCTATGAAAGCAAGGTTTAGTGGGCGAGCGACTCTCGCATTCCTTTATGTTATAGTATGGTCCAGGGTGAGCGTACCTGAGGACATGTAGTATTTGCTTAATAGTTTAATTGCTTCAATGTATTAGACAGTAAGGTTATCCCACTGGGATCCCTCTCCGGAGGTGTCTCATGATGTTATTTTTTATATTTTCAGGCTCAGCAGACGATGACGTGGACGCGTAGCAGGCTGGGCTGACTCCTCACTGTCCCTATAAAGTTGTTGTACTAAAATAATGTTTCCTTTTGAAAACAATAAGTTGTTTAGATATATATATATATATATTATGATAAACTATGGACCTAAACTTATATCCTGTCATATATATATATATGTTTTGTTGTGTAAATTCATATAAGTTTTTGGTTCGAACATTTTACCTAGAAATGTGGGTGAGTCACGACTAGACTTGATTTATAGTTGGATATATATGTATATATGTTAAGCTTTTAAACAAACAAAAAAAATATAGCTCTCGTGTCTTCATTTTAAGTCTTTCGCTATATATTAGAAAGTAATTATAATTTCTTTAGTTCCTAAATAAGTAAAGGGTGACGACTTATTTTCAATTAAAAGGAGAACGGGGTGTTGTAGCGTTACAACAATTATGAATAATAATAAAATCAGAATTGAAAATCAGCTTTTGTCATTGTTTGAACTTCACTATTGGACCAACAACAAAAACATGTCAAAAGAGTCTAGCATAAGCACCTGAATACTTAAGTCATGATCAATTTAATTACTTATGATTTAAAAACAGAAATGAAGTATGCACATGGTGTGTAGATATATTAATAACGATTTTAGGTAATGTGAATGTGGAAGCTGCACATCTGTAACATGAAGAAAAATGAACTAGTTGATTTTTTTCTTAATACGCTAAACACACTCATTAGAGTAGATGATAGAAATAGAGATCCACCTTACACACATATTAATTTACTGACAATTGATGTCTCACAAACACAACATAATATTTAATTTTAAATTTAGGGAGGAACTAAAGACACAACACAGTTTTCTAAGGGCACCACACTATTTTTTCTAAAAAATATTAAAAAAAATCCAATTTTACCCTCAAGATTTGTGCAACTACTTCCGTTCGGTCATTACGACCGAACATGCTTCACGGAGTTCGGTCAAGGTGACCGAACGCCCTTTTAAGAGTTCGGTTGGGGTGACCGAACACTCTTCTATGTGTTCGGCCACCGGGACCGAACAACACTGCTCCAATTCAATCATTTTTTTTAATGTTTTTTTCTACAATTTTCACACATTTAATAAATCCGTAGAATGTTTGTCATTATGTTGACATTTCATTCTAAAAAAAAGATTTAACATAAAAAAACGCAAAAAACTCGATCAAACCCGATTGCGGTCACCCGTCGTCGCGTGCGCCCGAGGTGACAGTAGGCGCCACACGCGCGCGAGCACGACGGGTGACGGGAGAGCTGTGCGCGCGGACGAGTGAGGATAGGCGCTCGACGCGCGAGCGGACGAGGACGAAGGCGCGGTGCGTGCGTACACGACGGATGATGGGAGCGTTGTGCGCGCACAGGAATGGATGCGCTGTGCGCGCACGGGGACGGGTGACGGGTGCGCTGTTCGACCACCATGGCCGAACATATAGAAGCGCGTTCGGTTGTAATGACCGAACACATGGAAGGACGTTCGGTCATCTTAACCGAACATCATGAAACACGTTCGGTCACCTTGACCGAACGAAACTAGTTGACAAATCTTAAGGGTAAAATTGGAATTAAAAAAAAAAGTGTGGTGCCTTTAAAAGTTTGTGCCGTGCCTTTAGTCCTCCCTTTAAATTTATTTAAAAAAATTATTAATTGTTAAACCCAAAAAGGGAAAAGATTACGAAATAGCGTCGCCCACAAGCTTCACGCAGCGCGCATGTAATACGACGACGTACTGGACAAATTACAGTTACAGACAGGCAGGCGTCTTTAGAGAGTAACTCATCCTTAGACTCATTTTTACCAGCGCATATAAATTGCCAGCGCAGCGCACACAGCGACTTGGCTTTGCGAAAAATCCCAAAATTTTCTATGCATTTTCCCCGCCATTTGTCCTTCTCTCTCCTCCCACTCCCCCTTTCTCTCTCTAGGGCTAATCTCACTTCCCCCAAAACTCAAACTCAAATTACTCTGCAATCACCGAGTTTGCTCGCTTAATTCGTTGCTGGATGTCGTTTCCTGATGGTGGAAGTCGCTCCGACGGGGTTCCCAATGGCATTAGCCTCTCAAATACGGTTCATTCTGAGGTGGCGCCGTGCCTGCCGCTTCCGTCGCTGCCGGTGTTCTGTGGCGCGCGCGATCAGGAACTTAGCCTCCTAGACGACGGTGGTAGCCATTCGAGGCTGAATTCCAATCGCGGTGATGTTTCCAGGAAAATTGCTGATCTCCTCCGTAATGCTGACGTGTCTTACCTGTAAGCTCGTTTCTAAGTGCTGGATTTTGTTTGGTATTTGATTTGAGGTGCTTTAGTTAACGAATTAGTGGTGATTGTTGGCTTTTGACGTGGAATTATTTTCCTTCGAGTGATGTTGGCTTGAATTTCGGAAAACAAGTGAACTGTTAATTTCTGCTAGCAGTAATTTTCTAGGTGTGATTTGTTTCTCTAGTGCATTTGTTTATTCCGCAGAACTAATGACGATGTGTGTGTTGCTGTTTGGATGAAAAATGAGAGACAATCGGTTAAATTTAAGTCTGGATTATTGGCCTGATTCCCATTCTTAGCTAACAACTATATGGAATCATACGACCGAAATATTAATATTTTCATTTGTGTAGTATTTATCCTTTTTTTTTTCTCTGTAAAATACTTGAGTGCATTTTTTTAAAAATTATTTTGGTTTGTCATTTAGCTATACACACATTTTTCTAATTTATCCTTTTAAATTATTATGCACCACCATTGGGGGTGCTTCAATACGATTAACCAACTGAAACTGAACTGGGAACCAACAGTTAGAAAAAAAATTTAAAGTTGTAATTCTATGATTTGTTATCTTTAAATATTTAATTTTCTTTATATATGGCTCTTTTATAGTGTTTTTAAAAAAATTACTTGCAGAAGTTATAAATAATAAATAAATATTGCAGTTATAATTTTATTAATCTTTATAACTGTTACTAAGTTTCCTTAAAAGAACTCAGTGACCAAATAATCAAACAAAACGTGTGGTTTCAACCTAACCAGACTGAATTGGACTGGTAATTCCTTTTGATATTTGGTGTATAAACTGTAACAAGTTTTTTGGTTAATTGAAATTTTACGATTTGGTGGTCTGGCAATTCGGAACTGTACTGTTCGATTTGATATTACCAAATGTGCACTCCTAAATTCGATATCTTTTACTTTCTTTTAAAGTTCGCCAAGCCAAACAATGAGATAATGAGTTTTTACCGCCAAAAGTCTATATTGGTAAAAACAAGGTGGAAATTTAAAGTAAATAACATCATAAGTCCATTGGCAGAATAAAAAACGCAATCCTGTTCCATTTCAAGCCAACTCCCCCCAAAAAGTATCTTAGAGTCACCACCTATTCTATCCAAATGACTAGTAACCGCAACTCTTAATGTTCCTATTTTCCAAAAGTTATCTTAGTTTCTTATAACCACGTGGAATGGAAATGTTTCTTTGAGAAATAATGTTTATAATCTGCATGTCTTACCGAAGCTTCTCTCTCTTCCTCTCTATCTCTCTCTCTCCTGATCCGACACACATTAGGCTTAATAAGAGCACAACGTTAGAGATGATTTGTACAGACTATTCTTTGTCTTGGGTAAACCGTAAATTCTATGATGGAAAATTGTTAGACATGGGCTACTGATGTTTTATATCAAGAATCTGATTCATGCCAAGTCACAAAGACTAGAATCCTACTTTAGTTACAACTTTAAGAAAAAAAAGTGGAAACTATGCCTTGATAAAGTTCCTAAGAGGATCTGATACAATATTTTATTAAATTGCCCAAGTCAGCGATAGCAAGCTGGCACTTTTGAAGAAGATAGTATATTAATTGTGATAACCTCATGGATGAAAACACTATAAAAGTTCAATTGCTGTTGATTTTTTATCCCTAAAATATCATTTGTCACCTATATGAGCTACCATCAGTTGCCATATGAATGATTTTCTTCAAATGGTAAAAAAAGTTCTTAGTGATAGTATAATTTATTTCTTGCGACATGCTCTTCGTATCTGAACGTGCTAAATCAAAATTAACGTTGTAAAGAGCGTCCATGACTTCTAATCTAAACTTGGAAATTGCATAAAAAGAAAGTTTGGATTGAATTATCTGCTTTATTTGGATTCACTAAGATGGAAAATTAATGAGTTCACATGGTTTTATCTGTAGGAATCTTAAAAATGAAGAAAATTATCATCCAGGTGCATCAGTGGAGAACTTTAACCTAATCAATGATGTTTTAAGACATGATGCTGAAGCATTTGAGTTTGTCACTCCAGGTAAAATGGTCCATGAATGGGTCTCCAACCTTTTTCAATATGAATAAGATTTCTTCTGTATCATATCCTTAGCTTCTGAGGCAGATGAATGGTTGGACTTGTACTTGCTTGTATTTTGACGTAGTTGAATAAATATTATTTTCTTATATTTTTTGTGATAATTTCTTCTCTTTTGTGTTTTCATCAGGTTAGTTCCAATATCAAAGATTTTCCTTTACTACAATGGGCAGTAGTTATGTGGTTGTTTCTGTTTCCAACATATACTATAACACCATAATATTCTTATAAGAAACACACCATAATTTAAATTCCTTGAAGCAGTTTTTCTTGTGAAGGGATTCAATTAAATTCATGCACACACAGACTTCAAATTTTAGAAAGGTTTCTTCGCATCTCTTCTTCGATCCCCAAGACCTTTTTGAGTGATTAGTCTGTCTGCTTGAAGACAGCTTTGCACTTTTCGTTGCCCACTAGGCTGTTTTGATGCTTGCATTATAAAATATTCAATCATTCCACCAAATTCAATTGTTTTTGTTGTAATTGTTGAAATCTTTTCACTTGTTAAGTGTCTGACTGTAACACAAAATATCTTATTCCCACGCATAAAGTTTATGAAATCTCTTTACCCCTTTAAGTCTTGCTTGTTACATCATTAATTGTTGAAAGCACTATTCACTGTTGCAGCTCATACCATCATTTTCTAATTACTATTACTCATTTCTAGCTACTTCTCCTCCATTTGTTATGATAGTATCTCCTGGATATTATCTGCTTTGCTTGCCTTTTGGATTGTTACTTAAATAATATTACAACCTATGTGCTAAAGATAACAATTATTATCTGTCTTATTATTCATTGCATTGTTCAAGTTTCTCAGGTCCTGCTAAGGAGTCAATGTACAGTGGTAATTTGACCGAGTCAAGGCCATTTGAGCAGAGCATTCCTACTACTGATCAAGTTCTGATTGACTCATTAAGAACTAAAAATTTTCAGCAAGACCATAATGCTAATAATGTAAGTTTACTTATCCAAAAAAAAAAAAAAAAAAAAAAATTGAAACTTCAGTTGATTGATAAAGTGACCTCTCACTCTGGCTAATAATCTTACATAATTGGCAGGAAATTATTAGTTCTTCTAGAAAACCTAAAGTGAAAAAAAAGGGGAAAGGTGTCTTATCAACTTCAACTTGTCCTGATTCCCGTGAACATCAAGGTTTAAACTGCTCTCTCTCTCTCTCTCTATATATATATATATGTATATATATATATATATATATCTATATCTGTGTGTGTGTCTGTTAGCTTGATGTTGGTATCCTGTGTATCTTATATTTAAGGAGTTGAATTTGCTGTCCTTTGTCAGATGAAGCTCTTGCAGGCTTTTGCGAAATGTTGGAGGACTTGTGTGGCAGAGCAGAAACTCTTTCCGATGACCGAGATGAAGCAGAATGGGTACCATTGACCCAATCTGATCTTCAACCACTTGTGAACAAAATCATGTCAATTCGGTCGAAGAATGTACTTCATATGGTTCCCTCGGATATTCTTTCAAGGACATTAAAAGTTCTAGATCACCAAATCCATCATGCAGAAGGGCTGTCTATTGATGATTATGAAAATGTAAGTTTGCATCCTTCATCTTTCCATGCTTGTAACCATGCTCTGTGAATTGGTATTCCTAGATAAAACTTTTCTTGGGCTATTGTCCTAGTTTTAGAAGCTGGCCAAACTGTTACTTTTAATAGAAAGGTAATCCTTTTCCTTATTTGACCCCTTCTACTTACATTGGCGTGTCCGAGGGAGTTCTACATCCACTACCACAAACAATCCGAAATTTTCTTCAATATGTTATTCCATTTGCTTTTAGTGTCTTCCCTTTTAGTTATTTGTGCAGTAATTATATTTTGGATGGAGTTATTTCAACCTCAGTCTTTTGGTTCACTCGTTGTTTATATTCTTCAAATTAAATTCACTTAGTCAATTCAAATTATAGCACTGATGATGAGATGTTTAGATGTTTGATAGAACTGAACACATTGGCAACTTAAATCATTTGTCAGGTTCGTGTTTGTTAAGCAGGCATGTGCATTTTGTCTCATTTGAGTTTAAGGTAGTTGCAGTTTTTATATTTTAATTCTTTCTAGTTATTTTCTGCTGGCTGCCATGATAGGTTGTTTAACAGACTGCCAAGAATGAGTTCGGTCAAACTTATTTTATATAATGCATTACTTCATGTCCTTCATCTACATGTTTTCTTGAATTCCAGTTGGATGCTGATGTGGTGTCATCCCTTTATTGCTCCCTGGAGTCCATACATGCAGCTTTAGCTATTATGGCTCATGATGGTATGCCTAAACAAATATATAAGGAAGAGGTTAGCTCATTAGCTATGACTAGTATCTTGCGACAGTTTCTTCATATTTCTTGCAGCACAAATGCTGTGTGGAAGCTGCTAGATTATCAAATGAATTCTTTGTAATCATTGTCTGCTTGTATTAGAATATTGAAAGAATCTTGGAGTTCTCAAGACATCAAATGTTGGATGTTATGTTCGCTTGTGATCCAGCATATAGGGCCCTGCACAAACCAAATTACAATGTGGCTGATGGTATGTCATGTTGTCAATCCCTCCTGTTCATCTGAATTCTTACATCATGTTATTAATTTTTGTTATTTATCTGGCCATGATATTCGTATTATTTTTTCCCCAAAGTTCTACCTTCCCTCCCTTCTCTTGACCTGATGTTGTGTCATGCTTGTCAACACCTTCTGCCCATTTGAGTTCTTGTATCATGTAATAGCTCATGTTGATTTATCCAAAGTGGCCGCTCTGTCAGTATTATCTGCAACCCAAATTTTCTACTTTCTCTTGAATACAACACAAGAGTAAATCTGTCTCTATTGTAAACGTGTACTCTAAAGGAAAGCTGAATCTGTGCTTGCCTTTATCAGCATTTGCACTCTGATATCTAGAATTGCACATGAGGAAAATTTACCCTTGGGTTTACTCTTGGTAATGTGATGTGTATTGGGCTGAGAGGAGATTTTGAGTTTTGACAAGGTCTCATGTTTCTCTGCCCGAGACCTGGCTGATCAACTTACTTTTCAAATTTAGATTTACAAACATAAGTTCAGCCCAGAAAGCAGAAATGAAAAATTCCTTATATGCTTTCTGCAATTTCTTGTCTACTATTGAATATCAGATGAAGAAGATGAAGTTGGGGATTTTGGTTCAGCCAGTAAGAAAAGACGAATTTCGAAGAGTGGAAGAGTTAGGAAATCAACTTCAAATCGGTACTATGAAACTTAATTTTTGATTAAACTCAATGTTTTAGTTATTTTGCAGAGGGTTTTTTATTAATATACTTATGTATGTTATCTGATGTAGTTTTTCTCTTTCCTTTTTTGATACTTCAACTTGTGGCAGGATGTCTACTACCGTGAACGTTATACTTCATAAGTTGTGCACTATTCTCAGTTTTCTCAAGCAGTTGTTGTTGATAGAACGTCTATCAGATAGTTGCATTCTCCAGCTTGTGAGAACTAGTTTGCAAACACTTCTGGTTGATAATATCCAGATTTTGCAGCTAAAAGCAATCAGTTTAGTTGGTGGGGTAATGAAATTTCCATATCTTGTCTCTGAGTCTGATCTATACATGACATGTTTCCCTGTGCTGAGCTGCACTGTTGTATACTTCTGATATGCAGATTTATTATACGTATACCCATCATCGGTCATATATGATGGATGAAACTCTTCAAATCCTTCTGAAGTTGCCTCTTTCAAAGAAAGTACCAAGATTATATCTTCTTCCAGATGAAGAACAAAGGTCGATTCAATTAGTCAGTGCTCTATTGATTCAAATGATTCATTATAGTGCAAATCTTCCTGAAGTTCTGAGACAAACCTCTGGAAATCCTTCTCTGGATGTTTCGATTGATGCTGACTACCCTTCCAAATGCCACGAGGCAGTTACAGAGTCCTGCTGCCTCTTTTGGAGTCGAGTTCTTCAGCGATATACAAGTACAAAAAATCAGGATGCATCTGAATTGAAGGCAATAATGGAAAATCTTGTGATAGATTTGCTCACTACTTTGAATTTACCTGAGTATCCAGCCTCAGCTCTTATTCTAGAGGTACATTGTTAATAGTTAATACATGGATCAACCTTACCAGCATCAATATTTACAGACCATTTGTGCAGGTTTTGTGTGTGTTACTACTTCAGAATGCTGGGCTGAAATCAAAAGATAATACTGCTCGAACTATGGCCATTGACCTTCTTGGTACAATTGCTGCAAGGTTGAAACATGATGCAGTCCTATGTAGGAAAGAAAAGTTTTGGATTGTACAGGTGTTGATGAATGGTGACAGTGTTGATCCTAGCTACTCAAGAGATGTCTGCTCTATATGTTTGGGTTCAACGACCGAAAGATCTATATTTGAATGTCAAGGTTGTCATAGGCCATTCCATGTTGATTGTATAGGAGAGAAAGAGCAGGATGTTTCTTCTCGTAACATTGATTGTCAGGTTTGCTTATGCGAGAAACAACTTCTTGTCTTGAAAACATATTGTGAGTCCCAGAATAATAATGATGAGCAAAAGCAAAATCGCGGTCATTCAAGAAAGTCTTCCCGAACTACAAGCACAGTGAGGAAACATGAGATTATTCAACAAATGCTCCTGAATTATTTGCTAGATGCAGGGTCTGCAGATGAACTACACCTCTTTACACGATGGTCAGTCACTACATCAAAATGTTTTTATTATGGATATATGTGCATGCCATAACAGTGTAATATATGTTGACTTGCAGGTTTTATCTTTGCCTTTGGTATAAAGATGACCCTGCTTCTCAACAGAAGTTCCTCTACTTCCTTGCAAGGATGAAATCAAGTGCAATTGTGCGTGATTCTTTTTCTTTTTCATCCTCTCTGATGAGGGATTCAGCGAAAAAACTTACTTTGGCACTGGGGCAAAATAGTTCATTCGCCAGAGGATTCGACAAGATACTTCAAGTGCTACTGGTGGGTGAAATTGCTTGTTTCTATAATTATTTTGGAGTTTTGAGTATTTATTTCAATTTCTTCCAATTATCAGGCAAGCCTAAGGGAGAACTCACCAGTTATTCGTGCTAAGGCTCTGCGAGCGGTATGTTGTGAACTACTTTTACTAGCTATTCCCCATTCCTTTCTGTTTATTTCCCGGTATTGAGAGATGGGTTTTGTCTTTTTGATTAAAGGCTCACCTTTTCCCTTTAATTATTGCACAATGATATCAGGTTAGTATTATTGTAGAAGCTGATCCTGAGGTTTTGGGTGACAAGCTTGTCCAAACAGCTGTTGAGGGGAGGTTTTGTGACTCTGCTATATCGGTCAGAGAAGCAGCGCTTGAGCTTGTTGGCAAGCATATTGCTTCGCATCCTGATGTTGGTCTAAAGGTATTTCAGTGGCTTATGCTTTTGTTTTACACTTGTGGTGGGTGACTTATTTGGCCCTCTTAACTTCTTGGTTCTTCTAGTATTTTGAGAAGGTAGCAGAGAGGATAAAAGATACTGGTGTGAGTGTCCGGAAACGTGCTATTAAAATTATCAGGGATATGTGTACCTCCAGTGCTGACTTTTCACAGTACACCATTGCTTGTGTGGAGATTATTTCCCGTATCAATGATGAAGAATCCAGCATACAGGTACTGCTTTTGTCAATTTGAGTGCATAGTTTACTTTTACTTTTCTGAGCCTTTGATTTTTAAGTTTTTTGTTGGCTGCTAAATGTCTACTGTCTTTATGATGAAAACTTATTCTGTTAATTAGTTTATTTATTGAACTAATACTACTGGAGGAATTGGCTTGCCAAATCTGCTTATCATGATTGTATCTATGTACTGAATGGAGAATATAGGTGAAATGCCTGAAATAGATATGATATACTGCAAAGCTCATTATTATTTTTGAGCAGCAGTTTTTATTATTATGAGGTGTTGCCGGTATTTCCTGCTTTCTGGTGCCACATTTCTTTCGTCTGTTATACCTTGTACTGGAATGAAACAGATTTAATGGAGGTTAGGTTTTGTGTAATCTCCTATGCACCGAGTTTATCTCTTATCCACAATGTCATCATGTATATGCATTTAGATCATACAGCTTGCCTTTCCGATTTTGGCTAAGTGCCAGACTATAATGTAGCTGCACTTTATTGTAAAATATAATTATAATTATTCAGGTTGGGGGTCATTGCCTAAATCCCCTGCCCACCTTGGGTGTGTTTCGTTACAACAAAAGAAAAAAAGAAAAAAAAAGAAGTTAATCTTATATCTAAGTCTTGATTGATTCAGATATGACAAGGTATCTATAGAGAGAAGTGTTAAAAAAATCACATTCAAGATCTCTCTTTTTAATATTCTGGGATTGTTGATCTGTTATGTCCTCTTATGTCCTCTTCCTACAGGACCTGGTCTGCAAGACATTTTATGAGTTTTGGTTTGAGGAGCCTTCTGGTTTGCAGAGTCATACTTTCAAAGATGGTAGTTCTGTTCCTCTGGAAGTGGCTAAGAAGACAGAGCAGGTTGTTGAGATGTTGAGAAGGATGTCTAGTCACCAACCTCTTGCTATAGTCATTAGGCGAATCTTAGCCCTTGACTTCTTTCCACAATCTGCTAAAGCTGCTGGGATAAACCCTGTATTACTTGCTTCAGTACGCAGGCGCTGTGAGCTAATGTGCAAGTGTCTGTTGGAAAAAGTGTTGCAGGTATATCATCTTTCACAGATAATGGGTCATTGTACTAACACAATATTTTCCCTTGCAAATTTATTTCATTGTATTATAGCTATTGTTTTTGCAAAAATAGTTTTTTGTATCATGCTTTGAGGTCCCTGCCTGGATTTAATCAATAGTATGAGTGTTATCCTTGTCAAATATATAAACAAAGCTTTGAACCACTTTGTAGTTACACACAGTAGCATGTATAGTTAGTTCCAACCATTGTTGCTTCCCACCTTATGTTTAACACAGTTTAGGAACTACTGTCCCTCCTCGACGGGTTGGTACTGAAATAGACATGTGATTGGCTATGTCCGACCTGCTAGGCTGGCTGCTGCCCACCAATCCCTTTTCTTTAAAGATGTTTTTTTTTTTTTTTTGGATTTTGCTGCTAACACATGCCCTTGTGAGATAATTTCACTTCGAAGTGACTGAACCATATCAAGTTCAATCGTTCTAGAGTATTTATAAATAATTATGTTAAAGCATTAAAAAATAAAAGAAAGAAAGGAAAGAAGGGCAGAATCCGCCAGAACAGTTGCTGACCGTGACTTGACGGTTCAACCTGGAATGTATGGGCAGTGAACTCTAGCCTGCTCTGTGCAAAGTTAATCTGAAACTACTATAGTATAACAGTAATTCTGACATTATTGAAATGCCTTGAGCTGTGGTTGGTTGTTCTGAGTTGTCAACTACCTTCCTGTTCTTATATCATGATATCCATAATTCACCTGCTGGAAGTCTATGAAAATTGGTGGGCATCTGAGAGGATCATTTCTAATATGGTTGCACCATTACCTCCAACTGTACAAATCTTAATACTAACAAACTGTAGATACACTGCTTCTCAGGTCATACCGTCATGGCCATGTGACAGAAAATGTTTGAACTCTCCCTATTCTTGATCCAAACATCCTTCGGTATATATATTGATCTTTAAAATATGTCCTCTCATGTCTTGCTTGATAATGTTGTGGTTCACCAGGTTGCTGAAACCAAAAATGAGGAAGGAGAAAGTCACATGCTTCCATATGTTCTGCTCTTGCATTCCTTTTGTCTCGTGGATCCTACATTATGTGCACCAGCTTCTGATCCTTCCCAGTTTATTATCACATTGCAACCGTATCTGAAGAGTCAGGTTAGAAAAATCCTATTTAGTATATGAAATATTCACAAATAATTCATCTTCTTGCAGTTCTACTTAATCAATTAATCTGTTCTTGTAGTTTACTGCATGGATTTTAGTACAGTCTATATTGAATGTAGCTTGATGATTATTGCTATAATTCCACATTGGCATACTGTGTTGAATTATTGAGGACCTTATGTGAAGCAACTAATAAGTAATAATAGACAAGTGCATTGTAGTTGCAATTCTTTGATTGTACATTATATAAATTTCAGTGGTGATGCTCATGGAGTTGCCATCAGTGGTTGGAGTCTTTCTAATTGTTAGAAGGGCATTTGGTGCTTGTTTGTTGACCCTGTAATGTGAAAAATGTTTTTCGTAGTTTGATATTTAGTTGTAAACTTACAATTTTCTTTGTACAGTCTGACAATCGGGTGGCTGCACAGCTTCTGGAGAGCATATTGTTTATAATTGATTCTGTCTTGCCTTTACTGCGGAAGCTTCCTCAGAATGTAGTGGAGGAACTTGAACAAGACCTAAAACAAATGATAGTCCGGCATTCGTTTCTGACCGTTGTCCATGCTTGCATAAAGTATTGTACCCACTTTATGATACTATTGTTAATTTCTTCTGCTGTTGAGTGATTCATTTGCTTCAATAATTGTCATTCCACTTGACATACATCAATAATTGATTCTCTTGTATGTCCTGCATGATTCTTCTATGATCATGATGATATGCTGTAAAACCAATACATTTTCCTACTTGCCAAGAAACTATTCTATATCCACAGTTCCATATTGCAAGAAGGTTCCTACATTGGCATTTTCCTTGAGGGGTTTTTCTATTCCTTATTTCATTTTTAAATTTGCATTCAGTTATCTGAAAATTAAATACACAGTCAGACCTTAAGTTGTCCTCTTGGCTGAGAGTTCCATTTAATTTTTTGTTTATTAGCAGCTTCTTTTGAGTAGCACCCAAGTGACTTTAAAATGTTAGTATTTGTCTTCAATATATAGCATATAGTCAGTATATACATGTAATTAATTGTTCTGTATAAAACACTCAGATTTCTTTGTTGAATGATAAAATTATTCAAAGACTCTTTACATGTGCTCCCAGTGAGTCTTTACTGCTGGGGAGTAGAAATACTTCAACCTTTCTATTTACAAAATCTTTCCCTTACAAAACTAGATTTTCATACTCTAATTTAGCTTTTGGATTGCTCTATAATTTTAGGAACTTACTTCAGTATATGCTGAATATATCAAAAAAGAAAAAGAAAAACAGATTGTTTGTTTTGAAAGAAACAATCCTTTCATGTCATTAATAATGAACCTCAGGATTCACAAAGGGGTAGTGATCTTGTTCATTGTGGATGTGAATTAGAGATTTAAGATATCATCCCATGGACCTGAATGTGCCCTTTTATTTTTCTCTGTTGAGATATGTGTTTTCTGCATGTAGGAAGTTTCTTTGTCTGGACAATTTCAGATTTTTATTCTTTTTTCCTTGTAAGATTTTCCCTCACTGATTTGTGTATTAAAACATGTGGTTACAATTGCTGAACTATCTTTCTTTTTTTAGGTATCTTCAATTTGTTTTAGGCGATAATTGCTGGTTTGGATTACTGGAAGATGTGATAATTTTTTGTGTTTTTGAATTTTGTCTCTCATTTATAGATGCTTATGCTCTGCGGGTAAAGTATCAGGAAGAGGTGCAAGTGTTGTTGAATATCTTATCCATTTGTTTTTCAAACGCCTGGATGCCTTGGGATTTGATAACAAGCAGGTTAATAATCATACTTCGAACCTTACTATTTTAATTTCTTGGCTCTCTCCCACCTACTGTTTGACATGTGTTAAGTGATCCTACAAAGGATTATATGTTGGTTTAATTTGGGAAGTGTGATTTTTCTGTAATCTTTATATGCTGCATTTCTTCCTCTAATCTTCATTCTTTTCTATGCCATGTGCTACAAGTTCCATCAAAATTCAGGCAAACATGAAATTACTTCTATACCTGCACATTATGATGTTCGGCAGTTGTAACTGCTTGATACTGTTGCAGAATTGTAGTTTTTGCTTGATTTTCCTAATTATGATTCCCTATATTTTAGCTATTGTTCGTCTGATGCCCTCACAAGCATGTTGTTCCTATATGACTACAACTTTTCTGAACTTAATCCTTTTCTTTTTCTATTTTAAGTTACAGTTCTCACTTAAGGACTCTCCAGATACTTAGACATAATTAAGTATAATAAATAAATAAACTATTTCAAAGCACTTACTGGTCTTACCTATTAACAAGTTGAAGGTGAATACTATTTTGGTCGACACACTTAAATTGATGCTATTTTCCCTTTCTTGCTCATTTGTTTAAATATTTAAGTTTTTATAACGATATATTACAATATCTTTCTTTTCAGCAAGTAGGTCGGTCTCTTTTTTGTCTTGGGTTGTTGATACGCTATGGTAGCTCATTACTGGATGCATCTGCCTCCAACACAAAAAATATAGATGTTGCAACCAGTATCGATTTATTTAAAAAGTATCTCCAAGCTGAGGACTTCATCATTAAAGTCCGGGCATTACAGGTACCAGCATACTACACAGTTTTTGAAAATTTTCCAACTTGTGAATTTATCAAGTAGTTGTGTTAATTCTCCAGGCATTAGGCTACGTTTTCATCGCACGGCCTGAATGTATGTTGCAAAAGGATGTTGGTAAAATTTTAGAGGCAACGCTCTGTGCCAACACTGATGCTCGACTAAAGGTACTTCCTTTTCTGTCAATGATATATTCCTTTTGTGCAGTGTGCTCATTGTTTTCTCTCTCAGATGCAATCTTTACAGAACATTTATGAATATCTTCTGGATGCGGAAAGTCAAATGGAACGTGAGAAAGCTAGTACTGCCGAAGTTACTCACTCAGTGAACGGTGTCAGTGTTCCTGTTGCTGCAGGTGCTGGTGATACTAATATATGCGGTGGTATAGTTCAGCTTTATTGGAGTAGTATCTTGGGGAGAAGTCTGGACGCTAATGAACATGTGCGGCAAGCTGCTCTAAAGGTTGTAGCCAATAGCCATATTTGTACTCACTCTAGATGTTACTCATCAAGTTGTCCACAACTTGTGGCAGAACAATAATTTGTAAAAAATGGCCAGCCATGCTTCATAACATAGTTTCCGTTTTAGAAATGCTGGCCTCAGTTCTAACCAACATCAAAGTTTATTTGAAACTTTGGTCTGCAAACAGTTCCCCAGAAATAATTACACTCCTGATTATCTTTTATGGTATCGTATAATTTGACTTATTGATTGCTTTCCCCTGCTTCCAGATTATGGAAATTGTGTTACGCCAAGGTCTTGTACATCCAATCACTTGTGTACCACATCTCATTGCACTTGAAACAGATCCAGAAGAAGTTAATTCAAAGCTGGCGCATCATCTTCTGATGAATATGAATGAGAAGTATGTTAATCTTTGTAAGATTGAGTGTTTGTGCTGTATGTTGTCATCCAAGCTTAAGTGCTAAACTGCTACAATGCTTCAGGTATCCAGCTTTCTGCGAAAGCCGTCTTGGAGATGGCCTTCAGCTGTCATTTCTTTTCATTCGTACCATGACTGGTGGTACCTCTGAAATGTCAAACACTAAGTCCCAAGCCAAATTATTTAACAATATCAAGGGAAAGTCAGACGTAGGTTCTTCTTCGCACGCACGGCATGGGGTTGCCCGAATCTATAAGCTCATTCGTGGAAATCGCATTTCAAGAAATAGATTTATGTCTTCCGTTGTGCATAAATTTGAAAATCCTACCTGTAGCGATTCCATGATACCTTTTCTGATGTGAGCCGTCACTTATGGTTAAAGTGAATCTATTGGTTCCACTTTTACAAGTTCTTTTCTGAGATTGGTTTTTTTTTTCCTTGTTTTGCAGGTATTGTGCAGAGATTCTTGCTTTGCTACCCTTTTCATTACCTGACGAGCCTCTTTATTTGATCTATATTATAAATCGAGCTGTACAAGTTAGAGCTGGGACATTAGAATCAAACATGAAGGACTTTTTGAGTTTATTTCAAGGAAATGCTCATAAAAGCAATGGAAATGGAATGGTGCAATTAGATCAAACCCACAATCAGGGCAGTGAAAGAACCATGACAAATGATGGGAATCAGAGAATATCCGGGGAGTTACAGGATCAACATTTATATGTGGAAGATTCATGTAAGGATCCAGATATAAACCCTATGACCTCAAGAGATCCTTATAGCATATCTACAAGTCATTTACAGAAAATCCAGGTACATTATGTTCTCCTTTTACATGGAACCTAAAATTGCAATGGTTGATAATTATTCTTTGGGTACTACAGAAACTACTCTCTAGGTTTGGATTATTTCCAAAAAAAAAAAAAAAGGTTATGTTTCGAAATTACAAATACACCCTAGAGATACTAGAAATATCGCTAGACTTTTGTATTTTTCTTTCAAATACTCCGCTCAATGGGTGCAATTTTTAAAATATAAATAAATGTTAAATGGAATATTTGTAACTACAAACTTAAGTTATTTATTTATATCAAGGATAATTTTTATAGTTTACCCTTGTTATTAATTTGATTAGTCCTCCTTGTTTATATGTTTTCCCACTTCTGTGGGATCTCAGTGAAGTAACAAATGCCCATCTTTAAATCATGGATAGAATAATATGGTTTATCCGACAGATGATAGGTGAGAGTATCCCTTGGCCTTCCTGGAGCCGAAAACACTTCCCCCTTTAGGCCATGTGATGTCTTTTTGAATCCCCTTCCATAATTAATCTTATTTTTTACAAATTTGTCATCATCATTAGCATCGTGCTAATTGCTGAATTATCTATCATGGGAATATGCCTTCGTTGGATGGTTGTAGTCTTAAAGTAGCTCAGGGTACCACTTATCATACTTTCTCAGGCCGACTGTCTAGCAGCTGGTGCAATGCAACTTCTTCTAAAGCTCAAGAGGCACCTGAAGATTGTTTACGGCCTTGATGATATCCGATGTCAGGTAATTAAATGCTCTTTCAGAATCTTGATTGTGATGCCCGGTAATGAATTCTCTTTTTAGTCTTATTTGGATTGAAGTGGCCGATCTTGGGTTTTCACCTTTGACTAGGCATTCTCACCCACTGAACCGGCAAAGCCAGGAGAGAGCTTATTACGACAGAATATTCAATTCAACGCCAGCGATGTTAACTTGGACCCTCCCAACAGTTATGAAGACGTCTTACGGAGATATCAGGTGAATTCTCTCTCTCTCTCTCTCTCTCTCTCTCTCTCTCTCTCTCTCCCTCCCTCCCTCCCTCTCCCTCGGCTTATGTTGTTTTCTTGTCAGGACTTTAAGAATGCATTGAGGGAAGACACTATCGACTATTCAACCTACACAGCAAGCATCAAAAGAAAACGACCACCTCCTAGGAGAGGTGCGAAGGCTATCAAAATGGCGGATATGGGGGACGAAGAGGAGGATGTTGACGAAGATTGGGGCAACGGAAGCAGCCGGTTGAACAAGAGTGCCCGGAAAGGCAGTTACAGCAGCACCAGAAGTAGGCAGCGTTTACAGTTGTAAATACTTACAGGTAAAAGTTAACTTGTATAGTTCATAGGGAGGGGTCGGAAATTTAGAAGTGGCTAAAAACCCAAGGCTTTGAAAATTGATCCTATATTAGTATAGTATGTTGAAATTAGTAGTTATTATGTTCCCATTGTTTCTGCAGAAGGGGTATGTTACTCAGAATTTAGGGCAATCATTTTAGAACAGAAGAATTAAACCCTCCCCTCAACAAAATTATAAAACAGAGGAATTACAGTTAGGATGTGTTTTGGGGGATGAAAGGGGGGAATTTTGTGAAAGGGGGTGTATAACCCTTTCAACTATGACCTTGGCAGTATGTATATTATGTTGATAAATACCTATTTCATTTTGTACTTTTCTCATTTTGAAATATAAAATGAAATCTTTTTATTTTTGTTGTTGCTATGTATTTTCATTTTTTGATAAAATGTTGGGTTATATCTCTACTGTTTGAGTTGCTTTGTCCAGTGTACCAATGTAAATTTGTGGTGGCCATTTTTGTCATAAACATTAATAACATGTAGTATTATTTTGACCAATCTGGAAAAATTCATCTCATATTTGTGTTGTATTATTGGTGCAAAGGAAACTAAATAACCATAGTATTTGATTATATATTACAAACGGCAATTGGTATGGATGGGAAACGAGTTGTATTTTGTTGAAGGGGGGTCTTTTGAAAAACAAAATACAAACCTCAAAGGATGTTCAGGTATATTTTCAATTTTTTTTATATACATATGTCAACTTCTAAAACAAATTAGTAGGTTATCTTTAATCTTTTGAATTTAATATGTTTCCTATCTATTCTTACGCATAGTGATGTTTTCTGTCGCAAATATAAGTAAGTTTTTATTAATTTGCTACTTTTTGGATAACATATTTTTCAATTTTACTTAAAAATAAAGGGAACATCATATTAGGGGTATTTTTGTCTTTTATGTGAGTACAAATATCTTTTCTTATATTAGTGGGTAAAAGACATTTTCTTTAATAAAAATGAAATTATCAAATATTTCCTCAACAGAACTCTTTTTTCCTATTTTCAGGACAACAAAAAAGTACCCGCACTTTACTAAAATACATCCACTAAAATGCTCCTTTCACAATATGAGTTGGTTAAGTAGTTGGGTTCATAGAATTCGCACCATTTAGTAAGAATTAATAGAAATGAAATTTAATCATCCCATTTAGTAAGAATGTTTTAGTTATCAACCAAAATGAATAGAAATGAAATTTAATCATCCCATACCAAATGGATATTGGGAAATACTTTCACAATTGGCCAAATTCCACCCTACATGTGATGGTAATAGGATCACAATTTAGGATCTTGACATTTTATTTTATTTTTTGATAATTTTTGTATAATTTTTAATCTTTCTAATTAATGTAGGTATTTCCAATTATAGAACTACACAAGCTCTTTTAATGAACAAATCAAATGTCTTCTTATAGAATGATATAACATCTCATGTTACATATTTTGAATGAGTGACACTTACGTGTCCCCATTCTTATTTTATTTTATTTTTCCATTTTTTTTCTCTCCCCGCGACACGCGCGGGTGTATTTTTTATTTTTTTTCTTTCTCCTCAACTTTGCACACTTTAGGGTTTTTTTTTTTTTTTTTCAAAGTATCCATGGAATACCTTTCGAGTATCCACAAATATATCCATGGAATACCTTTCAGGTATCCACATATATACTTTCAAGGTGTTCATGGAATACCTTTTCAGGTATCACATGTATCCATAGACATCTTGAAGGTATCCATGAAATACCTTTTTGGTATCCATGGAATACCTTATATACCTTCAATGTATCAATTGAATACCTTTTTTCAGACATCACATGTATTCACATATATTTTTTCAAACAGGTATCACATGTATCCATAGACATCTTGAAGGTATTCATGAAATACCTTTTTGGTATCCATGGAATACTTTATATACCTTCAATGTATCAATTGAATACCTTTTTTTAGACATCACATGTATCCACATATATTTTTTCAAACATTACATGTATCCACATGTATACTTTGAAGGTATCCATGAAATACCTTTCGGGTATCATATATATACTTTGAAGGTATCCAGATGAAGGAAACATATGTATACCTTGAAAGTATCCAGATGAAGGAAGATGTCCACATGTATACCTTCAAGATATTCATGGAATACTTGAATACCTTGAATGTATACATGTGGATACCTTCAAGATATTCAAATGAAAGTGCTCGCAGCATGGACGCGTGGACTCGGGGTGGATTGGGGACACGGATCTAAGATCTGTATCTCGTGGACATATAAGTTTTTGTCATTTTGAATTGACGACACATATGAATACATAAAAAATTAAATCTATATATATAAAAGAAGGTTTTGACTCTCCCAAAACTTGTCACCTCAGCATTTTGGAGAAGCTTGCATCCACCAAGTGTCTCTCCTCTCCAGCTGTCATGTGTGTATCTTTTTATATGTAGATGGTTTGGATTCAATGAGACAAAAATTGAGTGCAATGGATGATGATATGGATTTAATTCTAATCCGAAGGAGCAGCAAGTTTGATTACACAACAGGAATTTTGTTATTTATGTAAGATGCATGAATTTTTCAGCTTTAGAAGCAATAATTTTGTGGGTGAATTTTCACTCTTATTTGTTTTAGTATGGTGCCATTGATTTTGTTCGTTAGATGAGATTTTCAATTTTGTTCTTTCTTAATCTCTTCCTCTTCCATCTCATAGTCATTGAAAATTCATATGTAATATAACTCCTCTACAATGCACAAATGCCATAGCATGTTACTTCCTGCCATAGAGAAATGACGGCAACAATTATTCTCTCTGCTTCGTACTCCAATTATTTTGATTGCAACTTAACTCACAAAGTAATAGGTATTTTCTATTTTTGGGTGCCTAACGTTTGGTATCCCTATTTGCAAAGAATTTGATGCAGGTTATACCCGGAATAATGCAAGATTGTTCATTCTTTTGCAAGGGTATGATATATAATTGTGTGAGATATAATTTTATTTTCTAATCACATAGACTTTTATTTTCAATCTGTTTTAATCGTTCAAAATGACAAAATTAGATTAGGAGAAAAGAACAAGAGAACAAAAACAAAGTCAATTAAATTGAAAATACATAACTAATTTATCATTTGTAATGTCATGCGTATGCGTTTTTATTGAATACTGAGAGTATCTATAGTTGAACATGTCAATATATATACATCGAATATATAGCAAATAACTAAAATAAAAATACACAACAAATGTAAATTAGATGAGTTAGGCAGCCCGTGCAACACACGGGTTAAAACCTATTACATAAAAAATTAAGTTTAGCTTGCACGGGTTAAAACCTATTACATAAAAAATTAAGTTTAGCAGAAACAATACGATCTTAATATGTTTATGAAATGAAAGATTGAATGCTGATAAACAAACTGTTATAGAGATAAAACATGTTCATCTAATTTATTTTATATTATTTTTATATGGTAAACAGAAAATAATTATTAATTATTAGATCTTCTACTCAATCAATATATTTTGATTATTTAATTATAAGATTTTAACACTTGATTATAATTAATATTAATTATTTTATGTATATATGATATACATTTTACTATCTTTTGCTAGAAAATGGGAAAATAACTGGAAAAAAAATTTAAAAATAAATAAATAAGAGACCTATTTTGCACCCGTAATAATACATAAATATAGAAAATAAAATCTTCTTCCTTCCTTCTCGGCTCTCAGGAATGCATGCATCACTCTGAGATTTTGAATAAAATCAAGCAATGCACAAAGCTTCATCTCCCAATCCATGGCAAGAAACTCCATGCCCGTGTCATAAAATCCGGGCTGAACCTCTACGGTCCCCTTTTTCCCAACACACTCATCGACATGTATGGCAAATGCAGCCACCTGAAAGACGCTGTCCAACTATTCGACGAAATGCCCAAGAGAGATTTAGCCTCTTGGACATCAATTTTCACCGCTCACAACCAAGCCAACCTCCCAAAACACACCCTTTTCTTGTTTTCCAACATGGTGTCTAGCGATGGCCTCCAGCCGGACCATTTCATCGTTTCAAGTCTCGTTCATGCTTGTGCTGGTTTGAGGGCTTTGAGGCTTGGTGAACAACTACACGCTCAGTTTCTTGTTTCTTCATTTTCCAATGATGATGTTGTTAAATCGGCTCTAGTTGATTTCTATGCCAAATGTGCATTGCCTGATAAAGCTCGTAGAGTATTTGACTCGATTGTGTCGAAGAATGTGGTTTCCTGGACTAGCCTAATGTTTGGATATGCGAAGATTGGAAAGAAAAATGAGGCTCTTGAATGTTTACGTGATATGCCTTGTAAAAGTTCGTTCACTTACACCGCTCTAATATCAGGCTTCGTGCAAGGTGGTTATTGTGCTGATTCTTTCATGGTTTTTAAAGAAATGAGGAGAGAAGGAGTTGCTATTGATGAACCGTTTATTCTTTCAAATTTGATTGTTGGTTCAGCTACTTCAGTCTCACTGGAGCTCGGGAAGCAAGTTCATCAATTAGTGATAGGTCTTGGATATGAATCCAACTCTTATATTATCAACACATTGATTGATATGTATGCTAAATGCAGTGATGTATCAGCTGCAGAGAAGATATTTGATAGTATGGGGAAGAGAGATATTGTTTCTTGGACCTCGATTATAGTGGGGATGGCACAACATGGGCGAGGTGATGAAGTGCTAGCATTGTATGATGAGATGATTTTGGATGGTTTTAAGCCGAACGAAGTTACATTTACTGGTTTAATTTATGCTTGTAGTCATGCTGGCTTAGTTGACAAAGGAAAGGAGCTTTTCAAATCCATGATTGTGGATTACGGATTGAGGCCTTCCCTGCAGCATTACACGTGTTTAGTAGATCTTTATAGCCGATCAGGATTCCTTGAAGAAGCTGAAAATGTACTTCTTTCCATGCCATTCAAACCTGATGAAGTTGTTTGGGGTTCTTTACTAAGTGCTTGCAATCAAGCTGGGAAAAACAGAACAGGGGTTCGAATTGCAAATCATTTGCTCCAATTAGGGCCACAAGACTCATCGACATGTATACTAATGTCCAACATATATGCTCGTGCTGCCATGTGGGAGAGTGTGGCTAAGGTGAGAAAATTGATGGCAGCTTTGGAATTGAAAAAGAAACCGGGGTACAGCCGAGTGGATATAGGAAAGGAGGTTGAAGTCTTCTATGCAGGGGAGACGACACATGTGATGAGGGATGAGATTTTTGGTCTTTTAAAGGAGTTGGATGCGGAGATGAGGAAAAGAGGGTATGCACCAGACACTTCTTTGGTGTTGCACGACATGGAAGAACAAGAGAAAGAACGACAGCTGTTTTGGCATAGTGAGAGATCGGCAGTTGCTTATGGGCTGCTTAAATCGTCTCCTGGGACGTCTATACGTATAGTCAAGAATCTTCGTGTGTGTGGTGATTGTCACACTGTTTTGAAGTTGATCAGCAGCATTGTCAGTAGGGAAATTGTTGTTAGAGATGCCAACAGATTTCATTGTTTCAAGGATGGTGAATGCTCTTGTGCTGACTTTTGGTAATCATCTGAGGTTTGGATGGTGAGAACTGAATTCCTTTGTTTAAATATGAGATGAGTTTTTCAGTTACAACTATTTAGGTGATTTCGGTTTTATCACAGAATTGTGAATTTTTTTGTTTACTTAATTTGAATTGAGGAGATTCAAATTTATGTTTGAAGGTAAAATTGTTGATGGAAAGGTTTCAAAAGATGACTTAGATTTTATTTATTTATTTATTTATTTATTGAGAATGTCTAGTGAAGTAAGTTTGAATTGCCATTCATAAGCATTTTTGCATTAGGGATGGCTTTAAGATGTTCATGGCCTAAAACAATTAAACTAGACTTAATTAAATAAAACAAATTAGGTTTCAAAACAATAAGTATTTTAATTTTAAAAGAAAATGAATAAAGTATTAATTAAACTAGAATTAATACCTCTAGCCTTTCTACCTGGATGCAAATTTGTTAATTAAACATTTTGTAATCAATATACACTAATAAATAACTTTCAATAGATAAAATTAAAAGCCAATAATTTATCTGGAGACATAGTTCTTAGTCATAGCAGAATTCTTTTCTTTGCCCGCAATGCAGAAATTTTTATAGAATTAGAGATTTGCAAATCCCTTCCTCAACTTGGTATATCATATTTTGTTAATTTAATACTTCATTCATGAATGATCACTTCAAATAGATAACCACATGTGAGCTTAAGATATAAAAATAGAAAATAAATTTTATCATACAATACCAAATGGATATTTTGTGCATATTTTGTAAACAGAGAGAATATCAATGTGTAGGTATTTACTTCATATAGAATTTATCCAACTCTTCTAACAAACAGAACAAATTTATAAATAAAGTAATTGACTTGAAATATCAGGAGCAAAAACGTGTTTGTTCATCTTTATTGTGTGGATTGCCTTCATCTTGAAAGAGATACACTGACCATATAATGAGCAAAACATCGACTACACCTCAATTACAGAACATTTTTACATTGCAAAACCAAACGGGGGAAATATAATTAAAGCCGACCCCTTATTGCTGCATGGGTGCTCGATTCGTATCACCCAATGAAGGAACACCTGATGTGTGAGAAGAAGCAAGTAAAAGATGTTGATTGGAAGAGAAAATGAACCTAGTATCGGAGCCAGTAGGTCCTACGTCGGAACCAGTTGTAGTCCGGCAGTCCCTTGACGGGACCCAGAGCAGTAATCGCAACATCCTGCATAGACGCAGTGCAGCAATGAATATAACTTACATCATATAGCCCAGTTGATAAGATTCGTCAAACAAAATCCTCTGTTGAGGTGATTGGATCTTACTCTATCGAATATAAATCTGTTTGCAACGCGTTTGACAGTGCTGGCATCAACAGAATCTATCCGGGCAAACAGTTCAGCATATGGGATCCTTCTACCATATGTTAGCAACTACAACCATGAAGAAATGAATTCATAAAAGGAAAGGCTAAGCTTACAAGATAACAAGACCAAATTCATGTACGAGTTGAATAAGTTAATGACAGAATCTCACTCGAGTTCCAAATTTTGTGTATCAACTCAATCTCATACAAAAATCTTGTCCACTGATCACTAATATGGAAGAAATATGCTTACATTAAATCAAGCTCCAAATTTAATCTGACCCCATGAGCAAAGCAAGAGTGGATTAACAGATATATCCTATGATGATCATTAATGCATTTGAGGAAAATGGCATTGGCAGGCTTTGAAGATATTCAATTGAAGTTGAACAAATTCAAGTCAAACATGTTGCAAAAGTTAAGAGCTTATCCCACTATTATGCTATTATCAACAGAGTCTTCGGTTATGCATACTCATTCTCATCCCACTCAATAAAATCCTGAAGCCAAAAGTGGGTCAAAGAAAAATTAAGAGCTTATCCCACTATTATGCTATTATCAACAGTGCTCGGTTATGCATACTCAATTCCTCATCCCACTCAATAAAATCCTGAAGCCAAGGTTGGTGAAAGAGACAGATATCAATCCAAGAGTTTAGGTAAAAGGTTATATGCATTCAAAGAAGTTTATACAAAAGAAGGTTATACGCCTTCAAAGAAGATCCAAAATCTACATGCAAAAATAAGATCATATATGTGCTTGCTTATGTACATCAATTGATTATGCATGTACATCGAAATTTTGTACTTGATCATTATACAGAGAATCATTACCTGACGTCCAATATCTTCTGCGACAGGGCTGGTTCCATCAATATGAAGGAGCAGAGAAGATTTCAACTGCAAGGACCACATGGATTAAACTATGTTTGAATAAAGCAAATAATCCATTCAAATGACATACAAAGTTCATAAATGCACAGGAGGGCGCCAAGTTGTGGCCTAGCACATAGGAGCCCAACACAGAGCCTTAAATCATAGTCATTTTAATATTTATTTTTAGATTGAACCCAACTAAATGGAATTCCATATATCTCAATAATAATAACCCAATAAATTGGAACACGGTTGGTCTATCATCACTTTAAGTGATTTATTAAAACATAGTATCTAAGGGTATCCAATGATATCCCTAATTACTATAAACCACACGATGGGCAGAAAAATAGCAAATAGTATCATAGCCCAAGCAAATTATAAAAAAAAAAAAATTATGAACTTAAATCACTCTTAATAGAAAGTTGTGTTAGTACAACATCAAACATTATAATTGTAATCTTTTTTTTTTTTCAGTGACAAACTGTGTGGCTTTTTGATTTTGAGAAAAGAAACTAGATATTGGGTTTCTTTAATCTGAAATGAAACAAAGAAGTGCAATCAATCTTCTCTCCTACTCTCATACAATCACTTCCCAACAACCAATCACACACACTAGGCATCATAAGAAGAAACAAAAGGGGAAATACAAAACAAGAGTTGTAGATTCACCTAAGTGGATGACGGAAATGACAGAGTATCGAGAACTTAGGGTTTGACAGCCATTTGAAGAGTTTATATGCTTTCAATATTTTGATTAGATTAGGGATTGAAAATATGATGTACATAAATTAAGATTCGAAAACATGTAATTCCTAAATTCTGGGTGTCCATTGATAAAAATAACAAAAATAAAAAAGTCCACAGACAGCCTGGCTGCCTAATCACTACTGCTCCTAACATGGTTGACTAGGCAAAAATCCAGGCAGCCACGCCACCTAGAACCTAGGTCACCTTGTACACCACTGATTTTGACCAACCAAAGATAGAGAAATATGTACCAAGAGAAACTAATTTGTAACCAACTAATAAAAAATCTTCCATAAAGGTAGCTGAATCCAATGCATGACTTCAATAAATTACCTGGTTACGAGCACGAATCACATCTTCCTCAGAAACTTGATAACATAGCTTGGTAAACTCATACATAATAGCATAGGCCAAATCGTCCAAGCAATCAGGCTGCAAATAGAAAGCAAAATAAAATTATCACAAGCATACTGTAAATAAAGAATGATTAAGGAATCCCAGATTTAACAGAGGACCCCCATCTCACCCCCATCAAAAAGAGGGGAAAACATAAATGGTTCTTTAGAGGCAAACAACTGACTCAAAATCCGGATAATTGATACAATCTAACTGCCAAAGAACAAGACAATAAAATGTGTAGCACAAAAAGGCACCAAACAATTGTCAATCACCATCCTAACATTGACATCTTAGAAAAGGAAAAGAGACAACCAGCTTCAATAACGTGCAATTTTCTTTTTTTTTTTTTTAAGTTTCTTTTTGACAAAGTATTCTATGAAATTTTGTCTAGCCTAATTGTATATACTTCATAGTAACATAAGTCAGGTACTGCAAATGACGCAAAGGTGCTTGTCGTAGCTGATAAATTTTCTGAATGAACTCATTAACTTACAAAATTGATCTACAAACTGGAAACTTTAAACAAAAACTTCCAAACAAAAAAGGATCGTACATGCAACAATAAGCAGAGAGTTGGTTCTCTGAAGACAATATAAGGTTTTGGGAAGTGGGGGCTGGGGAGCGAGAGTACACCTTGGCAACAGCATAAACACCGAATAAACCAGTGTCCTTGTAGTTCGTATTGAAAGCCATCAAGCTTTCTGCTATCTCATTGATGGCAGCCTTCTGTACAAGCTTGGAACTGTGTTAAATATTCCAACCCAGTTAACTCATGCAGGATCAGCAGGAACAAGTGAAGAATATACAACATAACAAGATAAAATATCAGGATGTAATGCTCTAAATACTGACCCCATATGTTTTCCGCCATTAGAATTTTTATTCCAAGATCCCAACATAGACTGCATGACCATTAGAGCAATTGAATCTGGATCTGTCCAAGATGCCCCTTCAAAAGCAACCGCGAATTGGGCAATAGGAATGTCGTCATCAAGCATCCTAATCTATCTTTCAGAATATAAGTCAGATAAGGCATATACCTACCATATTGCATTCAATGTTCATAAATCATAATGCATTCAGATCAGATAAGCATACCTCTGAGCCTGTGAATATTGCAGGTTCTTTAGCAACCAACTGAGAAGTTGTTGTTGGGTCTGTTGACAGATTTGTAAATAATTTCTTCACTTGCTCAACAATGTCTTCATGTTTAACAGCACCGGAGGCAGCAACCACCTACGGCAGAAGCCATTAAGGTGAAAGTAAGAGTTGAGCAACAACGAATTTGGTTAAGACAGACATGTAATCATTAAAAATAATAATAATAATAATAATAATAATAATAATAATAAACAGCTGGACTCCAGTGGAGAAAAGCCTAATCATTGCTGAAAATACCATTCTAGGAGCTGTGTAATGAGTAGATATGTATTCCTGTAGGTGTTTTCTGCCAATTGTCTTGATATTATCAGCAGGTCCAAGTATTGTTCTACCCAGAGGCGTATACTGGAAAGCAGTGGCATGTAAGTGATCAAATATAACTTCTTCTGTTTGTCCTTCAACCTACAGAGAGTTGAGAAAATAGAAAACAGTGAGCATGGAATGTAAACTCTACTTCAGAGCTTACAAAAGCAAGGAACCAAAGGAATGAAGTACGTGGCAACAAGAGCTAATTTATTTATTCATTTTGGATTTTGAAAAAAAAAAAAAAAAGAGATTTTATCATTTATAAGAGCAAAATAACACAGAGAAGACAAGTTGTCCACACTATAATCATGATAAAGCAGTCAAACACAAAGGTCAATAGAATTTCCAATCTCTACAAATATCGCACAAGGAAATACTTGACTTCAATCCATAAAATCCAAAAAGGTGGCTCTGATCTTCAATCCCTCCCATATGCCATATGATGATTCCTCAATGTCTTTAAATTTCTCTTTTTTTGTGTTCCAACCACACAGACCAGAAAAAAGCAATAACAATAGTCCTCCACAAGATCTGCCCATTTTTTGATAACACCTAAATCCAGAGAACTTTTACTAGAACTTGGAGTGACCCACAAAAAGCCAGTTCTATAAACACTCTTCCCCATAGAAAAGAAATATAAGATCAATCCACGAAAATGTGATCTTGATTCTCATATTACATCAACATGAGAAGTGGAGTACTAATTATATTCTAAATAAAACATAAGGGAGTGGGTCACTCAACAAATCAGAAGTATAATCCATCTGATTTTGAGTACAAATAATATTCTAATTAAAAAATAAAATTAAAAATTAAGTTCAATATCATGGACATAGCAATGTGGTTTTGAGAAGTGAAAAGCCAGGGGATTCACAGAACTGATAACAATCATGCCTCCAGAACATAATAAACCAAAAAATCTAGAGTTCCTTCTAGATGTTTAGAGTCTTTGACATTAAAGGAACTAAAATGAAACATTAGTGTCTAACTTCATTTCCTATCAAATCAGACATAGTTTCAAATCACAAAAAGGCATCCCAGATCTCCCGCCTCTTAACTCCAAGTCCATACCCACAAAAATTGAATGAAATATTGATTGCCATAACGAAAAAATGAAATCAAGCAGAAAGAATTAGTCTACATCAAATGCAAATTCATTTATTTTAAGAATAAGAACCAAATAAATCCTCAGATTATAATTAACAAAGAAAAGTGCCATCACCAATATCTGACAGTAAGAAAATGTAATGGAAAACCTCCCCATACTTAAATCATAAAACAACAATGAATAAATAACTATCCATGATTAGACTGAATTCAGTATCGTCTCCCAGTAACAAAAGTTCAACAACCTACCTTTACAAACACAAATGCTAAGTAAAAATGCCACATTCTCTTCCATCATACATAAATCAATTATCAACACAATCTTAGACAAAATATTAAAATGTACAATGCATCAAAACTGAGATTAGGAATTCAATAGGGTACCTCCTCCATCTCCCGGAGAATGACATCCCTCTCCCGAGTAAGCCTTTTCTCATCAAATGTAGAATTCTGCAAAATATCAGACAATATATCCAGCGCTTTTGGAACGTCCTTATCCATTACCTTGGCGTAGAAGGTAGTCTGTTCTCTGGAAGTGTACGCATTAAGATGACCCCCCATGTTCTCAATCTCCTCCTCCAGCTGCCTCGCACTTCTCTTCTCCGTGCCCTTGAATATCATATGTTCCAAAAAATGTGCGGTACCACTGGATCCTTCGCTTTCAAACCTCGATCCAGCGTCAATGAAGACACCAACGGTTGCCGTTTTTGATGCGAGAGTCGACTCGGTGGCGATGCGGAGGCCGTTGGGGAGAGTCGTGACTCGAGTGTCCGGAGCGGACAGAATTTCGGTGTGAGAAGCGACAGTAGGGTGAGGAGAATTGTACTGGAGAAAGCGAGGGTCGGGATCTTCCAGTTTCCTCAGCTTCGATTTGACAGCTTCGGCTAATCGATCATAGATCATGGCGGTTGGGGGCGGAGGAGAGGGAAGGGAGACGTCGGGTGCGGCGGTGACTGCGGTGGAGAAATGGCGACGGCGAGTGAGAGAGTGGATGGGCTTTCGAGCGCGGCATGCGAGGCTGATTAGGCGGCGGATTGTCATGATTGCGGCGGTTTGGTGGTGGATTTTCCGGTGAGTGAGATTGAATCGAGATTCGGTGTCGGAGAGATGAGAGAGAGACGATGAAGCTTGTAGTTTGGGAGCTGAACACGGCGTCGTCCTCTGTTATAGCAGTTCAGTTTTGGCTCGCTCTATTTTAAGGCCTTGTTTGCTTGAAACTATGTCAACATTATGAGAAAAAAAATTGCAAAATGGTCCCCCTAATATTAAATCTTGATACTTTCAATCATATACCAATTATGAATTATGTTCTGACTCAAATTTTTGTAATTTTAGTTACAAGGTGGTGGTTTTGTTGGAAATTTTTGTAAAAATTGTCTTATAGCTTTTGAGACATGATAATATCAGTGTTATATGAATCAGTTTTTGCAATTAAATTCGAAACTTTAATATGTTGCAATTCTAATTTTAAATTAGTAGTTTTGTTGAATTTATTTCATATTGTTCGTGTGAATGTAAAAAATTCAATTTCATAAAAAAAATTCTGCATGGAATTGACATTGAGTGGATTCTTATCTGAAAAAATAATTATATTTGAATATTTTTGTATATGTAAAATTGTATTTTGAATTGTAATCTTGTTCGATTGAATGTATGTCTGATGTTAATATTACATCAAGTGTTGTAACAATGAATCTTCTAGAGTTAATTTACAGACTCTTACAATAAATAGTTTTCCTCGAAGATAAATTGGAATAAGTTCAAATGTGTGACATCTTTGAAGTTCTATTACATGACTCGATATGAATGCAACATTAGTGTCCATTATCATGGAACACATGATATATATAAAAAAATTATCTTTTAAAAAGTTTATATAATTTTATGTTTGTATTGGAATTGAGACTCCCATATTAGGAGTTTTCACATCTAACTTATTTTCCTTTTTTTTTACCTCTCCCCCTACTCCTCCTCTATAGGGGTGGAAATAGGCTAGACTAAGCTAGGCTCTTTGTTGGTCGGTCTAGACTTAAAATGTAAATATTAGGCCTAAATTTGACCTATTTGATGTGAAAGACTTTATTTTTAGCCCGACCTAACATGTTTTGTGAATACGCATGACCTAAAGTCTATCAAAAGCCTATTAAGAGCCTACGAAATTATCTAGTATGAAATCGTTTTTTTTTAAATCATTTACACTTAGAGAATTACATCGAAAAATGAAAACAACATAAGTTAGATTGCATTTATATACAACTATAAAAGATATCAAATTTATCATATATTCTATATAAATATTATAAATAGACTGGTTTGTTAGGTCTATTAGATTTTTTTTAAGGCCCGAGTCTAATCTATATTCATAAATAGACTTGATAAAAAGTTTTAGCCTTTACTAAAGAGATTGGACCGAGCTAGACCAATAATAGATTGGGCATAGGCCCCCGTTGAGTGGTCTAGACTATTTCCACCCCTACTCCTCTATCTACTTCATCATATTACCACTAATATTCTTATCATAATCATATCTTTATAGAAAAGGAAAAAAAAAAAATGGATGACATATCATAGAAGAAGGTTAAAATTTTATTTTATTATTTTACTGAAATATATAAGTTCACATAAATTAAATGCTTCATTTACATAAAACTATTTTCTCATTTTACTGAAATATAACAAATTGATATCACATGTATCATGTAAATGGTATAAAGTATAAACTATATAATGTAGAGTTATTACTGAATTTACTTAAACATATTACCTCATTTTACTAAAATAAATTAATTTTATCGCATAATGATCTTAATTGCATCACATAAAAATAAACTTTGATTTACATACATATATTACTTTATTTTATTGAAATATAAAATATGTGTACTACTTGAAAAATAAGATCTCCAAACAAAAAGTCATTTTTTAAAAATTTAGAAATATTAATGATACTATTTCATTTTGCCGTTTTTAATTCATCCCCACGATAATTCGAACTCGTTCCAATTTATAGGGCATAGCCGCATAGCTAATACTTCAAACAATTTCTTTTTCCTTTTTTTTTTTTAAACCGGAAGAAAAGATAAAATAAGTTCTGTATTGGGCCAAAAATGAAGTTATTGGCCCAAACGAAAATTATTTCTAATGGGCCCAAGACATGAGCAATAATAATAGCTGTAAAACAGGCCTCAACGCGCAGAGGCCTACAATGATATATATAAAGTTGCAATAACCCTAGTTGGCAAAAACCCTAGCGTCTGCCACAGCCTTCGGAATTCTCGTCTCTTACGGTGGTGGTCTAGAGAGCAGCCATTACAGATCTCTTCATCAATGGCCACTGCAAAGAATGTCAAGGATGTTTCTCCTCACGAGTTCGTCAAATCCTACGCCGCTCACCTCAAGCGCTCCGGCAAGGTGTTTTTTATTTCTAGATTTATTCCTTAGTGTATCATCGTTTTTGCTGAAGAATCATAGCCTTATGCTTATTTATATTTCGTTCGTGGAAAGAAATTGAAAATTGTATTTATGTATGAATTTTTTCCTTAAATGAGCTGTAATATGTGAGTATCGTATTTACAGTAAGTAGTGATGTTTTAAAAGTGTGTTTTATGTTTGATTTATGGTTTTGCGAGTTATAGTTTTGAGTAACATTGAATGGTGATTGTGATATTTGTCATGAGTGTTGGTAGAATTGATTGAATACTTCCCTAGGAATAAAAATGGACAGTGGATATCGGAAAACATGTTCTAATGATTTGGTTGTTGAATGACGAACAAAATAAACTATAGTCCATGTTGATATTAAATTGCCTCGAATGTCTTTTTTTTTTTTTTTTTTTTGCATTTCTTAGTAGGAATAGTATTTTTTAGCAAATTTATAGAGCGATATATATTTAAGGGTTAGTGTGAGGGCTGAAGAGTTTTGTGTTTGTGTGTGTGTGTGTGTGTGTGTGTTTTTTTACCATTTTATAGACTCAGAGCATCTCTTTTGGCTCCATGTTTATTTGTTATTTGTTTGATCCCAATAATAGATGGAGCTTCCAGAGTGGACTGATCTTGTGAAAACTGGTGTGCTGAAAGAACTTGCTCCTTATGATCCTGACTGGTACTACATCAGGGCTGGTAATTCTCCCACTCTCTCTCTCTCTCTCTCTCTAATGTTTGAATCAAATATGTGTGTTTCTTTTTGTAGTTATTGCCGATAGGTTAATCTGCCTTAGTAATTTAACCTCAGTACCATAGCAAAAATAATCTTAGTTTAGTACTATCCACCCTAGGTGGTATACAATATTCTTGTAGATGGTTTATCTCAGCTTGTAGCTTTATCTTTAGTGTTCCCTTAAGATTCTCAAACATGGTTATCCATTTGGCCCAAATGATTAGCTTTAACTTATGTCACTACAATCGTTATTTTGCATTTTCAGATGATCTTGTTGATTTCTATTTTAACTGTCCTCTTCCACATTTATAGTGTGGGGTTGTGCTATATAACATTATTCCAAGAATAAGAAGTTGTTTCTGGATGTCGCAGCTTCCATGGCTAGGAAGATATATTTGAGGGGAGGTCTTGGTGTTGGTGCCTTCCAGAGGATCTATGGTGGAAGCAAGAGGAATGGAAGTCGTCCACCTCATTTTGGCAAAAGCAGTGGGTCTGTTGCTCGTCACATTCTTCAACAATTGCAGAACATGAACATTGTTGAGCTTGATTCGAGGGGGTAAGTTTGCACTGCAACTAATGTTGAATAAAATTTAGTGTTTATTTATTGCCTCACAAGAGTGAAGAGTAGTGAAGCATTTGTGCATCTTGTCTCTGTGCACTGCATAAGTTTCCCTATTGGATTTAGTGTTTACAATTCCTCACATATCGAATTTTTTTCCGATGAAGGAGCTGCTTTCTTAAAATTTCATTTACTGCTTGTTTTACAGTGGAAGAAAGATCACATCTACTGGCCAACGGGATCTTGACCAAGTGGCTGGACGAATTGTTGTCGTTGCACCATAGATTGATATGTAGACGTGTTTTAGCTTGTTGAGAACTGTCATCAGAGATCTTCAAACAATTTTTTGTTGAAAATGTTTTTTGTTTTTGACTTTCTAATTTTGGCTGTTTTAAGTTATAAAGAGACATACGTTAGATCAATGAGTTACATTTTGATATGGTGTAGTTCATGCTCATGTTGATTGGCTGCATAGTACTATATTATTACGATCTCGAAGGTGATGTGATTGGTTTTCAGCTTGTTTTGCTGGGATTGGTTATATTGTAGTAGAATACTAGAATTAATATTTTGCTGCTGTTGAGTGTTGATGGTGAATTCGTCTCTGAATAAGATCAACAAATATCTGAATATGGAAGTACTGGGTTTGACTCAGCTCGTTTTCTCTTGCAATGAAATACAATTTCCATCAACTGACATAAATGGTTATGATAATAATCCATTTGGTTTAAGACTTTTATATTTTGTTAGAATATCTCCAGCAGTGTAAAAATATTGTAATTTTTGCATTATTTTCATGTAAAATTATTACTTTGTCTAAAGAGGAATACTGCAACTTTTGCATTATTTTCATGTAGTCTAAAAGGGAATATTTCATAATATTCCATAAAAATAAAAGAAAAAGATTTTAACGTAGGATTTGATTTGCATTGGATTGAACACAAAGATGGCAATTGAGAGCACATAGCTGGAGAGAAAAAATCTTAGAATGTGAAGAATTTAATTTTCATTGGATTGAGAGCACGTTGCTGGAGAGAAAAATTCTTAAAAATAAAGTGTGAAGAATTCAGATGGAGATGTTCCTCTTAAGAGTTTCAACACTCCTTTAGTCTGAATGATGCATTTGAAAATTGTGAAAACATTTTGAAAAAAAATTAGGTTAGGGAAATTTATATCGTAAATGGTATACTATTTAGATCGATATGTTAAAGATCTTTGCACAACACTAATGTACTTTAGTCAGTTTTTACACTGAAAACGAGGTTCTACTGATTAGTGAAAAGCTGTGAACATAACTAAGCTGTTTATATAGAATATCTAAACACTGAAACATTTAAGGGAACACAAAATGGAGGAAAGAGGTGTCATTCATTAAAAGAGGCACACCATTGTGCCACCACAACAAATTTCTGCACCCAAAATTGCAAGTCACTCCCAAATTATTGCAACATATACAAAGAATCATCATATGAAGAAATGTAAAGTTATGCTGCAATACGTTTTGCTCGACCACTTGATCACCGATCACAGCTGATACGCGGACAAGTCATCCATGGATGAGTAGCATTTGATCTTCTTATGTTGAACCACATGGAACTTTGGTTCTTTTGGTATAGTGGGGTGTCTCTCAGACCTGAAATAATATATTAAACAACAAAGATTACAAACAATGTCACCACATATATTAGAATGCTTCTTCTTCAGTTGTGCAGGTGAAGCAAGTTGGTATATTTGAACGAGTAAATAGCAAGTGTGAGCCTCACTCGCCTTCTGGGGATGAAGGGCCTGTCGAAATATGGCATGGGTTGAGCTTTCGGAACGAGCTCTTTCCTCAATCTCTTGATTTCTTCTTCTTCTGCCATCTACAAAACCAGGCATTTTGTTCAGGTTTCCAAGATGATAGTGAAATTAACATTATGTTTTGATTCATAAAGTTTTTGGAATGTGATTCTAGTTTACCTTCTGCTGTCTCTCTCTTTCCATCCGGTACTGTTCGATAAGACTCATTTTCATGGAAACCTTTACAGACGCGTTAATGAAATTGTTAACTGACATGAAATCCAAATATATCCAATATAAAAAATTAACAATATTATACACTCCACTTGGATAATGATCAAATTTATCCTATTAGATGAAGTCTTTCGAAAAAATGACTTCGTTTAACATACATAAAAAAGGAATGATGAAATGTATAATTCAATTATATTATATAACTCTTGCAACACACGAGTACACTAGTTGAAATCTAAAAACCATGATAAGTAGTAACTTTATATGGGTGTTGGCAAAGGTGCATCAATTAGACTTGTTTGCATTCAGAACTTGCCAACTCCGGTTCATTAGTTTTTCCTGTGGAGATGATATAAAACACTACATGTAATTCGGGAGGAAATACCTGATGATCAAATTCAGAGCGGTCTACAGCCCTTATATCAGTGTGTAATACCAGATCAATGGGCATTGTAATTTCTTTGACTGGAGGCTTCACCAAACACTGAGATTTGACAAATCAAATTTTATGCATGGGTTAGGTTACTTTAGTAATTCCATATACAACCAAGATACTAACTCAAGGAACATAAATACAAAAACTTCAACATTGACTGAATATTCACCTATGATCTTCAAAAAACTTGCGCAAAACACATGGACACCATAATTAAATTAACAAGCAATTCACGAACACAGCTCACACAATCACATAGTCATGTATAACTAACAAAAGATAGTTTCCATGTTGCCAAGCAATTTTCAGGCTCGAGGATTTAGTGCTATATGTGATAGATCTTCACAGTTTAAAACACAAAAGAATAGTTTCTCTATCAGTTACTAGTAAATACAAGGTTCAAAGAACATTTAAGAGAAACATTCCAGCATCATAACATTCGTGTGTTGGGGTGTCTGTTATATCCCCATATTCTGTAGAACAAATATCATGAGAAAAGCTATTTTTCTAACACAAACTGTGGTTTCTAATAAATTGAACTCATAATAATTGCTGAACTGTTGAGCGAAAAAATAAATGTAAAAACTAATTATAAAAAGGAAAAGAAAAGATAGAACAGAACTAAAAAACTTAAGACGCTGCCTGAACGAAAGAGAGCATAAACTCAGATATACTCCCCAGTTACTACCAACTTACCTCTGGTTCATCAGTTGTCCAAGGAAGACCTTGGGCGACAGGAATCCGCATCTTCTCCTCTTCCTCTTTCATTTGTTGTAACTTTTTCATAAATTCTTCCTCCTTGTGTTTTCCTCTTTCCTAAAGTAGGAACAAGTTGCCAAATTTTTAGCTATTTCAAGAGATACAAATGATTAAGGATGAAAACTTGAATTTAAAGCATAAGATGTCAGCAAAGTTATTGGTTAAACTCAATCAAGCATCCCACTTGAGTGGCGTTCAATTTGATATCACACTCAGTTCACTACTTCTTGTTGATCATGGAGGCATTAGTGAATGAAGTGGGAACAATTGATAAATTGTGAGCTATATCCCAAGCAAATGATTAAGGATGAAAACTCAGGACCATCCATCATATAGCTATAATGTTGGCAAAGTTATTGACTAATCTCACTCAAGTATGCAGCTATGTGGCATTCAATTGACAATCACACTCAGCCCACTACTTCTTGTCAAGCGTTAATGAAGGAGCCAACTAGGATTGCATCAACTTCAGCACATGAAGATCAAATTTGCACCTTAACCATACAACTGAACTCAAGCATCCCCCGCTTATGTGGTGTTTAGTTCGATAATCACAATCAATGAAATACTTATTGTTGACCATGGAAGGCATGTGTTAATGGAGCAACTAAGATTGCATCAAAATTAGCACATGAAGATCAAATTTGTACCTTACCTAACAACTTTGAACTCACTGCTCAATACCTGCTAAATCACACACATCACATCTCTCTCTCATCATTAAGCGCAGTTGTCGCATGAAATTGATTAATTGATCATCTATTTATGCTCAAAACTTACCACTTGATTCCTAATTAAGAGTAAAACTGTTACATTCCTTCATCTACTTACTCATACTTCATTTGACATATGATCCAGAACAGTAGACCACACATTCTTACAAAAATTTTCTCTTCCCCAGAAGGATTGATGATATTTGCTAATTTTCCATTGAAACAATCATGGTTTTACAAAATACAAAAATGATAGGCATGAACGAAATTGTGTTATAAGACAAACCTCTGTTCTAAGCATGAAAGGCTTTTGAGTGGTTGCTCTTAGCTGTTTCCTCTTCCATTGTCTTCTAGCACGACTTACAGCAGTTTCAGTGCTCTGCACATGTGAAAACCTATAAGATCCCCAGAAATGGAAAACAACTTGGCTCACAAAGAGAAGTAAGGCTAAAAGTCCTCACACTTCGCCTGGTTTTTTGACCACCACATATTCTGGTTGAAATGCTGAAGCTGCAAAGACACAAATTTCAATTTCAGTTGAGAATAAAAACAAAAGAAATAAACACAAACATAACACACACTATATGGTTACTTCATAATTCAAATATTCCTTAGCAGCAATCTTCACTAACCTTCCTTGACTGCTGTCTAATGAATAAGATCGACGAGAATCAAGGCCTAAGCTCTCTGAAGTCAGGAAAAAATCCGAAGGACAGAACAAAGAAGAAGAAACCTGTGTTTCCACAGCCTTACGACGTTCCTGCTGTTCATCCAATGCCAGATTTCTACCATCCTTATCCACACCTTTTTCCTCAGAATTGCCCAATTTGAGCATCGAAAGTTTCTCGAATTCCTTCACTAAATTCATCACCCTGCTAGATGCTGATGTTGGTACAGTAACTCTAGCCTCTTCCAACAACCTCTCCCTGCTCCTCTTCACACCCATATCACCACCATTAACCGCAGCGTTATCTATATTATCCGTATTTTCCCTTATAATTTCAGATAAGACATCATTTCCCTCAATTTCCCTTTCAAATCCTTTGTTAATCTCAAGTTTCACTCCTTCCTTCTCGGATACCAAATCATCATCTATTTCCCCCCGATTCTTAAAAAACTCTTCCTGAGAAGCACGCAAACTCTCATACGCCAAACACAAACACTTAGATTTCCCAATCCCCTTTTTACACTTCTCACAAGCCACAGTGGTAGTGCCCAAAGAATTCAGTTCCTCATTTCGCAATTTCTTCTTCGCGATCACGAACTTCCTCTCGCGAATCTTCTTCTTCGGCGAAGGCGAAGCCAAAGACAAAGCCACTTGGTTAGGGTTAGGGTTGAGGTTTCTGTAAGCAGATTTTTTGGCGCTCTTCTCGGACTTGATCATCGATGGTGAATTAGAGAACTTCAATCCTGGACTCGATACATTTGGATCGACATTCTCAGAGAATCTCATGGATTCTTTTGACTTAGATCTGGAGGTTTTTTCCTTCACAGGAGTAACTGCTCCGGCGACTTTCAAACTCGTATCCATGGGAAATTCGCCGGGAAATACCTTGGATAATCGGTTTCAGAGAGGGAAAATAGAGGAAATCTTCTCAATTGAGAGAGTGAGAGAGAGGTGTCTAAGGTTTAGTGTATGAATATGGCAGTTCGCTCATGACTGGAATTGGGAAATGGAGAGAAGAGGGGAAGAAAAGAACGTGGAGCTGTGGACGCTCGCTCGGTTTCTAACGGCTAGTTTTCTTGCCTTGCATTTCAGACCGTTGGATTTTCTGATTTGAATATTCACGTCATTTTGGATCGTCAGATTTCTGCCTATTACATTACCGTTATGTTTAGGCAACCATTTATTAATATTTGTACATTTTTTCCCTATTAAGTAACATAATTTTTAATCAAGATATATATAGTATAAGAATAATATCTGATAATGGACATATTTACTTTCTAATATCTAATAGTCAAATTTCTTATAATTCCACTTAAAATGTATTTCTTATTATCATTATTATTATTGTTATTATTATTATTACTTGTTTGAAGAAATTGGATTAAATTAACCATAACTAAACTCAAATACCATATTTGAAATCTGTGTACATAATTTAAAGGGAAAAACAGTTTGAAATCTCTTTGTTTTGTCTTCTTAGATTTTAAGTCATTCATTTACCCAAATTTATATTTTAATCCTGCAATTTAAAAATTTTCTTATTTTTAGTTTGGTGAACTTGCTATAAATTACACATACTATAGTTATCAGATATATTGTTTAGTTAACACCAAAACTTATATGTTGTCCCTTATTTCCTTACATGATGTCTACCAGGAAATTTGAATAGTAATAGTTATATAGTTATCTGACTTTTTTTTTAAATACAAAAAAGATATTTTAAAATAATATATAGACCTTTTTCTTTTATTATTAATGTAAATCGATACCTTTTTTTTATCAATGAATTTATATAATTATTTTAGAAATTTATTTATTCATAATACATAGTTTAAGTGTTCAAGTAGATAACAATATATCACTTTTTGACATGTTATTAAAACTCAAAGGTTTAAAAATAATAGAATTAAAAAAAAAATTGAATAGATAAATTAAAAATTAAGAATCTACGAAAACAATGTTCGAAAACTGAATTTTTTTCTCTCCATAAATTGAAATTACAGCGTGTTTGAATAATTTTAATTATTTTCCACAATAGTCAATTTCAAATGACTAAAATATAAAAATAGCAATGGACGAGGAGTTTAGGCCCATCTCACTTTGGATTTTAGAACATAGTGGATTATTTTTGTGAAGGAATGAATAATTTTGTTCAAGGCCTAGATTTGTAACAATCAGAAGATTTTATAATTATTAACAACTTTTGTGGCCGAAATGCAATTTATATATTTGCATTATTGCATGTTTTATTCAATTAAACGATTGTATTCGAATAAATTATTTATTCTATCAACCTCTTGTATCGTTACTTTTATTAATATAGAGCTTGTTACAGGTGGTGATGTTGAATTGCTTACCTTCTTATATAACAAGTAGTGTACCCGTGCGTTCCACAATTTGTCCTATAAGATCTAATAATTTTAAAATTAAAATAACACAATATATATAATTATATAACATACAAATGTATAGATAAGTTAAACAAATAAATTGAAAAGCTTATATTAAAAATAAGAATGTGAAAAATGAAAATATCCATTTTCACCAAATTTGTAGATACATATTGTAATGATCAAAATTCGAACCTCAACAAATATCCAAAAAAGAATCTATTACTTTCTGTTTGAATAATATTATTGAAATTTGGACTTAATCTGGTTTTCAACAACCCATGATAAATAAACCAAACTATTATACCAAAAGATTGTTGGTAAATTATTATTATTATTATTTTTTGAAACAATCAACATTTCTAATTTGTTATTTCAATTATCGTAATTTTTATTTCATATTTGTAATTTTGTTTGGTATAATTTTAACCTTAAAAAACATTTCTAACTCCACATTTTAATCTACTACAAATCAATTAAAAAACATTCAAATACACTAACATTTAAATATTAGATTTGATATATTGCTATGTAAATATCAAATAAAATATTATAATAAATGGTAAGTTTGATAAATTATAATATTATCCGACTCTTTTAAAAAAAATATTATTTGATTTAATTATAGATTTTTTTTTATAAATTCATTTTTTTTTTTCATTTGAGGGATTTTTTTTATTTAATTTCTAAATTTTAATAAAAACTTGCAATAAATTACTCAAAACACTTGTCATGTATTCACACAAATGTTTGAAGTAAATAAAATCATTCATACCCACAATCGTACATTTCATATTTTTTATGCACTATGAATATCAATGAAAGATCGATCATTAAAAAGGGATTAACTTGATATATTATTATATATTGTGAATGAATTTGAAATGAAATAGTTATTATCCTTTAAATATTTGGTGAAAAATATTAATATACTATAAATGTAATGTGAAAAGTAATAAATGCAATTTTTTTAAAATTTCTATACAATAAATGCAATGTGAAAAGTTATAAATAAAATTTTCTAGAATAAAAAGTTAAAATAGACGGGAAAATCTTATAACTATTTTTAGCAAACTATTCTGCTTTATGTATGACAGATATCAAAACCAACTTGAAATATATATATATATATATATATATATATATATATATATATATAAATTTGTAATTTAAATCTCTTGTTTCCCGTTTGCATCTTAAAATTCATGACCTTTTCAAATTAGGCCGTTTTGCCAAAATCGAAATTTCATACAATTTTCTCTAAAATTGAACTTAATTGAATGGAAATTAAAAAAAAAACAAAAATTGAATTGTAGGCTTTAGTTAAGTTTGAAATGTGGAGTGTTTTGGCATATGTTTTATTCATGAGGAAATGACCCTGAATACACAAACCCATATAATAATATACCAAACTTACACATTTTGTTATTTAAAAACATCAAAACTACACATTTTGTTATAAGAATTACCAAAACTACACAGTTGGTATGTTGACTCATTGATTTTAACGTGCCAACAGTATGAGGTGATTGGTGTTTGAAAAGTTGCTAAAAAGGAAGGCTGACATGATAGTGTTTTGTTTTTTTGGTTTACATGCACACAGTAATTTCGTATAAAGTTGTATATAAAGAGAGACTCACACACAATCAAATTGCAACATAAATTACTCTTTACTCTTTACAATTTCGTGTAAGGTTGTAAGGCAGGAAAAAAAATTCGTGTAAGGTTTTTGAAGCTGGAAATTTTTTTCGTGTAAGGTAAGTTATTTTCATATAAATTTATTATTACGAAATTTTTGTTATTTTCGTGTAAGGTATGTTATTTTCGTTAAAAAATTTCATGTAAGGTATGTTATTGTCGTAAAAATTTCGTGTAAGGTATGTTATTATTTTTGCTTTACACGAAATTGACATATTAACATTTTAATACTTTACACGAAATTAATTAGTTAACATTTGAACTTACAACTTTGAAATTGATATTTTCGTGTAAGGGTTAACCGCATGTATAGGCTTACACGAAAATAGTTAATATTCCCTTACACAAAAATTTCCATAGTAGCCCTAATTTTCGTGTAAGGGTTTAAGTGCGTATATAGGCTTACACAAAAATAAATAAATTTACCTTAGACGAATATTTCCAGAATGCCCTAATTTTCGTGTAAGGGTTGAAGTGCTTATATAGACTTACACGAAAATAAATAAATTCACCTTACATGAAAATTTCCATGATTGCCTTCATTTTCATGCAAGTGTTGAATTGTTTATATAAGCTTACACGAAAATAAATAATTTGAATAGGCTTAAAAAAAATTACATAATTGGCCTAATTTTCGTGTAGGGGTTGCTTACACGAAATTTATATATTTAAATAGGCTTAAACGAAAAATGACACCTACTTCTAATTTTCATGTCAGGTTGAACTTGATAAGTATAGGCTTAGACGAAATTTAAATTTGTTAATAGATTTACACGAAATAATAAAGAATAAAAATTTCGTGTAAGGTTGACTTATGTATATAGGTATTATTACGAACCCTTTTATTTAATTTTTTTACACATAGTATTTTTTTTTATCTTGCATTATTAGAACTTACAAAATATGAATATAAATATTTTTTATTCAGTAGTTGCATTATTATTTATTTCTATGGTTGCCGACGTGGAATTTTTGTATTATTCATATGATTTATTTATTTATTTGCATTATTACTTTTCGTTTCAATTTTATATATTTGAATAGTAAGTATTAATTATTTGTAATTTCGTTTTTTTTTTTGGTGACAAACAGTACCAAAAAAAGCTAGTAACATGTCTGTAGTGGTTTAGTATGGGGTTATTGGCAAGGTATAGAGTACCAAAACAGTACAAAAGAGTTGTTGAACCTAAAAAGAATGACATTTGATGATTTATTATTTTCAATTCATGAACTCGTGCGTGTCGATATTAGTTGCTGGGTATATGTGTTCCACTCAGTAGTTGACATAAATGGAAAAGTGAAAAAGATAAAAATTAAGAATGATTCTGATTTGGAAACTTTATTGTTCATTATCGATGAGGTTCTCGTTGTTTTTGTTTCGTTGAGAAGAATAGATGTTGGAATATCTGCACGTGGTGAGGGAACAACAACTCAAAATACTACTTCTGGTGATTTTTCAACAATAATTTTTAATGTTGGATCCTCGTATTCGGATGAACAAACTTAGTTCGATGAAGGTAATTTTGAACGTGGTAAAGTTTTTCATCCTTTTGATTATGATGTGGAGGTGACCAACTTGGATGACAATGTTGTACCAAAGTTTGTTTTTCGAATGTTTCAATTGGAATGCAAAATGATCATGAATTTGGGATATCATGGGGTATACCGAATGAACATGACAGTTGGAGGCATCATTAAATACCGATAAACGAGCAATTGAAGACTGGTCGTCATCTTCTGGTCGTGTTGACTTCAATAATATCGATTTAAATTTGTCTCCTACTGCTGTTCGACAAAATGAGAAAATATAACCTGAACAAGCTAAATGAGGTCCACAATAGGGATATCATGGTTGATCAGGTATTTTTGTATTAATTATATATTAAAATGTAATACTTTATTTATTTTATGCAATTTTATTAATTTATATGTAACTTAATGTAGATCCAAACCACAAACACGATGAATGTGGCCTAACTTTTCAATTGAGTGAAGATATTGAATTGGATGAAGAAGAGTTAATTGCTTTGGATAATGAGCAACATGATGTCTATCGGGAATTCGTGGATTTCGTTTGGAGTAACCCCCTGGAAAATCCCGAAGAAGAATTTGTCACTACTCCCAATGTAAGACCCGAATGGTTTATTCTAGAGATTCCATCATTCATTGAGCCCTGTACGTACGAGTTTTCCCACGGTGAGATGGATCGACAAGGACTGCAGAAAGAATCCACTTTTCATAGTAAAACTGATTTGAAGAAGTCAGTTGAGTTATACCATTTAGATAATCATGTTGAATATTGTGTTGAATTTTCTGACAAACACAGATGAACATTGAAGTGCAGCCACAAAAGCTATAAGTTTATACTCAACACATATGAGAAATATGGGGTTTGGAAGATCGCAAAAATTGTCTTCCCACACACATGTGAGTCTGATTTGAAACGTAGTACTTCTAGACGAGTTCCATCTGCTTTGATTGGTGAGTATTACGCTGACACACTATGAAGAGAAAACTCCACACTCGTACCTAGGGGCATCATTCAGGATATGAACCAACGACATGGATTACATGTCAGTTATAGGGTTGCACTTAGGACAAAACATCATGCTATGAGGATTGCTTACGGAGATCCAAAAACGCCCTTTTCAATGCTTCAATCGTATTTAGAGGTCTTGAAAGTTTATAATCCCGGGTCCTACACAACTTTGAAAAAACATGAGAATGAAAAATTCAAGTATGTGTTTTTTACCTTGGCATCGTCTATTCAAGGGATTAAAAGATATTCACGCCCTGTCATAGTGGTGGATGGTTATTATTTGAAAGGACAACATAAAGACATCGGATTTTCGAATTTTCATGTAAGGGCCTAAGTATAGGAATTTTCGTGTCAAGCCACAAAATTTGGAATTTTCGTGTAAAGGCATACATTATGGATTTTTCGTTTAACACTGAAATTTAGGAAAATTTCGTGTAGGGCTAAATTTTATAAATATCAATTAAGGTTAAACAATCAGCTCTAAATTTCGTGTAGGACAACCCTAAATTACGTGTACGGCTAAAATTTATAAATTTCGTGTAGACCCAAATCTTGTAAATTTCGTGTAAGGGTACACATGAAAAATTTCATGCAAGGTTAAACATTAGGCCTAAATTTCGTGTAGGTCGAATTTTTTAAATTTCATGTAAGGTTACACAACATAAATTTCGTGTAAGGTTAAACATTAGGCCTAAATTTCGTGTAGGCCGAATCTTGTAAATTTCGTGTAAGGCAAAGAATCTATGAATTTTTGTGTAAGCTTAAAATTTAAGAATTTTAATTTTCGTGTAAGAATGAAAAGGGGAATTTTCGTGTAAGCGTAAACATACTCTTCCACGAAATTAAAAAATGCGAGACAAATTTCGTGTAAGGAATCTCAACAATTCAAACATAACTCAAATCCAAAAAAATCGAACATGAAATTAAACGAAATAGATTCCAACATAACTCAAATTGATTCAAACAAAATTTAACCAAATATCCATAAACAAATTTCATGTAAGCAATTTCAAAAGATCCAATTTCGTGTAAGGTTCGAAAACTAACATGTTCTCCCAAATCCATTTCTTCTACAGCGGCGGCGGCGGAAATTTCGTGTGCGGCGACCCGAATTTCGTGTACCGACGGTGGCAGGGAACAACAATGGCGAGAGGAATGGAGGCTTACACGAAATTTTTGTTCTCCAAATGATATGGACCACACCCTGATTTCGTCCTTTTTTTATTTTGACCGTGTTAAGTTTGGTTGGGGGGGGGGGGTTTATATTGCAAAATGTGTAGTTTGGGGTATTATTTTAAGAAATTGTATGATTTTGGATATAAATAAATTTAAGTGTGTAAAAATGGCATTCCTTATTTGTATTTGTGTAGTTTTGGGTGCTATCCCTTTATTTATTTTGGTAAAATAATTCAGGACATCAAATTCAAATTTGACTGAAAAAGTGATCGAAAAATGGCCCTAGATGGTACTATAAATAAAAAATTATGAATTTTAAGGTGCAAATGAAAAAAAAAACTTCAAATTGAATATTAACCCTAATTAAAATTCTGATTTTTATTTTGCAAACATTGAAACCCTTCGGGTTGAGAGTCTTGAATAAAACATATTCAATATGTACTAGCTTAATAAAATAAAACGTGAAATTTTTGGGACATAAAAATGCAATTTCTCCCAGACACAAGTTTAAATGAAACAATATCATAAATTATATTTTCTGAAATAGAACCTCATTCAATTCATTCCATTTTATTATTAAATTAAAATATTGATCAAGATGTGTGAGAATTAAGACGATCTTGCAAGATATTTTTATTTTTTTGCCTTTTTATTTCTTACAAAACACAACGAATATAATTGGATTTTAATGATGTTATTTTTTATGCATACAAGGGTAGTAAAATAAAATTAAACACTCTTTAAAATATTTGTGTGCAAATAACCATTATATCACATAAGCTTAAATATCACTCCTACATGTGTTAGCAGTACCTAGGGGTGAGCAAAAAAACCGAAAAACCCGAAACGAAACCGAAAACCCGAAAAAACCGGGCCGAAAAAAAACGAACCGAAACCGAAAAACCGGTAGGGTTTGCTATTTTTAAAAAACCGATTTTTTTGGTACGTGTTCGGTTTCTTGGCTACATACCGTGCCGAAAAAACCGAACTGAATTATATTATATATATATATATATATATTTTTTTTTTATTTAATTGAGACAAATTATATTATATCTATATTTAAAAAAAATAAGTTATGTTTCTAACTATCTAACATTTTGATATATATATATATATATATATATATATATATATATATATATTATTTTGATATTTTCCCAATTCCCACCCAATTTCCAATCAGCTTAGCTTCTCACAATTGGGAAAATGGTTCATGCTTGTTTCTTATGACTCTTGAATCCCTATGCACATAGTGTTCCTGATTTGTTTCTTCATTTTCATGTTGATGTATGTTCACTAGTAACAATCATGTTAATGGTAAGGATTAATGTCCCAATTTTCAATGACAATTGATTATAATTTTGAATGTTGAGTGACCCAATTTTTTGTTTAATATCTTGATTGATGATAAATTTCAAATTTATTTACTAGTATGATATACGAATCTAAAACCCGAAAAACCGAATATGAAAACCGAAAAACTGAACCGTCTAAAACCGGACAGGTACGGTTTGTGATAATCGAAAAACCGATTAATTCGGTTCGGTTTCGGTTTTGGCTTAAAACCGAGCCGAAGTGAGCCGTGCTCACCCCTAGCAGTACCCATCAAGCATCATCAACTTCATTAATCTTAATCTCAAAGTTTGGGCCATGCTTTTGATTAATTTATACATGAATCATTGAGACTTCAACAAACAATAATTTTAAATTGAAAGTGACCATTTATAACTAAACTCTCATAAAGTCGCAAATATTATCATTCATAATTTTGTATGAGCTGAAACAGGTCAGACAATTTTGTGCTTGTAGATGACATCCATTTTAAAATAATTGTTGTTTTATAAAATATAAAAGAGTTAAATCATTTTTATTTATTTTTCGATTTTAATTTCCCATTATATATATATATATATATATATATATATATATATATGAGTGCAAGAATTACTTAAACTTTTTATCCAAATCATGGTATAAAATAACAAAATTATATGTTATAATAGAGAAATTAATTTTATTTGGTTTCGTGATACCAATATTATACCAATATTTTAATTATGTATATCACAAAGAGTATGTAACACACAAATCAACCAATATTTTAATTATGTATATCACAAAGAGTATGTAACACACAAATCAGAGGTCAGCTCATGAAAATGAATTTATGTTGTTAAGACAATTTTATATAACCTTTTATAAAAGGAAAAATTAAGATTATGAATCTATGATTGAAACACAGCCGGTCCTGTGATATTAGGGACCCGGTGCAAAAAAATTGTTAGACCCTTCGTATTTTATATAAAAAATAAAAAACAGTGTATTTATTAATATAGAGATAGTTTCATATTATACAAATAAAATGACATGTATAATTATGAAATATGTTATAATTGTCTTGAAACTCATCAACTCAAAACAATAAAAAGTATAACTCAATATTTAGAGAAAAAAAAAATGAATAAATTGATTAAACCATTAGCTATGAAAAATTGATCTTCTTGCAGTTTTATCAGCAAAGTCATCAATTAATTTTTCATAGTTAAGTGTCTCCAAAAACTCGCTCTCAATTGAAATCAAAGACAATTTGAGTCATAATTGATCTCAAACAAGATTTCAACAGCTTCAATTTAGAAAAACTTCTTTATGTTGATGCAACGGTCACCGGGATAGTTATGAACATATATAAGATGAGTAAGAATGAATTGAAAATATAAAAAGTTATAAGTGAAAACTTGAGGAAGAAGAAAAAAAAGTAAATAAAAAAATATGGAAAAAAATCTGTGAAAGCAGCAGAATTCGAAAATAGAACCTTGTAAAGGTGAAATCATATGGCTACCAACTCATCTGCGCTCTACTGTATATCAAATTAGCCAACGTTAGAGTTTATATATATATATATATATATATATATATATATATATATATAATAAAAAAAAATTCAAGGCCCTCGTCGGAATGGGGCCCTATGCGGCGGCACCACCCGCCCTAGGGCCGCCACTGGATTGAAACCTATATAGTAAGACAAGACAAGTGATAGTTGGAACATAAAACATGTTAAAACGTGTATAAATTCTGATCCCATCCATATTTATTGATAGTAAATGAAATTGAGATATGCGTAGAAAGTTAGGTATGTCCATTGTATGGATCCAACTTGTCCAACAATCATTAGCTACCTGTTGTAAGTAGTCTTCATTCCTTCAAGACAAACCAATAAATTAATTATTTTATTGTCCAGCAAACATTCCATCTCTTCAAGACAAAATTATTTGATTTGAAGCATGCAAATATCATTTTCAAGCTGCTATAAAGAAAAAAAGAAAAAAAAAATCCATATTAGTTTATTTTCTCAAAATATTCCTTTTTTTTTTTTTTTTTTTAAGTCACATGCTTTCCACCTATAAAGATATTTTTTTTTCCATAAAATTATGAATGGGAAAAGAAACAAGATATGATTTATTTTCATCGTCTACAATTTATTTCATTTAGAGGTTAAGCTTTTAATTGTTTACTTTATATTTGAATATTATGATTTTAAAATTGTCAAATGATCGGTGAATTGAGTTAGATATACAGTAAATAGTAAAATCATTTAATCATTTAAAAAAAATTTCTTTGAAATGATTTATTAAAGATTAAGATTTGTGTATATGGTCGGATGAAAAATCTAACATGTGTACAAATACAATAACCTACAAGTAACTCAAATAATTCCACATTTATATATATATATATATAATATCATTTTAGTGAATAAGATATCAAATTAGGGTCTCTAAAACACACTCAATTTGTCTCAATAAAAAGTCACATTTTTAAAACTTCTTTTTCCTATAGAAAAGAGATTTATTTCAAAGTTGAAATTAGTTTTTGATCGAATATTTTACAATACCCACAATATAGCAAAGTTCTTTAATAACATTTTGGATGATAGATTTGATAAATAAATAGTAGGGATACAAGTGAAAAAAAATTAACGATAGATATTGTAATGGAATAATCCATCAAATAGAGTATCGAGATTTGAAGAGATGGGCGGTTGAAACCGACCCATCTGCAGAGTTAGTTGGCAAACCAAACGCAAAGTCATACTGCTCCTTTCCCTGCCAATCAGTCAATACGCGTAATATACAATTCACCATCCTTTCACCACTTCCCAAACACGCCTTATAGGGATAGTTTCGGTATTTACTATCACACCACCTGTTTTCCACATGTTGTCCTTCTCGAAGCCGTGGGTGGTGCTCACTTGTTAGGGGCATTATTGTCATTTCAGGGAGGGCAGATCTTGAAACCCAGCTACTATATAACGAGCTACCCGCTTTGTCTGATTTTGTATGTGTTCCTTCTTTCACACACATTTCGCTTAACAGATCTATCTCTCTTCTTTCTCTCTCCTCTCTCTCTCTCAGGAAACGAATCGAGCGATCCGGAGGTAAATTTTCTCGTGTGAAAGCTTGCTTTATGTAATTTTTGGCGAGTGAAAATGTGGATCTTTAATTTGGGGTTTAATTGTGTGATCTGAAAAGGAGCTACCGGCATTTTGTGTGATTGCAGTGATTTTGCATTTTTAACTGGTTTGATCTCTTGTTTTGTGTGTGGTACTGGTTTTCGTGTTTAGAATAGATCTAATTGAGTTTGTTGATGGTATAATTTGTTTTAGCTTTAAATGTCAAGTAATGGCTTTTGAAACTTATTCGATGAAATGTGTCACTGTGATAGATCTGATCGCGATATTTTTGTTTATCAGAACGATCTCTTAATGAAATCCATTTGTTATGTTTAAGAAAAATGTAATTTTGTTCAGAAGGTGCTCTGTTACTCATGAGATCTGATCTCTACAATATATTTGGAGCTTGTGAGTGATATGAGTAATTGATGATAGTAAATTGAATTTGGGAAGAAGAATCTAGGGGAATTGGTTCTTTGGTATTCATCATTTCTATCATCCTTACTTTGCGTTTATTGTGATCTTTCTGCATCAATTTCGTCATGTTCAGTAATATGAGGACTGTGGAATTGTAAAAACATAAGATCACTGTTGGTTCCATTGTATTCGCTTTCCTTGTGGATACATGATTCTGTTTCTGATGACTATATGATCAGCATTAAAAATCCTTTTTTTTATGTTTTCACAACTCACAAGGTATTCAGCCACATAGTGTAATCTGAGAACATGTTTTCTTTTTCCAGGGCACTGAAACAAGGGAAACATGGTGAAGATTTGCTGCATTGGAGCAGGGTATGTGGGAGGCCCTACAATGGCCGTGATCGCTCTTAAGTGCCCTAATATAGAAGTGGCTGTTGTTGACATTTCTGTTCCTCGTATCACTGCATGGAACAGTGACCAGCTTCCTATCTATGAGCCAGGGCTTGATGATGTGGTGAAGCAGTGCCGAGGCAAGAATCTATTTTTCAGCACAGATGTGGAGAAACATGTCTTTGAGGCCGACATTGTCTTTGTCTCCGTCAATACTCCTACCAAGACTCGGGGTCTTGGAGCTGGCAAAGCTGCTGATTTGACATATTGGGAGAGTGCTGCCCGGATGATCGCTGATGTGTCTAAGTCCGATAAGATCGTGGTCGAGAAGTCTACAGTTCCTGTGAAAACAGCTGAGGCTATCGAAAAGATTTTGACCCACAACAGTAAGGGAATAAATTTTCAGATTCTCTCTAACCCGGAGTTCCTTGCAGAGGGGACTGCAATTCAAGATCTTTATAACCCCGACAGGGTTCTCATTGGAGGCAGGGAAACCCCTGAAGGCAATAAGGCCGTTCAAGCATTGAAGTCCGTTTATGCCCATTGGGTTCCTGAAGATCGCATCCTTACCACTAACTTATGGTCCGCAGAGCTCTCAAAGCTCGCCGCTAATGCATTCTTGGCCCAGAGAATCTCATCAGTCAACGCCATGTCAGCATTATGCGAGGCCACCGGAGCAGATGTTTCCCAAGTGGCCTATGCCGTTGGTACGGACACAAGAATCGGCCCCAAGTTCCTCAATGCCAGTGTCGGCTTCGGTGGGTCCTGCTTCCAGAAGGACATTCTGAACTTGGTCTACATTTGCGAGTGCAATGGTCTACCTGAGGTCGCAGAATACTGGAAACAAGTCATTAAGATCAACGACTACCAGAAGAACCGTTTTGTAAACCGCCTCGTTTCATCCATGTTCAACACAGTTGCTAACAAAAAGGTGGCCATCTTGGGTTTTGCCTTCAAGAAAGACACTGGCGACACCCGAGAGACCCCTGCTATCGATGTTTGCAAGGGACTTCTCGGCGACAAGGCCCAGTTGAGCATCTACGATCCTCAGGTCACAGAGGACCAGATCCAAAGGGACCTTTCGATGAACAAATTCGATTGGGATCATCCCCTTCATCTCCAGCCAATGAGCCCCTCCACGGTCAAGAAAGTTCACTGCGTTTGGGACGCCTATGAGGCGACAAAAGACGCGCATGCTGTTTGCATTCTGACAGAGTGGGACGAGTTCAAGAAGCTCGATTTCCAAAAGATCTATGACAACATGCAGAAACCAGCATTCGTTTTCGATGGAAGGAATATTGTGGATATGAATAAGCTGAGGGAAATCGGGTTCATCGTCTACTCGATTGGTAAGCCACTGGATGCCTGGCTCAAGGACATGCCTGCTGTTGCATAAATGCTTTACACTTTGATCAAGAGAGGCAAAAAGAAATTCTATTCTTTGAACTATATATTTTTTTTGGGTTTCATTTAAATATGCAGGATCAGTCTCTGAATTTTTCTCGCATGATCTTCTGTAGTAGGAGGATCTTCGAGTGTTTTTATTTGGGCTAATTAGAAGCTTTATGTCCCTTCCGCATTTATATTAATGAGACATTACTTTTCTTCCAAGGGATATTCAATACAATTTCATAAATATTTTATGTGCTATGCAAAATGATAGATTTGGTATTCAATATATCTATACTATATATAAAATGAGAGAAGTTGATAAAATTTACTCTAAAAATATCACATCAAATTGATGATTGTATAAATATTTTCTTTTTGATTTTTTTTGTAGGCTTTAAAAATAATACTTCATCCGTCCCACAAAACTCTTCACACTAATTTGGGCACAATTTTTAAGAAAAAAAGAATATTTGTTTTATGATTGAGGGTATAAGGGTCAATTATGTGAGAAAGAGACAAAAAGTAATAAAGTGTTGAGAGAGAAAAAGTAATGACATTGTGTGTAAATAAGTGTGTGTTGGGAGGGTAATAATTGTGATAAAATTTACCATTTTTTGGTGTGCAAAGTGTTTTGGGACAGATTAAAAAGGAAAGTGTGCAGAGTTTTTCGGGACGGAGGGAGTATTTTATATATAATCATGCATTTGTTTTTTTTTTTTTGTCATTTACAAGAAAATGTTATACTAATAATATTTAAAAATTCAATTGTGAGCCATATTCCAATAGAATTCACTTCCTTACATCCTAATTTTGAATTTACTCAATACATTTTTTAGGAAATAAAAAAGAGTAAGAAAAGTAATAAACAAGATTTGTTCACATTTATAAATTGTGGAGAAGTTTAACACCATACACCAACATAATTTCATACATATTCACTTTGGTAATACTTTAAGGATATAATTATATTTTAATGATGTGATTAAAATTTGAAAATAATGAAATTTAAACATTATGTCAAAAATTAAAATTTTGGAAAATTAATTTAAAATTTTAATATATAAATATGGAAAATAGTTTTAAAATCGAAAATTAATTTTACGAGGTGTTATAAAATGTTTAAAAGTTTGAAAACTATTATAAAAATATCTAAATAATAATAATAATAATAATAATAAGGTTTAACGATTTAACAACAAATAAAATTAAAAATTAATTCAAATATATATGTAATATTAATTTTGAAAGATATATATATATATATATATATATATATATCAATAATTTGAATAAAAAATAGCTTAATAAAAATAATAAAAATATTTGATAATTTATTCAAAATTATTTCAAATAAAGAGATATAATTAATCTAAAAGTTGTTTTAAAAAACTACAATTTATTCTAAAATAATCTGAAACATGGTTTCAAAAATCTAAAAATTATTATTTTAAAATGTAAAAATAATTTGGAAGCTAAATATTTTAAATATAAACTAAAATTTGAAATAAATTTAAACTTTTTTGAACAAATTCATCTAACAAACAATGTAGACAATTATTTACAAATTCTAAAAATAATTCTAAAATATAAAGAACAAAAATATGAACAAAACATATTAGTAAGTATAATAAATCACTTCTTAATTATTCAAAAATTAAAACTAACAAACACAAAACTATTATTATTATTTTATATTGTGTTCAATTTTATTTTCAAATTTAATTGTTGAATATTGATGTTCAATCTATTATTTTATTATTTAGATTTTACTATTTTATATTGTATTGTGTATATATTTATAAATTAATTATATTTGTAATTTCATTTAAATTTCATTTTTAATGCATGTTATATCAAATTCATATCTATTTTAAAATTCATAACCTATTATTTACATTGCATATATAATTATATCGAATTTAAAATGTTGAGTTTCAAAATTGTTTGCATTCAAAATTTCTAATTTTATCGAATACAATTATTTAAAATAACATAATTTTAAAGTTGAAATATTAACATTTTTATTAATATAGATATTTAAAGTAATATATATTTTACATTTAAATGATATATCATTATATTATGTCATCAACATTAAAGATTATTAGATTTTATATAACAAATCGCGCATCACACGGTGTACTGCTAGTGTTATAAACATGTTATATGTATGTGCTATTGACAAAAATGACACGATCTAAAGAGGGGAAGGAACATTTGGGTGGTGGAACTATTTTGTTTTTAACACTTTAACTCCTCTTCTAAAATTATTTTAAAAAAAATATCTCTAAAGTCCTAAATTTTGTTTTATGACAATTTATTATACAAACTATAGTGTTTTTTCGACACTTCATCCAAAAAAAAAAAAAACTGTGTTGTAGTACTCTACAATCCAAATTTTTGTGTTTTTACATTGAACGTGTTTTTACACTGAACTTCAACATGTTTTTTACTTCTCATTTGTTATGGAGATTATTTGGTCAAAATTTCTCAATAAAAGGTAACTAAGAAATGAATTTCGACTAGTTTAATCCAAAGGATATTCAAGTTGGGTGTCCTCATCCTATGTCTATTTAATATTTATAAAAATATAATATGAAGGATAATATCAAATTGAAGTAGCTTCATGACCTTAACTTGCTCTTGTAAAGCATTTGCTATTATTGGATGATGAAAATACTCATATGATACGATTTTATGGATATATTTTTTTGAGATCAAATTTATTATCCATAAATCACAATAATTTTCATAAATTCATATATGAACTGTGGATTGACACATCATACAAGATTACGATTCGTAATTGTCTTACACGAAAAAAAAAAAAAAGAAAGAAAGATAATTATCTCATACGAAGTAAACATTGTAAAGTATTGAATTTACATAAAATAATGACATAAATGAATCCACCACCACCAAGGTACAACTTCCACTCCAAAATGTACCACGCATTATGGACACTAGTGATTGGAGTGTTGCCACTCATTCCCAAATCAAACAATAGTTTTAATAAAGTGATTAACCTATCCAATCTAGCGTCTAGGAAACGCCTAATCAATCAATCAATCCCTATAATCGGTCATTCCCAACTTTTCTCTTATTATATTTTATATCACTGTTGGAAAGTACATTGTTTTTATTATTAATTTAAATTGTTAATCAATACAATGTATGTAAGTGAATTATGGAAAAGTGAGACAAACGACTTCAATGGGAATGGAATCATCCACCAATTTTTTCGAATCCTTCATGTGTTCTAGCATCGAAATCACGTTGTTTTCATGGTTAATTAATATTGTCAATTCAAATTGCTATAAGGATCATATAACTTTGATTGTTCATAGGTGGAACTAGAGATGATAATTTGGACTCGGCCCGTGGATACCGACTTGACCTGAGGTTATTGGCACGGGACGAGTTTGAGTCTTCTTTATATCCATCCCCGTTAGTGTATTATATATGTATATATATTTAATATACATATATTTAGAAATAAAAGTGTAAGTTACTTATAATCAATATATTTTTATTTTATTTGAAATGTTCATTATAATCAAGAATGTGTTCATTCTGAAAAAATTAAACTTACTTCATTATAAATCCCATAAGATAAAATTAAAATGATTATAATTTATTTATTTTTGTATTTCTACATATTTGTATATTATTATTTATTAGTATCAATGTATGAAAATTATTATTTTTGTTATAATTTTGATATACTTAAAAAAAATTATATAAGTGGGGAGGGTGCGACACGGGTAGAAAAGTATTAATCCGTCGCGGCCCGTGGGACACGAATCAGTGCCGGTCCATTTACATGGGCTCGGGGTGTGACCCGGTATTTAACTACACACCTCATCCCGCCTCGTTGTCATCCCTAAATGGAACGAATATCTGGACCCCACCACTTAATATATATATATAAATTTTAATGAGCAAATAAAAAAAGTGGAAATGAAAGAAGTTAGCACAGAGAAATGCACTTTCCAGCGAGTATAAAGAATTGATGTAGTCGTGAAAGTATGGCTACTCCTCGTGCTATGTCTTTGCTTCCATGCAAGGCTTTCTCTCTTTCTTCTTCTCTTTTCATTCTCTGCATTCCCAAACAGACCTTAACTAACCACTCTCAATCTCTTCATTCCACAATTTCAATTCCTAACCCTTCTCTCTCTCTCTCTCACCCCATCTTCTTCTGTTTTTTTTGATCTCCATTTATGATGATGCCCTTTCTCTCTCATCCCTTTGCTCTTTGCTTTTCAGTGTGACTATCACTAGCTTGTCCAGAAAGCTCCTCTTTTGCTCTTCTCAATTTCAAGTAATCTCTCTCTCTCTCTCTCTCTCTCTCTCCGATTCAATTCTGGGCTTTTTCTTTCAATGCGACGCTTAAATTCAGCACAATTGGGGGTTTCTTGAACTGCTCTCATCTGGGATTTTCTTCTTTGCTGAATCTTAGATAAAATCTGCTGCAATGGCGGAAATTCAAGAACAGAGGTACATCTGCAAGATATGCAGCAAAAGTTGCGTGAGTGGCAAGTCATTGGGGGGTCACATGAGGGTTCATTTAGCCCTGATTGCAGCATCCAAAAGAGCTGCAAAAGAGATCGAATTCCACGGCGATGATCAGTCCAACAGTGAAGACAAGATCAGTGGCTGCGATTTCGGAGATGGCGATCAGAGCAACAGCTATGAATTGAGGGAGAATCCGAAGAAATCATGGAGGATTTCTGATCCCAAACGCAGTATTGTTTCGAAGAATTGGAATTGCTGTAAAGAATGTGGTAAACAGTTCCCATCATTGAGGGCTCTCTCAGGGCACATGAGATGCCATTCGATCAAGAACAAAGAGGCTCATCAATGCAAGAAATGTGGCAAAGGGTTTGATTCTGTTAAGGCCATGTTTGGCCACATGAAAAGCCACTCCAAGAAACTGAGGATTTCTGCTGAGTCTACTGAGAGTTTATCTGATTTTGAGAATCTGTGCCCCGTTCGTAGGAAACGATCGAGGATCAGGTACAAGAGTACTCCCAATTCTGCTGTTTTCGAGGCCGAGGAAGCTGCTACTTGCTTGATCATGCTTTCAAGGGGTGTGACTGAATGTTTGAGATTTGAAACAGAGTCCTCTGATGATGATTATGTTGAGAAGAAGTTAAAGGTGAGTACTAAAGCTTTTACTGAAAAGAATGTGTGTGGATTTGATGATACTGAAGTTTCTGATGATGAGATGCTTAGTGTTGAAAATGATATCAACATCGATTTTGTTTCTGATGATGGGGGGTTTAGTACTAGTCTTCATGTATCTGAAAACTCTACCAAATCTGCAGAGTTTGATAATGGTTTCTTGATAGCTAGTGGCAAAGAAGTAATCTCTTGTGTTCAAGAATCCGGCTTGGAGAATGAAGCCAATCTTGAAACATTGGAGTGTTGTGATGAAATGCAGGGAAATAACTCTTCTAATGTGTATATGAATGCTAGCTTGTTATGTGTTCACGATGCTGATTCTATCGAGCAAGGAAGTACGAGTGAGGGGCCTGGGAGTTTGGAGTCGAGCAAAAGCAAGGAATACGAATGTCTGATATGCTTCAAGGTCTTTTCATCGGGTCAAGCTTTGGGGGGCCATAAGAGGGCTCACTACAATGGATTCACTGAAAGTAGGAGCCAAGAAGTTGCTCAAGTTGAAGATATGTTGGATCTTAACTTCCCCATGAGTGTCGACGAAGGTGATAAAAGCGATGATGTTGGAATCAGTTCGTGGTGGATTGATAGGAGCCACGAGCATGAGGCGCTGATGCTCACTAATTGAAAGCTGGTTTCATCACTGGGAACCCACAGAGACACGGATTTTTGGTAAAGCTTTTGATTTCAAGATTGTAGCGTTTGTGTAGAAGAGATATACTTTCAATGCAACAAGTTGGTGTTTTTGTTTGATTAGTTTGCTATGTGTCTATATTCTGATAAATCCATTCAAGAAAACAGTCTTTTAATCAGTTTCTAGCTTCCACATTTTCATTTAGAATTGTTCAAACCATTTTGTGCTTGCTAATCACACGAACTTAGTGTTTGAAGTGGTTGAGTTGGGAGAAAACATGTTTGAAGTATATGTAAGTAATATAAAATTGCATAGTTATATAAGCATTTGGGTAGAAAGTGGTTGTATAGTCACCTACCATATAACATAAACATGATACCATCTCACTACTATGTCTATTTCCTTGTAGTTGGATCTTTACATGGCTCTTTTTTATTTGTTCTTTGCCCTTTTCTTTCTTTAAAATATGTATATAATGTTTGGTTGGAAAACAAAAGGAGTAAATATATATGTTGTAGTTCTAGCATACTGTGTTGGGGTCCCTCTTTTGAGCTTTTGTATTCATAAAGAAATACTTGGAAATTTCTGTCTTTGAGCACTTCAGATTTTTGCATTTTAGATAGACCATCATAGTCAACTTAATATGGAACAAACAATATTATAATTGGACCAATTAATGGGAGTGCTTGTAAGAAAAATACAATCCCAAAAGGTTATTTGGTACTTCAAGGTTGAAGTTCAAGCTTAATCCACCCTAAATCCAATTGGTGTTTCATTTATACCATTTTTTGCATAACATTTCAAAAGGTGTTTTTGGTGACTGGTGCAAATTGACATGATAGGAGAAAGGTCCTTGTTCTTTTTCAAATAAACTATAGTATATATAATATATTTATATGCATTTTTGGAAGATCACTTTCCTTTTGTTTTATATGAAGTGTAAAAGCTAGAATTTATGCTGAAAATATTTTTTTTTTTAAATGTACACTTCACTTCACGTATAACATATGAACAAACACGTTATAAGTATTTTGTTTCTTCCGAATAAGTTTTGAAATACATAGTAGGTCTTATCGAACATACTCCTAACTCCATTATGTATTTAATATTGTGTGTGTATATATATTTAATTTAGTATGCATTGGATTAAAATGGTGATTATTTTTTTTTGTAAGGTTTGTTTTATTGTTTTTTTTTTTTTTGGGTGCAACTTTCTTGCTGTTGGATTTATACTAAATTCAGTACTAGTTGTTTAAATCTTTTCAGTTAGCTTCAATTTCAAACTTCACATGTAGAAATAATGTTGAAAGGGGAAAAGGGGTCTCTTACAAAAATTAATGAAAGACAAATTAAAGGTGAATTAATGGGTCCAAATTGGATCATGTTCTTAAAGCTAGGCCCCAAATGAGTTTGACCTAATTCGTTCTCTTACAACGTTGCATCCTCAATTACATTTTGTTTTTCTACATTGTATTCTATTGTTTTTAATTAATTAGTGAATATTTTGAAACATCGTACGAAACACACATTGTAATAAAAAATCATATTATAAAGAGCGAAACTCTCATTATATCCACAATTCATAATTTTCAAAATATATATTGAATATGAAAATGAGTTTAAGTTATTAATATAGTGGATCTATCACAAAACTATATCAATGAAATAATCTTATATAAATTTAAATAAAAAAACAAAACTATACGGCCAATTTACCACTTTTTATCCCAACATTTTCCTTTTTCTTTTTGTTTAAAAAAAAATATTTTTACAATAAACTATATTGTTATTTTCTCAAATAAATAATGACTGAAAATTATTATTCTCACATAAATGGCCCATTATTTCGTAAGGTTATTTATCAATAATAATTCAATATATATGTATGTATTTCACTATACACATGCATGTGTGTGTGGATCTTGAAAGAAACCTAAATTGAATTCCGAGTGAAATTGGGTTTTGTAGAATTTGAAAAAGTGCAGAGAGAGAGGCAAGGAATATTATAAGGGGTTGGCTATCCGCAACCCAAGTTTTCTAAACACACCCCACTTTTTTTTTTTTATTTAAAAAATTCAAAGAAGGGTAAAATTACAATTTTACCCTTCTTAATAAAAAAAAAACTGCTCTCTCCTCTCCTCGTCTTCTGCTTCTCCTTCTTCCTTTTTTTTTTTCTTTTTTCATTCATCAAACCTTAAATCCCCTAAAAAAATCATTTTATGAGTTAACAAAGTATATAATAGTCATGTGAAATCGTGTAAAAAAAATGAAAAAATAACAACAAATTTGAAGACCCGTTCGACCCTGGTTTGTCGAACACAAAGAGGTATGTTCGACCAATGGTCGAACACACTATAGTGTGTTCGACGCTTATTGATCGAACACGCTATAGTGTGTTCGACCAGGAGTCGAACACTCTATAGTGTGTTCGATCAATGGCCGAACACATAAGGGTAAAATTGTCTTTATATTATTTATTAAATTTTTAAAAAAATAAAAATAAAAAGTGGGGTGTGTTTAGAAAACTTGGGGTGCGGATAGCCGGGCCCATATTATAATGGTGTTGTAAAAGCAATTTAATTTATTTCTTCTGCTACCATTTCAATGGTATTGTAAAAGCAATTTCTGCAGCCATGGATTATACCCAATGGCAGCAAGACCCTAACCCTAATTTTTCTCTCATTCACTCTCACAACTTTGTTGCCGATCCTTACCAACCACACGCCTTTGATCCTCACAACGCATTGTTTCTGTCCCAGCCTAGGCCGCCGGGTGTTGACCCGCCGTATGTGCCGCCGCCGCCGCAGCCTCAGCCTCAGCCGTATGTGCCGCCGCCGGCAACCGTGAATTACGCGCAGCAACCAATCGTTTTTGATCCACAACAGAGTGCTGCTGCTGTCGCCGCTGCGGCCGCTTATTATACGGACCCAAATGTGAATTGGGCTGCTGCTATTTCGCAAATTGGGGCTACTAATTATGGCGCTGTAAGGTTTACTTGTTGGGCATTTCTTTCCGGAAAAAAGAGTTTATTTTTATTGCTTTGTGAACTGAGAAATGTGTTTGTTAGTATTCGAGATTGATGCGATTTTCTCTTTCTATAGCTCATCATAATTGGATCATGTGAGAAATTTGATGAGTTGATTCAATGTGCTTGTTGTTTGTTTACATATGATATTGGGTTTAAGAGTATTAACATGGGACCTATGGTAGTTTTACTGTTGGCTGAAAGTAAAAATTTCTGCTTAGGAGCAACTTTGAAGTGGCAGCTTGCAAGATTACTCCTGTTGGGACAGTAAAATCATTGATATCTAAAATCTGGATTGAAATATCCAAATTACTATCCTATGTGTTCTTATGAGTTTAGTTATTTGATAATGATGACATGGGACCAAGGTTTTGCTAAGAAGCAGCTTCAAAGTGGATTACTCTGATCATCTGCTGCTAGACCATATGAGGTCTCAAATACTGGACTTGGAATTCTGATTTACTTCATTTGCTTCTTTATCTCCTTAATGATCTTGTTTCAATGCACTTTCCACATTAGAGTTTGGTGATGGTAGGTCTGTTTACATGACAAAGCCGATAAAGTTCTTCTTTAAATGATTATAAAGAGGTCATTGTTTTATCAAAGTGACAATGATATGAGATTTATTGTTCTTTTGTTGTCATCAATTTTGAAAAATGTGAGGAAAAAGATGACACCTCAGAGAAAACAAGTGAAATGAATCAACTTCCAAAACCAAAAGAATGTGTAGGATACATTGAAAAGTTATGTGTGCTGTCATTTGCAAAGGCATAACATGTGTTGGAAACTTGTGTTGTCCATGAGCTACTAGACAAACGTATAATGACACATCTATGGTTGATAATGGGAATGCATAACAGCCAAGGGATGGACATCTCATGGTATAAATATCGCTGTTCTTTTTGGATGACTTTGGGCAGGTAGGTGTTTGATTAATAGCCACTTGTGTAGAATGGATTGCTCTTTAAAATACCCCTGAACTAAAAGCTGTGATCATATTAGTTAAATGTGTCTATGAACCATAGACACATCGGTTGGTTACCTGTGAATGCATAACAGCCAAGGAGTGGACTTAAACGTAGTATAAATGTTTCCAGTCCTTTTGGATGACTATGTGCATGTGGGGTTTTGATAAATAGACAAATGTATAGAAGATATTGGTCTTTTACCTTGGTAGAATGTTGAAGTATTTTATGAAAAGCTGCTTTTAGTAACTCCAAAGCGGCAGACTCCAAGATTATTTGTGAATTGGTGAATGCATTACGACCTAAGAGTAAACATAACATGGTATAAATATTGCTGGTGTATTTGGACAAATATGGTTAGGTAGACGTATGTAAAAGATATCGCTCTTTAAGTCTGTTCTAACTGCAGGTGATGATCACAGTGGTTAAACACGTTTCCAGAAACATTTCCAATAGGCAATAAACATTCACGAAAAGTTGTGATAAGTAATATCTTAGGCATCATACCATTTTGTTGGAGTACTTCTTTTATTGATAAATGTTGTTATTTTCATAAATTTTCTAAAGCAGTTCATTATTTTTCAGGCTGTTCTGCGTTTAATGCTTAAATTCCCTTGTCTTCTAAATGAAATAAAAAGTAATTTGTTCTCTTTGTGGCATCAGGGTGTAAGTACACCTAATCCAACAAATCAGCTGCAAACAAGACATACTTGGAAAAAGGCTCCCAAGAAGACGAAGGTTGTGCAATCCGCATGGTGTGAGGTGTGCAAGATCGATTGTAACAGCAAGGGTGTTCTCGACCAACATAAAATAGGAAAGAAACACCTCAAAAATCTTGAAAAATTGAGAGCACAAACTGCCCCTGCCCCTATCATTACAGCTTCTATCCCTGCAATTACACTCAACCCCCCTGCCATTGTTGCTACTCCCCCTGCCCCTTTAGTTGCATCCCCATGTTTACCAGTCCCTGCTTTAACCGTAGCTCCTACAGATAAACCAGTGATCGGTCCACAAGAGAATCCAGAGAAGCCCACATCTTCAAATGCTCAAAAATCTCGAAAGAAGGCAGCTGCTCATACTGAGGATTTGGATACAAAGAGAAGAAGAGTTTTAGAAGGCGGAGCAGCTGCAAACTCTGTACGTGCATGCAACATATGTAATGTGGTGTGCAACAGCGACACAGTGTTCAACTATCACCTTGCTGGCCAAAAACATGCGTCGATGATCAAGAAGCACGCGTTGAAGGCTGGACTTGCCATTGCCATGTGAAATTGGTTGGTGATTGAGGTTTTGTTTGATGAACTGTACATTCTATTCCCATTTCTGTTCAGGCTCAGTTCTTGTTTGTGGTTTAGATGAAATTATACTTCCAGATTCCTGGTTGCCTACATTAACCTTAGGATTTGTAACTTAGTTGTGAACTAACTTAAACTCTCTGTTTCCCAAATTTTAGTTTTTTTTCAATGATATTTCAGATTATACTGTTGATAAGTGGGTTAGTGAAATTTTGGACTTCTTAAAAGTGAATTCACCATACAGAAATATGGCTAGCCATAAAATCTGGAAATTTTAATACTGGTAATAGACTACATGAAAGATGAGTCGATGCAACAGTTTGTTGAATTAGGCAACTATTTTCTGGAAAATAAACTATCATATTAACCATTGAACAGGGCCAACCACATTGCTATAGCTTATTTCGAGCTGAACCAGAATGTTTTTCGCAATTCCCATCTGTTCATGAGCTAGAACAACAGGGCCATCATTCTTATCATACATAGTTTATCATAACTTATTTCAATATTCTGTACAAGAAGTTTGAAAGAGATTAACGAGTAGGAGGTTTGTTGTCTCTGTTTAAAGTTGTCTCCTGTTGATGTCTAGATCATTTCCAAAGGCTCAATACTCCATATGTTCTTTGCATATTCATGAATTGTTCTGTCACTGCTGAACTTGTACGAACCTGCTGTATTCAATATTGACATCTTTGTCCATCTCTGTCATTAACAAGTGAGCATGCAAGTATAACATAGATCAGATATATTTCCAAAAAAAGGGCAAAATTTAACTTTCATGAAACATTTCATCCAAGACATTTGGTAAGTTATAAATAACAAAGCAATTTACACATAATTGCCTTACCCTTAGATTTCGATAAGCATCATCAACCTTCTCTTGGCATTCGATGTAACTAGGGAAGTCCTTGCCCACAAGAAAGTAATCAGCACGCCCAAAACCTTCATTGCCTTCCAAGGATCCCAACAGTTCATCATAGTTATTAGTCCCAAAAACACCACTTTTCACAAAGTTTCTGACCTCTTCAAAGCGTTCGTCTGGTACAAACTGCAATAGCAGAAACATTTCTTGTCACACAAGCACTATGACTTGGAATTTCAAGGAGATTGATTTCCAACTTTTACTTGAGGAAAAGTTTGATGATCACAGGATCAAACTATAGATCATTATGCAATGCCATAATATCAAATTTGGACAATAAAAAGATAATCTGAGACTGCACCATACCTTGCCTGCAGCTCTTTCTTCTCTAAGTGCTGCTATCTCATGAGCTTGAGCACCAAAAAGGAAAAAGTTGTCCTCTCCTACTTCCTGCCTAATTTCCACATTGGCACCATCCAAAGTCCCAATCAAGACACAACCATTCATTGCGAACTTCATGTTGCTGGTTCCACTGGCTTCCATTCCAGCAGTACTGAGAGGGGGTAGGAGCAGCAGTCAAGCAGGGAGAATATGTAAATATTTGTTTTAAGGAGAATCGTCACCCCATCTGGGATGAGCAAATTCATAAACTTATGGAACTATTTATTTTGTGACTACCAATTAATGAAAGCAGAATTACCCTAGAATGAAAGTTCATGATTTATGATTGCAATACTTCAATTATGAGCTATATTACCTGATATGTTGTGAAAGCTCACTAGCAGGAATTAACAATTCAGCAGCACTCACATTGTAATCTGGAACAAACACAACCTACAGAGGAAGCATGATCAATCCAGAGCATAAACGACTGACTTTATACTGAGAGACAGATTTTTTATACCTTCAATAAGTCACCAATATCTGAATCATGATTTATCGTGACCCCCACATCTGTGATAAATTTTACAATTCTCTTGGCTTGCACATACGTTGAAAATGCTTTTCCTCCAAATACACAAACTCGAGGTACAAACTTTGCTTCCCTTTCAGCTGCAGTCATTTCTTTCATTTTCATATAGCGATAAACAATTCCCAAAATGTTTAATAGCTGCCGCTTATATTCATGAATACGTTTGATCTGAAAATGGCATCAATACACAGTATTACATCTTCAGAGGATAAATAGTTGGACTATATTGTCAATGTCTGAAAGAGAAACTAGGGAAGTCCTCTTTAAATATGATAAATAACCTGAATATAAGACCGAGGTCTTTTGATCTGAACAAATAGAAATTTGAAATAAAGGAAAGAGGCAGAGAAAAGGGGAGAAAGAAACCTGGATGTCAAACATTGCTTCCGGGTTAACGGAATACCCAGTTTTTTGTTTGAGGAATGATGCAACCTTAATTTTGTTGCTTCTTTTTGCAGCCCTCCACTCAATTTGGAGATCCTCATTATCTGCAAACTGTCAGTTATTCACCTGGTCTAGTTAGAACACACCTCATTGATTAAACAAAGATCAGAAATGTAGATGAAGAAAACATATTGCCAATGACATTTAGAAACATCTATAATGGGCTAAAGTTGCGGAATATTTATCAGCATGAATAGTGTGGAGTACCATCCTCAATTCTGCCAAAATTTCAGTTTTCAGAACCCAGTCGTTAGTGCCTGTCCATTTTGTTATTACAGCGCTTAGATCTGGATTGCAGAATTGGATCCATCTTCTAGGTGTTACCCCATTTGTCTTGTTCTGAAACTTCTCGGGCCACAACTGCAAAAGAACTGCTTAACATTAAGATGAACCTCTTGCTTGCAAAGAAACAAATCAAATCCGGTGGAGATATTTACCTGGAAAAAATCATAAAAAACTTCTTTCTTAACTATGTCACTGTGGATCTCAGCAACACCATTCACAGCATGACCACCCACAACACAAAGGTTGGCCATCCTGACCATTTTTGGAGGTATGAAAGCTGGTTTTTGATTTACAGATTTGCTCTTCTTCTGTGTTTCCTTTTCTTCTGCTTCATCTTTATCAACAACTGTGGCTTCATCACTAGCTTCAACATCCTCACCGGTCTTTTCCATAAGGCTTTCATTTGGTTTGGCAAATAATTCAGCAATTGAAGCAGGCAGATCAAGATTTTCTAAAATTCTCATTGCTGCCAATTTCTTTTCCAAAATTTCTAGATCCGATGTGCCGTATTCTGATATTATGTCCCCAATCAGCTGAAAGATGCGTACAAGACAAAAAATAGTCAAGTGACATACTTTAAGGAAAGCTTTTACTTTTTGTAAAGTACATCATTTTCTACCTGCTCATCAATCATCTCTATGATCTCTACATGTCTTGGAAGCAGTCTCTGCATTAGATCATAACTCCATTTCTCCAGGGCCTCAGGAAGAACAGTGTGGTTTGTATATGCCACAGTTCTGTAAAGCATACCTCATCAAATGAGTTAATTTAGCTACATGGAACTTGAGACCACAAATGCAGGATTTTTAATCCTGACCAAACAGAAAAAAAAAAAAAGTTGTTTCTGCAATTTGTTCAACTCCAGTTGATTTTAAAGGTGATTATTTACTGGTTGAAACCCTTGATATCAATAGCAGTCTGAAAAATGATTAGTCCATGTAAAAATTTAAAGAAATTGTTCGAGTTTTGAGCAGGTAAACTGTTAATCTGGACACAATATATAACCAACATATACAGGCATCTGATTCAGAACGAATTAACTCGGACTGGTTTCCAGAGCCATAACCCAGATGCACTGATTGAATCATTAGAGAACAGACATATAGAAAGGTTATGGAGATGCTGACTCAATGCTCAGCCACATACCACTTTTGGAGATAAAAATACCAAAGCACCAATTCAAGCAGTGCACCAACTCCTTTTTTAACAAAGAATTTCTAATATAACCGGAAGATAAGATCGTAAGATATCAAGAGAATTTCCTTAGCAAGAGAATTTCTAATACAATAGGAAAGAAAAGATCATAATGAAGATCCAAGAGAAATTTCTTAGCAACTATCATTTACCTCTGAGTAATCCTCCAAGCTTCCTCCCAACTCATGCCCTTCAAGTCCATCAAAATTCTCATCAGCTCTGGGATACATAGAGTTGGATGGGTATCGTTCATCTGAACAGCAACTTTATCAGGAAGCTCTTCCCATTTCATATTTCCACCAGATCTCCTCTCAAACCGTGCAATAATGTCTTGGAGAGAAGCTGAGCATAGTGTGTATTGTTGTTTCAGTCGAAGAATCTTTCCCTCCAGTGATTCATCCCCGGGGTATAGTATATAACAAATCTGATGCCAGAAGGAGTCCAAATATATTATTTTTGCAAATATATGTGCCCATCATCCATCAATATCAGAATTTACAAAAAAATGAACAGCAAAAGAATGGTGCCAACCATACGCAGAAATACTGAAAATAAACTGAATTCTATTTCTCTGAGCAATTCTATCAGGACATAATCCTGAAGGATGTATATTAACAGCTCCACATTACCTTTTGTTCTAGTAGAGCCATTGCCAAGCATAAATGAAATTGGTTTTCCTATGCATAAAAATGGATTAACTCCTATTTTGAAAATAAGCAAATGGTACCAGTAATCAAGTCAAATAAAAAATCTTACAGGGAGTCCCAAAATCATAAATCAATTATTCTCCGGCACACATTAAGATCCAAGAAGAAATCCCATGACTTAATACATAAATTACAATTTACAAATACAACGTAAAGATAGCCAATGATAAGATAAAGAAAAATATATAGTAACCAGATTAACTTACTTTCTCTGCATTAGTTTGGGCCTCACATGCTTTGGTGTGTTCTCCAGCATTGAAAGCACATAAATCAAACTGATCAGAAGGAACTTTAGTGGACCACAACCTAAGATTGATCGTTGTTTTGGTCTTATATCCTGGTATTGGCACATCATAAGCAACAGCAACTATATCTTCTCCACCAATCCAATTCCTCTTTCCATCTGGATGTCTCACAACTTTTCCATAAAATTTCACAGGATAAGAGACATCATTTCTAACAATTTCCCATGGATTGCCAATCTGAAAAACAGAAGTTGAGTGTTTAGACAATATTGTCAATTTAAAAAGGAAAAAAAAAAAAAAAGGAAGAAGAATGAAAAAACACCCTACAAGAAAAACCAAGTAAACAAAGGAACCAGTAACAAATAAAATTTCAGGAAATTCCAGTATGAAAATGAAATAAAATTGTGAATTTTGAGAAAGCATACTTCAAGCCAATTTTCAGCAACCTCCTCCTGGCCATCCTTTGTCAGTATCTGCTTAAATAAGCCATACTTGTATCTAAGCCCATAACCCCAAGCTGGATAATTTAAAGTTGCCAAAGAGTCCAGGAAACAGGAAGCAAGCCGACCCAAACCCCCATTTCCAAGAGCAGCATCTGGCTCCTGTAAAGACCAGAAGATAAGTTTGAGAGCAAACAGTACTAAGAAGCATTAAATAATACAAAAGGAAGTTGTTTATCATCACTATTGTAAAGTAAATGCCAAAAAGTTTTAAAGGAACAAATGCAAGAAAGGTGGGAACACATGCATAAAGCTGGTGGAAAATGATTGTATGTGAGGATGCATGTGTTTCTAATGCTGAAAACCAAGACATATTTAATAATGAACTTACACTCTGAAGTAATTATATAATCAAAGGGCAAAGAGAGTCAACTTGGAACAATAAGTAAGGATTAAGTGCAAGTGAAACAACCACAAGACATGTTGACCTGAGAAGCTACAGTTTCAAGAGTATGGCCAAGATTTTGCAGAGCCTCAGCATATTCACCAGTGAGCTCCAAGTTACCAATTGCATTTAGCAATGCTCTACCCTGAAAATTTGCACATATAGTAAATTGAGCTATAAAAGCAGATATAGTTTCCAGCTGTACATTCATATTATAGTACTGCAGTTCTAATGCTTGATAGTCTAGAGACCAACCTGTAAAAATTCCATCGACAAATAGTAGGCTTGCTTTACGTTCATTTTGTCATAAAAGTTATATGTTGCATTCCAGTTTATAATAAGTGTATCACGGACACTTTGTGCAGTGGCCAAAAAGGCCTTCGGAGGCTCAAAGTTCTTGGAAGAAAACAAGGGTGTGAATTCTGCGTGGTACTTGATGCTTGCGTCAATTGATGCAGCATCAGGAGGAAATGAACTCAAATTTCTAAGAACTCCTGAAATCATCAGAAAACCCAAATGACAAATAAATTTTATAAGCTTGGAATGGAAAAGGCTATAGAAAATTATTATTTGAAAACCCATGATTCAGATTTCAACAAATTTATCAAACTGATCATAAATCACCAAAGACTGAGAGCACAGCACCTGCAATAAATAGCTAGCAAATTTGCTGTCGGTGGTGAAATAGTATTTCAAGATAAGTTACATTTCTAGAATAAACTAAACAAGATATCTAAGACACCAAATAGATAGCAACATATAATTCCAAAAATTTCTCACTTTCTTATACAAGATATATTATATACTAGTTTATTATATTTGCCATGTCTCATCTAAGTGTATAATATATTTTTCTGTTAGCTTCTAGTTGATGTGTTGTATTATGATAACTGGAGATTTGATGGTAAAGAACTACTTCACTAAATATAGCAAATGCAGTGAATGAGATGTGAGATCCCTTTGAATTATGCGGTTTTGTTTGAAGCATCAAAATTATCATGTCAGCAATTACACCAATTTCTCAAATTCAACCCAAAATTTACTGTCTTTGAAGTTTGAACATAGGGAAGTTCAAAATTTGACTTCGCATCACAATCTTCAAGAAAATTACAGTCAACAAATACACACAACATTGCAGCGGCATCCATAATAGTCACTTTAGCAGCAAACAGCATGAACGATCAAGGAAGAACATCACTACATTATCCATAAAAGACTGAAATTCCAAATTAAAAAGAAGTAATGCATCACCTTCTTCAGTGATCGGATCACGCACACTCGGCTTCGGCTCAGTGGAAATGCACCTGACGCAGAATGACGGCTTTACCCTAGACAACAACACATTAGAGCTCCGACATCTGGAGGTAAAATCAATCAGCCTGGCGTTTGAAGAAGAACGCGAGTACGCCACCACCGCGCCTCCGGTGGATGAAGTCGCCATTATTGCACTAACCTCACACTCAGACACACACACACACACACACACACACTCTCTCTCTCTGAAATGATTTTCAGCGATGAAGAAGAAGATTGCTTAAAAAATCTGGGAGAGTGAGAGATGGAGTGCGGTGTCGAGTAGCGATTAGTAGCCATTGATCATCTCCGTTTAATCCGGGTCAAAATCCTCTGCAGTCCGATTCCCAATAATACGGTGTACCTCACCACGTGGTTGCTTAAAGGTTTGAGCAACGCAACTCTCGCTCCATATTGAATTACTGTGATTTGCTGCTCTGCCAAAATATGGTGGGCCCTACTCCACTTTAGCCCGTTTATCATTTTTATTTATTTTAAATTTAAAAAATACGTCATATCAAATATAGTTATGATAATATTCATGATATGTTAGAAATTAGCCGATTTATTACAAAAAAAAAAAAAACTGAATTTTTCTCTGTTCATGAATGGTCAATGACTCAATGCCCAACTCTGTCTCGCACGCTAAAGCACCTATTCTGCGCCACCGCGCCGCAATGCGAGTCGCTTCTACACCGCTGCGCCACCGCCACCAAATCCCTGTCAACCACCAAAAAGCTGCACGCCCATGTCACCACCTCCGGCCTCCTCTCGAACCATTTTATCTCTCTGCTAACGTGTGCATATGGTCTCTGTGGCCATTTGCAGTATGCGTGCAGACTGTTCGACGAATTGCCTAAACGGACGCTTGTTGCGTACAAGGCCATTATAAGAATTTATACTGAAAGTGGGCATCCACGCAATGCGCTCCAGCTGTTTGTGGAAATGCACGGCTCGGGTTGTTACTTGCCAGATGAGTACACTTACCCATTTGTTATTCGAGCGTGTAGGGATCTAGTGTTGCTTGAATTGGGCATGGTGGTTCATGGATTGACAGTTAAAAGTGGGTTTGTGTCGGGCAGTTTTGTGGGGAATTCTTTGCTTGCAATGTATATGAGTTGTGGGGATAGAGATGGGGCTAGAAGAATGTTTGGTGCAATGGAGGAGAAAACCGTGGTCTCTTGGAATACGATGATCAGTGGGTACTTTAGAAACGACAATGCCAGAGAAGCTTTGATGGTTTTTAGGAGAATGGTGGATAGTGAGGTGGAGGTTGATGCTGCTACGGTTCTCTCTGTTTTGCCTGCTTGTGGACCATTGAAGGACTTGGAAACAGGGGAGGAGGTTCATCGATTGATTAAAGACAAAGGTCTTGGGAAAAGATTGGCTGTTCAAAATGCTTTACTTGATATGTATGTAAAGTGCGAAAGGATGAACGAAGCACGTGGTGTTTTCGATGGGATGGTAGAGAGGGATGTAGTAACATGGACTACTATCATTCATGGATACATTTTGAACGAAAACGTTGATTGTGCATTGGAAATGTGCAGATTGATGCAGTTTGAAGGTGTGAGGCCTAATGAGGTGACACTAGCTTCAATCTTGGCAATGTGTGCCAATTTACGTAATCTGAAGCTTGGGAAATGCTTGCACGGGTGGGCAATTCGTCAGTACATTGATTGTGATGTTAATGTGGAAACTTCTTTGATTGATCTCTATGCTAAATGCAGTTCTTTTGGGCTCAGCTTTAAGGTGTTCTCCAGGACTTCTCAGACGAGAACCGTGCCTTGGAATGCAATTCTTTCAGGGTGCATTCACAATAACTTAGCCAGAGAAGCCATACATCTTTTCAAGAAAATGCTGCTCAATGCAGTGAAACTCAATGATGCAACTTGGAAGAGCCTCCTTCCTGCATACGCCATCGAAGCAGATCTACACCAAGCGATTAACATACATGGCTACCTGATAAAATCCGGGTTTCTCAGAAAACCCGAGATTGTCACCAGTTTGATTGATATATACTCGAAATGTGGAAGTTTACAGCATGCTCATCACCTCTTTGATGGTCTTTCTGTGAGGAACAGGGACATTGTTTCATGGAGTGCACTAATAGCTGGTTATGGAACGCATGGACGTGGGGAAGTTGCTCTTTCTCTTTTCAACGAGATGGTTCAATCCGGGTTCAAACCTAATGAAGTCACGTTTACTTCTGTCCTACACGCTTGTGGCCATGCCGGGTTGGTTGATGATGGATTGAACCTTTTCAATTTCATGCAAAGAAATCATCAGGAAAGTTTAAGAACAGATCACTATACTTGCATTGTTGATCTTCTTGGTCGTGCTGATCGACTCGAAGAAGCCTATCAACTGATTAAGACTATGCCTTTTGAAGCTAGCCATGTTGTTTGGGGTGCATTGCTTGGTGCCTGTGTGATACATGAAAATGTTGAACTAGGAGAGGTTGCTGCTAAGAGGTTGTTTGAGTTGGAACCACAAAACACTGGTAATTATGTGTTGTTGGGAAATATTTATTCTGCAATTGGAAGGTTTGATGATGCAGAGAAAGTGAGGCAGATGATGGATAGTATTGGGTTAGTAAAAGCTCCTGCAAGCAGTGTGATTGAGGTGAGAAGCCTCTAAGGCATCGTTTTTCATCTTAAAAAGACCAAAATACCCTTATAAAGTGGCTTAACAAGATATTTTCTTGTATTTTTTATTTAAGTGACGATAAGGGTTTTTTTGTTCGAAAAGTAAAGACCGGCTAAAAAACATCGTATCAGAAAACGTTTTTACTAAATGTAAATTGGTAGAAAATTCTTCAAACACTTTCTTTCATTGGTATGATATCTTCCGTTTTTGCCTCATATAAGAACAAATTAGAGAAAATTTAGTGGCATGTTTCTTGATGTGATTGTAATAAGTTAAATGTATTATACACTGAAAAGATGAAAAAATTGGCTTGCTTTCAAAATTTAGATGTATTGGAAATTCAAATGGCTCAATATAGGCTGAATTTCATGCCATTAAAATAACTCAAAAAAGAGAATTATGGATTTCCAATTCATCAAGAAAATGAACATTTCCAAGTTATATTGGATTGCGTCCTAAAAAAGTTAATGTAATCTAGAAAAACATTAATATTGGCAAATGAATATCTATGATCAATTTTATCAATTGATATATATTGCAGGCTTGCAGCTAGAATAAAAGGAGAAAGAATAGGACAAACAGAGAACAATGAAGCAAAGGAAATTTTCAAAAAGGTACAGCTGGCAAATGGCATACATAAATTTGCCAAATGCTACTTTCTACAATTTCCCCCTTTTTTAATATGCTCTAATAATTTTATGTACGTGGCATCCACAAATTTCCTATAAAAAATTTCAATCCAATTTAAAATTCTTATTTATTTATCATAGTTTTATATCTTATACAATATGTGAGCTATCATTAATCATATGTTTTGATAACATTATTAAAAAAAAAAAAAAAACCTTATTTGTGATAATTTTCTTTTATTTCAAATGATTGTTTTTTTAAACAATATTTCTTATCTAATTTTTATTTATTTTTAACAAATGACGCAATTTGTAAAAGTCTGATCAACATAATATATGCAACGAAGAAACCTATTGATCTAACCTATTAAACACATATAACCTTTAGCATACTAGGCATTAATAACATTTATAATTTCTAATCATCTATTGTAAGATTATAATTTTATAAAATTCTGTCATAGCTCTAATATCATAAAATGAGTCAATTTACAATCCATTATTCATACATTAAATATTAGATATTAATTTTTAAAAAATGAAATTGAGTTTTGAATGGTGAGACTCGTTCTCACGATATTAGTTTTTGTACTACTCTAATTTCTCTTGATAATATATAGTTTTATTTAATAAATTCATATTCCTAATATAGGTTTGGCAACCTCAATCTCCAAATCGAATTTTGTAAATGAGATGAATTATATCGGGCGAAGTAATTCTTAGGGGCCGCTTGGTATGTTTCGAGAAATGAGAAAATGAATGGTAATGATAGTAGTGAGGAATTGAATGAATATTCTCTTTAAATTTATGTTGTTTGGTTTACCAAAATTCTTTAAAAATGAAATCAACTTTATTATTATTATTATTATTATTGTTTTAGAAAATAAAGTTGTGGAATGAAAGTCATTCCTTAGGAAAACATAAGGAATGACTTTCACATCTTTGATTCCTTAGTAAATGAATCAAATGTGTGTACCAAACACTCATTTTTCATTCCATTTTCATTGCTTGGTATGAAAGTTGCATACCAAGCATGGCCTTAGTCAAATCGGGTCTTCATTTCCTGTTTTTGAACGCCAAACACAAGTATTTTGTACGACTTTTAAATAAATGATTACTGATTTTAATGTTTTCGTTTTTTCTATTTTTAACGGGAAAAAAGAAAAGAAAAGAAAAAAACCGTAAAATAAACAACAGTTTCTCTTTCTACATTCACTCTTCGATTACCAGGGAGATTCAATTACCAGCTATTAACGGCAAAATCAAGAGAGAAAGAGAGAGGGAATTCATTACTTACTTCTCTGTGATGATTTGATTGATGCATTAATGTCATTTGCATTCATTCATTCATTGATTTTGCTGAGAGTAATTATACGTACAGACACGGGAATTGGGGAAGAAATCAGGGGAGCAATTGGAAACCCTAGGTTTAGTGGATTGGGCGGGATTTATTTGGGGAAACTCCAATGCTGTGGTGTTCACAGCTGGGGGCAAAATCGGGATCGTTGAATAGCAGCGGTGGCGGATCTGATGGTGAGGAGCGCATTATCATTTCGGAAGAATTATTTGGACCTGGTATTTTCGAAGGGTATTAGGATTGATAGCGGCGCTGGTGGTGGTGCCGGTGGTGTTTGGTTGAATTTAAGAAGGGTGAAAGGGGGGAATAGGAGGATAGGAGTGGAGAGGGGCGGCGGTGGAGGAAGATGCAGCTGCACTTCTCACCTAGCATGAGAAGTATAACGATATCATCGAGCAGCAGTGGAGGACATGGCAATGGAGGCGGAGATTTGATGAAGATCAAGGTCGCTCGCCACATTTCGTACCGCACGGTGTTCCATAGCATTCTGATTCTTGCGTTTTTGTTGCCATTTGTGTTCATTCTAACAGCCCTTGTCACCCTTGAAGGTGTCAACAAGTGCTCCTCGATCGGTACTTTCAAAGACTGCTTTTTCTTCGGTCTTTGATTAATATCTCGCTGTCATGATTGGTTTTATTTAGTTAGATCTTGATGATGTTTGTTTTATCTAAATTATGATTTGTTTTATGCAATTGGTATAAATTTTTTATTTATTTGTGGTTTCTGAAGTTTGTATTGACTGATGTGGGATCTGAGTTTTGATTCATGCTTGTTCGTCTTGGGTATGATGCTGCTCTTTATAATAGGTAAGTGCTATTGGTTTGCACTTTTGCTCAATCTGGGTAGCAGCATCTGTCAATGAAGGGTAGGTGAGAGCTAGGTAGAGCATTTTGGATGAGATAGTCAAACTGATTGGAGATTCTTGTTGTCCTTGAAAATTTGATTAATGGGAACAAGAGGTCTACTGATATGAGTAGCTTTTGAAATAAATCAAGGAACAAGTGTGGTTGTGCCTCCGGCTTCTGGGTGCTACTCTTGGCCAGTTCAGCTCTTGCCAAGAGCTGCATGGTCATGTAACAATTTCTTCATCAAAAGTCTTCAGAATAAGTTTATTAGGTTTTAGGTTGTTGATTGTACTTAACCTCATTGTGTCTTTCCAAATATATGTAGCTTCTTGTGCAGTTGTGTGTCAGCTAATTTCCCATCTTTCTGCTCTGCTATAGTGAGTTAGCTGTGTTGTTTGGTCTTAAATTAAATCTGGAAATGATTTTGTGATCCACCTTTCCTGCAGATGGAAGGCTGTCTTCAAGCTGATTTTTTTGCATTTGTGTCGTCCATCTTGTGCACTTCATTTTCTTCTGTCAGTATGGAGTTGTTTAAATCACAAACAGGATAGCCTTATTCCATGATGCAGCAAATTTCTCTTGGCCTTTTACTAACTTCATAGTTTGCACCACAACTACAAGCAAAAAAAAAATATATGAAAAGGAATTAAAACTGCAGAACCATAGTATAATTTTCAAACAATTACCTAAAGTTTCCGATTTTTTTTTTTAAATTTATTTATTTATGTACAAGCCCCACTTGCAGACAATTCCCTCTAGAGACGGCTTCAAGTTCTTCCTTTTACTTATTTCCATTTGTGCATTTGGATTAATGTCATTATGGACTGAAATCTACAGACTTCTAGTGTATGTCTACATTTGAGATTTTTGGAATTTTATTCCTTAAGATTTAGTGTTCAAACCCATCTTTTTACTGAAAGTAGTTTCGTCTAATGTCATTTATAGCTCTGAGATTTGGCCCATTTTGATAGTGGAATTTTCAATATTATTTCAGGCTACATTGCTAGTCATTCGTGATGTATGAGAAAAAACTAATGATAAAGTGAGTGATGTGGTGTGTAGACCTAGTTCGAGTTGTATTGTTTTATTATTTGCTTGAAATCTTAGCTATGGCTTTTCTTCTGTCCCTATTATATGCTTTATTCCTTTTACCGTCTCAATGTTGAGCTGTTCATCTCTATTTAAAAGTTTTTAGTCCATCTTGAGATATGTTTTCAGATTTGCCATTTGTATTGCTTTCAGATTGTTTAGGACGACGGTTAGGACCAAAGCTTCTTGGTAGAACCAATGATTCTGGGGTATACTTCTTTCTTTTACTATATGATTATTTATGAAGTTATCTAGATGCTTGTGCTGATAGGCAATGCAGAGAAACATGCTTAACATTGTTATTGCTGTTATGTTGACAGAAGCTGGGCAAGGACTTTGTTAAGATCCTGAATCAAGTTAACTCTGAGAAAGTCCCTGACACTTTAAAGCTCCCAGACTCTTTTACTCAGCTACTTTCTGAAATGAAAAACAACAAGTACAGTACAAAGGAGTTTGCTTTGATTTTGAAAGGAATGGTATGTATTTGTGTAACATACTTTTTCTTTTCATGGTTTTATTAATTTGTGGCTAGCAAGGAATATAATTCTTCTATTCTGATTTCTAGATTGAAAATTGTATTTTTGCTAACAACAATAATATTGCTGAACTACAATACTTGATCTATTCCTGAACTACGTGATTTTTGGCATGGTTAGCATGTACTTCGCTGCTGAGATGATATAATTGTTGTATGCTCATATCAAGTTTAAATTCTTTTGGAATAACTCTACACAAGCTTTGCTTCACACTTATTCTTAGTTTTTAACTTTTTTTCCTAACAGATGGAGAGATATGAAAGGGAAATAAGAGAGTCCAAGTTCTCTGAGCTAATGAATAAACACTTTGCAGCTAGTGCCATCCCTAAGGGAATTCACTGCTTTTCTTTGAGGCTGACTGATGAATATTCTTCCAATGCTCATGCACGCAAGCAGTTACCTTCTCCAGAATTACTCCCTTTGCTCTCTGACAACTCTTACCATCACTTTGTGTTGTCAACAGACAACATTCTTGCTGCCGCAGTTGTTGTCACATCTGCTGTCCAGTCATCTGCAAACCCTGCAAAGATTGTTTTCCATGTTATAACTGATAAGAAAACTTATGCAGGCATGCATTCATGGTTTGCCCTAAATCCTTTGACTCCAGCTATAATTGAAGTAAAAGGTGTGCATCAATTTGATTGGTTGACAAGAGAGAACATCCCAGTTCTTGAAGCTGTGGAGACCCACTATGGGATTAGGAAGTACTATCATGGAAATCACATTGCTGGGGCCAATCTTAGTGATACAACCCCACGGACATTTGCCTCTAAATTACAGGCTAGGAGTCCAAAGTATATCTCATTGCTCAACCATCTCCGTATATATCTTCCAGAGGTAATCATTTGCAATTGTAGGTCTGCCATTAGACAAAGTGCAATCTGTTTTAATTTTCTGTCCTTGTTCGTTCATGTATCTGGATGGATGGAAAGCCAAAATTGCTCTTGGGGTAGGGAGATTAAATTTTATAGTTTTATCATTATGAGCAAATCGAGACTAATAAGCTTGGACATTTAGTTCCCTTCATTGGGCTCAAAAAAAGTTAATCCTCACTTCATTTTAAATGTCAAATATTTTCTGAGGTTTTAGTCAATAATTTTAGGTGGAATTTACTTCGTGCTTGTTCTCTTTTTTTTTTTTTTTTTTTTTGAAGGTTCTTGATTAAGAGATTTAATCTCGAGAATCTAAAGAAAGCTTTTGGTGGGTCAATTGTTTGGATAAAACCTTGTTAAATAAATGGAGAATACTTCTGGTGTTGCCTGTATGAGTAGAATTTTGCTGGAATATGTGGAATGTACCTTTGCTTCTCGGTCTAGCTGCTTGTTTGTTCAATTATCTATGTATTGAAAATTGAATCCATCATTATTTGGTATGGTATTGCGTACTATTGTTAAACCATCCATGTGATTGAAAATTGATGCTGTTGTTATTTTGTCTGACATTGCATGCTCTCTCTCTCTCTCACACACACACACACGCATTCAAGGCTGAGAACAATATTTTGCCATGTTTTACAGCTATTCCCAGACCTTGAAAAGGTGGTTTTTCTGGATGATGATGTTGTGATTCAACGAGATTTGTCTCCTCTCTGGGAAATTGACCTTCATGGAAAAATTAATGGAGCTGTTGAAACATGCAAGGGTGAAGACCACTGGGTTATGTCTAAGCGATTTAGGAATTATTTCAACTTCTCTCATCCACTTATAGCAAAGAACTTGAATCCTGATGAATGTGCATGGGCATATGGGATGAATATTTTTGACTTGCATGAATGGAGACAAACAAATATCAGAGATACTTATCATACCTGGCTCAAGGAGGTACATTAAAGTTTCTATCCAATATCAACTCATTTGGCATATTATCTGTTTCTTGGGCTTTGAATAGTTTGCTTAATAGAAAATGGTGATTGATTATGCAAGCAAAGATTCTACAACTCTATTTTTATTTCAATAGTAGCAATATTATTTACAATGGTCGAAATCTCGTTCTCATCATTGTGATCACTGTGTAAGACTTGAAAACTTGACAAATGATGGATTGCTCTTTTGTGTGTGTGTTGTTTAGGGACAATCAGTGTTTGGATTCCACATATCTATTGTTTTCATGGATGAACTCTTCCCATTGCTAAATAAGATCAAATTGTGTGGTTTATTCATATGCTGTATGTTGTGCCATTTCTCCTCAGGTTTGGTGATATCGTGCTCGATATAGTGCTTTCTGTTGATTGATGAGCTTAACCTAATTGTAATAATGCCAGTTGCTCTAGTAGCTCAAGTCATTTGCCAGAATAATAACAAAAGTAAATTCCATAATCTTATATTGTTCAAAAAATAATGATCATGGTGTCATTGCCACTTCTCTGCCCAATCTGCCCCTTGTCTGTCCCACCCACATCCATCCCCCATCAGCAGCCACACATTTCCATATCAACTCAATTTCAGGCCAATTAATAGTTGAGCTAGTTCCAAGTTATTGGAAAGCTCACCTGGAGTTATGCAGTATTATGAATTTATTCAGAACATGGCTAGGTACAATCCATGCAGTGGGAATAAACATGCATAGGCAAATTATTTCTATTTAAGGATTTCTATCTGGCAGCGGGTTGAGGTAAACTTGCCCCTTGCTTTAGCCAGGGATGGTGGTTGAGGTTGCAGGCATCATTTCGTTGCTGCGGTTCATAGCATGTGGTTTTTTAGGGACTCACACACACACACACATATATATATAGTCTGTGTGTCTATATATCAATTATGTGAAGATAGTTTTGTGTCCTGATTTACACAGCACAGACAAACTAGACAATTTTTTCCTGATATATCAAGCTTGAGATTATCCAGTCTCGACCACAATCTGTGCTGATAAGTGAAGGAAATTTCATTTGTTAAATCGTGGATGGCATCCTATATTTAGAGTTTATATTGAAATAACTAGTATGAGCAACTCTACTGGAGGTTGGGGAATGGGGTAATGTCTGCTGGGAGAAGGGACAGGGTTTAATGGTGGGGTTGGCTTCTATGGGAGTAGGTGACTGTCGTGATGGGAAATTATTCAGTTGTAGATGAGAAATCATTTAAGAGTTTTATTTGGCAGCAAACCCTTAACATCTGCATGACACAATGAGTATCTGTAACATGTCTGTTCTAATATGGGTGGTGTGTATTGCAGAATCTGAAGTCGAACCTCACATTGTGGAAGCTTGGAACTCTTCCACCAGCTTTGATTGCATTTAAGGGTCACGTTCACCCGATTGATCCCTCCTGGCACATGCTTGGACTCGGCTATCAGAATAACACCAACATTGAAAATGTGAAAAAGGCAGCAGTGATTCACTACAATGGCCAGTCAAAACCTTGGTTAGAGATTGGTTTTGAGCACCTCCGACCATTTTGGACCAAGTATGTGAACTACTCTAGTGATTTCATAAGGAACTGCCATATCTTGGAGTAGTACATGCATCAATGGAATTACAGGATAGAATACCGAAGCATTATGGATTATGCTCGAAGTCTCTTTGGGAGGTAATATTTATCAATCTTCAACTGAGTGAGAAACTGAGAATATGAGAGAATCTTTCTAAATGGCAAGTTACAAAAACTGGGTTTTGTTGCTGTGCCCCAATTCTTGAAGAAGATGACTCTGTATTGCTAAGCCAGGCATGAGATTCTTCGTTCTTTCAGTCTGTGAATTAGCTTTTATTCATCTATTTTTGGTTGGATCGAGAATATTATTTTTTCATCCCCATGAATGGGAGGTCTCTGCTATGTATTAGTGCTTAGAAGGGAATAATGGTGCACGAAAGGACAGAGCGATGATGCAGTTACTGTAAGGCTCCCCATTCTCGCCCCATTAGCCATAGGGATGATTCTTTTCCCCTTAGTTTCGTTTCAGTTTCCTTTTCAGATTTTGTTGTAATTCTCCCATTATTACCATTTTGCTGATATTCAATCTTTTGGGTAGATTTGAAGGTTTGTTACAGGTACCTGGTTGAGTTAGGGAACACCATAGGCTATAAAATTTCAGGTATTTCTTTGTATAATTCTGTTGAAACACTTCACATGTGCAGATTATTCTTTCAACAAATTTACTATTTGATATCAATTTCTCTTCCTTTTGTTTCTAAATTTCTTTCATGAAATTTCGACATTCATTCATAGAAACATGACTCTTTTTGTGGGACTAAGCAACAATATATATATATATATACTAGTTGAGAATATGTGTGTTGCACGTGGAGAGATAAACTTTTGAGACCTATTATTTGGTTGAATTTGTGGTTTTTTTTCCCTTCACTTGTTCTTTAATATTTTGTTGAAGTGTATACAAATTACTTAACATTTGATTATTATAGGTTACTGTTTTTTCAATTTAAAATAGGTATCATAACAATGATAATTTATTAAGAAAAATATCATGAGATCCTCGAAATTGTGTTTGGTTAAGTATGAGTATAATTCAATATGAAATCCAAATATACTGAAAATATTATTTTGGGAGTCGTCAAAAAAATGTTAAAAAATATTATTGTATTCGATTATAAATTCTAATTCCTCTATTCCTATAAATTAAAATATTTAAAAAATAATAAGTATCGAATTTCTGAAATGAAAGATTATAATTCTAACTAATACAAGTAACCAAAACATGTTTGATCTACAATTAAAATCAATGAAATTTAAACAATAATAAATGAAGATAAAATAAAAAATTAAACAAATTTCAATATAAACAAAGAATGAAAATAGGGCTTAAGCTAGTCACAAATTTCAGGATTGGTATCAATGCTAGGATTGGTATCAATTTCAGATTTGCATATTTTCTTTTTTGTCCAATAAGTTTCCTTTGTCGCAATTTATATTTGGTGTTCGTTGTTCAAAAACTCAACAATTCAAAAAAGAATTAAATATAATATGAAACGCAACTAACTAAAAGTAACCAAAACATGTTTGATCTACAATTAAAATAAAATAAAAAAGTTAAACAATAATAAATGAAGATAAAATAAAAAATTTACTAATTAAAAAAATCAACTGAACCTACATCTTCATGTGACAATGACAAAAGTTCAGCATTAGTATTTTTTGTTATGTGTGAAGTAGTATTATGCACATACATTTACATCTAAAAAAAGTTATCATTAAAGTTAATATAAAAGAGACAGATGGACTGTTGGCAATTGTAAGAATCCAACACCGTAGAGAAGATTCACAACGTAAAAAAATAAATAAAAAATATTTCATGTAAGCATGAAATTATAGAAACCAGAACACAGATTACATTATAAAGACCTAAAAGAAGTATTATGTCGGCTTGTTGCAACTAGGGTTGTAAACGAATCGAATCGAATCGAATATCATGATATTTTATTCGTATTCGTTTATTATTCGAATAATATAGAAAATTCGTATTCGATTCGAATGTTTCATTCGAATATTCGTATTCGAATTCGAATTTGAATTTGGAAATTTCACTTTTTTTTTTCAAATATTTGTTTAATTCCAAATTAATAATATCAAATTGTATAGAGCTAGCATGTACATATATGATACAATACCTATATAATACTTATAATAAGCAATAAATTTCATCAATTCTTTGTATTAAGTGCAATAACTCATAAACCAATAAATTACAAATTAACATCCAAAATATTTATCAAATACATGAATATAAAACTTTGGGCCAATGCCCTAAACTTAAACCAAAAAGGCCCGTGAGACTCGTGATTTGTGAATCTAGCCCTGGGGACTGGGATTGAGAATATATATACTTATAAATAAATATTTATTAACAATTTATTAAAATGATAAATAAATAAATAAATATATATTATTATTCGAATATATTCGCGAATACTCGAATCGAATATGATTATATTCATATTTGTATTCGGATAATATTCGAATATAAAAAAATATTCTTATTCGGATTTTTCGAATTCGAATATCGAATCGAATCAAAAAAGTTCGATTCTTTTACAACCCTAGTTGCAATTGACCTAAAATATTAAAAAAAAACTGTAAAAGAGAAATAAAATTCGATCAAAATCGCAACATGTTCACACAATTGCTATGAATAAACATAATACAATAGTGATATATCATATATAGCTTAAATGTATAGCTTTCATTGGATACCTTCATGACATCAAACCAAATTGTTTATCAAATTTATAATTTTTTTAAATATTTTCTTATAAAATATCATTGAAAAACTCTTAAATATATATTAATATAAGACTAATTTTAGAAGTGTTCTAGATTATAAAAGCAAAATAATCAAAACATGTAATTTTTTCAAGAAGAGTTTGAAATGTAAAAGACTCTTGCCTTTTATAATCAAATAAAAAAATAAAATAAATATTGAATTACGTTACCATCCTTAATAAAGAGTTTTCAATGATTAGGACGCTAATTTAATTTAATTTGATTTAATTATGTAGGAGGGTTAAAATTGACATTATGAAAAATGGACGAAATATTTAATTGTGTTACACGGCATTGGATATCAGCCAAATTATTATTGAGTGACACTCATGTGCACAAGGTGCAATAATACTGTTATATTATATGAGTGATATTGTTATAACATAACAATATCACTCATATAATATAACAGTATTACTTCATATAATATAACAGTATTGTTGTGCACATATTTGGATCCGTGCACCTTGTGCACAAAAGTTTTTGCCATTATTATTATGATTAACTACTACTTCTATTATTAGGGGCTACTTTTATTGTTGTCACTTACTCATTCATATAAAAATTCATTTTGAACATGCTTATAAATTAACAAGATTCCCGCCAAAACTCTCCGACAAATTCATTGCTGCCAAACTCGGATTCTAGACAATTGAACTGTGCAAACATCGAATCAAATTAGGGTTCGATTATGGGGGGAAAATCAAGGGTTTAGCTTGAAGATTGAGGGAAATTCTGTGGAGCGCGTGGGAGTTGGAAATATCTTATCTACCGGAGTTCAATTCAATCACCAGAATAAAATAGGAATATAGAAATATTTTTTCTCGGTTTTGGGTTCGTTATTTCGTTTAAATTTACATACGCGCCTAAAATCTGATTTGCTTCCATCCTGCCAGTAAGATTTGGACACGTGTCCTTGTTTGCAACCTTATCATTGTTTATAACGTTTGGTTGGGCCGTTTGGGGGAGGTTTTTTCGAAATTCTTAAAAGAAAAACCCCATCCATTTTAATAAAACATGCGAAAAAGAACAGAGAAAAAATAAAACTTCATGTGAATAATAGCATATTATTTGATATTGGGGTTGGATGGAACAATTTTTTTAGTTGTTTGGATCATTCATTCCTTTAATGCACTTGGAATTTTACTATTCTAAATTTTAAGCATATTCGAATATTAGTAAATTATACCAAATATATATAATGAGAGACACGAAAGCACAGAAATGCCTAGTTGTCTAAAAAAAAATTGTTTTGAATTTTTTATACAAATATGAATAATAACAGTTATTTATTCATATTGTGAATGGCATTATAATATATTCTAAACAACTATTTTTTTTTGGATATGTTATCTTTCATAATTATTTTTATTTATTTTGATATTAGATTAGTTAATAAACCATTATGCTAAAAAAAGGGGGTATTTTAGGATTCCACCAAAATTAAGTAATACATAATACCAATATTATGAATAATAGGATGATCACAACAACACTATTTCCCATCAAATTAGATTCTAGTCAAACGTTGACCAAAATCATAAACCACCAAATTAGTCATCTCCTCAAAATTATTTCATGCCCCAAGATAATTTGGCAACTAACAATCGATTCGAGTCAATGAAACAAAAAAATCATTTGAGGAAAATTGAACGAAAAATTCATCAAATATAATCATCTTTGGTATAGGGAGAAGGTAGGACTTTCGGATGAGTAGAGGAGGGACAAGAATAATGTATGACAAAGCTTCATCTTCGATTTCAATAATCGCTTCTTCTTTTTTTCACTTTTTTTTAAAGCATATTTGGCATTATTAATGAGTGATTTTCTTTTCCTTTTTAACAAGTGTTTTTTTAACTCCATAAAAAAAAATTGGTATACATGTAAAACACACATTATTCACACGCATACAAGAGCACATGAAAAGAAATACCTTCTCATTTATTAGGCGAGGCTTTCCAACATATGCAAGAATTAATGGAAATAAAATAGAAATAAAGAAAAAGAATCAACAAATAGAAATGCATATAAAATTGTGTATGTGAGGCACACACTTCTAATTCGAGTAAAATATACAGGTGGGTATATCCATCCCAATATTAAAAGTCTGAACACACCTTGTTTTTTTATACTTTTTGAATATGAGATGTTTTAGTATACTAAAAGTCTGAACACACCTTGTTTTTTATACTTTTTGAATATGAGATGTTTTAGTATACTAAAAGTCTAAACACACCTCGTTTTTTATACTTTTTGAATATGAGATGTTTTAGTATATATTTTGTTAGACACTTATTAGGCGGTGGATATTTTCAACATAATTCTTTTCTTTTTGTTTTATTTAATAATGACGAATCTAATACATCTATATGTTATTTATTATGCCAAAAAAAAAAAAAAAGAATAATAGGTCTGAGAAACCTCCCATTGCACTAAAAAGCACTCTTTCCATTATTATAGTTCCACCTATTAAGTTGAGCATTAAGATCAACAAAGAAACAAAATTATGAGTTAAAATACTAAGACAAAACTTAATTCATTATATGTCTTTCCAATATCCTTATCAGTTTCTAATGCATTATCTGATCAACTCATATTTATAGGCCTTAAAAGAACATTTAAGTAAAAACTGATGCAACAAAAACATCAATGCTTTCCAGAAACTACAATTGATTTACTCAATTAGACTCGAGTAAGCTCGTGATTTATAAATAAATTTGATAAATAAAGCTTAAATTCGATAAATAAAATCTAGTAAACTCAAGCTATCGAAGAACAAGTTTTAGTGTTTAACATTAGAACATTGTATCAATGCACACAGAGATGCATGCACAATTCACCTTTAATACATCACAAAACAGAGAAGGCCTAATGAGACTCAAGGATCACCAGCAGAAAATTAGGTTCCTAGAACAAAATGATCCATAAATTTTATAAAACAATGTTCATATAAGAATTTTAATATCCATTGCTAAAAATTCATATTTGTAGATTTTTTATTTGTTAAGTCCATAAAAATGTAATTATTATATCATACCTTTTTATTTGGATTCTTCATCTTCACTCTCAGTTTCAAACTCATTACATGTAGGTAGAGAAGGGTGAAAATTTCTGAAGAGCTTTCCGATAATTTTATAAGTTTGTCTTTTCCTAATTTCAAAAGTGAAAAATTAGCCTTTTATAACAACAAAAATATTTTAGACTTTTACTTAAATAAAAAGAAAAATACCAAAGTATAAAAAGAGATTTGCTGTGTACTTGCTTTGAAGATTTGTTTGTAAACCACGTTTTTGGTTCTTGTATTTTCCCCTTTTCTCCATTTTTGGATTTATCAACACTTTGGTGGATGCCATATTAGTCCCTCTTGAAAGAGCTACATACAATTGTCCATGAGAAAATACAGGTTCGGGCAAGTACACACCAATATTAGGAATTGTTTGTCCTTGAGCTTTGTTGATTGTCATCGTGAAACATAGCCTAACGGGGAATTGTTTACGCCTAAATTGGAATGGATATCCTTCACTTTCTGCAGGTGATAGGAGTATTCTGGGAATCAACACATGTTTTCCAGTATGTTGTCCAAAAATGATTTCAGCATCAATTACATTATTTCTAAAATTTCTGTAAACCATTCTTGTGCCGCTACATAAACCATTTGAAAGATCCAAATTTCTTAAGAGAATTATTGGGCAATTTCTCTTCAACACCAATTTATGAGGAGGTAAACCATTTGGAGTCAAAGAATTTAAAAGTTCCTCTCCATAATGTTTATCTGTTTCATCAATTGCTTCATCAAAACTATTAAAAGTTTTTGGATCTCCTAGGAATATGGATATCAGCTTATCATTCAACTTATCAACTTGCTCATTTTTTTGCAGATAATATGACTTGCTCTGTCATGTATTTTGCTGATTCTGCATTATTCTGTAAGTTTGGGAAAATAGTATTGATGAGTCGTTGTATAGAATCTTCTTTATTATCATACTCAATGATCCTAATTACAAAAACATTAAACAGATTTGAAAACAAACTACTATCGCCAATGATATACACACACAATGTGTTCATATTAAATTAGAATCCTAATATCCTTCGACTGAAATTAGATATAAAGAGTTTTCTTTCATTAGGACTTTAAATTAGAATCCTAATAAACATTTAATTAAATTAGATTGATTGATTTTGGCCCAAAAACATTTTCTTTTAACTGATCACAAAAACATTAAACAGGTTTGAAGACAAACCATTATCGCCTATAATATATATACACACACAATGTGTTCATATTAAATTAGAATCCTAATAAACTTCTAATGAAATTGGATATAAAGAGTTTTCTTTCATTAGGACTTTAAATTAGAATCCAAATAAACTTTTAATTAAATTAGATTGATTGATTTTGACCTAAAAAATATTTTCTTTTAACTATTATTTTCCGCATCACACATGACGCATATAAGATTAATTAGTAAAGTTTCAGATTATCAACGAAGAATTATAAATTTACTTTTATTTTGTATAATTTGACTCGTGTGGGTATTTTGGCTATTGTCACATGACCCTAAATTAGACTTCTCATTTAAATTTGCCATTTATTGATTGATTTTATATGTAAGGTATTATTTTAATCGTGTTAGGTCAAATAATTAAGATTTGATAAATAAGAAGAGGTCAATATTTCAATTCTCAACTAAATCCTTTCAATTATTGATATCACGTTGATATTAAATCAAATCAAATTAAATTTGTAATTGAATTTTAAAGAATTGGATGTATATTAATTTTTGAATAAATTAATATTATTCAAAAATATGCTTATAATATATTATTGAAAAGCTCTTTAAATATATATATATATATATATATATATATATATATATTAACATAAGACTAATTTTAGTTTAAGATTCAAAATGTTCAAGATTACAAAAGAAAAATAATCAAAACATGTAATTTTTTTTAAAAAGAGTTTGAAATATAAAGGACTCTTGTTTTTATAATCAAATAGAAAAATAAAATAAATATTAAATTACGTCACTATCCCTAATAAAGAGTTTTCTTTCATTAGAACTCTAATTTGATTTGATTTGGTTTAATTATGTAGGAGGGTTAAAATTGACATTATGAAAAATGGACGAAACATTCACACTTATATATATATATACACACACATTAATGTTTGTATTATTAGCAAGGATTCTTGTTATAGTGTTTGTCCAGTTGGCAACAAGAAGACCTCAGACAATGAGGAATTAGATTTTGCTCTGATTCCTAATTTCTTGAATAATAATTAGCCGCCCACAGCCTAATTTTGGTTTTTCTCTTTGCCTTTTCTCAAGATTCTCTTCTTTATTATTGAATGATTTATCCCCACCTTATTTTCTTAATACTTTAATTGCATATAAAAGCCTATATTTTTGTAAATAAACTATGGATTTGTCGAATTATTTAGATGATATATATAAATCAGACCTTTAACAACCAACATGTTCTAATAAAATTGCCATCCATGTCCTACATGCGCTATTTGTTTTATGTTAAATGGCCAAATAACTAGAAAGTATGCTTCATGACTTTTCCACATCAAATCAAATTATTCAATATTTAATTTCATTGATTATTCTCTGTTAATGTGCTTATTCTTAATGTACTGGCATCATACATTGTGAGAGCTAATTTTGTTATTTAAAATTTGGTGATGTGAAATATGTGTTCACGTTGATTGTGGGGTATGCATATTTAATTTCAGATTATTAATTACAAGTTTGTTTAACTCAGTTTGTTCGAAATCAATACATTCACAAATGTATTAACTATGGACATTAGAATTATAGAATTCGAAAAAGAAAATCGGAAGGCATCGATTTGCAATTCTTTTTTTTTTTTTTTTTACCTAAGAATATTATGCCCCCAATTTCATGAAGTCAAAAGGAGATATATAGTATTGCAAATGTAATTAAATGTTAAAATATGACATGTATAATATAAAGGGTGATATATAGAGTAAAATTCTTATAAAACTATCTTACTATATAAAGTAAAAACATCTTATTAACCATATCAGAAACATTTATAAAAAAAGTAAAATAAAATAAAATAAAACAACTAAAAAAAAGGAAAAGAAAGAAAAATGTGTAATTAATTCATAAAAAGAAAAGAAAAGGAGGTACACCGCCGCAACTAATTGCCGGTTAAAGGAGTTTTTAGCTATAAAAAGTTGTCTTAATTGCAGCAAATTTGAACATTAAATAATGGCTGGCCTATTCATATCCTTTTTCCCTTAATACCCCTCAAAAATTTCCGACAAAAATTGGTCTCATTGTATATTCATTTTTTTCCTCTTTCATGGAACGTGGTCGAACAATCTTTGTGATGTACTATGAATCTTGGTCGAAGGTAGCCAAACGGCCTCTAAAATCGATTAATTTTTTTTTTTTTTTCAAAAATTTCAATCTGAAAATTAAGAATTAAATTTTTAGTATTGCTCAACATCTTGGCTATTATTGTTGATAGTGACATGGTGTATATAGTAAATGAGGTATTTTAAGGAAAAAGATGGATATGAATAGTCGCAACTCAAATAATACAAATATTCAAGTGATCTCTCTCCCACACTTTGGAGAAATAAATTATACTATCTATCTATAGTTAAGACTTTGAAAACTACGAAGCACCAATACACCATCGTCCTTCTCTAAGCATTTTCTTCCGTTTTTCCCCTTAAAGTGTCTAGCCTTCAATAATTTATTAATTAATTGGTATTTAATTATTTGTTGTTACTATATCTTATATTAGTGGATTTCAGTTGTTCTGCTTCTTGCTCTTTTTTCCTCTTGGTTTTTTGAAGAAATAATTGAGAAGAGAAAAGGAGGAAGATGAGCTGAAGAGGACCCCAGATCAAGTAAGTTTGTTCTTGCAATTATTTTGTGTTTTATATACTATGGAAAGATTGGATTTTTCACAGATATATGGGGGAAAACTGAGCAGAATTGAACAGCTTTCTTGAGTGTTTGACTTTTGTGATTGATTTGGTAGTGATAAGAAAAAAGAAGAAAAGGTAAAAAAAAAAAAAAAAAGCATCTTGAGGATTTTTTTGGGGAGGGGAATAGGTGGTAAGATTCCTAGTGTCACTCTATTTCTGTATTTGGTTTCAAAATTTATTATCTTTTCCATCAATGGGGAGTTTCAGAGAGAGAGAGAGAGAGAGAGAGTAAATATTCTAGTGTATTTTCAAGTGTTGGTTCTTATTCATTTTTGGTGGTATTGGGCAAAATTGAAAGATTTTGTTTCTGGCAGTGCTTAATTGTAAAACCCATTTGCCTTGATTATATAATGATAAAATAAACATTTGGTGCTCCAACTTAGCTTTCATTATACAGTGTTTATTCCTTTACAAAGGAATATATGTGTGCACCTAAGCAAATTTATGGATTATGTTTTTGATTGACATGTTTGAGTTACAGAAAAGAGATGGATGTGATGTGATGGCTTTTGTGAGTGAATCAATATCAAGAATAGCTTTTCTGTAGTTGAGTGGATTCTTGATTTGGCATAAAATACTTTCAAGTGGGATTTTAGATTGATTGCTTTGTGGAAGAGCAAAGTGAAGATCCTGTTGTTTTTGTTGAACTCTATTCTGGAATAGTTCGAAGATGTCTCGAGCTCAAGATCAGGTGGAGATCAAGTTTAGGTTGACTGATGGATCGGATATCGGCCCCAGAAACTTTCCTGTTGCTACGAGTATTGCTACCTTGAAGGAGAATATCATAGCTCAATGGCCTAGAGGTTAGATGAATGTTTCTATGCCCATCTTTTCCTGAAATTTTCCAGAATTCTGTTATATTTCAGTATAAGTTCAATCTTTAAGTTATAATCCCAGTAATCGAGTGGTTTATGGATTCTAGTTGCATACTTAGCCCGAAATCAGAAAATGATCAGATTGTGCTAGATGTGATTGATTGTATCTACACACTTTAAACGAAAGAAGATGAGAATCTTGGATCACTGCTATTTTGAAACACACCGAGGTATATACACATATGTTTGCAGTCATTTTAGGTTTTCTTGAAAGAGAAAAAACTCAATAGTAATCATAAGATATGACAAACCTTTTATCAATTTTTTAGATCGCTCGTTTTTGAAACTTTGATCTATTCCTGTGTTTTATGATGTAGTCTTTCCTACCATTGTAATGTAGTTATTCTCATCTTTTGTTCAACGCATGCTAAATGTATTTGTTTCAAACAGAGAAAGAAAATGGGCCACACACAGTAAAAGACATCAAGTTAATTAGCGCAGGAAGAATATTAGAGAACAACAGAACCGTGGGAGAATGTAAGAGCCCGTTATGTGATATTCCAGGAGGAGTTACGACCATGCATGTTGTCGTTCAACCACCAATGGAAAAAGGTCCGATTTATGCTTCCAATCCTTTCTCACAATAATGATATTTCTTCAAACTCAATTTTTCCTGGTATTATAATGCTTCTCGTAAAATAATACATTGCTTCAATGCAGAAAAAAGTTCACAAATTGATCCTAAGCATAATAGATGCCTCTGTGTGATTTTATGAGATGCAACTATTAATTACAGGTTGGTTAGTTCTTAGCTCCATTTACTTGAATTGGTGTTCAAGTTATAAACGAAGTTTCATCGTTTTCTCCTGATTTTGTGCAGATGAACTTTTTGGGGTTGGTATAGTCAATGAGATCACTTGGTTTGTTTACGAAAAGCAAGAGGTGAAATGTGCATCCATCCACGCATCCATATAGTCATCAGTTTCGCGTTCGTCCATATATAACATGCTTTTACTTGATTATTTCAGGTTATATTGATGTTTATACATAGCCTTTTTTCAGTTTGAAGATTTTTTCCTGCTTTAAAGATTAAAGTAAACAATTTCATAGTTGCAGAATGAGCAATTGGTTAATTACTTGAGTGATGATGTGCTTCTGTGTTGGTAGATTACGTGTGATATCTTACTGAAAACGAAACACAGACTCATTTGGATTATATTTGCATGCTATACATCTCTTTACAGTTCGTATTTCCTTGTAATTATCGCGATCAAGATTTACTTTCTTTAACTATTGCTCCAATAGTCCAATCTCACTTAAGAGCACTTGTTCTGGTAATTTATCATGTAGTGAGATATGATCCATATAGCTGATCCCACTTAGTCGAATAACTGTTTATTTAGTTGTTTGTTCGCTATGAAGACACTGTCAATAAGCATTGTTGTGTTGTTCGTCTTTAGGCATATATGGATTCAATGAACTCGAAAGCAATAACAAGTTATACCAAGTTAACATTCTATACATTACTTTGCCAGATAAGAAGTTTTTATCATTACATTAAGGAATAAAACAGATTTGTTATCTACACTTTCTATTTTGAAGCATTTCAGCATCAACCTATAGGTAAGTTTTGCAGCATCAAAGCCCGGGTTTTACCATCGGGTTTGAGGCCAATCTCACGCATTTTCAAGTACAGTTTCCGCGCCAAATCAGTCTTGCTCCTCAAGCATGTACCCTGAATAGCAGCATTATATAGAGATCCATTCGGTGCCACCTGCAAATGACAAACAGTATCATTAAGTTCAAGACAACATCTTACAAACGTTACACAAACGAGAAAAGAAGGGATGGGTTTGAACACGAACATGTAGAATTTCCTCCACTTCATCCCAAAGGGAACCCCAAATACAGCTTCTCACTAATGACAACTGAGTGAACACATCTGGACACTGTTTTTGCTGAACCATGTGGTCGTAAACTTGCAATGCAATCTTCGGCTTTCTTGCAACCTCACAAGCACCGATAACAAGATTGTAAGACGTAACAGAAACGGGAAATCCAGAAACTTCCATCTCCCATAGCAGCTGCATTGCTCTCTCCCATAATCCAAGCCTTTGGCAAGACATCAAACAGGTGTTGTATATATGCAAGTTCAACACCGAATTGTGCTCGTTTCTGATCCTCTCAAAGAGCCGAACAGCATCACCGTGTTTATTCGCCCTGTTCAACGCACATAGCAGTCCGTTCCAAGTGTACGCATCAGGTTCATAGCTCAATGATTTTATGAGATTGTAGACCTTAAATGCAAGCTCAACCTTGGCTGCTTTTCCCAGTGAGTGTATCAAAGCATTACAAGTGATTAAACTAGGCTTTTGATCACTGTTCAACATACTCTGCAAAACATCTAGAGCCATATCCCACCTCCCCTCCCTTGTGCAAGCTCCTACAATAGCTTGCATGGCATCATCACCTGGATTTAGTCCAGTTTGAATCATCTCATGATACGCATCAAGAGCTAACTCGTTTTGACAACAACGAACAAACGTGCAAACCAACAAACGGTACGTGACTACTGATCCTACGTGTCCATTATCTTTCAACATTCTCCACATTCGCTCAACCTGAAACCAGTCGTTCACTTTTCCATACATTGCTATCATCGTGTTATAAACTATTGTATCCATGTGTTTCTTGCTCCTGCTATCCCTTTCTGCTTCCTCAAACATACTTAATGCAGCATCACGGCTCCGAAAATCAGCAACTGCTTTTAGAATCAAGCTGTAAGTGTGGCCAGTAATGATGTCATTTGACTTCATAAACTCGAATATTTTCAAGGCATCCTCTAGTCTTTTTTTCCTTAGCAGACAAGAGAGAAGTGAATTACAAGCATGTGAATTAGGCAGCAAACCAGAAATCTCCATTGATCTGTACAATGCCAATGCACTCCTAGGTTTATTTGATCTACTGAGCTTCAAAATCCTTTGTGATAGTACTTCTTCATCCCTCTCTTCTAAATAGTAAATCTCATGCTCAGTCTCTTCGATTGTTTTGATAGAAATCTTTGAATGATCATCTGAATGACTATGATCTTCAAAATCTTGATCAGCCAAATCACCCCAAGGTGGCAATACCTTTTGGGAGCCATTTTCACTAAAACCTTCTTCCCCCTCCAAAGTTGATGTTCCTCCCTCTTCACAAGCTGATTCAAACTCAATACTCGCAACCTTTCTAGGCGTAAAGCACGAACAATTTCTGTTTTTCGATAACTTATTTACTGAAAAAGTTTCTGGGATCCTCTGTTTATCAGTTCTTAAAGAACCCTCAGCTAAAGCCACTACACTAAAGCCATGGTTTTTGGCACGATTCATCTTTATTTTGAATCCCCAGTTCAAATATGCAGAACAATTGATACATTGAAAATCGATTCTAAAGTTACGAGTTCTTGAACAGCAATACATGTGAGATCGATGGCTATTTGAGTACATAGAAATAGAACATGCTGATGGACTATTCAACATCTCTGCCATTATCATACCCAAGCTAAATGCTGAAATACTATTGCTTCTATGAAAAATAGAATTCAAGAGAGCAAGCCATCTAGCTAGATATAGTTTCAGACCAATAAAACTAGTGAACTCAACAGAAGAATCTTCTTTTCTGAAGCAAGAAATACCCAATTTCTGAATTTAAGAAAGCACTCTTGGATTAAAAGATCAAAAAGCTAAGCAAGAATGAAACTTTACCTGAAAAGGGCTTGTGAATTTCATAAAGAAAGAACCAATTTAGAGGAAATCTCACGTAATTATGCAGCGGGAATGGAAATTTTATTTCTCAGGAGACTAGGGAGGGATAAGAAAAAAAATCTAGAGTGACAAAAAAGTTAGAGAGAGAGAGAGAGATTTTATTTGGAGAAGCCAACGACGTCGTTTTAGGTAGTAGAACACAGCATCACATGCCACTCCGAACTTTGCAAGAAACTCCAAAAGGGCAAAAACCCAGACCGACGAACATGAGTAAGTCGTTTCTTGATGTGAAAAATATGATTTTTCGAAGACTAGTTTAATGGGTTTTGTATTCTGATGCATGTTTGATGTTTTGTTGTGGCAGAAGAAGAAGGAGAAAAGGAGGGAAACATTGAAAAGGTGATGGAGGGTGTTGCGTCGTTAGCCCTTCTGCCCAATGGGTCGATTTCAGGCCATTTTATCCAGCTTCCTAACTCCATATGCTATGGACTCCATGGAATTGGTAACGATGTTTATTCTTGGCCTTATGTTTACAGCGTACTAGTGCTCTCTATGTGTTTGCTGAAATGTCTACTCAATTTGTCCTGAATTTTTTTTGTTTCGGTGCTCTTTTCCTGTCTTAATAGCCTGTGACTTCTGGAGATTCATTTGCAAATTTATAATGTGAATTCTGTGAAGAAAAAAAGAAAGAAAGAAGAAGTTTGAAAGGAGAATCTTGAGAGGGGGTGGATGGTGTGTGTGTGTGTGTGTGTGTTATGGTTCTGGTTTTTGAATTCTTCGTCGTGATTTCTTCTTGTGAAAGCTATGCAGTGAAGAGATTGATAGTTCTGGTTATTGATTCAGATAGAAGTTTTTTACCACTGAACTATAGTTTGCTTATGCATATGCTTTCACCTGTTTTCATGGTAAAAGAGCTGGAGTGTGAGAGGGAATGCAGCAGGGGTGAGGATTACCGCTTGATCAAGCTCACTGTGACAGACTATAATGTTGGTACCATTTCCTTTCTTTCTTTGAACTTGATAGACTCACATTGCTCATTTTCGTTGTAACAAATGTACTGAATAAACATATGGTCGAATCGCTATCATTCAATGTGGCTTTCTCCATCAGAGTAAGAGAGAAAGAGATGTCGTAGTGGAGTGCAGAGGACATGATGCTGCCAAGATATGTACCACTGACCATGCTCATGGGTATGTCGTCTAGTCATTTCAATATGTTGAGGTGTAAATTCGCCAATGTTGTGGTCTTTTGTTGTGGTTTTTACTTCCATTAATAGGTAATCCTATTTACGTTCAAAATTTATGTGGATGCACGTTAAGCTTATCCTAAATGTAGTGAGTTGCAATACCTCCAAAGCTATTATATTGGCTTCAAAGTGGGATGGATGTTTCAAGATTGCTTTCTATTGTGTTCGTTCTAAGGCATTTCATTCGGTAACAGGTGGCAGAAGGATGTTGTGGGTATGGTTGAAGAGAAGCATGGGGAATCAAAGGTTTCAGTTTCTTTTGAATGTGAAACATTAAAAGCTGAAAAAGCAGCTGAGGACCATCTCAGCAAATTCATGCCTAAGTTAGTTGGAATAGACGCTGTTGGTATATTTCGACCTTTTTCATATTTCTTGAGCATTCATTTTGTTTGAATAAGTTTATCAACACAACACATCACAACTTAACTTGATATAGTTACATACATCTTATAACATCAATGCTATCATCTCTACTATTTCCAAAGGGATCTTTATTACTTATTAGCATATGTAGGCTCCTGAAATATTAGTAAGTTTAAGTAGATCAAGCATGTGTGCTTGAACGAGGTAATATAAAAGAAAGAGGTGAAAGATCAGCGAGTCGTGTTTTTTCTATTCAAAATGCAGCTTGATGTCTTAATGTATATTTGATTCATTATGTACTTTTCTTCTGCTGGTAACAAGAAACGTTGTTCTCATTTGCAGTTAACATCGGCCCCATGACCATCGCGGGATTGGATTTTGAAGCAGACACTGAATAGGAGAGTACTTAGCAGAACCACTGACAGTGAATCTCTATATTTTGCTCTTTGTTCAGGCATTTTGATTTCTTTTTCTTTTTTTAATTTCTTTTATTGCAACATTTTTTAATTTAGTTGAGGTAGGCTGGTAGCTTTCAGCTTTCTTTTTACTTAAATGTAAATTTGGTAAATGAACTGTTTTTCTAAGGTAATTTTAATCAAAGTGATGTGATGAATATCTGATTTACTTCTTGTTTTGTAGGCTATCATTTTCAATGGTAGCTATAATGAATCTTAAGTTCAATCAGTCAATAAAATCTTGAGATAATATAAAAGATTATATTTCCAACTCCAAGTGTGATTAGATTCTGGATTTCCAAGGGGTGAATCTGATCAACAAAAAAGATAAACAAAAAATCCAGTCCAAACAACAGATCACAACCTAATTGAACAACATTTCACATTAGTGGGTCAAGTTTTTATAGCTTTCTTAGTCAAATATATATAGTACATCTGGAAGATCATCATACAACATACACAACAGACACCATTGCTAACAGCCCAACAGAAACAACACTGCAACACTGAAGAGATAACAAAATGCTCATCACTATCACCTGTGCTACCATGCTTAATATCAAGAAAATTTCTCTCACTCATCCAATTCTCCACTTCGTCCAATTGCCACGACACCAGGTGCATCAATCCTGTTACTGGTTGTAAGTATAACACCTACCGAATAAACAAACTTCACATGAGAAGTGCAAAATGTATCGACTAAATATTCATTCAGTGTACAAAGAAGTTGAAAAGTGAAGATGACGACTAGGGTAGCTGATATAGAGCATATTATCACTCCTCCGAGGCTTCATCTGTATCGGATAATGGCAACAGGGTACAAATACCGAGTACATGCCCGTTAAGGCACACATAATACTCGATACAATCTTCATAAGCACCCAACCTGCAGCTAGCACTCGATGGCAGCATCTTTGCCTCCAACATGTTCCATAGTTTCGCCTTACAGTAGGGGCACACCTCTGCTGGATGCAGTGGGGCTTTTCGATTGATCAGAATTTTCCTGACCTTTGATGTTGCAAACGATTTAAATATCCCACGAAAAAAGCCGATGTCCCCTTCATCTCCTTGGTCTAGATGCTCGCAAGGATCAGACACGTATAGAACATCTGTTCTGCATTGTGGTAACAGAAAGCTCTTCCCTGATGTCCTCGAGAAACGTGTCCGGTGGGCAAAGTGACCCGGGATGTGAATGTTCTTGAACAATCCATTCTTATCGCATCCTGAGCAGTATATGAGTAGCTTGCCAAGTGCGCTCCAGTTTCCGTCCACAATGTGGCTTCCACTAGACTGCAAATCGAGCATCATTTTAGGAGCTCGTGTCTTACAGAACTCCTTCCAAAGTACTCGTTTGGCTAGATCATCAAACCATTTGCATGCACAAGAAAGCGCCACGATCAACTTAGGGTTCCAATTCAAATGATTAAAGACTAAGAATATCACTTCTTCACTAAGGTGCCCTTTTGTGCAAATACAACTTGCTGAGTGTATGCAGCGATACTGCTTTGTGAGAACCATTTCTCTTCACCTAGTGAGTTGAGTGAAGCAGAAATCAGGATAAATATCTTTAATAATTCCTGAAAGTTTCATCAATACCTGTAATCAGTTAAGTCGGTAGAGACATACAAAGCGTAGGTGGATCACAATGAACTTATGGAAACTAACAAAAAAAACTAAGAAATCAAGATTAGAAGATAGAAGTATGGTTAAAGCAACATAGTGAAGAGACATCTTATCTAAAGATAATCACTTGTAATAAAAGCCACAAATAGGAGAATCTGAACTGCTTCATCTTAAGCATTACATTTAGATGTATATCTTAAGGCCAAATTCCAGCACAACAGAAGCAAGAGCGGCAAAGTAATCTCAACATGAATTCATCTAGGATGTTACATTTCTCGAGATCAAACACTAGCTCCTATGAAGGAGATGAAAAATATCTACGAGAAACATGGCTTACATTTTCCACTAACAATCGACAAACATGAAGACCTACTTGGGACCAAGAACTCAATGTTCCCAAACCAATTGGCAACTCAATGACCAAGACAGAACACACCCATTCAAACTTCATTTAGATGAAGTAAAACTACTAACATTTAGAGCTCAATAGTTGCAAAAATATCGACTACAAGATGAATAACAGACATACACGATCCACATCACCTACAAATGCATCCCAAATAGGACTAGAAGCAAGGATCACATCTCTTTATTCAACCATCTAAATAGATTTCCTAAATTACATAAACTCTATCAACTGTACATATTCCTAGAAGACTGAAAATACACAAGAACAGGAAGGCTTTTTATCTAGTGGTGGTGAGGAAACCTCTGTCAAAGAACTCAACATGTAATACATATATATAATTTTTATTTTTCATAACCAAATAAGAATGGGAAATTGAGGGTTCAGGAGCTAAGAAATACCATTTTAAAAAATTCTCCATAATAACAACCTTACAGTTGCACCCATTTCAATTTTCACATAATCATTCAAACCCTGAACAAGTAATTAAACAATTTTAAAAAAAATCTAAAATCAACATAACATTGAAGAATAAAAATTAAGCACTTGAGTTCTAAGCAGCAAATACACAAGATCGCACACTACAGACTTCAATTCTACCTCAGCTCAAAGGCGACCCTCTTTCAGCGTAAACCCACAAATCTCAACTGCACGAACAAGAAAAACAAGATATTCAGGATTCGCATGTAAAAATCAAAAGGGCAGGTTTCGAATAAAATTGTGAATTCGCCTCACAACATGCAAGAAACACTCTAGATTTCACATGTTGGGCGAAAATGGTTTTAGCCCAGAAAAGAAAAAATCAATCTTTAGCTTCGAGGTTTTGCGCCGAGTGAAGCAAAATATAGTCTATGTGGATGGAGAGAGAGAGAGAGAGAGAGAGAGAGAGAGAGAGAGTCAGTGTACGTAGTATTTCTGGTATGTAAATAAAGATATGAATTGTTATTTAAGTTTTAAAATCAACCAATCATAATTTTCTTGGATTTATATATTAATTTTATTTGCTTATGTGGAAATTTGGAGGCCCCAATTGGGTGCGATTTTCAGAGTATTCAGCCTTAGGTAAGAAGTATCAATATTGAACTATTGATGATAAAGATTTGTCCAATCAAAAGAAAATAGGATCCGGCTATCCGTATCCCATTTTTTTCTAAACACATCCCAATTAAAAAAAAAAAAGATTTAAAAAATTAAAAAAATAGTAAAATTTCAATTTTACTCTTTTGAAAAAAAAACTAAAAATTTTGAAAATTTTTCTCCTACCCGTCTGCTTGCTTCTCCCTTCTATTTATTTTTTTTTATTATTTTTTATTTTTCAATCCTCAAACCTTAAATTTATAAGGGGATAACGTATGAAAAACAATTTTATAAGTTAACAAATTATATAATAATCGTGTGAAATCGTATAAAAAGAACAAAAAAATAACAACAAATCTGGGACCCGTTCGACCCTGGTTGGTCGAACACACTTCTTTGCAAAAGGGTAAAATTGTAATTTTGTTATTTTTAAAATTTTTTAAATAAAAAAAAAAAAAATGGGGTTGAATAGCCAGGCCCAAGACAATAACATATTTTTTCAGTAGTCTCAAAAAAATGACACGGTCCACTTCAAAGCTTAGGGAACTATATTTTATGGCTTTGATTTATTCATTTAATTGTCATTTATTGCCTACTCCCAGCATATCCTTTTCGTTTTGATGTCTTAAATATATAGTATAATTTTTTAATAAAATAATATTTATTTAACTCGTTTATTAATACACTTGTTAGATAATAGGGAAAATAAATTTATTGGTCCTCTAAGTTTACCTCATTGGATTTTTCATCCTTTATTTTTTACATTTTGATTTTTAATTCTCTATGTTTAAGAAATCATTTTTTTAGTCCTAACCTCTTATACTTATAGTAGGTAACGTTTTAAAACAAAAATTAAATACAATTTTAACATCAGTTTTTTTAGGGAAAAAAAGTTTTTTGGTCCTCTAAATTTACCTCATTGGATTTTCCATCTTTATCTTTCACATTTTGATTTTTAGTTCTTTATGTTTAATAATTACAAGTTTTTAGTCCTCTTACTTGCTACAACGGGTAACTTTTATTTTTTTAAATAAAATTCATCTTTAACACCTTTTTTTATTGAGAGAACACTAAATTGATATTAATAGTAAAAAATAAATTATTCTCTGTTAATATGTCTAAGTTCAGGATGCCAAAATTATTAATATTAATAACTAATCACAAAACTTTAACCCATGTATTTAGATGAAAAATAATTTTTTTTTTAGTTATTAATATAATTTAGGTATGTTAGGCGATGAGTACAAATTTATGATTTAAAAAAATTAGTGTTTTCTCAATTAAAAAAATGTATGTTCAAAATAACCAAAATATTAATATTAATAAAAACTCTTAACACACATAATTCAAGGATTCCGGCAAAGAACTTCATCTATCTAATACAACTGCTACCGTAATCTATATATATATATATATATATATATATATATATATTCCCATCAATCTTATGTTGATATTCCTGCTAAGTATATTTTATCTTAAACTTTAGTTGTTTTCTATTATGGAAGAATTTTTTTTTTTTTTTTATGTATTTTGCTTAGTGAATTTTTTTTTCCTCTAAACTTAAAAGGATTTCAATGACCACATATTTAAACTATTTTGAGGAATTACATAGAGAAATTAGTGTTTAATACTAATTGGGTTATTCTCTAAAACGGAGAATTAGTGTCTTTAGTGAAAATGTTGAACAATTAATAATTTAAAACGTCTGTACCTTTGAATTCATTGAAGAATCGTAAAGAATGAGAATGAGAGTGGTTGATTCAGAATATTATTGAAAATGTTTGATTGGTTGATTCTGAATCATATGCATAGGTGATATTTGCTAAATTCAAATGCCAACAATTCAATTTTGGCTGAAATGTTGGTGTTTGCTGCTTAATTGTTGTTTAATCCCATTTTTCATATTTATTATCTACTATAGTTACATTAATAGTATATTATCTATTGTTGTTTAATCGCATTTTCAATATGTTTATTTCACATAAATGACGACCAACAAATTATAACTCTGAGAAAGACAGTGATTCAAATCAGATCGATCCAATAAATGTTAGAAGTAGAATATATATATATATATATATATATATATATATATATATATATATATAGATCATTGTTTACTACTGTCCATAATACTCACCAAATTCTATATAATCTCATTCTTTAGTACTTATCTTCAAATTGAATTGAAATCAACAACACTATTTGAACTATAATCAAATTTATTTGAACTTTTACTTCCAAATTTAGTAGTTTCACCTCTGAGTTATTTGTTTTTCATTTTGATTGATCATATCCACCATTGGGGGGGGGGGGGGGGGAGGAGAACGGAAAATAGTAAGATATAAATTTACATATTCATTATTCAATGTTATATTTCTATCCATGATTACTAATATTTAATCTATTTCTGATGATTAAGTAGAGTAACTTTATACTACAGTTTGAGTGTTAGATTTTTATTTAACATTATAGTTACAAACAATATAGTAAGTAGAGTATAAAACTTCAACAATTATTATTCATGAATTATTTTTATATCCTCCCAAACATATATTCTATAATAATATTAAAATATTGTTATAATTTATGAATAAACGTGCATCACACGGGAGGATTACTAGTCTATATTAATATGAAACTAATTTTATTTGAAAATTCAAAGTATTTAGGAGTTTAAAAAAAGAAGCATGGAAGGATTACTAGTCTATATTAATATGAAACTAATTTTATTTAAAAATTCAAAGTATTTAAGAGTTTAAAAAAATAAGAATCAAGACATGTAGAAAATTATAACTATGGAGAGTTTCGAATCTAAAGAACTCTTAGTGAAATAAAAAGCAAATAATTATTAAATTACTTTATTATCCTTAATATTTAATATTTATAGGGTTATCTAGGCAATACAAAAATTGAGTGAAATTAAGAGTATTAGATTAGATTATATAGATATTAGATTAGATTTAATTAGAACACAATGTAAGTACAAAACTTAATAATGATAAATACAAGTTGAGAGATCTAATTCAAAAGGAAAAATAAATATAGAGCCTAAACATATTCTTTTCAATTTACAATGTTAAACAACCTTATAACATGCTTCAAAGTACAATGTAAAAAAGCTCAGATCAATCAAAAGCTGAAAATATTAAAGAAATTTGCTGTGTTTTATTGACAAGATCATACATCCATCACAAACATAACAAGCTATCATCGTTTAGTTGTCTCCATGACATTTTAAAGCCAGAAAAACCCACTAGAAAACCAACACAAAATATGCAATAATGTCAAGGCCAAAATCAAATTTAGCAACTCAAGGAAAGCAACTATGTCCAAACCTTATAGCTTTCCATCTTCCTCTTTCCCTTCAATCTAAAATCTAAGAAAGAAGAAAGAACACAACCTCAAAGAAACGGTTTCTTAGCCACGTCATCAAGATTCCCGGACAAACCACTAAACACGAAAAGAACACCGTGCAACAAAGCGCCCATGCTTTCCAACTCTATCCTCCAATGAAGAAATCTACTTGCACGATTTTGCAGTATTTGATACCAGCAAATGTCACTCATCTATTCACACCGTTATATTATTTTTCTAAGAATTACTGTAAACTGTCAGAAACAAGACGAGAGATTATTCACCACTCAACTGACGAGCTGCTAAGATTGTTTATTCTCTTGTAGAGAGATCACTGTTTCAAAAGCTCCCACCAGAGCTTTAACCTTACTCTTCCTGCTTTCAACGAGTTTACTTGCAGTTTCCTCGATGACATTATTGAATAAACCTTGAGCATCTTTCTTGCCCTGCACATCTTGGTGCTTTAAGACAACCTTCTCAGAGGAAACCTCTGCACTAATATCATCGTTAACTCCAGCCTTTTTCAAGGTTCTCCTCCTCGAACCACCCTTAGTATCTTCTGCCCCGAGGACTCTCCCCCTCCTAAATTTGAGTCTCCTGGGGCTATTATTGTCCGACTGAAGGTCCACTACCTTCCCACTCCTGAACTTTAGCTTCACGGGAGAGCGGCATTTATCTTCAGAAATAACCATCCTACCCTTTCTTAGAGTCTTGCAGTGATTCTGATTCACTGGTGGAACCTCGACACTTTCTTGAGAGTCATTGTTGTCAGAGATAACTTCGTCTCCTTCACTGCACTCAATCTCTGTGTTGTCTTCTTCATGAGATGACAATGATGAAGAGTTTGCAGAAGACAATGATTTGGCTGATGATGAAGATGGTAGGGACAAAATGACATCATCACCAGGGATGGACTCGGATACGTTGTTCTCAATTTCCGTCCCAATGACATGCAAGGTTTTCTCAGAAACCTTCTCATCATTGGATAAGGATTCATCTGTCTTAACCCTCTGTATCCTATTTCGATCCTTCAGAGGAGATACCAACTTCAAGTTTCCAGCTTTTGCTGAATTAGTGCGCACAATCTTTTTCATGGAAAGTTTAGGCGACATAGTAGCAGCAGGAGCTGCCAATACTTTCTTTGCAGGTACTTTGAATGACGTCAAATTTTTGCCTATTTTAGCAGCGCTGTTTCTTGTCCCTTTTCCATGTATACCATCTGAATTGTCAGAAGAAGATACCGGTTTAACCTTAACAGGTTTTAACTTCACAGGAGAGGGACGTTGCTGCGACACATAAGTTGTCTTTCTCTCAGCTTTTGACACGTTTTTATCAGTTGGGGTAACTTGTTTTACTGAATCTTCAACTTCCACAGAAGGAAATATAACACTCTTGACAATCTCAGGTGGATCTACTGAAGGAAATTTCTTAGCAGATGAAGGCTTGCGCTTCGGCAAAAGGGTCTTATTACCAAGTGAAGCATTATCCTTCGCGGAATAAGTTTTGGCATCTGAGGGCATCTTAGGTTTTCCAAGATATGATTTTGGATGTGTAGAAGGCATGTTGGATGTACGGTTTTTGGTATTTTCAGAAAGCTTCTGCTTCGTAGCCTTGCTGTTATCCAAGGATGTCTTGGGTTTCGGAGAATAGGATTTGGTATCAATAGATAGCCTTCTATCATTTTTCTTCATAGCCTTGTCCAAAGATATCTTTTGTTTTGGAGAATCGAATTTGGCATCAGGAGGTGGCTTCCGATCAAGTGAACGTGAAGGCCCTTCACTGACGAACTTATCCTTCTTTTGGCCATCTGAAACCAGTATCTGCACAGAATACGACTCATCAGCCAAAGGTTTCGCAATTCTTTTGCGAAAAGGCTTCCTTTCCTTCTTTTCAAACGAATGTCCTCTTCCATATTTACAGAGATCATGGCAGGAACCAGTGGAAGCTCTTAGATAATGGGGAACCAAGTTTTGACCACTATCGGCAGAATCTGGTTTTTCTGCAGAATCTCTCAATGAATGGTCTCTAGCATGGTAGGAACCAATGGATGCTCTTCGATGACAAGCAAGACTGCTGCGCCCATTACTCGGATTCCCAAAGGAGTTCTTGCTTATGTTCACAGAGTCCAATCCAACTTTTTCAGGAGTTACCAGTGACTCAATACTTTCTTCAGCCATGAAAATGGACCACCAAAGGGAATTGAAATACCGAAAATCCTACAAACAAGAAATACATATAAACAATAAAAAACAAGACTACACTAAATACACAAGCAAAATACTTCCACAAAACAAATATTTTCAAAATGCACTTATAGATATCTAAGAAGTACAACATATTCAAACTGATAACTCCAAAGTCAGTGATTTCTCCCCAACCCTATAACATAGAGTGCTTTAGGAGGAATATGCCATTAAACAACTAAATACGACTACATGGCAATCCCATCCTATAGAAACGAGACAGCGAGTCGACTCTAACATTTTGCAGAACTGTAGCTTTAACTGAATTTCATGAAAACGTGAGCAATAACACATGTGGATGAAATTCGAGATGAATTAATTCTCTTAAACCTTCCCATCACAATAAAACAAATGAAACAGGATTTGGGATTCGGCTAACAATCTCTTCAAGTGAAATAACCAGTGATCAACATCTTAAACAGTGATCACAAATTAAAGCACTTTGCAATTCCTTTAAACCCAATCAACAACATTCCAGAAAAGTGAAATCGAAACCATACCTTTTCCTACAGAGACCGAAGGCAAACTAATGAGGCAATCCACAGTAAGCCCAATTACAAAATCTACAAACAAAAAATTGCAAAAGATGTAATTCAATCAACCAACAATCACAAAAACCCTAAGCAGGAATACATCTTTCAACCAAAAAAAAAAAAAAAGGGTTCAACAAAAGCAGGTAACCCCCTAAAATAAATACTAGAAAAAGGCGGTTTTAAAAGCAGCATTTAATGAGAGAAATCCGTAAACCGCGTACCTTTTGCCTTTCCCTTCTTTTCTTGTTTACTGCTTAACCGCAAAGCAAAAGAAAAGAAGTAAGTCGAATGAAACGCGATTTATATATGTATCGTAAAGCAGGGCAATTAATATAAGAAGAAGAAGAAGAAGAAGAAGAAGAAGAAACCGACCTTTCCTATCTCTTATTTCTTTATTCAATTCTCCCTTCTTTATATGATTTGTTAAATGTGCGTATTTTATGGGTAGTGTGTGTGTGTGTGTGTATATATATCAGAGAGAGAGAGAGAGAGAGAGAGAGAGAGATCGTGCAAGCAACGCCTTTGAGTTTTGGTGAGTTCTGAGAGTTCTTTGTATTAGTTTACGCGTTTGGTTTGTCATACAATCCTTGAATGCAGAGAGAGGGGTATACAGTATACTTTATATACTTTATAGTGTGTGTATCTGTGAGAGAGAGAGAGAGAGAGAGAGAGAGCAATGGTGGAAGGTGGGAGAGAGCTTTAGAGAGGGTCAGCGCCAGTTTTTCTTTGTTGATTCTGTGTAATAATGGCAGACGTGGCAGTTATTTTCCTTTTTTCTTATTTTAAAATAAAAAATTTGCAAAACGTTTTTTTTTTTTTTTTTTTTTTTTGATAATATAAAAATTGCAAAACTTAAGTAATAAGTCTGATAATTCTTTTTAGGGGAAAATTAGGTAATAAGTAGGTGATCGATATACTTGAATTAGCAATAATGGAAAAAATGTGTGACTTTATATGGATTTGAATCATTTCTGTCTTTATTTATTAAGACAAGATTTGAATATGAAAGTTTGTACAGTGAGATATGTGTCATACTAACGTTTACTCTCTTTAATTATTTAAATTTTGTAGCGTAAAGTCATGTAATCGTTTTGATTTGGCAATAAATCAAGATTAGAGTAAGATAAATCTGGAAATAAATTAATTTTTATTGCTAATTTGAAAATAACCAATAAATGAGAAAAAAAAACTTGCATTTTGTGTTTAGCAACTGTTATTTTAAAGTGGATTAAGTAATAACTAAATTATTAGTATTAAAGAAAACAGATATCCAACAATAAACTGAAGCAATAAGACACAAAATATCCCAAAATACAGTTAGATAATAAATGAAATAATTGCAAATTATGTTAGAAATATTACCACTTCCTTCTGTGATAGGACTTTAGTAGCTATATATCAATGATGTCACACGTATGTTTGGAATTCAATTATAGGAGGTGGAGGAGAAAATACTTCTATAATAATATGTCGATCGTTGATAAGAAATACAACTATACAATGACTCATTTAATTAATTAAAACTTATTATTTTGTCATAGTAATAGTTACCTGACGAAATGAAAAAAATATTGTGTGAGATCGTCTTGGTGCATTGAAATTAATGTGGGAATCAATTATGAGTCAACATAATCAACTCAATTTAAGATTTCATTTACTAAAAAAGTATTACTTATTAGATTGAAAATACTACATTTATTTTGAAAATTATCGCTACTCTGAATACATAAATTTTACTAATTCAAAATATTATTTCGTATTCAAAGTATACATATATTTATTTAATGCTACTCTAAATGCATTACTTTTTACATGATTTTTATAAAATTTATTGTGAATAATACTACATATATTTTTAAAGCATTACATGTTCATTATAATAGCATATATTAATTTTTCCACGGAGAATTTCTTCAGAATTATTTTGTACAAAAATAATAATTTTGATTAGGTAAGTATTATTTTTCAAGGTTACAGTAATACTTTTTAGGCAAATGAAATTCAATTTTGAGTATATTGTGTTGATCTCATTGATCTATTGGATTCGCATTGATCATCTTTCACTAACCAATTTATGTAATATTTATATGCACTAGGTGCATGGGTTGGGAACCATGTATTGGATCGATCAGATTTGACGGTATTTTTCAAGCGCCCCATGTGCTCACACACGTGCTCAGGTCCGCACTCAAACACTAACCCACGCGCCTAGTCTTTGTGTTATGGACGCCTAATTTTTTAGTTTCGTTCATGTAACCTTTTAGTTATGTTCCCGTAATATTTTGCAGTGTATTACAGACCTATAATATCTTTTAAATTTTTATGTTGTAATAATATAACCTTTATGCATAATAAACTTTCCATTATAATAATATAACATTTATGTTATTCTTTAAGTACATAAAAATTGTGATATTTGTACATAAAGATTATATTAATATAATATAAATGTTAACTTATTATAACATACTAAAGGTTAAGTTATACTAGATATTTGTACATAAAGATTATACTAATATAATAACATTAAGGCTATGACATAAATGTAAAAAAAAATTGAGTGCGGATTTGGATCAGAGCCGACCACCCGACCCATGCTCAGTTGCACGAATCATGATCCGTACACCTGATTTATAAGAACAATGCTCTCTATATGTAATATAAGATTCCCTTTAATAGATTAAGATTTGTTTGACGATTTCATAGGAAAATGCCTCCTAATGCAATGCTATTATAAAGTATTGTGCATACATACTAAATATTTATGTGCCATTTTTGTTTGAATTGTTAATTTTAGACATCCATATTATCCCAAAAAAATGTTTGACGAAAATCCTCAAACAACAAATTTTACATGGATCAGAGTAACAAAAATAATTAAAAAAATTCAAAGGATATAAATATGGACTGTTAATCAACTTAAACAGAAATTGAAAGCTATAAATGTGAGCTACAAATTAGTCCTATCACCTTCGTGCCTTACAAATGAAGTAACCCCACTCATTTATTCGTAACAGTTTTGCGGCTTTTGCCTACCTTTTTAGTCTGTTGCAGTCCAAAAATAATCTAATGATGTGTTTATTTAGATTGAAGGGTTTGAATTTGTAGTAATAAATTTAATCATTTTTTAATTGATATAAATTTGAAATATTTCCTCAATAATTACATCAGATTGAACCAAATAGGTGGTAATCTTTTATATATAAAAGTAATACCACATGTCCAAAATACAAAATTTAAACATCAGTTGGTTTTTACTACATTACCTTCTTCAGTCCGAATCTTTCATCAGTTATCAAATTATTTTAAAATTGATTTGAAATCTGTTGTATATATTAAAGTTATGTCAATGAGTGATTTGCTGTGTTTATTTCAAAATAACCTAGTATACAATTTATTTTAACATCGACTATCAGCTTGGATCCTTCATTACATTTTTTGTTACATCTCATTAACATTTAATATGTGTCTAGTGTTAATTATAGTATTATTTAAAATTTATGATGTGTAACGATATTTTAAAATAAAAAATGTAACATAGATGTGATGGATTATCCTAGGTTTGTTATCCAACATACCAAACTCTACAATAAATCCCACTCTATGGTTATTAAGATAAGCTATTTTTCCCCTTGGATCCATTGACTTAGATTTATTTAGGCAAGTTCATTGTAGATGAAGAGATCAACTAAAAACGAAATATTGTCAACAAACCTCCAAGGGCGTGCATACACGCGCCATTGGTGCGGCTTGTCAAGACTTGGAATCAGATTTTGTTGCACCACCCAAAGAATTTTAGTTATAAAAATGTCAGATTTTACGAGATACGAGGACTTGACTGCAATTTGATTATTATATATTTAATAATTTATGATTGTTTATCGCAAAATCTCAGTTCTGCTTCATTCTTTAATTTAGGTTTTATGATCCAACCCTCGAAAGATAAATTAATTATTAATCCGGGGTATGAAATACAAATTCTATGAACATTAACATTTTTGTAATAGATGTTATCTCTCAATCCCGTCAAATCAGGTTCATGTGGATATCAAATCACGCAGATGAATTTCTTTTATGTTTATACACATTTTTATTATTTATATTATTCTATTACAAAAAAACTTAATCTTTGTACAATAATTATGGATTATCCAATCAATATCAATATTTTACTATATTGTGTCTAATATGGACATTTTGGGATATTTGATTTTCGTTCAATAAAATATATCAATAGACGGCAATCAATATCAATATTTTGTGATATTGTATTCAATTTAATATCGATATTGATTTTTTCCAATAATATATATCGAACAAATATTTCTATGATAATATTGATATCTTTACACTTTTTACCATATTCATTATTGTACAATAATATATATATATATATATATATATATATATATCGATAATGCACAATCAATATCCATATTTTGCAATATCGTATTTAATATAATATTGTCTATTGATTTTTGGTTAATAATATATATCAAACAAGAGTAGCACTCTTGTGCACCTGATGCACGCATGCACTTGAGTTGGGTTCAGGCGCGGGTTGATCTGGATCCGTGCATTTTTACTTTTATTTTTTTGTCTTGACCTCTATGTTATGTTAGTCATACATTTTATATTATATTAGTCATATTTTTATGTTATATTAGTCATACTCTTATGTCCAGATATCATACTTTTATTTAATACTTTTAACTCTAAAAAACCTTAATTTCGCCACAATTTGTACATGTTTACCTTAATGTGATAATACTCATACTTTTATGTGATATTACTTATACTTTATATCAATATAGTCATACATTTATGTAATATATAAAGGTACAACTAACATAACTAAAATGTATATCTAACATAACTAAAAGGTATGACTGTTATAACTAAAAGGAATGAAAAGTTAATATGTCTGTCTAAAAAAAATGTTAAGGTACAACCAGCCTTACAAAAGATATGACTAACATAACTAAAAAATATGACTAACAATACTAAAAGGTATAGTTAACATAACATAAAAGTCTGACACTTGGGAGCATATTTGGGCGGATTTTGTCTACGACTGGGTGGCGCGTGACGGGCCGGGTCGCCCCGAGTGCACGGTTTTAGTTCCGTGCACCAGGTGCACAAAAGTTTTTGTATCGAACAAATATCTGCATGATAATAATTACATTTTTACAAGGGTATTATATTGATAGTGTGGAAAATATTTCGCATTTAATTACTATAATGTATCTAATAGTAATTAAAGTGGAGTATATATTGAAAGTATATAAAAAACAATAAATGTTGTATTCAAATGAATATTTTAACAAATATCATAATTAATAAAATAAGAATGAGATAACGTCTCACAAAGAAATCTTAACCGCGTTTCTTCTGGAATCTTAAATTGATAGTTTCCAATCTTTGAGGTATAAGATTTATCTTTTATACCTAGTATTGATAGTTAACTTATCTTTCGGGATTTGGATTGATAAAATCCTTACTAATAATTGTCTGAGCTTTATTTTAATCGAACTTCATTGAGCATAATGAGATTTAAGATTCAGTACCCAATGAAATTTATGAAGGCAAAAACTCATATGCAACCGTCACACCGTGCGACAGTTGCACGTATAGCACAAAAATGCATACTTATAGTCGTAAAAGATATATTTAAATAACTTATATTTATACTGTAGAAAACATGCCTATAAAATGCATATTTATAGCTGAAAAACACATACTTAAACCAGTAAAAGACATACTTGAATCATGTCGCATGTGAGACAGTCTCACAAGAGACCAACCCATTTATGAAACGAGTCAATCCACAATTTACAACTCATGATTTGAAAATGAGTTTAATTTATGAATAATAAAATTCTCTCTCACAAAATTATATCTATAAAATTGTTTTATATAAGGTTTTTGTGATTAGTTTTATTGTGTGGACTTGGTTCAGTCACTAAATATTCAAATATTGTCAAATGAAATAGAAAATAAATAAATTGAAGGAAAACATAAAAAAAAGAGAGGTTTTATTTGTATTGTACATATATACTACCTTAGTAGGTGCAGTTTTCATAATAGAATTAAAAACTGTGAATTTGTAATTTCAAGCCTCACATGGAAAATAACCCAAAAATATAATCATTATATCAAATTATATAAAAATACATATATGAATTTATAAAAAAAAATCATCTTGAAAGTTGAGAACAAGGCTAATATTTCTGTAATTAATTATAAAGCCACCAAACATGATTGGAGAATTGATCCCTAATTTGCAGGAAATCATTTCACCTGTCATATAAATTGTATTTGTAAATTGTGACAATCTCAGTTTTGTGTGGTCACAACCCCTCAGAATCTTCTATTCACTATCTGTGTTTCAATCTCGTATTTTCCTAATCTAATGTAGCATAATAGTAACATTATACTAAGCTAAAATGTGTACTAATAAATGAAATAGAATAGATCATAGACAATGAGGACTCTCTCTCTCTCTCTCTCTCTCTCTCTCTCTCTCTCTCTCTCTCTAATCTATCTATCTATCTATCTATCTATCTATAATATTTGAGATGGACAAGTTGGTAGATGAGAATAGTCATCTAACCTTGACATTCCAACCAAAAACAAGATAATTACCCAAAAGAAACTTTGCCATTTTGCAGATAAGGTCATAATTGAAACTCAAAGACAACATGTCTTACCTTTCCAACCACAAAAAAACAACAAATGAAACATTTTTCTTCAGACATTATCCCATATGTATGTGTCTGCTTAAGACAAAACATGACAATGGCTAACCATTATCTTGCACAGATAAACGAGAATGATTATCGAGAACGATTATTCACAAGGCCTCATCGGAGTTGCAGATCATAGCATTAGTAGTGTGTATCATGTTTTCTTCATTAGGGAGAGCTATTATATCAATGATGTCAAAGTGCTTGTTTGAACTGAATCAAAGCTGTAATTTAAATTCAGTGTAAGATATCATTACAGGTTCATGTAAATTATGTAACACTTATGTCTTTGATGCTTATTCATGCTGTCCACTATAACAACTATTTTCACCAGATTTTTAGAGAGAGATTGATAGTTCAAACAAGTATAAGATTGCTATCTACAAAATTTTCCAGAAATTCATACTTGATCTTCATCGTTTCTTACGACCTGAGACGGTCTTCTTCACAGCTCCAACTGAGACTAGAAACTGATCGAGAGATGACAGTGTCCTCATATCGTCTGGAGGGAAATAACTGGCCGCTTTTCCCAGAAGTGATGTGAAGAGAAGGGACAGTGAAGGGCGTGTAACATAGCGTTCACCCAAAAGATCATCGAGAAATCCAAATGCTGCTAAAAAGTCTGATCTGCTTACATTAATTGGCGCAGCAAAATGAGCTGGGATTATTCTCTTGAACCTCCAGTCACGTGCAATTCGATCAATCCAATCTCTGACCTGAAATTTCCAAGTGTCGTTGTATGAGATAACGGACGAGGCCACTCAAATTACCCTTGATCATTACTTTTAGTATAATTATTAAGATTTAGGTTTGATCATGCTTATTGACCAACTTGCCTTTTCGGGAACTTTACTGAAGACAAGAGTTTTTACGATGGGCGAAACAATCAGCTTCTGTGACATCTGCGAAAAGCTAGCATTGGGCTCCAACAGATTCGAGGGGCCAAGAAACAAGATCTGGAGGACCATTCTTTCCCATCCTGTATCAGACAAAATGAATGAGATCGATCGTCTTAAATGGGCTGTGAAACGATTGTATAGAAAGCATACCTTTTTGCCTGTTCATCTGGTTGTCCACAACCGGTCCCTCGGGGACTTCTCTTCCTTTACTAAGAATTTTGACAGCCAAACCATTCTTTGCAGACGATAATAACGACTCCTTGCTAATGCATTCTGGTGGCTGTCTCGGAACATATATTACAGCATCGGTGATCAGAAGTGTTCTTGTGCGCTTATGATAGAACGCCACCTCAACGTATGGTCCAATTCCTTGCACATCAAACAAGGAAAAAATACATGTACTTAGGAAATAGTGTGACTAGATTTTGATGAGAGAAACAATGGATCGAATAAGTGCAGTACCAACTTCAGGAGAGCTCAAAATCTTCTGTTCGATTTCATCAGCCCATGGAGCAGACGAGTCCTCGTCTTTCAATATCTTGGCACGAAAAATCCCAAAAAACTCGAGGGGCAAATTTAGGGGCCAGCTCCACTGCCTAGGTGCCACCCAAACCTGAGCTCGAGGAAACTGTCGTGAAAACGGGCCCACAAATATTTTATGCTCGTACGCAAATGTAGGCAGGATGATATATTCCACAGGAGCACCTAATTCTTTCACAAGCTGCAAAAAGGAATGGAAACAACAAACAGACATGAACTCCGTTTCCCAGTAATAAGGAACAATGAACTTCTGATCAAGATTGGCCAATGTAGTAATTGTCGATCACCTGAATGCACTCTTTGGTTGGAGCAACGGGGGCATGAACCCACAACCCCCCCGACTTCATCTTTATAACTGTCATTCGAATGTTCGTCGAGACACTGCTGAAACCCAGTGCTTGCTCTTGTTCAAATAACCATATGGTATCTTTAACAGCCTGAAACTCTAACAGATAAAGCAGTTGGAACTCAAAGAGGAATTACACTCCTACTGTACAAAACATGAGTGTTTTTTGGCACCTTAAAAAATGCAAGAAAAGATCAAAGGGAAATGTTACAAACTGTGATCGTAACCTTTATCAGAGCATTAGCTAGTGCAATCCATAAATAGCTATATTTAGTCCATCTGCAACATCTTCCTAGTCTAACAAACATCTTAAAACTAACCTTCGTAATCAAAATTATCGCACAAACTCAAACCGAATAATCTCTAATCAAATTCAATAATCAGTTTCCAGATTACCAAATAAAGCATTATCTACAGAATCCGAGCTCTGTATCCTGTATTTTACAGAAAATCAATCTTACAATCTGACTAGCATGTAAACAATGAAACATTGCTAGAATTAACCATGTAATGGATAAAAATATCCATTACAAAACAATAAAAAATTGTACAAACCTCGTATCTCAACGTACGGCGGTTGAGAAAAGGACCAAGTGGGAAGGGGAACCCAGTGAAATTGAAGTAGAACCTACCTCCGCCGCTAGCCTCGCTGCCGCCGGCGACCACCAAACTCACTTCATTTCGATCTTTGCTTCTTCTGGGTTTCACTTGAAAATACAGAGCCTTTAATGGCGACCCACTAAGAAAACTAGAATTGAGTTCTCGAGAAGCCAGCGGAGATGAATTTGGTAACGGAACAAACACCGCCGTGGCCATCTTTTTCCGACCAAATATTATTTGAACAAGTTCCTACGATTGTGCTTTGGGAAGATTAACGTTGAGGACAAGACAGGAAATTCACGATTATTCTGGAGGTTAATTTTATGACACGTGGAAGGTTTATCCTAGTTGGAAATTTTCTAGTTTTTTTTATCTTTTTTTGAGGACCTCGAGTTTTATGTGGATGACAAAATTCTCTCATTTTTCCATAAGCCTTTTTAAACAGTCGGGAATCATTCATAGCTTATAATTTTGGAAAAAATATATTTGAGTTTGTGCATTTTCATATACAAATGTTAAAAAAATTATAAATAACATCAATTTGGTTGGCCTTATAATTATTGTTTAGCCTACTTAAAGACCAAATTTGAATATAAATAAATGTATTAAAATCAAGAACTAAGTGTGCAATATAGAAACCTAATTTAATGGAATATAATGAATGGCAATTTACCTTTTCATGCTCAAAACAATTTTCACACTCTATTTCAATAATACAGCCATATGATAATGTGGATCTGATGCTCATCGACGGTCACATTAACATGTATTGTAGATGAACATTTCTCCTTAACGTAGAGAAACTATTGACAATTATATAGAAGAATAATAGTTCCAAATAGTGTTAACAACAAAACCATAGTAATATCAAGATTGCAGACTATCAAGGTCAGCCAATATTCTTGGCTGAAAAACTATCAATATATACAGAGAATGAGATTTTCTTTTGAGTACCAAGGTAGATGAGACGAGAAATTTACGCGACTATCTCTCTCACTAGCCAATCCAAGCTCGGATACGCAAAGTATAGAACGAGGAAAGATGGAAGAGCGAAGAGAACTGTGATGAGTATATACAGGGCCAAGATGGCTGCACTGGCAGGTATGGCGTAAAATATGATGAGCAGAAAAATGATGACCAATGGAAACTTGGACGTCAAATGAACAAAGTAAACGAGGGACTTTCTAAGGGAAAAAAGCAGCCTATCGATGGCATCATAACTCTCAAACTGATCGCGGTCATCACTTGATCCCAATGATTCAGAATGATGAACATTGTGGGCCCGCCTCACGTGTATATTGTTTCCGACTGCTTTGGTGCTTGAGGGACAAACCGCTTGATGGTCCTTACAAATGGTGGAATGAGATTTCACTCTATCACCGTTCATGCTCTCAAGCATCCACAGAAGGAAGTAGTTCTTACGAGGAAATTTCAGGTTCCCCCTATAAACCAAACGCAGTGATAAGAGATTGCACCAGGGGCAGGATACTAAGAATGGGAGCTGAAGAGGAAAAGTAGGGAATTTTACGACAGCCAATTGTAGTCCTAAAACGCAGTTCTTGCATAGGGTGTGGCCACACCACAGAACATATGGTATGTTTTCAACGAGGTTAAATGATTCCCAGCATATCGGACATTCTAAACCCTCCTCTCTGCTAGTAAGGGAAGAAGCTTCGTCATCTGAGCAATCCATTGAATCTTGTGTTGGCTTCAACACATCATTCTTCAGCCCTATAATTTTAGCTAGACAACCGGATGCAAAATTTCGCATCTTGCAGCTGGCCAGTATCCACTACGAAACTAGCATTTCACATCTACATGGCAGAGACTCCAGTTCCTAAGAAGTTAAAACAAAAGAGAAGGTAAAAGGCAAAGTCATGGAGACAAAAGGTGCAGAGTCCAATTCATCAGCTATATCGCATCTTACAAAGTATTTCACATATCTCTTCAGAAATGATAATAATAAATCAAAAATAAGCATGCAAATGAGTACTCAATGTGAAAACAGAAAACAGATTGCAATCAAGCTTCCCATAGTAAGGTCGTGGTACATTGAAACTAAATAAGATACTCCTAAGAGAATCTCAAGTGGTTGAATATCGAAAAACCTGTTCATATCATCTTTTTATGAAGATGACACTTTCTCAATCAATGGAAATCTTAATCCAATTGAGGCACTATTTGGAGGAACCATATAATTTACAAATAAGTTGACTTTAATTCTCAAACTAATTAATGCATAAGAACAACATTTAGTTGTAATTCTCTTTAAGTTCCAGTGAGATTTGTACTAGCATATACTCTTCATATAATGTCCAAGACTTGAATTTAAAAAAAAGAAGAGATACAACAGGAACATTTTCCATAGTCGGGATTTGTCAGTAACACATAGGAAATATTTGTACACGTATATAAGAGATGGATTTACAGAAATATTATCTTAGAAGTCATATCACTCTCAATAATACTCAGCCACATCAGTTGAGTTCTTAGGAACTTACATTTTCCATAATTAAATCAAAAGAAAACACTAGAGAATATTTACATAGAATTTTCACTTCTTCTAAATTTTAAACCCATACGGAGATTAAAGATTGTTTATAGTAAACAAAAGGAAGCAAGCCAACTATCCCACATTATGTCAACGTTTAAACTTGACTTCGATTAGCCCTATGCAGATTGGAAGAATGACAAGAGCTAAGTTTACCAAAGCACGGTTGCATTACTAGAAGTAATACTGATTGTACAAAAAATTGATGAACATCAGCTCTCATTAAATGTTTCTATCTCCATTCATCTTCATTTACAAGATTCAATGTGCTATCTTTACTTCAAATAATTCAAGCTACTCTATATTTCAAAAGATCATTATCAGCAGAATCCTCGCTAAATATCTAAGAGTCGAAAACTTCAATTTCATTTCAATTCTGAAAATCAAATATCATCGCATATCACGAACCATTTTACCTTCATAGTCATCAAAAGCAGACCAGCTAAATTAGCAGATCTCCAAGATTAAACTAATCGAAATAACTTCAAACACTGATATTGCTATAGAAAATGCAAAACTAATAGTTCAGACAAATTCACACTGAGCGTTCGACACCGTTTGCAGATAATAATGTGTAAACAAGAACAAGTCATTCAAATATTTAGCATTACAAAGCATTGAATAAACATCTTAAATAGAAAAACAACAACCTACCAAGCATCGATTCGTGAATCCGAAAACAATTTAACGAAGAATATGAGGCTACAGGTTTACCTATTGATCAGCGGAACCCTTAGGAGATGAAGCCCAATGATCGTCTCTCTCTCTCTCTCTCTCTCTCTCTCTGTTAGATCTCCGGTACGAGTACGACTTGTGAGGCTGAGGCTGGGCTAAATAATTATTTAAAATAAATAAATAAAATATACAAAAAAATTAAAAATCTCCCCACATATTTTCTCGGGAAAATTAAGTGTCATTTTTCAAATTTCCTATTACAAATATAATTATTTTATAATTTTGTCAAAGAAGATGTCATACATGATCTCGTGTGTCGTCGTCCACAATAGTGTATGCGATCATGTGTGACATGTCTAAATAAAATTAATATTAGAGGTTTTTTTATTCAAGATTTCCCTATTTTTTTCTAAGAATAAGTGAAACACTATATATATATATATATATATATATATATATATATATATATATATATAATAAACACAAAAACTTATATACACATTGTGCATGGATCACAGATCCATGCACCACTTCTGACCCGGCCCGTCACACGCTCTGACGCGCCCGCCCGCGCCTGCACACGCCTCTAGGTCGCGGACAAAATCCGCCCAAACATGCTCCCAGGTGTTTGACCTTTATGTTATGTTAAGCATACATTTTAGTAGTGTTAGACATACCTTTTAGTTATGTTAGACATATCTTGTATGTTATGTTAGTCATATCTTTAGGGTTATGTTAAGTATATCTTTTAGTAACGTTAGACATATCTTTTGTAAGGTTAGCTGTACATTAACATTTTTTTTAAACTAACATATTAATACTTTTCATACATTTTAGTTATATTAGACATACATTTAGTTATGTTAGTCATATTTTTTAATTATGTTAGTTGTACTTTTATATATATTACATAAATGTATGTTTATGTTGATATAAATGTATAAATAATCTCATATAAATGTATGAGTAATATCACATAAATGTAAATATCTACAACTTGTGTCAAATTAAGGTTTATTGTGTCGAAATTAGGGTTTAGGGTTAAAGTATGAAATTTGGAAATAAGGGTATCACTAATATAACATAAATGTATAACTAATATAATATAAATGTATGTCTAACACAACATAAAGGTCAGGGCAAAACAAAAATACACAAAAAAAAGAAGAAAATGCACGGATTCGGGTCAGATTCAGCCTGAGCCGACCCAAGTGCATGGATAGATCCATGCACTCATTGCACACCAGTCCAACTCTAAAATAAAAGACTATATATGACTTGATAATCTATACTATATATAAAATGAGACAAGTTGACAAAATTTACTAATTTGCCATTTTTCCTTCTAAAAATGTCACATCAAATTGATGATTGTATAAATATTTTTATTTTGATATTTTTTCTAGACTCTAAAAAAATACTCCATCCGTCTCGCAAAACTCTGCACACTTTCCTTTTTAATCTGTCTCAAAACACTTTGCATACCCAAAAATGATAAATTTTAACATAATTCTTACCCTCACAATACACACTTATTTACAAAGAATGTCATTACTTTTTCAAGTCATAATTAACCTACTATCTTCAATCATAAAACAAATTTGACCATTATACCCTCAATCATAAAGCAAATATTCATTTTTTTTCTTAAAAACTGTGCCCAAATTAGTGTGAAGAGTTTTCCGGGACGGAGGGAGTAATATTTTTTATCATTTACAAGAAAATGTTATGATAATAATATTTAAAAATTCAATTGTGGGCCCTATTATTTGTAATATTTTAAAATTCAATTGTGGGTCTTATTTCAATAGAATTTACTTCCTTGCATCCTAATTTTGAATTTACTCAATACATTTTATTAGGAAATAAAAAGAGTAAGAAAGTACTAAATAATATTTGTCCACATCTATAAATTGTGGAGAAGCTTAGCACCATACACCAACATAATTTTATACATATTCACTTCGGTAATCATATACTTTAAGGATATGATTATATTTTAATGATGTGATGAAAATTTGAAAATAATAAAATTTAAACATTATGTCAAAAATTAAAAATTTGGAAAATTAGTTTAAAATTTTAATATATAAAATGTGGAAAATAGTTTTAATATCCAAAATTAATTTTACGATGTGTTATAAAATATTTAAAAGTTTGAAAACTATTATAAAAATATCAAAATAATAATAAATTTTAAATTAATAATAATAACAAGGTTTAACAATTTAAAATTAACAAATAAATTTTAAAAATTAATTCAAATATATATGTAATATTAATTTTAAAAGATATAAATATCAATAAATTGAATAAAAAATAGCTTAATAAAAATACTTGCTAATTTATTCTAAATTATTTTAAATGAAGAGATATAATTAATCTAAAAGTTGTATTAAAAAAAACTAGAATTTATTCTAAAATAATTTGAAATATAGTTTCAAAATCTAAAAATTATTATTTTAAAATGTAAAAATAATTTGGAAGCTAAATATTTTAAATATAAACTCAATTTTGGAATAAATTTCAATTTTTTTGAACAAATTCATCTAAAAAAAATGAAGAAAATTTATTTACGAATTCTAATAATAATTCTAAAATATAAAGAACAAAACATATTATTAAGTATAATAAATCACTTTTTAATTATTGAGAAATTTAAACTAACAAACAAAAAACTATTATTATTATTTTATATTGTGTTCAATTTTATTTTCAAATTTAATTGTTGAATATTGATGTTATATTTATTATTTTATTAATTTTTTAATATTGATGTTCAATTTATTATTTTATTATTTTATATTGTATTGTGTTATATTTATAAATTAATTATATTCGTAATTTCATTTAAATTTCATTTTTAATGCATGTTATATCAAATTCATATCTATTTTAAAATTCATAATATATTATTTACATTACATATATAATTATATCAAATTTAAAATGTTGAGTTTCAAAATTGTTTGCATTCAAAATTTCTAATTTTATCAAATACAATTATTTAAAGTAACATAATTTTAAAGTTGAAATATTAACATTTTTATTAATATAGATATTAAAAGCAATATATATTTTACATTTAAATGATATATCATTATGTTATGTCATCAACATTAAAAATTATTAAATTTTATATAACAAACGCGCATCGCGCGGGTGTACCGCCAGTTATGATAAAACAATAAGTAAATATTACTATCACAATCATCCACCAACATATTTATAATGTGGGCGCGCAAATTTGTGTGGAACGAATTGAGTTAAACACCAAATAAATCAAACAATAATCGAATGAAAAACAGGTGAAAATAAAAAGATTATGGCTCGTAAGAGTAACACTTCTGTGCACCAGTTGTACCGTGCAATCCATACATTTATGTTATAAATATAATACTTTTATGCATATTCATTTTAAAAGGTACGGATATTTGTACATAAAGGTATTATATTTATAGCATAAATATATGGATTGCACAGAATTTCACTTCTATGCAATTGGTGCATAGAAGTTTTTGTGGGCTCGTAAACCTATATGGTCAATCTTGGCCAGTCAAATTGATTTCATTGATGTTAAATCGGATTTAATTCTATTTTAAATTTGTTTTCTTTTCCAGATATCTTGGATTTGAAGAATTCTTATTTTTGTTTTCTTTTTAAGATATTTTGGAATTGAAGAACTCTTATTGAGATTGACTTCTTACATCTCTCAAGTTGTGCTGAGGAGGAGGGCTCCAAACCGAACTCAGGCCGGCTCAATTAGTTCTGGCCGGCTTCGTATTCGACTCTCCCTCCAAATTTGGGCCCTGGCTGGCTTGCTGAGTGGCCACGTGTTCTGATTTTGGATGGCTCGAGATCAGGGTGTAACTTATATCATGAGAGTTAATTATTAGATACATTTTATTGTACATTATGTGATAAAATGTGGTAGTCAAAAGATTTGGATATGAGGAGGTAACGTTGGTAGCAGAATCTATTCTTCTTAATGATGTAAACATTAACTTATTTTAATGAAATCATATTTTATATTCTAAAAAAGTCATTAAAACATTTATCATATCCTTTTTGTTAAAATAACAAATCAAGATTTAGTTATGTGTATACATTATATATATGGTTTTCAATAAGTTATGAGTTGTCTGCAAATGTCAAAAGTATTATGCTCATCAAACATATGTAGGATTTGTTTGCTTAAGAGAATTATGGAACTCAATTCCAGTTTGATTAAACTAGTAACATGACCTACGATAGAATATGTGTAATAAATCAAATTGTCAAATTGTAACTTCTTTAAGAGAAACAATGTGTTCAAACTTGATTCGTGTTCAATTAGATTAAATTTGTTTAATCTCAATAAAGCTTAATAAAGTAAACAGAGACCTGAGAAATATTAGGTGGTTTTTGAGATAGAAGTTGGGTTTGCCAAGGGGCCATATATATATATATATATATATATTAGGTAATTTTATATTTTTATTCAAAAAATATGTATATTAATTAATTTTACTTGCATATTATCAAATTCTTATTAAAAATATCAATTTTTAAGATTTTTAAGGTAAATTGTTCATATATCTAAACTCATTATTTATTTTTCTTCATTGAGTAATGACATTATTTTAATTTATTTGATTATCAATTGTTATAGAATATATAATATATTCATTATTTTGGCTTAATAAAATATGAAGTGATTGTAAAGAATTATTATCATTGATTATTATTTTATGAATTGTTAACTTTGAGTTAGAATTATTTATAAGTTAAACGTTGATTTATAGTTTGTATAATAGTAATGTTAATTTAATGATATTTAATAATTCTAATTTTATCTTATCTTTCATAAATAATGAAAAAGTATTATAGAAAAATATCAGTACTAATATTAAAAAGTGTTTCAAAATGAACAACATTCAAAGTTCACTTTTGAATCCAATGAGCGATATACTATTGAATAATTATTTAATAATACATCAGAAAATGATATATTTGGAAATGTTAGCAACGAAGGTATCTTGCAATGATTTCAAAATAGGAAAAAATACAACATAAATATTGTAATCGTTTTTTTTTATTTGTCATGTTGAAATGTTATAAAGATATTGATTTTAGATATTTTATAATGTGATACATTGACTTTATCATAATGTTATGATTTTATTGTTAAAACTATTGTTATTCTTTTATTAGTTGGGCCCTCGATAAAAAATCTGGTTCCGCCACTGTTTGCAAGTGAAGAGAATGTCATTAAAAAAAAAAAAAAATCAATCGAAGCTCCTTGCATGCTTTGGGTGTTTGGGTGGGTTACGTGTTTTTTACCAGGTTTGCGAAATGACAAAAATATCTTTAATATTTGTAGATAAATTTCTTTTGACCCTTTTTCTTCCAAGTAATTACGAATTATTCTTATACAAATAACAGTTTTCCCTTCCAAGAAATTATGAATTGCCCTTATATATATTTTTATTAATTTGTAATAAAAATATTTCAATTAAATAATTTAAATTATTATTTTGCTTTGGAATTTAATATTAAATATAACACTATTTATGTTTGAGGGCATTTTGGTCAAGTTTATATAAATCCATAACAAACACTTTATCCACACAAAATTTTAATATACCAACACATTTCAACAAATTTCACAACACTTAAATTAAACATAACTTTAAGTCAAATTGTCAAACCTAACATTAAACATTCAAACCAAACATATCAAATATTTAACCTCATTTAACATGAACAGTGTAAACCCACAACAACTCAATTAACTTAACTATCCAAACCAACAATCCAAAGGACAGGTGGGTTAAAAAAAAAAGGTTTTAGACACTCTTTATCATAACAGTCATTTTAGAAAATTCAAATATTGATGATGCATTTTAATTTAATGGTATGATAAGATAAAATAATTTGATGAAATTATTTCATAAAATGTAATATGTGAGACGGAAATGAAATAATAAAAATAAGGATTTTAGAAAGGGGGAATTTGGTGGAAAATGTGGAATTTTTTTTTTATGTATTTATTATAATGTGGCTATAATAAGTAAAATAAAATATTTATTGTTTAGAATTGGGCCAGCACATTTGATGCAAGAGTCCAACAACTTGTGTATTATCTGGCCCAATTTTCGTAATGGGCTGAAAGCATTTAAAAATATTATCGCTCCGAATAGGATCTAATTTTTTTTCCTTGTCTAATATGATAATATCCTTTTTCGTTTATTTAGGTCTCAGCTAATTATTTAGCTAAAGCAGTATATATATTTATATTTATATTCAAGTCATTTATAGGGGATTCACAATTGTTTTTTGCATGTGTTAATCATATTAATAAAAAAAAATTAGTGTGTTTTCATGGGATATTTTTCTGTAAAAACAATGTTATTCACCGACACATGCCTGCAAAAAAACTGAGTACAAACCTTGCATTTTTTTTTTCTTTTTTTTTTTCATTATTCCACTACACCCGTTTACCTTTATCATTACTTTTTCATAAAAATTTATATAAGATGGTTTCACGAATAATTACCATAAAAGGGATCCTTATTATTCATAAACATAACTTATTTCTACGAATTCATATTAAATTGTGAAGTGTAAGTTGTGAAATGACCTGTTTCACGCGACTAAATTCATGAGATGGTCTCACATAAGATTCATCTTTTTTTTTTCTTTCTAAAATTGTTAATTCCAGGGTTAATTTGATTGTAGAATAACTATTTTTCCCAAAAGAAATCCTCTCATTGTTATTGTTTTATGATCATTCCATTTTACCGCGATAAAAAAAAATTAATATTGATATATTTATCACATATAATATTTTATTATATTAGTTTAATAACTATTTTATTCTAATTAGTTATCAATCTTAATATTTTCTTAATATATTCAAATCAGTAATGATTAATAAAATTTATATAATTATCTTAATAAATTTAAATTATATTTTCAATAATTCATCATTTTAAATTGTTCAAAAATTATAAATGTAATTAATTGATATAATTATATATATTAAAAAAAATGAGACTAACATGTAATGATTAGTAAATGTATTACATTAGTAAATGTTAAATTGAAGTTGGTGTGTGTTTTAAAAATTAGAATATTTTTTAAATCATGAAGACGTGTCACGTGGGTCCCGACCCCACAACAAGTGTTAATAATATTCATTGTCGTGGATGCTCTAACTGATGCTATATAGGAACTCCTATAATGGCTAATTATTCTCTTACATAATGGACTGGTATTAATGTTCCTAGATTGTCCACTAAAAAAATCTGGGGCTCTTAAACTGGCAAATTATCAAATAGGACTTCTACACCGTTCTACTAGCTAATAGTTGTCCCGTAAGAATTCCATTGTTACGAACCCAAAATTTTTTCTTTAGAGTTGCGTGTATTGATACCATGTATATACCGTAATAATAATATCTTTCAATGTATACGTATTTATATGACAAACATTTTTCCAGAAAATTGTTTTGTGAAAGTTTGAGGTTACTATACATTCGTTTATGATTCATCTTTAGTTTATATTGTAGGGAAAAAAAACAAAAAACAAGGGTAAGATGGATATATATGTTTGAAGGTAGTAGAGTTGAAGTGGATTAATAGAGAGATCAAAACTCAAAATTGGTTTTAAGATTTATTAAGAATATTGGATTGGACTTTTCTGACGATAAACTAATTTAGTTACCTTTAAAACGTTGTTGGTCAAAATTTGACTTAACATTGTTTACAAACCGTAATATTTTAGATAAGTTGCAAACTATCCTAATTTTTTTGAAACGATAATCACTATTTTGATGAATATTACTTTTACATAGCAAATATAATACTGATTATTATGGTGATCCTCAATATTATAGTTTGATTTATAGCATACTAAAAGGTCATTAAAGAGTCCTAGGAAAAGATTTATACTAGAATGCAGTGTTGCACAATATGAAATGAATTTGATTTTGAGTCTAAATAGATAAAAATGTGATTACTCATAGATGTAAGATATTTTATAGTATATTCTAAAAAAGGTCGGAGTATATATATATATACACACACACATGCGTGTATATATTTATTATTCAATTTGTAAACGAATTCAAACTTAAAAATAAAAAAATTACTAACAATTGTTTTTCATTTTTTTTCAAAATGTATCATATATATATCACACGTTATGTAGTATTAAAATGATATTTAAATGAATATGGGATAGAATTGGCAGTTAAAATATGGAATGGAAATGATTCTTCGCACTTAAAATTTAGATCAAAATATAATTCAAATAAAATTCGATCCGTAGCATTTCCTCAATGAAAACAAAAATAAAGAAGGCCTAACCTTTTGTGAAACTTTAAAATAATTGAAATATTATTCAACCAAATCATTTGTGAATCTTTGTCGTTGGTATGGTCCAGAAAAAGATAGGGAAATGTCCTATTTACCCTTGATGTATGTTTTCTTTTTCTTTTTTTGTGATTTCTATTTGATTGGTAGAAAGGACAAGACAAAAAAAAAAAAAAAAATTCTCACTGCAAATTCTTTTATTTACTGACATGATGAGTTCGATGTAAAAAATATCCCTTAAAATCAAGAATGAACTGCGATTTTCAGTTTTTGCAGAACCAATTAAATGAGTAAATTAATTTAAATCGATTAAATATCTAATTTAAATTATAGTTTTTATGTAAAATAAAAAGGGCATTCAATTTTATTGATTAGGAGGATGTCAAATTTGAGCAGTATAGCTTCTTTCATGTCACATGGTGGGGTTCGTATCTATTGTCTTCTCAGGGAAAATACAAATCATACAGTATTGTACTTCGAGCTGGTAAAAAAAAAATAATAATAATAATTACAATATTGTCATGTCATAATTCATATATATAAGGATCTTGTATGCAGAAAATAAGTTGGCTCTATTTGTTTCCTCGGGGGAAGTTATAGTTTTTATTTATTTCAATTGGGTAATTTGTGATTTTTTTATGAAATTTTACTGCAATAATTTGTTCTTTGACTTGAAGTTACAAGTGAAGACTTTCTTCTCTCTCTCAGTTCGAAAAATAAAATATAATTGTTATACTTAATTAAGAATGAGATAGTTGAATTGATAATGCTATTATTAGTCCACGAAGTATTTGGTGATGCTAATTATTTAAAAAAGAATGTGTTTTTCTTGATTCATGCAAATCATTTCTTGCTTTCCATTATTCTTGTCCTATTCAATCTTGAAAGGTGCTCAAACATGAATGGGAATTTGTCATCCTAAATTGAAACGTGATAGATTATTTATAATTCATATTTATTTTGACGATAACATCTATTTCTACAACAATAGGGATAGCCAAATATTACTTTTAATTTCTACCACACTAAACTATATATATATATATATATATATATATATATATATATAATTTTACCAAAAACATAAGAAAAAAGATAAATTTACCTTGATAAGGCATATATGAGTACACTTATCAGGGCATCTCCAATGGATAAACCCAAAAAGAAGGTTTTTCTGTACTACATCACTGTCACCTTAAAAGTAAAATTTTTTTTACCTTTAAATAAATATCTCACCAACCATTCTACCTAAAGAATAATTATTCATGGTCCCATTCTCAAATCACTCTTATAACTATTATAATTTTATTAATCTACCATCTCTATTTATAATTTTATTCTATAATAAATAAAAATTCATAAAAATTTAATTGATTTAAATAATTTTTTAAATTTTAAATATTTATTCAATTTAGTAAACTATTAAATAAAATTCGATAATAAATTATCAAATTTATTGGAAACAAATAAAATATCCTTCACATTATTCAGTACTAATTGTGAGCTAACCATGGAATATTGTTGACTTGTATAAATCAGCCAACCTTATAAAATATTTAAAAATAATAAAAAATATATAAAAAAAATCATACTATTATTTAACATATAAAAAAGTGGATATGATACATGCAATTAACGAACAATATGCAGGTAATTATCCTGTGGGTTTAACGAGAGTTTTGTTTGTTAACGAACAATATGCAATTAAAGAGAGTTTTTGTTCGTTAAACCCCATAATTTTTAGGGTTTAACGAACAATAGGGTTTTGTTCGTTAAACCCTACCCTATTGTTCGTCAAACTCTATAATTTCAGACATAGCCCATAGGTTAGCCCACTTTTTTCTCTTCTTCCTGGGTAGAGATTTCTCTATCTATTTTCATCTCTTCTACCTAAACCCCCATCTCCCAACAAGGCAACAACCTAAACCCATTCCCAAGATTTTTATCTCCCCCTCCATGTCATCCTCTACCTCCCCATTGGGGATGCCCTCAGCACATAGTCCCTATTGTACTATTCCACATGTAAGTACAAGAGTTAGTTTGGGGCCTTTGGGCAATTGACATAAACTGTCGTAGAAAAGTAAATAAACTATATTGTGTGGTAAAAAAATCTTATTTATTTAATTTTATGGTATTTGAGGATATTTTACATTTTTTTTAAATGACAATATATATCTGATTTTTAGTAAAATTTATTGAATACTCCCTCCGTTTCATAATAAATCTAAATTTTGTTTCATATTAAATATCGTTTTAGATTTTTATATAAGTTTATTCCCAAACTATCCCTATTAATATTTCTTAGCTAAAATTTAGAGATTTAATATAATACATTTTAAGGAATTAATTTGATTATCTTTCCAATTTTGAATCATAAATTCCTTGATTAGTTAAAAATATATTTCTCCAATTTTTATGTTCATTCATCTATGACATAAACTTCAAAACGAAATGAAAGGAGTATATATTAAAATCCGTGTATCAGACAAGTGAAATACTATTTTGGGTTTTAAAGGAAGTAAAATCAAATTTGTTAAATAACCTTTAATTAATTGAAAAGGTTTATATAATCTCTAGAGAAAAAAAATTAGTAAAAAAGAAAAATGAGGACGTTCTTGCAATTATAATTTGATGTGGGGGACGAAAATGGAATTTCATTTCCATGAGTTAGATGCATTCTGACATTGTACGTTAACAATGCATGTGTGGTGCTGACTCATATTACAAATTATGGACACAAAATATCTCCAACTCCCAACAATTTTTTTTTCTCTTTTTTTATTAAGAGAAAATTTTATTTTTCCTCTTAAAATCGAATTGAGATTCATAAGTCAACATATTATTTCAGTTTTAATGATCCTATAATGAAGAGTATGTATGTTTAAACGTAAATGTATTATTACTAGATGTAAAAGAGATAGATATTATTAAAATTTATATACGTTGGTGCATGCAAACTTTTATTAAACTTTTATATAAGTTATTAAACTTTAAAAGTAAATGCATTACTTTCTATCATGTTAAGGGTATTACTCTTCTTATTTATTTTAAAATGTTGTATAATTTCTTATTTGTTTTTATTGGTCGTCATTTAGATGCAATTATCATTTTATCTAGTGGATGAAATAAAACTTATGATTCAACAATTATTATATTAGTTATCTCTAATAACAAACGAAGGTAATTTGTTATCTCTAAAATGAATTATTCGTTTTATTTAAATGCATTACATTAATTATCTGTCTAATTTGTTATCTCTAAAATGTATTATTAGTTGTATAATGGAAATGTATTAGTCATATATGTAATTAAAACGTATCAATTCATTGACCGAAATATATTATTTATTTTTCAGAAATGTCATTTATTGAAGGTGACAAAATTGATTGGACTGGTGTCTAATTGGATAAAAAAAGTAGCAATTCATTCGAAAAATACGAAACACACATTTAAAACAAATACAATAAGTAAAAAATTCATTAAAAAAAACACACACACACACACATAATAGCAAAAAAAAAAAAAAAAATTGCGAACAAAAAATCCGCAAAAAACCACCAATAAATACAAACTGAAATCCACAAAATACACTAAATAAAACAAAGTAGAAACCAAACTTACTGATTAAACCTAGAAAAAAAAAAAAAAAAAAAACTCAAAATCCACCGTGTATGAATTAAATGGAAGGAATGAGTGGTATAAAATTCACTAAATTTGATATATTTATTTGTTTCATGGCAAATATCAGAAGAATGGAGAATAATGGTCTAATAATTGTTGGGGATACGTAGTGGTGATAATTGAGAGAGCCTATTATTTTCAAACACTATATCATAATATGATTAAACACTCCACGTGTCCATCAAGATCTTTAACTTGCCATTGGATCTTTAGCTGTCTCATAGGGTTCTTTATCTTTCATTTTTAAAAGGGCCGGCTATCTGCACTTCAGAAAATACTAAACACATCCTATTTTTTTTAAAATGATTTAAAATTTTCAAAAAATAACAAAATTATAATTTTACCCTTATACAAAGAAGTGTGTTTGACTGGTGGTTGAACACAGAGAGGTGTGTTCAACCATGATTGGTCGAACACACATCTCTGTGTTCGACTATCAGTCGAACACAAAGAAGTGTGTTCGATTTGTGTTCAACTGATGGTCGAACACAGAGAAGTGTGTTCAACCATGGTCGAACACACTCTCTGTGTTCGACCATCAGTCGAACACACTTCTTTGCATAAGGGTAAAATTGTAATTTTGTTATTTTTTAAATTTTTTAAATAAAAAAAGGGGTGTATTTAGCAATTTTTGGGGTGCGGATAGCCGGGTCCTTTTTAAAAATATATATTCCTATCATTTTTTTTGTCTATATATTTAAATATATCTTATTATCGTCAGTATAAAGCCTTTTTCGAAAATTCAAAAAATAAAATTATGCTAGCTCAAACCCAAAATGAATAGCATCAATAAATCATTCACTAAAGTGTCCCCCACATATAATATATGGGCCCGGCTATCCGCACCCCAAAATCCACTAAACACACCCCAATTATTTTATTTTTGATTTAAAAAATTCAAAAAATAATAAAAAGACAATTTTACCCTTATTGGTCGAACACAATATAGCGTGTTCGATCACCAAGCGTCGAACACACATCTTTGTGTTCAACAAACCAGGGTCGAACGGGTCCTCAGATTTGTTGTTATTTTTTCGATCTTTTTACACGATTTTGTATGATTATTATATATTTTATTAACTCATAAAATGATTTTTTTAAGGGGATTTAAGGTTTGAGGAATGAAAAAAAAAAAAAAAAAAGAAGGAGAAGCAGAAGACCGGAGGAGAGGAGAGGAGAGGGAGGAGTTTGATTTTTTTTTTATTAAGAAGGGCAAAATTGTAATTTTGCCTTTTTTTGAATTTTTTAAATAAAAAAATAAAAAATAGGGTGTGTTTAGAAAACTTGAGGTGCGAATAGCTGGACCCATAATATATATATAGTTTGTCAATATAGAACTTTTTCCGAAAGTCGAAACTCAAAATCATGTGAATTTGAACACAAAACAGTATCGTAACAATTTTGTAACCCATAGAGAATGATTTTTACAATTAATAAAACAATATCTCACATTTACCATTGCCCAAAAAAAAATCATGCACTAATAAAACCACGTTATTCCATCTAACAAAAAAGATACAAGATATAAAAAAATGAGAGGCAAATGAGATCTTCTCATTAATGCATGTACTTGCTTTTGTTTTCGTTTTCGTTTTTGTTTTTTACTATCTATGTTGGCAGCCTGAGTAATCGGACTCGTCATTGAGAAAAAATTCAAACACTGTCGGTGATTGAAATTACACATACGTATATAATTAAAGGCATGTTGTTTTTACAATTATCCAAAATTTTAGTTTAAATTGCAATTAAAATAAGAGTACGCAAGTCTTATGTGAGACCGTCTCACGGATCATGTTACGTGAGACGGGTTAACCCACAACCCACATTACACAATTCACATGTAAATTAATGAAAATGGGTTAATTAGGGTTGTGGTTAAAAATGATCCCGTCTTACGGAAACTACTCGTGAGACCGTCTCACACAAGTTTTTGTGTTAATGTAAAAATTTTGATTCTTACAACAATTGTAAAGCTATGTATTGATTTATTATTAAATATCCATGTTGGTTGGTGACGTGATCGGTGGTTGAAATCACACGCACATATATAAAAGGTCATATTATTTTTACAAATATCCAAATATTTGATTAAAATTAAAATTTAAGTAAATGTAATTATTTTTTTCGATAATTAATCCTTTTAAAATTTATACGCAATCACATTTTGAGAAAGTAGACTTATGCAAGTAAATGTTAATAGACCAATGAATATTACATTCGGTGAAATAATTTATCGAAAATATTATATATAGAATATAAGGGAAAGTTATATTGGGAAAGAATAATTCAGGTGATGGATGATTATATCTTAGGGTTAATTGAATTTATAAACTTGGAGAAATTTGATGGAGATCGATGGAAGAAGAAGATAGAAGATAGAAGATATATATATATATATATATATATATATATATATATATATATATATATATATAATCATCTATTTCTTTGGATGCAAGTAGCTAGCTTTTAATTGACAATTGATATGGCAACTAGTTTTCGTGATGACATGATGTTATTTCCTTTTAAGGAATTTATGAAGCATTTTAAGTAGTGATTTAGATGTTATATTATTATATAGCCTAATTATCATCATCGTCATGTTTTGTAGGTAATTGTGGAGAAGAAATAATTCGAAGAAAATTTTATATGAGATTAATTATCTCATTAATATAGTTTTGTAAGATATAGTTTCACTATTTATAATTTAAATTAATTTTCACCAGTTAAACTCTATTTTATGAATTATTTATAATTATAATGAGTCTGTCTTACATAATTAGATTTATCAGATAATTTACGAAAGACTTACTCAATAATCCGAGTGAAAATTTATTAATGAGAAAGAAATTGTTCCTCAGTACTATTATGTTCATTGTCATTTCACATTAATTACCACGCATCCATATTTTTATTTACTCTCTTTGTTCTATAAAAATAGGCGTGTTTAAAAGAGTTATATATACTCATGAACTGCATAGATTATAATATAACAAAACTTATATATAAAATTAAAATAATCTTATACATCTCAATTCTCAATCTCAACTTAATATGGTGCATTATTTGAATTATATTAATATGAATATATATATTTATATCATGTGTGTGTGAGATCATGTGACTTAGGTCGTGTTTTTAAATTATAAATCTATTAAACATTTATTAATCCACTTGATGTATTGATTCAATTACAACATGAATGAATATCATGCACTAAATCAACATATTCTTTAATAATAAAAATATCAGAGTTTTACTATATATATATATATATATATATATATATATATATATATACAACAAATATTATTAAAATATAAAATAATTAAATTAGTTGATAAGTGAATAATATGAAAGTAAGATTAATTGTCCTTTGGGACACTGAAAGGTCGTTCCAGTGCATGGAGAGAGCTACTTCTCTTTTAGCAATGAATATTTTTGGTCCTATAGATTATCTCCCTTCCTATAGTAATTAATTGTCACTTTTTTTATGCCTATTTAAATTTCTAACATTTTGTTTTTAAAAATTGTCCACAAGAAGAGTACTTTTTATGATTGCATGCCTAAATTGGGATGCTTTAGAATCAATTAAATTGAATATGAACCAATAGAATCCTTTTAGTTGAGTAATAACAATGAGAATTGCTTCTTTGTAATTAATGTGCAGAATGGAAGATTTAGCTAACAGAATAAAGCGAACATTATATTTAGGATTCAATATATATATATATATATATATATATATATATATATATATTAGCACATTATTTGTATTTAGTATTTAGGATTAGAAACAAACATCGTTTATTAATGAACATTCTCTATAAATTATAATAAAAATATTGAAACACGATAAATATTATAATTTCTAAGGTATGAATTTGAATACGTGTTTTCGGATCCCGACTAAATAATATAACATCAGTAATAATTAAGGGATGATTCTGTGGTGCACTTAGGGTATCAATGCATCTCTCTACTTTAGCTTGTTATTTATATAATTGGTTTTTATTATTTACTTACTCTAATGATAGAAAAGTAAAATAACATTAAATTCATAATTCAAACATAGGGTTTATCAATTAACTATGTTAATTGAGAGAGAAAAAACTATTCTGAGAAACAAATAAAATCTCAATTTTTTTAAAAGTTTCAACTTTCCTTTTATAAATGGGAAGAAGTGGTAGACAACGCTCAAAACCCTTCCTTGATGATAGAGTTTTTTTTTTTTTTTTTTTTCTTTTTCAAATAATGAAAAGTTTAAATTATAAATTGCAATCATGTTTTGTTCCCGTTACATGCATCAAAAGAAATGGTTATGATTATTTATATTTAAAAAAAACTTGAAGTATGACCCTTTCATACATTTTGTTATTATTATTTGTTTTCACGTGGCTACATCACCACCACCCCATCGTTCCATTCTCTTCGCCTATTACATCCAAAATTCACAAGGTTTTCACTTTGCAATTGAAACCCATTTTTTGATCATTTTTCAATTAATTGAATTTTTCTTTCAATTTTTGCTCAATGATTAGAAAATGAATTTAAGTTATAAAGTGAAAAACTCATAAACTTTAAGATGACACCAGAAAAAAAAAAAAAAAAAGATTTCAAAGTGCAAAATTAATGATCACAACTCCAATTTTTTATTTTTTATTTTATTTCTAAACCTAATTAAATAAAATTTTAAGGGGATGTTTAGAGGGGACTTGACCCATCCTGATTTTGGATGAGTTCAACCTAATCTATATTTGGACAATAGTTTACAAAATCCTACAATTCTACCATTCTTCTCACAATTCAAAACAAAAACATCTCCATTTTTCATTTTTTCTATAAATCTTAACAAATATCTCTAATTTTTCTACAATTTTCAAAGTGAAATGACATCTTAACTATAATCTTATCCTACTAAATATCAAAACAAAAATAACATTTTAAACTTGTAAAAATAACCTTAGCTTCTGAACAAACATATATACTCTGATGGTTTGTTTGGTATGTGGGTTTGTATGGGATTAGGTGGGTTTGAGTGTTTTAAATCAACCCAAACCCATGTGTGCTTTTGGGATTATTGGCCCGGGTGTAATTGTAGTCTGGTTCTGATTTTGGATTATGAGAGGATAACTCATGGGTTAAATTAACCCACTGTATTTGGTGCGTTTACTTAACCCACATTTGAAAAGACATAAAATGGTAATTTTATTATATTAACTCAAATGAAAAAAAATACAAACACTCAATCCAAACACATATATTACATTTAAACTAATATTTAACACTCAAACCAAATATAAAAAAAAAAAAATCAAATCACAACTTTATAAATAATGCTAACCCACGATATCATATTAATTTTAACTAATGCATCCATCTATGCAAACGCACCCTGAATATATAAACATGCAGGTTGAAGACATAATTGTATTAGTTTGAAAAGGGGAGTGAGATGTTGTCAAGGCCATATTTACCACTTCATAAATTTTGGAAATCAAGACTGCAAGAATTAGGGGGAGGGACATATAAGGTGGGACCCGGGGTGTAAACTTGTGATACGTACGTGGTGATAATTGGCAACTCCATGTGCTCACCAATCCATACATACATACTTCTCCATCTTTATACAACAACAATAATTATACTCATAAAACATTCTCTCTTTTCTCTTCTCTCACAATCTTCACTTCACTCATGGTTTCCCTGATCCATCCAACATGCCTATTTCCAAACCCTATTTCTCCTTCTCTAGGTTTAATTCTCTCTCACTTCCATTTTCGCATTCCTCTTTTCATTGATTTTATTTGTTCAATCACGGAATATTATATAATATAATGCAGGTGGTATAGAATATTCCGGCGAGGATTCGATGAACCGCACATCGGCGGCGACGACGTGTATCAATCCTCAGTCGCTGGCGAATGCTACGCGTGTACTCAGGTCGGAGTTCCGGTGTTTCACTCCACCAGCTGCGACGGAGTCAACCAGCTGGAATGGGAGGCCTCTGCCGGTTCATCACTGCTGCCCATAAAAAACCGTACCGGACCGGGAACCCAGTCCGGAACCGGGCCGGGAGAGCAGCTATGGCGCGTGTTGGACCCGCGGAGCAAGCGGGTGCAGCGGTGGAACCGCTTGTTCTTGTTGGCGCGTGGGATGGCGTTGGCGGTGGACCCGCTGTTCTTCTACTCTCTGACGATCGGGCGCGGCGGCTCGCCGTGCTTGTACATGGACGACGGCTTGGCGGAGGTGGTGACGGTGCTCCGGACTTGTCTGGACGCGGTGCATCTCTGCCATCTGTGGCTGCAGTTCCGGCTTGCTTACGTGTCCAGAGAGTCGCTGGTTATTGGGTGTGGGAAGCTGGTGTGGGACCCACGCGCCATCGCTGCTCATTACCTGCGCTCACTCAAAGGCTTCTGGTTTGATGTGTTTGTCATTCTTCCGGTTCCTCAGGTCACAATCATTAATTCATTATGCAGCGAAACTATGGTGAAATCAATGATTCACTGTTCTATTAAATTATTATTATTGTGGTGAAATTTCCTCAAACAGTAAAATATGTTTTTTATTAAATTTTTTTTGTTACTTTTGTATCACAAATTAGAGAATTTGACAAAATTGTTCTTCTGGTAAGAGAAGAAAAAAAAAAGTTGATTATCAGAGTTTACATGATATATCCATTTTTATAAGGTTACATGATATGGTCACATAGTGTAACTCTATAAAATGGATATATTGTAACCTTATAATTGTGTAAAATCCGACAAAAAAATTAACCTTTATGCTTTTATTAGAAGAACAATTTTATCTATTTTCTTGATTTGTCGTAGAAAAGTAACAATATATTTTTTTGTAGTAGTAAAGTAATCTCTTGTATAAACTGTGATATTTTAGCCACAGAACTTTATTGTTGTTATTATTATTATTATTAGTAAAGTAATAGTGATTATGGTTTTTTTTTTTGTTTAATGTTGGAAATTAATTAGATTTAAAGACTATTCACTGTTTGCAATGAAAGAATCTAACTAGACATTGGGGGCTATGGATTTGGATTGTAATTTATCCAATTATATGGTCTAATTAATTCTCGTACTTCATTTCATAAAAATATTTTTGAATCCGATAGTGTTATATTATTTGATTTTCTAACTATATCTTTAGACAATTAAGAATGAGCTTAGTATGAGTTTTATTAAATCGAGTTAGAACGGGTTTTAATTGAATTGAACTTGTCATGAATATTTTATCAAACAAGATTTAATTTATTCGAAATATTCAACAATTTATCCCTAATATTACATATGTCATGGACAATATATTGATATTACAAATATAGATATTATGTTAAGGAAAAATAATGGTGGGTGAAATGAAACTCATTTGTTGTTTGAAATCCAGACAGTGATAAAGACATCATCTTTTCCTTATTTTGTGTGTTTATGGAGGCTCTAACAGATAAGCAAATCTAGCCATTACTCAGCATATATTATGATGCCATCTTTCATTTTCATCTCTTTTCTTTAATCTAAACCAAAATTGGAACATCTTTTGATGAGAAAATAGAGCTTAGTTTTCGGCTATTGGACTTTAGATCTTCGTGTGATCTTGTCGTTAAACTAAAGTTGAATACAACGTAATCAAACTGCGTAAATCCTTGATGACTGGTTTTTCGTAACTAATTCAAGTGTTTTTGGGATATCATGTAGGTGGTGTTTTGGTTAGTAGTGCCGAGATTGATCAAAGAGGAGAAGATAAAGCTTATAATGACAATTCTTCTGCTCATCTTCTTGTTCCAGTATCTACCTAAAGTGTATCACAGCATATGCTTGATGACAAGAATGCAGAAGGTCACAGGCTACATCTTTGGCACCATATGGTGGGGTTTCGGCCTTAACCTCATCGCCTATTTCATTGCTTCTCATGTGCGTATCCCTAATCGTATTCTTCCATTTTCAACTCATTCAAAAAAATGTAATATTTTCTTGATCACGTCCTTAGGTTGCTGGTGGGTGCTGGTATGTTCTTGCTATACAACGTGTCGCCTCGTGCCTCAAGCAGCAGTGCAGCGAAACCAGTTCTTGCAATCTCTCTGTTTCTTGCTCGGAGGAAGTGTGCTATCAGTTCATGTTTTCATCTGGGACTTTGGGAATTCCATGTGATGGTACTAACTCAACAGTTGTTCATAGGAAGTCGCTTTGTTTGGATGTTAATGGCCCGTTTCGTTATGGTATATATAAGTGGGCTCTTCCTGTTGTTTCGAGCAACTCTGTCGCTGTGAAGATTCTCTATCCGATTTTCTGGGGATTGATGACTCTGAGGTTAGTAAAGTAATCTTTAGCTGTTTGTTGATGATCAATATATAGAGGAACTGATGATCTGATGCTTGGTTGCAGCACTTTTGGCAATGACTTGGAGCCTACTGGTCAATGGTTGGAAGTGATGTTCAGTATAAGTGCTGTTCTTAGTGGTTTAATGTTGTTCACTCTGTTGATTGGTAATATCCAGGTGATTTTCTTAAAGAATCTCCATTTTATAAACATGGTCATGAGAGCTTATTGGGACACGGTTTCTAAATGAAAATTGTTGTATGGAATAGGTGTTTTTGCACGCGGTTATGGCTAAGAGGAGGAAGATGCAGCTGAGGTGTCGAGACATGGAGTGGTGGATGAAACGGAGACAGCTGCCTTCGCAGCTGAGACGAAGAGTTCGTCACTTTGAGAGACAAAGATGGTCTGCTATGGGTGGTGATGATGAGATGGAAATCATCAAAGACTTGCCACAAGGACTTAGAAGGGACATCAAACGCTTTCTCTGTCTTGATCTTTTGAAACAGGTTTGTTTGTCTTCTTTCAATTTGTCTTTATAAAAGTGCAAATTGGGATGATTAGGGTTCGAACCTAGATCACGCAAGTTTTCTAGTTTTTATTCTCTTCCTTCCATTCTCTCTAGCTCATTAAAAATATATATATATATATATATACTTGTGTGTATTCTAGGTGCCTTTGTTTCATAGCTTGGATGATCTCATTTTGGACAACATATGTGACCGTGTCAAACCCATAGTCATCTCCAAAGACGAAAAGGTAGTGTATCGATCCGTATAAAGATTGACATAATTTTGCACGGGATATCAACTCAAACCCGATTTCTTGAAAACAGATCACACGAGAAGGGGACCCGGTGCTACGTATGGTGTTCATCGTGCATGGTCGTGTGATGAGTAGCCAAAAGCTAAGCAGAGGGATGGTGGCCACAAGCCTACTTGAGCCGGGTGGCTTCTTTGGGGATGAGCTTCTCTCATGGTGCCTTCGTCGCCCCTTTATAGACAGGCTTCCGCCCTCTTCCGCCACGTTTACGTGTCTTGAATCCACTGAGGCGTTTGCTCTTGATGCCAACAATCTCAAGTACATAACGGATCACTTTCGCTACAAATTTGCAAATGAGAGGCTCACGCGCACGGCCAGATACTATTCATCCAACTGGAGGACTTGGGCTGCTGTTAATATCCAGCTGGCTTGGCAACGCTACATACAGAGGACGAGACGTGCCATGATCTATGACTCAAGCAACGGGGACAGTGATCGACGCCTCAGACAATATGCCGCTCTCTTTATGTCTATCAGGCCTCATGATCATCTTGATTAAGACCTCCAATTCTTTCATCACCATTCTTTGATTAATGTAAGAATTTTTCATGTACAATTCAATAATTGTGATTTGATTAAGGATGGCATTGTTGAAGAAATGAGTTGTGAAATAATCATTCTTTTGATGGAAACAGAGTTTTTGCAGCTTGCAACTTTGAGTGTTATGTACCAATCATGAATCATACCGACATCATTGCTCATAAGAAGAATATAAACGGGTCGGGTAGATTCCTTGTACCCGACCCGATAAATGTATGTACTCTTCTCTTCTATATTATCTGATTTTTTTTATTTGGATAGAATTCAAGTAACTTGACGGGTAATCAGTTATCGAAATATAATTTTAAAAAAGAAAACAATTATTTTTCTAAATAAACAATAATAAAAATGAGTGGATAAATTTAAATATATATTTATAAGTATACTATGACATATCATCTCATTTATTAATTGCTAGTGTTGATCTTGTATAATACACATAATTTCATAAAATAAATAATTTTAAGAAAATATATATTCTGAGTGAGAAATTATAATTTGGAGAATAATTCTATTTCCAAAGGTATTGTTTTTATGATAATAAAAACTTTTTTTAAAAAATGTTTTGAGAAAAAAGATAATGAATGGCTTAAAAAATATTTAAGAATCATTTTTATCATCTTGAAATATATTTTAGACAAATGCTGGGAATTCTCATGGCTAAATTTGGTATGAATCAATGAAGAGGGAGAGATGTCAGAATTGGCGGCAGAAGCGGCGTCAATTTCTGGAAGTTTAAGGTGGTCGGAATTGTGGAGAAAAAGGCCCGATTTAGCAGAAGAGAGGTTTGGGCTGATTAATTACACATTTCTCCCACTTTAAACCGGAAATGGGCTCCTCCTTCTTCTCCTTCTTTTGGCCCCCTTAAGAAGCATCGCCTGACTGAGTTCTCTGGGACTCTTTTTTCCGGCTATCTTGGACCAATCTTTGTGATCATTTTTCACTTTGATTGTTCCAAGCTTACACTACAACCTGTACGATTTTTTCCATCTCTTTAATTTCCCCTTTTTCATTATTAATAATATCCTTGTCTTTTATGTTTCGAAGAATTTGATCATAGTTTGTGTTCTTAGTCGTTGCCTGGAAATGAATCATGCATTAATCCTCATTTTGATCTCAATGTTTGTTTTGATTTCGTCATGCATTTACATGTAATTATTTTCTTATGTTGAAGACATTTTATTTGGTCACAATCAAGGATGAAAATATTGGTATCGATAAAAATATCGTTACTTTGATTTTATGGAAATTTCACGGATATATCGATTTCGGTGGAAATATCGGACATTTTTTTTTAAATATCAAAACTTTGTAAAAAAATTGAAAAATATATCTAGTAGTTTATAGAATATTATAACTATCATTAATACATATATTGAACTTAAATTCCAAATAAAATGATATGTTTACAACGAATATAGAGATAAACTATTATATAAATGTTGTCTGTTATGATCAATAATGAAAATTTCGGTTTCGATGGAAATATGGACATCTTAATTTTATGGAAATATCATGGAAATATCGATATCGGTGGAAATATGGGTATATAAATTTATCGATATTTTTCCAATATTTCCCCAACATTCCACTGATATTTATCGTTATTTTCATGATATTAAATGAATTTTCATATAATTTGTACTATGAAACCACCGATATCGAAATCGATATCAAAATCAATACTGATATTTATCGATACTTCGTCGATATTTTCCCGATATTTCACCTGTTTTCCTACAAATTGTACCATGATGTCACCGATATTGAAATCGATATTTCACTGATATTTCCTCGATATTTTACCAATTTTCCTACAAATTGTAGGATGAAGTCACCGATATTGAAATTGATATTTCGCTGATATTTCCTCAATATTTCACCTATTTTCCTATTGTAGGATGAAGTCACCGATATTGAAATCCATATTTCGCCGATATTTTACGATATTTTAACAAAATTTTTCGTTTCTTTACCGGTTATGTGGAAAAATGAAAATATTGGAGATATATGATTTCCCCTTGTATCGATCACGTGAAAAAATGAAAATATTGAGAAAATATTGAAGATATTTCCGAATATTTTCATCAATGGTTGTATGATCTCAGATTGTGTGAATAGCATGTTGGGATTACATATCATGGACATTGCTACTAGGTATTTGATAGCCTGAAACAAGCATTTGATATGTATAGGTGCAACATTATAATGCAATGTTGTTGTAATGAATGAAATATGTTTTGATGTTCCAAGTCACCAGGCAGGCGATGTTGTAATGAATGGAAATGACTAAGAACATGTTGTAATGAATGGAAATGACTAAGAATATGTTTTGATGTTCCAAGTCATCAGGCAGAATACTGAGCTTCAACAAGGAGTTTGTTATAGGAATTGAAATGTTGTGTGTGCATCGAACTTAAAACTGAAAGCCAAGATGAAACTAAAGGGCTTATACTAAATCCTGGAAGGGCTAATTCATGTTGCTATCATTCTGATTAAAGAACAAAATGTTGTATTGTTCTGATGTTGTGAGCTGTAGCTAACTATTGCTCGTGATTCGCATACATATCGTGTAATTCCATAACTTTGTGCAGGTAGCTTTTCCCCTGAGCATGAGCTTCTCAATGTTGTAAGAATATGGGGTTGAAGTTGTCGAAGAAGGGACTGAAAAACCCTGAAAACTCAAGCATGCAGCTCTTCCAGAACCGAGTGCTCAATTGTCTCTGGAAAAATTATATACGTAATTTGGTTTCAAAGAAAAGAAGACGAATGCTAGTTGCAGGCTATGATCTTGACATGACTTATATAACGGATCGACTATTAGCAATGTCGTTTCCTGCACAACGCATGCGAGCCATGTATCGCAATCCTCTGTGGCAGGTTAAGTCTGTCTTGGAAATGAGACATCCTGGTCATTATAAGGTGAGCATCAGATCATATATTGAATCAATGAGATCTCTCTCTCTCTCTCTCTCATTTTTAATTGTTTTTTGGGTTGATAGGTTTATAACTTATGCATAGAAGAAGGTTATGATGCATCACATTTCAATGGATGTGTGGAGAGATATCCATTTGATGACAACCATGTCCCACCAGTATCAATGATCAAGGAATTTTGTGAAGATGTCCACTCTTGGTTATCGAGCGATCCTAAAAATATCGCAGTTGTGCACTGCATGGTAGGCTAAACTTTCTTTTATTTTCTTTTATTTTTGCGCCAACACTTGCTCTGTAAATTTGCAGGCCGGAAAAGGTCGAACCGGCTTGATGGTCTCTTGTTATCTAGTTTACACTGGCATGCCAGCTGAGAGGGCTTTGCAAGTGTATGCAGAGAGACGAACAACCAATAATGAAGGAGTAAGTCGTTTCTCTGTGGGAATTTTCATATGGAAGCACTCATTTAAAGAGCTTTGCAATTGCATCATCACTTATTTTCAATGAAAGTGATACCGGAATATTCCGATTCTTCCTAAACTTGGGCTTATTCTTTTTACTCAGGTCTCAATAGCAAGCCAGCGTCGTTACGTTGAATACTGGGAGAAAGTACTTTCGTTCAGCCATGGACTCAATCTTGCATCTCCATGCGTCAATTTGCCGCCACCGTGTACCAGACAACTGCAGCACATCCGCTTATACGACACTGTCAACATCAGCCAGATCTTTGTGGTCGTTTCCGAGTTGCAAGAGGTAACCAATCACGACTCAGGTTCGGAATCGTGCTTACAGCTCACAAGTATTATTCTTCATTCTTGCAGATTCCAGGGCAGCGATATCGCCCACCAGCAGAAGTGTCCAAGATTTGTTGCAGAAAAATTGGAAAAGATTACGAAAGATGCAATAAGCCTCGTTATTACTACTCCTTCGTTGAGAGCGAAGAAGGAAAGGAAGAGGTGGAGGAGCCTCGTCTAGTCGTCCAAATGGACACTGAAAGTTCCATTATCGACCAGAAAACTTGCCTTGGTTATCACTACGAAAAACCAGTACAAGTAAGATACATACATATATCTACACACATATTCTCCTGTTTTAGTCTGTCATATGTGATTCCAACTATATATTCCACTCAACAGTTAACAGGAGACATTCGCATAATATTCTACGAGAAGCTCATCGGAGGCCGCCTCTTCTACGTCTGCTTTAATACAGCTTTCATAACAGGAAGTCTGCTGCAGGTAACCTACTTGTCTTTATAGTCGAACAATCACTCTTAGGTCGCGTTTGGATTGAGGAATGTGAAAACAAAATAGTTAAAATCCAAGCTAACATATTATTTTCTTCAAATTGCATAGTTCACAATCAAGGATTTGGACAAAGTTGGGCAAAAGGCTCGATCCATCTGCGGCCCTTCATTCTGCTTGGAGTTGTTCTTCGGACCCTCAAACGCTAACTACTCGGTGCCTCATTCGGACGACGAGTTTCTTATCAACGAGTAAAACCTCGAGTCTATTCAAAGCGGATGTGTATCTGCAAGTGGAGCTGCAAATCTGTTGTTCTTCCTGTGTATCTATGGTGGTTTTGCGTAAGCGATCCATAACCTCGATTTTACTTGGAACTAAAGACTTGTTTCCTCTGTGCATTTAGCTCACTCTTGTTGAAAAACCAACATTTTGCAGTTAGGTATCATAACCAATATCTGCTTGAAACTTTCACTGTAGTTATGATCATGACTCTTTTTAATCTCTATATTCAGACTATTCTTGCAATTGTTGGTATTATTGTTTTTGGCTTAAATTTATGTATTTTGAAAGAAACTTGTAGACAGAAAAAATTGTTGGAAAATTTTGCATAGCAGTGATTTAATTGATTAAGAATACAACTAAAATTTAAATGAAGGAAGAGATTTTGGAACTTAAAATTATTACTAACGTATCGAGGAAGAACTATGATAATAAAGAGATTTTTGATTTTATATATTTAGTAGTAATCGAATAGGAAGGGAATTTTTTTAAATTTGTTATTGTTTAATTTATTTAGTTAGAAATTTAATTATAATATTATTTTGGGTGAATTACATCAACTTTTATTGAGGTTTAATTAAATAAGTAGACCTAGCCCATTATTTGTGGAAATTACAATTAAACTTAATCAATGATCAAATTTTCAGCATATTACTCCCCTATACTTACAATATATATAATAATATAATGTGATATCGAGAAATATTATTGAGTTCAAATTAAATTATTTATAGAAATCGGTGGAAATATTGGATTGGTTTTTTTAAATTCTTTTCCTAGTAAAAGATTTAAATATAATTTTCAGAAATCTTAGACTTTAATTGATAATTTGATCAAATCTCAAAAGTGGTATATATGATTCATTATATTATTTTAACGAAATATTTTAAAGATGAATATTATAGACAAATCAAAAATTGATCAAAATCTAATCCACTTATATAGGATATAGATTAGATATAGAATTGGGAAATTCACAAAATTAATTGTTATATACTATATTTTAAAAATTCACCCAGTAATATTGAGTAATTGCAGACATAACCTCAAGTTTTATTACTTGTCCTCTACCCTTTCCTCGTACAACACAAAAATCCACCGCGACACAACCAATTTCTCCGACGAACACCTAATTAACTTCAATTTCTCTGCACTGATCCATACTTGGAAACCCTCATCGGAGAAAAATCGATTCATTGTAGGATTCAAGGCATTGGCTGCACAATTCTTCTACTATGGCGGCTCCAAAACCCTCAAGAACGCCTGCGGAAATCGAGGACATCATCCTCCGGAAGATATTCCTCGTGTCCCTCGTCGATTCCATGGAGAGCGATTCGCGAGTGGTTTATCTGGAGATGTCGGCTGCCGAGATTTTGAGTGAGGGTAAGGAGCTGAAATTATCGCGAGAAGTGATGGAGAGAATCGTAATCGATCGGCTTTCTGGAAGCTTTCCCTCCGCAGAGCCTCCGTTTCAATACTTGCTCAATTGCTATCGCCGCGCGTATGATGAGGGGAAGAAGATTGCTTCGATGAAGGATAAGAATGTGAAGTCAGAGATGGAGATTGTGGTTAAACAGGCTAAGAGGTTAGCTGTTTCTTACTGTAGGATTCACTTAGGAAACCCTGATATGTTTCCCAATCATGATACAAATAAATCGAGCGTTTCGCCGTTGTTGCCTTTGATTTTCTCTGAGGTTGGGGGTAATCTTGATGGATTTGGAGGGAGTAGTAGCAGTGGGGTTTCGGCTCCCCCGGGTTTTCTCGAGGATTTCTTTAGGGATGCCGATTATGATTCGATTGAGCCCGTTTTGAAACAGCTGTATGAGGATTTGAGAGGGAGTGTGTTGAAGGTTTCGGCTTTGGGCAATTTTCAGCAGCCATTGAGGGCGTTGTTGTTGCTGGTGAATTATCCGGTGGGGGCGAGGGCGTTGGTGAGTCATCCGTGGTGGATTCCGAAAAGTGTGTATATGAATGGAAGAGTCATTGAGATGACTAGTATATTGGGGCCATTCTTTCATGTTAGTGCTTTGCCTGATCATACTATATTCAAGAGTGAGCCTGATATTGGGTGAGTGTGATTTTTAATTCTCTTGATTGGTTTGCAAGTCTTGATTTACTTTGTGGTATGTGTTATAATTAGTGGATTCTTGATATTTACCTTCCATGGTAGATTCTGTTGTGATCATCGATATGGCTTTTCTATTTTAGCTTGAGGCTATGACATATAGATGTTTTTGATTCAATAACTGTTATTGTATTAACGGATGGTTGTCTCGTGTTCTCAGCCAACAGTGCTTCTCTGAAGCCTCAACTCGCCGTCCAGCCGATCTTCTCTCATCCTTTACAACTATTAAAACTGTTATGAACAACTTGTATGATGGGCTGGCAGAAGTGCTTATGTGCCTACTTAAAAACACAAATACTCGTGAAAATGTTCTTGAATACCTTGCAGAAGTGATAAACAAAAACTCTTCTAGGGCACATTTGCAGGTAGATTTTTCTTTAGTGATTGAAGAGATCCGTCTGGCTTCATTTTTCTTGATGATTAAGAGTTAATATGATCACTTACAGTGTTCTACTCCGTCTTTAACCCTTCTTATTACATGGGATGTTGGCTACAGGTTGATCCATTGTCTTGTGCTAGTTCTGGCATGTTTGTAAACCTCAGTGCCGTAATGCTTCGTCTATGTGAGCCATTCTTAGATGCCAATTTGACAAAAAGGGATAAAATTGAGCCGAAATATGTGTTTTACAGTGACCGTCTTGAAATGAGGTAGATGATTACTATTCCTTTTTTGAATCCCTTTTCAGCTTGCTGAAACATTCCCTTTTGTTGATAAACTTGTATCAGAGGATTGACTGCATTACATGCATCATCAGAAGAAGTATCTGAATGGTTTGACAATAATACTGCTAAAGTTGATATCTCAAAAAACATGGGTGATGGTGAAAACCGGTTGATACAGTCTCAAGAAGCTACAAGTTCTAGCAGTAATGCTAATGAACCTAAACCAGCATCCGGAAGTACGGAAAAAGCCAAATATCCTTTCATATGTGAATGCTTCTTCATGACTGCTAGGGTGCTTAACTTGGGATTGCTAAAAGCATTTTCGGACTTCAAACATCTTGTTCAGGTTATATAAACTTTTGAGTTGGCTTGGTTTGATATTATTTTCTATCTCCATTTTCATTGTTGATTTGTTCTCCAAATAAAACCAATTATGCACACATTCACAAACTCATATACATTGTCCCATAACGTAAAAAACAAAAGCAAACATAGTATTATTATGTTCTTTGCCTTTCCATATAAATTTCTTTCTTTTGGGGTTCACATCTATATACATTATAATATGCTATTCTTCAATTGGCTGAAGGTATAGTTTGGATCTTGTAATTTGCGTTCAGGATATTTCTAGATGTGAAGATACTTTAGCCTCTTTCAAAGCCATGCAAGAGCAAGCACCTTCTCCACAATTGCAACAAGATGTAGCTCGCCTAGAGAAAGAAATCGAGTTGTACTCACAGGAGAAGTTATGCTATGAAGCTCAAATACTAAGGGTATAAATTTTACCTTCTGTTATCTCTAATTTGAGATATAATTCTCTTATTGATATAACAACAAATGCCTGATTCATCTCTATTGTGATATTTTAATAATGTCATGCTGATCTTGACAGTGAAGCAAGCTATCCCTTGTCTTGGCATTTTGTTTATTAACCAAAATACTAAAAGAATTACTTTTCTATTATACTATGCTTATGCATATTAACTTTCTCTCTAATCAATATTAACTTAAAATAACTACTTTTTATCCAATAGGATGGAGGGATTCTTCAGCGTGCATTGTCTTACTACCGCCTAATGGTAGTTTGGTTGGTTCGGCTGGTTGGAGGGTTTAAAATGCCTCTACCATCAACATGCCCTAAGGAATTTGCAGCTATGCCAGAGCATTTTATAGAAGACACCATGGAATTGCTAATTTTTGCCTCGCGGATTCCTAGAGCTTTAGATGGGGTTATGCTGGTAAATTAAGTTTAGATTATTACATAGGGTTTGATTATCATCTTGAATGCTCAATTATCAATTCATGTTATGTTCATCTTTGACAGGATGATTTTATGAACTTCATCATTATGTTCATGGCTAGTCCAGAATACATCCGAAACCCTTACCTAAGAGCCAAAATGGTTGAAGTTCTGAATTGTTGGATGCCTCGGAGAAGGTATAATTTGATGATTTTTACTGCAAGTGCATTGTAATTGGTCTCACTTTTCCTTGCTTCTCACTCATTTGCGAATACAGTGGCTCAAAGGCAACAGAAACTTTGTTCGAAGGACACCAGTTATCCCTTGAGTATTTAGTGAGGAATCTTCTGAAGCTTTATGTTGATATTGAGTTCACTGGTTCCCATACTCAGGTGATTGTTACTAAGAGTACGCATGTTACATCTGTATACAACTGCAACTTTTGCTTTAGAAATATTACCGATTTTTGTATGATAGTATCCTAATGGGATTTATGTTTCTAATTTCTTTTTCATATGTACCAGTAATGCGTTTTTTACTACATAGGTTATTTACTTTCCACTCATATGATCACATATTACACTAATATGATTACATATTACTCAAGCCATGATTGAGAGGCATAACTTTTAGAATGTGAATATGCCTTTGTTGTCTTTTCCACCAATATATTTTGGGGTCGCTTCAGCTCAGCTTTGGTTTGAATAAGTGTAGTGTGCCCAAGTCTTTCTATTCCTGACATTAGACTGTCGGATATGCAACTATTTAATGAAACTTTCCTAGTTATAAATAAATTAGGATACATTAAGTTTCCACTTGTAGAAATCTTGTCATCTGAGTTATTGATCTTTGATTTGGCATGGATTGGAATAATTATGTCATTTAAAACAGATGAAGCAGATTAGAGGCCTCAGACACTTTCCTTTCCCAACTCATCTTGTTTTATTAGTTATGATACTTTTAAGTGAGTTGGAAAAACAATAGTTTGCTGGTCGTACTTGTGTATTTAACTCATCATATGTATTTCATATAATGACTCTTTGTCATGGCCGTATTTTTTTTATTTGCATTTAATTTTCTATATATTGGCGTGTACAATCTTTTATTATATGTTGTTCTTATTTGAGTACAATGGCACTTCACCAGTTCTATGACAAGTTTAACATCCGTCACAACATTGCCGAACTCCTGGAGTACTTATGGCAGGTTCCCAGTCATCGTAATGTCTGGAGAAAGGTAAAGCTATCCATATTAGTTGTTTTTGTTTTTGTTTGACTTTCTCTACCTGTTCCAATGTAGCCTCACATTTAATGATTTTTTTTTTTTGCACCAGATTGCCAAGGATGAGGAGAAGGGTGTCTATCTTAACTTCTTGAACTTTTTGATTAATGATAGCATTTATCTTTTGGATGAAAGTCTCAACAAAATTCTTGAGCTTAAAGAACTTGAAGCTGAGATGTCTAACACCGTTGAATGGGAGAGAAGACCAGCCCAAGAGAGGCAGGAGAGAACTCGACTTTTCCACTCTCAAGAGAATGTCTGTGTTCACTGCATAGTTTTTTGGTCAATTATTAATTTGAAATGTTGATTAAATTGGTATTTCATTCATTTCTTTAGATTATAAGGATTGATATGAAATTGGCAAATGAAGACGTGAGCATGCTGTCATTTACATCAGAGCAAATTATGGCTCCTTTTCTACTACCAGAAATGGTAAATTCAGTCGTTTTGGTTGATTGTCAACTTGTTTTGGATTTGGTATTAAGTTCTTCTAACAGGGCATTTGTCTTCCAGGTTGAAAGAGTTGCCAGCATGCTCAATTACTTTTTGTTACAACTTGTAGGGCCCCAAAGAAAATCGCTTAGCTTGAAAGATCCAGAAAAGTACGAGTTTCGACCGAAATTGTTGTTAAAGCTGGTATAACATTTATATATATGCCTTTGAAACTTCCTTTTCTTTTGTTATTTTCATTAGTTTTTGGTGGTTCTCTACTTGGATTTTTTCTTGTGGTTGTCCAGCTTCTGCCTTTCGATTTTGTATTGATTATAAGAAAGATGAAACGTATGAAATATCTGATGGTACTTTTCCATTTTTTCTGTATTTGAAGATCGTTAATATATATGTCAATCTGGCCAAAGGAGACAAGGATAACATTTTCCCAGGAGCCATCATAAGGGATGGTCGTTCGTACAATGAACAGGTTAATCAAGAGATTTTATTTGTTTAATTTATTCTTTTAAAATATAGACTGCTAAGCAAGTATTTTCTCGCTAAGATCAATTTTCAACAATATATATTTATCTATTTCTTTTCTCTTTTGGCGGGACCAGCTATTCGGTGCTGCAGCTGATGTCTTGAGGAGAATCAGGGAAGATGGTAGGATCATACAAGAGTTTGTCGAGCTTGGAACGAAAGCCAAAGTTGCAGCTTCTGAGGCCATGGATGCTGAGGCTGCTCTTGGCGACATACCCGATGAATTCCTAGACCCAATTCAGGTAAATAGCGAGCGACTTCCTTCTAACAATATTATATTCATCTCCACTTTAGTGTGTTGCTTCACTGCTGTTGAGTATTCAGTCTATTGAAATGTGCTGTTGTTTATTGGGTTTCAGTGTACGTTGATGAAGGATCCTGTCATTTTGCCTTCATCAAGGGTCGTTGTGGACAAACCTGTTATCCAGAGGCATCTCTTAAGTGATAGCGTACAGACCTTCATCTTCTACCTTCTCTGTTTCATATCATGATATGAAGATAATTAAAGTTGATTATTGTTTGATTTTGGAATTACAGACAGATCCATTTAATCGGTCTCCTCTCACTGCGGACATGTTAATACCGGATGTGGAGTTGAAGGCCAAAATCGAAGAATTTATCAAGTCTCAAGAATTAAAGAGGCGTGGTGAAGGGTTGAGTTTGCAAAGCGCGAAAGACAAGATACAGACGACTGATACAACTACCTTAATTGACTAGCAAGATTTTCTTTTGATACTTGTAAATTATATTTGATTATGTGACCAACCAGTCAATAATACCTCGTATGATATTATCCTGTCTGGGATTCTTTTGCTCTAAGATGATGCATTGATATTTCAATATAACGTTCGTCTTAGATTGTGAATCATCTGATCAAGAAATATAGTTTAGTTGCATCTTTTGGACACTGAAATTGCTGAAGAATTTGATGCTGACTCTCCTTTTAGATTTCTTACTTGTTTAAGTGAATTAAAACATCTTTTCTTGATCTCATCTCTGTAAGTTTTATGTATCCCTTCAGTTCTTTACGTGTCTAAGCTACAGAAGAAGCAATGAGATAGGAATGTACTAATTTGATCATTCTTTAGCAATTTTAACGTGTCGTTTACAGATTCTGAAGAGTAGGTATCATTTACGATCAAGTTTCAACAAAATATTCTCAAAATACTTGTCCGTGATGCTTCCAGTGATGGGCAAAAGCAGGACATCATTTGATCTTCGAATGGTGTATACCTACTGGTAAGCAAAGTGGTTGTCATTCCACCATTAAAACGAACCTCATTGCCTGGGAGAAATAATGTTAATTTAGCATATGTATAAACATTGCCAAACTGTGTTGTAACAATTATGAGTGGAACGATAATGGAAGCCAAGAAAGTTGCACCTCTGAAAGCCGACAAATCATGATATGCGACACTCCTGCAGCACAAATGTGCAGAGTCAACAGATGATTGCTGCTTTTAGAGTTTCGATAACATGGCCAACTTCCTCTTAGCAAATTCATTGGCATATTTTGTGGCGTTTTTGTTGTGTCGCAGATAAAATTCTGCGAGAAGAATCTGGCGCTCTTCCTGTGTTAAATCCCCGTGACAACCCTATGAAGAACAACACTTGTCAAGTACCAAGAAAAAAAAATTATTACATCATATGAAAATGTGAACAAAGTATCTAACAGATCAAAGTATTACTTCATGTGGAAATAAGCAATAGTTAAACTGATTATAGTCGAAAGTATCGTTAAAGAAAAAAAATACAGAAACACAATTGCAGCTATACCCTATACATAATCGCTCACAAGGTCATATGCTCAAGTGTTGTTTATCCTAGAAATTGCACATTTATAGTAATTTACACTACAAACCATCGAGTAAACACAAGAACTTATTTGACAGTGTAGATTGTAGAATGAGTAGGATTCGCTAAAACAAGGAATTACCATGCGTGAAGTCCTGTCACATACAGCTTGGTGCATAAGAAGCCCAGCAGCTACTGAAACATTGAACGAGTCAACCATGCCTCTCATTGGGATAGAGCAGTGCAAATCTGACAGCTCAAGAGCCTCTTCACTTATCCCCCTGAAAGTGATAACTCTACCATGTAAAATGATCCAATCCAAAGAGAACATTTCAGTTTACAACATTAATTCCAAACAAAACAAGAAAGGGTTTGGTTCAATCCCTAAGACTCAATCAGGTAAACACATTTTGCTGATATAGAGTGAAAACCCAAGAAGCTAAAGGCAAGAAAAGACATGCCTAAGTTCATTCCCAACAACTATAGCAGTAGGGCACGACCAGTCGACATCATAAACGGAGACCTGGAGACAGAACCAAACAGTGAGTCACGTTAGTTGTGGAGCTAGTGAAGAACTTCCTTGCAATAAACAGCAACACAAATTTAGAGTAGTGTAAGAAATTATGACTTTTTATCGTTAAATTAAAAGATAAATTCGTTGATACCGCATCCATCCCCAGGTGGGTTGTAGCAATTCTATAACCACGTGCTTTTAGAGCCCCAAAGCACTCACTGATGGAGTTCCAAGGCTCAATGTCCAACCATTTCTCAGCTCCCATGCTGACATGACGGTTGTCTCTGTACCTGAATGGTGGAGGACAAAGTAATCAAGTAAAGCCAATGATAACGGAATCCAAAACTATCTGAACATAACAATAAAATGCATCCTCACCAAGTATAACTAGTCAATAAAGTTTCTAACTAGTTATCACAAAAGAACTTGAACATTGAAAATTCTATAGTGGAAATAATGCTAGTCTTTACTTTATAAGTGATAACATAAGCATTATTCTGCAAAATCCATATGCTAGGTTCATACTGTACTCAATTCAAGCCGGCAAATTTAAAATTAACAATATTCAAGCTTCTAACTTTACGGAATTTTATACATTTCAATTACACAAACTCCCAACTAACTCCATACATTGAACTATGAATGATTCAACTAGTGATGCACCTTTTCGAGCTGTCACACGACACAACATGGACAGACTGAATCCCAAGAGCATCAGCAGAGCGAAAAGCTGCGGAAACATTCCCAAAGTCGCTCAACCCCTCGATCACCAAACACACAGAATAGCTCCGATTATTCACTGCATTACTGAACCTCTCCTTCCTTAAGTCCATTATATACGGATCAATGGCTTCTAGAACTTCAGAGCTGCTGAGATAAGCATCCCCTGCTTTGCATTTATCCAAATAAGGAAACCATCGCTCCCTCTTCTTATCATCTTTAAATGCCTCACCAGTAACCAAACGACGCTCCATTTTCATCAACCTTGATATATCATCCTTGTTTTTTGTTAGTACTTCTTCCACTGTGTCTTTGCACAAATCTTGGGGTGTTTCTAATGTCTCGTTATGAGGTGCAATTCCCTTTGCACAATCCGAATTTTCTGAAGCAACAGCTGCTTCCACACAACCGAAGTTTCTTGAAACTGAAAAGAGTTTGTGGGATTTGGTTCTCAAACCTGTCTTTGCAAAGAAAAATCGGAACCTGGTTTGACAGTAAATAGTGATACAAAAACACACAAGTATGTAGAAAGATGAGAAATATTAATAATTATGTACCTGAATGAGGTGAAAGAGGATGAGGAAAATGGCGTAGGGGAGTTGAATTGGGGATACGAGCTCCGAATTCCAGGCATGGTAGCGAGGTTCGGATTAGGGTTTTGCAGGCACTCATTTGCAAATGAGAGAGATGAACGCAGTCTCTTTACGACGTCGTCGGATGTGCAATGAATTTTTTGCTATTTGTTAGCAAATATGTCAATGTATTCGGGTCTTGTAAAATCTTTTTAAAAAGGCCAAATAACTAAAAAAAAATCCAAACCTTTTAAGTTTTTACTATGGTCGATTTTTTTATTTTTGTTAATTCATCAATAATTTTAAGAATTTATTATTATTTTGATCAAATCAAATTTTAAGTCAAAATTAAATTATATGACTTATATACAACTGCCACGTAAGTTTAATTCTAGTACACATAATTAACCATTTTTCAGAAATGTACGAGAACAAAAAGTATTTGTCTCCCTATCTCTGCCCTAAGAATGTGGCTTTGGACGAAGGAATGGAGTCTTGGATTTGCAGGGGATGGAGTGGATCTTGGTAGATGGTGATGGGCTGGTAGGTGCAGCAGTGAATAGCAGTGGGATTGCTGAACGGGGTTGAAGAAGATGGTGAAGGTCGGCGAAGCTTGGTGGTCGGAACAGATCAGCGGCGTTGGTTGTCGCCGGAGGAGATGGAGATGGTGGAGTCGAGCAAATCAACTGGTGGTGCTGCCGACGGTGTGAAGGCGAGCAGCTGTTGGAGGAGAAGAATCGAAGAAGGAAGCGGGTGGTTGGTCGGAGAAGAGAAAAACAGCGGCGGCGGGGTTGATGGCTGAGTTCGCTGGAGATGGAGATGGAGGCGGTGCTCGGCGGCGATTCACCGACGAAAGGCGGTGGTGGTCGGCTCAGTTCAAAAAAAGGAGATGAAGATGATGGCGATTGAGAAGGAGAAGGTGGCGACACTGATGGTGCCCAGCAGCAGATCGGTGGCTTGGGGTAGACGGAGAAGAAGGTGGAGGAGAAGCTGATGGACGGAGAAGAAGATGGGCGACGGAGAAGATGGGGTTGCAATTTTCTAATTTTTTTGATTTTTTTTTATTAATTTTTTTTAAATAATTAAAAGAAAAAAAAATTAAGAGGAAAGGGCTGCAGGAAATGTTGGAAATTCTTGGATGATGTGTACTAGAGGGAAGCTTACGTGGCAGCCACATATAAGCTATGTAATTTAATTTTGAAAATTTGATTTGGCCAAAATAATAATAAATTTTTAAAATTATGGATGAATTGACAAAAATAAAAGAATTAATCAAAATAACAAAAACTTGAAAATGTTTGGATTTTTTTAACTAATTGGCCTTTTAAAAACTAGTAGCAGGTTCGTGCCATGCATGGAAATGTCAGCAAAATCACAATATTTACTTAAAGGTCGGCTATCCGCAGTCCAAGTTTTCTAAACACACCCAATTATTTATTTATTTTATTTAAAAAATTCAAAAAAGGCAAAATTACAATTTTGCCCTTCTTAATAAAAAAAATCAAACTCCTTTCTCTCTTCTCCTCCAGTCTTCTGCTTCTCCTTCTTCTTTTTTTTTTCTTTTCTTTTTTCATTCTTCAAACCTTAAATTTTCTTAAAAAAAATTATTTTATGAGTTAATAAAGTATATAATAATCATGTGAAATCGTGTAAAAAGAATGAAAACATAACAACAAATCTAAGGACCCGTTCGACCCTGGTTTGTTGAACACAAAGAGGTGTGTTTGATCAATGATCGAACACACTATAGTGTGTTCGACGCTTGTAAAATTCATCTAAGGAAATTATTTGATGGGATTATTTGAGGTAATAATTTAAATTATTGCAACTTTGATAAAATATTTAATATATTAAATGTTATAATTAAAATGTGAAAACAAAATACATTTCTATCCTTCAAAATTATCTTTTTGTGGTTTGAGTGGAATAATTCATCTCATCTTTTCAATCTGTGAGCCATTTACGATAAATATGCAAGAAAATTATTTGATTGTGTTATACACATTATAATTATAATGTGCAATATACAATTTTTTTCCCTTAAAAAATTGGTGTAATTCATTATAAAATATTATAATTATTTGGGGAAAAAAAACAAAAATTTCACCGAAATTTCGAGATTTTCAAACATTTTATACTATAACCTCATCGAAATCAAAATTTACCGAAATTTCGGTGAAATGGTGATGAAATTTATTCAACCCCCGTTTCAATTTCGATGACTCAAAATTAGCGAAATTTCGGTGAAATTTCGCGAATTTTTTTCCCTGATTATGGGCAATAGATCACGTTTAACACTATAATTATAGTGTTAAACATGATTATAGGGAATAAAATAATTCACGTTTGGCCCTCGGGCGCGCGCGCACTGCGCCCGTCGCCTGTCGCGCGCGCGCCGCGCCCCGTCGTCCGTCATTTTATAGTGTTAACCGTGAATTATGATATTCACGTTTAACACAATAAATATATTGTTAAACGTGAATATCATAATTCACATTTAGGCCTCGGGCGCGCGCACGCGCCCGTCATCCCGTACATTTGTGAATTTAGTAATTCCCCTTTAATAATTTTATAATTTTGTTAATTTTGTTATTTACTAAAATTTTTCATTTATTGGGTTAATTAATTTGGTTAGAGATTAAATTTCATTTTAAAATACATATTTATTATTTTTAGAAGCAAGATCCACTATTAATTATTTATTTTGTAAATTAATTCTAGCATGTGTACTTTCAATCTATGTATTAATGTAGTAATTAATATGATCATTTTTTGACTGGTTTTCAGGTCGCTTGAGTACGTGAGGAGTTTCAGACAAAGCAGGCATACATTAACTCATATACTCGAATTAGAGTACTAGGCTATATTAGGGCAGTATTGCTGAGGACCGATATTGAATGTGTGGCTGATTTGAGAGGAGCTGTTTCGGTCATTTCTTGCGCTGGGAGACCGATCGTGACAATTGCGAAAGCTTTCTGCACGCTCTTATGTCACGTGAGGTGCGTGGGCCCCATACCCCTACGGGCGAAGTGTGGTTTCATATTGGGCGAGACCGTCGTCTATGTCGGTTCTCACGAAATGAGTTCGCCCTATGTCATTTCGATCATGCTCTGGTGGTGAAGGATCCCACTGCATTCCCGAAGAACTTGCAAAACGAGTACTGTCATTTTCATTGGGTATTCCCCATCTTGCTTGAAAACCCTCGTCGGATTGGAGTCCAAGGGGAACAGAATCCAAATACTGATTTTGGTCAGTGTACACATATGAGTGCGGATCCGTATAGCTTGAAGAAAACGGTACACTAATTTCACCACACCGTTGACTTTGTGCATCCGTAGTGACATGTGGTTCCGGATGTTCGGAATAAGATGATCCAACTCCAGGGGGTGTATTTCCCGGCTCCGGGGACACGACAACATCAGATTTTCCAACGTTCAACCTCGTCAGAGTAACAAAAACAATAAGAACCCCATCGATAATTGACAATATTCATTGCAAAACTTCTGTAGTCTTTATTTTTATCTTCCTCAACCTTTCGCCAGAATCGATTAGTGAGTGAATCATATATCTCCACTAAGTCATGTCGGCACCCACAAATTCATGAATGGAAGATATTAAATCAAATAGGGTTCGTTCACGAAGGTGAATGACCTCTTCAAAACTGTTGGTGTATTCTAAATCTTCCCAGTAGCCACCGTACCATACAATAACTTCAATAGTCATTTTTTGGTGGATACTGCAAAAAAAAAAAAACAAAAAAAAAATTTAGAAACAGGAAACACATAATAAATAACAAATAAAATAAAAGAACAACTCAACTAGATTTTCAACACGTGAAAGAATTAATTATTTAAATAGTAAATAAAATATCAATAACTAATGTTGGTTTAACTGAGAAACTAACGTTAACATAATCGCAATCTTCGTATGACTTATAATTCTCAATAACTTTATTACTTGCAACGTAATATTTATATGTTATTATAACTAAATAATAATGTTAATTTGTCACTATATCGTTCCGTGATTATTGTAAAAATAGATTTTAATGTACACACGAAGAACCTAACAATTGTAACTAAACTGTAGGTACAACAAAAAAATTGCTTATCAACAAAATAAATAATTAATATTGGATTTTCCTTCAAAAAAATTATAAATCATTTTTAAATAAATTTAATCTATAACAAAATTAATTAACCCAATAAATAAAAATATTTCCTTATTAACAGAATTAATATATTTTTTTAAGGGGATTACTAAAATTATTAAATGGGGATTATTAAATTATGTTGTTTTATTTAATAAAGTCTGATTATTCAAATGTGCGCGGGCGATGGGTGACGGGGACGCGGGACGAGCGCATGCGCAACGGGTGACGAGGGCGCGGGACGAGCGTGCGCGATGGGTGATGGGAGCGCGGCGCGCGCGCGAGGCCGAGGCATACACGTGAATTTGGAAATTCACGTTTAACACTATAATTATACACTTGCATATACAAATGCAATGTACACAACAGTAAATACTGAGAATAAAAAAACAAAAAAATTGGTGTAATAGTTGCATGGCCAAATTAATTGTTGCAACCCTATTACTATACGTACCCTCTTATCCATTGTTCCAAAAAAAAAAAAATTAATGAGGAAATGTCCTTCCACTTGACAAAAAAAAAAAATATATATATATATATATTAATTGTCATTTCATCCAAGTTGACTTTAACAAAAATTGTGGTAGAAAGTGACATACTATTATATTTTGTTGTATAAAAGTTCACACTATTATATATCATGGTAATTTGGATATATGTAGTGGTGCCCAACGGTTTGGAAAAACCGGAACCGGGCCGGTTCGAACTGGCGGTCAACGGTTCGGGGAACCGTTGACCCGGTTCCGTTTCCAAACCGGAACCGTAAACCGGTTTCAGCCGGTTCGGTTTCGGTTTGTGTTTTCTAAAACCGTGAACCGGCGGTTGACGAATGAGATAGTGCCACGTGTCTGCGGGAGTTCCGGCAAAAAGTAGCCGTTGTCGCCGGAGTTCGACGGCAAAGAGCCGTTGCTGCCGTAACCGGCGGTTAACCGGCAGTTCGAAATCGGGCCGAACCGGCCCGCATTTTTTTTAAATTTGACCGTTGGACACGTGTCACGCCAGGATCACTCGACCGTTGGAGATCAACGGTCGAGATTTGAGAACAATTGTGAACCGACGGTTCGAACCGCCGGTTCAGACGATTTTTTTTTAAATTTTCTATAAATACCCCCCTCCCCCCATTCATTCCTCACACCATTCCAACACTTCTCTCTCAATTCTCAAGTTGCAATTCAATTTTCAATTCTCAATTTCCGATTCAATCGAAAATGTCTCGAAGAGGCTCTTCTTCCGCCGGTTCTTCTCACCGAGGAAAGGCACCGATGCCTCCACCACGAGATGTTGAAGTCGATGATCTTATCGATCAATACACTCCCCACTCTCATTGGAGTGAGGAGTACGCTAATTTGGAGGAGGCTCTCGGACCTTCGACCGCCGCTGACTTTGCCGAAGTGGAGGAGGAGCAGGAGCAGCCGGAGGCCCGTCCAACTCAAGAGAGTGACACACGTACCCAAACCACTTTGACACTTCGAAGTGATATTTTCTCCATATATTTTAAAAAGGAGAAAATATCAAATTCGAACGTGGACTTCACGGTGACGTGCAACTACTGTGGAAAGAGCTACAAATTCAAGGCCGGAGGGGGCTACGGAACGTTCAACAACCACATCATCAAGAAGCATTCGGATAAGATGGGTAATGACCGCTCTCAAACCCATCTTCCTCGACAAAATGCCGGTTCCAGTGGGGGAACCGGAGGTAACGACCCTAACTTCCTTCATAAATTTAGTCAATTAACTCATAGGAAAGGAACGGCCGAATTGATTGTTAAAAAACATCTTCCTTTTCAATTTCCAACTAACGATGATTATGAAGAATTTACTTGTGAAGTTTTTCAACCCGCTAGTAGAAGAATATCTAGGAATACCATTACACGTGACATAGAAAAAATTGTAGTTGAATATAAATATGCTTTAATTGGAGAACTAAAAAATTTAACACAACGAGTATCTATTTGTTGTGATGTGTGGAAAGATCCTTACGGAAACCATGATTATTTAGGAGTAACGTGCCATTGGATAGATGATGCATGGAACGTGCAAAAACGATTAATTGCCTATGTCGAATTTGATGAAAAACATAGTTCCGTAGCAATTGCTAGAAAAATAATAAAAATTGTTAATGATTATGATATAGTTACAAGAATATTTTCGATTGGTTATGATAATGTCGTTCCTAACACCGCTAGTATACCCACATTAATGGAATTTTTTAGGCCTCCAATAGACGGTAAACTTTTTCATATTCGTTGTGTACCCCATTGTTTGAATTTATGTGTACAAGATGGATTAACCGCTTTGCATGATAAAATCTCACCTATTACGGATGCAATTCATGAAATTGCTAAATCAACACAATGGCATAAAAAATGGGCAAGATTTTGTAAAAATAATGGAATGGAAGTTAAGAAATTTATATTGGACGTAAAACATAGATGGAATTCAACTTATTATATGCTTCAAGATTCTTATAATTATAAAGAATTGCTAATTGAATTTTATAAAGAAAACCCACATGAATTGATATATTTGAATATCAACTCTTGGGATGCATGCATTAATTTAATAGCTCTTTTAAAATTTTTTGAAGAAGCCGCTAGAGAATTAAGTGGCACTTATTATCCTACTTCTCCATTAGCCTTAGATAATTGTGTTAAAATTCCTTTAATTTTGAATGAATATTGTGCATGTCCTATTATAGGTGACACTATTATAGCAATTAAAGCAAAATGGTTAAAATATTTTCACGAACTTCCCGATATATTTTTAATAACTAAATTATTAGATCCTAGGATTAGAGAAGATGGTCAAATGGAATTATTACGCATGTATTATAGTGCTTTGTTCCCCCATTTTTTGTTATCCGATTATGATGCAGTTGACCATGTTCCAAATTATGTAGAAGTTGCAGCTAGAACTAAAAACTATTTGTATGATTTATTTAAAGAATATAAAACCTCATTAGGGGATGATTGTGGGGATAATTTAGGTGCTCAAAATGTAGGTGGTAGTAGTAGTTCTTCACATAATCCATATAATGTTAGTGGTCTTAATGCATTTTATGATAACCGAACACAAAAACGAGCAAGGGGGTCTAATCCCACACAAGAATTAGATACATATTTAAGTTGTACATTTGAATTTATTTGTTTTGAAAACTCTGTGGATCTTTTGAAGTGGTGGTCAAAGAGGATCAACACTTATCCTATTTTAAGTCATATTGCAAAAGAGATTTTTCCAAGTCCCGTCTCCAACGTTTCCGTCGAGTGTGTCTTCTCCAAAGGACGACATATGTTGATCCAAAAAGGGCAAGATTGACCGTAGAGAATGTTCAAAACATTACTCTACTTGAAGATTGGCTTCGAGCAAAGAAACGTCAACAACATCTAGATTTATCCGTCTTTGATGACAATGGCCCCGACGAGTATGGCTACGATTCCAACACATCCTCCTCCATCGGAACTAATGGGTAAGTTTGAGGTAAGAGAACTACGTGAGCTTTGATTCCCTAATGCAATTTAGGGATACGTAGGCAATTTCATTCTAACTTTCAAACTTAGGATGAAACTCAAGCTCTTTCATTTTTTTTTTACTTCTCTTACTTGTAATGAGCAAAGAATGTTGTGTAGTAGATGATGTGTCTCAAAGAAAGGAGGATATAATAAGATGTGTCTTAGATGCACGTCTTATTATGTCCTCCTTTCTTTGAGACACATCATCTACCACACAACATTCTTTGCTCATTACAATTAAGAGAAGTAAGAAATAAGAACTACGTGGACTTTGATTCTCCAATTCAATTTAGGGATACGTAGGCAATTTTATTCTAAGTTTGATATTCGCTTTCAAACTTAAAATGAAACTCAAGCTCTTTCATTTTTTTCCTCTTTCAATTTGTAATTTGTAAGTTGTAATTTTTTTTTATTGTTTGTAAGTTGTAATTTTTTTAAATTCAAACTTAGAAGTTTGTTGTTTGTAAGTTGTAATTTTTTTTAATTCAACCACCGATTAATCGTTATTTGTAAGTTGTGATTTTTTTAAATTCAAACTTAGTGTTTTATACTTTGTAAGTTGTAAATTTTGGATATTTATACAAAGTTGTATATTTTTTAACATATAAATACATTTTGTAAAAAAAAAAAAAACCGGAAAACCGGCGGTTCGAACCGAAACTGGCGGTTTAACCGCCGGTTACAAATCGGAACCGGAACCGAACATACCCCGGTTCGGTTCCGGTTAGACCCCCGCCGGTTTTCCGAACCGTCGGTTCAGAACCGGAACAGGTGGTTTAACCGAACCGGGCACCACTAGATATATGATTATATTTTTTATGGTAAAATGAATATTTTCCTCTAATTTTTTTGGTAGAAGATTGTTGGGGAAGAAGGGATAGAGTTGGGGAGAAGATAAAAAAGAAGGGAGTGGAGAGAGAGAGAGAGGGTGGGGTCCGTGCCCTTTTCTCCGTTTTTTTAAATTAATTATTTATTTACATGCAAAAAATTAATTGCATTGTATTTTTCCATTTATTTATTTTCTTTTTTTATTGTATTTTTCCGTTTATTTGTTTCCAATAAATTTAATAATATATTGTCGTATTTTATTTTATGTTTTATTAAATTAAATAAATTTTTAAAATTTAAAAATTAATTATATCAATTGAAATATTATAAATTTTTTTATTATAAAATAAAATAATAAATAAAGATGATAAATTAATAAAGATTTACAAGATATATGAGTGATTTGATAGTAGAACCATGAATAGTTATAGAATGGTTGATGATATATTTGTTTAAAGGTATAAGTTTTTTAATTTTGAGGTGGCAGTGATGTGACACCAAACTAAATACCTTCGACTCATAGACCTCCAATCATATTTAATCAAGTACAGATAGATCCCTAATCATCTCCCCTTTCTTTTAGTCCTAAAGATTGGGTCCTGAAGACCGATGATTGTACTCTTTTTTCTTTTACTAAGTTTTTTTCCACATAGTTTTCTTAGTTAAAGGTTTTTAATGAGGTAACTAGTGCAATATATAAGAACATGTGTGTCATGCACTATTTTCCGTATAGTTTTTTCCACTGAATTTTTCTAACCAGTTTTTAATGTAACATGTACATTAGTCGTAATGTTAAGGGGGAGTGCTGTAAATATATTGTTTAATGAACAATGAATAAAGATCAATGATATGATTATCTCTTATGTATTCTTTATTTTATACTCATATTGTTCTCTCTTTTATAATGCATATCTATTGATCCACACGTGAGGAAATTGTTCGTGATAAGTTATTTTACATCACTGTCTCAATCAACTGCGAATGTTGACAACCAACACCTAATTATTTATTACATACACAAGTTTGCATGAAAATGAACAACACAACAAAACTCAGAATCCAAAAAATTAAAAGACACGTGCAGTTGTTGAAAACCAAAGTGATGATCACTCATCTTTGATCTCCAACGTGCCAATTAGTCCTCGAAGCAGAGTTTCAGAGGTGCCACCACTCTCTCTCTCCTCCCCAGCTTTGTCCTTCACCTCCTTCACTTTCTCTCTCAACCTCTCATCATGCATCAGCTCTACCAGCTTCTCTGCAATCTCATCTCTTCCGATGAGCCTCTCCCCCGCCCACCCCCACCCCCTCACCCACAACCCCAACCCCACCTTCTCCACCACCTCCGCGTTCACCCTCTGATCTCCGTGCGGCGGCGGCCACGCCAGCACCGCCACCCCCAGCTTTGCCGCCTCCACCACCGAGTTCCACCCGCAGTCGCTCACGAATCCTCCGACCGCGCAGTGTGCTAAAATGCGCTGTTGGTCCCCCCACCCCTTAACCACCACCCCCGTGTTCTTCGTTCTTTCCACAAACGACGATCCCAGAATGTCTTCTTTGTCCACTTTTCCGCTTTTCAACACCCACAGGAATCTCCACCCGCTTTTCTCCACCGCCGCCGCGAACTCTCTCAGCTGCTCTTTCGTGTGGGCCCTACTTCCGAAGCTCACGAAGAGAACCGATTTCGGAGCCTGCTTTTCCAGCCATTGAACGACGTCCACGTCGGATTCTTCCTCTTCAGCTTTAATGGCCTCCAGTGGGCCGATAGGGAGTATGTGATCGACTCCGTTTCTCTTCAACGCCTCGATGGCCTCTGGTTCCAACGAAAGAAATGAATTGATCAAAACGCCTTTCAGATAAGAAAGTGAAGCCACGTTTGAAGTGAGAGTCTCCATGAATATATGGCTCCGATCGAGCATCTGCGGAGGAATGCTAGACACGTGAATCGGGTCTAAAGACGGAACACAGATCTCGGATTTCGTGCTGATTGTGTCACCTTCCTGTTCATGCAGGCGAGGGAGATAAGCCATGAGAGAGAAAAACCTAGCACAGGTGACGATGAGTGTGTACGTGGAAAGGGAAAGATCTGCAGCGATGGGTCTGAACTCGGTGAGGATGGGAAAATCGACGAAGATGGCGGAAAGAGGCGGCGACAGAGAGGAGAGGAGAGGGCGGAGAAGATGAATGGAGTTGACGATGGACTCCCTCTGAATGAAGAAAGGGTCGTCCTTGGTGAATCTAGGGTTTCTCTTGTGAGGAAGGAGTTGTATTTCGAGGCTTCTGATTTGGGGATAGAGAGAGAAGAAGGTGGAGAGATACTGGGATTCGGCGACGCTGATAGTAGGGTGGGCGTAGATGACGGAGACGGTGCAGCCGCGTGAGTGGAGCATGGCGGCCAGGCGGAGGTACGGTAGCAAGTGCCCCATTCCGGCGCTAGGAAACACTGCCACGTGGGGCCCTGCATTTTCCGATTTGCTAACGCTAGTTGTCATTTTTTTTTTTTTGGGAAATGTGATTGGTGATTCCTTTGCTATCTCGATATGTTGCACATTCTTATAGATGGTAGCCCAGTGCTTGAGTGTGGTGGGGCCCATAATCCTAATCATAACCTTCCAAACCAAAAACCGTACCTATTTGAGTAATTATATGTGAGATTTGGTTTTGTTTTCTACTTCAATTTTTCCGTTTTACATATTTTTTATATTCTTTATGAATTTTTTATTAGTTCTTGTCTGAAAGAAATGATTAGTTATACCATGTTTATCAATAACCGAACCCAATTTTAATAAAATATTCATTTATCTCTCATCCATATACACAACTTACAATCTAACCCAACTTTAATTTTTTAATATTTTATCCACAACCCAACTCAACCCAACATTTTAATAAAATATTAATTTCTATCTCATTCACATATACAACCTGCAACACAACTCAACTCCACTCTAATTTTTTTTATGCATTACCAAACACAATCTTTAAAATATAATTTTCTCATTTTATAATAATTATTTATTATTTTGGGAGTCTTTTTATTATATTTAAAAGATGTAAGAAATATATTACATTTTTTATAATTTCGCAATTATAATAAGGAAATCTTTTTACCATACATTTAAAACACAATACCTAAATTAAAATTATAATAATTGGAATACGAAATTTAAAAAAAAAAGCTACAAAAAGATGCATGAAATATTAAATTACAAATATATAAGAAATAAATTATATATTTTAATTACAAATATAGAAGATACAAATAGAGAGTCAAATTGTGTTTCAAAATATGTCAATATTAATCTATTTATACGGGAAAAAAAAATACAAATTTTGATAATTTATTTAAAAAAAATTAATAAAATTTATCTTTAATATCAACAATCAAAATTATATCCATAAAATAATTAATACCATCAATAAAAAAGTGACACATGACATAAATGGTAAAGTTGGGGGTGATGACTTGGGTTGTTTCATAGGTTGGTCAACCAACCTATTCCACAACCGGTCACACCATTTTCTTTATTTTTTATTTTCTTTTTAATTAAAATCTTTGTCTTCTTCCTAAAACTGGTTGCATGACTTCACTGATAAACATGGTTTTAGGAAAAAATGGTATGTAAGAATGAATGTTTTTATACAAGAGAATCTTTTATAATGTGTATTCTATCTTTATAAAAAAAATTGTGATGATTGAGATTCGAATTCGAATCATACAAGTTTTTTAATTTTTATTTTTCTCCTCTTTTCCACTCCTCCCAAAATTATTAAAAAATGCTTTTATAAAAGAGGAATATTCTTGTTTAATTTTCGAAAATTACAAAAGCCTCACCACCTAACTAACAGTCAAAACAAACATTTCAACATGAGAGGTTGGTGCACATGCACCACCTATCCAAACTAAATAATGCATACAAGAAAGATACTGCACTCGATAGTACGTACATAGATGGGGCCTGTTGGTTGTGACGTAATATCAACACGTTTAATACATTTGATTGCAATTGGCCCGGCCCGTGAAATTGTTTTGGCCCGTCTTCCAAATCACTCAAATCTGTGAATAGCTGTGATAATGGATCACATGGGGGAGGCCCGCCTGATAAATGCAGTTAAATTTATTAGTATGTGAATTGACCAAATTGCCATTGTATATAAATACTTCCTTGTTGCTCTATCAGGGCCACTATCAGACTAAGTTTATCGTCGGCGTCAACTAGGGTATAGCTACATGCCAAAAAAAAAAAAAAAAAATGTAATTAATATCCATGACCAAGTTTGTTTTATGACCATGGTTATGAGATTTTTTTACTCAATTGTGATGACACGTGTTATCGTATGATTCGTTGAATGTATTTTATTTAGATAATTACAAAAATTCGGCACTATTAATTAAATATGTAATTTGCATCTTTTGCTTTGTTGTAATTTATGCATGTATTTGTAGCTCGATTTATTTATTTTCTTTTGTATTTCAATTCTTGTAATTTTAATTTTTTTATTGGATGTTGTAATTTATTTTAACTGTATTCCCAATTTTATTTTTTATAATTACGAGTTTTTAAATATTAAATAATTGTATATATTTCTTAAATATTTAAAATATAATAAAAATTAATTGTAGATATAATTGTTAAATTATAAAAGAAATAATTTATTAAAGGTTGGTTGTGGTTGTGGGTGGTTATTGGTAAAGTATGAAAAATATGAAATTTGGTTGTAGTGTAGAATGTGTACGTGGAGGAGAGAAAAATGAATTGTTTATTAGTTGGTTGTGGGTATGGTATGGTTGTGGGCAGGGACGGACCTACATTGAAGTGAGGGGGGCACTGGGCCCCCCTAAGATTTTAAAAAAAATTAATAATATTTTAAGTATTTTTATATTTTTATTCAAAAAATATGTATATTAATTAATTTTACTTGCATATTATCAAATTCTTATTAAAAATATCAACTTTTAAGATTTTTAAAGTAAATTGTTCATATATCTAAACTCATTATTTATTTTTCTTTGTTGAGTAATGATATTATTTTAATTTATTTGATTATCAATTGTTATAAAATATATAATATATTCATTATTTTGGCTTAATAAAATATGAAGTGATTATAAAGAATTATTATCATTGATTATTATTTTATGAATTGTTAGCTTTGAGTTAGCATTGTTGATAAGTTAGATGTGATTTATAGTTTATATAATAGTAATGTTAATTTAATGATATTTAATAATTCTAATTTTATCTTATCTTTCATAAATAATGAAAAGTATTATAGAAAAATATCAATATTAATATCAATACTACTATTGTTATTCTTTTATTAGTTGGGCCCCCCTCGATAAAAATCCTGGGTCCGTCACTGGTTGTGGGTATTAGTCTCAGGGGCATATATGCTCAATGAGTTTGTCGTGGGTGTGTGGTGAATGAAAAATGTTTCTTTATTGATTGTGGTGAGTTTGAATGAGGTTTGTGTGGTGATGGTGGTTTGTAGTGTTTCATATGGTGAGTGTTGAAAGCGATGAGAATGGCGAGGAAAAAGGAGGGGAAGAGAATTTCATTTAGATCCCATGGAGAAAGTAACTTCAGTTCCTGGGCTTACATAAAGATCCCAAGGCATTTGCATTCTCAAATGGTGGATATATATATTATTGATGATTTTGCATTCAAGATACAATATGATTTTATTGGTTTGTAAAATATCAGAAATTGTTACGAATTTGACATGTAACAAGAATTTTTGTATTGAAATGCACACCTTACAAAAAATTGTTATCAAGTAACAAATGTCATTTTCTTTTGTTATTTATTAGGCATAAATATTATTCAACCAAATAAGTCTATTATTCAAGAGTATAAAAAGCTTCCAATCCCATAGGCAAACCAATTAAATTGGGTATTGTTCATGTTGTAACCTACAACTAACCAATAACTCGTTTCTTGCAACGGAGTATTGATGGATCTCTACATAAATTAAGGAAGGAGTTGAAGCATGAGGAGAAATGGAGTCGATTACATTCTCACGATCTTCCAACGAACAAGCTCCTGAATTTGTGCTCTTCGTAAGCTTTGGAGGCAGAACAGCTCTGTTGAAAGAGCAGATAAGAGAGCGTTTCTCAGAAAGTCATGGAAGACATGCTCGTTTCTCGACAGAACGAAGAAGAAAGGTGTGATTGTGGATGGAATTCAGTGATTTTGTGATTGCTTAATTTCTCCAGTAACTGTTAGTCTATCGATATGTTGTTCTTGTCGGAAAGGAAAGAAATCATATATGCTTCGTAATATAACATAAGGTAATCCATGGGGGTTCTAACACAATTAGCATTAGATCAAGTTCAATGAAATTAAACATAAAAAAAAAAATTGAAACATACAAAACCAAAATAGGAAAATTGGACTGAAATTGGAAAAAATTGAAACATACATGACCAAAAATGAAATTAATACTTATGTACCAGAATAAGGTAAAAGAGAATGGAGAAAATAGCGAAGGGGAGTTGAATTTGGGGATACGAGCTCCGAATTCGAGGCATGGTAGCGAGGTTCGGATTAGGGTTTTGCAGGCACTCATTTGCAAATGACGGAGAATAACACACTCTCCTTACGACGTCGTCGGATCTGCAATGAAATTTTTGGCCATTTTGATAGGAAATATGTCAATGTATTCAAAATTTCCAATTACGTTTTATTTTCTGAAAAAAAAAAAACCCCCTCTATATTTGTATTAAAATTTTATTTCTATGTCTCCTAAAAAAAATAAAAAACGAATGTGCCTTTTTGTACTTTAATTTAAAAAAGTCAAGTTGCTGAATTTGTACTTATATATTGTCCTTATATATCACTTGGAAAAAATTGAGATCCTCATGTTAAATACTTGGCATCTAAATATAAAGTTCCAATTTTTTTTTCAATAAATCTATAAGAATAAATTGACCAAGATCAATTTAGATAATATTGTAATATTAATAAAAGTTAGGGTTAATTTAAATTTGATCCTATATGTAAGACATTTTCCATTTTTGGACAATTGAATATACATTTTTCAATTTTGGTTCTATATGTTTCAACTTTTTCCAATTTCATTTCAATGTTCCAATTTTGTTCTTATATGTTTCAATTTTAGTTCAATTTTGATCGGAATTCTCAAAATCGCCGATGTCATTTGAGATTTTTCGGCGGCCATCCGATCAAAATTGGATTGAAATTGAAAAAAATTAAAACATACAAAACCAAAATTGGAAAAGTGAAATTGGAAAAAAATTTGAAACATATAGGATCTAAATTGGAAAACTATACTTGATTGTCCAAAAATGGAAATGATCTTACATACATGACCAAAATTGAAATTAACCCTAAAAATTAACATGTGTTTTGTCAAAAAAAATAAAATAAAAAAATAATATATATATATATATATATATATATTTATTTATGGATTAAGGATTCATCTCTATGTAAACATGGGTGACTTTGTAGTGTTTTTAATGCCATTTATTATAATTATATTTGTACCTATACATATTTAATTAAACAGATCAATTTTCCTATATAGTTTTGTAAGCAAAGAAGAATATTATAAGAACAACAATAAAACAATTTACCAATCTTTTTTCACAACTCACCAATTATGCTTCTATACAAACTCCTATTTTCGTCTCAAGCTATTATAGACCATAAACTTGAACTAATTGATTGTTCTGCAAAAAAATCACAAACATGCCTAAATTTTTCAAAAAATTTGCAAATGACATGTATATATCATTTAATTTTTATATCTTGATATAATTAAATAATATACATATAATTAAGTTAATAATTTATAAGGCTACAAATAATTTAAATTTTCAACTTTTTAATAATTGATAATAATAAATTATAATATATTCTATTATTCCCTATCAAGAAAATATATATCATTTTAAATTATGAAATTTTGTTACTTTTGTAGTGAAATATTTGGGTTTTAGTTATGAAACTTTGTTGGTGACTGTTAAATTATTTTTTAATTATTTATTTGTATAATCCGTTGCATTTAATCTAAAATGAATTCAAGAGAAGAAATACAATAATATACTTGTGGCGTTGAACAAATTAAATTTCTAGATTTTTTTAAATGAAGATTTTTTTTTTTTTTTTTTTTAAGATTGAACATAAGCATGTTGGTTTGTTTGCATTTATAGTAAACGTGACAACACAAAATTATTCATTATTACAAAAAAAAAAAAAAAAAAAGATCAAATGGCAAAAATAATTTCAGTATTGTATAAGAAAATTATCCATTTAACGGTGACGTAACAAAATTAATTTATTTTGATAACCAAAGTTCGAATACCTTAAATATATAATTAATATATATTTTGGTAGAACTTACATTCCCTAAATCTAATAGTGAATGTATTAATCCTTCCATTTGATCCAATAAGGTGCCAAAAAAAAAAAAAAAAAACTTTTTAACAATATTAGATTTGGAACAGTAATTGTGAAAGACTGGGATTATTATATTCAAATTAATCAAATGTAGCTTGAAGCTGAATCATTAAAAATAGAGCTACCTTTCGTTGATTCATTTTAGATGTATTAATATATCATTAATTAATAAATTAACATCACTAGTTTAGTTTGCATGGACAACACTCTACCAGCCCCAAACCCTACACAAAAACTTGTGTGAGACCGTCCCACGAATCCTATTTCCGTGAGACAGGTTGGGTCGGGTCAGCCCTAATAAAAGTAAATGGTTCCAACCCAAAATTTACAAGCATAAACACGTTTCTGCTTCTTTTCAATACATAAGCGTGTTTAAACTTTAGTGTTAGAGAGGTGAAAAGAAAGAGTCGGTGAAGGTGTTCGAGAGGCTTTGGAGGAAGAGCCACCGTCATGTTTAGAGAGAAGATCAAATGCAGTACCATCAGAGCCTGAGAAACCTGCAGAGACAGAGGAGGTGGTTTGTTTATCTCTCTACTCTCTTTGTCTCTTTCTCTCATTTGAAGTTTGAGTTCATGTAATCACCGTACACCATTTTTCATGAAATGGCTGATGAGTTTTCTACCTCAATTTTCTGTATCGTTTCACCTAGTGGTGCCCGGTTGGGTTAAACTGCCGGTTCCGGTTCTGAACCGGCGGTTCTGAAAACCGGGGGTGGGCTAACCAGAACCGAACTGGGGTATGTTCGGTTCCGGTTCTGGTTTGTAACCGGCGGTTAAAGCGTCGGTTTCGGTTCGAACCGGTCAGTTTTCCGGTTTTCTGATTTTTTTTTTTGTGTTTAAAACAATGTATCTATGTTAAAAAATATACAACTTTGTATAAATATCCAAAATTTACAACTTACAAAGTATAAACACTAAGTTTGAGTTAAAAAAAATCACAACTTACAAACAACAAGCTTCTAAGTTTGAATTTAAAAAAATTACCACTTACAAACAATAAAAAAAACACAAAAACTCATGTGAGACCGTCGCACATGCGACGGGTATGTCTTTTTCGGTCATAAGTATGTCTTTTTCGACCATAAGTATGCCTTTTGACAAGTATGTCTTTTTCGACTATAAGTATGCCTTGAAATCACATACTTATACTTGAAAATCACATACTTATGCCCGAAAATCACATACTTTTGACCGTCGCACTGCACAAGAGACTTACTCTAAAAAAAATTACAACTTACAAATTACAAATTGAAAGAGGAAAAAAAATGAAAGAGCTTGAGTTTCATCCTAAATTTGAAAGTGAATATCAAACTTAGAATGAAATTGCCTACGTATCCCTAAATTGAATTAGAGAATCAAAGCTCACGTAGTTCTTCTCTTAATTGTAATGAGCAAATAATGCTGTGTGGTAGATGATGTGTCTCAAAGAAAGGAGGACATAATAAGACCTGCATCTAAGACACATCTTATTATCTCCTCCTTTCTTTGAGACACACTATCTACTACACAACATTCTTTGCTCATTACAATTAAGTGAGGGAAAAAAAATGAAAGAGCTTGAGTTTCATCCTAAGTTTGAAAGTGAATATCAAACTTAGAATGAAATTGCCTATGTATCCCTAAATAGAATTAGGGAATCAAAGCTCATGTAGTTCTCTTACCTCAAACTTACCCATTAGTTCCGGTGGAAGAGGATGTGTTGGAATCGTAGCCATACTCGTCGGGACCATCGTCATCAAAAACAGATAAATCTAGATGTTGTTGACGTTTCTTGGCTCGAAGTCAATCTTCAAGTAGAGTAATGTTTTGAACATTCTCTACGGTCAATCTTGCCCCTTTTGGATTCAACATATGTCGTCCTTTGGAGAAGGCGCACTCGACGGAAACGTTGGAGGCGGGACTTGCAAAAATCTCTTTTGCAATATGACTTAAAATAGGATAAGTGTTGATCCTTTTTTACCACCACTTCAAAAGATCCACAGAGTTTTCAAACGAAATAAATTTAAATGTACAACTTAAATATGTATCTAATTCTTGTGTGGGATTAGACCCCCTAACTCGTTTTTGTGTTCGGTTATCATAAAAATCATAAAATGCACTAAGACCACTAATATTATATGGATTATGTGAAGAACTACTACTACCACCTACATTTTGAGCACCTAAATTATCCCCACAATCATCCCCTAATGATGTTTTATATTCTTTAAATAAATCATACAAATATGTTTTAGCTCTACCTGCAACTTCTATATAATTTGGAACATAGTCAACTGCATCATAATCGGATAACAAAAAATGGGGGAACAAAGCATTATAATACATTTGTAATAATTCCATCAGACCATCTTCTCTAATTCTAGGATCTAATAATTTAGCTAGTAAAAATAAATTGGGAAGTTTGTGAAAATATTTTAACCATTTTACTTTAATTGCTATAATAGTCTCACCTATAATAGGACATGCACAATATTCATTCAAAATTAAAGCAATTTTAACACAATGATCTAAGGCTAATGGAGAAGTAGGATAATAAGTGCCACTTAATTCTCTAGTGGCTTCTTAAAAAAATTTTAAAAGTTGAATTAAATTAATGCATGCATCCCAAGAGTTCTATTCAAATATATCAATTCATGTGGGTTTTCTTTATAAAATTGAATTAGCAATTCTTTATAATTATAAGAATCTTGAAGCATATAATAAGTTGAATTCCATCTATGTTTTACGTCCATCACAAATTTCTTAACTTTCATTCCATTATTTTTACAAAATCTTGCCCATTTTTTATGTCATTGTGTTGATTTAGTAATTTCATGAATTGCATCCGTAATAGGTTTAATTTTATCATGCAAAACGGTTAGACCATCTTGTACACACAAATTCAAACAATAGGGTACACAACGAATATGAAAAAGTTTACCATCTATTGGAGGCCTACAAAATTCCCTTAATGTGGGTATACTAGCGGTGTTAGGAGCGGCATTATCATAACCAATCGAAAATATTTTTGTAACTATATCATAATCATTAACAATTTTTATTATTTTTCTAGCAATTGCTACGGAACTATGTCTTTCATCAAATTTGACATAGGCAATTAATCGTTTTTGCATGTTCCATGCATCATCTATCCAATGTCACGCAATTCCTAAATAATCATGGTTTCCGTAAGGATCTTTCCACACATCACAACAAATAGATACTCGTTGTATTAAAATTTTTAATTCTTCAATTAAAGCATATTTATATTCACCTACAATTTTTTCTATGTCATGTGTAACGGTATTCCTAGATATTCTTCTATTAGCGGGTTGAAAAACTTGAGAAGTAAAATCTTCATAATCATCGTCGGTTGGAAATTGAAAAGGAAGATGTTTTTTAGCAATAAATTCGGCTACTCCTCTCCTATGACCTAATTGACTAAATTGAAAAAAGAATTTAGGGTCGTTACCTCCGGTTCCCCCACCGGAACCAGTATTTTGTCGAGGAAGATGGGTTTGAGAGTGGTCATTACCCATCTTATCTGAATGCTTCTTAATGATGTGGTTGTTGAACGTTCCGTAGCCCCCTCCGTGCTTGAATTTGTAGCTCTTCCCACAGTAGTTGCACGTCACTATGTAGTCCATGTTCGAATTTGATACTTTCTCCTTTTTAAAATGTATGGAGAAAATATCACTTCGAAATGTCGAAGTGGATCGGCTACGTGTGTCACTCTCTTGAGTTGGCCGGGCCTCCGGCTGCTCTTTCTCCACTTCGGTTTTGGTAAAGTCGGCGGCGGTCGAAGGTCCGAGAGCCTCTTCCAAATTGGCGTACAGGGAGTGAGGAGTGTATTGATCGATAAGATCATCGACTTCAACATCTCGTGGTGGAGGCATAGGCGCATTTCCTCGGTAACAACCGGCGGAAGAAGAATCTCTTCGAGACATTTTCAATTGAATTGGAACTTGAGAATTGAAAATTGAATTGCAACTTGAGAATGGAGAGAGAAGTGTTGGAATGGTGTGAGGAAATGAATGGGGGGAGGGGGTATTTATAGAAAATTTTGAAAAAAAAAATCACATGAACCGGCGGTTCAAACTGCTGGTTCGACTGCCGGTTTACAACGGTCCGCAAATCTCGATCGTTGATCTCCAACGGTCGAGTGATCCTGACGTGACACGTGTCCAACGGTCATTTTTTTCAAAAAAAATGGGCGGGCCGGTTTTGAAAAGACGGTTAACCACCGGTTTCGGCGACAACGGCTCTATTTCGCCGGACTCCGACGACAACAACTACTTTTCACCGGAGCTCCGGCGGACACGTGTCGTTACCTCATTTTTTCAAAAAAAAAAGGGAGCAAAACCCTAATCTCTACCCATCCTCCTCAATCGGCTACAACTCACCACCGCCACTGCCACCACCACCCTACATCCCCTCTCATCTTCATTTTTCCATTCTTTTCATTCTCCTTATTTCTCCTTCTTATTGGATTACTGGAATGTTTTTTCATTACAATCATTTCTTTCTTCCAAACTCTCATTATTGGAACATTTTTTTCATGGAATGTTTATTTTCTGTCCTCTTTAAGTTTTTTCTTTTTTCTTTTAATTGCAATCTTGTGTAGCTTACCTTTTTTTAATACATGCATCATGTAAAACTCATTTTTCTTTGGATAATTGGTTTCATTCTCATTTCTCACCGTTTGTGAATATGTGTGAAGTTTATGTTGGTGTTTGATCAAATGAACTCACTGCTCCAAGAAGTCAAAACTCTTTTGTGTTGCTGAGCTTACATACATTCTGAATGTAGAGTGGCCATCTATACTGAATGTAGAGTGGCCATTTTATAGATGTGGACAAATCTTGTTTGAGACCCTTTTTTTTTTCTTTTTTTTCTTAAATTGAGTTAATTAAAATTAGGATGTAAGGAAGTAAATCTTATTGGATAATGAAATGGTGTTGTCAGAATTAAAAAAAAAAAATTATAATCAGCCTATAGTAGTACAAATAGTAGGGTTCCACATTTGAATTTTTAAATAATATAATCAAAATATTTTCTAGTAAATGACAAACAATACAACCTACAAAAAGAGAACCAAAAATAAAATAAAATAAAATATTTATATAGTCAGCAAATTGATGTGACATTTTTAGGTGGAAAAGTGACAATCTTGTAATTTTTACAACTTTCTTGCTTTAATATATAGTATAGATATAGATTTTAGGGTTAATTGCACTAATACTACAAAACTATCAGAGATTTTGCACATAAGCCACTAAACTTTTTTTTCGGTCATTTTTCGCCGGATTCCAGCACGTGGCATACACATAACATATTTTATAGGGGTATTTTTATCCACACAATCGAGTTATTGATATTCCACTACACCTAGAGAATTTCAATGAAGATTTGTGGACAAAAATACTCATGTGTACGTCACGTGTTGGAATTCGGTGAAAAATGATAGGAAAAAAAGTTTAGTAGTTCATATCCCAATTCCGTATAGTTTATATATATATTTATGCCAAAAAAGAAATTAGTGATTTATGTGCAAAATCATTGATAGTTTGGTGGTGTTAGTGTAATTAATCCTTAATTTTATTTGACTAATTCGTTTTTAAAATAGTAACTAAAAACCATATGTATTTAACGTGCTCTAAACAAAAACCAATTCTTACAGTCATTCTCAAATTTCAAACTATATATCTAAATCATGTTCAATTTATTTGGTAGGTTTTTAGCATGTTTTGGCAATATTTTAAATTTTGGTAAAAGAAAAAAGTCAAAAAACTAAAAGCTCAACTGCAAGTGTGGACCAAGTCATTATAACATACATGCAAATTTGCATGAAAATGAACAACAACACAGAATCCAAACACAACTGATCACTCTTGGATCTTTGAAATGGCTACGATGGGTTTGAACTCGATGAGGACCGGAAACGAAGATTGCTGAAAGAGGCGGCGATGGATCGGAGAGGATGAATGGAGTTGCTGATGGATTCTCTCTGAATAAAAGTATCATTGTTGGTGAATTTAGGGTTTCTCTTGTGAAGAAGGAGCTGGAAAGATGGTGGGACCCTGCAATATTTTCCGATTTGCTAGTGCTATAATAATAATTTTTATTATCTTGATTAGAATAAAATATTTTGATATCTCATTTCGACATTATTAATTTTTGTTTTTTGGCAAATTTGATTTACGGCAAAGTGATTCATTTGCTATGTCGGCACATTGTAATAAATGGTAGCTAGAGTTCATGAAGTGGCACGTGGGCCCCACAATTCTTAATTATTAATAATTTGTTTAATAAAATTATTGAACAAATAATAAATTGTAATTTTAAAGGTACATTTTAATTTTTGTTAAAAGTAAATTGTAATTTTTTGGAAAGTAAATTGTAATTTTTTTTAAAGTAAATTTACTAATTTTAAAAGTCAATTGTAATTTTTTTTAATTAATTGTAACAAATATTCTTAAATTGTCCAAATTTAACAAATAATTTTTACAAATTGGTTTAATAGGTTTTATATTCAAAAACTAGACATTGTTCAAATATCGTGTAATAGTTGATATTTAATTGGTATTCACAGCTCAATTGTTAAAAGTCAAATATTTTCGTGTAATAATTAACAAATTTCGTTTAATAATTCAAATATTTCGTTTAATAGTACAACATGTTCGTTTAATAGTGCATATTTTCGTAGCCAAGAAATTCATTCATCAGGTCAAAAAATTTCGTCTAACAGTTCATTATATTTCGTTTAGTAGTTCAATTATTTCGTTTATTAGTAAAAGTTTTTCGTTTATTAGTGTATTTCAACTTCTTTCACGGTTTTAGGGTTTTGCTTCTTGTATTATATATTGTATATTATGTAATTTTTTATTAGCTCTCATTAGTGTGGATTTGACAGGTAGTTGGACATGTTTGTTCTTTTCAAACTTGATCCACTATTCATCTTAGACCAAGTCAAAATTTGTGGTATTTTTACAAGTTTGCTATATTATGTGGTATCTTTCCAATTCCCACTATATTATGTGGTATTTTTACAACTTGTTATTACATTTGTGGTACAGAGACCATTTTTCCCTAAATTAATTCTTTGTTCTATAAATAAATATATATATATATATATATATAATATTGTTTATCTACCCACCACCGTGAGTGTGTCTTAAAATGTCCACCGTGAATGTGTAAAGATATTCCCTAAATATTTTGATTTAAATTTAATAATTATGTTGGATTTTTGACACATCAACGATGAACACATTAACATGCGTCCACGGTGGATAGGGTTATATATATATGTGTGTGTGAAAGTATGTGTGATTTTTAATGATGAATTAGTGTGGGACTTAAGACATTCCATCACTTAGCGCACCCTAATTAAAAATCATTTCAATTAAAATAATTATAAATTTTGAAAATATCAATTTAACCCTTTAAGCCAAAAAAAAAAAAATTTGAAACCCTAGTCTTTCTCTTCCTCTTCCATTTCTTTATTTTCATCTTTCATACTTCCTTAAGGTTATATCTTTTAATTTCTTGAGAAATGTAATATCAACATAATTACGAACATTTCACGAATTAGTTAAATGTATGAAAATCGTATAAAGAAAAAAATCGATCAAATCAAACTAACTTTATTCAGTACTGGTATGTGTTCGGCCATCAAGACCGAACACGTAGAAACACGTTCGGCAAAGCGTCGAACAAAAATAATTGAGTTCGACTTTTAGGATAAAATTATATTTTCTTTTTCTTTTTTAATTGAGAAATGCATGAATTGGATGATACATAATAAATGATGTACCGGTGATGTATTACCATCACCACACAGAAATGCGCCATGTGTACTCACCTTTTGTCCTTACTTTTCTTTTAAATATTATTTTATTCATGTAAAACAATTCTATGTGATACAAACCATGGTCAACAAATCTGGTTAAAACAAAATTAAATATATTACTTTTCTTTTTTGAGAAATGTTTTAATATACTACTTCAATTTTCGTTTGGAAATCAAAGAAAATTAAATAAAAATTAAAGCATACATTTCTAAACATTTTTATTAAAGTTCAAAAGAGAACATTCAAATTCATAGGTAAATGATGAATAAATTCGTACAAATAAATATCTTAAGGCCAAATCACAATCCACGAAATTATCTAACAACATCAATTCTCATTCTTTCATAACAACATAAATAAGAAAGTCGTAGAATTTCAAAGAAAATTATCTAGTTTGCATTTATTTAAAATGTATACAAAGTTAATAGACCTGATGAGTGGAAGTTTTCAACGAATATCCAACAAGCTCCAAGAACCGCCGATGCCCGACTGAGTCCGACGAACCTAACCTACATTTGTAGGAGATAGACTTTCATTTTCTTTTCATTACAACAATGGTGGAGAGAATTTTTATGTTTATTTACTATTTGGTGGAGAAAATTTTTAAATTACACCTAACCAACAATTTTTATTTTTATTTACTATTTGGGTAAAGAAAATTTATTACATTACACCTAACATAAAAATTTTATTATCTTTTACTATTTGGGTGGAAAAAATTTATTACATTACACCTAATCTATAATTTTTATTTTCTTTTATTATTTGGATGGAAAATTCTTGAAGAATAACATTGACTGTGGTTATTTACTCATATAATGGAGTACTTTTAGTTAGGTGGGAGTAAAATAATATTTAAAAGAAAAGTAAGGGCAAAAGTATTTACTCATATAATGGAGTACTTTTAGTTAGGTGGGAGTAAAATAATACGTGACGCATTTCTGTGTGGTGATGGTAAATGGTATTACCATCACCTGTAGCATGGAATGAGCCGTGGTTTTGATACAACGTTCAATGAAGGAAAGATTCTTACATAAAAAATGACCTCTATAAATGGCAATCGCGGGCTAGAGTAAGTAATTTCAAAAACCAATGGCAACCATCACCCAGTCGGAAAATGGCGGGGCCCACATTGCTCTGTTTCCCAGCGCCGGAATGGGCCACTTGCTCCCCTTCCTCCGCCTCGCCGCCATGCTCGATTCACGCGGCTGCGCCGTCACCGTCATCACCGTCAAGCCTACAGTCAGCGCCGCCGAGTCCGACCATCTCTCCGCCTTCTTCACCATCTACCCACGCATCACTCGCCTCGAATTTCAGCTCCTTCCTTACCAGAAATCCGGATTAAGGAACGACGATCCTTTCTTCATTCAGATGGAAACCATCGCCAGCTCCGTTCATCTTCTCCGGCCACTCCTCTCTTCCCTATCGCCGCCGCTTTCCGCCATCGTTTCCGATTTAACTCTTACCTCTCAAGTCACCGACCTCGTTTCCGATCTCCCCATTGCTACATACACATTAATCACCACTTCTGCTGCCTTCTTCTCTCTCATGGCTTATCTTCCTAAGCTATTACAGATCAACGTTGCTAATTGCGACTCTGTTGAAATCCCTAATTTAGGCCCTATCAGGATCTCCAGTATTCCTCCCAAAATGCTAGATCCGAATGAAATTTTCTCCGCCATTATCAGTTCAACCGTCTCGTCTCTGCATAAACTGAAGGGGGTTCTCATCAACACGTTCAATAGCTTCGAATCAGAAGCGATTGAAGCAGTGAGGAGAAATGGAGTCGACCAAATTCTCCCCATTGGACCATTTGAGAGCTACGATGCGAAAAAAGCTCACAATCTTCCATGGCTGGACGAACAAGCTCCCGAATCGGTGCTCTTTGTAAGCTTCGGAAGCAGAACTGCTCTGTCGAAAGATCAGATAAGAGAGCTGGGCGGTGCGCTGGAGAAAAGCGGGTGCGCGTTTCTGTGGGTGTTGAAAGGCGGAAAGGTGGATAAGGACGATAAGGAAGACGTGGAAGACATGCTCGGAGCTTCGTTTGTTGACAGAACGAAGAAGAAGGGATTGATCGTGAAGGGATGGGTGAACCAAGAGCAGATTCTAGCCCATCCAGCGATCGGGGGATTCGTGAGCCATTGTGGATGGAATTCAGTGATTGAGGCGGCGAGGCTAGGAGTGCCGGTGCTAGGTTGGCCGCAGCATGGTGACCAGAGGGTGAACGCAGAGGTGGTCGAGAAAGCAGGGTTAGGGTTCTGGGTCCGGGACTGGGGTTGGGGTGATACCAAATTGATCGATAAAGACGAGATTGCGGAGAAGATGATAGAGGTGATGCAGGATGAGAAGCTGCGAGAGCGAGCCCGGGAGGTGAGGGCCAAAGCCGAGGAGACGAGAATGGTCGATGGGGATTCCGAGACGTTGCTTCAACGACTAATTGATTCGTTCAAGATCAAATAATACTGAAATGATTTTACTACGACTCTAATAGCTTAAATCATATCTCATCTTTATAAAGATGCAGATTATTAAAATTCTAAACTAGCTATTGGAATGTAGGAGTTTTTTCACTGCATTCTCTTATAATTGTCGGTCTATCCATTATCAATACAGTTATGAATTGTTCTTGTCGAAAAAAGGATATATGCTTTGCAATTTGGTGTTTCATTTCCAGCTTTAGAAAAATGATAATTTCAAAAGGTTGAGATTGATATCTTCAAATTAATTAAATATAAGCCTGAAATTGGATCATTAAACAAAGAACAACTTCATTGATTCATTTAATAAAGAATTAATAACACTCGCATCGATTTTTATGCATTGGTACCTCTACCAACCCAGAACCTTTGCATTGACAACACCTCTTAACATTAACATGCATTAACTTGTTTTATTAAAAAAAAACGAGTAAATTTGATTTCAGATTATTTTATTTTGTTAATGAACTAGTTTGAATAAGATAATATACTCGCTAATGTGTAATAGTAATTATTATAAATAGAATAATCGTTTTATAGATTATAAATAAAAAATAATTATACTTATTTGATGTAATAAATCAATTGAGTTAAATTAAATATGTGTTCAAATATGTTTATATTTATGGATATAAATTATTAAATTAATTTTATTTGAATAATTGGTTCTTAAAATTGTAAATAAAAAAATGTATTTAGGGTGCTCTAGACAAAACAAATTCTAGCAGTCATTCTCAAACTATCTAAATCATCTTGAATTTATTTAGTTGGATTTTAGCATGTCTACTTTCTAGAACAGTACCTAATTTTAACAAGAGTTTCAATTTTGTTAGAAGATAAAAAAACTAAAGGCTCAAATGCAAGTTAAATGTGGGCCAACACATTATTACACACACGCAAATTTGCACGAAAATGAACACCACATAATCCAACGATAGAAACACAACTGAAAATCAAAGTGATCATTCATCTTTGATCTCCAACAAATCAATAAATTTCAGAGGTTGAAATTTTTTGAAAGTTGAAATAATATATTGCTTCAAATGATAGATCTCCACACATCTACAAATTTACTTCAATATTGTTTAGATTAAGGTGATATGTTATCTTATTTATTTAAACCTCATAAAAGATCAGTTTTGTATTAATAATAATGTATTCAAATATATAGAATTTTTGTAATGATGTCACACAACATTTATATAATTTATTATTTTCAAATTGACTGTATGTTATTTTGTTTGAAATTTTAAATTGAATATATATGTATTAAGATTAGTTATAATATTTCTGTAAAATACCATATCCTATTTCCAATTTATTTTACAAAGTTCCCATCATTTTTTAATTTTTAGCGATATTTTCATCCATATTTCCATAAAATTATGACATCAATATTTTTATCGAAACCAAAATTTCGTCTTTGGTCACCATCCATCAGCTCTTTAGCTTCTCTGCAATCTCATCTCTCACTTGCCCACCCCACCTCCTTACCCACAACCTAACCCAACCTTCAATCACATCCGTGTTCACTCACTAGTCTCTGTGTGGTGGCCAAGCCAGTGGTGAACACAGGAATTTTCTATAGAGATGTCACAATTAAAATTAGTATACAAAAATTTAAATTTTCATACAAAATGTAACTTTCAAGTGAGTTCAAAGATTCTCATGAGTATGATAGAGAAATTAATCCATCTAAGTTGTCCAACAACTAATCAAAATTTCAATGTCAATTTGATAATGTCAAAATCAACTAAACAATTGAAAATTTTAACTTATAATTTATTATACATCTATTTTTACTTTTTACATTATAGTGAGAACTACCGTCCAGTCCACCATAGTCGTTGATACACTTTAGTTCCACTGGGCTTTCATCGTAGAAACAATAAGTATGAAAGGAAAGGTTCGATTTGGCCAAAAGAGTAAGTGAGAGTTGAGAAAAGTTAATTCGAAAATGAAAAAGAGAAGACATTTTGTATAGAGTTAAGGTATTTTCTAAATTTTAAAACATCTTTAAAGGCATTTTAGGTAATTTATAGGTAAAAAAAACGCGATGGCACTTGTCACCCCTTGCCCTAGAGTGTGTCCGCCGCTGGGCCAAGCCAGCACAGATACCCCAGCTTTCGCCGCTTCCACCACGAGTTCCATCCATAATAGCTCACAAATCCTCCGATCACGTTTCCGCCCACCCCCTTGTTTTCGTTCTTTTGAGAAACGATGAAGGCTTATGAAGAGTAGTGATTTGGAGCTTGCTCTGATGGCCTACAAGCCCAACATGAAGTATATGATCAACTACATTTCTCTTCAATGCCTTAGTGGCCTCTGGTTCTAACCAAGTAAATGTGTTGATCATGTCTAAAGATGGAACACAGACCTCAAATTTTGAAGGGAGATGAGCCATATTATGAGGCAGAAAAACCTACTTAATCACATTGTTATAGATGGTAGCCAAATGCAGAGTTTTGGTGATACGTGGCCTCAACAATCCTTAATCACAATCATTGCAATCAAAATCGCACCTACTTAATCAATTACCAGGTTATATATGTAAGGGAATTCAAATGATATATGATTAATTCGTATTGAAATTTGAATTACAAAATTCGTACACAATCATTATTATTTATATTACAATCATTAATCATCGTCAAATTTTTTTTTTTCATAATAATACATTAAATTAACCAATCTTTTTACAATAAATTTCAACTAAAAATTGAGTGTTTTTAAGAGTTGGTGTTTTTAGATTGTTTCTCAACAAGAATTGTATGAATAATCTGACTTTTTCTGAGTTGTCTTGATATATATATATATATATTTTTTTTTTTTCCTGAATTGTCAAATCGCATCTTTTTGTTTATTCTTTATTGTTTATTGTTGTGCATGATATATATATATATATATATATATATATATATATATATATATATATTGTATTTATTAACGAAGCATTCTAGACTTCAAGTTTTTTCTCTTTCTTTAGCTTTTTTACTTTTCATTCCCCCTTTTCGCATTTCAGCATTTCAATTTTTACGAAATTTTAGAAGTTTTAAATTCATTTTTCTTTTCTTAATTTTTAATAAGTAATCAAAATTACAAATGTGTAATTTCATAAATTTCAATGTGATTTTTTTTAATATGTTTAATTTCTAATTGTATAAATTCGTCCCTTTAAAATTATAAATTTCAACTCTTTTTTCATATGTATTAATTATTAAAAAATTAATAAAATGAGTTTTTTTTTTAAAATTATAACTGAAAAAATAAATGTATTCAAATGATGTAGGATTTATATAAAGACGAATTAGAAGATAATGGTATATCACTTAAATTATATTATGATCATATTATATAACAAAAATAATATTATGTTTATAAAAACACGTATAAAATAAAGTTGACTTTTTATTATATTTTATTAATTAAACCTATCTTTTTCTAGACTAACTAATTACTGAAAATTATATCCGAAGAAATTACGAGGTACGTGATAATCATATACATCACCAACTTTGAGTAGATTTGGTTGAGCATATGTATGGCAACAACTAAAAATTAATATTTAGTTATATTACTTGAGTGTCAAATGTATTTTAATGTCAATTGAAATTTTTTAATCACAAATTAAATAAATAAATTTGTTTAATTTTTTAAAATTAATCTAAATTCAATTTTCAATAATTCATTATTGAAAATTTGTTAAAAAATAATATTTTTAATTGATGCAAATAAAAAAAATTAGGACAATGGATAATGAGACTCACACATATTGATTATTAATGTTAAATTGATGTAAGTGTGCGTTTTTAAAATAAAAATGTGTCATGTGGAGCTCTAAATTCTCGAACAAATATATATTTTCGCTATCAATTTAAATACAAAATTCAGGATTTTTTCAATTTCATATCATCCCCTTCCAAACATACCCTAAGATCTTTACTTTACATCTACTAATTTTATATTAGATATTTGCATTTAAAATTTTAGCACACAAATTGTATTTGACATATTTTAAACAAATATAAGGGTTAATGGTCTGAAAAAAAAAAAAAAACTAAAAAGTTTTGATATTAACCAAAAAAAAAACATTACTTCAGATACTTTGTGTATCCAAAATCATCTTACTATCTTTCAGTTTCATTGTACTAAACTTCAGTTTCCCCCTCGTTTTATCCTTTTTGCGTAAGAACGGCTCTATATATTTATAAATGCATTTATTAAAAAAAACAAAAACAAAAAAAGTTTCATTGTACTAATGTGTCTATGCTGTATATAGGAATGACAACGAGTCGGGTACCCTACTGTTTAGGGAATCTCAAACTCTAACCCTATTAATTTTATATTTTCCAAATCAATCTCATTCTCATTTAGAACTATTTGTACTTATTTCGTTCTCGATTACCATTACCGTCTGGTACCCATACCCACTCATTACCCGTTTACCAAATATAAATAATTTTTTATTTGAATCTAAATGAGTATTTTGTATTTTATTTTTTTAATTTGTATATTTCATATATTTTTATACATTTTTAGTAAATATTTTATCATTAAATGCTTGCTAGTTTAGTGGTACATAGTTTTTTTTTTAATAAAATGTGCAAGGATCAATTCCTACATAATACATACTATATGTATGATTTGGCGGGTATCGAGTACCCGTGGGTAGAGGACCTCTTCTCAAACTCATCTCGTACCCTAATGAAATTTTAAACTTTTTCTCATTTTCATCTAAAACTATTCAAACTCGCCCTATTAGGATGCGGATACTCTATGGGTGGGTAGGGTACCCGCACCTACGCGGATGACTGACATCCCTAGCTGCATGACATGTCAATTGTCAACATGTTAAATAAAAAAAGAATATCTTTTTTAAGAAAGAATAAGTTATATATGAATGTTTCACATATCTCATACATGAAATGAACCTTCTATAAGTTTTATTATTTTTATTATTATTTAATAAAAATAATAAAAACAGTGGGTAATTAGTTTTTATTCATTTAAAATAAATAGAAAATTATAATTAATAACAAATTTAAAAAAAAAATCAAATAATCTTTCATTTGTTTTCAAAAAATCTGAATTTTTTTTTACAAACAATTATTAAATTGATATAAATTAAAAGCTATAAAATTTAAATATAAACTAATGCTTGGGATAGCATTAAATTATTTTAAGAAATAAAACTGAAAAAAAATGCAAAAAAATATTTTTAAAAATCTAAAATAATTTTAAAAAGAAACAAAAATATATAAAAAAAAAAAACATTAATGACTATAATCACTTCTCAGTTATCAAGAAATTATTAATGACTAAGAACAAAAAAAATCAGATATTACTTACAATATTTCTATTATTAGTCATTTTAGTGTGTCTATATTGAACCCTATTTAAAAATTGATACATGTTTGAACTTACAACATAAACTTTTGTTGAGCATTACATTATGATCATGTGAAATTTTAATTCAATAATTTGAATAAACTATAGAAATTGTATATTTTTACAATTTATTATTTATAATGTCATTAGATTACATGAATTAATAACAATTATTATAATCATCATCATACTCAATCCTTACATGTAGTACAAACTTTTTTTTTTTCCAGTTAAAATTCTAATTTATACAACGATTTTTGAAAATTATAAAATATAACTTTGAAAAACAATAGAAATATAAAACCTATATGTATATATTCTACATATTTTGAAACAATAAAAAATATTATTTATAACCTTTTAATGTTTACAACTTCATTATTTTAAATAACAAACGACGTGAAATACTAGTATTAATTAAGAACACAAACGTGTCTCTTTCCTCAACGTAGTAGGTATGGGTAAATCTTGTTTAATCTTTGATTATATATATTAATGAAGAATCTAAAAAATATTTATAATATAAACGAAGCTCGTTTAATCTTTAGTTAAGTTGTAGTCTTGTAGAAATATTTATGCTATAAATGGAGCAACATATATTGGATTAGTTAGGTAGGTAATCCCAACCCCAATACCATACTTAATTTCGAAAATCACAAAGCTTCACCACCAAACTAACAGTCAAAACAAACATTTCAACAACATGAGAGTTTGGTGCATGTGCACCACTCATTCAAGCTACTCCACACTCACATCACATATAAATTCATTTTTAATTTTCTATATATAAAGTTTGTGTAATTAATGTAAATCTATAATATGTAAAATCAGACCAAGTGTATTAACACATTAATCTTATTAATGATTAATTAATGGGTCTGGTACACACGGTTGCTTATATAATACTTCCTCCGTCCCGTCTTATTTTGCCTACTTTGACCGGCACGGATCCTAAGAAAATACAGTTGACTGTTGGTTGGATGTGTAAGTTTATGTTTTTTTCACTTTAATTAAGAAAGTAGGCAAAATAAGTTGGGATAAGCAAAAGTAGAAAGTAGGCAAAATAAGGTGGGATGAAGGGGAGTAATTAATTTATAATAAAAAACGAGGTCTATATGCCGAGAGAGGTAATCAACTTCTTCGCGGCTGACTGTAAGTAATTTCAAATACCAATGACGACCACCACCCCATCGGAAAATGGCGGGCCCCACATAGCTCTGTTTCCCTGCGCCGGAATGGGCCACTTGCTGCCGTTCCTCCGCCTCGCCGCCATGCTCGATTCACGCGGCTGCGCCGTCACCGTCGTCACCGTCAAGCCTACAGTTAGCCCGCCGAGTCCGACCATCTCTCCACCTTCTTCACGATCTACCCACGCATCACTCGCCTCGAATTTCAGCTCCTTCCTTACCAGAAATCCGGATTAACCAACGACGATCCTTTCTTCATTAAGATGGAAACCATCGCCAGCTCCGTTCATCTTCTCCGACCGCTCCTCTCTTCCCTATCGCCGCCTCTTTCCGCCATCGTCTCCGATTTCACTCTTACCTCTCAAGTCACCGACCTCGTTTCCGATCTCCCCATTTCTACATACACGTTAATCACCACTTCTGCTGCCTTCTTCTGTCTCATGGCTTATCTTCCTAAGCTATTACAGATCAACGTTGCTAATTGCGACGCCGTTGAAATCCCTAATTTAGGCCCTATCAGTATGTCGGGCATTCCTCCCAAAATGCTGGATCCGAATGATTTATTCTCCGCCTTCATCAGTTCAAACGTCTCGTCTCTACATAAAGTGAAAGGAGTTCTCATCAACACTTCCAATTCCTTCGAATCAGAAGCAATTGAAGCAGTGAGGAGAAATGGAGTCGACCACATTCTCCCCATTGGACCTCTGGAGTGTTACGATGCGAAAAAAGCTCACAATCTTCCATGGCTGGACGAACAAGCTCCTGAATCGGTGCTCTTCGTGAGCTTCGGAAGCAGAACAGCTCTGTCGAAAGATCAGATAAGAGAGCTGGGGGCTGCACTCGAGAAAAGCGGATGCGCGTTTCTGTGGGTGCTGAAAGGTGGATAAGGATGATACAGAAGATGTGGAAGACATGCTTGGAGCTTCGTTCGTTGACAGAACGAAGAAGAAGGGCTTGATCGTGAAGGGATGGGTGAATCAAGAGCAGATTCTAGCTCACCCAGCAATCGGAGGATTCGTGAGCCATTGTGGATGGAATTCAGTGATTGAGGCGGCGAGGTTGGGAGTTCCGGTCCTGGCTTGGCCTCAGCATGGTGATCAGAGTGTGAACGCAGAGGTGGTCGAGAAGGCGGGGTTAGGGTTGTGGGTTAGGGAGTGGGGGTTGGGGTCAAACCAAATTCGTCGATAAAGACGAGATTGCAGAGAAGATGATAGAGGTGATGCAGGATGAGAAGCTGCGAGAGAGAGCCCGGGAGGTGAGGGCCAGAGTCAAGGAGACGAGAGACGTTGATGGGGATTCGGAGAGGTTGCTTCAACGACTAATTGATTCGTTCAAGATCAAATAAAACTGAGACGATTTTGAAAAATTCAGAGCTGCAGTCAAAACTAGCTTTTGAAGTTTCAAGATCTTCCGAGTCTCGTTAGTTAGTGATTGCATTCTCTTGTAACTGTCAGTCTATCGATTATCAATCAAAGTTATAAGTTGTTCTTGTTGGAGAAAAAAAAAACGAAAACATGCTTCGCAATATGGTGCTTCCATTTCCAGCTTTAGAGCAGAATGAGAAATGAAGAAAGCAGAGAGAGAGAGAAATCGAAACAGGGGAATCTTGTTTTCATGTCAAAATTGGCATGCTAATGTTTCAATTAAAAGACTATATTATAAAATTTTGTATAACATGTAACATGAAAAGACTGCAACTAATCCAATTTCAAAAGTTCAGAAAGTTAAATCCAACTAATCCAAGAGAGCAAATATAACATTAACAGATACACTCCTAGCAATTATAATGCAACAAACAAATATACAACCACTGGAATGACAAAACTAACAAAATTCACAATCATTCAATAGAAGTTGTGCTCAAGGTGAAACCAAATCCTTAAACAAGCAACACTAACATCACAAACCTATCAACAGTAACCAAAGATAAGCCTATCAACAGATATTAAACATTAACCACAAATAGGACTAGATAAGCCTATCAACAGTAACCACAAATAAACCTAGATATTAAACAACAGATTACACCACAAAATTAAACAACATGATAAGCCTCACAACAGTAACCAAAAATTAGGGTTCCCAAAAATTAGAAAGGGGAAAAACCCCAAATCAAATCCAAACCCCATAAAAACGAATTAAAAAGAAAAATCAAACTTAAACCTAACCTAATTTGTTGATTTTCGATTTAGGGTTCCCAAAATTAGAAAGGGGAAAAAACCCCAAGTCGAAACCAAAACCCATAAAAACGCAGTCATTTTTAAAGCTCATAAAACCCAATAATTTCAAACCTAACCTAACTAAAATTGTTTGAACTTACCAGGAATGCGGCCTTCTTCAATATCACCTTCCACCTCTGCCAGTAACCACGCAAAAACAGCAACACGATTTTCACTATTTGCTAGTATATACACTGGATTTTTAGTTGAATGAGAAGAAATGGGCTAAGATTTGGGAAGAAACGGGAAGAAATGGTCTGAGATTTTGGGTGAAATTGGTGGAATGGGATAAGAATCGGGAACCCTAATTTTTACTCTCTCTCGCTACAATTTCAAATTACTTTGACTCGTGCTGTGAAAAGTTTGGTTAGTATTGGGGGCATAACGGGAAGTTGACACTCAAATTTAACACCGTTAAGTTCGGTTCTAAAAAATGGGACGTGTGATGACTTTTTGATAACCCACGTATTATCGTTGCCATTTTGAAAACATGAGGGGAGCAACGCAAATTTTCCAAAACACAGGTGTGTTTGACGCATTTAACCCTATATATATATATATATATTACAAAAAGTTTTGAGCTACCATAATTAATTAGTATAAATAAATTTCTAATGTATAATACGTCAATTTAATCATCTTTAATTTGATATCCATATTGCATATAAAAAAATTGAATTTTTTTTAGGGTTTGATTGATTTTATTTGTTTAGAACTTTTTTTTTAGAATGTGTTTTGAATGATTTACTTTAAACATTTTTAGTAAATCTAATACTTTTCAAGAAAATATGATTATATTTATTATAAGTTTATAAAATCTTATAATAATAAGTATACCTATATATAAATATGTTTTTTTTGACTAAATATCTATATCTATTCATATAATGGATAGTTAAGAATAGAAAATTTATTTTTTCCTTCAAAATAATTTTCCTTTTGTCTTTTCAATTCGAGCCGCATTAAACATTCTTTGGAAATAAATATAATTTATAGTCAATTTATTAATCTGAATAACTGAAAAATTCTCAATTATTTGTATAAATGATATATAAAAACCTTATAAAAAAATTTTACAACCTCGGAAATTTAATTTTAGTTTTCATGTTCTCAAGTCTTGAATAAATAACAAAATCACATGTTAAAGGTGAAATTCATGAAAAGATAAATCTTTGGGAAATAATGAAACAAAAAAATTATGAAGTAATAACAATTATTATTATTAATATATTATTATTATTGTTATTATTATTACAAATTATATATTTTACAACAATAAATAATAAACCGCGCATCGCACGGGTGTATTACTAGTTTCACATAAAGACAACACCTTCATGAAGAAATGGCTCTCTTTGAAATGACATCGAAAGATATTCCATTGTCTTGCAGCCGTTTTTCGAGTTCAGTCGGTCCAAACACAATCCCAGGTGTATAAACTCCTCCCTTTGGCAGATTATCACGATCATTCAGCAGAATCAGAGCACACTGAAGTAGAATTATTGGAGTGGTTAGATATCCAATCTCAGGTCCCATTACTCTTGTAATAACTTCAGCATCAGGTTTCTTGCTCCTTTGTGATGCTAAACTACTGTCAGAAAAGCCCTGTCCTACAAACCACATCTTAAACGTAGCACTCTCAACTTCTTCCTTGGATGGCCCTTTTTTCTTGAACCAACCAAGGCTGAAAAATGATGGGAATTTTAGTAGAAGCCATCTCCCTAGTCCATTTCGGCTAAAGAGACCAATGGATATCCCAAGCATGATCGCAGGAAATAAACCGAGCAACGATTTTGAGCCTAATTTCTCACCAAAATAGGCTGGCTTGGCAGATGACCAGAAGGTCTCCCTCTTTTTAACATTCTCAACACTTTCATTAACACCTGGTAAACCTTGGGGATTTTCAGTCAAAGTAGATAGAGTTCTTCGAACAACCACTGCATCTGCTGATGGTAACTTTACAGCCCAAAGGCCAAGCTGCTTTTGGTGTTCTGAAGTAGAGCCTTTTGGAGGCGAAGGTCCAGGAATCTGAAATATACATACAAGTTTGAGTACGATGTGTTCCTTAAAGGGTTGTCTTGATGAAGAAAACAATCAACAGTCATCTCATTGATCATCATTACAAACTTACAATTTATTAAGGGTTAATTACATAAAAAATCACCAACTTTAAGTCGATTATCATTTACAACATAAGTTTTGAATGTTAACACCACAAATCAAAAAAATTGGTGTCGTATCAATTTGATACACAAACGGACGTTTCGAGCTCCAATTGTTGACGTGGAGCCCGAAACTTGTGTCCCTATCCTAATTAGTTGTTCATGTGGAAAACCACCGTCGGTCGCCACTTACTCGCCAGAAAATACTACCTCCGTCCCGGCTTAACTTGCCTACTTTGACCGGGCACGGAGGTTAAGAAAATACAGTTGACTCAAGTGGATATGCACTTTTGAATGATATTTTTGTAATAATATGCATATCAAATCAAATTATATGCACTTTTGGATGACATTTTTATAATAATGTTAAAATATAGGGATATTAATATAAAAACAAGTTAAGTTGGGACAAACATAAATGACAAGTAGGCAAGTTAAGATGGGACGGGAAAGTACCATTTTCATCCTCAAGCTTCCAAAAATCACGAAATTTACAAATTTTTACCAAATACATGAAATTTACCCCAAAACACTCATCTTTCCAAATTCATTTCAAATCCTAAACCAATCCAAAAAAAAAAATCATTTGAAAACAAAACAATCGAACATCCAAACATCAATGAAAAGGTGAACTAATTATGCAGAAATGTTTCTCAACAAAGAGTGATTAAAAACCCTCGAGCAATTTTTCAAAATAGTAAATGCCTTAATAAGAATAGAGCTTATAGTAAGATTATTTTACCAAAAACACAAAAATTCAACAACTAAGAATCGCTGAACTAGTTCTGATTTGGAGACAACCTTTTGCTCAGATTAAACAAACAATTCTCCATAATAATTATGTGCACCAATACTGAAATTACCCACCAAATAACATAATTCATTGATATAAACCAATGCAATCAAACAGAAAAGCTAAGTTCACTGAAAAAGATGATAGAATTATACCGCGGGCAGGGCCCTTTTAGGCCTGGACCTTCTCAACTCCACCAACTTATCAGCATTGGCCACCCCAAGAACCGCTGATTCGTAGGTCCCAAAATTCAACACAATCTTTTTATCCGACTCCAAGCTCAAATACGCCTCAACCCGGTTCGGGATCGAAGGCCCGGCCCACTGCCTGGAATGAAACAGCAGCCCGATCTCCGCCGGAACAGAATCAAACCCACAAGCAGACACAACGAGGGAGCCATTTTCCACCGCCTTGTCGTGGTACAGAGCCTCCATCCTCTCCATGAACTCTGGCTCCCCACAAATGTCCAGATAATCGCAGCCCGATTCCACGCAGGCCGAAACTACGGGCTCCCCATAGAGACGAAAGGGACCGACGCAATTGAGTATGATCTTGGCTTGGGCGGCAATGCAGATAACGGAGTTGGGGTCTGAAGTATCGGCGGTGAGGAGGGGGATTTCGGGAGGGGGATTCGGGCCGGTGGCCAATCTGAGGGCTTCGGATAACCTGGACTGGCTTCGGCCCGCTAATGCTAGGGATTTGAGGGGTGAGTTGGGAGTGTTGAGGAACTTGAGGGCTTCTCGGATAACGTATTTTCCGGTGAAACCAGAGGCACCGAAGATTATAAGATCGTATATTTTGGGTTCCGCCATTGTTGAAAGTTGAAGGAGAGAGCGGAGGTTCTTCTTTATTATAAAAACAATGGGTGCGGCTATCCGCAAGGAACTACTAAACACAACTCAACTCAAGTGTTACTGTTCAATTCACTTGTAAATTGTAACACTTGAGTTGGAATGTGTTTAGTAATTATGGGGTGCGGATAGTGGCCCAAAAATAATACCTGGGATCGTATGCGTGTCTTTATTATCATCAACTTGAATCGTGTCTTTATTATAGTGTCTGTATTATATGGTGCTGTACTAGTTATTATAGGTTATATAAACATCTCTGGTTTACCTAACAACATCGATATCTGCAATTCACTAGACTATAATGGATCAATTGCATTAATTATAGTTCTATCAAATTAAAATTATTATTGTACCCTTTAAATATTTTTAATTCTAAAATGATTAAAGTATTAATATCAGTCAATTTTCCAACTCATGTTTCAAAAATGAATTAAATCCATTGACTCTATTATGAGATGATATCCGTACCTACAAAATCAAGTGGGATTCACTCACCAAATTAATTTTCATTATAATTAATACTAATATTTTGACTACATATTTATCTAGTCTAAATGTATAATTATCTAACCATTTCAACTATCTAAATCATGTTTCCAAGTAATTTAATTACATGACTGTACATCAATTGACCATGATTTGGATAGAAAATATCCATGATAGTAGTGACTACTAAAATAAAAACATTAATTTCATATTTTTCTAAAAACCTAAATTTTATAGATATATATATATATATATAAATTATTTCAACATTGTTTTGAAATAAATTATAATTAATAACTTTAAAGAGTATCATTAAATGAAGAGAGATTATTAATTCTAAATTAAAAAGAAAAGGGTATATTAGACATATCACATGTTAAATTTTATTAATATTACAAATTTATCCCAATTGATCCGGAGAGATTTATCCTTGAAAAAATCTAATAACTTTTGATAGAACAAGTATGATTCTCATAAATTCATTATTATTATTATTATTATTATTATTATTATTATTATTATTATTATTATTATTATTATTATTATTAAAACCTCAACACATTTATTACATCATTATCTGCAACTCAAAAGTATATAGTCTTTCTAAATAATCTTGTAACAGTTTTCGATATAAGAAAATATATGATTATGAGAAATTCATAAAAGATCGAATTTGAAGTGTTCCATTTCAACACTCTATCAACATTAATCATAATATTTCATTACAATTTTATTTTTTATAGTACTTTTGTATTATTTGATTTTTTATTTTATAAATACTTTTTTCTTGATATATAAAAAAATTCAACTATAAATAAGATTTAAAAAAACACATAAGAAAATAATTTTATAGAATATCATATTTTAATGAAAAATTAAAATGATTGAATTATAATTTTCATTATATATGATTATATTATATTATTAGAAAACTTTATAAATATATATGAATAGTTAAATTTAAACGGGCTAGAAATATTCGACCCTAACCCTATTTTTTTCGGTTTAAACGGGCTGGTTCGTCGGGTCATGGCCTGTTTAACATCCCTAATTTTAAGTATATAATACTATTTTTAATGAAAAACTAAAAGTATTTAGTATGATTTTCTTTATATATGTTTATAATATACCAATGGAAAATTATTTAAAAATATATTAATATGAAACTAAATTTAGTTAAAGATTCAAAATATTCAATAGTTTAGAAGAAAAATAATCAAAACATGTAAAAGAAAAAAAAACAATTATGAAGAATTTCGAATGTAGAAGGACTCTTACCTTTTATAGTGAATAAAAAATAAAAAATTATTAAGTTACTTTATTAAATTTTAATTATATAATACCATACTTAATGAAAAAATAAAAATATATAGTATGATCCTCTTGATATATGCTTATAATATATTATTGAAAAAAAATTTAAATCTATATTAATATAAAACTAGTTTTAGTCAACGATTCAAGGTATTCAATAGTTTAGAAGAAGAAAAAAAAAATCAAAACATTTAAAAAAAAAACTATTATGAAAAGTTTCAAATGTAGGACTGTTACCTTCTATAGTGAAACAAAAATAAGTAATTATTAAATCATTTTATTATCCTTAAATTTTAATATTTATAGATTATTATTAACATTACAAACCGAAACTAAGACACTAATATAATAGCATTAGAAGATTAGATTAGATATATTACATTTTCTAATATATATTTATCAGCTTGGTTATTTTGAAGACTATATTATCAAATTTTGTAAACGTTAAAAGGCCACCTGCTTCGTTACGGTTCCATGGTGTAGTGGTTAGCACTCTGGACTTTGAATCCAGCGACCTGGGTTCGAATCCCGGTGGGACCTCTTTTTTTTTTTTTTGGGAGAAAGAGAAGTTTGGTTTATATTTCACCAAGAAGGAATGTAATGTATTTCTTGCATTTCTTGCCTGAGTTACTCACTTGAATTCATGAATTTCTTGCAAGTTCACAAAATGATTAAAAGCCACAAAAAATCCTGTTTAGTTGAAATCTATAATACTATATCCTGGAGTTCTTTTCAGCCCTTTTTTCTTAGCAAGATCTCCTATATGAGCTACTTCTTCCCATCTTTCTTCTCCAGCATACATATTCGAAACCGAGCAGTAGACACTCGGGTTTTCTGTCTCCATCTCCAACAGCCACTGTCCCACTCTTTCACCTATCTCCAGGTTTCCATGGATCCTACAAGCGGATAGCAGAGTGCCAAGAGTCGAGGCGTTCTTTCTTGAAGGAAGTCGCTTCAGAATACCGTATGCTTCTTCTATCTTCCCTGCTCTGCACAACAAATCCACCAAACAACTGTAGTGCTCGTCTGATGGAATGATTCCATGATCTTTCTCCATCGAGCTGAAAGCTTTGAGCCCCTCTTCTATCTCCCCGTTGTGGCTGCAGGTTGACAGGATCGACTTGAATGTAACCCCATCTGGAGAGACGTTCTCTTTCTTCATTTGGTCGAACAATGTCAGGGCTTCGATGAAGCTTCCATGCATACCATATGCAGCTATCATAGTGTTCCAAGATGACAAGTGCTTTTCAGCCATGTGATGAAATATATTGTTTGCCATCTTGAGTTTTCCATGTTTGCTGTATGTAGTAACGAGGGAATTCATCAATGTTGTGTCTTTCTCTAAGGATAATCGATACAAACGACCATGTACTTCTTTCACTAGAATTAACTGATTCAATGCCTGAATCAGACATGTGAATGTGATGGCATCAAGTTCTTGATTCTCGCTTTGCATTGAACGAAACAGTGCCATTGCTTCGTCTGCAAGGCCGTGGTTCACCTGGGCTGTGATAATCGATGTCCATGATACTCTATCCTTGATCTTTATCCTATCGAAGATTCTCCTACCATGTCCCATGAAGTCACATTTAGCATACATGTTTATAAACTGATTTGCTATGTCTGTGTTTGCTTCCAACCCTTGTCTGAACACATAGCCGTGAATGCACTTGCCTGTCCGTATGTCTTCCATATCAGACAATGCAGAAACGACGCTGATAATGGTTCCTGTATTTGGTCGAACACGTGTACTGATCATCTCACGAAACGTCTCAATGGCTTTGAACACACATTTGTTATGGATATAAGCAGTGATCATCACATTGTACAAAGCAGCATCCTTAGCTTCTGTTCTGTAAAAGATATGCATAGCTGCAGATAATCGCTTACATTTAGAGTACATATCGATTAAAGCTGTGGTACCAACAAGATCGAGATGGATTCCTTCTCTATGTATGTGACAATGGATGGCCTTTCCTATAAGCAAATGGCCTAAATCTGCACAACTCAACAATCCATTTGCTAAGGCAATCAAATCAAGTTCACATGTACGAACCATTTGGTGGAATAGGTTGAAAGCTTCCAATGATCGTCCCAAGTGAAGATAACCGGACATCAATGCATTCCAAGAACCGGGGCTCTTTCTGCTCATCTTGTTGAATATAATGGCGCCGCTGTGTGGATCACCGCACTTTATGTACATATCTATTAAGCTGGTTTCGAAAACTTCATCTACACAACCAACTCCTCTTCTAATGGAATAGCCATGAACTGATCTTCCCTTGTTCAGAGTTCGTAATCGCGATGCACACTGTAGTAAACTCACCAGTGTTACCCTATTAGGATCAAGTCCATTTCTCTGCATTTCGAGTGCAATTCTGAAAGCCTTGTTAGCATGATGATCGCTAACTTGGGAATATCCGGTTATCATCGAAGTATAAGCAACCACATCTCTCTCAGTTATTTCGTCGAACACTTTAGCTGCTTCCCCAATTTGATCACACTTAGTGTAGAACTCAATCAATGACGAACCCACAAATCGATCACAGCTCAACCCAAATTTAAAAGCATCGGTGTGAAGATTCCTTCCAAATCCAGAAGCTCCCAACTCAACACAGCTTTTCAACGCAAAAGTAATTGCTGGACTATGAACCCCAATTTTTCTCTGCCGCAAATTCAAATAAAGCCCTAAAACTTCATCGTATTGATCAGCTCTGAAATATCCAACAATTATTGAATTCCAAAGATAGAGATTGTTATTAATGATTTTGTCGAAAACCCATTTTGATTCTGCCAAAAGATCGAATCTTGCGAAGGAATTAAGAAGCTTGGATCCCAGAAATGTGTTCTGTTCAAGACCTTGTGTAATCACACAAGCATGCAACTTTTTCAAACAACTCCTATCTCGACAATTTTCCACCAACTTAGCATATTTTTCAGGGAGGAAAAAGGAATTAGAGCCAAGATTTTCTGCTGTTGAGTTTGAGAAATATGAGACAAAAATTTTACCTAAAAGAAAAGTTTTGGGATTTTCCAATGATTTTATTGGCCCATAGGAGAATGGATTCATAGTTTTGAAAGAAACGGATTAAACTATTTGGTCATATTGCAATTTGGGATACTCTGAATGTAGAAAAACGTTGACTATATATATTGCAATATTGCAATACGAGGGTGTTGAAATTTCAAGATTCTTTGAGGGCAAATGAATCGTATAAGAAACGGCATTATAGCAACTTCACCCCATACATAGGCCAAGAACAATAGCATAAAAGTGTGTTTAACATCATTAGTATTGTTCTGATTTCAGTTCAGAAAATCAACAATGGAATCACTTCTAGAACGAAAACCGACAACAAACACGAATCTCAACTCTATATGTATTTACAGGAGTTGGTATTAGAGGTCAAGAATGAAGAAAGTCTTGGTACCTATTCCCTGAGTTCATTCAATAGCCTATGTTTCATCAACCAGAAAAGACAGAATAATCTCAGCATTTTACGGGGAAAGAAAGCAAAGCATTAGGGCATCTTTGCCTCGGCAAACGCCTCGTCTTCTTCCCCCACCCCGTCAAACTTCTCTCCTCAAGTTGGCAAATCGGTTTCTGTGCTTGGGTCGAGCATGGTGTCTTTGCCACCGGAGACGTCGATCCACCTCCCAAACGCTTCCTTCCTCGACCGTTTCTTGATGAGCTCCGGTTCAAAAGGCCCGACTGCAAAGTGCCGCCTTCACCTTTGAGTAGCTCTTCAAATGCTTGAAAATCCTCGGTCACTTCAAGACGAGCCAATGTCACCATGCTAGGAAGTATGTCCCTCTGAAAGTCCTTTCGTTGTCTCCCCCTTCTCGACTGCCCTCTTCTAGACCTTTTTGCCGGTGTAGCTCCCGTCTCATCTTCGCTTGGAATAGTCAACACGAATGGCTCGTAATGATAGTGTTCTTCCTTGGTGTCTTCCAACTTTAGTGTCATGTATTCAAAGTAATCCATTCCATCAGGAACTGAATCTTCTTCTTGTTCATCACAGGCTTGACTCAGATTCATCGAAGCTATTTCTGCAAACCATTTGAGACTGTCGTCATCCTCTCCCGTGGATGATGACATGGCAATAATGGCCTCAGCCGCTATTTTATCACGTTCGGCTTCTTTAGGAGATGTATCGGTCTTGGAGTCGATAACAGCTGGAGCCTCCAAGTCTATCTCTGTGGTTGCGATTTTCACAACGGCTGTTGGGAGAGAGGGCAATAATGGCACATCCTCCTCGTTCAACGACAAGTTCAAGTCAATACAATGCCTCAAATCAGATACATAGTTGTTTAATCCTTTATGAGTTTCACCTTTTCGAGCACAATCATTATCAGCCATTGGTGCTGAGGTTTCGTTTTTCTGCTTCGATGCCTGAATGGTGCCATCGGGTATTTCAGCTTTCCCAAAGAATTTCTGGGAGCGATTTTTCAATGAATCAAGATTCATAAAATACGAACTTTTGTTCTCTTTGTTCAGATCACTGCCAACTTGTGTATTTCTAAGAAACCAGGGTAACCCTCCGTTGGAATTTTGCTCATTATTTTGATGATCTTCGAGTACTATATGATGTTCTAAATCTTTCTTTAAAACCTCTGCAGGTATTTTCATGTTAGAGCAGCCCTCTAACCATTTCCCTTTCGTATCAGAATGATCAGAAAATCTTTCTTGGGTTAATATTACACCTTTGAACTGTGCCTTGGATCTTTCATTTTTTCCATCGTACGGATTTGCTCCACAAACTTCGAGTTTTTGCATGAAAGAGTTAGCAATCCATGACGATGGCTCCAAGGAGAAAACACGATGGTTTTCTTCATAAGGTGGTGCGGCTTTCTTATCCAAGTTTCTTGAAGTGTTGTTAAAAGTGGCGTCGAATGGATCATTTTCATCACAAATTTCAACCCCAAAAATCTTCTTCCTCTTTCGAGATACCGATGCAACAACATCTGATGGACGATTTGAAAATTCTTGTTTTGGCTCAGTCAATAGCGAATGAGCAAACGCAGGTGGCTTAGCAGAACCCAAATCGAATCTCATTTTTTCTGGAAGATTTTAACTGAATTAGACACAGCAAATAAAACTAAAAAAGTGGAGGAATAAAATCTTGAAACACGAGAACAGAAACGTTTTATAGGCTTACCAGCATAGTGATCAGAGAGTTGCTCTTTTGCACTCGTTTGGAAGAAATCCTTTGTCTCGAGATTAAAGTTAGAACATGGATTGGTTACACTTGAGTCTCCATGATTACTGTTTCTTTTGAAATACAAATCAAATGTCAAAGCATCGGCCTTATGTTGAGACATCTGAACACCATTAAGACAGAATCTTTCTTGCAATTGCTTCTCCATATTACGAGAGTAAACATCAGATGGAGTTCCAAGGTTGTAGCTCATTGAATGTGTCGAAGAAGAATGATAGGGATTCCATGTCCCTTTTGCATCTTGACGAGGGTTCTGAGAGAACAAATAGCTCGACCGACAGTTTTCTAGCTTAACATCATCCTTGTTTATTTCTCTCCTCTTGATATCATTCATCAGCTCACGTTGTCTTCCATACAGACGGTGCAGTTCTTGAAGCTGAACGAACACTTAGACTAATAAGAACATAACCAAATCCCAAAACACTGCATTGACATTCATAAGGACAAAATCGTACCTGATTTCTAAAAATTGATTCGTGCTCAAGAACCATTCGCCTCACTTTCTCCAGGTCATAAGACGTGAATGAGTCGTTTTTCTGTATCGGGTTTTCGTGATATAAAGACCTCATTCCATTGCTTGTGCTTCCATCAAGATCAATCGTGGAATGGTATTCCCGTAAAAATGCATTACCTTGTATTTTAGTTCCCATTCCTACAATCAACGAAAAGCAGTTACATTAACCCAAAAAACCAAACACATTTTTAAAACCTAATATCAGCTTAGAAAATCAAGAATTCACAAAGCAGTTTATCAGTTCATTCAATGTCCAAGCACAATGTAACAAGCAAGTTGCAATCAAGAAACTTAATTCCAAACTCAAAAAAGTGATCATCTCGACAACAATTCAAACGAAATTAATTCGGGAGGAGGAGGTGAAATTATACATTTTTTACATCAGAACCCAGAAAAAAAAAAAAAAAAAAAAAAAAATTCTTGCAACCATTATTACATTATACTCACAAATTAAAAAATCCGACAAAATTTTAGTTTTTCACAAACAAACACAATATTCATTTATCAGTAACAAATTTACAGTAACAATTCCCAGAACTCCCAAAGTGTAAAAGGCATCATTATTGATTATTCCAGTTTCTGAATTGATCATAACAAATATAAGAATTTCTAAAAGATGTATTAAACATGGCCAAATCTAATAATGTTAGGCAGCTATTAATAATTAATTCAAGTAATAAAGAGCATTAAACAACAGCATCCTACCACAGGAAGAACAGATAATTCTCAGAAAACAAATGTATACAGAAAACAAGGATTCAAAACAAGTGAAAGTGTTTAGAGGTAAGAATAGAAAATAGAAGAATTTCAAGATTAATGTGAGAAAATCTAAAAAGTAAAGCATATGAGAGATAAAAAAGAAATACCTCAGAAAGAATCTTTTTCTGGCTCCTTTAAAGCACCATATAAGCAAATCCAAAGAGTCAAAAGTTACCCACAAATTAAAAGGGACAAGAAATCAAGGGACCCCAGAGACCAAAGTAGGAATCTTTTTGTATTGCAATTGAAGAACCTTCAAAAGGAATCATCCCAAACAAATTAAATTCTTTGATCAATTGAGCACACAACATGAGAGAGAGAGAGAGAGAGAGAGAGAGAGAGAGAGAGAAAGATCTTATCTTGGATCTCTCTCTTTGCAGAAACAAAAGAAATGGATTTGCAAAGAAGAAAGACTTGAAAATTGTCAACATGTGGACTCACCATATTCCAAGTACTTTCTCTTGGTTTCTTGGCGTTGGAGTCAATCATTTCTTTCCCATTTGGCCATATCAAAGATTGATAAATAGTACAGTTTTATAGAGAGAGAAAAATACACATATATCTACAGAGAATTTATTAGTATTCTATCCCAATGGAGATTTTCTTGGTTTTTTGGAAGTGAAAAGCATGGCTATCTCTTTCGGACATTTATTACAATTTTCCAGATTCTCCCACCTTCCATGCTTTTTGGGCTGCACATATCTTTTATTTTTTTTATTTTTAAAATCCCATTTTATAACTTTCTACACATTTTCTTGAAATGGGTTTTTCTCAATAGTAATAAATTTACGAAAAAAAAATTAATCTTGAAAATGGGACAATGATTTTTAACTTGCAACAACATATGCAACTCTCAACAGTTTCCTAAAAGCATCTAACCGATCTCATCTATCAGCTCCACCTTCCCACCCACGCGCACTGTCAGCGATTGAAGAGTACTCTCTGTTGATTGTAGCTTAAAAGTAGTTGACGTTGAAAATGGAATACACGCGCGGACGTGGCGCGTGGAAGGATGATCATAGATTGACTCATAGAGAATGGCTTTTACATGGGATAATTACAACGACCTAAGTGGGGCGACATGAGATATTTATATTCTAAGGAAAGATAAGGACCTCAAAATTATATTATTTTTATATTATATTATTAATTAACTAAATTGGTTGACAAATTCAACAGAGTTGGTAATGGAATTATATAAGTATTATCTGGAATTAAATTAAGACATCTGAACTTGAACTAAATTTTTTAATTGGGTCAAAGTTTAAGTTAGTGATTTCATAATCGGACCAAATTAATTATATTTATCTCCATATATTATGTTATTTATATTAATATGTTATTTGTTATTAATACACAAAATAAATAATCACTGTAAATTATAGTAAAATCCAAATTTCAAAGTAAATAGATACAATATATGTTTAATGTATTGAAATAAAATAACCTCTATTGAAATATAAAGGTTTCCAAATAAAATATAAGAAAGTCTCATAGAAGATGTCGCTATTTTCTAAGATATCATTATTATTAATTAATGAAAATGTATTTAAAATCTTAGTTTTTTTTTTTTTCTGGTTCTGATAAAACACGTTCAAAAAATATTAAATAGTCATAAAATTGCGAAAATTTAATTATAAATAAAATCTAGTGGTTTTTCTAGTTATTATGATTTCAACCTGATTCTCGATTTTTCCGATTTAACTCGATATTATCCGGTTTAACCTCAATTCCTAATTTTTCAGGAGTAGTGTCCGGTTCAATTTCGAAAACATCGGTTTAAACAAGAAGAAACAATAATATTTCGTTTTTTATTATATTATATGAGATGAATTATATGAAGCAGGTTTTTGTTGTAATTCATATTCGATCTGATTAGTAAAGAATTCAAGTGACCGGAAATATTAATTGAAAATGAAGTAATTAATTGGGTTAAACTCTTTTTTCTATTTAACTAAACAGTTGACTATTAATATTTTTGTTTTAATTAAGTTGAAAATAAGAAAACAAGTATTAAAAACAGATTGTTAATTAGGAGTATTATATTTTTATTGTTTTTTGATAGTGAAAAAATAATATTAATTATAAAGAGGTGAAAACTTATAAATAGCCAAACATTAATTTAGTCTAATGACCAAACAGATTAAATACGACTTCATCTGATCGGGAGTTCATAACGTACACATTTCATTAAAGAATTCAACCCATTGGATTTCCATTTCCATTTTCAAATTTATTATCATAAAATGTTGTTACAGATTTCCTAAATATAGGAAACAATTAATTTGTATTATAAGTTTGGGATGAATTAAACAAATAACGAATAGATGCACTAACTAGTTTGGGAAATTCTTCATTTTCTAGTTTCGTAAATACATAAATGTCAATAATTTTGATGTTTCTAAATAGGGTTAATTACATAAAAATGCACGAACTTTGGGTTGAATTTCAATTGCAACATGAACTTTTAACTGTAACATAAAAAACGTTCAATTTAACGTTTGTTTCAATTTGGGACACGTTTGGATATAATTATTGATAACATTGATGTTTCAATGTTTAAAAATATAATTTAATAAGATTTATGCATATAAAATTTTATATGCATTATGTTGTAATTTTATATGCATTAAAATTATATAAATTTTGTTGTATTTTAATTTAATAAAATTAAACATTTTGCAATAAAATTATAAATTCAATAAAATTTATATAATTTTAATGCATATAAAATTATAACATAATGCATATAAAATTTTATATGCATCAATCTTATAAAATTATATTTTTAAACATTGAAACATCAATGTTATCAATAATTATATCCAAATGTGTCCCAAATTGAAACAATCGTTAAATTGAACGTTTTTTATGTTACAGTTAAAAGTTCATGTTGTAATTGAAATTCAACCCAAAGTTCGTGTATTTTTATGTAATTAACCCTTCTAAATAACAGATACATGTAGCTAGGGAAATATATTTTTTTTCAAACAGTAAATTTATTTTTGAGAAGTTTAATTTAATTTTATAGTGATATTTCAATAATTACTGGTCACTCAAAACTCTATAATTTGCTTTTACTTGAAATATAATATTTTTCAGAATATAATTTTTTATTAAAAAAACGAAACAATATCATATTGTTAAGTTTTATAAAGAGTGTAGTCTTTAACTAAGTAAGTCCTAATGAGTTATCAATGCTTTATTATAATAGCGATTGATTATAATGCCCTAATCAAAAGATTGGTGTTTTGATATATTCGCAGTAAATGATTGTTACACAAATTGAATTTCATAATAACTAACAATTTTTAATCCACATATGAGTTTAGATTTTTAAACCTAATTTCAAATTTACATTTTATTAATTCGAATTCACGTTATTTAAAGCTATACATGATGATTCACGTTATTTAATTTATATCAAAAAGGGAGAAATAAAATAAATGATATTGAAAGAATGATCACTTGTGATCTTACTTTAGAAGTAAATAAAGCATAGAGATGGGGCGATTTCTTACCTACCTTGTTTAATAACAATTAATATTTTTTCAACTTCATTGATACGACTAATTAATAAGTCATTAATATTTCCAGCTTAGCTCATGAAAACAAGATAATTAATTTCAAATAATGGCATCTGAATATGACTATTCATTAAGCTACTTAAGTCGTACAATATTGTTTAGCCTGTGTTATGTTTCAACTATACTATATTTTAATTTTTATTAATTTATAATATACAATAGGAAGTAAATAAAATCATAAAAAGTATTGATTGTTGTGGGAAATTCTAACCATCAGCTTTCGGCAATATAGAAACTAGAAAGACATTGTAGATATATTCTATATTTATTTTACATCATTCTTTTTTTTTTTTTCTAATTAGTTAAAGTCATATTCAATTTGAAATTATTTATTATTGGAATCAAGATTTTATTCAATAAATTTACTAGTTAAGATTTAAAAAAATAAATAAAAATTGACGCATTATTAGATCAATAAATACCACAATTGATAAAATTAACTGAAAAGGTACAAAAGCAGATATCACAAGATTTTGCCTAAATATCAGTTTATTTCCCAAATAAAGCTATACATGCTTTTAAGAAAAAAGGCAGATTCTAACTGAAAGATAGAAAAAAAATATCAAACACCAAATCCTTATGAAAACAACAACATTAATATTAGTACTTATCATTAGCATCAACCATTAATAATTGCATTAATTAATAACCAAAATCCATGTATAATTCCTCAAAATTAATGGAAATTAGATATATATTTACACAAGCCTGAAACAGAGGTTAATTAATCACCAAACTTTTCTTGGGCCAACAAGCCCAAGAACTTCCTCCCAAAGCCCAAGATTTCCCACACTGGTAAGCCCAACAACACTTGGGCTGCAAGCAGCCACAGTCCAATATCCAGCCCTTATCTCATCTCTCAGCTGTTCTCTCTCCCAAGCACAATATCCATCAAAGAAGCTGAAATCTCCTACTTCAACTACATTTCTCTTCACCATTTCAGCTGCACATCCAACACTCTCCTTTGTTCCATAGTACAACCCTTTTATCACCTCCTCGAACACGCCACTCTTCTTGACGCTGTCGTTCCCGTTTTTTGGGCCCACCAAGAACAGTCCTTCCTCCAATGGCCCACCAAAGTGCAATGGCCTATCAGCAAATGCACCTGATACATCCAATACTGATGATCTCATTTCCTTGATGGACATGAGTGATGGCCTGTTGAGTATGAGGCCCGTTGGGCCTACTGGGCCTGTGGAGAGCAGCAAGATCACAGTCCGTTCAAAAATGTGGACCCCATCCAGCCTTTCTGTGGCGATCAATAAGCAGCCTTTCTCAGGTTCATGGATGGTGTGTGCCCATTTGTCTCCTATCATGATTGGCTGAGTTTGTGGTGCATCTGGACCAGCTGTGGAGGATTGCTCCTCGAGCCGAAAAGCTCCTTCTCTTGCAACTAGTCTTGCTCTGAATGATCGCCAATCGGACCTAAGAAATGGCCCTTCTTCATCTTGAGGTGATGGACCTGATAAGCAACCTATTTACAGAAATTTTGAATTTATATCAGTTCTTCATTTGCAGCTATTCAGGATACATGACTAAGTAAACTCAATCATGGTGGAGTTGATTGAACAAGAATAGAGTATGATCAGCATCAATTACACATCTCTTGTCAGTTATTTGCTCTGGTTTGAATTTCACACAGATGAATTAAAATTGGCAAACAGACATAACAAAGCTTGAATATACAGACAATTCTATGATCATGTCCAACAACTATGTTGTAACAAGATCTCAACTACATGCAACTTAGTAAAACAAGAAGATGAGAAGGGAATCACATACATGATACAGAAACTGGAGCACCAAATTTTCTATTGTCATACTTATTACACCTTCTCCTAGTGTACGTGGAGATCCTCCCTCTAAGCGGGGGAAGAACTTCCATGGTTTTCGTAAACGAACTGGATGAGAGAAAGAAAGCTTCCATGGTGGTTTGTTCTTCACTCAATTTGATGACACAGTGTGTGTTATATATATGCAAAAAAGTAATACGTTACTGGATATAGCATGTAGCTAAAGATAAGAGGAAATATTGGCTTATTTATAAGGTGAAGTGGGATTCAATTTACACCATGGATTGCTCTAAAGCCCATAATGTCCAAGTAGGATGCTTTGTTTTTTTTCAGCTTATGTTATGTTAAAGAGCATGTGGCAAGCTTCCAGCCATTCCTCTATTTATCTGTTTGCTTATTTTTCCCTCAAATATTAGCAAAAAAGTGCAATAAATTGTAGGAGATGGTGGGGATCAAAGGACCCCATGCTTTACTGAAAAGTACCAAGAAAACTCAAGAAACAGAATTTTACTACACCCTACACGGCTACACGTGGCGTTACGGGATTCGTTGTCTGAATTTTCTCATATCTAAATGGCTATTGGGTAGTCATTAGTCATTACAAGATGTCAAGCTAGCATTGAGTCCATATTGATCCTGGAAAACAAGTTTTGCAAAAAAGTTCATCACTCTCCAAATCCAGCAGCAGCAGATGATTGAATAAGAAATCGACTAATCACCAAAGATAGTAAATTGAGAACAAGAATCAGAGTAAAAGAACCTGGCATGATAATGGCCTTTGAGTGATAATTTGGTGCTTTCAGATGATGATTGAATGGCCTTACTGAAGTTGATAGTGCATTGCCTTGATTGCCTTACACGCACCTGGAAAGATTTCCGTGATAATTAGGACAACAACTCATTCAACAAGGGATAAGCCATGTCCCCTGTTGCAACTTGCTAGATTGGTGCCTTAAAATTACTGAAGGTATTATTATAAAGGATAGAAGGGCTCAGTCTGTGATACAAGGAAAATATGGTTTCCTGGAATAACCATGACAGAAAATGGATTTTCTTTCTCATCTATAAGTAAATGATCTATATGTACAAATGTCAAACTTCTTACAACTAAACTACATTTATACAACAGTGAACATGATTTCCTTGGTTGGAAACTCTCAACTCTGATTCATGCCTGAACAAGAATCTTTCTGCTCCACTTCAACGGCATCTACTCCTTCGAGCAAAATCAAGTCCCTAGATGACGACAGTTGGAGCATAAACAATTTTTCTAAGATGCTGACTCAGTCCATTCACTGTCTCGATTATTCTGTCTGATTTAGGGTGTGTAGTATCCATAACTGTGAATTCATGAAATTCGCCACTTAACTCTATTGAACTAACTCCAGAAGGCCTTTTGTTGTCTGTCTTCCACATCTGCAATCTTGCATTTGCAACATTCCCCCAATCTCCAGCCACAGCATATATGTTTGACAACATAGAGAAATTTCCAGCATTGGTTGGGTCTAATTTCATTAATTGATCAAGCACCTCTTCTGCTAAATGCAAATCATTATGCATTCTGCAAGCCCCTAAAAGTGAGCACCAAATAACAACATTGGGTTCAAATGGCATGCTATGTAGAAGCCTAAAAGCTTCGCTGAGGCGCCCCCCACGACCCATAAGATCGATCATGCAACCATAATGCTCAATCAGAGGAGCAATTTTATAGTCACTTTCCATGCTGTGGAAATAACGAATCCCATCCTCGACCATACCAGCATGATTACAAGCAGATAATACACCAACAAATGTTACTTTATCGGGTGCAAATCCTTCTTGTTTCATCCTATCAAAAAGAAGAAGAGCTTTCTGTCCATGGCCATGCATAGCTAGCCCATGGATCATGGAATTCCAAGAAACTAAATCTTTTCGTTCTAACGCATCGAAACAATCCCATGCCTTGTTCAAGCTCCCACACTTGCAATACATGTCAATCAAAGCATTACTTATCAGAGTACCATACTTATACCTACTTTTCATTATAGTTAGGTGGACTTTCTTCCCCAAGCTTAGTAAACCAGATTGTGCACTTGCAGATAAAATGCTAACGAAAGTGGCATCATCTGGCTTAAATTTCGCGCCCTCCATTAGATCATAAAGTCCTATAGCCTCCTTTGCAAGCCCCTTCTCAGCATAACCAGATATCATTATAGTCCATGTAACCAAGTTCTTCACCGGCATATTGTCAAACAACACCTTAGCCATCTCAATGTCGCCCATCTTCGCATAGCCAGAGATAATCGTAGACCAAGAGACAACATCCCTTGATGGTATATTCTCAAAAATCTCAAATGCCGTGCTCATCTCCCCAGCCTTCACATACCCATCCAAAATCGTATTCCAGCTCACTCTATCTCTGTGAGGCATTTCATCAAACAGCTTCTTCGCTTCTCTCAACTCACCCGCTTTCACCAGCCCACTAATCATTGAATTATAAGTAACCAAGTCCCTCTCCTCCATTATATCAAACAGAATCTTCGCATCTATAACCCCCATCAATCCACACTTAGAGTACGCATCAATCAACGAATTGGGCACGAACATATCCGAGTAACGATTACATTTTTCGATATGGGCATGAATCATCCTCACGAATTTCAACCCCGAGCAGGCCTTGAGAAGAAAAAGATACGTGTAGTTATCCGGAATAATCCCCGAGGCACGCATTTCGCTGAAAACCTCAAAAGCTTTCTCAGGCTCAGAATTCCTAACATACGCCTTGATCAACGCGTTGCACAAGTGAGCATTGGGGGTCTGAATTTGATCGAACACGTTGACTGCCAACGCCATTTGGCGACACAGAGACAACGCAGAGACGAGCTTCGGCGCAACGAAGGGGTCTTTGTGAAGATTGAATCTGTATATGAGAGCGTGAAGTTGTTTAAGCTCTTTCAGGTCCGTGCATTTGTGGAGGTCTGTGAGTTTTTGCTCGAAGAGCCTCCGGCGAGAGAGAAACGCCGGAGCTCGAAGCGGCATAGGCATCTGCATTCTGTAGTGTATCGGAGAGAGAAGTGAGCTCGCATGTGAAGATCAAAATCGCCGGAGCAATGTGTGTGTATGGACAATATAGATTGTTAGAGAAGATAAGATATTTGTATTCTCTATTTTGCAACAAATACCATCATTTGTACCTTAAACCATCACCATATAAAATTACTTAAATTTTATGAAATAAATTAAGCTAATTTGAAAATGTTGAGCTCTCTCATATTTTACCCCACATTTGCTTTATCCAATTCTTGTATTAATGTATTTCGGAATTTAAAATTAATGGAATAGAGTTTGATTAACTGTGGACAACGAATTTATTTCGAAAATTTATATTGGAAAAATTATATTCACTATAGTGTGATGTTTTATTGATATATTAAGGTGTTAAACTTTGATCTTAGGGCATCTACACCAATGTTATAAGAGGATGTTATTAAATATTATAATAATATATTTTCTTTGATGTGTTCTTAAAAAATGTACAAAATTAACCTGTATTAACATTATAGATGAGAGAGAATGAGCGTGATGTCAACTCATCCATTATCTCTCATACTTTTTTATATTATTTTAACATTATTCTTATAAAAACACAATTATTGTTGTGCATGCTCTTACAAGAAGGGTCCAACTAATGAATTAACCAAACACTCTGTATTAACAGATTGTGTATCATTTAGGTATAACCTCATAAAAGATGAAATCAAAGAAGCATTTATCATTATTTGAATATATATATCCAATCAACATGAGTAATTTGTTTCTCTATGATGAGCTCTGTAGTATATAAACAAACTTTTGGTGACAACTATAAATACTAGTAAAAAGAAAAAAAAAAAAAAACTAAAAATATTAGTAAATTCCCCGTGCATTGTATGACATCTTTTTTTATTTATTTTTGTATTTTCATATGATATTTCAGTGTAAAACTCAATTCTTTTTTTGATATTTTATTTCTCTTTCTCTAACAAAAAATTGCTATAATAGCGATATCTAGTGTGGATCAATATTGTTTTTGGAATTGATCCGACTCATGACCACGTCTATTATCTAAAATGCAGTCTTCATCAACACTCATCATATGCATCATCATCATCCTCTTTCTTGCTGCTGCTTTTATTCTTCTTTTCATGTTGTTTCACTTACTCTTCCAACCCCCCCCCCCCCCCCCCCTCAAATCATTACAGTACCCAAAAACAATCCACAACCGGGATGGATCCAGGAATTTTTCATGAAGGGGCACAAAACAAATATAAATATAAAATACATAAGTTTTTCACCACATAACAACCCAAATCTATTACAATTGAAATCTACGGGTTTTCATAGACTGAAATATTTGCATAATTGACGCATTATCAACAACACTATTAAAAATTTCTTTCTCAATATATACAATCAAACTATCATTTATCAATTGATCTCTCATCCGATTGTGTAAACGATTCTTTATGATATTCTTGAAGACATGCTAGTCGTCCCGCGTCCGTCACTGGAGAAGGTGGAATTCAGATGTGAGAAATTTGATTGAATATTAAATTGAAGGCTTTGACTATTGTGGTTTGTGGGCGTTGCTTGTGGGATTGAGTAATTGAGATTTGAAAAAATTTGAAAATCATATCTTCCCAAAAGATATGAGAATTGGGTGACTGCTTAATAATTGTATCTATTCAATTTGAGCCCAATCAACTAACATAATATTTATTAATTTTATTTAGGGTTAAATGCAAAAAACAACCCCAACTATCGACTTTTTTCAATTTGCAATCTAATCTTTTTTTTTTTTTCCGATTGCAACCTAATCTATTGTTTTTTTTCCGATTGCAACTTCCATCCATTTTTTGAGCATTTTTCCGGTGAAAATATCATCACGTGACTTGTACACTCACAACTTAAGGTATAACATTCATTTTAAGGGTGATTTTATCATTTAAGGAAAGTGAAGAGAGATAAATGCTCTAATTTTTTATTTAGGGCAAAATCATTTTTATAGTTTATTTTGTTAAATACATAATGTAAAAAGATGATTTTACCCTTTAAATGATAAGTGTGCTAGTCACGTGATGATATTTTCACCGGAAAAATGCTAAAAAAGTGAAGGGAGGTTGCAACTGGATAAATTACAGAAAATTAGGTTGCAATCGGAAAAAAAACAATAGATTAGGTTGCAATCGAAAAAAAAAAAAAGATTAGGTTGCAAATTGAAAAAAGCCGATAGTTGGAGTTGTTTTTTGCATTTAACCCTTTTATTTATAACATAACATATAAATATAATACAAAAAAAAAAAATTGTGGGGGCACGTGCCCAGTGGGAGCTATGGATCCGTCCGTCACTGTCCACAACACATATAGTGAAGAAAGGTCCAAAGGGTGAGTCAATTCCAAAATATTATATGTACAGAAGATATCGTATAAATGAAACCAACAAACTTCTAAGAAAAATTAAACTTCAAATTTGCAAAATATATTTTTCCATACAACAATAAACACAATGAATGCAAACATATACATTTAAATGGCACAAAAATAACTCTGATGAAAAAACTTCGGCTCCTTCCACGTGTATGACATTTAGTACTGCCTCTTAAGCAAACAGTATACTGAGTGAAGATGGAGAAGATGATATTGTCAAAAAATTTTGAAGATGAAGAGGTGGGAAGAACTTTTCATTTCCCTTGACTTTCCATATTATACATGTCACATAGGATTTAGATCTATGACACATAGGATGACCCATGTCAAATTAAGAAATATCAAATATGCTGATTTGTCAAGTAATGGAGAGTTGCAACTCTTCTTTTATATATATATAGATAGATTACAATCCGTCAATTCGTGCAACGTAGGGGAGAAATGCAAGAATCATTAATGACTGAAATTAATAATGAAGGTGAGAGTTAAATTAAATAAATAAATAAGTTTGGGAGATGAAGAGAAGCAGATAATTATATAAATATGTTTGTAGGTAGAGTGGAAATAGGATATGTTTTATTAGGCTTAGGTCCGACGTCAGATTTTGTATGACACAAAATCCTAGCCAAACACCAAAAAAATCGATCCGGCTTTAACGAATCGGATCCGGCTTTAGCGAATCGGATCGAATAGAATTTAGAAAATCAAATTAAGTAAAAGAAAGACTGGTCCGGTGCCTACTCGGGCAAATTTGCTAGGCTTATTCTGGTCGGTAAATTGTGGCCGGCCAGAACGTTTTTATATAAGAATTGAGAGAAAATAACTCTCTAATTGCTTGAATACAATGATTTCGGATCTAGAATTCGATCCTATTTAATGATAATTGAGGTCTTATTTATAGGCTAGACCTGAGATATGAAACTTGGAAAGTAAGAAATAAATCCCCCGATTTTAGGGTACAGATGTGGAAAAAACGGATTAAATCCTATCTAAATCGAATATGATTTGATTTTGATTTGTTTCCTTTCTTGAAGACTGTTCCTCGAAATAAACTAACTATTTTCTGCTCTCCTTATGAAGGTTGGTTTCTGGTCTTCCATTTGTATCTCCAGAAATGTATTGAGCAATGATACCTCTAGGTCATGTCGACTACAGTACTCGAACTTAGATCAATATGAACCAAACCTAATAGTCATATGGACATGACCACGGACCAACCTGGTCGGGTCGGGACCCACTGGCTCGGAGCCTAGCCAGCTTGTTCCCTGGTCGGGTTGGCCCCTGGTCGGCTCGGTCGTGGTTCGGGTCGGCCCGATCGTGGTCGGGTCGGTCCCTGATCGGGCCCCTAGGTCAGGTTCTGGTCGAGTCGGTCCTTGGCCCAGGCCGACGGTCTGGTCTCCACTTGGGCCGGACCTTAGGTCAGGTTGGTTTTGGTGGGGGCCCAACATTAAAAGAAAGACCGGCCCGGTGCCTACTTGGGCCCCCACCAAACCGACCCGACCTAAGGTCCGGCCCAAGTGGAGACCAGACCACCGGCCTGGGCCAGGGACCGACCCGACCAGAACCTGACCCAGGGGCTCGATCAAGGACCAACCCGACCAGAACCTGACCTAGGGGCCCGATCAGGGACCGAGCCGACCACGATCGGGCCGACCAAAGGCCGACCCGAACCACGACCGAGCCAACCAGGGAACAAGCTGGCTAGGCTCCGAGCCAGTGGTTCCCGACCCGACCAGGTGGGTCCGTGGTCATGTCCATATGACTATTAGGTTTGGCTCACATTGATCTAAGTTCGAGTACTGTAGTCGACATGGCCCAAAAGTGTCATTGCTCAATACATTTCTGGAGATACAAATGGAAGACCAAAAACCAATCTTCATAAGGAGAGCAAAAAATAGTTAGTTTATTTCGAAGAAGAGTTTTCAAGAAATGAAACAAATCAAAATCAAATCATATCCGATTTAGATAGGATTTAATCCGTTTTTTTCCTTATCTGTACCCTAAAATCGGGGGATTTATTTCTTACTTTCCAAGTTTCATATCTCAGGTCTAGCCTATAAATAGGGCCTCAATTATCATTCAAAAGGATCGAATTCGGATCGAATTCTAGATCTGAAATCATTGTATTCAAGCAATTAGAGAGCTATTTTCTCTCAATTCTTATATAAAAATGTTCTGTCCGGTCACAATTGACTGACCAGAATAAGCCTAGCAAATTTGCTCGAGTAGGCACCAGGCCAGTCATTCTTTTTCTTATTTTATTCAATTTTCATATCATTATATTCGGTCCAATTCATTAAAGTCGGATCGAGATTTTTGGTGTTAGGTTAAGATTTTGTACTTTACAAAATCTGACATCAACATTTGGCGCTAGAAGGAGGGGGCGATGATAGAACATAGCTCAAAGACTACCAACATAACAAAGGACGGTGAAGACCAGAATGTCTCATCTGGTCTCCAAAGCCAAAACCTATTACCAAAACAATTTCGTGGGCTGAGGAAGAACTGAAAGATAAAAGTGAACTTGTTCCCCGAGGTGTCGAGCTCATTTGTCAAGCCGACCAGATAGTCTACACGTCGAGCTCATCCATCGAGCCGACCAGAGACAAAAACAAGAGAAACGCTCCCCGAGGTGTCGAGCTCATTTGCCGAGCCGACCATAAAGTATACGTCGAGCTCATCCATCGAGCCGACCAGAGATAAAAATAAGGAAAATCGCGCACCGAGGTGTCTAGCTCATTTGTCGGGCCGACCAGAAAGTATATGCCGAGCTCATCTACTGAATAGGCAAAATACAAGATCAAGGGACTTGCTCTCCAAGATGTTATGCTCAATTACCAAGCCAATGGAAAAAAACAAGGATATTTTTCTCCAGCACATCAAGCTCATTTACCGAGCTGACCAAGAAAAGGACTCCGGCCCAATCCGAGCTCATTCGCTGGGCTCGAATTCTGACTAGGGGCTCCGGCCCTAGGCTCATCCGAGCTCTAAATCTGAAAGGGCTCCAGCCCAATCCGAGCTCATTCGCTGAGCTCGGATTCTGACTAGGGGCTCCGGCCCCAAGCTCATCCGAGCTCTGAAATCTGAATAGGGCTCCGACCCGAACCAAGGGGCTCCGGCCCAACCTGAACTCGTCCGCCGAGCTCGGAATCTCACTAGGGGCTCCGGCCCCACCAAGGGCTTCGGCCCCACCAAGGGCTCTGGCCCAATCCGAGCTCATCCGCCGAGCTCGGAACCTCACTAGGGGCTCCGGCCCAAACCGAGGGGCTCCTGCCTAACTCAAGCTCGTCCGCCGAGCTCAGTAATCCGACTAGGGGCTCCGGCCTCGTCAGCCGAGCTCGGAATCTGACTGGGGGCTCCGGCCCCACCAAAGGCTCCGGCCCAACCCGAACTCATCTGCTGAGCTCGGACTCTGACTAGGGGCTTTGACCCCAAGTTCATCCGAGCTACAAATTATAAGAGCTTCGGCCCCAAACTCATTCGAGCTCATTCGCCGAACACGGAGCTCCGACCCCAAGGTCACTCGAGTGATTGGACAAATAAAAATTACCGATCAATTTGTTGCGATTGATAATATAAACTTAATGGAAGAACATAAATATGTTTGTTCATAACCAAAAATCAGTTTGGAGGATGGTTCCTCATAAAAAAAAGGGGGACCAAGGAAGCAGAGAAAAAAAAAGGAAAAAAATAGATTCGATAACAAAACCAACATTGGCTACTGCTCCGGCACATCAACCACCTCAACTGCCCCCTCAGATGACTCGATCTCAGATTCGGACATAATTTAAAGAAAGTTAAAGAAAAAATAAGAAAATTACCCAAGGTATTTCTACTCGGAAGTATATGGTAGGTAAATTCTGCAGGGTTAATTTTCACAAGATTTCTGAGTTTGCAAAAGAGGAAGTGAAGAAATGACTTCCGAGCACCAGTACTTTGCCAAGAATCTTCCAAGCACCGGGACTTTGCCAGATGGTGCCACGTGTCATCCAACCCAACCAATATGAGAATCTGACATCATCACTCGAGCTAAGGTCGGCTTGTAGGGGTTGATTGAGTTAGGCCCCGGCCAGAATGATTTCTGGCCACGGCCTAAGGGGCTAATGTTGGGCCCCCACCAAACCGACCCGACCTAAGGTTTGGCCCAAGTGGAGACCAGACCGCCGGCCTGGGCCAGGGACCGACCCGACCAGAACCTGACCTAGGAGCCCGATCAAGGACCGAGCCGACCATGATCGGGCCGACCAGGGGCCGACCCGACCAGGGAACAAGCTGGCTAGGCTCCGAGCCGGTGGGTCCCGACCCAACCAGGTGGGTCCGTGGTCATGTCCATATGACTATTAGGTTTGGCTCACATTGATCTAAGTTCGAGTACTGTAGTCGACATGGCCCAAAAGTGTCATTATTCAATACATTTCTGGAGATACAAATGGAAGACCAGAAACCAATCTTCATAAGGAGAGCAGAAAATAGTTAGTTTATTTCGAGAAAGAGTCTTCAAGAAAGGAAACAAATCAAAATCAAATCATATTCGATTTAGATAGGATTTAATCTATTTTTTTCCTTATCTGTACCCTAAAATTGAGGGATTTATTTCTTACTTTCCAAGTTTCATATCTTAGGTCTAGCCTATAAATAGGGCCTCAATTATCATTCAAAAGGATCGAATTCTAGATCCGAAATCATTGTATTCAAGCAATTAGACACCTATTTTCTCTCAATTCTTATATAAAAACGTTCTGGCCGGCCACAAATGACCGACCAGAATAAGCCTAGCAAATTTACCCAAGTAGGCACTGGGCCAGTCTTTCTTTTACTTTATTTGATTTTCTAAATTCTATTCGATCCGATTCGTTAAAGCCGGATCGACTTCTTTGGTGTTTGGCTAGGATTTTGTGCCATACAAAATCTGACGTCAACATTTGCTCTCTAATTACAATGATTTCGGATTCGAATTTGATCCATTTGAATGATAATTGAGGCCCTATTTATAGACTAGACCTGAGATATGAAACTTGGAAAGTAAGAAATAAATCATTTTAGGGTACAGATAAGGAAAAAAACAGATTAAATCCTACCTAAATCGGATATGATTTGATTTTGATTTGTTTCCTTTCTTGAAGACTCTTTCTCGAAATAAACTAACAATTTTCTACTCTCCTTATGAAGATTGGTTTCTGGTCTTTCATTTGTATCTCTAGAAATGTATTGAGCAATGACATGCACCTCTGGGCCATGTCGACTACAGTACTCGAACTTAGATCAATGTGAGCCAAACCTAATAGTCATATGGACATGACCACGGACCCACCTGGTCGGGTCGGGACCCACCGGCTCGGAGCCTAGCCAGCTTGTTCCCTGGTCGGGTCGGCCCCTGGTCGGCTCGGTCATGGTTCGGGTCGGCCCCTTGTCGGCCCGATCGTGGTCAGGTCGGTCCCTGGCCCAGGCCGGCGATCTGGTCTCCACTTGGGCCGGACCTTAGGTAGGGTCGGTTTGGTGGGGGCCCAACAGTCCGAATTTTAAATATTGAGTAAGTCTCTTATGAGACTGTCTCACGAAATTTTAATGCATTGCGTGAGATGGGTCAACCCACAATCCAAACTCTACAATTCACATGTTGTTTGTAGGTGATAGAGTTTCGTCTCACATGAGTTTTTGTGTTAAACATTAGGTTTAAGTTTAACCTATTATATGAAATGCTTTAATTTTAGCATAATCTGACCTATTATGTGGATAAGTATGATCTAAAACTTATCAAAAGTCTATTAAAAACCTACACAATTATCTAATTTAAAATCTTTTTTTCTCCAAAAAATAAACTTGCATTTAAATTTAGAGAATTACACCTAAAAACATGAAGATATAAAATTTAAAATATAAATTAGGTTACAAATATACAAACTATAAGGCCCCGTTTGGTATTCGGGTTAGGATTGTTTGGGTTGGTTGGGCTTTTCGGGTTTTTACTGTTCATTGAAGACAAAATATCACTTTTCGGGGTTATAAATTTTCTCATTTTCATCGATTAAATAATATTTAAATTTAATTACTTGAAAAGTCTGTTTTAAATTGTCAAGTTGCAAATAGTTATTTACCAAGATCTGATTATGAGTTATTAAATGGTAAAATGAAGAAACATTTGCAATTAGAATTAGAAGGGCTGTTCCTAAAGGCCCCAGCGAATTATTAATTGGAATTACAGAATCCTTTGTAATTTGAATTGATTCTTTTATCACCTTGTGTATCACATTGTGATTGTGATATTTTACATCGTTGAGTGGACCCATTCGAAAACAATTGGATGATGACAAAATTATCAACGATTGGAATCCCGTATTTCTATTCAACAATGTATGAATAGTTCTTTGATTTTGATTAACTGGGAAACATGCTCAATATCATTTGATTGAATAGAGTGTTTGGTATATAGGTTTTGAGATAGGTTAGAGTTAAATTTTATGTTTGGTTTGAATGATTAATGATTTTCAAAAATGGGTTTAAATGAAAAAGTGTGTTTGCTTTGTTGGTTAAGGTTGAATTGAAAAATGAAATTACCAAATTATCCTTAACATAAATTGTTCGATGAAATTATTGGATATTAATTAAAAGGAAATGAGTCACACAAAATTACACAAAATTAAAAATCTACTTCTAGGGCTCAAGAAACCAAAAAAATTGCCCACATTATTTCCTCCATCTACACACTGTTGTTCATCGATGCCTTGGCAAATAAACGAGGATTAAGATCTTCGATTGTTCTCCCAACGAATACGTAGCCTTCGGATCTATCATAATAGTTAATTGTATACAATGAATTGATATTATACATGCATATATTTAATTAGTTACAAAGAATTGGTTGATGCATGAATATAATCAATGAAACATGTATATGAATTCATTTATTTTCAATACATATGTACTAAATTTGCTGAATTTAAAAAGTCTCTCTTTTAATTAATGAAATATTAATTTATCGATATATTAATATCTCTCTAAATTAATAAAATTTCATGGTCCCAAAGTTATTAATTAATATAGGTTTTACTGTATATATATAATTTAGTAATTAAAAATCCATAAATTAAATTAAAAGAAGAAAAAATGAGGGCATTTTAGACAAATTGAAAAATAAAAAAATAAACCCACAAAAAATGGTGGGTTTATAATCCCACCAACAAACCACCCTAAACACACAATTTAAACTCGGGCCCGAAAAAGTTTTCGAGCCATAACCCTTTAAATCAAACATGGATTTAGGTTGGTTACTAAACCTAAACCAACCTAAACCCCTCAACCAAACTGCCCCTAAAAGATATAATATATATATATATATATATATATATATATATATATATATATATATGCACTATAAATAGGCCCACCTATTAGGTTTATTTAAACTTTTTTTAGGTTCAAGTCCAGTATATATTCATAAATAGACTTGATAAATTTTTTTAATCTGACTCATTTACAAAGTAGGATAAGATCAAATCGAATTAGATCAATAATAAATTGGACCAAAGATCCACTTGGAATTGCTTGGATTATTCACACTCCTAGTTGATAAATCATTGTATTAATCATTAATATAATGTAAAAATGATATTGTCATAAATTATAAAACTACTCTTTAACAGAGTGGGATATTTAAAAAATATCTATACATTCCATGATATAATAATGATTTACGATATAGGATCATCATATCATGGAAACTTAAGAATATAACTTTATATCAAAACAATATTTGAATTATAAATGGAAACATCATGGAATCGTTCCTTCAATAACATTAGCACCATGTTATGAGAATGTGGTTCCATGATCTAGTGAATTTATTTTAACTATATCATAAATCATTAATTATTTTTAGGGCATGACTCGTTATATTATGAAACAATGTATATTACTATATAATGAAAAGAGATTGGTCTAACAGAGATGAACTTCACACGAAGGATCTTTTACATTTAAAAAAAAAGATAGAAATTTCTTCTTTTTTTTTTTTGGTCATAAAATCATAACCAAATAAAAAATAAAAAAATTTGCCAAAAGCTATTTTACACATATTGCCCACCAGGGAATATGGGTTAGATTTGAATTGGTTATATTTATATCATAAACAGGATTGGAAATTAAATCGAACAGGCCTAATTTAATTGCGACCCTTCAAGTCCCCCAATTTCGTTATAATACGACTAATTGTTTATTAATTATTCTATCATTTTCCAAGTTATAAATACTACAAATGATTGGTCCAAACATAAGCGTGTTGCATATTTATTTAAGTTTAAACACGTTCTAACAAGTATCGACAACCAAACAAATCGGGTATATTTTTAAATATAGTGGCGACTTAGCATTCTCTCTCAATATAATTATTAAAGATATTTTCATATAAATAGTTAAATTTAATATTAAAAGTAGAGAGAGAAAATCGAGCCGTACGACCCAACCAAACGCAATTGGTAGAGTCAAATAATGTTAGGCTTGGTCAACAGATATTTATTCAATTATTTAGCTAATTTTGAACCAATTAGTTAAATTTAATAATGTTTTTAATCAGTAATTCAATTAATACAATATATATATATATATATATATCAGGTAATATTATTATGTGTATCAAGTAACATTTTTTGTTACATGACTCCGGATCCATAATTTAATTTGAGAAATTATTATTTGAAAAGTAATATAATACTTTTGTTTGTCCCATATAATATTTTAATGTGTATATGTTGGTTTTAAGTGGTCAGAGATTCAGAGAGGGTGAATGAACCTTTATCGATTTTAAAAAATCTTTATGTTATAATAGGTTCCTGATTCACTAAGGAATGCAGTAACCTGTCTCGAATCAATAACCTGGTCAAAGGCTGATTCAGGCTCTTGACTCGGTATCAGATTGCAGCGGAATAAACTTAGATAAAGTTTCTGTTTTGCAAACTAGTTTTCTTTTCAAATATGCTCTTTTCAAAAGTCTTTTATGCAGGATGCTTATGATATGCAGTAAGGTAGATATAACAAGATAAGAGCAATGCAATAAGTAAATTAAAGCAATAAACATTTATGGTTTATAGTGGTTCGAAGGTAGTATAAGTCTTTTATGTCCACTCTACTCCTTCACAAGGAGGAACTTCATTAGTTCAGTTCGATTTACAAGTCTCGCTTTACAAACCTCTTCCTAACAAGCTACACCTATTAGAATCTCAAACTCTAGTTCAAAGCCACAACCCACAAAGAGTACAATCTCACAAAGGGCAAGTAGTCTACTTCTTAGACTACACACTTAGTAAGGATACAATCCTCTCAACTAAGTACACCTAAAACAACCTAGCACACACATCACAATGGTTAAAAGAAAAAAAAGGTTCTTCAACTGTTGCGGTGAAGTCAGTCTTGAGCATAGAAGCTTGATTTCTTGAATGATAGACTGCTTCTTAAAGGTTGAGTGGTTGAGCTTAATACGAGCTTAGAGTATGAAGGACTTGAGAGAATTTGTAGTGTATGTTTCAAAGCTTCATTAGTCTTCATGGTCACTCCATCCTTCTATTTATAGATCTTTGGAAAATGCCCGTTGAAGAGAGACATTGTCCTTGTTTCAGTTCAAATTTGATCTTCTAAATCTCTGTAATTAATGCGACTGACAACCAGTGTTCTAAAATTCGCTAGGCGCTAGTCGGGCGCTTGACTGGCGCCTAGCGCCTAGGATGCCTAGATGGGGCCTAGGCGGCATATCTAAATTAAATAAATTTTTTTATTATTTTACCTATTTTTCTTAATTTTTTATCCTTACAAAATATTTTTGGAACTCTTATATTATATTGTTTTGGTTTTATATAAGACGACAAGTAAAAACATCACATCTCTTTTATAAAATTATTTTTATTTGTATTTTTCAATTTATGAAATTTTTATCTATATCTAATTAATTAATAATAATTTGATAGAAGACTATAATACATTAATAATATCATCATTTTGCTAAAAAGTGAAAAAAAAAGTAAAAAATGTAAAGAAAAAAAATTAAAAAAAAATTAAAGTATTTGGCGCCTGGACCGCCTAAGGCCGCCTAGAGCCGAATAGGGCCGCCTAGACCGCCTAGGGCCGAATTGTTCCGCCTAGCGCCTAAGGTGACCGAACAGGCAAAAATCAATACGGCTAGGGGCCGCCTAGCGCCTAGGCGCCGCCTAGGCCGAATTTTAGAACACTGCTGACAACTTAAGAAAGACATTGTCCTTGTTTCAGTTCAAATTTGATCTTCCAAATCTCTGTAATTAATGTGATTGACAACTTGAGAATATAGGGCATGTTCTATTCTTATCCGCATTAATTGCGCCACGTCCTGGTTGCAGATCTTTTGTAGAGCCGCAGATCCAGATGGTATCTTCTCATTAGCTTGGCTCAAACTTCTGTTTAACGAGTCTTTGTCAATATCCTTCCTCGTACTGCATTCAATATACATTCCTTGTATAGTGATAAATGAGCTGAGCGGAGGTTGTCAGCTTGCTGCTTTGTTCTTCAGTGCTTGTTTATCTTAGATGCCAACTTTTTGATGTGAACCAACTTTCTGTTCCAAAGTAGCTTTCTTGTCTTGACATCTGATTATCAGCATCCTGACTCGAGTAGCTTCCTTTGTTAGACATTTGTTCAGACTTCTATGTGGCTTCCTGATCTTCTGATTGCTTGATTCTTCTTTGAACACAAAGTGTTTTTTGAAATTCTGTTCCAAACATTTATCTTTATTTTCCTATAAACCTATTATCATATACATGAAGATACGTTTATAGGTCTATGTTCCACTTAGAAAATGTAGAGAATTGGTACTCTAACTTTCTGTCCAAAGTTACATTGTCTCATCAAAACCTTCATTGAAATCTCCCAACAGTATATGATAATATTTTTGAAAATTTATAATTTCACAAGCAATATCATATAAATTATTATGTGTATCTGAGTAATATTTTTGGTCAATATTAGGAGTTAGTAAAAATGGGCACACCTTAACATTTTCCTAATTTTATATTTTGAACTATTATTTTAGAGTGCAACACATTTCACACTTCCTATAATATTTTACTCAAGTGGCTAGGTGGAATTAACTAGTCCTGAACTAAATATTAGATAAACATACTTTAATATTGTAAATCAGTAAATACTATACTTTATAAAATATAGTGTATATACTACTGATATTTAATATTTATACCATTTTAAGTAGATTACTCATTACCACCTCCTTCATATAAAAGTGCTGAGGATACGTCAAATAAGCAATAAATTATAAAATTTAAATTTTTATAATAAATAAAAGAACTTGTAAGTTATTTAACATTTTACAAGATATTTAATAGAGTGGTTGATTTAATCAAATATCCTTTTGAATAGAGTATTATTATTAAACAGTTAAATACTTCATACTTCTAATGATTTGGAATGTAATGCATATAGTTAATGTAGTTAAAATATTTAAGTTTAACAACATTTTCCTTCTATTAATTGATTTTATCAACATTAATGTACATTGATTGGATGAGTCTCGAAAATAACCGAATTATAACGAAAATTTGAACCAAAAGCACTAAAACTTGACAAATACTCATTGCGTGCTTGAAATTATTTGGATTTAACTTTTTTTTTTTTTTTTGATATCAAATCAAACCTAAGAATTGACAAATTTGTATATATACTTTAATTCATTTTCGTTATATTGTCATATTGAATTAGTACAAGCTTAATTGAATTTTAATACTATTTAGTACTACTATATATTTAATGCTACTAAAATTTTAAGAGCTAAAAAAAGAAATTAATAACTAATAATGAATAATTTTGGAAAAACACATAAAATCTATTAACAGAATATATCATATTTACACGATCTATTAGCCTAAACAATGTGGCCAACAAACTAGCTCTACCAAACATTCTTGTTGGATCCATTGAGTAACATTTCAAACATATATTGGTTTCATTTTAAATATTAAGTTTTTTTAAATCACAAAACCACTTATCTTTTTGTATTATTTTGTTTGCCTAAATTAGAAATATAAATACGCTAACGTTTTCATAAATTAAAACTAGTGAAAATATTGAATGAAAATTTAGAAAAAATAGAACCAAACTGTTCACACCCACCAACAGTCCATACGTACTCGTGTACTCTCATTTGCTAATGATATTATCATATTACTGATTGCAATAACTATTCTGTCCCAAAATTTAAGAAATATTTTTTTTTCTTCAAAAAGAATTTTCTATTCAATTTCTATTTTCATTGAATTAAAATTTCTAAAAGATCTCTATTAACAAAAATAATAAGAGTTAGTCTTTCATGAGATGGAAGCCCACAGTCGTTTTCCAAGACACGATCCGACCGTTCGTGACAATCAACATCCCAATGTGTTAGACTTATGATGGTGGTTCGGGATATGATCTGACCATGCACAACAATCTATGTGTGTTTGGCACATGTTTGTATTCGTGAACACAACCTGATCGTATGCAAAAAAACACACTATTATTGATAATCGTGCATAATTATGTTCTGAAACACAATTAAATTATATACGGAAACACGCTGTTATGAGTTGTCACGCAACACCGTATGAAATAATAAAAAATAAGGGTCCGACTATCCGCACCCCCAATTCTTCTAAACACACCCCATATTCTAAACACACACACACATTTAAATCAACTTCATTAAATAATTTCTAAACACACCCAACACATTACAAAAATACCCTTTACTCCTAAATTACACACATATACTAAACACACCCACAATCCCCAAACACACCCCACAATTCATTCCCCCCAAATCAAAACCCCAACTCATTTCAATCCAAGAACCCTATCTCTCAACCCGAATTTTTCGACCAAATCATTCAGTCTAAGTTCGAACAAGTTTTATCACATTCAACCTTCCATCTCCGTACAATGAATCCTTACAACGAATATGAAGTTTCAAATAAATTTGCAATTTTCGTTTTTCCAAAGTGTTTTCCTCCATTTGGGTGAAATTTGTTGTTTTATTATTTGAAATTGAGCAACATTGTTTAAGAATCATGTTTAAGATATATTGTAGTTGAAAACATGTGTAGTTGTTGTAGATTTAGGCCTAAAAAACGAATTCGCGGTGTTGAATTTTTGTTTTGTGGGCGGGATCGGTTCGACCCTGGTTCGCCGAGTTGATTGAGTAGTGTTCGACTAGTGTTCGAACGGTATGGTTGGTGTTCGACTAGTGTTCGAACACACTACAATATGTTCGACTAGTGTTTGAACACACTATAATATGTTCGACTACTGTTTGAACACACTACAATATGTTCGGTCATTGCAGGTCGAACACGCTTCGTTCTGTTCGGCCTATAATGGCCGATTACGAAATTCGCAGGTTTTTTTTTACCTCAAAATACACAAAAACGAACAGTAAAAAACATCTAAACAACTTACATTGTTCATCTCATGTGTTCTTTCTTGAGACATGATGTTTTTTAGTACAAACAAGGTATGAGGTGAGAGTTTGGAAGATTAGAGTTTTGTTTTGAGGTTTTGCAAGAAAAAAAGAAGTAATGAAGATGAAGAAAGGGTGTGTTGCAAATGAGGTGTGTTTTAATTGAGGGGTGTGTATAGTATAGTTTTAATTTATTGATAATTGTTTATAAAATTAATAATAAAGATATAAATGTCTTTAAATATATCATTTCTTTTCTATTTAATTTTGTAGGGTGTGTTTAGTAATTATGGAATTATGGATAGCCGGCCCCAAAAAATAAATGTACCAGGACTTTTTTCCGTGTAAGGAAGCACTTGGAGTATTTATTAAATTTGACAAACGGATTCTCTATTAATTCAAATAAAACATTTTATTTCACATTTCAAAACAATACGTATACGAAATGACGTCATAAATATATATGATTTAATTTTGCTTCACCTACCAATTTGCCAACTACTACTCTTCCAAGAAGGCGAAACCACCACCACCACCAACCCACGCAAAACCAGCGTCAAATATATTTCCACTTTCTCTACTCTCCAATCTCGCCTCTTTTTCTTCTTTGCTTTCACCTAACGCGTCACGTTTTCTCTCTCTCTCTCTCTCTCTCTCTCTCTCTCTCATTCCTTTTCCACTCTGTTCTGTAATCTTTTTTTCGTTTTTGGGATTAAGCAATGGAGGCGAAGCTGTTGAGAGCTGCCGCCTCTCACTCCGTTTTCAGTTCCAAGATTTCCAGTCCCAGTTCGCATTCTCCTCGCCAGATTTTGGATAAAAATTGTAGCGTTCGATTTCAGAATCCAAGGTGTTTGAAGAATGGTGTTCTTGCAATTCGAGCTTCTGCGTCAACCGTTGGGTATGTGTTTGTGTAATTGCGTGTGTGTGTGTTTTTTGTTTTCTGATATTATCTGTGGGTAATTAATGGGATTTTTAATTCTGGGAAGGAATTGCAGATCATTTTGAGGTTGTTATTAATTAAGTATGGGTAGCAATAAATACTAAAAACAAACTTTGGTTATCTGGGTTTTAACGAATAATTCAAGTAGACAGGGTTATAAAGATGAGGATGCCACTTGGGGTTTAGTTCATTTATGTAATTCTTGCAATGCAGATGATTTATTTTGTTCTGTAACATGTGGATTTTCATTCTAGTTATTATTTCCTTGATTCAGATAATTTGTGTGGCAAAATATTAGTCATTTAATAGCTGCTGGACAGATGGAGTAATTAAATTATTGGGCCTTAATTCTCTGAAGGTTTTTGATTTGCTTGAGTCTCTGCTGTGTGAGCTATGTGAAAGTAATCTTTTCCTTTCACAGACAGCACACTTTGGCCCTATTGGGAGTTTTTGTTTTGGATTCTTGGAAATTCCGTTTAGCTTGTGTAAATTATTGCTTTGATACACTATGAGTTAAATGTTGGGTACTTCTACGATGAAAATCTATAGATGCTTGTTTCTGGGCTTGATGAAGCACAAATCTTTTTATGGCATAAAGTTCCAACAAGAAAATTGTCTCAAGGTTTTTGATTCTATTATCCATGGCTGTGTGTTGATCTTGTTGCTTTTTGAGTGCCTAAGTTTTCAATCTTGCACTCCCTGAATGCCAGACATGGTTTGAATTTTTCAGTCATTGCATAACTTTGAAACAGGACTGTTCTTCTAGTCGTCTTTCGATACTTATGTTCTATTTCATTGTTAGGATGAATGCATCGGAAATAGAATAGTTTTTAGTTGGATTGAACGTCTACCATGTAATGAAAAAGCATTGCCCAGTTGTTCTGCCACGATCTCTACATATTATTTTCGATCAAAAGATTGTGTTTGTTTTGGATGTTCTTTATTGAAGCCACCTTTTTGTATGAGTTTTTTATGTCCAGATTAATGGAATTTGTTCTTACGGTAATCTTCTTTCGTTCCAGATTGGCACCAAAGAATAGGGTAGATGAGACTCAAAGCTACACTCTTGATGGGATCAGAAACTCGTTGATACGCCAAGAGGATAGCATCATATTCGGTCTAGTGGAGAGAGCTCAATTTTGTTACAATGGAGAGACATATGATCCCAATGCATTTGCCATGGAAGGATTCAATGGTTCTTTGATCGAGTACATGGTCAAAGAAACTGAAAGACTTCACGCAAAGGTATGCTGAACAGTCTTCAAGCGTTTCTTGAATCTTTGATTGCTAAAAGTTTACATTTTTCCTTGGTATTTGACATAGGTTGGAAGATACAAGAGTCCTGATGAGCATCCTTTCTTCCCAGACGATTTACCCGAGCCACTGTTGCCCCCACTCGAGTATCCACAGGTAAAGCGATGGATATCTTGTGACTTACTAGCACTATCAACTCCACTAATCTCCAATTAAATCAAACTTATAATGGCACTAATGCTTGCTCCACTACATTAACTAGAACCCACAAACTATTGATGTCAAAAGAGAAATATCAAAAGCAGTGCCCAAAGTGCTCAACAGCTAAACAAGTACATTGGTGACTGTAAAATCTTCTAGAACTTGTGGCCTAATTTTAAGTTGCACTTCTTTCATGCATGCACTAGCCTTTACCATCACAGAACTTGATCTAGCTTACTTATAATTAATTCAATTCGTTCAAATATTTCTCCATGTTGAATATAGACCTGTTAATGATACTACTGTAGATTGACTAAAATCCACGCATTAAGCATCTAGCTCGTTAGTGCTTGCCTGGTGTCGTTGCAATCTAGCTTGTGTATAACATTTAATTTCGCTACTTATACAGGTTCTGCATCCTATAGCAGATTCGATCAACATAAATCTCCAAATATGGGACATGTACTTCAAGAATCTTCTACCCAGATTGGTTAAAGTAGGTGATGATGGTAATTGTGGATCAGCTGCTAGTTGCGACACAATCTGCTTGCAGGTATACAAATTTCAGATCTTAATTGAAAAAGTAATGAAATGAGTTAGTCAGTTATATATGTAAGATTGGAAATGGGCCTTTACATGACTTGAATAATAATGTCCAACAAAGAAACAATGTAAAATATGGAGTTAATTTCTGAATATCAATAACATAAACGAAGATCCCACATGATGAGCATCTCTTGAACATTCTTGAATTCCATTTGGTGTTAGTACATCGTTGTATGGAGATTTTTACAATGCATGCCGTTTCATCTTACAAATCGTAAGAAAACTGCTCTCTCCATTTGTAGGCACTGTCGAAGAGAATTCACTACGGTAAATTTGTAGCTGAAGCAAAATTTCGTGCCTCCCCTGATGTCTATGTAGCTGCCATCAAAGCACAAGTAAGTTGATATCTGTATTACTACTTTTCAAGAATACACATAGTAAAAACCGAACTTCATTGTGACTGTTGGTCGAATACTTTCGCCCATGATACAGGATAGAGACCAGCTAATGGATTTCCTGACGTACCCAGCAGTGGAAGAGTCAATCAAGAAACGAGTTGAGATGAAAACCCGAACATACGGGCAAGAAGTAACAGTGAGCGAAGGTGAAGACAACTCCGACCCAGTCTACAAAATAAATCCAAGAATCGTTGCTGATCTATATGGGGACTGGATCATGCCATTGACAAAGCAAGTCCAGGTTGAGTATTTGTTAAGAAGACTTGATTGAACTGAATCCAACTGAGGAAAAATGTTTAGAAGATTTCTGCATCTGTTTATATAACGTATTAATAGTTTGGAAGAATTACTAAATCGTCGTTCTGCTGTTTATACCGAATAAATTTAAAAAATAAAAAAAATTGGTTTTCAGATTGCAATGTTGAGGTGTCTAAGATAAGAAAGGTGATTATGATCTGTTTCTGGTTCATATGAATATTTCTGATATAGCATTTGGTGTTTAGTTTATACTCTCTCCGAACCTCAATTAAATGTCGTTTTTTAGGTTAAATTCTGTTTCCAATAAACTATCATTGTAGATTTTTATGCTACTTTATTCACAAGTTCTTAGTATTAATAATTCTTAACTAAAATTTAAGAATTTGATAGGATTCTTTTAGGGAATTATTGATTTTCTTTCTAATTTTGAATCCTAATTTCTTGATAAGTTAATGGTATATTTGTTTAATATTTATTTTTCTTAATCAATAACAAAAACTTTCAAATTAATGGTATATTTGTTTAATATTTACTTTTCTTAATCAATAACAAAAACTTTCAAATGACAATAAACTTTGGATCGGGGTTAATTTTATCTGGCTTTTGAGAATTCGGATTTAATTAAATTTTGTGGAGAAAATTACGATTCAAGATGTGTGATATCAACATTAGATGTTAAAAATATCGTTAGGGGATATCCAAAACTTTGTTTTTAGAATCATACTTGAAATTAGTTGTTATTGATGAATACGTAGGGTTATTTTTGTCTTTACACGATGGGTTTCTTGTCTTGTACTAAAACTAACAAGTAGCCTTTTTCAGATTTCATTAAAATAGAGCTATTTTCTACAATCATCTCAACCCTTTTCACATTAAGAAGGAAAAAAATGTACAATGAGAAAAGAAACAGTAAATGTATATTTTTTTAAAAGCTTAAACCAACTTACATACGAAAAGTAGAAGTGGGTAAGATGATCGAACGTGATTTATGTCCTAACTAATCAAGAAAATCAATTATCAAATTTTCAAACAAGAGTGCATTAAAGAATGAATTTTCATAAAACTGATCCGATTTTGTGATACGAGTCAATCTATAATTCACACCATATTATAAATTTATAGAAATAAATTCGATATATAAGTAATGAAGCTCGTCTTATGAATTTATATTCATGAGATTATTCTTTTTTGTGAACAAATGTAATTATAATGTTTTGTGAAATAATAAACAATACATTTAATGAATTCTCAGAAGAACAAAATACCTAAATTTTGGTCTTAGGTGTTGAGGAGAAAAAATAGGAAAGAGAACTAAAGAAGTAAACAAATATACATAAAAAACAATTTGTCTCACACCAGTTAAGGCTTGAAATAAGGAGAATTATTACTTTCTCTTACTTTGAGTATATTTATCCGAATTTTGTAATGAGATCTCTTTAGTACAACTAGTATATAGGTCCCGTGCGATGCACGGGTAAATAAAAATTATTATTTTGATATGAAAATGTTGAACACAAAATAATATATTATTTGAGATTAATTTCAATATAATATGTTACCCGTGTGATGCATAACCATAAAATTTAAATATTTTGAGGTTAATGTAAAAATGTCAATTTACGGAAAAATCAAATTATTAATAATATTTCAATTTCATTTGGTAATCCATGTGATGCATGGTATATAAATTTCAAGTATTGTAATTTTTTAATATGGATAAGTTAACTATGCAAAACTAACCTTAATTATTTAGAATGTCTTTTAGATATAACAAACATTTTTTTAAATATTCTTTTCTGAAAAGTTTCATCACATCAGCATATATTGTAGAATGCCAAATATCATTCATTCTCCAATTACGACATTATGTTCTCTACCAACCCCCTCCACCACCAATGAATTTTCATATATTTATCACCATTTCGACATAGCTTAACTTTCTAATATTTCCCACTTGAAAACTTGAGTATGATGTTCATAGTCATAATATTGTCATAAATCTTGACGATTTACTGGAGGAACAAACTTATAACAAATTGATGGAAAATATTAAATAAGTGTTTCACTATATATTAAAATATATTTGTTGATTTTGTTATTAAAATTCCAATTATAGCTATACAATTGCATAAATCAAAATATAAAGGGGTATCTTAAATTTTAATATTGACTTTTTTCAGTCTGTACATTTTTTTATTAGATTCCATCAAGTATTATTATTTCTTTTAACATTCATAGTTAGTGTACTCAATTATTTAACATTTTTCAAATATTAAGATATTTTCTAGAGAACATATTACTTGTTCAAATTAATTTGTTTAATTATTTATGTTTGTATACACATCACAAATTAAATTTAATGTATATTAAAATAAAAAAAATCGGTAATTTGTTTGTTTTGTTATAGTTCCATTTATTTGTTACATTTGAAAATATTAAATGGACTGAAAAAATTACTTAAAATGTTTTTAGATAAAAATTAAATGAAAAAAAGTTGCTCTTATTCTAGAAATTAGCTGTGAATGACACATCCAAATTTATTTAAAACATTTTAAAATAAAAAATACGTATTATTTTAATTGTTATTTAGTGTATCAATCAAACATGTTTCAACTAATTTTATATTAATCTTGAATTTTTTTTATCTCTCATATTGAAATGTAATTATGCAGATAAAGTTTACCAATCTATGTATGTATGAATTTATATCATAATTATTAGTTTAATGCTATTTTATTATTGTTTTTTAATTACTTTTTTATGTATAAAAGTTGAGTGTTTTTTTATCGAATATAATAGTAATTATTATTCAATCAATATATATATCTATATATATGTGTGGGCGTAAAAAAATTAGAAAATTGAGAATCACAAAATTACGTTTATGTTTTTACTCAATTGGTGAGTAGTAATTAATTAAATTAACCTTTATATATATATATATATATCAATCTATATACATAAAATTTAGGTGATAACTTAGTGGAAAAAAATAATGTTTAAATTTAGATATACCCACTAAATAAGGAAATGTGTGATTGGTTAATATGAGATAATTAATGATAGGTGTAATTTTTATATGTAGAAGATCACACAAAATATATTTTCTATATTTAATAATTATCAATTATTAATTATTAATATAATACATATTTAGTAAGTGAAAATGGGCGGGAAAACTTTTGGCATTACTATTTTTAGGGGTAATTGTTATTATATATATATAGATAATATTCTTTTTCTTACAGAACTTCCATTTATGTTAATGAATTTTTTTTTCTTAGTATGAAAACATTATTAAAAATAAAATTTGTGATAAGGAAATTTGAACATATATTTAACTTTTAATATACGTATAAATATGCAGGCGCAAAAACTTATGTGTCCCCATGTCCCCAACCTGACCCATGCCCAACGTGCACTCCACGCGCCCTGGACGCGCGCGCGTGCGCACCTGCTACGCGCCCATGTGTGCGCACTTGATAGGTATCCATGGGATACTTGATAGATATTCATAGGTAAGGTATCCACATGTATACCTGAATACCTTGAAAATATTACATGGATACTTTGAAGATATTCCATGGATACCTATGCACATCTCACCACGCCGCGCGCACACGCGCGCCCACGCCTTCAAGGTATCAATGTGGATACATGTGCGCACCTTGGTCACCAAGCCGCGCACGCACACCGCGCGCCCATGCCATGGATACCTTGAAAGTATACATGTGGTTTCATGGATACCTTCAATATATACATGAATACCTCACATCGGGCGCGCACCTCACAAGCCGCGTGCTCACGCTGTACGCACCTTCATCTGAAATAGATGTAATACCTTCAAAGTATAATATCTTTTTTATATATATAAAATGAAAAAAAAAAACCTGAACGAAAAAAATAAATAAAAATTAAGTAGTATATATACGCGGGTCAAATTCGGGTTGGGGACACAAGAGACACACCCCATATGCAGGTGATACGTATTAATAAAATAATAAATTATATGAAAATATGGTAGGAAAAAAAATATTGGATGACTTTATGCAATGAGAATAGTAGTTGTAGTAATTGACTTTTCAATGAATGGGAGCATGCAATCATTAATTGACAGAGCAGTTGCCAACTATTTTCATAATTGATATTTATCAAAACCTTAATTAATACCACAATGCCTGGAGATTTTTGGGCTCTATTTGTCCTAATATTTTAAATTTTTAAATATTAATTGATCTATAAGGTAAACATCACAAAATAATGCATCATTTATTTGAGTATGTTTCTTAATTTTTTTGAGTCTCTTCTAACAAATAATATGTAAAATCCAAAGATTTTCGGTCAGATGTCTCACCGATAACCATTATTTAAATAACGTTAATTTTTTATTAAATAAGAGTAAAATTCAGAAAAATGAAACAGAGTATGATACAATTATGTAACAAACAGATAACCCACTCTGACAATGAGCTGTAAAACAGCAGTTTGAACGTTACTTAAGAACTAATTAATTAATTAAAAGAGAGAGGTACCAAGGTGTTTCTAAATTTCCAGGTTTTTATGAAATTGATAAAATATTTATTTATTTACCAAAAAATAAAATATATATTTATTTAACTAAAATACAGATCTGCACTGTACCCCACACGCTCCAACGCCTAATTATAACTGCTATTTCTTGTCTTTCCTTTCGCATCCCTTCTAGAGAGTGAGAGAGTGAGTATACACTTCGAAAGCTTAGAGAGAAAGAAAGATGGAGGGGGTAAGAAGAGGCATTGTGTGGGCGGCGATGGCGCTCATGTTTGCGGCAGTGATGTTGCCGGAGGCGGCGGCGGTGCGTTACATAGTGGGTGGCAACATGGGATGGACCTCGAATGTGAACTACACTGTTTGGGCTCAGGGAAAGCACTTCTACAATGAGGATTGGCTGTGTATGTTCTCTTTCATTTTTCTATCAGATCTGCTTTTCTTTTTCTTTTTCTGGGTCTTGTTCTGTTTGAGATTTGTTTGTTTTGTCGACAAGATTTGAACTTGTTAGAGGGTTTTTTTTTTTTTATAATTTGTAATTGGTTTGATCATTTCTTGATTACTGCTAGATCTGTTGTTTTAGCTTACTTTATGGTTGTGGGTTTTTGAAGATTGTTAAGTTTGTTGCTCTAATGTGAAAGTTGCCTTTACTCTTGAGTTTTTAGTGTTGTTTTTGGTCTAATTCTTGGATCCCCCCCCCCCCCCTCTCATGAGAATTGATTCTTTCAAAAATTTCTATGAAAATACTTAGCTTTCTAGGAAACTTGCAAATGGATATTCATTTAGCATTCAAGATTTTAGGGCTATGAAGCTTTGTGCATCTTAGTTGCCATAGTTGATATATCTGTTATGCAAATCTGTTGTAAGACTTTTTATCTGTGTATATAACAATGCTAAGTGGCAAATTAAAGAGAATTGGTAAACTGGTGTTATCATATAATGATTTTGAGTTGATACATATTGCTATGTTAAAAGTTTTGTTGATGCTGTTTCTTGTTGATTTAGCCATCAATGCTCTTGATTTCTATCTTCATTCAATTAATTTGTTTAATTTGCTCAATGGTTTTGATATCATAAAGATAATGAATGGAATTGCTAAGAATTCCTCCTTGCATTGGTTCTTCTTTCTTTTGATGCATCTTTTCCCAGTGATGACTACTAATCTTGTCAATCTCTGGTGGGTCATTTTTAAGTTTTTTCATTTAAACAATGATCCCCTTTTAGCCGAATAAGAAAAGTGTTATTGATAAAGACATTTGGCTTGAAAAGTATTGCACAAAGCATGCATTGAACTATTGATGACCCGAAAAAGAAAAGGCACTTCAATATCATCATTTCTTGAGATGGCCTTGGCTCAATGTGCATTATTGCATTTAGCAATGACCAAAAAGTGTACATCTTGTTGGCTTTATTATTTCAGAATGTGTTCTTACAGAAGATGTTCTTTCAAGAATATTATCTCATATACTCTTCCTTTTTCTGTTTCAGTTTTCGTTTACGATAGGAACCAAATGAATGTTCTAGAGGTGAACAAGACCGATTACGAGGGTTGCATCTCCGATCATCCTATTCACAATTGGACTACCGGGGCCGGAAGAGATGTGGTTCCTCTCAATGTGACGAAGAATTACTATTTCATAAGCGGCAAAGGGTTCTGCTTTGGAGGCATGAAAGTAGCAATTCATGTTGAAAAAGCACCACCACCCCCATCATCTTCGCCCATAAAAAGTGCTTCTCCACCGACTTTTCTATCTACTTTCAGAGGCCAGATTTTCGTGCCGGCCCTTTTCGCCGTCGCAGCTGTCTGGGATTCTCTTCTTCTGATGTTGTAGGTAGCTGTGTTCTTTCTTTCTTTGCATAACTATTGTGAAGAATTATTGAGTTTGATGTACCATTGTTTCATTAGTTCTTTGTTTCTTGTTTTCTTATTTATCCACCATTCTTTGAGCTGAGTTAACAGACCAAGATTGGTGAAGTGAAGTGTAGGAATTGTTGAAAACTTTTTGTTTGTTCAACAACTTTAGATAAATCTTCTTACATGGGTACTCAAAAGTGCTTGATTTATGGCATAAATTGTGTTTCTTGACTTGTGTAGCCTGTGAAAAAGTCACATGATGTTTCATAATGCCAATATATATAATATGTTTAGAATGATATATTTATAGAGAAAGAATATGTTGGAGTGTCAATCAAACTTTGGAATATTATATACCTTTTGAACTTTAATAGTACTAATCAATACTTGATTGGCCTGCCCCAAAGTTCAAGTTTTGAAATTTAAATTAAATATTGTTGTGGTTCATTACAAATCTTTGCATGTGGTACAAAGATACGTACCTTGTCCAAAGCTGATTGTACAGCTATTTTTGTTCACGAGTGTTGCAGATACAGATCATGCACCCCTTTCCAGATCATAATTTTTGGACATTGTTTTATTTCAAGAATTGCTCAATTATTTTTAAACTCAACTGTTCTAATTTATTTGAGTTTAGTTATTAGAATAATGGGTATAAAAAAAAAAAGAGGTAAAACATTTGTTACATTTTGTAACCTAATTTTCTTTTTCTTCAATTGCACCTCAAAAATCACATTTTTTCACCTTTACAATCTAAACTTATTTTTTAATCAATTTTTCGGCCAAACTAAGGCTAAAATCATTTTTCTCTTTACCATCAATAAATAAAACCGCATAAATTAAATAATGAACCCTAATTTAATAAAACTGCAAAGAATTCAAGTTACAATATTTATTATTTATGTTATATTTCACAAATGATACCCACTGTTTTTTTAGCCACTCTTCATATATAACATATGAAACTATTGCTATGTAATGGTAGTATGGAAATGATTTTGTATCTTTGGGCAGTAAATTTGTATAAAAGGCCTTTAGAGGGTATAACTGCCATTTTGTATTAAGTGTGCCGGTGTGGACTTTTCTAACAAACTATGAAATTTCTTCTGTTTGGAGGGGTAGAATGATCAAACAGAGGATTTAAAGTTGGGCTTGGGCTTTGGATCAACACCTGTAATTGATTGGGCTTCTACTGGTATATAATAATTTCGTAATGAAGTCAGGCCTATTTATACTCAAAAATATTGGTGTACAAATTTCATCAAATTCAAATCTAAATAGATTCAATCTAGTAATCTACCAACTTTTGGTCGAAAGTCATTTGATTTCATAGCGTATATATTATTGATACTATACTGCATAAATTATGTGAATGGATTTATTGTTCAAAGTGATTTCAAAACATAGTTTAGTTTCACATTTAATTTAATTGACACACACATATATTGGTGTACATATTAGGAACTAAACGTTTTAATTGAACCAACAAAGCCTAAATATCTGAAAGAGGGTGACAGAATCGTAAATTTGAACGTGAGCCGATAGACTAGTTATTTTTTATTTTTACCTAATTAATTTATTCAAATTAATAAACAATCAATCATCAAAATTATTAAATTAATGTTTATATGCTTATTTTTATGATTAAAGCTCTCAATTAATTCATTAACAATATTTTTTGATTAAAAACAAGGTTTAGACCAATTTCATACATTGACTCATTGGTCAAAAAATAAGAATGAATCATATAGGTTGGAAGAGGGGATATGGACCGGACCGACCACATCACTTGGCCCGAATCCGAATTATGGTATACACAAGTAAATCAAATGAATTTAGAAAAGCAAAGTGTATAAGGAATAATATCGTGAAATTTGGAAGGTTACAAGGTACATTCTGTAGAGTGTCACAAAAAGCATGTTTCTCTCAAAATTTGACTGTACAACTCTAACGTGAGCTGGCAATTTATTCCCAAAATGCCCCCATTCATTCCTCCTTTATTAGTCTCCATTTGATTTGGACATAGTTAATAAGGAGATGATTGATCATGGAATATTCCGGTGGTTGGTGGTGGTGGCGGTGCTAACATGCGCTGAAGGTGGACTTGTGAAGGTGGGAGGGAAGGCCGGGTGGAGACAGAACGTCAACTACACTCTCTGGGCGGCTAATCGCCATTTCTACGTCGGAGATTGGCTATGTAAGTAAAACGACATCTTCCTCGTCTCGACATATATATATCGAAATGATGAGTTAATGTACGGTACAGATTTCGTGTTTGACAAGAGGTATTACAATGTGCTAGAGGTGAACAAAACAAATTACGACGAATGCAGAGACGTGGAGTTCATACACAACATCACTCGAGGTGGAAGAGATGTGTTCAACTTAACAGAGTCGAGACCTTATTATTTCTTGAGCAGTGGAGGCTATTGTTTCCATGGAATGAAGCTTTCTATTCATGTCGATCTAGCTCCACCCATGCCGCCTCCGCCTCCGCCTCCGCCTCCGTCACCTTCTTCTTCGTCCGCCCACTCCAATCCGATCACCTTCACCCTCTTCGTCACATTCCTCTCCAATATCTTATCATCTTTGTACCGAGTTTGAGCATTTTTTCCGAAAATAGAGTTTAGTAAAATGGTAATGCTATTGAATTGTTTGTGGTATTTCTAGATGATGGCATGATGCTATGAATGCGAGACGAATATGTATTCAAATTGTTCAAGACCGATAATTAACGTTAATGAGTCAAACTCGCGCTCAATTTCAATTCCGATTTTTTATCAATCCGAGCTTGAACTTGATATTATTTGGTTAATTAGCTCATGAACGTGTTCGTTTATATGTTTTGTGAGCCTGTTAGCTCTAACTTGTTTATATATAGATAAAAAAATTAATATATGTCTATAATATTATATATATATATATATTCTTGTTGGAAATTGGAAGAGAAGGTTGGTTTTGACCAAACTTTGACCAATTTTTAATGTTGATTCCATTTTAAATAAATGGAAATAAGTTGCTAAATCGGAATCTACGTTCCGTGTAGATGAATGTAGTGTATTTACTTTCGAATTTCCAATTTCGGGTGAATGAGAAATTAATACACAAAGTTGGCAACTTGGATCCTTCTTGTGAAGGAAAATGGAAAGAAGATGAACTTGTCCCATATTGGAAAATTGGTAGAAAATGGTTCACTTTATTAGTAGGAGCACATGTATAAGAAATAATCATGTGTACTCCTTTATGGTGGAACCTAGTGCCTTTTTTGGACCTAGTTGGCTAAGCACCACACACCATCCGAACCGCATGTGGCACTCGGGTTGAGTTCGGACCGGACCGAGTCGGGTCGGGTCGCAGGCTGGGTCACGGTTCGGGTCAGGTCATGGGCCAGGTTGGGTGTGACCAAGTGGTGTGACCCTTGGGTGTGAAAGGGTGTGGCCAAATGGTGTAACCTTTGGGTCCAAATGGTTTGTCCCTTGTGAAGAGGTGTGAACACACCTCTTGGGTTCAAGGGTGGTGTTCATTGTGGGAAGAGACACATCTTCTTACTCCTATAAATAGGAGGCTCCCTCATTTCATTCATTCCAATTCCGAAATACTCGAGTATTGAGTAAAGTTCGCCGATAGTTTTGGATTGTTGTGCTGTAATCCTTAAGCTCGCCGATAGTTTTGGATTGTTGTGTTGTAATCCTTAAGCTCGAAGTCGTTGTATCTTGGAGACGATTGTCGTTAATCGTGAGCACTTGGATACAGACAATATCGTCCTATAAATAGGAGGCCCCCTCATTTCATTCATTCCAATTCCGAAATACTCGAGTATTGAGTAAAGTTCGCCGATAGTTTTGGATTGTTGTGCTGTAATCCTTAAGCTCGAAGTCGTTGTATCTTGGAGACGATTGTCGTTAACCGTGAGCACTTGGATACGGGCAATATCGTCCTATAAATAGGAGGCCCCCTCATTTCATTCGTTCAAATTCCGAAATACTCGAGTATTGAGTAAAGTTCGCCGATAGTTTTGGATTGTTGTGCTGTAATCCTTAAACTCGAAGTCGTTGTATCTTGGAAAAGTTGTATCTTGGAGACGATTGTCGTTAACCGTGAGCACTTGGATACGGGCAATATCGTCCTATAAATAGGAGGTCCTCTCATTTCATTCATTCCAATTCCGAAATACTCGAGTATTGAGTAAAGTTCGCCGATAGTTTTGGATTGTTGTGCTGTAATCCTTAAGCTCGAAGTCGTTGTATCTTGGGAACGATTGCCGTTAACCGTGAGCACTTGGATACGGGCAATATCGTCTTACGGAGAAAGAGCATAGCTCTTGCCTCGACTTAACCCCGTAATTGTGCATCTTTCAATACACCTAACCACTTATTTTCCAACAATTCTTACAAGTTAGTTCACACCCAACTAAATGATTAACAAGTTCAAGCTTGAACTAAGCTCATTTAACATGTTAAATTTGTCATTTGTAAATTCTGTCGGAATCGTTTGTGATCTTAATAAAAATAAATCGAATCAAGTTTGGGCTTGCTTAAAAACCCGAATCTAGTTTAATCCGAGGTGAAACCTATAAAATTATCCAGGGAGAAAAGTAGAGTAATTTGAATTTAAATTATCATTCGATATGATTATTATGATTTCTCTAGAATAAAACTTCTCTAGAATAAATTTTCAGATGGGGTTGGCAAACATTTAGACCAAGTGCAATGAAGCCCAATATTATCTTTAATGGGCTTAAAGGAATAACCTAATATTTCCTTGTCCAATTTGTTACCCATATAACAATTTTTTTTTTAATTTCAGTAGTTTTTCCACACTTCACTCTCCATTTCATTTCATAATATCAATCAATCTTGCTACACGCAAAAATTATGCAATTTTGAAATGTAAATGATTTGACTCAGGTGAACATTGCATTGAAGGTATGATCCTATGTATAATAATTTTCTAAATTTTGATCCTATGTATAATATATAATTTAATCTCATGCTATTTTATAATTTTTCTTTATATTTCATTAATAATGAAAAGGTACTATGGAAAAATATCGCTTATAGTAGAAAAATCTAGTTTCACAATGAACACATTAAGAGTTTATTTAGAATGTAACGAGCAATACACTATTATTGAGTTATTATTTAATAATATATATTGAAACTGATGTATTTGAAATGTTAGCTATTAAACTATTATATATGCAACCATTTCAAAGAAAAAAAAGGTTTGTTTTTATTTTGTTATTGATGTTGTCATGTTGAGATCCAATAAAATTATTAATTTTGGTTGTTGTTATTTTATAATGTAATATAATATTAATCATGATAAGAACTTGAATACAGTGTATATAATCCAAGGAACATGACGAGGAAAAGAACCATCTAAGTTACTTAAGAGACAAGAATTGTTAACTACTAATTAATTCATCCATTGGTGACTACTAATTTACGAAAATGGGTAGAAAATTAAGTAATCGTAGCCTTGTAACCTTCACTTGATATGGAGATGAAATTATAAATAGCCAACTATAAACAAAAATATTTTTTTTTAACTAAAATTTTGAAATTATTCTTTTTAATTAAAAAAATATTTTTTGGATCATTGTATTTTTATTGAAATTTAGTCCGTACCATTATATTTCACTTTGTACCAACCTACACCACCATATTTCAGTCTGTTCCACCAAAATATACCCCGTACCATAATGAATGTGACCTGTACCACCACATTACACCCTCATATCATTAATAGTGTAACTCGTATCACTATATTACACTCTTGTACCATCATTCATGTAGTTCATATCATCATATTACGCATCAAATGTTAGAAATATATAGTTGGCAAAAATCATTTCTCTTGGATAAAAAATAACATAATTTAATGACTTAACAAAAAAAAAAGTTTATAAGTAGAGATAGTTAGGAATGAGTGTTACCACTTGAGAATATATTTAGAATACAAGTTGAGGACTAAATCAATCCATCTTTTGAAGGCTTTATTGAAAAAAAAAAAAAAAAAAAAAAACTTGATAGCTTCAAGCGTTCAGTGCAACTAACTCTTATTGTTTTATAGTCACCATATTATTGTGATGACATATTGAAGATTATAATTTTTCACATTTAAATAACAATATCATGTAAATTTAAACTATATGTTGGTATATAACAAACTTATATTGTTGTGAATATATTTTTCAGTCAGAACAATTGTTCTTTTTATACTTTTATTTATTTATGTTTTAATTACTAACAATACAATTATTAATATGCATATTATTTGATTCTTAGTATGTTGTGGACGTTTAATTCAAACTGAGATTTCATATGTCAGAATTTTATATATATTTATCTTTCATCCTCAATTTTTATAGCATGGTTGAGTGCGATTAGAAAACGGATTTCACTTTTTCTTTGTATAAGCTCAACCATCTGCATGTAGTATTTAGATGCATTTTGGTTATGTTTTTGGTTTTTTTTTTCCTTTTGTTGTTTCGTATTTTTGAAATTATTTGTGTTAAAAAAAACTTGACACCCATTCAATTGATTTGATCATCTAATCTTCTAGCAGCCATATATATATATATATATATATATATATTTTTTTTTTTTTTTTTTTTTTTGATCTTATGTTACCAAACATCGTCATCATTACTCCAAAATGTCCTTATATCACTCTTAGATTAATTATATATTTACAATCAATGAATTTATATAAATTTTGTTGCATGATCATTGTTCATTAATTTCTTCTGTGGTTTATTATTATCACCTCAGCATATATATTTGCACTAAGTCATTTAGAAATTTTTTACATATTGTATTTGCATCATCTTTAGATGACGAATTTGTGCGATTTTTGGATAAGTTGTACCTTATTTTATGTCGTTCTCCACCTTATCTACAATTCTAGTAATAATAATATGCGTACTTCAATATTGAGAAGCAATCTTTTTATCACATAAAACAAAGTGAAAACATAAAAAAAAATAGACAAAATCTTTTTATCATATTATACAAATTGAAAACATAAAAACCACGTGGTCTAAATAGTTATTTAAATGTACCATGAAGGTACGGAAAACAAAGAATAGCACCAATGACACTCAATATTTTGAAAGCTACAAGGCAAAATTTTCTATTTCGTAATAAACATCAAAGATTTTCAGAATTAAATTAATCAAAAGAACAGCTCATTTCAACAAAAATTATACTCACGAGTCAGGTTTTTTCCAAAAATAAAAAATGCAAATAAAGTAAGTAGTTTTGTTTAAATACTCTAATAATTAGTATGTACCGTTAACTATCTATGTAATTTTTTTTTTTGAAATCAACTGTTTTAAGAGTCAACAATTATATATACCAATAATATATGACACAATAAATATAAGATAAATCAATTTGAATCATTTTAAGTGGACTTTTGAAAAACCACGGGCCCTGTAACTCAAGTATTATCACAATTTTATAAAGATACAGATTGTGATGAGTAGATGTGATCGAGATGGACATTGATCGATCTCAAACACAAATTTGGGGATATACCGATTCTTCTCAAGGTGGAGGTATGGATTTTCTTATTTTTAAATTTAGTCTATTGAACCATAGAAGAAGCGTAGTCGAATTAATTATCGAAAAACATCTCCCATTTCAATTTCCTTGTGATGATAATTTTGAAAAATATACTAGCACTTACTTACAACCTAGTAGTAGAAAAATATCTAGAAATACCGTTACACGGGATATAGAAAAAATAGTATGAGAGTATAAATATTAATTAATTGAAGAATTTAAAATTTTAAAACAAAAACTTTCTATATGTAGTGATATTTGGAAGGATCCTTATAAGTTGTATGATTATATGAGTATTACTTGTCTTTGGATAGATGATGCATGAAACATACAAAAACGTTTAATTGCATATATTGATTTTGATGAAAGACATTCGGCTATACACATTGTACAAAAAATTATTCATGTTTCAAATGATTATGGTATAGTACGAAAAATATTTTCCATTGGATTTGATAATGCTAGTGGTAATACGGCTAGTTTACCTTCACTTATTGAAATTTGTAAACCTCCAATTCAAGGTAAAAAAATTTCATATTCGTTGTGTGTCATTGTTTAAATTTATACGTTCAAGATGACTTAGAATCATTAGACGATAATATTAAACCTATTAAAGAGGCAATTTATGAAATTGCTAAGTTTACAACATATCATAAAAAATGGGCTAAGTTTTGTAAGAAAAAAGGAATGGAATTAAACAATTTGTAATCGATGTGCAACATCGTTGGAATTCTACATATTACATGCTTCAAGATTCTTATGATTATAGACACATGTTTTGTCAATTTTATATGGAAAATCCACATTATGACATTATTTTATTTGAAAGTTCATGGGATGCATGTCTTAATTTGATTCAACTTATTTGAAAATTCATGGAATCTTGATTATGTTCCTAATCCTATTGAAGTTGTTGGTAAAGCTAAACATTGACTAATCGAATTGTTTAAAGAATATAAAGTATTGTCTGGTGATTCTAGTGATGATGTAGTAGGTAATCAAAATGTAGGAGGTAGAAGTCATTCCTCTTCTTCATCTGGTTTTATATTGCGGCTCCAACTCCTAGTCAATTTTACAATTTTTATGATATTAGAATATAAAAACGAGCTAGAGGTTCTAACCCTACTCAAGAATTAGATTCATATTTAGGTGCTACTTTTGAACAAATTTTATTTGAAAATCCTATGGATCTATTGAAGTGGTGGTTAAGTAGGACTACCATTTATCCTATTTTAACAATTATTACAAAAGAGATATTTGCAAGTCCCGCCTCAATGGTTGCCGTAGAACACGCATTTAGCAAATGAGGTCATATGTTGAATCCAAGAAGATCAAAATTGATGAAAAAGAATGTACAAAACATAACTCTTCTTGAAAATTGGGTGAGAGCAAATAACCGTCAACAACATCTTAATTTCTCCTATTTAGACGACGATGGAGATGACACGTATCGATACGATTCAAACACATCCTCCTCTGCCGGAACCAACATTGATGAATGAAGGTAAGTTTAGGTAAAGAGACTACGTGAGCTTTGATTCCTTCATTTTGACAAGGATAAGTAGGCAATTTCATTCTAAGTTTGGAAGTTACATTTTCAAACTTAAAATGAAACTCAAGCTCTTTAGATTTTTTTTTTTTGCAAGTTTCAATATATTTTATATAAAGATGAAAAAGTTGTAATTTTTTAACTTCAAGTCTTCAATATTGTTGTACTTGTACTCTTGTAGTATGATTCATGATTGTAATATATTGAGTTGTAATATTTTTTTTAATTCATAATTGTAATTTTCATTCCTCAACTTGTATAATGTTTTATTGTAATTTTTTGATTGATTGTATTTTATTAATTTTCACTCATTTTACTTTGTTAAGATTCTTAAAGACTTTATTTAGAAATCTAAAATTATGATACATTAAAAATATAATGCCAAAAAAAAACCAAAAAAAAAAAAAATCAGCGCACGGGATACGGCCGTGAGCAAGGGCACAACTGATTGTGCGCGAAACCCGAATTTTCTGCCGTGTTGGGCATGTCCGTGCCCGAGAATTAAAAAAAAAAAATTGATCTAACCGCTGATTCCGATTCAACCGGCGGTTCCAAACCGGAACCGCGGATCGGTTTCGATTTTGCATATTTCGGTTCGAATCGGATGATCACCTCTAGTGATGAGTAGAATTTGAACCCGAATCACGTTTTTTAGTTTTTATTATCTCCTCCCTTCCACTCCTCCCAAGATCATTAAAAAAAAGTGGAATTTTGCAAAAAAAAAAAAAAAGTAATAATTAAGAATAATACATAATATTAAATAAAATAATAATTAAAAATAGAAGTAGTAATATAAGCCTATCTACGTTTTATTTTACAAGTAACATGAATGTATACCTAACAATTGTTACTTTGTATAATAAAGGAAACTTATATGCAATTTTCAAAGATTTTTTTTATAAGTTGTAAATATACTATTATAATGCATCATATTTGGATGATCCGTAAAATATGATAAGTCAAAAAAAAAAAAAAAAAAAAAGGGATTTGGATATGTAAATTAAGATTATATCATTAACTAATTCTCATAATTATCTAGCCAAGAAAATCAAGAAATGATCTGTAAAATATCCATCGAAAGATTCTGTGTTGATTTTCAAATCCAAGTACGTAATGACTTAGGTTGTTCATGCATGGTAATTATAAAATAGTTAGTTTAATATGGTAATTAAGTAGTTATTTGAAATTAATTAATTAATTAATACCGATCCAATTGTACGGATTGGATATATATATTTACCATATAAATATATTTCTACGATTGGATTACCATGATAAATGTGGATATATTACTAAAATTTATTTGATTACCATATAAATATATCCATGTGATCTTGTAAAAATATATTTATTGAGCACGGTAACACAATGATCCAATTTGTATTTGCACGATCATGGTAATCCAAGCGATCTCTTTTTAGTTAATATTGATAATACAAATTAATGTAGGAATATCAGGACCATTGGAGTTTGGATTGTAAAAGAGATCTAATTGTATCAAAGACACGCTCTTGAAACATAAGTAGTTCAGATATGGTAGTTAAGTAATTATATATTCCTTAATTAACATTAATCGTACAAATTGTACGGAAAGAGTTGTTCCTCAAGGATAGAAAGAGTTGTTGTATACAACAAACACATGCACAAATTAGTTTGATACTCTCTAGAATTCATATAGACATGAGTCTTGTACCTAGTCATTATATATTACGTGAATTGAAAGCAATTAGTATAATAGCATTAGGTTTTGATATCAGCCATGGCGGTGCTGAACTCTTGTTGCACTGCTCAGACTATTCGCTTCTCATGTCGGAAAAGGAAGTATGACGTGGAAGTGAAAGAGTACAATGATGAGGTGTGGGTGGGCGACGAGGAGTACGAGTCATTGGGCGTCGTCAATCGTGGGACCTACGGTGTGGTGTACAAAGGGCGGCACAAGAAGAGCGGCGAGACAGTGGCCATGAAACACCAGTTGCAGGGCTTCTCTCCTTGTACTCTCAGAGAGATCGGAATCCTCATCGAACTTCCACCTCACCCTTCCATCGTCGGGTTCAAGGAGCTGCACCAGGAGCACGAGCATGGTGGTCGTGCTTTCCTCGTCATGGAGTACATGGAATCCGACCTCCATAGATTCTTGGAGAAGAGGAGATCGCCTTTGACAATCCCTGAGATCAAATCCATTATGAAGAAGATATTGGAGGGAATCTGTTTTCTTCACTCCTGTGGTGTCATGCATAGGGACTTGAAGCCTGCCAACATTCTCACGAACAACAACGGCGATCAGGTCAAGATCTGCGACTTTGGGATGTCGCGTTCCGTCAAGAGCGACTCTGGATTGTACACTCCCAATCTTGTTACTCTCTGGTACAGATCGCCTGAGCTGCTGGTCCACGGTAGGAGGTATACACCCGCGATAGACATCTGGTCTGTGGGCTGCATTATGGGAGAGATGGTGTTGGATGAAGTGGTGTTTAAAGGGGATTCCGAGGTTAGCCAGTTTCTTGCCATACAACGTGTCAACTCCGGTGGGATTTACAAAGTGCTTCGACAAAGGCTATCTAAAGCTGAAACGCGTCCGGGAGCCCCCATACTGTCTGCCTCTGGGCTCGATTTGCTTACGAGACTTTTGGCCTTCTCTGTAGACAAGAGGATATCCGCGAAAGATGCGCTCAATCACGAGTGGTTCAAGGAAAAATATTATCGGCGTGTGTAGTGACTGACTTGCAATGATGTTGCTAGCTAATCATGGAAAAACAATGCTCTACTTAATAACACGAAGTTTCTTTTCATCTATTGACAATATTGCCAAGTGTGATATTCATACTGTCTCTGTATTAATATGTTAGTCTAGTGTCTGCTCTTTCTTCTATTCATACTCTCATGGTATTTATGAACAAGATTCTAAAAAAGAGGGCTAGAGAATAGAACAATATAATGATTAGCATCACACTACATCAAGATTGCATTATCCTAATCACCAGTAATCAGAACAAGAACAAACACCGTTGATGAATGAGTGAAAACGATTGCGATCTCTAATAGTTATTTCCCTATCGTAGACCTTAGAAGCTATCTTCATAGCAGAATGACAATCTTGGCATATTCGCAAGTTCTTGAAAATATAAAGAGGCATGCCAGCTTTCGTGCTAATCAGACCAAAACACAAGGCCAATTTCTCACTATGAGATTGCAAAGCTCGCTCCTTTTCCTCCTGCTCGTTCGTATCATCATCCCCACAACCGCCACCAGATATGATCTGGGAAGTAGTATCCGGTACATAACCTGCCATTTTTAACTTCCATATCATCTCATCCAACTTCAAGTATGCCTCATTCATCTGTGGATGTGATTTATCCCCAGCACTGAACTGGTGAATTTGTCCGTTGATGTACAGAGTGCTTAAACCAGGAACTTTCCGGATACCTCTATCCCTAAGATCCCTTCACAAAGAATCAGCGTTGTCTGATTTCCCCGACAAAGCATACATGTTTGAGAGCAAGACATGATGCTCTGTGTTGTCTGGATACATTTGAATCAGATCTCTTCCAAGGCGTTCTCCTAGCTTGTGCATTCTGTAAACACTGCAAGCGCCTAACAAAGATCCTAAAACAACCTCATTTGGTCTCATTGGCATACCCTGTATCACAGCCTCTGCTTCTTTTAAATGTCCAGATCGACCCAAAAGATCCACCATACATGCATACTTCTCCATTGAAGGCCTTATCCCAAACACGTTTTTGAGGCTGTCAAATAATTTTCGACCCTCATCAACTAGCCCTGAGTGGCTGCAAGCACTTAACACAGCTGTGAAAGTTATATCATCTGGTTTGACCTCTTCTTCTAACATCTGATTGAACAGGTCCAAAACCAATGCACCCTTTCCATGCATAGCCAAACCACCAAGCATAGCATTCCATGTAACCACATTCCTAGTGTGCATCAACTTAAATACTTGAAGGGCAGTATTTATCCGACCACATTTTGCATACATATCAAGCAAAGATGTACCAAATTTTACATCTGTAGATGCATCTATAGTTGCTTTGATAGCATATGAATGCAACCATTTACCCATCATAACGTCCCCCGATTGGGTAGAAGCCGATAACAACGTGTAAAGTGAAGCAGGATTCAAGTACAATCCAAAGCCAATCATCATTTCCACCAGAAGCCAATCATCATTTCTTCCCTGTATCGAGAAACCCGTATCGAGCACATGATCGTAGCAGAGCTCGGCAATGGTGAACCTGTGTAATTGGCCATCTCATAAGAAAGCTCAACAGAGTTTTGTAATATTCAATCCTCAACTTTAAAATTGCAACAACAAAAACGATGGAGAATAAATATAAATAAATAAATTAAAAGGAAGGAAATCTTCAATAAAATAATTACCTGCAACTTCACATCTTTTTCGATTTCGGTAAGGTTTTCTCCATGTGAATCCTAAATTCTCTTCCCAACTTCATATCTTTTAAATTTTTGCTCTATTTCAAATCCAATATTTCAAAAAAATACAAATTATTATAGGTATATACTTGTTTATTTCTATATAAATAAAAATTAATATATGCATACAATATAATATTTATTTTTGCTAGTTCAAGCTCAACTAAATGATATTTTAACAAGTTCAAGCGTGAACTAAACTTATTTAATTATTAAACCAGTCATTTGCAAATTGAGCTGAGACTGCTTGCGTGCTTAATAAAATTAAATCGAATTAAGTTTGAGCTTGATTATAAAAATTCAAATCAAGGTTGATTGAAGAGTGGAATCTATATATGAAAAATCAAACGATTAAAATTTGAACCTTTTGTCATTCAATTTGATTTTACTTCATTTCTAGGTAGTATTAGGGTTCAACATCCCTTTTTGGGGGGACAAACACAGAGTTGGAGCATAATTGAATTTAAATTGTCTTTCGATATGATTATTATGATTCTTAGAATTGAATAATTCATAAAAGGACTAAATTCATTTTTCATCCTTCTCTAGTACGTTATCCAATTTTAGTCCTCTTGTTTTCCGATCATCAATTTTAGTCCACTTATCTCTCCGGTTGTTCAATTTTAGTCCGATTACTGAATTTTGGTCCTCCTAACTCGATTTTCCGGTCAGCTCTGGGAGAGTGCACAACACTAGCTCCCAATTTCATGAGTTCCGACAGCTGACGCTTATGTGGCCACATCATCCGCCATGTCATTAAAAAATTAAAATATATAAAAAAAGGAAAAAAAAATTAATTAAAAAAACGGACATAATAAAAAAAATTGTTTTTTTATCTTTAATTTTGTTCCTATATTTTTATATATTTTTTTAATTTGTTTATTGTATTTAAATTTAATAAAAAAAAAGAGAAAAAATTAAAAAAAAGGAACATAATTTAAATTTAAAAAAACAAAACGCAAACGAATTAAAACATTTTTCTTGTTTTTTTCTTTAATTTTGTTGCTTTTTTTTATATTTTCTTAATTTTTTTTATTGCATTTAAATGCAATAAAAAATGAGAAAAATATAAAAAAAGAAACATAATTAAATTAAAAAAAACACGAACATAATTATTTTGTTTATTTTTTTAATTTTGTTATTGCATTTTTAAACAAAAAAATGAGAAATTTTTTTAAAAAAGGAACATAATTTAAATTTAAAAAAACAAAACACAAACGGATTAAAACATTTTTTTTTCTGTTTTTTTTTATTTAATTTTGTTCCTTTTTTTAATTTTTTTCATTTAAATGCAATAAATAAACAAAAAATGAGAAAAAATATAAAAAAAGAAACATAATTAATTTTAAAAAAAACACGAACATAATTATTTCTACCTTTTTATATATATTTTAATTTTTTTCTCAGTTTTTATATTTTTTATTGCATTTAAATGCAATAAAAAAATTAAAAATATATAAAAACATAGGAACAAAATTAAAGGAAAAAAACAAATTTTTTTTATTCTGTTTGTTTTTTTTAAATTTAATTTTTTTCCTTTTTTTATATTTTAATTTTTTAATGACGTGGCGGATGATGTGGTATTTTAATTAGGAAAATAAAACAAAAAAATACCACATGTGAAAATAGTTGCCACATAAGCGCCAGCTGTCGGAATTCATGAAATTGGGGGCAAGTGTTGTGCACTCACCCGAAGCTGACCGGAAAATCGAGTTAGGAGGACCAAAATTGGGCAATCAGACTAAAATTGAACAACCGGAGAGATATGAGGACTAAAATTGATGATCGGAAAACAAGAAAACTAAAATTGGACAACGTCATTAGGGGAGGACGAAAAATGAATTTAGTCCATTCATAAAATTAAGTTCAAGAACAATCACATTTTTCTCTAATAAAATAAACCTATATACCAACTTTTCTAGAATAAATTTTCAGATGGGATTAGCAAACATTTAGACTCACTCCAATAAAGCCCATTATCTTTAATGGGCCAAAAAGAATATTCTATATTTCCTTGTCCAATTTGTTACCCGTATAAAAATTGTCTTTTAACAAACCTTCTTCGAAATTGTAGAAGCGCACTAGTGATTTTAAGATGGTCCAGTCCAAAACCGATCATAACCCACCAATTAATGAGGTGGGACGATCAATTAATCCATAAATTATTTTGTCGATTCTTTTTCATATTTTCTTATTATGTTTTAATATGATAAAAGTTATACATGTAATATTATGCACATTTTATGCAACCATATATGTATCCAATTGTAAAACACAAAATATTTTAGAAAAATGGTTTTTCTTTAAAATTCTTTAATTTCTATAAATAAACTACTCACCTTAATATTTTATACATCATTAATTGTTTTAAGTAAGAAATTTTTTTTTTTTTTTTTTTATCATTACTCATATCTCATATTCATATGTGTGCTAAAAAAAGAAAGTATTCCTGTGAATCAAGTGCATGGATCTAGATACGTGTAACTGTACGTGCGCGAATCGGATCGGGTCCGGTCAAGATCCACGTCCAAATTTTTTTTTTTTAAATTTATGTGGTAACATTTATGTTATATTAGTATAACTTTTATGTACATATATCATAACTTTTGTGATATTATTTAGATTTTTTTCAGTATAAAAATTCATGTAGTATAGCTAAACATTTATATTAGTATAAATTTTATGTACAAATTTCATAACTTTTATGTACTAAAAGAATAAAATAAATATTTTATTATTATAATATAAATGTAAATTATTATAACATAAAAGGTTATATTATTATAACATAAAAGTTTAAAATGTATTATAAATCTATAATACACTATAAAATGTTAAACTAACATAAAACATAAAGGTTATGTGAACATAACTAAAAGATTAGGCGCATCGGACTAGGGTTTGAGCATAGACTTGAGGCGTGTGGACGTGCGTGGAGCGCGTGAAAAGTACCATCGGATTGGGTCGATCCAATTATATTATTTCCGATTCGTACATGGTGCACCTGATGCACATAAATAATTGTGAAAAGGACAAAAAAAGGATGGACAACCCACTTAGAGCATGCCCAGCGATGCAACACTCTACCGTTGGGCACTAAATAATTATTCCAGCAATGCACTAGTCCGTGTGCAATTCTGAAGTTTTCAACAGTTCAGCGTTACCTTCAGCACCGCACTGTTACGACGCTAGTTTGAATTTTTTTTCTATTTTTTATATTTATTATTTTACTAATCTAATAAAATTTTGAGATAACATGAATGATAAATTATCTACTTAAATAATATTATAAAAATTTTAAATTAGCACTAATGATAATATAAAAATTAAAATCAACACGTGGGGTAATTCTCTAATGTGGATGGTAAAATAAAATTTTAAATTAACATGGATGATAATTTCTTGACGTGGGTGGTAATATATAAATTTTGAATTAATACGAGTAGTAATTTCTCAATATGAATGAAAAAAAAATTAAAATTAACACGGATCATAATTTCTCGACTAGAATAGTAATATATAAATTTTGAATTCAAACGAGCAGTAATTTCTTAACATGCATAAGTGATAAAATAAAAATTTTAAATTAACATGGATGATAATTTCTCGGTCGTGGGTGGTATATATAAATTTTGAATTACTACAAGTAGTAATTTCTTAAAATAGGTGATAAAAAAAAATTAAAAATTAATAGGGATGGTAATTTCTTGCTGTGGATATCGATATCATATGATTTACGTGTGATTAAGTTTCATTCCATTAATCATATTATCTTTATTTATTAAATCTAAAATATAAAAAGAAAAAATTATATTAAATAATGTTCACGTGTGTAAATATGTTATCTAATTATAACAAAAATTTTAAAATATCATTAAATAAATTAATAATTAAAAATATTATGAAATATTCTTTTTTAATGTAAAATTTACTGTAAACTGCTGGAGGTGAAATATTGTTTCTGCATTATTTTAGTGCAAATTCTGCACTAAAATAGTGTAGACTGTTGTAGATGCTCTTAAAGCGGCCTTGTGAAAGGCCTTTAATTAGATATTAAGATCAATGGATCCACTCCATTTTGATAGTATTTTAGAAAATTGTATGTATGTGTAATATATATTATATATATTGTGTTTGTGTTTTAGAGTCTATATATTCACTATTTTTTAATAATATATGATATATTATTATTTAATTGTATATGTTAATATAGACGTGATTTAACTAAATTTGAGTCTATTCACCATTAATGTTATTATTATTTTTTTCCAAATTTCTAGTAGCCTATCCTTTTCAAATTCGCTGCATTACTATCTCCATAATCGATTGCACGGTTTGCACCAACCAAGCAAGACAAACTAATTAGTTTTATCATTCAATATTGTTTAACCAACATATAAAATTGAATTATCATAATCAGTACTCAGCATAAATTGTTCATCCTACAAATTGATGATTTTGTTAATGTTATATTTGATTAACTACATTAGGATAAATTTAGAAAGCTGACATTTTCCTATTTAAACCATCATTGCTATTTCTGAAAATTAAATAATTTAATAATATATAAGATAATTATTATGAATTTATATCATGAAAGAATATTCTAATATTTCACTTAAAAAATGAAAGTGGGAGAGATATAACTTCCAAGTTAGCCCTTTTTTACTATAACTTCATTTATTTAAAACTTTCACAATATTTGTTGGAAACTCCATCTTCAAAATTTTCAAAAAATAGTTCATTTATTATGAACTCAAAGAGTTCATTTATCATGTTTTTGTTACTAAGAAGAGTTCATTTTTTCTTCTAAGTTAGCCCTTTTTTACTATAACTTCATTTATTTAAAACTTTCACAATATTTGTTGGAAACTCGATCCATATTTAAGAATATCAAAAAAGGATAATATATTTATTTTATTTTATCATGAGATCATAAATATAATCCACAGGAGTAACATATATATAAACATAAGAAACTCAAATTTATAGCAGCAAAAATGAATTTTTAATTATCTTATAAAAAACAACCAATATGAAAGAACTTGTAAAATAGAACAGGGGTCTTAGAGTAATTAAAAATAAATAAGGGTGGGGTCTCAAGTCTCTTCATCCTTACCTTAGTTTTGATTCTTGATTATCTTTTCAACTACGCAACTATACAAGTTGAAGAAGTTCAATTACAACATATTTTACTTACGGGTTTGTATTTTGTAAGCTCTCTTTTATGGATGTTTACAATTTGTATATATTTTTTGATTTACATTTCATCCGATTGCAAGGTCTACAATCGGGTGGGAGAGTTCTTCGTCTCACCCTAATTAAAAAGTTTGAATATAAATTATAATATTAGATATTAAAGATATATTCATCTATATAACTATATATGTGGGATGGTTAAATATAATTTTTTAATAATATATGATTTTGTTTCTCCACATGTATATATATTTAAGAAGTATTTAGATGAGATTCGAAGGACAGGATTGTGTAGATATTTATTGATGCAACGCCCACTGATTGACATCAAGTTGACTTATTTTGGACATAAGCAAAATCCACACTCTAAAGCCAGACCAACCACATTTATTTCATTGCATTTAAATTGAAAAGAAAGCCCAGATTAAATTGAATATTAAAATATTTTTTTTTTAAATTTTACTTGCAAGACTATTCTAAATCTATTAATTAAAAAGATGGTTTCAATTAATCCATAATTTATTAATTTATACTATATAAAAACTTATATGAGACCGTCTTATGATCTTCTTATATTAAACGGAACCTCATATGAGTTATATGGTTCAGTAACACGGTTCAACCACAATCAACGTGAGTCAAACACGGTAAACGATAGTCAACAGACTAGTTCATGCGTTAACATAGTCATAGAGCATAGTCATAGTCAGATCACGAGCCTTATAGTTAAGAGGTATCTCACATTTATAAAAACTGTAGATTGTGTGATGATCAGGTTTGAATTTGGATAATACAAGTTTTTTAGTCTTTATTCTTTCCCTTCCAATCTCTCTAGCTCATTAAAAAAAAAAAAATCATAAAACATACTTTCAAATATTCATGTTTATAAAACATATTTAATCCACAGGACCATCTTATCTATCAAAAGTGGACATGTCCTTACTTCTAATATATCACACATCAACAAAACAATTAAATAAAACTTTTCTTATGAGCATGAAACATACTAATAGTAAGCACATACTGTAGGTTGGAGATAAATATTATGTATTGTCGATCTGTACTAATACATTGACAAAACATAATATGAAGTTTTTACAAAAGATTTATAGTTTGCAGTAAAAAGAATGTTTTTTTTTTTTTTTTTTTATGTAATATATTATCATGTGGAATAAAAAAGAGTTATGTCGACTATTAATTAATTTTGCAACTGCCAGCTGCTTCAACATGGTGATCAAGTTGGCTACTTGTTTGTAGCTATATCATTAATTTATAAATGACATTCAGTACATGAATGTAATTGATCTGAGTAAGTTACTACATTTAAATAAAGTGGTATATTATAATTGCATCTAGTTCCGTTCAGTTCTATATTAAATGTCATTGAGTTAGGTACTAATTTTCAAATAAAATAAAATATAATTTCCTAAAGAGAATTTTTATAAGTAATAGAATTTCTGCATATGTCGGTGGGTGGATCTCACGTAAACTTTATGTAAAACAAAATTTATATGAATAAATAAAAGCGGGTCAACCCATTCAAACGGTCAAATCCGTCTCACATAAAATTATATAACGTTTCATTTCACGTAAGGTTTTATGTGAAACCGTCTAACATAAATTTTTGTATATGTTATTTCAATAAAGCGCTTGTTTTATTATTATAAAACACTTAACATAATGTTTTAAGTTTATCATATATTATATATCATCTGTTTCAAAAATAAATGTCGTTTTAGATATTTTCACACAGATTAAAAAAGATGATATAAAGACTGATCTATCTCTAAGTATAGTTATTGTGGAAGTTCTTTCTCTTTTCTCTTAATAATTTTTTTAAATTTGGTAGGGGTAAATGAAAGTATATTTCGTAGATTATTATATATATGTTTTAAAATTTTAAAATAACACTTTTTCTGAAATAAATTTCTTTTAGTAATTAAAAAACATTTAATTTGGGATGGAAGAGGGAGTATATATTTGGATGAATATGTTTGAAATTTGAGATAATTTCGTTTAAAAATGAAATGTGATAAGATTTGTTGTGTTTTAGGTACGACTTACTTCAAGTTTTGGGGTTGGATATGATATTTTATTAGAATGAAATATATAGATTGTAGGGGTCTATTTAGGAGGATATTGCTTAAAATTTATATTATATTATATCATTATTATATTATATTATATATAGTTGATAGTGTTGGATTCACTTTAAATATTAAATTTAGATATAAATTTTGATTTGAAAATGAGAGAGTTCATTATAAGAACCTTAATTTAACAATAAGTTGAACACAAGGATTGGTGTGCTTCTGCAATATACAGGAAACCCTACTCAAATCTTAATACCTTCAAATAATATAATTAATACATTTATATGTAATAAATAATATCTTAAGTAATATTTTTTTTTAAAATATATATTTCAGTTATATGAGTAATACTTTATAAATAAATACTCCGTAATTAATATCTTATGAATATACAACTAATATTTTTTACTAAAATATATATTTCAATTATACAAATAATACATTATGAGTAAACTAGTAATACATTATGGGTGTGTTTGGTATATGGGTTTGGGTGGGTTTGGGTGTTTTAAACTACCCAAAATTCATATTTACTTTTGGGGTTATCGACTCAAATATAGTTGAGGTCCGATTTTGAATTTGGGCTTGTGGAGGATAACTCATGGGGTTTAATTAACCCACCACATTTGGTAGGTTAACTTAATCCACACTATATGCTACGGTACCACGGTTTGAAAAAACATAAATGTTTTTAAATTTATTACCACAAATTGTATTTACATGAAAATGGCAAAAACTTGTGTGTCCCGGTGTCCCCAACTCGACCCGCGCCCCACGCACGCCCACGCGCCTTGGACGCGCGCGCGTGGGCACCTGTCGAACCCCTCCATGCGCGCACTTGATAGGTATCCATGAGATACTTGATAGGTATCCCATGGATATCTTGATAGTATCCATGGGCAAGGTATCCACATGTATACTTAATGGTATCCACATGTATACTTAAAGGTATCTATGGAACCTACGCGCATCTCACCACGCCGCGCGCGCCCATGCACCGACGCCGAACGCAACTCACAAATTGTGCACCCACGCCGCCCACGCACAAGTATCTCATGTATATTTTGAAGGTATCCCATGTATACCTTAAAGGTATCCACATGTATACCTTCATGTATCCAGTCATGGATACCTTGAAGGTATACGTGTGATACCTTGAAAATATCCATGTGATACCTGCGCGCACCTTGGTCACCAAGTCGCGCGCGCCCATGCTCCCACGCCGCGTGCACACCGCGCGCCCCCACGCCATGGAATACCTTGAAGATATTCCATGGATACCTTCAATATATACATAAAAAAAAAAAACTGAGCAATTTTTTTTTTAATTTATGTGGGACCCGCAGGTTGGGGACACGGATTAGATCCGTATCCCCGGGACACATGAGACCTACTCCATGAAAATAAATTAAAAATTGAGGGTAAAATGGTCATTATATAATATATGTTAAACAAACCCATGAACCAATCAAAAGTTAATTAAGTTAACCCAAATGAAAAAACACAAACACACAATCCAAACATATATATTACATTTAAATATTTAACACTCAAACTAAACATACAAAAAACATCAAATCACAACTTTTTAAACAGTGTTAATCCACCATATCATATCAATTTTAACTAACCCATCAATCAAAACAATCACATCCTATGAATATACAACTAATACCTTTGGAGGGTATATATCCAAGAATTCATATCCTAGAAATCATCAATTTAGAATCTGATACGATGTGATTTGGAAGGTAGTCTCACCTGATTTGAGTGAAAATAGTTGAACAAACATAAGGGGTTTTTAAATAGTGAAAAAACAACAGATTATTTTGAAAAAAAAGGAAACAAGGCCGCTAATTATTTTGCAGTGTTATTACAGATCTATAATATTTAAAATTTTATATTATAACATAAATGTTATATTAACATAAGATAAAATGTTAAATTATTATAACATAAATGCTTAAATATTATAGATCTATAATAACACTGCAAAATAATTAGCGGCCTCGTTTCCTTTTTTTTTCAAAATAATCTTTGTTCTTTTTTCAAATTATTATAAAGGCTACACTAATGATGATATGATACGGACTGATAAGGGATGAAATATGATGATACGGACTAATACGAGGTGAATTTCATTAAGGTTACAGTGGTCTAAAAAAATATTTTCTTGTCTAAGAAAGAATAATTTCAAACTCTGAACTAAAAAAAATTGTTTCTTTCTATTGTGGGCTCTTTATAATTTCATTTTTTAAATTAAGTGTGTTTTCTTAATCCATGTGAAATGTGTCTATTTTTATGGGTGGAGAAACTAGTTTAAAGTGGAATTTAAATTATAGTATCTCAAGATTCTCAACCTAGCCTTAGATGAAATGACTGTGTGACGATGAAATTTACGTCACTCTATATCACTTGACAATGGAAAAAAAAAACAGTTAATTTTAGTATTAAAAATGAAGAGATGATGATAAAAAAGTCTCGAGCTATTTCTAATTTGAGGTTGAAATATTGGCCACTTTTTCTCCACCGGATAAGACGAAAAGCAATCAACGGCAAATGACAACCGACGACAAAGTGAGAGAGGTGATATGACACTTAATAAAATGGTAGTGGCCCCCAATCCCTCCATCCACTTGCATTTTTCTCAACTTGCTCAATCCAATCTCATTATCATTCTCTCTCTAACACCTCTGCATATATAAATATGTTATGTATGTATGGATATAGAGTTCCATATTATAATCACAAGTAGTGCAGAGTAAGTAAGAAGAAGACCAAGAAAACGAAGCCCACTTATTTGTTGAGTGATTTGATACATAAACACCACCTTTTTCCTGCTTTTCTTTTCAATTTTGTGTTGGGGAAAACTGAATTAACAAATGGGTGTGACTACTGTAGAAGATGTCGCCGGCGCGGCGCAGAAATCCAAGCCGACGTCGATCATGGTGCCGCCACGTGGCTCCGGGGAGTCCCTCTTCACCAACGGGCTGGGTGGGTTAGGATTCAGCCCGGGCCCGATGACGTTGGTGTCCAACTTTTTCTCCGATCAGGGCCCGTTCTCTTTCTCCCAGCTCTTAGCCGGCGCGATGGCGTCGCCGATGGTGGCGAAGCCTGGTTTTCTGTGGGCTGATGATTCTGGGAAGGAAGAGAAGGTGGATAATTCTTGTGAAGATGGGAAGAAGGAGGAGAGTGGTGGTGGGTATAAACGGAACAGGCCGATGAATTTGGTGGTGGCTCAGCCGCAAATGTCGCCGGAGAGTCTGAGTCCGATGTTCATGTTTCCGTCGGGGATTAGCCCTTCTGGATTGCTTAATTCACCTGGATTCTTATCCCCACTTCAAGTATGTTTGTTTTTCTTTTTAATTATTGAATATATATTCTAAGAATTTGTTGAATCTGCATTAGATTAAATTTGAGCATATATAAGAATTTATGATTAGTTTGTGTTTGGATTGAACGATTTGAGAAATAATTTGAAATTCATACTAATCACTTCCCATTCCAATTAATTTTTGAGCAATTTATTTGAAGTTTGAATGCACCAGCTTAAATAGTTGATTTGAAACCTTTTAGTTTTACTAACAGTGTTTTTGGCTTTAGCAATGAGAAAATGAAGCCAAAGAGACTGGATTTGATTTGTCTACTGAAATATAAATAACAGAATGAAAATCTGGTTGAAGCAAATAATTTAGGATTATCTATTGTTTTTAAGGGAGGATAATTTGATCCACATTATGGGTTTTTGCAATCTAGTATAATAGTGTTTGTTGAATTTTGATCATACAAAAAAAGTTGTGTATGATAACATGCTTTTGATTGCTGTTGCAAGCAATGAAGACTTAAGGTTGTTGGAGTGGAATTTGGATGGAAAATATCAAATTATTGAAGTGTTCACTTTGGAATTACAATGTGACTAGAAAATTTGGAATTCTCATTCACTTTTGCTTGCTTGCTTATCATGAGTACCAATGGACACTTTGCAGATTGTGTTCTCACTTAGATAAAGCCTTGAGAATGAAAACTCCATCCTTGTACTTGTCCTGAGATTGATCTTCGTTTTCTTACACAAGTTACATGAGTGATGGATAATTGATTCTTGATTTTCTGTAGAGCCCTTTTGGGATGTCACACCAGCAGGCCCTAGCACACGTAACAGCCCAGGCAGCGTTATCTCAGTCGTACATGCAAATGCACACTGAATTTCAACGCTCTTCATCTACGACTACCTCTGAAGCAATGGTCAACTACTCATCGCCTTCTCCAAGTGAAACTCTGTCACAACGAACAAATCCTATGCCAACTGAGCCAGAGAGTTTAAAAGTCGAGTCACCTGAAGTTTCTCAGTCTGATAAAAAAGCTGCTTATGTCCAGGCTGATAAACCAGCTAGTGATGGTTATAACTGGAGGAAATACGGGCAGAAGCATGTCAAGGGCAGCGAATGCCCACGAAGCTACTACAAATGTACGTATCTTAATTGCCCTGTTAAGAAGAAGGTGGAACAATCGTGTGATGGTCATATATCTGAGATTGTATATAGAGGACAGCATAATCATGACCTACCTCAGCCCAATAAACGTGGCAAAGATGGCTTTACGTTGGATAGAACTGTTAATTCCCAGGTGAAGCCCGTTTTTGCTTCTCAAAGTCAGACTGAAATGCAAGAGCCTATTGCTAGTCATAATCATGAAACGGAAGATCCTGTGATAGTATTAGACGACGGTGAACCAATTGCCAAAAGAAGGTAAGTTTAGTTTCTTGATTTGGTTGTATCTTTTCTTCGTTCCTATGTCTGTCTATTCGCTCATGTGAGGATTTTTGCTTTGTTTAGAAGCATAGAAAACGCACCAGCTTCATCACGTCTTACTATTACAGAATCGAAGATTGTTGTTCAGACGAGAAGTGAAGTTGATCTTTTGGATGATGGGTACAAATGGAGAAAATACGGGCAGAAAGTGGTTAAGGGCAACGCACATCCAAGGTGCGACTATTGATTAATCTTCGGACAGACTTAAAGCTTATATTCATTATTGGATTGAATGATTAATTGCACAATTGTAACATAACTATAATCTATATGGTTGAGAGGTTTAGACTAATACATGAAATTCGTAATGCAGGAGTTATTACAGATGTACGTCTACTGGATGCAATGTGCGTAAACATGTAGAGAGGGCTTCAGCGGACCCCAAATCTGTCATTACAACATACGAGGGTAAGCATGAGCATGAAATCCCGATAGGAAGATACAGCAACCATAGTGCATCCAATGCCACTCACCAGTCAAAAGCACAGAAGATAATGGCTAAGGATTCTTCGCCCAGTGGAGAAATGGATTTTGGAAGCAAAGATAAGATGCCGATGACTCTACATCTCAAAGAGGAACAGACTGCTTCATAATCTCCAAATCGAACGTGGATAAAACGATGAAGGGTTGAAAATAATGTAAGTGTAAAGAATACAAGTTAATGTACTTATATGTGTTTATAGTTTCTTTTGTGCTATAAAAATTCTGCGTTTTCTTGCGCGACTTTTTCTCCAGAATGTGATGTCAATAATCTTGTGTTGTAGTTTGAGCGTATTTTTTTCATCGCCCTTCGTATTTGAAGGGCAATCATGCTCTTGATTGATATACTTCCATGATTCTTTTTTTGTTGAGAATGGGTTTTGGACAAAAATGCTGCAATTGTTGAGCTAAGATCAATTTGTTTGGATGGTTTTGGTTCTGAATTGTGTTGTCTTTGTTTTGAACAAGACAAAAGGCTCATTTCTTGGACTGGCTATTTGTTTTATATTTTACAACATTAATGTATATCATGTGAACATTTATGTATATGGGATATATAATACTTAAATAATATACTGAACCAAAAATCATTCTGCAAGCCCTACATATCGTAATCAACATCCAACACTGCTAATTCAATGTGCCTTTGGCATTTTAATTTTATCATAACAATAACTATATTTAAATAATTTTTGATATTCTATTCTAAATCACTAAATTCCAAGTATAATTTCAAAATCCATTACAAACTCTATCCACTATATCCAATCAATTTTATAAATCATGTCCCTTGTCGAAAACTTACATTTAGATGGACAAATTTGAGGAGAGATATGAAAATAAGAACAATAAATCTAAATCATGTCCCTTGTCGAAAACTTACATTTAGATGGACAAATTTGAGGAGAGATATGAAAATAAGAACAATAAATCCATGGGAAGAGTTTGGATAGATATGACTTTGAAATCCATTATTTTCATTTTGAACTAATTTTTGAGCAATGTGTGTGGATTTAAGAATCATTCACTTGAAATCTTGTATTTCAAATATCTCTATTCAAATGGAGTCTTACCAAATCATCCATAAATCCAAACGAGCTCACAATAGATTGATTGAGATTCTCTATCCATTAGTATACCTCGTTAAAATTATCTGGTTTAATAATAATAAGCAATTGAAGACGAATTTAAGGAACAAAACATCCAAGCGATAAGATATAGCAATAAACCATAATATAGTTACCCTTTTCATAGTGGAGTGAAATCATATACTATACTTCATATTACATTTTATATTTTAAATTAATCACTACATATCATCTGTATCTAATAATATTATTAATTAACACGTGTCGTATATGAAATTTCATTAAAAAATCTAGATTCTTTCATAGTGGACTCGTTGGGGGCAGTTGGCCACTTGGCCTATGATTGTGAAACATTGCAACCGAAATTCAAACTAAAACCTGTCAACGGCCAAATAGACATCACATTTCTTTTTTCACGAAATTTTCAATATCTATAACTAAAAAAAAAAAGAAGAAGAAGAAATGATGATTGAGGTTCAGATGATGTAGGATGTCCGTACCTCCGCATGTCCCCCCCGCATATCTCGCAACACAAAACAAGAAATGGCAACATAATCTTTGACCTCTCTTTTCCCTCTCTTCTTACAACCTCGGATCTCTCTCTCTCTCTCTCTCTCTCTCTCTCTCTCTCTCTAGCTTCTTCAATGCACAACATGCTGCTATAGGGGTGTGTTTTTTTTTGAAATCCACCCCTCCTCCTTCGACCCATTATTCCCATTTGGATGGGCCTGGGTTTAGTGGGTCATGGGTTGTGTTAGCTCCAAGAAGGCCTCCTCCCTCTCCCCTGCTTTCCGCCACCTCTCCCCCTCCTCCTCCCCTTTGCCGCCCTTGCAGCCGGCGGAGGAGACAGCGCCGGTGGACGCTAGGGATTCCGACAATTCCACGGAAGTTAAGAGAGAGGCTTCTCTCAAAAATGCTGTCTTCACCTCCACCCAAGCCGAGCTCGAGGCCGCCGGCTGGCCCTCCTGGCTCGCCACCGTCGCCGGAGACGCCATCCACGGCTCTGTGCCTTTAAGATCCGACGCCTATGAGAGATTGGATAAGGTAATTTAATTAATTTTGATCGAATTAGGCCATGCAACTAGGTCGTTTTAGGCCTTCACGCCAACGATTAATGCTGTGCTTGTGTAGATTGGGCAAGGGACGTACAGTAATGTTTATCGTGCACGTGAGTTGAAAAGCGGTAAGATGGTGGCGGTGAAGAAGGTTCGTTTCGACAATTTCCAAGCGGAGAGTGTGAGATTCATGGCTCGCGAAATCCTCATTCTTCGCAAGCTTAACCATCCGAATGTGATGAAACTCGAGGGCATTATCACTTCTCGTATAGCGTGTACTATATACCTCGTTTTCGAGTACATGGAACACGACCTCGCTGGCCTCCTATCTTGTCCCGAGGTTAAATTCACCGATTCACAGGTCAGATCATTTACATAAATGTATCAGTTGTATCGTATAATTCTCATCTGTAATGCAAGTTTTTACTCTTCAAGTAGATCAAATGCTTGATGCGACAACTATTGAGTGGCCTAGAACACTGCCACTCGCGAGGCATAATGCATCGCGACATAAAATGCTCGAATATATTAGTGAACAATGAAGGAGTATTGAAGATAGCGGACTTTGGACTCGCCTATTTCACGAGGCCAAAGAACAAGCAACCATTGACGAGTCGGGTGGTGACCTTATGGTACCGGCCACCTGAGCTTCTTCTGGGCTCAACTAATTATGATGAGACCGTTGATCTATGGAGCGTGGGCTGTGTTTTTGCTGAGCTTTTCATCGGAAGGCCTATTCTCAAGGGCAGAAACGAGGTTAGAATCATCGGATTCTTTGATAAATCAACTCACTGTTCTTTGAGATGAATGTGATTGTGTTTGCAGGTTGAGCAATTGCATAGAATCTTCAAGCTATGTGGTTCGCCTTCGGATGAGTATTGGAAATCGTCTAAGCTTCCTTTGGCAACTATGTTTAAGCCTCAACAACCTTATCAAAGTACTATTGAAGAGAGATGTGGAGAGTTTCCTAAAGGGGCAGTTGGCCTTATTGCAACTTTGTTGTCTGTTGAACCTCACAAACGTGGGACTGCTGCTTTGGCTCTGGATTCTGAGGTATGGTTCCATGGAATCATTTGTTAGCTAGTGTCTCAACTTTGTGAAGATGATGAAAGAGAGTTGTGTTTTTTTGCAGTATTTTAACATAGCACCATATGCGTGTGATCCTTCAAGCATGCCTAAGTATCCTCCCAATAAGGAGATTGATGCCAAAGCTCGTGAGGAAGCTAGAAGGTGGTCTTGTTTTTCTTCTTCTTCTTCTAGTATTTGATTTTACGGTTAATATCAAAATGTGACGTGTTTTAACACTTCTTGCACTTAATATCTAAACCAAAAGTTTTTAGATTGCCAACGGTCAAAAATACAATCATTTTTTCGAATATCAGCAAAAGTGCATGAGTTATATGTCAAAATGACCCACTTTCCAAGTCAAATTTCAATTTCATGATTTTCATTTGGTGAATCAAGCAAATGTCGTTCAAAATCCAGGATTAAGTTTCAGTTCAATTACGAAATGGAGTTATTTTGGCGTATGACTCATGAATTTTGCTAATACGTGTTGCTGCATTGCATTTGTAAGTTTTCCAACACCTATTTTTGTTTTGCCGAAAAATATGTCGAAAACTAAGTAACGGGTAGCAATCTGAAAAATCATAGAGTATGAGTAGCAATCTAAAAGACTTTTTGGTTTAAACACCAAGTACAATAAATGTCATAGTACATGTTGCATTTTGATATTCTAACCCTCGATTTTACGCGCTCTCATATTGCGTGCCAAATTCCAGGAGGAGTGCATTAACACAGGCAGTTACAACTAGTTCAAGAATTCCAAGAAGAGGGGGCAAAACTTTGCAAGAATCAGATTTCTGCAAAGTTGTTCCAACAGAGGTTCTCTCTCTTTCTCTCTCTCTCCCAACATGATCATTAAACCTTTGACAACATGGATAACACAATCATGAAATCCACCTGATTTGCTGTTTGTTTTCAAGAAGTTGGCTGAGGCAAAAGCCCCAGCAGTTCGTAGGAACATAGGAGGCAGTGGCAATGCAAACAGGAGACAATCATTGAAGCAATCTTATGACACAAAGTCCCAAGTCTCACAGGCTTCACAAACCACCCAAGAATCGATATCCAGCGTTCGTTCACTCCCCGTGCAAATGAACAGCTTCGGATGGGTTAAAAAGCCAAAGCAGCAAGATGTGTTCACAAGACTTTACAATCAGAGCCAAAAATCGTATGCATCAGAGACACTGGACTCGGATGGCCAAGAAAACGAGGACCCCTGGAGCAGGGTCAATGGCGGTGAGGCCGCCAAGCTTGCCATGCGTAGGAGACAGGCTCGACTCAAGCACCATGAATCCTTTGATTCATCCGATATTTATGTCTCTCAAGATTTATCAGAGGTAATAGGCAGCCATCAGTACAAGAAAAATGAGTATTTGCGACACAAAAATATTGATAATTGTCGCAAAAACATTTTGCAACAACATTTTGTCGCTGAATTATTATCGCAAAAATCTTCTTGCAAATAGTCTTGTTGTCGCAAATAAGTTTTTTAATTGCTTTTTGTGACAATTGATTGTCAATTTATATTATCATTTTTTATGATAATATGTTGCAAAAAAAAAAGACTTTTCATGACAACTTTTGTTGTCACAAAAAATCTTATCGCAAATACTCATTTTTCTTATAGTGCATTGAAATGACTTCAGAATAGTTATTGATTTTTCACTGAACTTACTTTATTTGGTTTTCAATAGAAGAAATTGAGTGAATTGAACTCAGATGCATCAGTTCAAGAAACGCAGAATGATCAACCTCGTCACGCTCTTCGTAGATCCCGTTTTAATAAAGGTGATTTAATACACACCTCTTTTAATTGTCTTAAAACAGTTCCATCTTGATCATATGAACAACCATTTTTACCTACATTTTGCAGATTGAAGTTTTCAAGAATATGAAGGTGCTCGCTTGAACAATTTTGCATAGAATTTATTTATAAGTGGGGTGGTAAGGACAAGTTTGAATGGAGGGAATTGAAGCTGCTTAACTGGTTGTAAAGAAACAGGAATGGATGAAACATCTTCTAACATCACTCATTGTAACAGAACATTACACTGTATATTCAGATAACAACAGTACAGATGTTTTCTTTTTCATGTTATAGTTACTTACAACGAATGTAGTTCAGCTCAGAGGTTGATTATTTTAAGGTGATGGTGTTACTAAATTAATGAGGGAGATCTTTGCAACAAGAATTATATTGTGTATTAGTAAACGCATATATTTTAATCAATCTACATGCATGAAGAGAATATTTTTGGAACTTAATTGCTATCACTTTGTAAGCAATTACATGAGATACTATATTCCTTCATGTATTTGATATTTAAAATTATTATTTATATCGATCACTTGTTTCGAATGACATTATTAACATTTGAAATTTATTAAAGAATGAAATTTCAATTGAAACATCAAATATAACAAATATTTCGGGTCGGTAAAAATTTAAGGATCATGTTTGTTGGAAACTTGAATTATTGTGTAGATGTTACAATGTTGCTGAATTTGAGTAAGAAAATAAGTAATAATAAAAAATAAAAATAAAAACATTGTGTTTATTTGAATTTGAGAAGATCAAAACAATGAATTAATGAAAGTACTACAATTAATTTGGGGTAAGCCAGTATATTTTGTTGTCCTCTGACAATACTTTCTTAAATTTTTAGTTATTTATCTATCTATTTTTATATTTTAGTTACTTATCTGTAATTTTTTATATTTTAGTTATGTAATTTTAAAACCTTCCAATCTTAATCGTGTTAACTTGTCATAACATGTCATAATGATTCAGTGTTTACTTGATTTATAATCTAAATATTGAAACTTTTTTTATCTACATGATGTCCATTTAGAATTTAAAATAGTTTTAAAATTAAAAAACAACAACAATAATAATAATAAAATATATTGTCAATTTTTATTATTTTTATTTTCATTCATTAAAATAAAATGTTGTTTTAAATAACATGTATATTTCTAAATCGAGTAAAAAAAATTCTTAATCATTTTCATTATTTGAACGTATATGGGTCCAATGAAATACAACAAGGATAAAATCGGCTAACTATATCGTGTAAATGTAAGATCTATACCATATACATATTCCTCTAAATTAATATATGTTTGTATAAAAAAAAATATAAAATAGTTAAAAAAAAAACTCCTGGTTGTGTTTTTAAATTTTAAGGTGGTCCAATACCTGGTTAGCCCGTACATGTGTCTGTCCCCTGGCTGGAATATAAACTTTTTAATTTGGGTAAAAAACATTATCCCATCCTAACTATATTTGATTTTACATTTTTTGGTAAAAATTGTAAAATATATCATCGTACTAATTAAACTTTGCGGGATTTACATTATACGATTAAATATCCTAATTCCGATCATTTTTTCATATCAAAACACTATATATACTTCTCACATGTTTTAACTAAGAGTATGTTCGTCATTAAGGGATGAAAATGAAGTTAGTGATTGATAAAGGAGATTCTTGAGAAGATGAAGATGACCGATCAGAGGAAGAGATGGTGGGGATGGTGGTGAGTTAGGGTTTTGATAGAGAGAAAGAAAATGACGAACATACTCTTAATGAAAACATGTGAAAAACACGTGTAGTGTTTTGGCCGGAAAAAATGACCGAAATTAGGATATTTAACCGTATAGTATAAATCCCGCAAAGTTTAGTTAGTACAGTGACACATTTACAAAATTTAGTTAGTACGGTGATACATTTTAAAGTTTTTACCAAAACATATGAAATTGGGTATGGTTGGAATGAGATAACGTTTTTTACCCTTTTAATTTTGTTATTCAATATTAGATATAAATAGATATGTTGGGAACATATAAACTGATTTAATTAATGGGAATCAATAATATTGTAATTAACTTTTCTTTTATTGAAAAACTAAGGCGATATATATATATATATATATTGCAAACATTTTATTATAAATATAAATGAATGGTTGAAATAAAAAATAGTGAAAAGAGGAAGTTTAGTATAGAACATAGCTTTATTTGAAGACAATTTCCTGCTAAATATTGAATAATTAGTTACTATATGTTGTCCTTTCAATCGGGCTCATTGTTGTTACATCTTGTAAAAAACTTCTAAAGGAATCTCACATCCAAAAAAATAACAAATACATACATACTGTATGGCAACTCCAAATATATATATATATATATAATATACTATACTGAATATAGCAGATAAATATTGGATATTGAACCTAATATAGTATTGGATAATTTTTCACCTTTCTAAAACTCAGTAAATGAAGCTCACTATATCACAGTATCACTACACTATCTAAAAATATCACAAATTATTAATAGAATATATGTACAATATGTACAAATTGTACATCACTTACATTCCTAAATTTATCTCCGAAAATACATTTCATAAAAATGAATTTCCTAAATCACAACTAATTACGCCCTCAATCAATGCCTAGAAAAACCATTATAGTTTTTCAAATTATTTGAAGGAAAAAAGAAAGAGCTGTAAGCAAGAAAGAAAAAGCTTCCTTCAAATGGTGGGGGGGAATAGGGAAAAATATCATCCAATATTATTCTGATTTTTATGGTGACATCAATAAATTAAAAGAAAAGAAATAAATTTACATCCCATAGCATTGGAGACTATGGATTAATGCATGTTAAAGATCAGATGGGTATGTTAAAACATCATTGAATCGGAGTATTCAATGAATATTCTACTTATACATAGTTTCACTTCACCTACTTCATCAAGGCTGGTGTTTTGGGATTGCCTGGACCTGGAAGAGACGAGCCCGTCTACTTTTTCTTGCACGTTGAAACCAGGAGGCTCAGCTCGTTGTAAGATCACTCGTCATCGAGCCTGACAATGGTAGGTATTTGTCCATGGTTGACAAAATCAATCTTGTTCAATCTCACACAGCAGAGGACTTCCTCAGGTAGTTCTTCTGGCTTCTGTGCCTGTTTTTTTTTCATAATAAAAGATTAGTTAAATCTAACCCCTTAAATGTATACACCTACATGCAGTGTTTGTGTGTGCTAATCTATATATAAAACAAATGAGCACCTGAATTGTCAACCCTAGATCAAGAATCCCGGTTGCTAATTGCTCTCGGAATGCTTCGAGCCCCTTTCTTGCTATGAAGCTGAAGCGATGAATGTCTAGGTCGATTTCGAAGTAATTGGGCCCCTGTTTACAAGAGAATAGTGTTGATAAGAATCCATATCATGTTCTACATATTACAGCAATAATTTTGAGGTCCCAAAATGGCGAACCTGATAAAACTCGTGCTGAGGACGGGAAAGAACTGGTTTTTCGTTGTACGCGTGAAGAAGTTTTCGCTCGGTCGAATTTGAGACGAGATCTTCTGGATTAACCACCCCAACCATAATTTTTAACCTTTCTCTGAATGGAACTGTTGAGTCTTTAGCAAATCCTTTAATCTTTTCCATGTCATCCTCAACCAATCTCTGCACCACAAATCATTGCTTCAATAACAACGACATAGTACTAACTGAAAACCAAACCCTCATTCTTGATTCCACTTATTACAACATAGTACAGGAGTTTATTACCTTGATGCTGTTTTGAAATTGGGGGGATGTATCTTTCTCGAAACTCTCAGAAAGTCGAAAATATAGTACAAGGCTCAAGCCTTCCCCATCGCCATCACCCAGAAACATAGGTGCCGGATAAGTGGGCAGCTACCATAAGATAACGGGTCGAGCCATTGTCAGATAAAAACATTTCTATTACACAAGATTTCAACTTATGATATAAGCATAAAGCACAGAATTACCTGAATGTTAACAATTAGCAGTGGCGGGACTTTCCCATCTGCTTTTAGAGAAGGCAGCTCAAGGTGTTGTGCTATGTGGTTGATCTTTCGTTGAGATGCAAATAAGTCTACACCGATTGGAGTGTAAGGAGAGACGTTCGGTGCAGGGAATTTCTTCTTATCTCTGCAATACTAAATCGTAAGCTAATGGCAATGATACAATAGAATAAACGTACCAAAGTTCTCGAGAGTTAGATGACATACTTAAAGTAGTTGCCTCCACGTAGCTTAAAAGTCGAGGGCGCTATCTCAGACCATGTCCCAGAAGCCGGCTTCTCCTCAGAACAACATGGGATCATTAATCCAGCTCTGGGACGATAAACGTATTTTGATGAACCTTCCAATATCAATGTTATATCTGGGTAAGATTAAATTCTAAGGTAATTTTATTTATTATGGATGCAATACCTAAACGATACTCACAGATTTCGTTGATTTCTTCCCCGTCAACAGATTTCCTCTTAAAAGAGAGCCGAATAACGGCAGATTTCTTTCTCTGAGACTGTGGGCCTGAACTTAATGCACTGTTGATTTTATCATTGAAGCTCACTGAAGGGACCAGACGGGGTAAGACGGACTTCAATAATTTCTCGGGGGCTTTCTGGTCATGATCGTTTCTGTCATCTTTCGCTCCATTAAAACTCACGTAAGAGCGGTCTAGGTTTTTCTTCCTTTTGGTGCCAGAATCGTCGCTTTTTACAAGGCCTGGAAGTTCTCTTCCTTCGGTGGTTGTTATTGTAGAGCCGTTTGGCTCCTTGACTCCATCTTTGGTCAAGAATGGTTCTGTTTTACCATTATCAATTTTCAGATATTTTTCACGGTATTCTGTGATATTACACTTGTTGTCAACAACGAAGGACGAAGTTTCATACTGAAGCACTTGTCCATTTGAAATGTTAGGGAAGGAATCTACGAAGAAGAATTAGAGGAAGTTCAAATAAGTTGCTGCTCAATTCAAAGTTTGTTACTAGAGCATAAGTTGTTTAAACCATCAGCTTAAAAGGCATCAATATCTAAGATTTGTAATCTTTACATTGTTTTTGTATGCAGCTTCTTCTCGCAATATGCAAGGCCTCAAGTATGAAACTTCTAACACATATCACACAAAATCATTTGCTTATAGCATACGGCAAATATTGAAATAATCCTTAGTATGGATGTCTACTTAAGAAATTGCATACATGCATCCATTTCAATTTGTATGAACATTTCGAGATTAAGTTATCTAGGTGGTTGGGTCTTCGACTGTTAGAGAACCAATAAAATGCAAAAATTAAATTATTTACAGGAGCCTCTTGGAAGTACAGGAAATACTTAATTACAACAGAAAAGAAAAGAAAGGTAAAACAAATTTGATGTTCTTTACCTCCATGCACACTATTAAATTCATCCTCCGAGTCAGAATCTAGTATGCTGAGTGTATCGAACCACGCTTCTTCTTGACAAATTCCTGTGAGCACAAACATACATTTAGTTGTTATCACATGGTGAGGCTAATGGTCCCCAGCTAATGATGTTTAAAAGTTTTCTTTTTTTCTTTTAAAGAAACAGAGTGATTTCTCATTTGCATTTCATAACACTAGACCCCATTTCATCAAAACTCCAATTTATAACAGAATACGATATATACCGTTAGCATCAATTTGGCTATGTTGCCACTGCAACTTGGTGATATGGAATGTGGAGCTTGAGACCTCAGACCTCGTGCAGGTGGTGGTCGTGTGAACGAACTCACCAGCAGAAATATCAGTAACCCGAGCCCCAGCATCACTGATCCTTTTTCTGTTTCCATCGATAAATGAAGTCAGATGGAGCTTTTTGGAGTGACCACGGCGCCTCCTCTTGAATCTAACGGTTCTGAACGGTTTGTTTGTTGTAGCTGTTGATGATACACAAGCACCCATTATGATTACTCAGACTCTAAATCTCTGCAACAACATACAACACTTTACTCGTAGTCGAAAATTTGGTATCACAGAGCATTCAAGTACTTAATCGATAAATGTAGGAAAAACAATTAGATTTATCAATTTGAATATTTTAATGCTTTTTTCCGACAATAAGAACAGCTGCAACAGCTCCATGTGATCACATAAAACAAGACCGGAAAAAGTAAAAGTTGGGGCAACATATGCAAGGACCATGATCCACACACCTTTTTCTCTTATGCCTTTTTGCAATGTTTCTCAAAGTGGTGATTCAAGATTAAAGAGAAACGAGGAGGAAATCACCTCGGAATATTCACTTTCATAGGTTAATCTCAGACACAAATTGATTGCAAGAAGAAGATGAAGATGATCCAGCATAAATGAGCCCCCATCAAATGAACAATACAAGACAAATCAGAAAAAATAAAAAAGACATTATTTGTCATTATCAAATATCAACAACATACAAATAGGAACACAAATTTGTAAACCAATAAAACTGAGACGTGAAGACAAACCCAAATTCCATTTGAGACAAAGCAACAGAATAAATCAGACATCATGTTCAGAATAAATCACAAACCAATTCAAAAAAGCTGCAAAATTCCCAACTAATAAGGCATATTCATATTCTCAGAAAATCAATTTAATATCATCATGAAAAAAATCCGAATTGAAACAACAAAACAATTACACAAATAAAACGGCAAGAATATTCCTGGAAATGCAACTGATCATATTAAAATCAACATAGCACCACCACCCCCATCTCAAAAGAAAACGGAATCATAAGAACAAATACATTGCAGAAACAGCGTGCGTGATTATACAGAGAGGCATGAAGAGAGAAAAGAACCTGGAAGAAACAACGGGGAGGGGTGTGGGTCCGATGATGTCGGATGCGATTGTTCATTCCAAAAACCTTTATCTTCGTTTTCACAGCAGCGATTTTAGTCAAGTTTTTTTTCTTTTCGTGTTGATGTCCATGGAAGCACAGTAGGCAAAGGTGGGAAGATACAAAATATCAAGAGAGAAGAGAGAAGAGAGAAGAGAGAAGGAAAGAGAAACAATCTCTGCGTCTACTTTGATATGTTCCTCCTTAATCCTTATTATGGCTGGTGGGGAGTAGGGGGGGGGGGGGTGGGGTGGGGTGGATATTTTATTACAACTTCTACATAAAAGTCATCAAATATCATTAATGTCTTAACTGTTCATTTTTCCGTAATATTATTTTTTTAATAATTAATCTGATTAATTGGTACTGTCTGTTCTGAATCAAAAAAATATATGATATTAATGTTTGACATGTGGTATATAATTTTGGTAAGTAAAGTTTACTTATGATAAATATCTTATAATATATATTTTTTATAATTAAAGTATAAATAAAATATATTTTGTTAATAAGTTGATAAATAATATAATTTATTATTAACGTTAATTAAATTCGTTAAGATTCGATTAAGATCGAGTAAGCTCATGAACCATGAATGTATTCGGTAAATTAAATTCGAGTTCCTTCGATAACTAAACAAACAAATTTAAATACTAAATTAGTTCGCTTCAACTCGATTCGATTGCATCCCTACTAATCTCTCATGATTACTGTATATAAATTATGGAATGTGTCTAATTAAGTAACTTGATTTTAGAGTTGGATCTACTTACATCACCAATAAGGTCAATAATTTTTGTTTTCGTAGATTTCATGTTTTCTGAGTAGTAATTGGCAAAAACTATAATTTATCTTTTATATATATAAAATTCAGTTTCGATCTATGTCTAATTAATTTAGAAAATGATATTCATAATTGTCTAATAATTTGATATTTCTAAATTGTTATCAGGTTAATCGAGTGATGTAATTTAAACATTGGATTTACTATTATCACTACCAAAGTCATTTAAGGTTAACTTTCATGTGCTTAAATTGCATCCTAAGTCTACATAATTAATTTCCTTAGAAAATATTAAAAAAATTCCTATCAAATATCGGACTCATGTTTAAAATAGAAAAATATAATTCAACATAGAATCAGTGTATGGATCAACTAAGATAATTTATTGTGAAATGAATATTATTTTTGCACTAGTTAGTTATTTCTCACTTTCAAATCCTAGACATCATCATCTCTGACGTCATATGAAACTTATATAAAATAAAAAATAATAAAAAAGTCGCCTGAAATTCTCTATATTATAGCAGAAAAATAGTTACTTAGTCTCTAATATTTTTCGAAGATACAATTTGATCCATATTCTTTTACTTTGTAAAATCACACCATAACTTTTTTTTTTTTTTTTTTATGGATAACGTTGTCCCATAATTTAGTAATTTCGTTAGTTTATTTATTTGTTAAAATTGTTACATGATTCAATAAGTAGAGCGTCATACTAACTTTAGAAAATATTAAAAATGATCAATTCAATGTTTGTTGTGTAAATTAATGTTAAATCTTATATATTCTAAAATCGATATGTCACGCCTCATGTTGATTGTATATGTGGTAATTAAATATACGGTTAATTAATCTATAACATAAGGGAATAAAGTAATTTTGAAATAAATTTCTGATTAAATAAAAGAATATGGGTCAAATTGCACTCTCAATTGAATATTAGAGATGTCATTATCATTATATTTTCTTAATTCATTCTTCATATATAATGTACTCACCCCCGTCAAAACAAAAATTGTGATTGAATATCAAAGATGAAATCGTCAATATATTTTCTTAATTCATTCTTCATATATATAAATATAAATATATATATATATATATATATATATATATATATATATATATAATTTACTCACCCTGTCAAAACAAAAATCATAATCACAAAATGTCATGAAACTTTTTTTTTTTTTTGGATTGGATGAATCTAATATAGAGTCAAAAATGGGGAAATTAATTTTCCAAGACTTTTACCAAGTCTAACCTACCTAGTCCCATTCAGTCAATTTTCTTCGTTTGTTTTTTATGTGATGGTCTGACATCGCATCAATATGCTATTTACTTGGTCAATATAGTTAATTCGAATACAAATTTTCATTTAATTGAAAAATATTAGACACTCGAACTAATATTATTACCTTTGAATTTGGAAAATATTACTCCCTAGTTAAAAATATCACTTTAACAATTTTATCTTTTAACTTTGTAAAGTATCACTTATATTTTTTCACTTTGAAAAACATTTGTTATTATTTTATTTTACAACTAATTTAAAATTGTTACTCTTAACTTGAAAAATATTGCTTTTTAACGATGGAAAAAATACTAATCTCTACATCTCATATATACAAACTTATTAATTTTTTTCTCAATGACTATCAAAGTCATTGGAAAAGTAAACGAGTCTATTCCCAACTATATATGTTCATATAGTCATATTCAAAGAGTATTATACTCTCTAATATACTATTTAACACATATTGAATATAGATATGTTGCTAATTAATTAAAATAGGCTACACATTTTTTTATATGTGGAAAAACAACAATAATAATTCTTTTGTTTTTAAGAATCCAAACGTCATATTTGAGATATTTCAAAAGTAATAGAGACATTGTTTGTAAAAATAAAATAAAAAAATCCAAAATGGAGAAACAGATCATGTGATGGAGAAGCAACAATCTTAAGATCACTCGCATTTATGTAATATGTTACACTTATAAACCAACAAAACAATAACTATGCCATGTGATCAAGAAGTTGCTTCAATTATTAATAATCAAACTAATAATTAAGTTTATTAGTGTGTTCCAATGTATGGGGCTTTTATGTCAACTTATCACATGATTCCACACAATTAATACTCATTAAATTATTTGTCGTGCAAATTGTTACTGCTTTAATTTGGATACACTTGATATGATTAGTTTAATTGAATCAAGTCGAGTCTAGACTTCGACCATTAAAAATAGGATTACTGAGCTTTGTGATATATATATATATATATATATATATATATATATATATATATATATATATATATTGGTATTCTAATAATTTAATCATATAAAAGGTATAGATGAAATTGAATAAGTGAACACATTATCGATAAAAAAATATATAGATATATATTATACAGCATGGAAAGAAGTACACTTTTGTGGAATGGGATTGGTACAAAAAACTTTAATGCTATGGAATTATTGGATTTAATATTAGTCAAATATTTTTAAAAAATGTAACTTAGTCCCATAGTTTGTTCGAAAATCATCCATGCAATGCAATGCAACCATTTGAAATGAAACTATAAATAAAATTTGTTTTTTCCAAAGCTCCAACTCTCTGCATTACATCAGAGTTTTATCAAAGTCATCAACTTTATTAGTAAATTAAAATGGATTATTTATATTTGAATTATCTAATCTTAAATCTTATAAGTGTCTCAATAATGAAAATAATTTTTATAATCATTAATTTTATACATATTATAAACATATAAATATTAGTATTACTTTTTTTCTAAAACAAAAAATAACCAGAAATCTTGCAATATAGCCAGGGACCATGTTGATTTATAAACCTTGATTGAATTGATATTTTATTATACATTTTTTTTTTATCAGTAAAAAAGAATTTCATTACTCACAAAGAGGGTAGTATACAAATACATTAATCAGTAAACTAGGATTCGACATCGAATCCTCAAAGGAGAACCTAGACCAACCTGCTACATTGACACAAAACCAACTCCAAAGTCTTGCCTTGACTTCACTCCCTTCCACCTCCAAGTGTCTTTAATGTCTTTCTTCAAATTGTACCTGTCAAGTAAGGAAACCAGTGTATTAAAGTATTCCAGTTGACTATCACGGAAATCTCTCCTCCAATTCCATATCCATCTCCACCCACTCTCCTCTCTTTGTCTAATCTCCAGCCCACCCTATTGCTGATTTGTTGGATGCTTGCTATCTCTCCATTCCTCTGAATTACGGTGGTTCATTCCCACTTTTATTCCAAGGTAAGAGAAAGGCAAGGCTCCCACTTGTATGCTGGCCAATTCTCTCAATCTCCCATGCTCCACATTCACTCCATAGAGACAACACTTGTCAAAGTTCACTTTTAAACCCGCTAGGAGTTCTAGATTTCTCAAGATGAGTTTAATGGTCCAAGCATTATATATCTTCTTTGGCTGCCCCCATGAGGATTGTATCAACCCGAAGCTTTTGACATCATTAGGCTTAATCCTTCTGCCACCATCAGAAAAAGGAAAGGGGATAGTGGACTCACCTGATGGGCTGCCATTGATCAGTACTGATGCTGAAGCGGAAGAAACACACTCCATGACCCATTTCCTCCAAGTAGGATTAAAGCTGAAGCTCTCTATAATTTTCTCTAGAAATCCCCAATCCACCGAATCATATGCCTTCGCAAAATCGATCTTAAAAATTATTCTTTTAATCTTCTTTTTCTTTGCCTCGTCGATAACCTCATTAAGCACCAAATATTAGTATGAAGTTGGTGCTTAATGAGGTTATCGAGCATGAAGTCGCATTTTTCAACAAGAAAAAAAGGATGTGTATCTTTTGTTTTTGGATATATTAATCTAATTACCAACTCAATTAGGTGGGATTCGAAATTTTGACTAATTTACAATGGACCAAATGGACTGAATTTCTGGAAAAGTTTGGATTTTCTTTATATTAATAATAGTCTTAATATCTAAAATCTGAATTTAGAAATAAAATACTAAAATTTGAGACTTAAAATTAATCAAATCAAAATACATAAATATCGTGCAAATAAAATCTGAATTTTTAAATACAACTTGGACAATTATTTCGATATTTTATATTAATAATATGAACTAGTTAGAAGTGACCAATCTTACTAATTAATATTATATAATTAGAAATACTTCTTTATAATAAGCAACATTTGTAGTTGAACCACTCAACTAATTATCTTTATCACAAAATAAAATATCCAGTCACTTGCGATTTGTCACTCGAAAAAACATGGACATAGAATTATGACTAAATATTGTTTTCTTTAATCATAGGCCAATGTGAGAAAAATATTGATAAAGTTTTTCTTCAAACAAAATATTATATATTCAACATTGAAATGAGACAACTTTATAATGCATATAATATTGAATGTTTAAAGTTATTTGTAATGAGATTATAAAAAACGCTATCCATTATATTTGATTTTTGTCACTATTTTATTTATCTTCAATTAGTATGTGTGATTTATACATGAAAATATATTGTTGGTAAATACATATATTTATTTTAAAAATTTTATTAGTTTTATCTTTGAAATTTTAATTTGGACTGTAATTTTTTTAGTTTTCTTAAAACAAACCAATATATTTATGAATCATAAGTCTTGTAATTTAAGTGGTATCCTACCTTTATAAAATAGATCACAGAAGTTTTTTTTTATCTTCATTCCCTTCTTTCATTCCCCCTAGCCCATAAAAAAAAAAAAAATTAAAAAAGTAACACTTAATTAATATTCAAAAATCGTTTGTTAGATTTCTGCACCAATATTTTCTAATACAAATATTTGAAATTCAAATAAATCTCATTTGAATTCCAACATAATGAGTAGGCCTCTCATACATTAGTTGCACGGATCTAAATCCGTGCAATTGGGCTGGCCCGTCCTTGATCCGGATCCACCTGGTAAGTATATACTTTTTTTTCTTCATTTTTTTATTTGAAAACACGCAAGGGTTAGGTTCCTCTTCTTCTGCTCTTCATCTTCTTCTCTTCTTCTGTGTGTTGTTCTTCATCTTCTTCTACTCTTCTCTTTTACAACAACAATCATCTTCAATAACGATTATCTCTTCTTCTTCTTTGTGAAGCATGACTTTTCTCTTTCTCTCTCAGAATGCTCACAGTCCTCTCCATATCGCGATCACTTACTCTTCTCCAAATTTGATTGTGATCTTTCTCCCAATCACTTACTCTTCTCCAAATTTGATTGTGATCTTTCTCCAAATCACTTACTCTTCTCCAAATTCGATCTTGATCTACTTGATTTTCAGGGGTGGTGATGACTGATGAGAATGTGATGCTCGTAGTAATCATTTACAAAAAAATGAGAAAAAAATATGAACTATATAACTTAAAAGTATTGGTGCTATTACATAAAGGTGACACTTGTAACATATAAAAGTATTATATTATTTACATAGTATTACCTGAAATAGAAGATAAAAGACAAATGTATGAATCGCATAACATAAAGGTATAAAGGTATTAGTGCATTTACTTAAAGGTATTACTTTATTTTACTTAAAAAAATAAATTTATTACTTTATTGAAATATATTAATTATAAAACATAAAGGTACTACTTCCTTTGCATAAAGGTACAACCTCATTTTACTGAAATATAAGTAAATGTATTATTTATTTCACGTAAAGGTATTAATCATATAATATAAAAGTATTACTACATTTACTTAAAGGTATTATCTTATTTTAATCAAAATGGTTGTATATATATTATCTTATTCCATTTTTTTGGAATATATTTGTTGTATTACATAAAGATATCAATAGCATTACATAAAGATATTAGTTGTATCATATAAAATTTTTACCTTATTTACTAAGATATTTCATAAAGGCAATATTACTATAACTAAAAGATCTGATACGCATAATTAAAAGGTCTGATACGTTTAACTAAAAGGTATCAATTGCATAACTAAAAGGGTATGAAATTTTTACAGAAAGTGTAAAGGTATGAAAGTCATAACATAAAAGTATGAAAGTTATAACTAAAAGGTATACATATTTTTTCAAAAAAATGCAGAAAATAGACTAAGTGTGTGGCGCCCCCTTCCTGGTGCGTGGATGGCCATGCCGGCACGTGGAGGACCGTACTGGATCGAATTGATCCGAATTACACGTATTTAGGATCCATGAACCAATTTCATGCAACATAATGGTAAAAGGCTCACTAAAAGTCTCTAACCCCCTTTAAACATATGACAACAACCCAATGAAAAGAAAAAAATAACGAACAGAGAATATGTTTCATTCATAAAAAAAGTCGATCATCATTATTATGTATTTTCATATTTTTAATTAATTTCCAATCATCGCTTTAATTATAATATGAGGTTGATTAAAAGTATGATATGCTTATTAGAGAATATATAAATTTAAGTACAAATTTGAATAAATATATATTATATATTTAAGTACAAATATTGTATATTTTGTATCTTTACATATTAATATTATATATTTTGGATCAGATCATTACCTTTATCTAATTCTAAATAATTATATTTGGTAATAGATGTAAATTTTCTTTTTAACTTTTCTTAATGGACTTGTTTTCTGGGCCGCCATCTCATTCTCAAAATTGAGGGGCTAAATATGGGCTTTACCTTTTTCGGAAGCCCAATTCATTTGGTCCGATTTATAAAATAGAAAGGAAAAATAAAAAAGACTGTGGTTTGTCTCTCCCCTTAAACCCTCTCAAACCCCTTCAAGAACACAACTTCATTTTCTCTACCAATTTCATGACACGCCCTTGAGCCATTCTTATGTTAATATGTGGGCTATTGAAGTAAGTATTTTTCTGAATTTGTTTGTCTTTCCTTTTCCTGTTTTTTGTTGTTTCTTGCTGTGATGTTGAATTTTCCCCAATTTATTCTTTAATCTCTTATTTCAAGAGTTGGAAGAAATTTATTTTTCCATATGATTTCAAGTCGGTTCTCTTATCAAGGGATTGATGGGACTGAAAACGAGTGGACAATATTTTTTTTCTTTATTGTGCTCTCTTCATACTATTACTGATATAGATGGGTTTAGGACACTGCATAACACCTGTTTGATGAAATGCCTATTCAACTTGTTATTTTTGCAGCAGCTAGAGGACTGTTGAGCTACATCCACTACTTGTTTTGATGTTGGTGCACGTTTGAGTAAGGTTTTTTTGCTCCTCCATATAGTTTTTATTGTTAATTTGATGTTAAAAGATACATTAGTTTATTGTTTTCTCTTGAATTAGAATCATCGCAATCATTGACAGAGGGTATTTGTTGCCCTTCACTCAGTACTAGTGAGCTTTTTCTTTAAAACAATTTTCATTCTTTATCCAGTTGCACCAGTTGCATTTCCTTAGTACATGTATCTTTTGATTTTTAGGTTAGGCATTATCATAAATTATTCATTAGATTGTTGAAAACTTTTGTCCTAATATTCATTTTTCACAGTGAAGAACTTGAAGAAACCTATTTCTTCTGTTGATTATTTGAGATGTAAGAAGCATATTAACAACTTTGAGAAGGCGGCAGTTTCTTCATTCTACGACAACTGGAGGAGGTATAGTGGCAGCCCCAGTGGACATTCTCTGGAATTATTTTCTCAGAAAAGTCATCCTATTCTTCAGTCTAGTGGGTTTCAGCATTGGTTTAAGAATTGGCAACATTTGAGAAAGCATAAACTCACAGCAAGTACCTTTGGTTTGGCAATTGGTTTTTGGCCTCGTGGACGGGCCCGTTTATGGCTAGAGAAGCTTGGGGCGATCGAACCATTCTCTGGTAACTTAGCTACTTGTTGGAGCAACATGAAGGAAGAGGAAGCTCTTGAAAAATATAAGCTGATAACTGGAAATACGGTATCAGATCCTGAATTTCAGGTCTATGGGGATGAGAATCCTGAAGATAATTGGCTTGCAGCTTCCCCTGATGGAACTGTTGACAGCTATATTTATGGTTTACCTTCCCATGGTGTTCTTGAAATCAAGTGCCCGTACTTTGGTGGAGATATGAACAAAGCTGAACCATGGAAACGAGTGCCACTGCATTATATCCCCCAAGCTCAAGGTTTGATGGAAATACTTGATCGAGATTGGATGGACATGTATGTCTGGACTGTAAACGGCAGTAGTTTATTTAGGATACGTCGGAACAAGGAATATTGGAATCTGTTGAAGATAGCATTGTCTGATTTCTGGTGGAAGCATGTCCAACCAGCAAAAGAGATTTGCGCTCGACAAGTGATCACTAATCCACTTATTGAATTAAGCTCACTAAGACCAGCCCCAAAGCATGAACTGTACCGCAGCATTGTGTATGAAAGCAAACTTGTTGTTGATAGCTCAGAATTGTTGATGCGGGAAAAGGGTGGCATGTTGGAAAACTGACTCCGTAAAGTGAGACAAAATTGAGATTGACTGGAAAGAGACCTTTTCTTTGCATAACCAAGATGTGGTGGATATTTGGTCCTGACCTTTAAGTTGAGGCATCTGGTTTGATACTTTAAGATAAGTTGGTTGATTTGTGTGGCCGGAAATTGTTGCTTTTTCTGGGTATATGCATGGATCTATTCTAAAATTGCTAAAGGTCACATATGAACAGAAACCAATGCAAGGTGCAATATCTGAAGGTAAGAATCCAATTTTTCTTTTACCTCAATTTCTTTTACATATTGAGGTTGTGTTGGCGCAATGGTTAACTCGTAAAGTATATCTTAGCCTAGTGAAACTGCTGGGAAGAAATGAATCTTTTGCATTGTAATAGTAGTTTGTCATAATATTTTCTTAATTTGCGTTGTATGCTTAAAACACACAATTCTTCATATATTTTTGTAAAGAATGAATCTAATTGTAATTTTCATTCACAGTGGTTACAGTATACCCTGAGTATGAGAGCTTTACAACAGCAAGTGAAGCGAAATAAGAAACAGAGTAGTACATGGTGCTCAAAGTATATGAAGAATTATGGTTCAGGGTAGCTGCCGCCAACAAATCTATCTTTGATGAATATGCCTTGAGTATCTGTAAAATCCTGTTTGGAGAATGCATCAAACCCAACATCTTGTGCTCTCATAATTCCCTTGTAACTGACAGCGGCATGATCCTTCTCTCATATTGATAGTATCCCAGTGTCGCAAGAATTTGCAAATCTTTGATATAGGCCAGTGAGGAGGCCAACACAAAAAAATGGCCACCGAAAATTATGTCAGAGGATCAGAGCACTTGCTCGTGATGAAAGTTTGGAGGACTTCACTGATACTAACAGATTCAAGGCTTCATTTTTACTTCTATCTTTAATCGGTATCTTCAAGTTTGGATCAGAGCACTTGCTCGTGGCATCCTTCTTGTTCGAAGGAGGTAATTTTTCTGTGGAAATCAGGACTTGGAAGACTGTACAGAAATATATTACTAGTTTAATAGTATGTGGGATGTTTTGTTTTAGCTTTGTAAAACTGTACCTAACCCCTTTTTTTTTCTTTTTTTGTCAGATCTTCTATTTGAGCCACAATACAGGAAAGCTCCATTGTTTCTCTATTGGAAGAAGTATTTGGTATGGTATTCTTGATCTTATATAAAATGCACTAAGTGCATCATACCTAAGGTTGTATTATCATTAAGATTTAAGGCAAGGATTTCCTACCGCATACAATCATTTTCCGATAAATATTGCCTTTGTTCCTGTTTTCGTCCAATCTCTTATACATTTTTGTTTTTATCTGGCAAACTTCAGTTATGTAGTATCATCTGTTACTTTGTTGCATCGTGTTCCTGAAGATGTTTTCTAGACTTAGTATCCGACAGCGGTGGCATATCAATGCATGTTCTTGCCATTGTGATATTTGGTGAGCAGATAGATCCAGTAGCTTCAAGCATAACAATTCCTCTTCCAATTCTCTCTCTTATGTTCAATAGTTATTGCCCAAGACCATTCTTGCCTGGTTTCCTAGGTAAATTGTACAACAATACAGCTCTTGGTGATGTACTGTAAATGCATTGCATTGGTCCTTGTAAATCTCTCTTGTTGGGGAAATAATTAAAGCAAACTTTGTAACTTTAGATATCCTATTATAATATCTCGGCAAATCTTAATTTATGTTGTTCTTTTGTGACTTTGGTCATGTCCCCGGCCCATAAATGTATGAGCAGTCCATCATCAGAGATTTCCAACACATTTTATAAATTACTCACAACAATTACAGCTCAATTCCTGATTTTTTCTTATGATCAAGAGACGTTCTTTTGTGCGATCATTTCATGGATTGGATCTTGATTTTCATATGTAGATGATCGACCCGTTTTTTGGATCTTTAAGCAATCAAAAACTCAAAATGTATGATCAACTTTACTCAATCAAAAAAAATCTTTATATATATAAAGAAGAAATATCTGGTGACTCGTTCACTCTCTTAATAAAAAATTTATCGCTCAATCCTTATGAAGCCAATTCATCCACAACAGAGTTGCCTAAGCAATATTAACACCTTAAAAACACTTATGTTTAAAGTTACATCAGAGAATTGGAAGTGGTCTAACTCAGCACCTCTTTTCCAAAACACCCAATATTAACTCGTACTACACACCTCTTCTAACTGTTTTACATGCATTGCATCCAAAGTACTCACTCTTTTAGTTGATAACATATAATTTGAAATTATTTTGTATATAACCCAAACAAACATTTAGCATAATGCAAACAAAGATTTTGAGTAGAATTGGGCAGGGGCTGCGCGAACGCAAGCCCCCTCTAGCACAAATTATGACGTAGGCTCGACCACTTGGGCCGACCTTAGGCGGGCACCCCTCCTGTGTGCAATGGAGGTCACCAACCTAGGCCATGGGTCTTCTTGTTCGCCCATTGACCCCATCCAGGTAAGTATGTAACTTAGTGCACTTCCACGCCCTTTTATATGACTTTCCCCCTTATTCAACTTGTCTTATTTTCGATGTGGGAATAAAAACAATATCTTCCAATTTTATATGTACCACACATTTGTCATTTCAGATCCTATGAGATAATTTCTCATCACCTTTGTTTTATACAAATGAGGTGTAGACGTGTGTCAGCTGCAGACTTCTTTAAAAAGTTGAGATGACGAGCTTTGAGAGAGTCAAAGCCTACTTTTATAAGTAAATAATATATATATATATATATATATATATATATATATATTTACTATTGTTATTATCAATATTAATTGTTATTATTATTATTAATTTATTTTAAATGACATGTGAAGTTATGTTACCATGAATCAAGCCATTAAAATACCATCATGAATCAAGATAGGTAATTGAAATCAAAATTGATATTTAAATACTTGAAAAATTGAAATTAAATTAAAGGCGGGTTGATTTAAAAGATTAGTTATTTCCTAACATATTAATCACTTAAATTAAATAAGTTTCATTCTAAACTATGGAAATTATTGAGAAATTTCGATTTTAAGTTATTTACCATATAATTCAAATGAAAATTTAATGATCTCTATAAATTTTAATATCTATAATTATATAAAAGAAAAATAAAACATAATATAAAAAAAAACTAGAAATTGGTGGACAAGTTGAATAGTATGATAAAACATATATAATAAACAACAAATATTTGTATTTTCTTTACAAATACAACATATATAATTATATAAATTAATAAAATTTGTATTGTGCTTGATTCTAAATTTCATAATTAGGTGGAGCACAAAATTATAAATATATTTTTAATATAAATAATATTTAAAACTATCTAATTTAACAATGTATAAAATATGTGGAAAAGTTTTCCCTTCAAACACAACAAAAAACAAGAGAAAGTGTTATGCTAAAATAAAAAATATGAGGATTATTTAAAAATTGAAACAAATTCAATAATATTTAGCAATTTCTTCTCAAACCTACTCAGTTCCTTAAACCCTCCCAAACCCCTTCAAGAATGTAACTTTATTTTCTCTAGCAATTTTAACACACGCCCTTGAGACATTCTTATGTAAATATTTTGACGATTGAAGTAAGCAATTTTCTGAATCTGTTCGTCATTTCTTTTTCCTTTTTTTTTTTTTTTGTTGTTTCTGATTGTGATGTTGAATTTGCTGAATTTCGCTGTGTTTGTTTCGTTTGTGTATAATTTTTGCCCCACTTTTATTCTTTAATCTTTTATTCCAAGAGTTGGGAGAAATTCATCTCCCCATATGTTTTTAAGATGGTTCTCTTATCAACGGATTGATGGGACTGAAAAATCAGTGGCCAATTTTTTCGTTCTAAATAAAATATTGTGCCCTCTTCATGATGTTACCAAGGATGAAAGAATCGCTATATTTCGGCGATAAAATGACTTATTGAAATAAAAACGGGCTGTAGTCTTTTTTCGTCGAAATATCGCGAAAAATGACTTTTCGAAATAAAAAGGGGCTGCAATTTTTTTTCGTCAATATATCGCCGAATAAAATATCGTCTTTCGATTTTTAGGTTAGGCATTATCATAAATTATTCATTAGATTGTTGAAGACTTTAGTCCTAATATTCATTTATTTGCAGTGAAGAAGTTGAAGAAACCTATTTCCTCTGTTGAATATTTGAGATGTAAGAAGAGTATTAACAGCTTTGAGAAGGAAACTTATCCTTTTCTTGATTCTAGTAGGCTTCAGCATTGGTTTAAGAATTGGCAAGATTTGAGAAAGGATAAACTGACAGCAAGTACCTTTGGTTTGGCAATTGGTTTTTGGCCTCGTGGACGGACGCGCCTATGGCTAGAGAAGCTTGGAGCAATCGAACCATTCTCTGGTAACTCAGCTACTTGGTGGAGCAACATAAAGGAAGAGAAAGCTCTTGAAAATTATAAGGAGATAACTCGAAATACGGTGTTACATCCTAAATTCCAGGTCTATGGGGAGAAGAATCCTCAAGATAATTGGCTTGGAGCTTCCCCTGACGGAACTGTTGATAGCTATATATACGGTTTAGCTTCCCATGGTGTTCTTGAAATCAAGTGCCTGTGCATAGGTGAACCATGGAAACGAGTGCCACTGCATTATATCCCCCAAGCTCAAGGTTTGATGGAAATACTTGATCGAGATTGGTTGGACATGTTTGTCTGGACTGTAAACGGCACTAGTTTGTTTAGGATACGTCGGAACAAGGAATATTGGAATCTGTTGAAGATAGCATTGTCTGATTTCTGGTGGAAGCATGTCCAACCAGCAAAAGAGATTTGCGCTCGACAAGTGATCACTAATCCACTTATTGAATTAAGCTCACTGAGACCAGCCCCAAAGCATCAACTGCACCGCAGCATTGTGTATGAAAGCAAACTTGTTGTTGATAGCTCAGAATTGTTGAGGCGGGAAAAGGGACGCACGTCGGAAAACAGATTCCGTAAAGTGAGACAGAATTGCTATTGACTGGAAAGAGACCTTTTCATTGCATAACCAAGATGTTGATACTTTGATGTGAGATCATCAAGATAGGTTGGTTGATTAGTGTGTAATGGTTAACTCAGTCAAGTATATCTTAGCCTAGTGAAACTGCTACGAAGAAATGAATCTTTTGCATTGCACTACTAGTTTCTCTTAATATTTTTTATAATTCTTGATATATATTTGTAAAGACTGGATCTAATGCTTTCTTTGATGAATATGCCTTTTGCAGAATCCTGGCTATTCTCTCATTTTGATAATATCCTAGTCTTGCAACAATTTGCACTTCTTCTTTTTTTTTTTTTTTTTTCAGATTTTAATTATTAAAGAATGGGCTACAATTGTCAAATATATGAAAGTTGGGATTTTAGCAGGGGTAGAGCTAGACTGATATTCTTGGGGGCTGAAGAGAAAAAAAACAAAATGACATGGATATATATGCTTAATATTCAAAAATGCAATAATAATTCATAATTCACAAACCAAAAGAAATTATAGAGAATTTACTTACATTTATATTCTAAATCTAAGAAAATTGTACACGACGCTTGTTCATTGATTCAAAATCAGCTATAATAGAATCTATGCTAAAAGTAGTACCAATTTCCTTCTCAATGTAAATAATTAAATTATCAGCAATAAACTCATCATCCATTTTGCTTCGAAGTCTTGTTTTGATTATTTTTATTGCTGAAAATTTTCTTTCTGTAGTTGTAGTAGATACCGGAAGAGTCAATACAAGGTGAATTAACCGATCAACCAAGTAATAAGTTTTGCACTTTCCTATTTCTGTCAATTCTCGGCATAATTGTGAAAGTGTAAGAATTCCTTGAAAATTTGGGTGATTTGATATATCAAGTTTATAGTGACGTAGCTAAAACTCTAGATGACTTCTTTCTTGTTCCGTGAAATTATGAGGATAAAACTTCAATGCTAGCTTGAATATTTTTTCATTGTTGAATGACCTATAATTGTCATTAGGATCCAAAGCAGAGCTCAAAGTTAGAAGTTCCACAGTTTGCTCATTAAATCTGCTATTCAACTCTTGCAACTATGAATCTATTGCCGCCAAGAATATCTCCACTCGAAAATGATGATCCTTACTTATATTTGGTTTTCGAAATCGACCCCTTCCTATAGTGTAAAGTGAATCCATATCAGGAATCTCAATCTCATATTTTCCACAAAAAAGTTTCATATTCTCAAGTAAAATTGCCCATCCATCTTCTCTAAATCGTTGAAGAAGTGCTTTTGTTGTGCAAACAAGATTATAGCATTCAAGATATCTTGTGAGTGATGTTGTAATGCTTGACAAAGATCATTAGTGATTCACATGATTTCATGCATCAAATGCAAAGTGAAAGCAAACTCAAATGATAGTAATACTTTATTTACTGCATAAGCATCACCTCTTTGTGCATAAGTAGTCACTTCTTCCATAATATTCTCAATAACCGTACAAGCTGCAGAAAAATTTATCATCAAACTGCAAATAGAATTAAAATGAGAACCCCAACGAGTATCTCCTACTCTTTGTAAAGTTCCAACTTGATTTGCTCATTTACCTGTTTCAAGTTCACTAAGTGCAATTTTGTAAGCAATGTTATTTGCTTGAGCTTCTTGTAATTGATCATGTCGTTTGGAAGAAGCACCAACAATATTTACAATAGAAGTCAATTGTGTGAAAAAATCATAAATATGAATAACCTCTCTTGAAGTAGTAACCAAAGCTAACTGCAACCTATGAGCGTAACAATGAACATAATATGGATAAGGACAATCTTTAAGAAGCAAAGCTTGCAATCCATTCCATTCCCCACGCATATTGCTTGCACCATCATATCCTTGACCTCGAATATTTTCAAGAAGGAGATCATGTCAAGAAAGTACTGATTCCAATCCTTTCTTCAAAGTTAATGCACAAGTGTCAATGACATGCTCAATATCAAAAAACCTTTCTTGAATAAAACCACCCCTACTAACAAATCGCAAGACAATAGCCATTTGCTCTTTTTAGATTCATCCCGAGCCTCATCAATAAGAACACAAAATTTGGCATCTCCAATTTCATCTCTAATTGCATTTCTTACATTCCTTGCAAAAATATGGGGAATATCTTGTTGAATATTTCTAGATGTATACTTGGCTACCCTTGGAGCATTCTCCAAAACTTGCTTTTGAACATTGTCATTATAAGAACATAAAAGCTTCAACATTTCAATGAAGTTTCCTCGATTCTTTGAGTTATCACTTTCATCATGACCTCTAAATGCACAACCTTGAAATGACAACCATTTAATACAATCAATTGAAGCTTTGAGTGTAAGTCGGTTGTTTTCAACTTCTTTGGACGCTTGTTTTATGATAAGCATATCAATATGTTGTGATTGCTTCATTAAGTCATTACAATATTTCATGACATTATAATGTGGTGAATTGGGACCTTTGCCAACATGATTTAGAAGTGAACCATCAGATCCACTATTTACTTTCTTCAAATTTGTAAAACCATGCATGTTCAACAAAAGCATTTAAACCCCGATGACCTGAAGATTGCTTACTGAAAAGGTAGCATTGAAGACAATATATAACATCTTGTGCCTTAGAATATTCCAACCAAGAGGGATATAGATCATACCAAGAAAGCTGAAATTGACGACGCTGATTTTTACCAACAGAAAATTGATAGGCTTCTTGTGGGAGTCTTGGTTGATATGGTCCGGCCTTGAGATAAGCTCGACGAATTTCATCTCGTTGATTCACAGAAAATTCCCATATTAATGGTTGCAATCCAGGATCTCTTTCCAAATGACAAGCATCCATTTGTGTAGCACTCAACTGTTGATGCATAGAGCTACCCGATTCGGCACATGTTGAATCAATAATTGGTGGCTCAATTGTTGGATGGTGTAGTGTTGGCTTTGTTGGGTTGGGTGTCGGCGTAGAATCATCTTTTCTTTTGAAGAATGCATCAATGGTCCTTAATTTTCCCATATGTATAACTAAAAAATAAAGATCCACAATTTTACTTAAATTAAGAGAAATCTAATTAAATATCAAATTCAATAATATAGACATTTAAATAATTAAAAATGAAAAAATATTACACAAAACAAAACCAAAGATCTACAACTAAAATAATTTCTTATTTACATGATTGTAATTTAAGAAATTGTCAAAATGTACCTATATTACAATTATCTAATACAAAAATCCTAAAAGTAAAACCACAATCAAATATCTATAAAAATTACAACTAGCTAATACAAAAATGCAAGAAGTAAAGTAATTTATCAAATATACAACTACTTAGTAACTCAAATCAATAATTTGTAATCAATAATCACTTATAAAATAAAACATCCAATATATTGTTCTTCAATTTAAGTTTTCAAATTTCAAACAAATAAATTACATAACTATAAATATCAATTGAAAAAATAAGGTTAAAAGAGTAATACCTAATTTATCATCAATGTTGAATAAGGTGAAGTGGGAACCTCAAAAGTTTGAGTTTTAGTGAAAGTGGGGACCAATGGTGTATGATATATTAAACAAAACAAAAAGGAAATTGACATTTAAAAGGGTTTTGCTTTGCATTTTGGAAGTTGCAAAGAGTGAGAGAAGGTGAAACCAAAATTCTTTGAAGAGGAGAGAAAAATTTATTAAAAATAGTAAATAATAATAATAATTTATGTGGATACATTAAGACCACTTATATATAATATAAGAGTCAATCTCTTGTACACCCGTCGCACAGTGCGACGGGACCGCGCATGGTCGTGTCTTGGGGCACGGTTGACCGTGCACCACAACACAAAAAATCGCATACTTATAACTCTAAATGACATACTTAGAGCTAAAAATCACATACTTGTGTGGTGCACAGTCGATCGTGCCCCAGGACACGACCGTGTACTATACCATGCACTACACATGCGCTGTATTGTCGTGCACGATCGAACCGTACCCCATAGCACGAGCAAAAATCACATACTTAGAGATGAAAATTACATATTTAAAGCGGAAAATGACATACTTGTACATTGTTGTGGCGCACGGTTGATCGTGCCTCGGGGCACGACCGTGCGCGGTCCCGTCACACTGTGCGACGGCCGCACGCAAGTTTTTGCGATAATATAATAATAAACCTAACATGTGGTGGTGTTGGGAGCTTAATTGATATATAATTAATTTTAATTAATAAATATATATATATAATATTTAATTTTTTTTTAAAGTTAGGGGGGCTAAAGCCCCCTCCCATATAAGAAGGATCCGCCCCTGGATTTTAGACAATTTGACAGGGCATAAGCGTCCATGTGAACTTTGACACACAGGATACTATTCGTTGAAAATTTTGAATGGAGGATGATCTTGTAAAAAAAGAAAAAAACAAAAACCTAAAATGAAATTATGTGGAATAATCGACAGAAACTATGGAATTACATTATATATTCTACCATTTACATTTCTATGAAATTAATTCACCACAAAAGTCATTGTTTTGTAAATGTCCATTAAAAAGTAATCACCAAACATAAACTACCTGCACAAACTAACCAAACAAGCTCATATTCTATCCAAACAAACACTCATGATTTTATTTCCAAATGGATCTTTTATTTTCTTCAAATGTATGGTACTAATAAATAATTTATTTTACTTACTTTCACTTTAATGTACAAAATCCAACATCGTATTTGTTTTTGTGAATCAAAAAATAAAAGGTTGTAATGAGGCATCGAAACTCGAATTTATTCAATATCACTCTAATGAATTTTTTTTTATTTGAATAAAATTTCAATTTCGAGTTCTGTGTTCGATATTGAATATACATAAAATAAAATAAAATAAAGAAGGAAAGAAGAAGTTGAAAAGGACTGAAAGTAACAGGAAACGAAATAATGAAGGCCACTTCAACTTGCTTTCAATAATTGGATCTTCACCCACCAAACTAAACCTCCATTTGTGTAACTGTTTTTATCAATAATAATCATCATTTATATACTTAAATAATTAATTACATTATTATATTATACAGAAAAAAAAAAATATATATATATATATATATATTTATCGATAAAATAATAAATAAAAAATAAAAGAAGCAATCAAAAGCTCGGCGCTTAGCTTTCAGCATCAGCAGCATCAGCAATCATCACAACAATCTCCTCAACCTGCATTGGAGGAGCCCATCAACTCGCGTACACTTCGCTACTACTGAATCAAATCTCTCCAATTTTGTTTTTTTCTCCTATTTTGCTTCCCTTTCTGCCTCAATTTTCCGTTTCAGGATTTTCCGGCGGGCCATTTTCTGTGTAAGTTTCTATGTCGTAATTTGTCGTAGTTGGGGGTGTATGTTGGATAATTCGTTGTTTTGGAATTGAAGATTGTGGGAATTGCTTTGATGAATCGTTTTTTTTTTTTCTTTCGAATTTTGTTATTCTATGGGTTTCGCGGATCTGTATTGGGGAGAAGTAGTGCGAGTTTATAGAGTCTGCATTTATAATTTTGGAGGAATTATTGGTTGATGGTAGAGATTTGAGCTTTAGGGTTTGGTGTTGCTTCTTTTCTTTTCTTTTTTGTTTTTGTGCGGTCTTAGGATATTCTGAACGAGTTCTGTCGTGATTTCCGAGAGCTTTGTTGCTTGCTTCACTTATGAATATGCTTTCGTCACATAATTTTCAGTGAAAATGTTATTTTCCTGGAAGGTGTAATTTTGTTTCACAATGTTTTAGAGGTAATTGTGTAGGCCTTGAAGAAAATTGGCATATCTCAGCACAATTCAGTCAGCATGTGGAACTAGAACTTTGTTGCCAATTAAATTTTCGAACTAGTGATAACTTTATTGGCTATTATCATTGAATGGTGTTCTGGTTCTGTCGATTAGCCAAAGGGCAAATACATGCATTTTCCATCTGAGCTTATATGCATCAATAAAGATCCCCACCTGCAACAACAATGCCCGGATTTCCTATTTTTCATGGCTGGGTTCTTTCAATTGTTGCTCTGTCTATGATGTCTGACTTAGTCTTGAGTAACTATTAAGAAAGTTAATTTGTATGTTGCTGTCATTGTTAACATTGATGTTATCCTTTTTAAGTGTGATTGTGGCTTCAAGTCATATGTGGTTTTATATGTACACACTGCTTTAATCATCACCATTTCATGTGTATTTAGGATTATGGATGGATCAACCCATGATGGTAGCAGTGTGGATTCTTTTTTACGGAACTACAAGCTGGGGAAGACTCTTGGGATTGGTTCATTTGGTAAAGTTAAAATTGCTGAACATGCATTGACAGGACACAAAGTTGCTATCAAGATCCTTAACCGTAAGAAGATAAAGAACTTGGATATGGAAGAAAAAGGTTAGCGTGATTCACTGGCTTCTCGCCAATTCAACATCCATATTCAACATATGTTCCTACACCTTCTTCAGTTCTGCTAATGCATGTGAAGCCTATAGCATATAACCTTGTTTACTGCATCTCCTGTTTTACTTCTGTTGCTTTTTTATGTGTAAGGAACTTCTTAGGTGCATTAATTCAACACTCTGCATTTATGTTCATATTGTTGTGGATATTCTGTTTTCTAGTAATGCAAAAGTTAGCCGGATTAGGCCTACACGCTTTCTTAAAAATAGTAGGTTGCTTCTTGCAGTCAGAAGAGAAATCAAAATTTTGAGATTGTTTATGCATCCCCACATCATACGGTTGTATGAGGTTGTGGAGACACTTTCCGACATATATGTTGTGATGGAATATGTGAAGTCTGGTGAATTGTTCGACTATATTGTGGAGAAAGGTAGGTTACATGAGGATGAGGCACGCATGTTCTTTCAACAGGTAGGATGCTCTATTTGTGTGGAGTACTAGAGTTCTCAAGGCGTTACTCTCATCCATAGCCAGTAGATCAATGAGTCTGTGATGTTGATGATGCAGATAATATCTGGAGTAGAGTACTGCCACAGGAATATGGTGGTTCATCGAGATCTAAAACCTGAAAACTTGCTTTTGGATTCTAAGCATAATGTGAAAATTGCTGATTTTGGATTGAGTAATATCATGCGTGACGGTCATTTTCTGAAGACCAGTTGTGGAAGCCCCAACTATGCTGCTCCAGAGGTATTCTTTAAATATAGCAGCACAGTACTATCATGAACAATTCATTTAGTTGGAATGTTAAAAGAAATGTGAATTCTGGGTATTTTGGATGTTTTAGAAATGTGCTATTGAGAGCATTTGATATGTATCTATTCTATAGGTTATATCAGGTAAATTATATGCTGGGCCTGAGGTGGATGTATGGAGCTGTGGTGTTATCCTCTATGCACTTCTCTGTGGCACCCTTCCATTCGATGATGAGAACATTCCCAACCTGTTTAAAAAAATTAAGGTATATCCTTAATAACTCAAGCCAATCAAGCTCAAAGTCCTGTTTTAAATCTTGTTCATGTTTGCTAGTTTAGATGATAAGTAGAGCCAGAATTATTGGATTATGAATGTCATAGTTATTAGAAAATTTGTTCATCATTACAATTATTGGCTTTTTAAGGATATAGTTGAGATTGGTCAAGAGCACAGTTGACCTTTAACATATCTGCTTATCATTCACACTAGCTTGAATTATATCTTAATTATCTGTGGGGCTAAGTTAATATATTCATGATTAATAAACATTAGCTCAAGTATCACAATCTGAGCTGACTTAAGAAATCAGATGAGCTTGCAAATCTTTTGGATCATTGTTTGTCTCACTGTCAAGCTGAACTATATGGGCCTCAAACTAGCTATCCCCAGCAGATCCCAAATGCTAGAGACTATAAAGCCATAGAATGTGCACTATCCAGTATAGTGTCTCATCTGGTGTCTGCACAGGTTCTGTTCCTGGGAGTACTCTTTAAAAATTGACAATGTTTCCCTGATGCTTATATTGTTCATCAAATTGTTAGCTGATGTTTATTACTGAACTAAGGGACCGCTTGGTATGTTTCAAGGAATGGGAAAAGGAATGGTAATGATAGCAGTGAGGAGTGGAATGAATATTCTTTTTAAATTTGTGTTGTTTGGTTTACCAAAATTCTTTAGGAATGGAATTAACTTAATTAATTTTTTGTTTTAGAAAATAGAGTTGTGGAATGAAAGTTATTCCTTAGGAAAACCTGAGGAATCGTTGATTCCTTAGTATTAGGATTTGAAACAACTGTAGCAGGAATCAAAGGTGTGTACCAAACACTCTCAATTCATTCCCTTTCCATTGCTTAGTTGCAAAGTTGCATACCAAGCATGCCCTAAATTGTTTAATTTATCAGTATTTCATGGCACTTACAAAATATTTAGTTTATAATTATTCCCTGGCACATGGATTTATGCCTGAACAGAAATGGTAATATTTTCCAACAGAAGGATAACATTCTGATGTTTTTGAAGTACTATTCTGTTTAATTTGTCTCCAGGGTGGAATATACACACTTCCCAGCCATTTGTCTGCTAGTGCAAGAGACTTGATTCCCAGGATGCTTATAGTTGATCCTATGAAACGAATGAGTATTCCTGAGATTCGTGCACACCCATGGTTTCAAGCTCATCTCCCATGTTATTTGGCTGTGCCACCTCCAGATACTTCGCAGCAAGCTAAAAAGGTCCATGGAACTCACAGTGCTGTATTTAGATTCATTTTTTAATATATTTCTAGGAAGACACAAACATCACATCAAATTTCTGAAAATCTATACCAGTTCTTTGCATGTGCATCTGATGGTACTCTGGTTTTATTGTTTCCTTCCCATCTTTCTTCTGTTGCCTTCCTATGTATGTGGCCCTAATACTGTTCTCCTTGCACAGTTAATTTGATGGACCTTCGCATCTTACTTGTTCTCATTCATTTAGTTTCAATTTTTATCAACCTGTCTTTGTTCGAACATTATAATGTGCAGATTGATGAAGAGATTCTTCTGGAAGTGGTTAAGATGGGAATTGACAGGACTGCCCTTGTTGAATCTCTTCGGAACAGGGTTCAAAATGAAGTAAATTGTTTTACTCTATCCTTTTTCAATATTGATGTTTAGAGTATCCTAATTCTTGTCTATTTTTCAGGGTACTGTTACGTACTATTTGTTGTTAGACAATCGATTCCGTGTTGCCAATGGCTACCTTGGAGCTGAGTTTCAGGAGTCCATGGTATGGTTCTTGTTTCATGTCAACAGATAAGACGTTCGTACTATAATTATTTGCTATCATCCAACTAGTTGCCAATTATGAGTTCTATATTTCATATTATTTTGCTTTTCATTTTCTAAACTTCATGTACCATCTTTTTCCTTCGGTAGTTCACATGTACTACTTTCTTCAAATCTTACTTGTCTGTGTGAATCTCTATATCTGTAGGAATTTGGGTATAATCGCATGAATCCAAGTGAGACTGCAGCATCTCCTGTTGGCCAACGTTTTCCTGGAGTAATTGATCATCAACAATTTGGAGGAAGGCAGATTCCAGTGGATAAGAAATGGGCACTTGGACTCCAGGTTAGTTGGCTGCTTTAATTCCATTGATGAGAGGATATGAAAATGAGCTAATAGAGGGCTCTCAGGGGCATATTTTGATGATTAAAATCTTTTGATATGCTTCACATGCCCTTGTTGTGAGATCTCTAAATATTTTCATATAAGTATTCTGTATTCAAATAAACACTTCTATCTGTGTTCAATAAATTGGGATCTTAAAAAATTGATAATATTAATCTGTATATTTAAAATATTATTTCCCCTTCCAAGTATTGCAATCCTCTTTAGGTAATGTATTTACTTATGTTCATTTGGCTTTCCTCCAGTCTCAAGCCCATCCACGTGAGATAATGATGGAAGTTCTTAAAGCTCTGAAAGAGTTGAAAGTTTGCTGGAAAAAGATCGGACACTACAACATAAAATGCAGATGGGCTCCTGGTCACCATGAAGGGATTCTTAACAATTCTATGCATGATAATTATTTTGGTGATGAATCTGCTATTATTGAGAATGATGGAAATATTAGACCCCAAAATGTGGTGAAGTTTGAAGTGCAGGTAATAATTTTTTTTATGATGCATGCTATTATCATTGTTGTGCATATCACTACCTAGTAGTTGTGTAACGAATGTGCTAATGCATAATAGCAAAGTATATGATAAAGTTCATAACAGGATGAGGTCAGAGTAGATCTTTTGTACCATGTGAGCAATGGCATGACCTTATACCATCGCTAACTAAATGTAGCACCTGTATGTTAGAACAAAACTATCTGCTCAGATGTCTCTCATGACATGGCTTTTCGCCACTTCTCTGCCCTTAAGTAGTCGGAACTCTTGTTTCACTGATGAACTAGGGTTCTTCTTCAGATTAGTCGTAGTCACTCCATCTTCTGTGATTGGGATGCCTACCCGTTATCAAGAAGACACTCTTTTCTACATGGAATGCAAAGCCATCTTTCCACTGGTCAATATCTGTTGTGTCCCTGGTTAAAGTGTGGTTGTTAATCGACTTGTTCAATTTCATTTCAGCTTTACAAAACCCGCGAAGACAAGTACTTGCTTGATCTGCAGAGAGTTCAGGGGCCACAGTTCCTCTTTCTTGATCTCTGTGCTGCTTTTCTTGCTCAGCTTCGCGTACTCTGAAACCAGATTTCTCTACATCAAACTCCTCCTCCGATCTTAGTGGGAAGCCAGAAATCGATGCTGTAAATAATTATTGCCAGCTCGGAGCCAAGTCTCTCTCGCCCAAAGTTGGCTTGTGCGACAAATTCTTGCTTCTCATTTCGTTACTGTAACTTCTTATATTTTTGTAAGAGATTCATCATCAGGAATTCTTCAACCCTTGAATTGTGGTGAGTTAATATGAGCCAGCTGCAGGTTAAAAATGCAATACATAATTGGTCAAAGATTATCTTATGTAGCTTGCTGCTGATCCTCGCTGGCTAGGCTAGGCCAGGCCTTGCTCTTTTTAGTCTAATTTGATTTGTATTTCTTCCTAGTTAATTTTAGTTTTTTTTTTTACTACCTATTAGGATGAATTCTGTTGATAGGTAGGTCTTTTAGATGGATTAATTCCATTAGTAACCATATACATGTGGATGTATATGTTCGTTTGTACGTAAATAGATAGGAATTTATCTAATGTAGCATAGTTTATATTTAATGCCTAAGTTAGGTAGAATTATGATGATCATAAGATATTATACATGGTTTTCCGTTTTATGTAAAACCATAGCTTTGGATTTTCTACATTTCTTGATATGCCAAAAGTAGAAAATAGGTGCTATTGTTTTTATTTCTTATTTATTTGTTTTTAGGGGAGAAATGGGTGTCATTCATTGTTATGTTTGTTAAAATGTTTATTTGCCTTTTTTTGGTTGAAACCAAAATAAAAACAACATAAGTTCGAGTTCGATTCTATCTATTGTCTATTCACTATTGTATCTTTAAAAAGTTCCTATTTTTAGGTTAATTTATGCTCAATCACATGTTTCCTTCTCGAATTCACTTTGAATATAAGCATGTAATCAACTTAACTCTTTCTTAATCTCCACTTTGATAATGCATTTAATATGAAGATGTGCTAAAATACCTTCTCAAGATTAAACTTCACTTAAGATCAGAGAGTAAATTTTCAAAAATGTTATTTTCATGAGATATTTTTTTTACACTATTATTTATGTGCACCAGATGTACGGATCTAGGTCAACCTGAATCGGGGGTGTATTTCATGTGCCCACACGCGCGCTCATGCGCCCAAACTCTAACCCAAACCCTAATTTGGTAGTTATGTTGGTATAATCTTTTAGTTTGGTGAACATAACCTTTTAATTATGTTCGCATATTCTTTTGTATGTCTTTCAAAACTTTTATGTTATAATAATAATAATATAACTTTTATGCATAATAATTTAACTTTTCATTATAATAATATAACCTTATGTTATTCTTTAAGTATATAAAAGTTATAATATTTGTACATACATGTTATACTAATATAACATAAATGTTAAATTATTATAACATAAAGGTTCAACTCTATCACATGAATTTTTATAGTGAAAAAAAAGTTTAAATTATTCATTGAAAGGTTATGAAATCTATACATAGAGGTTATACTATTACAACATAAATATCGTGACATAAATAAAACATGGGCGTGGGTCCGGACCAGACTCAACCCGACCCGCACGCGCCCAATTGTATAGATCATGATCCATACACTTAGTGCTCACAAACACTACTCTTTTTTTTTTTTAATTTTATAATATTGGATGTTAAAGTACTAATATCTAAAACATTTAAAAAGATTTTGTTCCTTATTTGATTAAAGAGTAATTGTGAGAAATTTTGGGAAAGAATACCATTTCGTGATTCTTTTTACTTTAACAACAAAGCTTTATGGAATCCACTGAACTACTTGTCCATATTAATCGAAGTCATGTTAATAGTACTATGCCAAAATAGTTCATGATACTATATTTTCAAGGTTAAATAGTTAAAAAAATCCAAACGTTTTCAAGTTTTTGTTATTTTGGTCAATCTTTTTATTTCTGTCAATTCATCCATAATTTTAAAAATTTATTGTTATTTTGATCAAATCAAGTTTTGAATCAAAATTAAAATGCATGACTTATATGTGGTGACACGTAAAACAATTATTTGTCTCCCTATCTCCGCCCTAAGAATATGGCTTTGGATGAAGGAATGGAGTCTTGGATTTGCAGGGGATGGAGTGGATCTTGGTGGGTGGTGATGGGCTGGTAGGTGCAACAGTGAATAGCAGTGGGATTGCTGAACGGGGTTGAAGAAGATGGTGAAGGTCGGCGAAGCTTGGTGGTCGGAACAGATCAGCGGCGTTGATTGTCGCCGGAGGAGATTGAGATGGTGGAGTCGAGCAAATCGACTGGTGGTGCTGCCGGCGGTGTGAAGGCGAGCAGCTGTTGGAGGAGAAGAATCGAAGAAGGGAGCGGGTGGTTGGTCGGAGAAGAGAAAAACAGCGGCGGCGGGATTGATGGCTGAGTTCGCCGGAGATGGAGATGGAGGCGGTGCTCGGCGGCGATTCACCAACGAAAGGCAGTGGTGGTCGGCTCAGTTTAGAAAAAGGAGATAAAGATGGTGGCGATTGAGAAGGAGAAGGTGGCGATACTGATGGTGCCCAGCAGCAGATCTGCGGCTTGGGGTAGACGGAGAAGAAGGTGGAGGAGAAGCTGATGGACGGAGAAGAAGATGGGTGACGGAGAAAATGGGGTTGCAATTTTCTGATTTTTTTTTATTAATTTTTTTAAATAATTAAAAGAAATAAAAAAAAGAAGAAATTAAGAGGAAAGGGCAGCAGGAAATGTAGGAAACTCTTGGATGATGTGTAGTAGAGAGAAGTTTATGTGGCAGCCACATATAAGCCATATAAGTTAATTTTGACTTAAAATTTGATTTGGCCAAAATAATAATAAATTCTTAAAATTATGGATAAATTGACAAAAATAAAAGGATTGACTAAAATAACAAAAACCTGAAAATGTTTGGATTTTTTTAATTATTTGGCCTATTTTTAAATCGTAGAGACAATACAGAATTTGGATCGACTATTGATGGATGTCGTGATTTACTTGATTCTTTATGAAACTTTATTATTTTTCTCATTCGTTTGTGGATGGTCTTCCTAATAAACTTTATTAATGATCAACAATATGTTCTTCCAATTTCAAGAAAATTAGACTAGTAAAACAATTTAAGCTAAAAAAAGCTTTAATTGCAGTTAACAATCAAATTAAATTTCAAATACATACTTAGCTTGAGCAACAACATACTAATCTCAACTATGAAAGAATTTTCAGACAATCTAAACAAATATCAAGACATCTTTCCTTAACCCCTCCAAAAGAAGATTGAAATACCACAATTTTCCAGGGGGGCAAAACAGGAAGACAAGCAAAATCAAGAAAAGTTCATCATCATCATCATCTATCTTCATATGATCATCAAACTAGTTAACATAGCATATAGTTGGAAGATCAATGGAGCTCCACAGGGATAATTCTCCATCATAACTCACACAATCCCCAGTCTCATTCTCCACCTTCTCTTCCTCAGCTTTCTCATCATCACTGTTCTTGTTCGCAATCTCTTCTTGCTTAAGTTTGCAAGCATTCCTTAGCCTGCTTAGCTGATCAGACCTGTCCACGTGTCCACCATTCCCCTGTCTCAGCTTCAGACACTCTGTGATCCCATTGAAGGCATACAGAGAAGCTGAGAATTTCCTCTCATAGTTCATCCTCTTCATAGCTTCACTCAGCATCAACGGCTCCTCATCTTCCTCCACCATCGATATCTCCTCCGTAATCTCGAAAGGCGAGTACTCGATCGACGCCCCGATTTCATCCACAAACTGCAAGTCCTCAATCTCACCACACACCTGCACAGAGCTGTTATGATCCTCTTGTGTTATAAACGAGTCGAAATCCAGGGGTTCCTGATTAACCGGGCTAGTGTTTTCGACCGTGCAATCCTGATCAGGGTCGTTCAGCAGATCAGTGAAATCAAGGACCTGATCTTTGAACATGTCCATCGCCTCCTGTTCTTGATCGAACGAGGAGGAGTTGGACGAATCAGCAGAAGCCAAGGCAGTGTTTCTTGCATTGATTCTGGTGAGGAGAATGTTGGTGATCTTGGAAGGAAGAGCTGGTGTTGATGATGAGGTGGCAGTAATGGGGGGCCAGAAGTTGGTTCTTGTGTTGGCCCCACGTAGCAAACAGGCAGCTTCATCGTAGGCCCTGGCTGCTTCTTCTGCTGTGTCGAATGTTCCCAGCCACACTCTTATCTTCTGTATTGTGTCCTTTATCTCCGCCACCCACCGCCCCGACGGCCGCTGTCGGACTCCGACGAACCTCTTTCGGGCTCGTCGGACGCCGCCCACCGCCGCCATCGCCGCCGCCTCCTTCACCATCTCGTCCCAGCTTGCTGAGTTTACTTCACCTGGACTTGGCTTTTGATCATGGTCATTTATGTTATCACCACCTTTTCTTTTTCTTGCCATTTTTGGGTTCTTGATTTTGGAGTTTGAGAGTGTTTGTTAGTTGTGTGGAGAAATGGTTGCTTTTATACGCACAGAAGTGAAAATTGGTCCGTGTGGGCTCACGGTGTGTGACAGAAATCTAGGTTCAAATTTCGTATGAGACAAATTTCCACTAAAATACTGTGGAGGTTTGTCTGGAGTTTGTATCATATTGGTTCTCTCGCATCACATAAAATCTTTTATTACACTTATTGTTACATTTTTTATTTCAAAATAATCACCACACACCACGTGTATTAAATGATATTAGTGCATTAAATATCATGAAATACGAGGTGTAACATCAAATGTAATAGAAGATCTGAACAACCCTCTATTGTCTATCACTTGAGTACATCCCTCGATTCATACAGTTAAAGACATACTATTGATCAAAAGAGAATTGGTCTATGGGTTTGACTGGGCCAAATGTCAATAGTTTATTAAGGTAGATTTTCTTAGTACTCTAAGATGCTTTTTTAGTTTAGTAAATAATAATATCTTTGATCATTAAAGAAATGAAAAACCTGCAATCTGAATCCATCCAATTTTATTTGGTTTTTTGATAATTTGTGGGAGTAGAAAGGCACAATGATTGTGTTGTGTGTTTATTTTAAGACAAGACATAGGAATCATCAATTTATGGAAAAGGACATGTTGCAATAGTGAAGAAACAAACATAAGTTGATATTAAGAAAATAATTTCAATATTTTACAACTTCAACCACTCCGCCATATTATATAGCTTCTATTTGTTTGATACTGCAAACGAAATGATCGCAAACTATGGTTGTAAACTTGTATATATGCAAAATCTAAATTATTTTTTTCTTCAAATTTAGTAGAATTCGATATATAATGATTCTCTCCTCATATCTAAGGAAAAAAGGTATTAAAAAAAAAGTGAAAGACATGAATAATTTCTTGGGAAAAGTATTAAAAAATCACTATATAATATAAGGTTGTGTTTGGATGGAGTAGTTTGAAATTCATGATTTTGAAATGCATCATATTGTTCAAAAATTAATATAAAATGAAAGTGATGGATTTCAAGTACACATCTATCCGCACGCTATCAATGATTTGCTAATATGGCTTTCAAGTGTTTCTATCCAAACACAACTTATAATATAAGTATGTGTTTTGTTTCCAGACCTAAAAAAAAAAAAAAAAAATTTATGTGCTTGCATTTTCTTGTTTTTTAACGAAATTTAGTTTTTGACCTAACACTATTGAGTTTCTTCTATTTGACAATTGACATGAGATTTTTTGGTCCAATATGGGTTTGATAAAATGTGAGACTTATATTAATTTTAAAAAAAACTCTAAAAATTAATAAAATACAACATAGATTTTTTTTTAATTTTCAAATACTGATTTTCTTATTTAATAATTTTATGTTACTCCCACGTTTTTTCTTTATTTAATTTAATTTTTTTTTATTAAACTCCCACGTTATTTGACGATAGAAAAAAAATAAATTTACACTCCAACAATCAATTAATGAAATAGAAAGTAAAAAAAATCCCAAATATGTTCATTCTCAAATAAAACATCTAAATACATTTTTACTCTCAAATGTGTTTGTAATCCCATTGCAATTTACAATTATATACTTTATATTCACGTATAAAAACCGTAAATAGTAATTATAGTAAAATAACCAAATGCTTTTTGTGATAAGTGAGTTTAAGAAAGTTAATCAAGATAAGTGTGGAAAGTAAAAGTAGAAATATGTAAATAAAGTGGCTCAAGGCCTTTTGCTTATAGGCAAAAAAATTTGTGCACAAAGTGCACAAATCCAAATTTATGCACAATAATATTATTATATTATATGAAATAATACTGTTATATTATATGAGTGATACTGTTATATTATATATAGTTTTAACAATATTACTCATATAATATAACGGTATTACTTTATATAATATAACAGTATTGTTGTGCACAAATCTGAATTTGTGCACCTTGTGCACAGGAGTGTCACTCTTGCTTATATTATGTCGAGAACTGCTTGCTCTGCTCGGTAAAACTACTCGATAATACAGAGGGCAGATCAGTATATTTGTTAGAGTTTTTTTTGGAGCTTTTATGCATTAATTTGCTAACCTTTTCTATTACATTTGAAGGCCCCTTTATAGTAGTAAATGATTGAAAGAATTTATGGATGTGTTCCCTTGATTTAGGAAAGCAACCATACTTTCTAGGTTTAATCTGAAGAGTAGTGTCTGGTCAGTATATTTTGATACAACACTTTTCAAAAAATATATTTCAAAATAATTGGAAATAAAATCAAAGCAGGACCTTTTCTCTCTATAATTAAAATGTGAAAATTGCTCAAGCAAAAAGACATATTAACCCCTGGAAAATCTACACTTTGATGCCTTATGCTTTGTTGCAATGGTGAAGTCAATCATATGAGGTCGAAATAAAAAAAAATAAAAATGAGTTCAATTATTTAGAATCTTAACCGTCTCACAAATTTAATTTCATGAAATGAATCAATTAATAAATTATATATAACCATGAATTAAATTTAACTGGTAAAAATGAATTTAAATTTAAAAAAATAGTATTACATCTCACAAAATCATATTTATAAATCAGTCTAATATAATTTTTTTATTAATTATATATGGACCATAAAATAGTACTCCTAGTAGAAAAGTTGGGAAAAAAAAACCACTTCACATTATTATTTTTTATTAATTATATATGGGCCAAATGTCTAGAGGATAAAATAGTAGTAGAAAATTGGAAAAAACCACTTACACATTAATGAAAAAAAAACCACTTACACATTAATGAAAAAAAAAAAACCACTTACACATTAATGATATTTAAGTATGTATATATTGTTGTAGATATAAAGTGCACTAAAATAAAGTAATACATAATTTGGATAAGTTTTTTTTTTTTTTTTAATTTTAATAATTTGGATCGTTGTTGATTATTGACTAAAATCTAATGAAGCGATTCTTCCAAAGGTTATCGGCAATGGATTTTCCTGGTTGATGTTGACAAATAGAGCAACTTGATTTTTTGTTAGAGAAATTTTGATAACGTATGTATATGTCTTAATATATTATTATGAATTTGTAGATAATTTTTAGTGTTAATTGTCGCACAAACCAGGAAACTTCCAAAATTTACAATTTTAACAAATTAATTTATTATATATTAGCAAATATAACATAATTTTTCATGTCTTTGTATTCGTAACTAATAGGTAGATGTCAGAGCATTTTGTGAATGGTTATGGCAATTCATATTTTGGCATCTTATATTCACTTTTGTTTTTGTGAATGATTGTTTATTTTGACATTAGTGATGAAAAGAATACTAGAAAAATACATATTATGTTAGCGCAACAATACCCAAAATCTGTCAATCGGATACGGATGCACGAATATTAAAAATCATATTATATTTGTTAATGACCAAAAAATTAATAGATTTATAAATTTTCGAAAATTCATGATTTTTACAACAATTAACCCAATTTCCATATATGTTTTATGTTACTAGCTTACTTTTTTTTAAAGCAAAACCCACGTGCAACCATCGCACCGTGCGATGGGCCGCGCACGGTCGTGTTGCGGGGTACGGTCGACCGTTCGCCACAACAATGTACAAGTATGTCATTTTCGGCTCTAAGTATGTGATTATCAGCTCTAAGTATGTGAATTTCTTTTTTGCGCACAGTCATGTTGTGGGGTACGGTTCGACTATGCACAACAATACACGACATGTGTAGCGCATGGTCTCGTCGCACATGAGACAGTTGTACAAGAGATCAACTTTTTTTTTTATTATATAGCAATCATTTCATTTGCATACCCACAAATTTAACCAGCATCTTTGTTGAGTTGTCAAAAATAAAAGTAAAAAAATTTCAAGAGTTTAATTATAGCTTGGAAATTGAACCATTAACCAACTTTTTGTTGCTCGAATACCTATGTATTGCTCGACACTTAAATACCTATGTATTGCTCGACACTTAAACAACTCACTGATCATATTAACATTGGTAATTAATGTTATATATATCATCATCCTATCACCAAAAATTTTACTCATGATTCGATTTGTAAGGTATGACTAAAATTGTAGATTAATATACAACTAAAACAAAGTTTTTTTTTTTTTTCCAATTAGGCAAATAAATAATGTTTTTCCGATAATTAAAAATTCTTTGACGTAAACAAGGAAATAATAGAGTCAAAGGAAGAGACAGGATATATTTTGTGGGGTTTGAGTTAAACAACAGAAAAGACATGTAAGAAGTTACAATGTTGCCTAAATTCTACTCTTCTGTTTCTTTTGCTGGTTTATTTACTCCATCTCCTCAGAATTATAACCAACATTAAAATTCAGTGTTAAGAAACGGATAAAATTACTGTACATTCAATTTAAAATCGATAACTAAAAAACTTGTAAAAGCTAATACAAGTATCATGTAATATTTTTATGTATATCATGTAATACTTTTGTATATATCATGTAATACTTTTAATCCGTCTCATGGTGAGACGGTCTCACACAAGACCTACTCAAGCTATATGTATGGATGAACATAACGAACAAACTCGAATTAAGATGTAATTTTATTTGATAGTTAGAGGAAATTGTATTTGGGTCGAGTATTTTTACTTTTATCTGGAATTAAGTCGTTATAGTTTATCATAAATTTTGAATTTTGTAGTTTTAATTACGTTAAAATTGCTCGCAGCATTATTTTTATTTAATTATTGAGTCATTGACTCATTATACTTCTAATTGCTTCAAAATTTAATGCTAATAGCAAGTAGATTGACTGCTAAAAGCTAAGAACTAGATTTTAATTAATGTAACTATATGTAAATGAATTGAATATTTATAAATAAAAGTACATCAGTGTACAGTTTAATTTCAATACAGATAAAAGTTTAATGACTCAATATTTAAGATAAAATTAAAAGGGCCCAATTTTTTTTAAAAATGAAAATAGAAAAATCTTGAGATCCTTATCAAAGCTCAATTCAAGAATGATAAATATATAAAATAAAAAATAATAAAAGACTAAAGTATATGTAAAAGAACAAATAGCTTCAACTCAACTCATATTCAATACACTTAACACTATTTTATCAATTAGGTGGTGTGTGCAATTGTGAAAAGGATTTGAAACCATGAAAATCAATTTCGACAGTTTGCAATGTATTGTAGCAACTCCAAAATCCAAATCCGATTTTTTTCATTCAAGTTGCCTATAGAGCATCCACAACAACTGATTTTGTGGTGTTATTAATAAATAAAAGTATTATGTTAATTATTGTAGAAGTATTTTTAAGTGTGTTATTTGAGTGTAATAGTGTGTGTTACAGAGGATAATAACATTATTGTCCCTCATCTTGTCCCATCTCATTTAAAAATAAATATTTCATTTATATTAATTGTATGTGAAAAATATTTTAATGACTGTAATAGGACCCACACATAATGATCATAATAAATATGTAATGATTGTAATAATGTTAAATTGACATTAATATATATTAGGTATTTTTAATTTAGTATGAAACCCACGATAATGAATATTATTAATATCCGTGGATATAAAACAAAGAAAGGAATATATGGACTATGACACAAGGAGAGGGGCGCCTAATATATACAAACATAAGAAAAGAAAAAAAATGTCAATCATGACTTCTTATTGCTCCACGTGGAGCTTTGTAATAAAAGCAGCAATCTTCTTCCTTTAAACTGACGTGTGCAAATTATTAAACTACCAATTATTTTTCTCCAGTATTTGACTGGAAAATGATATAATTCTGCATAGATACAAACACTTTTGCAGCATAAAATTGACGGCTTCAGACACAAATTATAAGTTATCTATCAAGATTTGAACAAAAAGTCACGAAATTCATGGATTCTTTGAACAAACTAATGTGGGCTTTATTTATACATACATACAAGAAGAATGTATTTCCAGGAGTCAAGAAACAAAACCATTTCAAAAAGAAGAGAGTATACACAAAAAACACCACTTTCAAGCTACTTGTTCTGTAGCCAATCTACCTTCGATTTAAATCGACTTCATGGACCACCATGCAGAAGAGGAGTGCTACTGCTCTCACTGCTTCTAGAATATTGGACCGGTTCGACCGCAGGGTCTTGGTACGCCGTGGCGAGTTTCTCGTAGAATGACGATATTGTGGGATCGTGCTGGTCGAGTCTATCCTTGTTTATCAAGCACTGCATCGTAAAATTCAATACTTGATGGCTACTCAATGGATAAGCAACAGATTTACAAGGACCAAATAGCATAGGCTTAATTGAAAAAAAATCCAAAACTTTACATATTTTTCCTATTTTAGCCAATTGTTTTAAAATTTTCAATTTCGACCATAATTAGATCAATTGATTTCAATTTTAGCCGATTTATGATTTTGATCAAAATTAAATTATTGTATGGTGATGTGGATGTCATGTAGATAATACCTAAATGATACATCACTTAAAATTAACCAAGATAGATTAATTACCATGAGTTAACCCACTTTAATTAAATAAAAAAATTATTAAAAATAATGATGAAAACAACGCAATACAACAAATTTGAAACTAATGCAAGCTGAGATGGAATTTGAATTTACCTCAGCTGGATAGCCTTTGAAACTGGGCAAGAAACGTCTCCGACAATAGCTATTGAATATGAGAGTGAGAATCGGAAGAGGAATCGTTAAGCTCGAAGCCAGTGGAAGTTTCTTCACACCGAATATCCCAATGGCAATAATATGCATCAATATTAACGAAAATATTGTTGCATCGTGAACCACAGGCCAGAATTTTCCACCGGTTTCGAACTTGGGTGTGTAAACATTTAGTATCTGTTACACAATGAAAATGAAACCAAATCAACTCCACTATTGCGTGAAAGATTTAAAAGGTACGTGGTAATTAAGTCAGAAGCTGACCTGGTTACGATAGATGATGTATCCAAAGCAATAGTACCCCAAGATGAACGGCAAAATTAGGGGCGAGAGGAAGAAGTAGGTTATACCGAGAAGGCTGAAAAAGAGAATCCGGGGAATTTCACTGTGATATGGGTTTGAAGGGACCTCGAGTTCATCATCTGATGTACAACACAAACTTCCTTTCACAAGATTCCAAATCAGTCGCTTAAACTGGCAAAGTTCTGTAGAAAATGTTTTGGTCCATCCAGATGTTACCACATATGCAATGAAGAACGAAGCCTGGAAAAAGGAAGCATCAAAATGTTCATACACTTGGTGAGATAATACAACTCATGAATTACTAGGGATCGACTCGAAAAAAATTGAATTCCGCTCGGAAATAATCGAGTTGAGCTCGAGCTACGTAGCTTCCGATCTCGAGCCTGAGCATATTGATACTCGGCTCGACAAGTTCGCAAGCCTAATTGAGCATAACTAAGAATATGTTAAATTTACAATTTTACCCTTAATAATTTAATTTATTTGTCAAGTAGAGAGAGAGAGAGAGAGACCTGTCCAGGAACAGCAACAGCTAATAATTCAGGAATTCTTTTAGGCTCAAGAAAGACATCAACCCTGTATAGTGCTGTTCCTGAAAACACGTTGGCGAAGAAGATGTTCCACACAGTGAACCACAACATTTTAATGCACGCACTTTTCTCAATCTGACTAAGGGCTATGTATCCTTGTATAGAGGAAAGCACGATCATGACAGGTGGCACATAAGATAGAAACGTCTCAAGAATGAGACTCGGAAGATAACCTGTAATTACTTGGCTCACAATTTTTCTGCATTTTACATAAAAGCTTACGTTAGTCTGTTAACCTAGTATAGCATGTCATTGAGAGCGTCTCATTCATATTTTCAAATGTTATTCATTTTGACAAAGTGACTTACAGAGTTAATACACTTTTCAAAAAGGGGAACAACAACTCCAACTGGTCCAGATGAGTAAGTCCTTGCACAAAGAGAACCGGTCCAAGGAACAGCACGGTTATAAAAATACATGCAAAGATAACGAAAATGTTGCACATCCATCTTTTAATAAACGATGCAGAGAAGAAGGGCCAATATACGTCTTGGGGATTAGGAGCAATCTCGGTAAGCCATTCCGTGGGTTTAACCCCTTGTTGAAGTTGCGAGGCAACCGCAGCTGTAAAACGGGACTTGAAAGATACAAATGCAGCTGGAACTTCCTATTTGGCCATAATTGAATCATAGAGCATCAGATTATATTAAGACTATGACAACTAATTTTAGGCCTCGAGACGAACTAATCAATGCAATTCTGAGCTACCCATTGGTAGTAGGCAAAATATCATTACCTTTCCAGCCAGAGACGTTCGTTCTGTCCTCATATCACCTTCCATATCTTCTAGCTTCTTTTCATAATGATCGAGATCAACCTTTCGTCTAAAAATGCCAAAACAGCCAGATCTCTCGTATCTTTGTTCAGTATCGGTCTTTGATTTCAAACGGGTAAGTCTTTTGTACACCTTGTCCGCCTCATTCTATAAAGAACATTGAGCATGCCTCAAAAACGAAATAATACAAAAAAATATCTTTCATCACTTGAGCTTACATTATAAAATGTGATTTCACGTATCAAAAACAAACGAGAAATGCAAATTATACAACGAATGCATGAGTCAGAAGAATTAGATGGCACTTATGACAGAGAAAATCGAAGTAAGAAGCATCAAAGATGACAAGAACAAAAATAAATCAGCCTATAATATTCCAATCACTCTGTGCTTACAGTTAGCTTTATAAGTTTGCTTGTCCGACGAACCACTGAATGGGAAAGATAGGTAGAAGGATAGTATTCGCTAAAAAAGCTTTCAACACTGTCACCGAAGCTTCTCCCAGAACTTATAGGAATACTTCGAACTAAAACAGTGAACTGCTGGGGCTGAGGTTTCGAAGAATAGAAGTAAGAAATCCGTTTGGATGCGATGTAATCATATTCCTGCAGAACAAAGCATAACTTGTCATCCATTAACTTCTCTGCCTACTATAACGTAAAATCTATGAGCATCGATATGGAAGTGATATACTTACATAGTAAAGAAGATAGCAGACAACAGCTGTGAAAATATAAGCAGCAGAGAAGTGTATCCATAACCTTTAAGAACCCAAAATGAAATACGTCACTTTTAGAAACAAAGAGAAGGATAACAGCAACTGAAAAATTCAACGAAAAATCACACTTAATGGAAGAAAATGCTCTTCTTTCAAACAAATTTATTGTAGATGATGCTCCTAACTGACCCTACATACTTTGGGCAAAGATCTTCTTGAGTTTGGGTGTTTTGTCCATCCAACCGGACTTAGCTCAGGTAAATGGACTTTCGAAATGTACAATTCCAACAAATTATTAACGAAATATTTAGTTTCATTAAACTATACGGTAGTAACCTGTTTGATCCGTCATCAACGTTTGAAATGCTGAAATTCTCCAGTGACTTATTCGGTAAGTCCGTAAAGTCAATGCTTAGCTGATTCCCCATATAATTGAACGGAAGAAGAATGAATATGCCCACAACCCCTGCAAATTGAAATACTCTCAGCCTGCAAATCAAGAAAGAAAACATGTAGGATGATCTACCTTAATAACCAAAGTTTTAAATAGCTTCACAACATTATGAATCAAGAATCAATGCAAACAACATATATCTCAAGATCATCACATTTTTTGCAAAAGCAGGGTAAACTATCATCCCAAACAAGTACCAATTTGGCAAACAACATCAAATTCAAGTGCTACGATAATCAAAACTCAAACTTGTGCCCAATGCATATTGAACTTCTCATTTTTCACTAACCCGAAGATGAAAATGCGCATGAATACTACTGCATCCAATCCGGACCTCGACAAAATCTCATCTTCAGAAGGCTGCCATGCCCTTTTCACCCATTTGAAGGAGGAGAAAAGCCTCCCCACACTGGATTCGTCTTCCTCTTCAAACTTCCCTTCAGCAACCAATCGCGGAACGTAGAGTTCGGCATAGCTTGGCCGGTTTCTCAGCAACGAGTAGAGGACGAAAAACAGTAAACAAAGTGCAACATTTATCCCCACTGAGGTTAGAAGTGCAGAAAGGATCATCCCTTCAAACACTCAAAGTAGCACAAAGTGAACAAAGATAAGCTGCAAAATGCATATATTCATACAATTAGGATCAAAAGTGAAGTCAAATAGCTCAAGTAAAGCATCACAAAAAACACAAAAAAGAAAGACCCTTTTCCCCCTTTTCTTCCTAAGCTTGAAATATAAGATTTAAGGTTATATTAGCAGATCGAGTAATTCAATTAACAAATTCAGACATGAAAGAGCATATGATTTCAGACAACAATTTCTACAGCGAAACCTTACTAATCAAGGCGGCACGATTACTATATTGGAACTGCTCCGATGATTGGAAATTTCCTCGTATCTAGAAAACGTGCAGTACGTGACTCCAAAAATGTAAAGCATTAGCATAAAAGTGATCGAAGAAATTGAGTGGAAAACCAAAACCCCTAATTTAGTAAGGGTGATCGCATGAGATACTTGAGAATTAATACCTTTTTAGTGCAGGGAATTGGAAGTAGAAAATAGAAGTTTCTAGAGTTCCACGCATTTAAGAGTGGATGATGTCGGCTGCTTACCAGAAAAGCTGTGCACGTGTCCTCGTTAACTACTCTTTCATATTTTCTGCCAGGCTTTGTTTGGATTTAAGATTTTGGAATTTTTGAAAATCCTTCCCTTTTATTTAAAATATCTGCAACATCAAATTGATTCGATTCCTACAGAGATTTGAGAAAAATGGATCGGATCGATTTGAATTTCAGATATTCTAAATTTTATTATTTAAAATAAATATTCATTCTAACAAAATGTAAGTGTCAAAAATAAATATATTGTACGCCATTATTTAATTTAAATCTTAAAACGAGTCATAAACTAATAAAATAAACTTGACAAATTATTGAAGTAGTCGTTTCTCTCGAAAATAGTAAATTACAGTCATGTTTTTGTTCAAATTTTTATTCTTTGAAATCATTTCATCTACACCCATAAGTGGTCATCGGAAATTTTGTCATTTTTATAAAAACTTTATTTTCTAAATTGAATATACTATTTTCTTAAAAATATAAGATTTAAAAAACCTAATTTATTTTTCTTTAAAACATTATTTGATGTAATGTAATATAGTAAGTGCAATTTTTTATAATATATTTTTATTTGTAGTTTTTAACCTCTATATTTTATTATAAACTTACTACAAATAATTGATCAAAACATTTATCAAATCTCACACAAATATTTAAATCAAATAAGAACAATTCAAACCTACAAAATATATATATATATATATATATATATATATATATATATTGTGTTCTAAACATCTTAGGCATCAATTCAAACCTACAATACATATATGCCTATGTATTCATACTATGCATGCATCATAGGTATCAATCAAAAAGTTATTAAGAGATGATTATCTTAGTTTATCATATTGTGTCCTAAATATCGATCCAATCTAGGAAGAAAAATATGTTTTTAGTTGGGACATCATCTGATCGACCCACCCGTTTATGACTGACCAAATCAGTTCGACATCTTTAACGGAAAATAAAATATAGAGCAAACAACCATTTGACCTACCAGCACGTTGGATTAGTCTTCAACCAAGCTTTCTGCCATTGGTAGCATTTCGACCAAATTAGGTGTCGTTCGACCAAATACGAGCTGAGGCCGATCGAACAAGATCATCAAAAGAAATCCTCTCAACAACTACCCTTAAGAATTAGGGGATATCAATCTAATCAAAATCAAATTAGGTGTTTGAAATCTTCTAAATCAAGAAGAGGTAGATATATTATCTCTAATCCTATCACTATACACAAAAGATCATTTGTAGGATAAAGAATTGGAAAAATTGTATAAAAAAATTTCAATTAAACAATAAACATACCCACCTATAGACCGACCAGATTTGGCTGACCAAATCTTACTCTATAAATCTTACTGACCATAAGCTCCCGAGCTCATATTAATCTCATTTTACTTAGTTGTTTGATCAAATTTCATTCTACATATTTACACATCAACATATTATAAATCTAAAACTGAATGTTTATTCTAATTTAAGATTTTGATAGAAAATAACCGCCCCATTCCACCGCACCTGACCGGCTGACCCGATCCCTCAGAGCAGCTCCTTGTTATGATTAGATTCCTAGGGCTTATTTCTCTCTAAACAAACAAATATTAGATAACGACTTATAAATATTGAGAAAGTAAATATAATAATTCATATTGGAGTCCAGCTTGTCACAAGAAGTAGTGATTCATTTTGATAAATTTTATTTTATTCATATGACATTCACTTTCAGGGCTTATCGATCTTAAATACTGTAGAATTCGTGAGGAATATATTATGTATTTATCACATACAATTATATTATTATTTATACTAATATCGATATTAATATTATTTACTTCTATTAGTAATATTGTCAATCTTTAAGGAAAGTTTATAATTATCACTATATTCAAATTTTAAATAAGTTAGATTGTAAAATGGAACTTCTTTAATAAAAGGTAGTTAATATCATCAGATTTTTTTGCATTGTATCCATAAAAAGAGTATATTAAGTTCGAGTTCAAGTTCGAACCAAACTTTAGATTTTATCAAACATGAAAGTATGTTCAACTTTATTTGATATATCTATCAATTCGATTTCAAAATAAAACTTTTAACAAATAATCTCGAATCAAGTATCGAATAATTTATTTAATTATCAGTCCTACACACGATGAGCAGAGGATCGTTATTTGTACTTACTACTAATACCGAGTTTTTTTTTTTTTTCATTTTTTTTTTAAATTGGGATAATACATAAAGAAATAAAAAAGGAAAAATATTTCCGTGGGCAATGGCGCATAAAACGCATTAGTCCACTTACCTTGCAGGAATCGCATAAGCGTTGTTTCGCAAATCCCAAATACGATCCAGCGCGTGCAGTTCATGATTTTGACCCAGTTTTTATTTTTATATTTTTTTATTCAAATTGCCACAACTCTCGCCTCCGTCACCGCAGGTAGCAGGCGACGCCCCCTGCGGAGAGAGAGAGAGAGAAAATCACCTCTTCTAACTCCTCCCTTTGATCTTCAATCTAACTGGTACTTTTTCCCTCAATTCGCTTCTCAATTTCGCATTCCAATTATTCTACTCCTGCGTGACCGTTAATCATACGCTTTCACTTCCATTTTGATTGTATGATTTCTGCATTTGATTAGTCGAAAGGGCTGTATAGATCTTGCTGTGGATTTGTTTTAGGTGTTGGATTTCGCTGTCGTCAATTTAGATCTGAGTACTGGAGTTGGTTCCTTTTCATTTTTATTATTTTCTGTGTTTGATTTATAGGGCAGGAAAATGTAGTTGAGTGTGATGGTGTTTTTAGGTGGATTTTTATTTGGAATTTATTTGAGTTAGGAAGTTAGCTTTTTTTTCTTTCCCTTCTGTAGCTAGATGATTTGGGCAGGTAGATTCGGCAAAAAACATGTTTATTGATGGGACGATGTCAAGATTGGGTAGATTTTGTCTGTTAGAGCATTCACTGTAATGAATATTGGATGATGTCTTCGTTAGCAGGCTCTGTTTTGATACCTATTGCATTTAGAATTGGCAATACACAGACTTACTTTTAAAGATCTTAGCTTTTTTTTTTTTTTGGATAGATTATGATCTAAGTTTTATATTTGCTTGTAGTGGCCTCCTGCTTTAAGTTAAATGATTCTGAAATCTGAATGTGTTGAAAAAGTAAAGGAGAAAATGTAAAGTTGTGGTGCAATAACATTGATAAGCAAGTCCTTTCGAGGTTTATCAGCAAGTTTGTTGTGTTGTGGGGAATATTCCGTCCATTTGTAATTGAGCAAAACTTATTTAACTAAGAGGAAGAATTCCTTTTGGAGTTCTTTTGAATAAAATTATTTCACAAAACAAAATCAAGGTTGCTGATATTTATTACTCGGTTTTGGCTTCTTAAGCTTGATCTCTGTCCTGGTTTTAAGTAAGACTCTTAGGATGTATTCCTCATATGTCTTACCTGCATGATGAAGATCGTGATAAGAGTATTCTTTCCACTAGAGAATTTCCATGATCATCCCCTTTTATGTTTTTTTAATCAAATTATCCATTTGGCATACTCTAAATTGGATTACAGTGGATAGACAGGGTGCTGTTAACTTGGCATATTTTGTTGTCTAATTTGTAGTCATATTCCTATATATTCCATCCTAGTCAATCTTATAGAAGCAAGCTGATAATCTGTCAATTTGTGAATAAATTGTGAAGGGCAGTATTTGGCTGGGCTGCAGGGCCTTCTTCATGCATGCGTTATATGTAGAAGTTTGTGAGAGTACAGAAACAAGACAACAATGAGTTTGCTAAATCAGCTCAACAAAGACAATGGCTTTGTTGAGCAGTCCAACTGTTCATTCAAGCTTTCTGGTGGAGCCTTAGCCTGTATGGTGAATTCAGAGATAGGTGCAGTTTTGGCTGTGATGAGGAGAAATGTGAGATGGGGTGTGCATTATGCCTCTGATGATGAGCAGATAGAGCATTCTCTTATGTTATCCTTCAAGGAACTTCGGAAGAAGATTTTTTCGTGGCAAAACCATTGGCATACCATTGATCCAGTTTTGTACATCCAGCCATTTTTGGATGTCATAAAATCTGATGAAACTGGTGCACCAATCACTGGTGTTGCTCTGTCATCTGTTTACAAAATTTTAAATCTGCAGATACTCGATCTAAAAACTGTAAATGTAGATAATGCTTTACACCTAATTGTTGATGCTGTGACAAGCTGCCGTTTTGAGGTGACAGATCCCGCATCTGAAGAAGTTGTACTGATGAAGATTCTGCAAGTTCTTCTGGCTTGCATGAAAAGTAAAGCATCAGTTAACTTGAACAACCATCATGTGTGTAGCATAGTGAACACTTGCTTCAGAATAGTTCATCAGGCTAGCTCAAAAAGTGAACTGCTGCAAAGGATATCTCGCCATACTATGCATGAACTTGTTAGGTGTATATTTTCACACCTCCCTGATTTGGATGATAAAGGGCATGAATTGGCTTGTGGAGAGAGGTCTTCTCCTTATATTGAGGTAACAAAGAGTTCTGATTTATGTGGCATGCTTACTCTGGCTTTTAGAATATTATGTACTTTTACCTCCATGATAATATTGACACTAACCATTAATATTAGCGTCGGATTTGCTTATTAAAACTGACACAAAACACTGAGTATTAAAAAATAAAATAAAAGGGAATCTTGGATAAAGTAGAGTGGGAGAAAGAATCTCCAGTTTGTCTTATTTACTCATAAATGACAGGAACATGACCTCTCAAAGATTGTTTAATGATATGATAAATGCGGCTCTAACTTCAAGATTCTGTAGATAAGTGCTTTTTAGCACAAATAGTGGTTTTTAAAAGTTGTTTAATGTCCTTTAAATTTAGAAAAACTTCTTGTGCTGTCCCGAAGATGATTGTCCAAAGTGAAATTGGGTGGTTATCAGAGAAATATTGTTTTCTATAGCTGTCTGTTGCAGTTCCCAAATTTTCAACTTCAAGCATGGTTGAGTCTGATATGAGTGATGCAAGCTATTGATTTCTGAAGCACCTGTGCCTATTGCAGGATGATGTAGCTGCACAAAGTCACAATATTGAGAGTAAGCCGAATGTCGATGATAACACATCTGCTGAATTTGAAAGTAAAAATATTGAAAATGCTCATGGAAAAGATGGCACCTTTAGTGCAGATCCGATGATGGATCCTTATGGTATCCCATCAATGGTGGAAATACTCCATTTCTTGTGCAATGTGATGGAGAACATAGAACTTGGTCCCAGATCTAACCCAATAGCATATCATGAAGATGTTCCTCTATTTGCTCTGGGTTTGATTAATTCCGCAATTGAATTAGGTGGTGCTTCCTTTGGAAATCATCCTAAATTATTGGCTCTGATACAGGAAGAACTGTTTTACAGTCTGATGCAGTTTGGTTTGTCAATGAGTCCACTGATTCTTTCAACAGTATGCAGCATAGTTCTCAATCTTTACCACCATCTCCGTACTAAATTAAAATTACAGCTTGAGGCTTTTATTTCCAATGTGTTGTTGAGGATAGCACAAAGCAAGTATGGAGCTTCTTACCAACAGCAGGAAGTTGCTATGGAAGCTCTTGTTGACTTCTGCAGGCAGCCTATGTTTGTTACTGAGTTATATGCCAACTACGATTGTGACATTTCCTGCAGCAATGTCTTTGAAGGCCTTGCCAACCTGTTATCAAGGAGTGCTTTTCCAGTTAACAGTCCTTTATCAGCCATGAACATCCTTGCTCTGGATGGTCTGATTGCTTTGGTTCAGGGTATGGCCGACAGAATTGAACATGATCCATCAATTTCTGGGGAAGCCTCCTCCGAACTTGAGGAATATAGTTCATTTTGGACTCGCAGATGTGATGATTATGGTGAACCTCTTCACTGGGTTCCATTTGTTCATAATATGAAGAACATCAAGAGAAAGTTGATGATTGGTGTTGATCACTTTAACCGGGATCCTAAGAAGGGTCTAGAATTTCTTCAAGGATTAAAATTGTTGCCCGACAAACTGGATGCCCATAGTGTAGCATGTTTCTTTAGGTATACACTGGGATTGGATAAAAGTCTTATTGGTGATTTCCTAGGAAGTCATGATGAATTCAGTATACAAGTTCTTCATGAATTTGCTAGGACATTTGATTTCCGGAACATGAGTTTGGACACTGCTTTGCGCATATTCTTGGAAACTTTCAGATTGCCTGGAGAGTCCCAGAAGATACAGAGAGTGCTTGAAGCATTTTCAGAGAGCTATTATGAGCAATCACAAGATATTTTGGCCAATAAGGATGCTGCTCTGCTGCTTTCATATTCTTTAATATTGCTTAACACAGACCAACACAACTCTCAGGTCAAGAAGAAGATGAGTGAAGAAGACTTTATTCGTAACAATCGGAAAATCAATGGTGGAAATGATCTGCCCAGAGATTTCTTGACTGACCTTTATCACTCTATCTGTGAAAATGAAATCCGTATGGTTCCAGATAAAGGAGGTGCTGCTGCAGTTCTGACACGAAGCCACTGGATTGGTCTAACACACAGAGCAAAACATGCATCTCCATATATTGTATCTGATTCAGGATCGCACCTTGACTTCGACATGTTTGCAATTTTTTCTGGTCCCGTGATTGCTGCTATATCTGTGGTGTTAGATAACGCAGAGCAGGAAGATGTTTTGCAGTCATGCATTGATGGATTCCTGGCCATTGCCAAACTTTCAGCCTTGTATAATTTGGGTGAAGTATTGGATGATTTAGTTGTATCTCTGTGCAAATTTACAACCTTGTTAAATCCATCTTTCAGTGAGAAATCAATTCTTTATTTTGGGGATGACATAAAAGCTAAGATGGCAACTGTAGCAGTTTTTACCATTGCAAACCGTTACAGTGACAACATTCGATTGGGTTGGAGAAACATACTGGACTGTATCTTGAGTTTGCACAAGATGGGCCTTCTTCCTGCACGTCTTGCTAGTGATGCTACTGATGAGTTGGAATCTTCTCCTGATAATGATCATGTTAAAAAACTGCCTGCTCAATCTCCAGTATCCCAGGCGCCAACTCCTTCTAGGAAATCATCTGGCATTATGGGCCGGTTTAGCCTACTGTTATCTCTTGATGCAGAAGAACCTGCTCCTCAACCCTCAGAAGAACAGCTTGCTGCTCGTCAGCATACTCTGCATGCAATTCAAAATTGTCACATTGATAGCATTTTTGCAGAGAGTAAGTTTCTACAAGCAGAGTCTTTATCACAGCTCGTCCGTGCTCTTGTTGTGGCTGCGGGGAGACCTCTCAAAGGGAATATTTCTCTGGAAGATGAAAACACAGCAGTTTTTTGTCTGGAGTTGCTGATCGCAATCACTCTAAACAACCGGGATAGAATCATGCTTCTGTGGCAAAATGTGTACGAGCACATAGCAAATGTTGTTCAATCAACTGTAATGCCTTGTGCTCTCGTAGAGAAGGCTGTCTTTGGGCTCCTTCGCATATGCCAGCGATTGCTTCCTTACAAGGAAAACCTTACCGATGAGCTTCTCAAGTCTCTGCAACTAGTATTGAAACTTGATGCTCGGGTAGCTGATGCTTATTGTGAGCAAATCACACAGGAAGTCATGCATCTTGTGAAAGCAAATGCAATGCAGATAAGATCTCATATGGGTTGGCGGACAATCATATCTTTACTATCAATCACTGCCCGGCATCCAGAAGCATCTGAAGCAGGTTTCGAGACTCTGTCTTTCATAATGTCTGAGGGGGCCCACCTCTCACCCGCAAATTATGTGCTTTGTGTGAATGCTGCCAGGCAGTTTGCAGAGTCTCGAGTAGGCAATGTTGATCGGTCTGTAAAATCCTTGGACCTGATGTCTGGTTCCATTGTTTGTTTGGTCACATGGTTTTACAAGACTAAGGAAGCTGCAGGCGAGGAGGCTGCTCTAAAGTTCTCTCAGGATATACTAGAAATGTGGATGAGGCTCGTACAAGGACTGAGAAAAGTATGCGTAGATCAGAGAGAGGAGGTGAGGAATCATGCTATCATGCTGTTACAAAGATGCTTAACAGGAGTGGATGGTATCCGTATACCAACCGATCTGTGGCTCCAATGTTTTGATTTAGTTGTCTTCACTCTGCTTGATGAACTACCAGAAATGGCTCTGCAACAATCTCCGAAGGACTATCGCAGCTTGGAAGGATCAATGGTACTGTCCCTCAAACTCATGTCAAAAGCATTTTTACAGGCCCTGCTCGATCTCTCTCTGTCCACTTCATTCTGCCAACTCTGGATAAAGGTTCTTAGCTGTATGGAAAGATACATGAAAATGAGATTCAGAGGGAAACGAAGTGAAAAGATCCATGAATTGATTCCCGAGCTTCTCAAGAACACCCTGCTAGTGATGAAGACGAGCGGAATTCTTCTACCAACTGATCCTATCGGAGGAGACGACAGCTTTTGGCAACTAACTTGGTTGCATGTTAATAATATTTCCCCATCTCTGCAGTTGGAGGTTTTCCCCATTGAAGAATTAGAGAAGTTGAAAGAAAAACATGCGAAAGCTAGCTGTAGCCCTCTCCCCGATGGAAGCGTCCTCGTTCCACCAAATGAAACTGCAGCCTGAGGATATGTATTTATTCATCTGTGGTGCATCTATCCAGGGGAGAATTTGGAAGCTGTTCGCTTCTACTTTTATCAGTGATGCTGATTTCCGATCTTCTAATATTTCATCTCCGTTGCTAGGTTCGTATTACATCTTATCGATAAAATGAGGGGTAAAGGGCACTAATTGGGTGGCTCTGTTGCCCATGTTTTGGAGGATGAACAAGAGTGAGATATGAATCGTTGAAATTTTTTGCAGCGTTGTGTATTCTTAGAGCATACTTCTTACTACCGTTTGTACAATAACACACTAGTGCTTAAATATACCTTTACATTGGGCTTTGATTAACTGAAAATAAATTAGGGTGGATTTTGTACTAAATTGTAATTCTCACGTCTTTTTTCTCTATTTATTTCATGGAACTAAACTTGGAAAATTTTGGGAATACATGTTGGATTTCTACCTGTTTGTGGCAAAACATGGATCCTTCTGTTCAACTCAAGAAGAATCGATTGTCAAGTTTAAGATACTATTATCAACAAGTTCTTGCAATAATAATATGAATATAGTGTTCTGATTAATACGTTCCTAGTATTTCTATTGGATTATTTTCTCTATACAATACATTACCCACTGATATATAATTAGATATTATAGATGTATGTAGATTGCTTTTAACTGTTCAAATTAATTTCCTTGCAGATATACGAAGTGGTTAGGTACAAATTACATGTCATGAAGACTCGTTTTTTATTACAAGTTAGTTTTTAGAACTTATTTGATTTTGAATGTAATATTACTAAGATTTACTCCAAAATACTTGAATTGAGTGTTAGTTGCAAATGACTTTTGAATGGATACTCACAGGTTTTGATTTGTATTTCATATCCTTCATATTTTCCAAGTGAAGTTGAACATTGTATCTACTTTTGTATTTTATCATAGTGGAGTTTTGATTTTAATTTTATGTATATTTCAAATGATGATGGAGCAATTGTAAAAGTCAAAAGATGGTTGGTCCAAAAAAAGTTTCCGATGTTTGGCCTAAATATCCAACTACCAACACACAGTTGAAACATGATCTCATATTTTAGCCAAAGATGTATGCATTCTCCTTTCTCTATCCATTTATACACAAATAATATTAATTTTTTTCTATCTATCAACTCTCTATAAGTCCTTTGCATGATTTTGCCCAATGCCCACACTCCATAATCACCAATTATAGACAAAAAAATTAAGACTTGGTTAGAGATCTGCACAATATAAAGTATATGTAGCAATCATTTTAAAACAATTAGCATCCAACATTTTGCATGCCATTATAATTTTTCCAATATCATCATAACCGGTGTCTACAATGATAACACATATCATTCACAGTGTTGTACATTTGTCCACCTCTGTATACTATCAGCCAAATCCGAATTTATTGCCACAAAACTGATATTGCGTGAAAAGAATTAAAAATTGAGGTTAAAATTAGTGGTCATTATTCTATAATGTATGTTAAATAAACCCACGAACCAATCAAAAGGTAATTAAGTGAACCCATGAACCCAAATGGAAAAAACACAAATACTCCATCCAAACGTATGTATTATATTTAACTTAATATTTAACTCTAAAATCAAACATACAAAAAATATCAAATCACAACTCAGTGAATAATATTAAAAGAATTACCCACCATATCCTATCAATTTTAACTAATTACCCATCTATTGAGACAAACACACCCTAAAAGTTAGTTGCAAGTTTCTTTTTTCTTTTTCAATAAAATTAGGTGGTTGAGTTTTCTGGATTATTTCCAAGGATTTTGTACTAAATTGTATAATTCTCATGTCTTTTTTCTCTATTTCATGGAACTAAACTTGGAAAATTTTGGGAATGCATGTTGGATTTTTACTTGTTTAAATTATTTCGTAGAAATCCTCGAGTTAAATAGCACTTGTACAAAAATCTCTTGTTATTTAGAAATGTATGGGTATTGAATTTATCTTTAATTTTTACGAACATCAATTATAAAGTTGAGGATTGAATTGCAAAAATAAATCATTAAGCAAAAAGTGGTAAAAACTAAAACGCGACTCTCTTGAGCTTTCTTATGAGATGGCCAATTACTCCCTCTTCACTGGCTCGCCATTGCCGAGCTCTGCTACGATCATGTGCTCGACACTCATTTCTCGATACGGGGAAGAAGCTGCATGCCACCTCCGTCACCACTGGCCTCCTCACCCTCCCACAACTATTTGTCGGCAATGTTATTGTTCACATGTACGCTGCCTGCGGAGATGCATTGTCCGCTCGCAAACTGTTCGACGAAATTCCCATGAGATATAAAGATACTGTCGATTGGACGACGCTCATGGACTGTTACAGCCATGGTGGAGCACCCCTGGATTCTCTTGGTTTGTTTGTTGTTATGCGAAAACAGGGTATTTGGGTCGACGGCATCACGATGGTTTCTTTGTTCAGCACTTGCGCTAAGGTGGGGAACAGTGTGTTTGGAATTCAAGCTCATGGTTTTATGATCAAAATGGGTTTGGGTTTTTGTGTGAAAGCACGGAATGCGGCTTTGGATATGTATGTGAAGTGTGGATTACTGGACAATGCTAAGATGATGTTTGATGAAATGTCTGTGAGAAATGTTATTTCGTGGACTGTGCTATTGTGGGGTGTGGTGAAATGGGAAGGACTGGAGAAAGGGAAGAGTTTGTTTGATGAAATGCCTAAGAGAAATGAGATCGCTTGGACTATAATGATTGCAAAGCATGTTGAGAATGGATTTGTTAGGGAGGCTTTTAAGCTTCTGGTGGAAATGATGATTGGCTTTGGATTGTACTTGAATCCTGCTTCACTTTACACGTTGTTATCGGCTTCTACCCAATCGGGGGACGTTATGATGGGTAAATGGTTGCATTCATATGCTATCAAAGCAACTATAGATGCATCTACAGATGTAAAATTTGGTACATCTTTGCTTGATATGTATGCAAAATGTGGTCGGATAAATACTGCCCTTCAAGTATTTAAGTTGATGCACACTAGGAATGTGGTTACATGGAATGCTATGCTTGGTGGTTTGGCTATGCATGGAAAGGGTGCATTGGTTTTGGACCTGTTCAATCAGATGTTAGAAGAAGAGGTCAAACCAGATGATATAACTTTCACAGCTGTGTTAAGTGCTTGCAGTCACTCAGGGCTAGTTGATGAGGGTCGAAAATTATTTTACAGCCTCGAAAATGTGTTTGGGATAAGGCCTTCAATGGAGAAGTATGCATGTATGGTGGATCTTTTGGGTCGATCTGGACATTTAAAAGAAGCAGAGGCTGTGATACGGGGTATGCCAATGAGACCAAATGAGGTTGTTTTAGGATCTTTGTTAGGAGCTTGCAATGTTTACAGAATGCACAAGCTAGGAGAACGCCTTAGAAGAGATCTGATTCAAATGTATCCAGACAACACAGAGCATCATGTCTTGCTCTCAAACATGTATGCTTTGTCGGGGAAATCAGACAAAGCTGATTCTTTGCGAAGGGATCTTAGGGATAGAGGTATCCGGAAAGTTCCTGGTTTAAGCACTCTGTACATCAACGGACAAATTCACCAGTTCAGTGCAGGGGATAAATCACATCCACAGATGAGTGAAGTATACTTGAAGTTGGATGAGATGATATGGAAGTTAAAAATGGCAGGTTATGTACCGGATACTACTTCCCAGATCATATCTGGTGGCGGTTGTGGGGATGATGATACCAACGAGCAGGAGGAAAAGGAGCGAGCTTTGCAATCTCATAGTGAGAAATTGGCCTTGTGTTTTGGTCTGATTAGCACAAAAGCTGGCATGCCTCTTTATATTTTCAAGAACTTGCGAATATGCCAAGATTGTCATTCTGCTATGAAGATAGCTTCTAAGGTCTACGATAGGGAAATAACTATTAGAGATCGCAATCGTTTTCACTCATTCATCAACGGTGTTTGTTCTTGTTCTGATTACTGGTGATTAGGATAATGCAATCTTGATGTAGTGTGATGCTAATCATTATATTGTTCTATTCTCTAGCCCTCTTTTTTAGAATCTTGTTCATAAATACCATGAGAGTATGAATAGAAGAAAGAGCAGACACTAGACTAACATATTAATACAGAGACAGTATGAATATCACACTTGGCAATATTGTCAATAGATGAAAAGAAACTTCGTGTTATTAAGTAGAGCATTGTTTTTCCATGATTAGCTAGCAACATCATTGCAAGTCAGTCACTACACACGCCGATAATATTTTTCCTTGAACCACTCGTGATTGAGCGCATCTTTCGCGGATATCCTCTTGTCTACAGAGAAGGCCAAAAGTCTCGTAAGCAAATCGAGCCCAGAGGCAGACAGTATGGGGGCTCCCGGACGCGTTTCAGCTTTAGATAGCCTTTGTCGAAGCACTTTGTAAATCCCACCGGAGTTGACACGTTGTATGGCAAGAAACTGGCTAACCTCGGAATCCCCTTTAAACACCACTTCATCCAACACCATCTCTCCCATAATGCAGCCCACAGACCAGATGTCTATCGCGGGTGTATACCTCCTACCGTGGACCAGCAGCTCAGGCGATCTGTACCAGAGAGTAACAAGATTGGGAGTGTACAATCCAGAGTCGCTCTTGACGGAACGCGACATCCCAAAGTCGCAGATCTTGACCTGATCGCCGTTGTTGTTCGTGAGAATGTTGGCAGGCTTCAAGTCCCTATGCATGACACCACAGGAGTGAAGAAAACAGATTCCCTCCAATATCTTCTTCATAATGGATTTGATCTCAGGGATTGTCAAAGGCGATCTCCTCTTCTCCAAGAATCTATGGAGGTCGGATTCCATGTACTCCATGACGAGGAAAGCACGACCACCATGCTCGTGCTCCTGGTGCAGCTCCTTGAACCCGACGATGGAAGGGTGAGGTGGAAGTTCGATGAGGATTCCGATCTCTCTGAGAGTACAAGGAGAGAAGCCCTGCAACTGGTGTTTCATGGCCACTGTCTCGCCGCTCTTCTTGTGCCGCCCTTTGTACACCACACCGTAGGTCCCACGATTGACGACGCCCAATGACTCGTACTCCTCGTCGCCCACCCACACCTCATCATTGTACTCTTTCACTTCCACGTCATACTTCCTTTTCCGACATGAGAAGCGAATAGTCTGAGCAGTGCAACAAGAGTTCAGCACCGCCATGGCTGATATCAAAACCTAATGCTATTATACTAATTGCTTTCAATTCACGTAATATATAATGACTAGGTACAAGACTCATGTCTATATGAATTCTAGAGAGTATCAAACTAATTTGTGCATGTGTTTGTTGTATACAACAACTCTTTCTATCCTTGAGGAACAACTCTTTCCGTACAATTTGTACGATTAATGTTAATTAAGGAATATATAATTACTTAACTACCATATCTGAACTACTTATGTTTCAAGAGCGTGTCTTTGATACAATTAGATCTCTTTTACAATCCAAACTCCAATGGTCCTGATATTCCTACATTAATTTGTATTATCAATATTAACTAAAAGAGATCTCTTGGATTGCCATGATCGTGCAAATACAAATTGGATCATTGTGTTACCGTGATCAGTAAATATATTTTTACAAGACCACATGGATATATTTATATGGCAATCAAATGAATTTTAGTAATATATCCACATTGATCGTGGTAATCCAATCGTAGTAATATATTTATATGGTAAATATACCCAATCCAAACAATTGGATCGATATTAATTAATTAATTAATTTCAAATAACTACTTAAAACCTAATGCTAAGGTTGCTTTCAATTCACGTAATTATTTGTATGTTGTGGATATATATGTGAATAATAGAGAGTACGTGTGTGCATGAGTTTCAACCTTTCCGTACAGTCTTAATTACGGATAAATACTTTATTTAATCAAGAAACTATAATTACCATATTTAAAGGAGTTAATCTCTTTTACAATCCTTGATTCTCTCCATACATTTTGTACGTGATCATACTAATTAAGTTGGTTAATTACCTTATTTACTTCAAGAAACCACTTATTTACCATATCTCGTACTTATATATAAAGAGTATATTTTTGAACTAACTACTTTATCGTTATCATGAACAACGGAAGTCATTTATATATTTGGATTTGTAAATCAATAGGGAAATTTTTGAAGGATCATTTCTTGATTTTCTTGGCTAGATAATTATGAGAAGTTTATTAATGTTATGATCTTAATTGGCTATTCAATAATTCCCTTTCTTCTTTTTTTTTTTTTTTAAACTAAAAAAGATTTATCATATTTATCGGATCATCCAGATATAGAGATATAAGATAACAGTGTCTATACAACATATTAACAAATCTTTGAATATTGCATCGTGAGATATATATGCATACGCGTTATACTTGTAAAACAAAAAAATAACGTGGCTTATATTACTTCTATTTTAATCATTATTTTATTATTCTTAATTATTACTTAATAACGTGACCAATTACTTATGATTTATTATTCTTAATTATTACTTATGTTTTCAAAAGTCCACTTAAAAATTATGCAAATTGATTTATTTTATATTTATTGTGTCATATATTATTGGTCAATAATTGCTGACTTTTGAAAGGATTAATTTCTATCTTTTACATACTTAATTAAAGGTCCATACTAATTATTAGAGTAATTAAACTAAACTACCTTATTTGCATTTTTTTTTAAAGAACCTTACTTGTGATTTAGATATATATACATGTGATTCAGTCATACGATATTTTAGTTTGGACTAAACCACGATATTTTAGGAATCAAATGATATATGTATTAGTAATTGTATTTTTAGTTATTTAATTTTAAACATAAGGTATAAAAGATATTTACAACAATATAAGTTTATTAATTTATATACAAAGAATTTATGCTTATATATGATATTGTTACGTAAATGTGAAACTTTATTTTAAATCTGTTAGATTTTTTCATAAATTATTAAATTATGAACTGCAAAAGTAATGCTGTGATCATTTAAAAATAATAGTGTTAGAAAACTAAATTAAGTATTTTTATGAGTATATAAATATATTTTGCAGTAACAATAATATGATGACTATATTAACAATAAAAATTAATTGCACTGAACCCTCGAATTTATATATCCAAGATTTTTTTGTATAATTTTTTGATATTATGCCAGTGTTTATTTTTATAATTTTGGTTGAGATTTACTGTTCTTTTGATTAATTTAATTTTGAAAATCTTTATTGTTTATTATGAAATAGAAAATTTGGCCCCGTAGCTTTCAAAAAATGGATCGTGTCATTGGTGCTATACTTTGTTTTCCACTATACGTACCTTTAAATATAAATAATTACTATTTAGCCTTTTCACTTTGTATCGTATGACAAAAAATATTATTTATATGTGATTTTTACGATTTCACTTTATATTATGTGATATAAAGATGGCTTCTCAATGAAGTATGCATGTTATTAACTTATTATTATTATTATTTCACTAGAATTGTAGATAATATAGAGAACGACACAAAACATGGTGCAAAACTCGTGCAACAAATCGTCACTACAAGAAAAATGCACATAGACAAGTGTTTTTAACTGTTGTTGTAGTTATATTTCAACTCTTGTCGTAGGGGTCCTGTAGCCGTTGTCGTAGAATCACTACAAGAAATTTGTCACGTTGGCAAAGTGCTGACGTCAGACAATGGTTTCGTCTACGACAACGGCATTTTAGGCTACGACAAAGGTTTTTTTAAAAAACTCTTGTCTTAGGGGTGTAGTCTATGAGAGAATTTCTTGTAGTGCGCACAAGTTTGTCACATTTTTGATACTTTTTTTTTCCCTATTTGCTAGAAATGTATGAAGTCAAGTAAGGATGAAGCCTTAAAAGAGAGGACAGAAATGGCTATACCTCACCCCAGAAGACTCACACTTAATTCTACCATAACAAATATCACAAATATTTTCAGCACATATATTGTCATTATAACCAATGAATTTATGATATGACAAGAGGAAATTACAGGAACTATACAAATAATGCCATCTGGCACCTATACCAGTAGGCCCCATTTTTTTTTTTTTTTAAAGGATCCAATTTATATTTCGATTCAAGCCAAAAATCATTAGGATCAACCATGTTTCACCATCTTTTATCGTGAACAAACAACTTGTCAACTTTTCTCATCAACACAAGAAAAATTTGCTCTCCTCCCTAATGGGGCTCTGACCGTTAAAATGTCGTCAACGCTTTTGAATTGATAAGAGAAAGTTAATGTAGAGTAGTATAGTGTTCTAGAATTCACTAGGCATTGATCAGACGCTTGATTGATTAACTCTTAGGTAGCCTAGTAGTCGGCATTTAGGAGTCGTTTATAATTTAATAGACTTCTTGTTGTTTTCTTTTAATCTTTAAAAATATTTTGGAAATCTTACATTTTTTCCCCTTTGCGTTTAAGTCGGAGGATAAGTAAAAACTTAATATTTCATTTTAACTTTCTTATGAAATTATTCAGTGATTATGAAATAAATTTTTGTTTGTATTTCTCAATTAATTTGTTGATTTTCTATTTATATCTGAATAATAATTAAACTAACCCTATAATTCAATAAAAATACTATTAATTTGCTAAGAAGTTCAAAAATGAAAAACAAAATAATTATTTCGCTCATAATCCTGCTTAGGGTCAAATAACGATATCTTACCCCACATACAACTGTCTACTATTTAAAGTGGCCGAATAAGTTAAAATCGATGCAATTAAGTATCGTGTAACGCTTGAGTACCATTTATCCCGTTTTCTAAAACACTCACAATAACAAAGACAATAAACTTTGATAAAAATGGGGAAAACGTAGAAGGTAACAAATGAAGGGAAATTAAAGTCTGGAGAATGAAGAGAGAAAAGACGAGAAAGAAAGACATTAAAACATGAGACATGATATGTTTTATCTTTATTATTTTTTATTTTGTGAGGTGGTGATTATTAATGTGGGGAGGGATAAATACACAAAACTACAAATAAAATATTCTGACAATTAGTTTGATAAACGATCAAGAAAAGAAACAAATAAAAGAATCAATAGATGAGAATGACTTTAATTCAATGGAACAATATTGTACATGGTAATCAAAGTAGGGTTGCATAAATTAGAGTTCTTAGAAAAAACACATGAGATTATTTACTTCAATATGTATATATAATTCCATATAATATTTAAAAATAATATTACATATTATGCATATATACACTATTGCTTATTAACACATGTCTTAAAATAAAAGTAATAAAATATAAAATGAAACATCAAATCTAATAAATGATTCATACAGTGAAATATGTAGCACGATAAATAAATTATCAGAAACATTTAATTGTGCTCCACCTTGAAACAACATTGCTTGCAATCGGTCCTGCCATTGTGTTTCCTTAGCAACAACAATATATGTGCCTATGAAATAATGTAGAATAACAACACTATTACTAAACATGGAAAAAGACAAGGGGAAAAAATAAGTAGTAGTAGAAGAATCCGAGGAATGAAGAACAAGGACAAGAGAAAAAATTAAACATTATATACAATATAAATTACGTCTCATATAGATCCTTATAGGGAGGTAACTGAATCGAGCAGAATCAATATTTGAGTTTGGTTTGTTTAGTTATCAAAAGAACCCGAACCTAATTTAAAGAATATGTTCATGGTTCACGAATTTACTTGAGTTTAATCGAGCCTTAACAAACTTAATAAATATTAATAATAAATTATATTGTTCATCAACTTATTAACAAAATGATATATATTCTTAAATTATATAATATATTATCTAAATTTTATAATTAATTATACAAATATCTATAATTAAATATTTATATATTTATCATAAGTAAAAATATAGAAATTATATATCAAAATGTCAAATATTAGTATTATATCTTATAAATTAGCTCACGAGCCTTCTAGTGAACACGTTCACGAACTAACGCGCCGAATATCATCAACTTTAAGTTTGTTTGCTTACTTAATGAATCACAATAAACGAATTTGAACAAACTTTTAGCGAATCAAGCTCCAAATAATTTACAAACGGTTTGGTTCATTTACATCCCTAGTCATCCCATGTCCTATGCATTTCTTTTTAAATCACTAAATCAGATATTTTATAGTATATATTCTAATAAAACTATTATGTTAGAGATATTAAATTTGATATCAAAAACATACAGAGAATTGGATTAACCCTATCGATCATTATATCCATGTGAATATTTATTGACATAATATATGACATGTTGCACATTTTTTAATAATATTATAAAAATCTAGCCATTAAACTTGTTTAAGACACAACGTCACACATCTTATTTATAAATAAGTGTAATATCCTAATCGATAGATTAGAATTTTCCGTGGATCGATTGAGAAGAAACGTGGACAGCACATTGTATATATAAAGAATTAATAAATAAATTAAAAGCGGAGGTTCACTTGGAATATTCTTTCCCACAACTCATTGGGGAAATACAAGTCGACCAATCAATATCGCTTCAAAGAATCTTCACATGGAATATTCTGAGATCCTCTTTCACTCTATTTTCCTTTTGTTTTTTTCTATTACTATAATTTCTAACATCCATTATAATAAACTTACCTTGAAAAGCACGGATTATATTATGGACCATATTACGTAAGACGGGTCGGCCCACAACACACATTTCATAATTCACATATAAATTAGTGAAAATGAGTTTAGTTTATGAGTAAAAATGACCTATCTCACAGAACCTATGCATGAGATCGTCTCACACAAGTTTTTGTGCCTCGGAAAATATTCACTTCCTCTAACTAAAATATGCAATATTTTTTGAGGAAGCGTAGGAAGATATATTAATTATGGTTGGAATTGTAAAAATATTATCCTTCTTATTTTTTTCATTACACAAAATAACAAAAATAAATTATCGTAGCATCGAAAAATGAGCTTTGTTAGTAAACAAATCATGCTAAATATAACTATTTCATTCAATGGTTAAATAACTAATAATCACAATAAGAAAATTAGATCATAATTTAAAACATACGAAAATGAAAAAATAAGCCTATGGTAAAGGAGTGTATGTAACAATGTTTTCAGAATCGTACTAAATTGATCGGTTCAATCAATTGTATTTGGACCTTATTCCGATTCAGATACCAAAATAAAATATAAATAATGTTGAATCGGAAAAAACAAGTTGAACTGAAAAAACTCGAGAAAACTGTTGGAATTTTTATTTTTTAATTACATTTTGCTATTTTTGACATCTTTTTAATATTTTCTTACCAACTTTCAGGTTTTATCAATCTCAATTTAAGAATTAAGATTCTAAACACAATTATATTATTTATTAATAATAATAATTCTGTTAAAATTTCAGTTTATTTTTTCAAATCTGGTTGTGTTATTTTTATATTAAAATCATGCTATTTTAAAATGATGTCTTTTATTTATACACATAACACACTTCTATATTTATCAATAATGAACTTTTCTAACAAAAAGGAATTCTGCCTCTTTTATATGATTCTGTTCATTTATTTTATTTTATCTAGAAACCTTAATTTGAACATTTATATTTCGTTAAAAAAAGAAAATCTATGCATGGATTATGCTTTAAGTTTATATTGTGTTTATTAAATTTAAGTTTTCAATATTGCCAGAATATTTTGACAAAAATTATATGAAATGATCGACAAATATAATTTTGTGACAAGTTTCACTATCCGCAATTCCACATGAACCGCTATCCATTTTTACAATCAATCTATTTTATAAATTATGAATTGTGAATTTTTCATAGAATCAGATCAATAAGACGGTTTTACATGAATTCTACTCATATATTTATATAAAATAATTATTACTTTTTGCAGATACAGTTGATTGTCCTCCAATTAGCTAACGTGACAGATTTACTCGTCAGTTTTATTATGAAAACATTGGTATAAAGTACTATTATAATTCCTCTCATTTAAAGAAAAATACATTTTTCTTTACTTTATATATATAGAGAGAGACACACACTTACCAAAGACTAGTATTTAAAAACGAGTATTATATAATTACAATTGGGACTTCAAAATTTCTCCTACTTGATTATACTACCTTTGCCAATAAATAGTTCTCTTTTCTGCTTAATGTTCTTCTGTTAATTATTCTTTTTTTTTTTTTAACTTCATTTGCTTATTCTTAATCACTCGTATTTGATTTATTTGACATTTTCATTCATCCTTTTCTTGTCATTAATTAAAGAATTAATTACTACAAAAATCAAAAACTTTACTTAATTTACAATTTTAACCGAATTTTTGATTATTAGTTAATATAAAATGTAATTTTATATTTTTTAAAATTTAACCAACAAATATTTTTCGAATGTGATTATGCTCAACGATGTATTATTCTAATTTGACGATCTCTATATTTTTCAACTCCAACTTCTAATAATAGTTTCTTTATAATGACTTTATACTTCAACATTAAGCCATGACTGATCCTAAACTAGGGTGAGTAGGGCCAGGGTCCATTTCTCAAGATGCCCCATATTTTCATACAATACTATGTTATATATTGTTATAATATATATATATATATATATATATATATATATATATATATGATAATAAAATAGGCTCATTTGTGATTTAAATGACTCAAACGGTCAAAAACAGATTTTTTGTAATTAAAAATAAAAAAGACAATTGCAATTTTTTTTCTAAAGATGTTTATTTTTTTCTTCATATGGCCCATTTTTTCTATGGGTGATTTCTATACACAGCCATAAAATTTCTCAATATAGCCACCATAAAAATAAAATTCTATTTTTATCATTAAATTTTATTTGGGTATTTTATACAACCTCATATTTTCTCTCTTTTTTTCTCTCTATACATTCATTATATTCAATCAAGTTTCAACTATATTATTCAAAAATTTATCTAAAGTATATTTGAAACTTTATAAGGTAAACACATTCTATTCCAATTAATTTTTGTACTTTTTTTTGATAAATATGATTCTTCAATATTGGATTTACAAGTTTCATGGAAAATTTTGTGCATAAAATTGTTTCTAATATATGGATCTTCGTATGCTTAGATCCATATGAATCATAACCATACAAAAATTCGTATGAATCATAATCATACCATTGTACAATTCCATATCTTGCAATAATCTTACTAATATAAATCAGAATTCTAATAATTATCTAGATATATTTATCCGAAAGTCCATGCATATTTCAGAATATTCAAATTATTCGAAATTAAAAAAAAAATTATGATCATTGAACTTGTTACCTATCATATGGAGCATAAGATCCGGATGTATTATCATTATACAAATTTATACTTTCAGTTAAACTATATTTATACGAATCTATACTTTTGGATAAATTATTATTGTAAGAATTTAAACTTCAATATGACTTAAAATTGATTTGATATCATTATTTGGATAAACTATTATCGTGAGTAGTCGGATTAATTGTCAAGAATGTTTAATTCGTTAATGTTTGTAAAGAATACCTCGTGGTTGTGTAAAGAATAAAAGAAAAGATGGTAATCGTGGTGTAAGAAAAAAAAGTGAGAATTGAGTTGTACAAAATAAATAATGACATTTAAGGATAAACCGATATTTTTATTTGACAGTGGTTGTGTATAGAATTACAATTTTTCTATTTCGTCATGGACTCCTAAAATGTCAGGATTGACCCTGATCAACGCAATCATATTCAAAAATTGTCTATTGGTTAAAATTGCAAAATATATGAAAATTTATATTGTATTTGCTAACATTAAAAAAATTGATTAATATTCCAAATTAAATAAAATTTATAATTCTTACGACAATTAACCCTTAACTAAAATATACATAATTCATTTGGGAGCTTAATAGAGTTCAATAGTCAACCAAACTCATATCGAGACACATTGAAATGTAGTTGGAAATATTAAGGTATCATAAGATCAAGGGTTAAATGCAAAAAACAATCCAAACTATCGACTTTTTTCGATTTGCAATCTAATCTTTTTTTTTTTCTGATTGCAACCTAGTCTTCTGTAATTTTTCCGATTGCAACCTCCGTCCACTTTTTGAGCATTTTTCCGGCGAAAATATCATCAGGTGACTAGCACATTTATCATTTTAAGAGTAAAATCGTCTTTTACATTATGTATCTCACAAAATAAAAAATAAAAATGATTTTTCCCTAAATAAAAAATTAGGGTCTTTCGCCGGAAAAATGCTCAAAAAGTGGACGGAGGTTGCAATTAGAAAAATTACAGAAGACTAGGTTGCAATCGGAAAAAAAAATGATTAGGTTACAAATTGAAAAAAATCGATAGTTTGGGTTGTTTTTTGCATTTAACCCTAAAATCAATTGACGAAGTTGTTTGGTCGATTTGCTAAAGCCAATGACATGAACCCCTAATAATTTGTATTTTCTTGAAATAGTAGATTTGAAATTGAGCCAAAATTAAAATAATTAAGAGTTGGTCTTGTGTGCACTTGGTGTACATGCAATCCGGATCGATCCAGTTTTGACCCGAATCTGCGAATTTTTTAATTTAGTTTTTTTTTTGCTTCAGGTTGTTACCTTTATGTTGTATTAGTGTGACTTTTATGTTATAAATGTGTGACCTTTATGTACAACAATCATGACCTTTATGTACTATAACTTAGAAAAAAAATGAAGATTTTCAACATAATTTGAATTATATATTTTTTATGTGATATCAATGCGACTTTTATATTATATCATGTCACATTTATATACAAATATTCTAACTTTTATGCACTTTTATATATTACATAAATGTCAAAATATTTGTATATAAATGTGGCATAATATAACATAAATGTCACATTGATATCACATAAAGGTATATAATATAAATTGTGTTGAAAATCTTTCATTTTTTTTTAAGTTAGAGACATAAAGGTACAGATGTTTGTACATAAAGGTCACACATTTATACATAAATATCACACATTTATAACATAAAGGTCAAGATAAAAATTTGAATTTTTTTTTTAAAATAAAAATTCACGGATTTGGGTCGGATCGACTCGGATTGCATGAATTTTAGATCTATACAGCGGGTGCATAGGAGTTGTTGTGAATAATTAAATATGGCTATGCTTTCACCATATCCAAAGGATATTCTTTATAATTCCTAAGTTTTTGTAGCTTTCTTTGTCATATTCAGTTTTCAACCCTCCAACTTTTGTTAATTTCACGACTTCGTCCCCTCCACATTGTCTGCAAGACTGCAACGAATATCCCCACCCCCACCCCACCCCGACCTGTATGTATATGTGTGTATATGTAGCAAACAAATTGTTGTATAAAAATGGTGATGAGTGCCCACATCTTTTCAAGTTTATCTTGAGATCAGATTAGATTCCAAAAGCAAATTCTCCTTACTAATTTCCACCTTTTCTGTGTAATTTTTCAACGTTTTATTCCTTTTTTGATTTCTATTTGTTCTCTGGAAATTGGGGGAGAAATCTGAGCATTGATTATCATCGGACGCAGAGCGAATTTGAAAATCGAAAAACGTATGAAGTTCGGAAGAGAATTTAGGATTCACTTGGAGAAAACCTTACCGGAATGGAGGGACAAGTATTTGTGCTACAAGCTCTTGAAGAAGCTGCTGAAGAATATTCCATCCTCCGCCGATAATCTTCCGCCGCCTGCTCTGCGTCTGCCGTTGCCGGAGCTTCAAGTCTGGTTTGTGGCGATTCTCAGCGAGGAAGTCAAAAAGTTCAACGATTTCTACGTCGGGAAGGAGGAGGATCTTATCATCCGCTTCCAGGTAATTTTATTTTTTTGAAGATTTCCTTCCTTCATTTAATTTATTTATGCACCATCGTGTATTTTGTTGTTGTATTTTTTATTTCCTTGTTTAATTGAAGTATTGAATTTTGGTGAATAGTAATAATGAAAGTTGCTTTGATTTGAAATTAGAATGGTGATGGGGAAAACATTTTGATGTTTTAGTTCATTAGTTTTGATGAAAGACCTGATCAGATAGTTATGCAGGAAATCAAGGTAGCTTTCAACTCATCATGGTGTTTTTAGTAGGTGATTCAAAGTAGGAAACTTAAGCACTGAAGATAATAAATTTGCACTTTCTTTATCAATTTATCAACAGATGGATGTTCTCATTCCCTCTTTATATTGGGTGGATATGTGTGTGCATGTGGTAGATGGAGAAGAGATTTAAGAATTTTACTCATTTTGACACATGGATAGCTTCACTTTCTTCTCCTTGTCAACGTAGAAATCGTCGAACTTTTTTGATCCACGAAATTGAACCTGCAAGATGATTTATCTCTTATGTGTAGAAGGCCAATGAGGAAGTGCTAACATGTTGTTGATAATGATAGAAGGAGGTCCGAGTTTGATATATGTTGTGTGGGGAAGCTGATGTTAGGTGTATTGACAAGATAAATAGAGATGGTATTTATTGGGATGATATGAGTGTTGGGGTTATCTCGCTCTTAAAAATTAATTTGATGTTGACAAAATTAGTGGGTGAGGAAAACATGAATTTTGTTACCTAACTTGTAAGTGGGCATCATCACCCTGTGAAGGTGAATGGTTTAAAGAATCTCTTAAGGTATATTCCAAATTTCATGGAAGATTTGTCTGGTTGACCTGACTGGTTTTTTTGTTAATTTCCCAACGGCCAATACGTGAAGATAAATGGGTTCCAGATGTGCCAATATAGTTATTAATTACTACATACCTTTAGAATACACTAATGTCTAAGAAAAAAGTGTGTAGCAAAATTTTGTTGTTAGTTCCTAGAGGAGTGTTCTTTAGTTTACTTTGTGAATGCGAGGATTTCAACTTAAAACGAATTCTGAGATCCTCAGCTTGAGAAGTTTCATGTTTTCTTTGTTGTATGGGATTGAGCACTTCAGCTAGGTGTGAGGTGATATTGTGATGGCAACAGACTGTAAATGCTCTTGAATAGAGAGGGAAAGTGGTAAGAGAGATGAGGTTGGCAATATTGAGCTGCCTCAAGCTTCAAATGGATGATTTATTCAGTTTCATTTTAAAGGGGTTTGCCAGTTAAAATTTTGATGTACTCAACCGAATCATTAACCCAAGAGATTGCTGAGAGCACTAATGCTGCTCCTGAAGCCAACCAGCATAAAGGGCTATCTTCAAATGCAATTAACTCTGGAGTCATTTCAGCCAAGCCAGGATATTATTTCTTTTGAAATTAATGGCATTAAAATACTTGTGATGTTTCATATAGTTAATATTTGCAGCATTTCAGGTTGAACTGCATGCTTATTTTAGTGAATACACATTTTTGGGGAGCACTTAGTAGAACTAAATGACTTTTTGGTGGTTATTTCACAGCGTAAGGAGATTACAGAGGTGCTAGTCCAGGCATCTAATTTAGCTCAAGAGTATCTTAAAATCATTTGACTCTCTTTAAATTATACTCTTCGAAATAGTGAACATCTTCTCTGAGCTATATTACATCACCAGAAAAAAGTTATTTGGGCCGATTATATGGCCAAAGTCTTGAGTTGATAATCATGTCAAAACTGTTAATTGATGGATACTTCTTCACATTCAAAAGGACTGGTTCTTCTAAGTCAAGAGGTGTCTGATGTTACCTTACCTACAACTTTCTTCATCTCAAGACTTGAGAGAAATTAACAAAATAGTGCAGCATCATACTTCAAATTCTGGGTATTCATGCTTGCTAGCTTATTACATGAGAGCATTATATTAGTTGAACGTCAATTTACTTTACCAATGTGGTTTTGATAGTTCTCTGCCACTGGTGTCTCAGGCACTTAAGGAAACAATTGAGCGAGTGAAGGAGGGAGAAGGGTATTATGGAGTGTTTACCTCAGAGACTGAATTTGGCGAAGATATGACTGAGATATGCAAAGACTTGGTTGTCATCCATGGGGAGATGGTTCTATTGAAAAGCTACAGCTCCCTTAACTTTGCAGGTAAAAAGGCCTCTTCCTATTTCTTCTTCAATATTGAGTAAGATGTTGGTTTCATTTGTAAGTATATACGACATGGTATATCTCTTATACTCGATGTTGGATCCCTTGTAGCTGAAATCTCCTGCATTTTTCATTAGGTCTTATAAAGATACTGAAGAAATACGATAAACGAACTGGGGCAATGCTGAGTCTACCTTTCACTCAGCTCGCTTTTCACCAGCCCTTCTTCACAACCGAACCTCTTACAAGATTAATTCATGATTGTGAAGCAAATCTTGAATTCCTGTTCCCACTGGAAGCAGAGGTGGTAGAATCAACCGAAATTGGAGACGAGCACACAGAGACAGCACATGCTGACAGATCAAATGCATCCTTGGAGACAACGTTGTTGCTCGTTGAGGAAACTGTAGATATATACCGGAGGACCGTTGATACAATAAGTACTATAGAGTGCATTAAAAAGGAAAGCTCTTCCATTAATCCTCTATCTATGTCCAATCTCTTTCGGAGACGAGACAATGACAACATGGGTACCGTAACAGCTGAAAACTCGCCTTGCAACTCTTTCGTGTCCTTTCACGATTTAGTGGATGAAATCGAAGACATCAGTCCCCCTGAATAAGCCTTTTTCCCCTTTCCACTCAATTTTTGTTGATTATAAATTTACACTTATGAAATAAATATGTACAGTATGGTCAAACTCAGGTTCATGAGTACTGATCTTTTTCACTTCGGTTATAAAATCTGTACTTGGTTTCTTTCGTGATATTGCGTATAGAATCAATTGCTGTTGGAAAGTTTGTCACTAATATTATAACAATAATAATTCAGGTAAATTGGTAACATGGCCTAGATTTGTCTGTACATATTTGTCACTCTTTTTATCAAGAATGTGAAAGAATGCAAAAGAAGCAAACAATAAGAAATCTATGGTCTACGTATACAAAAAGCATGTTCTACACTATGTTCTTAATCTTCACATGACCTTCCCATCTTCATAGTGAAACGGCAATGGCACTGACTTGAACGCTCGATACCTTCCAACGTTGTTGAAGTGCTCATTCTCCACCCTATGCAATATAAACCACACCAGAGTCAACACTAAGAAACAAACCTGTTTCAAAAGCTATGGATCAACTGTTTTAGACATGGCTTATTAGGCTCTGCTAGTGATCTAATGTTGTTGGAATATAGAGACTATAAACATATTTTTCTGCATTTTCTGTGATGTTTCTGAAAAGTTAAGATAGTTCAGGGTGTTAAGCAGTGAAACATCATCAAACCTGAAGAAGTTCCAAATGCCACGACGTAGTATCTCCAAGCAGGCAACGAGAGCAACCATGGCTTTCCTGTGGAGAAATTTTGTTTGGTCGAAATCAAGAACCAACTGCATCCATACAAGCCTCAGAAGAACGTTCACTACCTGCAGTTCATATATATCAGAAACGTAACTAAATGGACATCTAAGTTTTTTTTAAGAAGCATCGAAAGATCATAGTATATATACTGACCATAGCCACAAAGTATACAGCCTTGTTCTGTATCAAGAGCTTATCTCTCAGCCATGGATTTCTTGAACTTCTTTGCAAAAGGCCCCAATCGATGACTATATCCCAGTATGTGTTGTATATGGTGGTAACCCCTGACGTTGAAGCAGCCATGATTTTCCAAAAAGCTCCTTTATTTTGATTGTATATTGTCCTCATAACAAGTGCCACAATAGTTGAGAAGTACTTGAGGAAATTGAGGCCTTGCATGGGATCTTTCTCCTCAAACAAACGACGAAGACACTGAATTATATGGAAAAAGGTTAGGCTGCATGTGGATGGAGAAGTAGAAGATTGAAGAGGGATCCAGGTGGACCCTCATTACCTGAATGGCACGAGACCAGAACGGAATGATGGCAACGACTATATACAAGATTTTGTAGACGTTGCTATCAGTGAACTGGCGTGATCTCCTTGTGAAGTCTCCCCAGAAATAGTAGTAGACATAAAACAGCAAACTTCTAAAAGACTGCACCTGAAGACAACACGGTAAAGGGAGAGTTAAAAGTATGTTTGATTTGAACTTTGAAGTGTTTCTTGATTGTTATGAGGATATTTTTGTACCTGGCTTGTTAACTGATCGGCCAAGAAGAAATCCGAAAGAACAACCTACAAAGAAACAGCAGAATAAGAGACGACAATGAGGTTACTTTTTTGGTTTTGACATACATTTTTTGATCATTTATTACAACCTAAGTACCTTGTATAGTGGGGCACAAATACAGTGCCAGGCACAGTTTAGAAGAAAGAATCGGCTCGAACAATAGATTATGTTCAAAGGACAGATAGTAATAAGAAGGACTGTCTGTAAACACAACACCTGAGAGAGTTAGTAGTATTCATCAAGAAAGTCGAAACATATGACTATTCTGAGTGCAAGAATCTTACAACGACTAAGGCTAATGGAACCAATTCTGTTAATGTTTTATAGCTTTTTGTTTCAGGATCCATCTCCATGTCGAGGTTTGAAAGCACAGCAGCCAACGAGAGTACAGAAAGGCCAGAAGCCAAAAGGAAGATCTCTCTAAAGCCCAATTCTGTTCCTGGTTTGTATCCAAATATAAACGGGTAGTTCACTCTGTATCGCCTCCAAAGATACGTATCCAATCCGTACATGATCATGTGCAGGATAATGAATCCAACAAAACTGCATAATAATTTATTTGATATATAATTCAGTGATGATGAACAAGTTTTCCAATTGCAGAGTGATGTGAGCAGTTATCAGATACCTATAGAGTGGAAATACAGTCTCCATGTAAGCATCTCTATCCGGATGATTGAGAAGATTCCGTCCATGCAACGAGACAAGAATGGCAACAACCAGTGCTATCGAGCAACCAGTAAATAGACCTGCATATATATGAAAACACATTCCCATAACCAATCAGTTCACAATATTTTCGAATATTTTCAAATCTATCAGATCAGATAACAAAACTTACCAAGGAAAAATGTCGTTCTATGCTTCTCCCTTTTGTGTCCCGGCTTCAAAGATTTCATCCCTTTTCTATGATTCCCATTCGCAAAGTGCTTAACAAATGTGGCTTCTAGTCTTTCTATGAGCTTGTTCACCTGGGAAACGAGACGAGGGCAAAAACAATGATCAACTCTTCTGCAAAGTGAAATCTTGCGAAGCTAAATTTAGAGTACCAACCTCATCAGAGGTGCCAAGATAAGAATTGTCAACCATCTCTAAGTAAGATTTTGAAGCATTTCTTGAAGTAATCTGCAAGAAAACATCAGCCCATGTTTCAGAACACAGAGACTTATCGTACTTCTTTCGATAAGCATTTCTTATCGTACTTCTTTCAGAAAGCAACAGAAACTTCTTTCGATCAAACAAAACTATCAATCACTACCTTATCGTACTTCTTCATTATCTTGGAGAAAGCCAGCATATTCAAGAAACTGCAATAGAATGCAACTATATATATCAGATTACTTCGATCACAGAGAAAAACCGATTGTTCTACAGCTGGCAAGAGTTTCTTACCAGTAGCTCTTAAGAAGTCGAAGCTGATGGTAAAACTCAATGAAGGCTTGTGTCAACTTCTCTTCTGCTTTCCTCAGCTCGTCCCTGCTGAACGAAAGGCCCGTTTTTGAACTCCGAATAACATTCCTTAAAATCGAAACTGGAGTATCAGGTTCAACGTTGATCTTCACATGATCCAAAACTTCCAAAGAAGCAGGCCTAAAGACTTGACTATCAGAGCTAGAAGAACCTTCACTGCTCATTTCGACTTCTTGAATCGCATCCATATGTAACCCTCCTTCATATTCACAACCAAAAGATAATCCTCAAAACAACATCCAAATTCATTAACTAAAAGATTGCTAATATAAAATTATCAAAATTGAATCTTTCTCAAAGCCCAGATCACAAAACAAACTCATGAAAAAGAATACCTTGCTTAGCTCCATTGACAGATGCAAAAACAGTTGCAGGAGAAGAACCTGCACCACTTGATGCAGGGGCAAAATGGGACTTACTACCTCTCTCCTCCACACGAGGCTTGTCCACTGAAACCCTCAAAGCAATAAGAGCATCCATCTGCTTAGTCAGCTCTTCAGCCTCCACTTTCACTTCTTCAACCTTCTTCTTGTAAAACCTAACCACTTTATTAAACTCCTCATCAAGCTGTCTGAAAAAGACCAGTTCAAACTGGCCCCCTTCCTCGGAGGATCTCAGAAACATTGTCTGGTAATAATTCTCATTGCCCTCTTGCTGCACTGAGCTCACCAATATAACCTCATCATCATTATTTCTCGAAGAACCCTTCATTATGTTCCGGCCCGTGAGCCCGCTGAAGGCCCGGTACATGGTGAGGCGGCGCTTGAGGGAGCGTGATCGGGCCTGAGGGCCCGAAGGCGAGGACAAAGCTTTGTTGTGGCGAAAAATGAGGAGGTCTTTCAAGAGCTTCTTGAGAGCGTTGTAATCCATGTATGCTCCTTGCCATTCTTGCACCATCTGGGAAGCTAATTCCTTCCCAAACTTCATCGTTTCTTTAGAGCAATCTTGTTTCGGGCTTTGTCTGATTTTGTCAATGTCAAAGTTTAGTGAGCAGAATATATAAAAACAAGAAAGAGCTTTCTTTGTATAATCTTGTCTGAAAATTCTTGAGCCATCATTTATATTAAAAGTTTTTTGAATTGACGAGGAATTGGTCTCTTGAATCGTGCCACAATTCCGTACTCGTTTTTAAACCAAGCTGGCTGTTCTTGCGTCTTTTCCAACTTGGTAGTTATTAGCAATAATTAATCACAGCTTTTTTGTAAATAATATGGCAAAAATCATTCATGCATATAAAATAAAGAAGTCAACGTTTTTTCTATTTGGCTGAAGAATAGGAAGAAAGCGTGTTTCAACTTAAAGAAACGGGATAAGGTCTCTACGTTTTCATGTTACCGTTGGAAGCTTTATTTTGGCAGTTTATATCAAGCTTTGCAAATCAAGATTGGAGGAGTTATCTTCAAAATCAGTTTTAGAAGTCGTTTTAGATCCGTTTTAGATGATTCTTTTTGCAGTGTATTCTAGATATACAGGTCTAAAAATAGTTGCTTGTATGCTGGACAAGTGAGTTCTAGAAAGGGAGCGAGATAGGCTGAAAGTAAGAGAGAGAGTCATCTTCTTGTGTATGTTCACAATCTAGAACTTGTTGTAATTCTTTGTGGTTGTTAATAGAAATCCCCTCCCCTGTTTTCCCGTGGACATAGGCTTATTCACGCCGAACCACGTAAGTCTTTGTGTGTTGATTTACTGTTTTGATTTTGATTCTTGGTTGGGAATCTAGTTGCAAGTGTTTGGATTAATTCTTGAAGCAAGAGTATCAGATTTTCTGACATTTTTTTAATTGGTTTTTGTTTTTATTTTTAAATAAGTCTGAGTTTTGAGTTCACACCTCTCAACGAGTACATTAATACAGTGATTTGGGCTTTGTACACTGTAGATCACTGCTCATTGTCCAGGCTGTTGTGATTGCCCACCCAACACCTCAGTCTCCTACTCTGTTAATCAAACCAACACAAATTAGACAGTTGTTAAAAGTTTTTTTTTTTCAGTTCCAAACGTATTATTACATTTGACTAAAATCTGAAGATCGACTCAAATTCGATTTCATATGTACGAGAGAAGAAAATGTAAAGAAATCAAATAATTAGTTTTCATTAAGTAGGAGAGAAAAAAATGTAAAAAACTCAAATAATTCAAACTCGGCTCGATGAGATTCGTTCAAACTCGTCTTAGTTAATTCTTAAAAAAAAAAAAGTCAAATATAATTTATTAAGCTTAATAACCTTGCGAATAGGCTTGAATATTGATGTGTTAAATGCCTTACACTTAACTTGATTTATTTAATGTCTCATTCTATCGTTATTTTGGTTAGGGAGAGATGAAAAACTCTTTCAACCCAATTATAGGCTCTCTGTTGGATGTGATGTCAATCAATTTAATGAAAATCTATCTTCACCTGTTTTCTATGAGTTGGTGTTCATCTTGAAATCAAATCGTGCACTTGGGGTTTAATTATTACCGTTTAATCATCAATTTTTGTTGTCAATCATTGGATTAAGTATCATTTTATTGGGATAGCAAGTTGCCAAGTGAATTTCATTTATTATTGGGAAAAATAAAATGAAAGTGATCAATTGTATTAAAAAAAGACTTGTCTTACTTTATAATTAATTGAAATCGTCACTTGAAAGAAATGGTGTTCATCAGTCTATGAAGTTTAATGGTTTAAAAGAATCTCTAAAGCATATTCTTATCTGAATACACTGAAATTAAAATGTAGAGGATCTGAATTTGGAAAAAAAAAAGACTATAAATAATTTTCCACAAAGTTAAAATGAAATTGAAAATTATAATGATAATTTGGAAATGGGAACTCCATGGGGAAATTGTAAGCGTGCGTGGAAAAGGGACGATTGAAATAAAATTGATGTACCTAATGGTCGTTAATATGATGATACAATTATTATTTTAGAGAGAGAGAGAGAGCGAGCTCGACCTTATAATAAAATAATAATAACAATAATAATGAAAACAATTAATGTGCAACTTGACTTTGAGAAAATAAAGTAGCCCAACAATAACAAAAAATGAGGAAAAACGACAAATAGAAAAAAGAAATCCATAAGTACAGAACATAAATATATTGCCAAGTTGAAGATGAAACTTGATGTTATAAATTCAATGCAGTGGACCAATATGACCAATATTATAAGGTTACTCTCACATCATAATAATAATAATAATTATTATTATTATTATTATTATTATTATAATGATGACGACCACCACCACCCACGATAAGGGGAGGGAAGAGAATATTGCACACTTTGGTATTAGAGCAACCACAATGCATCCAATTTTTTTGATTTGGATCCAAACTAAATGGATCCATAGTATTGTGGGTGAATAATCCAATCCAACATGGAGGAGAGAGAGGGTTTTGGATCCAATAGGTTGGATCCAATCCAGCCCAAAAGTGAAAAAAATAAAAAACAATCGGAGAAAGGCGCGTGCAGATAACATTCAGATATGATTGGAGCGTGTATTACACGCTCCTGATAGGCGCGTCTGGAGAGTGGCGGTCCCAGCTGCATTTAATTTTCATTTTTTCTTTTTCTTTTTTCTCTTCCCTTATTTTTACTTTTAATTTATTTTCCCTTTTTCTCTTGCATCGCATTTAATTTTCCATTTTTTTTTCTTTTTTCTTTTCCTTTATTTTTATGTACTTCATTTTAGTATTTATGAAAATGAAATAAATTTGTTTAAATAGTTTGTTTTAATATAATATTTTATTTAATTAAAATATATTTAAATAAAATTTGTGGTATCAAAAATAAAAAATTTAAATTAAATCTTATTTTAAATTAGGAGAGAGAAGATTGAGTGAAGATAGACCCATAAAATAGTGAATTTAGATTTGATGGATTGTGAGTGTAGATTTAAATTGATGAAATGTTAATGTGGAGGAGAGAGAATCAATTTTTTGATTAAATTGATTGTATTTTTAGGTATGGGATTGTGGACTCTTAGGGTATATTTGTTTAGGATTTCAATAGTCAGGATTTAGAATTTCAAAATCCCCAAAGTATGTTTGTTTTGAGACTTCAATTTGGATTACAAAATTTCAATACAATCATACCCTATTATTACCACCTATATTTATAAAAACATATTATGTAACCTATTTATTACCTAAAACCTACTCTCTCACAATACACATTCAATCATTACCAAACTCATTTTTTAAAACATAAAATATTAGATTAATTCACCTTTTCCAACATTGATTTGACATCTACAGTATAATCATACCCTATAAAACCCTCAAACAAACATATATTTTTACTACTTACCTTTACTACAAAATTCAGAATTTCAAAGTTAGGATTTTCTCAATCCCACATAATCCCTAAACAAACATACCCTTAGGGTTTTCATTAGGCTATATTTAAATTATTATGTACATTTTTTGATTAAATAATTGGACTTTAAATTAATTGGGCCTACACTAACTATACAATTGATATATTCAATGTGTGGACTAATTTTATATTGTTTGATTGAGTTTCTTTTTTTTCTTTCTTTAAACTAGTAGTACTCCCACGCACGGTTTATTATGTATTATGACAATATATACAATTTACAATAATATAATGAAGTTGTTATATTAAAAGGTTATTCATGGCATCTTATTATTTCGAAATTTGTAAAAATCCGTATTTTTATTGATAACATCAATATTCAACAATTAAATATGAAAATAAAATTGAAAATAATATAATAATAGTTTTTTGTTTGTGAGTTTTAATTTATGAATAATTAAGAAGTGATTAATAATTATACATACTATATGTTTTGTTCATATTTTCGTTCATTTATATCTTATAATTATTTTCAGAATTTATAAATAATTTTCTGCATTCTTTTTTAGATGGATTTGTTCAAAAAGCATTATATTTATTCCAAAAAAATTTAGTTTATATTTATAAATTTAGGTTTCAAATTAATTTTAAATTTTAAAACAATATTTTTTAGATTTTTTTAACCATTTTCTTGGAACATATTATAGTTTTTTAAAACAATTTTTAGATTAATTATATCTATTTATTTGAAATAATTTTGAATAAATTTTATCAAATATTTTTATTTAAAATTTTTTATTCAATTTATTAATTTTTATATCTTACACAATTAATATTACATATATATTTGAATTAATTTTTAAATTTTATTTGCTAATTTAAGATTATTAGACTTATTCTCACAATCTTATAATAATAATAATAATAATAATATAATAATAATAATTATTATTATTATTATTATTATTATTGTTATTGTTATTCTTATTACTATTATTATTATTATTATTATTTTCAGATTTATTATTATTTTAATATTTTTAAAATAGTTTCAAACTTTTAAACATTTTACGACCCTTCATAAAATAAATTTAGATTTTAAAAATATTTTCCACATTTATATATTAAAATTATAAACTAATTTTCAAATTTTTTTATTTTTTACAATGTTTAAATTTCATTATTTTCAAATTTTAATTATATCATTAAAATATAATCATATCATTTAAGATAGTTTCTTTTGTTTTATCTCTACTTCTATATATAAATTATAAGATAGCTTATTGTGTAAAATATATGTGAAGCTTATTCTATAAGACACTTAAAAGTTATTTAGTTTTTTTTTTCTTTTTTTTTATTGGTTGATAGTTTGGGAAGGAAAATGACAAATCTGAAATTATCACAACTTCTTTGTTTTTATATATAGATAGATGTTTAAAATGGCTCGAGACTTCATCATTGTATTGAGTTTTAAATTAGCTGGATGTATATATTTCCAAGTATTATAAATATACTAAACATTGTATAAAATATATTATACCTTTAACAAATACTTAATTAAGGTGATTAGACAAATCTTAATCTCCAAAACAACATTGTTAATACTACACTAAGACAAATTTTATTATATTAAAATGATTTCGTTATATAACAATACGCGCTTAACACTGCAAGTGATAAGAAAAAAGGCATAGCTTAGTAAAACCAGCATGTAAAATTAGTAAATCTATTTACTGCTCCAAAGAGTGACATCATCCTAATGCAACAAAAGTGTGCAAATGAAAGCATAGTAGGGCAAAACTTCAAAAGAAAAAAAGGGTTAATTGCAAAAAATACACAACTTATTTGTAATTAAATCCCTCCTTTAAAATCTACAATTTGATGGACAAACTTATTGATTTAGCAAATCCAACGCAATTCAGAGCTTGTAAAGGGTTGATGAGGAAGGCTCCACAAACATTTGGGATGTGGTACACACTAGTGTCATAGGTTGAGGTTAACCAATAGAGGATCACCTAATTCAAATTTATTATATTCATGAGTTAAACCTAATCAACACACATGTTTCACGATTGATACCAATCTTGTTCGAAAGGATATAACAATACAATAGGGAATCAGAACAAGCATATATTAAAACATGTAAACATTCACAAAAGATGGAGAACTAGAGTAACAAAATACTTACCCAACACATATGGGATCATATTAAACACAATAAACGACACCAATCACACAAATTGTCAAAGCCTACATAGGCCATGCAAGTTTCTGTTTATTTAAGCATATATGGTAAAAAAAACCAACATGCGTAGAACATCATAAGCAAACACCAATTAAAACAAACGCACGAAACCTTTATTTAGTATCAAGATATGCATCATCCGGTTCAAGGCAGCAAACGTTCTGCTTAATCATCGTAGTGTTTGCGGTGATGGTGGTGCTTGTGATGCTTCTTCTCCTCGTCTTCATCAGAGTTATCATCACCCTGCAAAAAGTAGTGCATATCAATGATTTAGAGATTGAAATGATCAACTGATCCTAACCGTTTTATGCACCACTATTCGAGGAAGTAACAGTGATTTAGAGATGTCTGTGGTAGTATTTGTTCTACCTAAATAGTCGAGCATGGAGACTGGGAAACTAACGAGAGCAAGTTGAACTACTCATGATTCATGATTCTGAAGCCCTTTTTTTCATTCATTCAACATATGTTTTAACAATGCTTCGCCAATTAAAGACACTATTGAAATGCAGATTTAAGAAAGAAAATAGTCTGTAAAGAGATGGGAAGCATCTAATCTATGCAAACATAAAATGGTTGCTAGCTACTGGTTATAATCTCAGCAACAACTTAGTTTTGGTAAATTCAAATTTATTTTTCCTAAAACGTATTGATATCACCTCAAGCTCATCTTCTCCCAAACTGAGTCCAAATCTTAAAATCAATAGGCTAACATAAGTTTTTCTTACAAATTCCTATTCTTTGACATCAAGATCACATGATTCCAAATCTCACAATCAAGAATCAAAACCAAAATGCAAACACAAGACAGTAATCAACATTAACCAAACCAAAACGTAACTCAAAAGCATCAAGAATCAAATAAAAGAGAAAAGCTCACATATTTCTTGCGACCATAGCCCTCTTCATCATCATCACGCCTCTCATAGCTAGGCTTCTTGTAATCCTCCTCCTCAGATCTCCCATAGCTGGGCCTTTCATACTCCTCAGTCTGATAACTGGGCCTCCCATAACTGGGCGGCTTCTTCTCCTCTTCATACTCACTTCTCTCACCCCTCCGCCCATACCCATACCCTCCTCCACCCTCCTCCCCCTCCTGCTCGGGCCTCCGCCCATAACCCGACCCGTATTCCGGCTCCGGGTTCCTTCCATAACCAGACTCATACTCCGAACTGGGCCGCTCATATTCCGGCTTCCTCCCATACCCCGATCCATATTCCGGCTTCGGTTCCTCATAATCCGGTTTCCGCCCATACCCGGATCCATACTCCGGCTTCGGTTCCTCATAATCCGGTTTCCGTCCATACCCGGATCCATACTCCGGCTTCGGTTCCTCGTACTCCGGTTTCCTGCCATATCCAGATCCATACCCACTCTCCCCTCCACCGCCATAGCTAGTGGGCCTGGGCCCATCGTAGCCATGACCACCGCCCTGGGCGGGTCGGGGCTTGGGTCGGGCGTAGCTCTTGTACTCGTTGTCCAAGGCATCGTCGGCGTAGGCGGAGGGCTCGGCGTAGGAGGTATACTGAGGGCGATCGTAGTCGAATTCGTTGGAGGAGGAGGTGTTGGGGTAGCAGGTCTCCTCCGACGGGGGGAGGGGGCGGCCGTAGGTCAAGTTGATGTCGTATCCGCCGCCGTAGGGGGTGGAGTCGAACTCGTCGAAGTCGTCGACCTCGTTGGCGTCGTAGTGGTGGCCTTTGGGAAAGTACGACATTGTTGATCGATTGCTTTTGGCTTTTGGGCTGTTTTGATATGAAATGATCTGTGAGGGCCGAGGGCAATGCCTCGCCATGTTTATACCTTGGTTTTATTGAGATGACGTAAATGCCCTCAGATCTGTGGATTATTACCGAAAAAGGTGGGGCGATGATTTGCGCTTAGTGTCCGGATTAAGACTGATCTATTCATCTTACTACTGGTTGACCAATCTCAGCTGTACACGTGTTGGATTGGGAATGTCGGCAGAGATAAGCAGTGGAGTTCAATTATGTGCTAACCACAAACATAAATGGATAGCACTATTGTGAGACCCTAAACTCTACAAATTATGTATGAATAATATTTTTTTATATGTAACCATTTTTTAGGAATATAATTCTTAATCTCATTATTATAACTAAAACTCATTTTTATAAGTTATTTTTATTTTTTGGGCTATATATTGTGGATTAATTAATCTTATGAAATTAGATTCTTAAAAGAATAGTATTTTTTTATGAACATTACTCTTTTATTAAATTTACAGTTACAGTACTTTATTTAAAGAAATAGTCAATAAAGTTGATCTATGGTCTACTGAGTAATAAATAGGAAAATGAAAGTTATTAACTTATAACTAAACTCCTAAACTAGGAGTTTTATCACTATAGGTTTCGGAAAATAATTAATTATTAAATCAAGACTTAAAAGATTAAATTTAAGGCGGTAAAAATTATATCCACTCCAAAAACTACAATTTCAACTGATTTTTAGATTATTATCAAATATAACATAACTTTTATTGTCAAATGCATCTGTAATCAATGAGCAGATTTTAGACATATTTTTCTTTCAAAAATAAGAGATTGTTTCTATTTGTAATGATAAAGTGTTTAGAGGTATGTATGTTATGTTTACTGTGGTGATGAAGAGATATTGGCAATGAATGTATACTCAAATTCCGCTAATTGATTACGAATGTACGAGACATTAAAAATCATGTCAAAGTTAGTCTCTTGTGCAATTGGTGCACAGTGCATCGGGTCAACAAAGATCCACATGTTTTTTTTTTTTTGCTTTTTTTTATTCACATGTTACCTATGGTTATATTAGTATGTCTCTTATGTACAAATATCCTTACTTTTACGTAATACTTTAACTTAAAAAAAAATTCAGTACAATTTGTACATATATACCTTTATGTGATATTACTCATACCGATATTACTTATACATTTATATCAATAGAGTTATACATTTATATAATATATAAAATACAACTAACATAACTAAAAGAAAATGTTCTAAAATTCGCTAGGCGCTAGTCGGGTGTTTGACTGGCGCCGAGAGCCTGGGATGCCTAGTCAGGGCTTAAGCGGCGCCGTATCTAAATGAAATAGATTTTTTTATTATTTACCTATTTTTCTTAATTGTTTATCCTTAAAAAATATTTTTGGAACTCTTACATTATTTTGTTTTTGATTTTATAAGGAGGACAAGTAAATTATTATTTTTCAATTTGTGAAATTTTTATCTATATCTAACTAAATAATAATAATTTGATAAAAACCTATAATACATTAAGAATACAATCGTTTTACTAAAAAGTGAAATAAATAAAAAAGTAAGGAAAAAAAATGAAAAAAAGCTATTGGGTGCCTAGGTCCACCTAGGGCTGAATTGTTCTGCCTAAACTCACCTAGAACCGAATTGTTCCGTTTTGGACCGCCTAGCGCCTAAAGTGACCGAACCAACATAAATTGGCGCGGTTAGGAGCCGCCTAGTGCCTAGGTACTGCCTCGGCAACCCCTAGATCGATTTTTAGAATACTACTAAAATGTATGACTATAACTAAAACACAAAAATTAAAGTGCAACTGTTATACCGTGCAATGGTTGCACTTATAGTAGAAAAAGACATATTTATAGCTGTAAAAGATATACTTGAAATATACTGTAAAAAACATACTTATAAAACACATACTTATACCTGTAAAAGACATACTTGAATCTCGTCATATGTGAGATGGTCTCACAAGAGACCAATTATAACTAAAATATATGACTAACATAATTAAAAGATATGAAATATAATAATGTTGGTTTAAAAAGTGTAAATATATGAAAGTTAGAACATAAAATTATGAATGTCATAATTAAAAGGTAAATATATTTTTTCAAAAAATGCAGAAAATAATCAAGTGTGTGGCAGCCTCTCTATAGCACATGGGACACGTGATGGCATATGGATGGTTGTGTCAGGTCAGGTCGATTTGGATTGCATAAACTCTAGATTCGTATACAATTGTACAAAAAAAATTGTGATCATATTATATTTGCTAATAGCCAAAACACTAATTAAAATTATAATTTTTGAAAATTTCCTGCGATTAACTCTTAAGTATATGAACTCTAAATTTAAAAGATAGAACTATCAATTAAAGATGCAAGAAATTAAGGTTTGGTTTTACATTCGATTGGTAATTATTTAAAATACTTTTAGAATCATGAAAAAATACGATTGATGAATGTGTACAAAGAAAACATAAAATAAAAGAAAGTAAGTAAAATAGAAAGATTAACCAATATTGTAATAAGTCTTGAAAATGTTAAATAGGACCTTATTTTTGTCAGTTTTTAAGAGATAGTTTCATTTTTCATATTATATCAATAGTTTTTATCTTTTATATCATAAATTAATATTTAACATATTTTATGGGTTTAAATAAGTGAACATTTGAATTTTAAGTGTATGAGTTGTTGATTAACTTGTCTCACATAATTAGATTCATAAGACGATTTAATATAAATAATTTCTCTTCATCCTTATTCTTAATGTAATTATCCAAAGAGATGATTAAAAGAAGACAAGTCTTAGATAAAACCTTCCTATGTATCTCATTCCGATGAGAAAGGGTGGGTATGATCCGGTCAACAGTTAATACTTGATCTTTACTCATGGTCCACAAAGCCAAATGTAATAGTTTTATATATAGTAGATAATAATTTTATATATATTTGATAATACTTTTGTATTGGGTAAAATGGGTCAGACCCCCCTATGAAATAGAAAATATGCGTCGATTCCCCCTATGTTTACGAAATTGCAAGGATTACACGTGGGTTATCGTAAAGTTTGCGTGTTTCCCCCTAAATCGTCAAACATAACTGATGTGTAACACACGCACCTGCAGTGCGAATATTCTTGTTATTTTATTACTTTTTGAGTGTGAAATGACGAAAATAACCCTGTATTAATGTTAAAACCAATAAAATAAATATTTGAAAAAATAATATAAAAAAACAGAATAACTTCAAATTGTGGGTTCCTTTAACACAAAAAATAATAAAAATCTCTCAATTTTTTAAAACATTTAATTAAACATTGTTCAAAATTAATTGAAATTAATTAATTAATTAAACAAAAAAAAACTAACAATTTCTCCCCACACTCTATTAAAAAATATATAATATAAAGAAGTTAAAATCAATTAATTGAAATTTGCAAACTAACAATTAATTAAACAAAAAAAAATCTGCAACAATTGAAATTAACAATTAATTAAATAAAAAATTAAACAATTCATTATGTTCCTCTTACCACGAAATTAAAAAAAAATCCTCCCCACACTATTCATCGTCTTCTTCCAAAAAAAAAAAAAATACAGATTCACGCCGCTGTTCACTGTTCTCTCTCTGTAGACTCGCCCGCAAAGCACCACCACATCGCCAACCATCTGTTTCCGTCTCCGACGAGTTCCGTTGCTCCGAGCACCATCATCGGCGCAGAGCTCACCACCGATCTCTTCTCCGCCACAGCTCAGCCGCCGTCCATCTGCCATTTTTCTTTCTCCGACGGCCACCTTCTTCAACCTTATCTCGTCGTCCATTCTTTTTCTTCTCCGACAGTGCTTCTCCTCCTTGCCACCACTGCTGCTTCAGTTCGCCTCCACCACCAGATTCACCGATCTTCTCCACCGCCGCCCACAATCTGCTCCTCTACCTCATCTTTACTACCGATCTGCTACCAACCACCACGACCAGCAAGTCCGACCGTGAGCTCTGCCGCCATCATCGCTGCTCATCCACCGCTGTTGCTACTATTCACTCCACCACCGATCTGCAGCAGCGCCGTTTCTTCATCACCACCGCACCATCCCCATCTTCTCCGACGAGTCTCCACCATCCGCCGTCCTCCACCGAATAGAGATGTAGAGGCAGAGAGAGATTGGTTGCTGGAGTTGAGAGAAGAGAGAGAATGAAAGTTGAGGAAGAGAGGAGAGAGAAAAAAATGGTGTTTTCTAAATTACATTAAGGGTATAACGGGACATTAAAGATAAAATTTAATGCTGTTAGCTACAATTTAAAAAAAAAAAAAGTGTGCATACTTTTACATATCAGACGTGTAATCCTTACAATTTTGAAAACATAGGGGGGAGCGACGTAGATTTTCTATATCATATGGGGTTTCATGCATTAAACCTTTTTTGTATTATGTAATATTTTTATGTGTATGAGGTAATCATTTTAAGAAATTATAATTTGGGGTCCTTCTATAGTATACCGTTGTATTAATACATCGGTGTTTTCAGCCATTAGATTGTTTTCAGCCATTAGATTTTGATTGATTGCATCCTGACCCTTCATTTACTTTTTACTTTTTTTACCTGTCTTGAGAAGTTACTGCAGTAAAAACTAACAATTCCCCCCAACAACCAAAAGAGCTTGGACAATGTAGTCTAAATCTACCTTCTTCATTAATCGTATATAGCATTAATCTGCAACCATAAAACCGCAATCAAACATCTTTGTATTATGCATCTCGTTATTACGAATCATTTGAGATCCATATTCAATATGTTTGGATATTTGTCATAGAATCTCATCATTAAAATTTCACATAACCTGCTTCTGTATTGCATCCACTTCATACCATGATTGTATCTCTATTGTCTATCATTATTTGAATTACCACAATGTAATCAACCCATTTGATTGTTTGTTTTGTGTACTAATCATTCGACAACCATTGCATCAACCATTAACAAATATTATTGTTACATACATTGATTTCGATTTGATTTCCATTGATTTCGATTGATACATACATACATGATTGATTTACAATGATTAAATGTAAGCAAAATCAAGGATTAACAAATATTATTGTTACATACATTGATTTCGATTTAATTTCCATTGAGTTCGATTGATACATACATACATAATTGATTTACAATAATTAAATGCAAGCAAAACCAAGGATTAACAAATATTATTGTTACATACATTGATGTCGATTTGATTTCCATTGATTTCAATTGATACATACATACATGATTGATTTACAATGATTAAATGCAAGCAAAATCAATGATTAATAAATGCAAGCAAAATCAAGGATTAACAAATATTATTGTTACATACATTGATGTCAATTTGATTTCCATTGATTTCGATTGATACATACATACATGATTGATTTACAATAATTAAATGCAAACAAAATCAAGGATTAACAAATATTATTGTTACATACATTGATGTCGATTTGATTTCCATTGATTTCGATTGATACATACATACATGATTGATTTATAATGATTAAATGCAAGCAAAATCAAAGATTAACAAATATTATTGTTACATACATTGATTTCGATTTGATTTCCATTGATTTCGATTGATACATACATACATGATTGATTTACAATGATTAAATGCAAGCAAAATCAAAGATTAACAAATATTATTGTTACATACATTGATTTCGATTTGATTTCCATTGATTTCGATTGATACATACATACATGATTGATTTACAATGATTAAATGCAAGCAAAATCAAGGATTAACAAATATTATTGTTACATACGTTGATTTCGATTTGATTTCCATTGATTTTGATTGATACATACATACATGATTGATTTACAATGATTAAATGCAAGCAAAATCAAGGATTAACAAATATTATTGTTACATACGTTGATTTCGATTTGATTTCCATTGATTTCGATTGATACATACATACATGATTGATTTGCAATGATTAAATGCAACCAAAATCAAGGATTAACAAATATTATTGTTACATACATTGATTTCGATTTGATTTCCATTGATTTCGATTGATACATACATACATGATTAATTTACAATGATTAAATGCAAGCAAAATCAAGGATTAACAAATATTAATGTTACATACATTAATTTCGATTTGATTTCCATTGATTTCCATTGATACATACATACATAATTAATTTACAATGATTAAATGCAAGCAAAATCAAATGCAAACAAAATAGGGCCTATGTCAACTTAGGATGTCAAATGAGTGTTAGAAGGTCCAAAACCATTGCAGCCCAACCCAACTCTGAAAAGTTACCTTACACAGAAGTTACCGCAGTAAAAAAAACCGGTGTATTAATACAACGGTGTATAGTAGAATTACCCTATAATTTGACAAGTAATATCAATTAACATTTTTGTGTGTATCATGTACTACTTTTATACGTATGAAGTAATATTTTTGCTTTTAAAATTCTAAATCCATGATTCATTTGAGAAATTGTAACTTCACAAGTAATATTTTTATTCTCATCATGTAATGTAATACTTTCGTGTACATCATGTAATATTTTTGAAAAATTATAATTTGATAAATATTACTATATAATACTTTTGTTTGTACAAAATAATTTTTGTTATATGTAACGAGTACTATTTTTGGTTCTATAACTTCAAACCAATGGTTAATTTTGAGAAATTGTAATTTGATAATTAATATTTTTATTATCATAATGTAATATTTAATTTGAAAAATTGTAATTTGATAATTAGTATTTTTACTATCATAATATAATATTTTTATGTATATTGTGTAATATTTTTGAAAATATTACACGATACTCTTAAAAATACCATGTAATATTTTTACATGTAGCACATAATAGTTTTGGGTGTATCTTGTAATATTTTTTAGAAATTATCATTTGATACATAAAAAAATATTATATTAAGAGAATACATATAATACTTTTAAAATCTAATACTTTTAAAATGAATGACGTTGGTCGATCATTAAGTGACTGTTGATCGGCATTGTCCAAAACCGACATTAACCAATGGATCAATAAATTGATTGGATCAAATTTTCATTGGCAGATAAGAATTGTTCTTAATCTATTGAAAGAGATTAGAATTATTCTTAATCTATTATAAGAGGTAAGATAAGGAATCAACTTCTTTTAACCTTTGTTATCTTTTACTGTATCAAAAGAGTTAAACTTTTTCCTAGAAATTAATAGTAATTTTTCCTTTCTTTTTGTTACCAAATTCCATATCACCACTACCGTTTTTCCTTGTTTCTTTAAGCTCATCGTCAAAATGATGGATAATATTCTTCACAAACCTTTCAGAACAAGAATTTCCATTAATAATCCTACAAAAAAGTGTAAAAGTAAATGCAAGGGTTAATGTGAGGTAAATAGAAGCAGTAAATAGATTGGATTATTCGCGTTACTTTTTTTATGTTTGATTATCTTCATCATCTGACAAAGACATTTATCGCTTTCCCAGATTCTTCACTCCACTCTCTCCTCTACAAAACCCCCGTCGCGTTCTTCATCGTCGAAATCGAAGCAACGCCATGGGCTCCAGAGTAATCACGGTGGCGCAGGACGGCTCCGGCGATTGCCGGACTGTGCAGGAAGCCATCGACGCGGTGCCCCTCGGCAACACGTGTCGGACTGTGATTCGCGTGGCGCCCGGCGTCTATTGCCAGCCGGTGTACGTGCCTAAGACCAAAAACCTCATCACACTCGCCGGGATCGGACCCGAGGCGACGGTGCTGACGTGGAACAACACCGCCACCCAAATCAACCACCACCAGGCGACGCGTGTGATTGGAACGGGGACCTTTGGGTGTGGGAGTACCATAGTTGAGGGTGAGGATTTCATTGCTGAGAACATCACCTTCGAAAATTCTGCTCCCCAGGTACAATTGTTTTTCTCCTATTTCAGTTTTTCATCATACTCTGTTGAGAATTTAATGCTCTGAAATTGCAAATGTGGTGTGCTTTTCTTTGAAAAAATTAGGGTTCAGGGCAGGCTGTGGCAATTAGAGTGACTGCCGATCGTTGTGCATTCTACAATTGCAGATTTCTTGGTTGGCAGGTCTCTCTCTCTCTCTCAAATTGTGTGATATATAGGAGTGACATTAGAAGCTTTTCAAATTGCTTCATCCAATGAAATGAACTTGAATATAATGGAATATGTGAAGTAGGAAATTGATTGTCTTAACCAAGAACTTTTGCAAACGATCTTTGGAGTCACAATTGGCAACATGGTAATGTCATCTGTGCCTTTTCTTGAAGGCCTCATTTAAACTTAGCCTGCTTTTGGTGATGTATAGTTAAGGAGAGATTCTATTCATTTTCCCAAGTTGTTGTTTTTATCCCCTCTGAAATTGGTATTATATGCAGGATACATTGTATTTGCACTATGGGAAGCAATACTTGAGAGATTGCTATATTGAAGGAAGTGTGGACTTCATATTTGGCAATAGCACTGCTCTTTTGGAGAATTGCCACATCCACTGCAAATCCAACGGATTCGTAACTGCTCAAAGCAGAAAATCTTCCCAAGAGACCACAGGCTATGTCTTCTTGAGGTTTGTCACCAATTATATTCCTGCACAATCAAATAAACTAGTTGAGATTCGAATACTATGATAAAGACAATGAGATTTGCTGTATTGATGCATACTAATGTCTGCTTTCAAATTTGTTTGTATTTGCTGATGGCAGATGTGTGATTACTGGCAACGGGGGGACGCAGTACGCCTATCTGGGACGACCATGGGGACCCTTTGGGAGGGTGGTGTTAGCATACACATTCATGGATGCTTGTGTTCAGCAAGTTGGTTGGAATAACTGGGGAAAGGCTGAGAATGAAAGAAACGCCTGCTTTTATGAGTACAAGTAAGAGCTTCCATAATAAAATAGGCAATGAAAAATCGTAACAAGTTTAACCAACACCAGTTCCACCATTTCTTGAATTGGCAGGTGCTTTGGACCGGGTAGTTGCCCCACGAAGCGTGTGACATGGTGTAGAGAGCTATTAGACGAAGAAGCTGAGCAGTTTCTTGCACATACTTTTATCGATCCGGATCCACAGCGCCCATGGCTTGCTCAGAGGATGGCTGTAAGAATACCATATTCAGCTTAGGATATGTAAAGGACCTTTCTTGTTAAAGAATGGTACTCGGATGGCTGCATTGTCTGATTAATAATTTAGCGGAGATTACAGAAAGAATGCATGTTTCCAACTACTAGGTTGATCAAGAATCATATTGTTATTTTGGTCATCTGGTGGTTGATGTAGTTGTTCAAACAATTACTCAAATTATAGCCCATATATATCAATCAGTTTCTTTTTTCATTATTTTATATACGAGAGTCACGTGTACATTGGTGATATTATTTAATATGCATTTGTTGATAATATGAAATAGAAATCTTTCATATATATACTAAAACAATAAGCATTAAGGACACTTGTCAACTCGCGGTTGAATCGTTTTCTTACTAAAAAAAAAATTAATCCTAATTATACATGTGTCAATATTTAATTACACTAATTTAGTTCTTAATTAAGAAAAAAATTATATTTCAAAACCCTCTAATTTCTTTTTTAATAATAATAATAATAATTGAAAATTGAAATCTCTAGATACATTCACCAATATCATGTCATATATTTATTCATGAAATTCGTGAATCAACTCTACTAATTAAAATTGTACATTGCGATTTATTCTTCTAAAAATTAAATTGTGTTACTTTTATTATTTAAAATTAATCACATGACTCCACTTTTGTAAAAATTATTATTACTATATATATATATATATATATATTAATTTATACTATATTCAAATATAAATGAGATTATAATAATTTTTGTTAATTACCGCTATTTATTAATAATTATTTTATTCAATTCTTTTATAAATTAATATTTTTTTTAAATAAAACTCATGTATTACACGAAGTCTATATTAATAAAATAAGGGTACTTGTGCGTTCCTAAATAGTACATTGACAACAAATAAATGGAAAAAACAAAAGGGAGAAAATCTGAGATCACTAACAAGAGGCTTAAGAAATTGATAAATAAAACAAAGGGACCAATGAGGAAAAAACAGACACGGGATTAAGAAAATCAAAAACCCTAATTACACTTTTATACGATAATATTTTTATAAATACCTCATTCTTTATAGCCATTTATTGGTTATAGTTTAAAAAAATAGTTTATATTAAGATGGTAGCACAAAATTATAAAATTATATTGGTGACATGATCTATATTCCGAGGAACAATTCTTTAACAATTTTCTAATTCTTTTTATTTTGCTCACTGGAAATTTAAATTGTTAAATAGCAAAAGACGAAAAAAAATGATGATACACAACAGAAAAAAAGGCAAGTGTTTTGAGTGGAGAAGTGGGTCCCACCAAGGGATGAGACATGTCACATCCTTAGCCATTAATAATCGGCCACATCATGTGGCTAAACTACGAAAACAAAGATATGGTCGTCTTCTTCACCACTTCACTGCTTTCCATTTCCATTTTCCTCTTTACCCATCCTGAATTATGACCGAGATCGCGGCGGCGCCGTCGTGCCGGAGCTCCCTCATACCCGGTGGGACATCGCGTATCAAGGGACAGCCACTTAATCCAAGTCTAAGATGCCACCGCAATCATATGAGGGCAGAAAAAAAGTGGAGGGTAATGAAGATAGAAGCTCAAATGGCGAATGCCTCTACTTATTCCTCCAGAATTGCCACTGATATCCCTCTCTATGAAATTCCAGGGGTAATTTTACTCTAATTTTGTTTTTGTGAGAGAGAGAGAGAGAGAGAGAGAGAGAGGTTTCTGTATTGAAATTGATGTAGTATTTGAAATTTGCAATGGACAGGCTTCATTTGATCAGTATTTGGAGGATAAACCAAGGGTTTTTAAAGCCATATTTCCAGATAAACGTAGGAGCCAGCAAATCAATGAGGTTATCTTTCTCAATTCTTAGATTTCTTCGTTTCACTTTCCTTTTTCTCTTGACTTTTTTGATTGGGGGAATTTGGCTAATGTTCTCCATTTCTTTATGCTTTTCTTCATAACAACTATGCATGAAAGATTTTTGATTAGAATGAGGAAGAAGGAAATAGAATTTTGATGCAGTTTAATTATTAATGCATCTCTCCATATACTCTAACCTTCACAACCACCATAGAAAGGGCTCTTAGACAGGGAATTAAGGTGAAAATTCTGATATGGCAGCAAAGTTACCCTCAAAAACTGATGATTGATGCCCAAATTAATAGCTTTGTAACTGAATACAAGTTTAACCAAACAATTCGATGACAACAAAGAGCAAAGTGTGAAAATCAGGTAATAGGAACATAGAAATTCCCCTGCTTTGATCTAATGCTTTCTATTTGGTTGAATGTGTTATATGATAAGTACTTCCTTTTTATCAGTCAAGAACTCATCCGTAAGAGTTCGAAGCAGAAAGTAAATAGGCTCAACTTAGTTAGTAAAGCATCTCTCATAAAAAAATGCGTATTAGTCTGATTTCTCACCTAGTCTTATTTGTGGACTAACTACTGCTTCTTAAATGTGGCACCGTTGCTTATCCATCACAGCTTTTATGGAGGCCGTATTTTGTAGAGTACATAACTCTGGTTTAAACTGATTAGTTAAATAGGCTAAGCAAGTTTCTTCATAAAATGTAACCTTGCTTGGAAGCTTTGTGATACTACTGAAAACGAGACCAAATCTTGGTTTAGTGGGCCTAGCTTGTTTTGTGTGTGTGTTGGTTGTATCTTGATTTTGAATTAGTTTCACACAGGAAGAGTGGAGAGTTCACATGCTGCCAATAGAATTCCTATTCCTCACCGTGTCTCCAGTGATTGACATGAGACTAAGATGTAAATCTAGTGGAACGGGATACCCACCTGAAGTTCCTAGAGATATCTCCAAAGCTCTTGAGCTCGATATTGTGAGTAAACATCTCATCACCGTTGCCTGCAGTTACTACTTTGCCCTTAACACCTACCACAAGCCATTGTGTGATGCAGATTAGATGGGAGCTCCAAGGGTTAGATGAAATGCTGAAGCCATCTCAGTTTACCCTCAATGTTAAAGGGTCCCTATACCCGGATAGACGAGGGCCAAGAAGCAGGCTGAAAGGTCAACTTCAGACGAGCATTAGCTTTGTCCTCCCACCTGTGCTTGCTTTGGTTCCTGAAGATATTCGCAGAGATGTTGCAGAGTCGGTTAGACATCTCCACCTTTCTTTTTCTCATTTTTCTTTAGTTTGATTCGTTGTCTTTGAAGAAACTTGTTTACTCTGTGTTTACACGTAGGTTTTAAAGAGGTTGGTGGAGAATATGAAAGATAAAGTTAATGGCAGCTTGATTGCAGACTATACTAAGTTCAAGAGGGAAAGACCAAAGGCTTTAGCATGAGCGCGTCGATTGATATGATCAGTTAAAAGTTGGGATGATGATTGATGAGCAACATAAGAGTGTTGAAAGGTGGAAATTCTTGAGCTACTCAGGGAATTTGTGAATCTGAGTTCTCTTAGTCTTGATTATTTATTATAGCATTCTTTTTTGGTATCTAAATGAACCAAGACTGGTAAATATTATGTACATGAGAGCCAAGTCACCTGAATCGTGATAATATCGTTCAAAATTTTATTTTGCAAACGTTGTTATTAGGCCTGAAAAATGTCATTTGATGTGCGATTTATTGATGAAGGTGGAATAATGTGTAGAATTATTTTATTAGAATGAAAAACTCGAAAAATTGTAATAAAAATAAATGGAGATGCGGGGGATCGAACCCCGTGCCTCTCGCATGCAAAGCGAGCGCTCTACCATTTGAGCTACATCCCCATTTGTAAGCTCTTCTAGATTTTATTTAAATGAATTATGTATATTTATTTATCAGGTTTAATTTTCAACATGATATTTTTTTTTTTTTTTTTTACTTTAGCAAACTAAATAAATCGTAACTTTAGATTGTTCTGCTTTGCAAATCAATCCATCGGTTTCCCCCCACGAAAACTTGCAGTCAATGTGTCCATATGAACAAAATAGTATTGTTTGAAATTGATCATTGTCCTATATCATTTGCGTAATCCTAATTATGAGACATCCCTTTTCTTTACAACTTTTTAACCAATTCTTGCTTACCAAAATGTCAACTTTTTCCTTTGAAATTTGTTTGACTGGCTGAATGACAACCAAAATGATTTAGCTATAATATATGTCATCAAGTTTTTACCGAAATCCCAATGGTACTTTGAATTGTAAACAATCTTTTATTTTGCTAATTTTAGTTAAAGTTACATTAAATTTTCACATTTTACACGACTAAAGCTGGTCAACTACGGAAAAACAATGCTCTACGGGCTGTGAAATACATCAAGTTTTTGTTTTATCTCAACTTTTGATCCAAGCATAACATATAGTTATGAACCTATGGCATTTCTTTTCAGTTATTCATATTGCAATTATCTATGCTGTGTTTCAGAGATGTAGTCCAGATGATACTTCTTCTGGAAGCACCAATTTGTTTGGGTGTAAATGGCCAAAACTACCACAAAATATATAAAGTTAATCATTTTATATCATATAAATTTTAGTATCTTTCTTATTATTTTTGTACTTTAAAGTCAAAAAGTCACATGTCATTAGATGTGAAGTGACGGCCGTATGGATTTTGTCGGTCAGAATTGACGGCTAACTCACAACATACACAATTTTCGTGTATATTTATGTTCTATAAGGTTACACGAAAATTGATTAATTTTCGTGTAAGAAATTATTTTTTTTGGGATTACAAGAAAATTTAATTGAGAATGATAGAAGTGATTAGGGACGAGAGAGACGGTTTTGAATTGCATTCTTCTCTTTCCTTAATTGAAGTGCTAAGGTTTAGCGAAGCCGAAAGCTTTCATTTTCAATTCCTCATTTAAATTTAATAAGCTTCTACATTGGCGAGCTCAGCTGCACCTAATCCCAAACAAAGCAACATAGGATGAAATAGAGATTGAATTCCCAAAGTGTGCCAACACTCGCTCACCTGCCTAGGCTCGCTACGTTTTCTTATCAGTCGTGGGCAGCTCTATGCTACCACTTCTTCTGGCATAGCATCCCTACAATAGTCTCCCACGGGAAGGGTGTAAGCTGGCGTTCGTGTCTATCTAGGGGTTGGGGTTGGACGGGCGTCTTCCCTTTCTTGAGAAGGTCCTTCAATGGTGCCGTTTCAGACCAGCTTCGAAGTTTCTTTGAGTTCGGGACTACCTTATCTAATAGAATTTAAGAAATCTCACTGCACTGACCATAGAAAGCAGGCATGCAAGAACGAACCATCTCAAGTCGAGCAAGAGCAAGTCTAGCACTGACTTACTTCCAGGGGTTACACGAAAATTAAATTAAATTTTCATGTAACCCTATAATATATATGGTTACACGAAAATTGTGTATGTCACTGAGTGCACCGTTATTTTTTGATTTGATGTGTAGTAGGTGACCTCATATACGTCTCATCAAATGGAATAAAATGGAGGGTAAAATAGTATTTTCCTAGAGTTTATGGTATTTGGGGCTGCTAATTTGTTATATTAAATATAACAAATGGTTTATTGAGACCACTTTATTTCAAATGTGGTATATGGAGCACTAACTGATTTGTTTGGGTTATACCAGTACTAAAACAAACATAATCAAATTAGAATTAAAACAACAATCGAACTCCATCAATTGATTGATAAACATTTGAGGTTCAAGTTCAAGCAAGGACCAAATGAGACATGCTGAATGAAACAAGTAAAAAGTAAAAAATCAGCAACAGATGAGACGCGGCCTATATCGCCTCCAGAGCCTGAAGAATGTCAGCCTTTAAGTCTTCAAAGTCCTCCACTCCAAAGCTGAACCGAACCAAGTTGTCCAATATGCCATACTTGGCCCTCTCAGAAGCCGGAAGATCCCTGTTTCAATTATTATTTCATCGCATCAACAAACATGATTGAATACTCAAACCACCCTATGGGAATGAGTGATCAAATGTGCAAAACTATAGTAATATAAAGAAGGACGCACCAATAAGACATTATAGCAGGTTGATCGACAATGCTTTCACATCCGCCAAAGGAGGGTGCTATGTATGCAATTTTCAGTGCATCAATGAATTTTGCAGTCGTCAGCAGGTCCCCATCAACCTAATTAGATTCAATTATGTTGAAGTTTCAGAGGGATTGCTTCAATTATAAACATGAAACACAGAGGACTCTAGCAGTAGGTAAGTACTGACCTCAAAACTAACCACACCACCAAAACCATTCATTTGCTTCTTGGCGAGGTCATGTTCTGGATGACTAGCCAGGCCTGGGTAATACACACGTCTAATCTGCAATTCATGTTCGTCGAATATTAGTCATTGTGGTACCAAAAGCAATCAGCAGAAAAGCAAATAAAATAAGATATGTTACTCCGCAAACTTAACATTAGTGTAACTGTTTATAAGCATGTTATGTAGGCAAATTATAAAGATCTATTGTACGGTGAACACAAATATATCTGTATAACTGTGTAATCATAGTATGTCAAGCACCAGCATAATAATGCAAAGGCAGCATTAGAGAAAATACATACAGTAGCTACCAATGTAAGAAAAATTAAAAGCTGGTCTTTAGCAAGAATGATGATTAAAAAAATTTAACAGGGCCAAGTGTGTGCTATGAGAAATATGACTGGCAGGATTTGCTCACTTTGAAAAATGTGGGACAAGAAAATAAAACACAATGATGACAGGATACATGATGCAATACTGTTGTGAGTTTCCAGAGATGGAGTTATAAGTTTTTAAGCCATGAGTACCTTTGGATGTGCCTCTAAAATCTCGGCCATCCTTTGTGCTGTTGAGTTTTGTTGCTGTACACGAAGATGCAGCGTTTTCATGCCTCTGATGATCAGGTATGCGGCATTCTGAACAAAAAAGAGCAAAAGGTTAATCTATACATGATAGATGCTCAAACTGCAAAACTAAAAAATGCCTAGAGTGCAGAAAACCAGGACTAGTGTATGTGTACAAGCACAATTAGTACATAAACATCTATTCCAGAATGATCACAAGTTCATCATGCCATACAACAATATTAGGAAGCAACATTTTATTTCTCTAGAAAACTTACAGGATTTAAAGCACCGCCAAGAACATGATGCAAGTTGCGAATAGTAGTAATTAACTTCTCAGGGCCACTGATTGATCCTGCAAGAACCTGCACAAAATATTTCTGGTTAATACTGGTAATTAAGGTAATTGGCGTGCATGAAGACTATGTCAAATCGCATCATACATCATTATGGCCAGCAATGTACTTAGTTGCAGAGTGTAGAACAAGATCAGCACCAAAAGCCAGAGCTTTCTGGTTAAGAGGAGTTGCAAATGTCCCATCTATACAAACCAGGGCTCCTTTGTCATGGCAAAGCTTAGAGACCTGCTCGATGTCAACACATCTCAAGAAAGGATTTGTTGGAGACTCTGTAAAGAAAAGACTGACCTGCAAAGAAGTTTATATACTTTTGTAAGCACACTAATGCAAAAAAGCATATTCTAACAATATAATAATGCATAAGAAAGTTTCATCAATACTGACATTGTTCTTCTCTAAAGCAGACTCCAGACCTCCAATATCTGCAGGATCAATGACAGTGGCCTGCATTTTATTAAAATGGAAGGAAGAACATCAGGTCTCTTAGGTCCCAAACTTGGGCCACAACTGTTCACAACACATTGAATTAAAATTATGGCTATTCTCAACATGATCTGTTTTCTTTCTTTTGATCGCCACTTCTTTTATTTTAAATCAACCATATACCCTTTTTTTAAGGATAGACTTCAAGGTGAATGCCATAACTCGTTTGTTGCATGATATGAAACGGTGAGAAGACATTTTTTGAAATTACAAAGCAATTCAAAAGGAGAACATATGAACTCAAATAACTGGGTCAGAAAGATCATACAGTGATCCCCATTTTGGGAAGAAAAGTCTCAATGAATATCCGAGTCTTTCTGTAGCAGTCTGTGGTAGTCACCAAATGACCACCAGCAGGGACAAGTGCCATCAGCATGACGGTGCTGGCGCACATTCCAGATGCCATCACAATTGTCGATTCAGCCCCTTCCAATGCACTGGTAAATTTTCAAGAAACCAAATGTCGCCACTTGTTAATACATTATTTCCACCTACATCATACTAGAAGAAAGTTGTGGGGGAATCAAACTAACCTTATCTTCTCCTCTGCAACAAGAGTAGTGTAATTCCCGTATCGTCCATATTCAAAACTTGCACGTCTTTTTTCCTGCCAATAGAACAATGAGATTTGGAATTTCTCGCATTCTACTTATATGATGGCATAAAATCAATCCATAGGACTAAATATTGAATAAAGATGGTTCAGAGTTCCAACAAAGACTAAATGAACTCTGCTTGACACCGGAGTAATAGGAAATAGCATTAGACAAATCTTACGTTTCAATTAGATCCAATTATGATTGTTATTTAGGTCTTAAATGGCTAACTTTTTGACATGAGAATTAGCATTTGTTGTCGGCTTAATCCTGATGTTCTTCAATATGTTTTTTGTTTAGTTCCCTTTTCAATCAACTCGGTGATTCATCAGTAGCACTACTTTTACCATACAGCAATTCAGCATACCTTAAAATCAATGAGATCAGCGGTTTTCTTGAAGAAATAAGCAGATGTATTAACTACTGGAGTAGTAATTGCATCAGTAACAATGGCGCGACCCAATCTTTCACCTGGTCAAATCAGCAAAAATTAAATATATGTAAGATGTGGATGCCATTTTTTTAGCAGGTATAATGCTAGAGTCAGCAATTAGCAAGAAAACATCATCAACAACAACAATAAAGGAAGTAAAAACGCAAGGTATTCATATGATTAGTCGTCTTTATTAGTATAATATAATCGTCAGGAAAAAATATATCTTTATGATTAACATGACAGAAAATCAGTATCTAGTTTTCAACCTCACAAGAAATAAGCCCCTCTAAACCGTTCAAACACGCAAACGAAACATAACTCATATAATTCATACAGAATGGAATACGTACACAAATAAAAAGAAATATTATATTCAAACTCCAAAAAAAAAAAAAAAAAAAAAACAGAATATATTATATTTAAATCACATTTATTACTAGCATACGTTACATACCAGCATGAATTGCTATGCTGCCATCCGAATTCAAAAACGAAGCGTATTTCATATTTGGTGAAGCGTCAATCTGTACATTTTCGCCATCAAGACAAGGATCCTCAGCCGCAAGGACCACATCTTCAACACCGGTCTCTACATCAACAGGTGCTATGGCGGCAGCGGCGGCGTCGACGGGCTTAGCCGCCGGAGAGGAACCCAAGGCGCCTTGGTTGTTCGACCACGAGGCCGCCACCACCTGCGCAACACCAATGTTGCTACAGTTTCTCCGAGCTTTGTTGCTCAGCTGCCTCACGAAATTAGGCGGAAATCTCAGAATAAGAGAAGACAAGCCGTGCGTTCCGGAGGCGGCGCCGCCGCTTCGAAGAATCGCAGATTTGGATTTTCCGGCGAAAGCGCTGTATCCAGGCGAAGGAATCTCCGGACGGGAGAAATCGGGATCTGAACGGCACTCGAAGGAGGGAATAGCCCTAGCGAAGCTCGACACGGCCATTGGGGTTAGGTTAGAAACAAAAATGGTGCAATTGTTTCAGAGATAGAACAGAGAGTTGCCAAATTCTGATCTCTCTCTCTCTCTCTCTCTCTCTCTCTCTCTCTCTCTCTCTACTTTCTCTCTCTGGGTTGGGGAGTAAACGGGCTGGCGAGTTGTCGTTTTATAGCCTTCCGTGAAAGATCTCGCCTGATTCCTTTCCTTTAATATTTTATGTAGGGTTTCCTTTTCAATTCCAATTATTGTTCTCCATTAATATTTTTACATTTCAAGTTTCAAAATAATTATCAATTTAATATTTGAAATTTATCTTAAATAATTGTTATTGTAGAAATCCAATAACATTTTTCACAATTCTTCCACAATTATTACGAGTATTGAAAATATAAAAAGGAAAAAAAAAGTTATGAATAGATCGGTTATTTTGTAGATCTTCTTAATCTATATGCAAAATGCTAAAACGTCAATTATTTTGGAAGGTAGTATACATCTAGACCATATATGTCGCGTACAACATCTATTTTATTTGGATTACATTTCATGTTCATAACATTTAAAATACGACACATTAATTAGTAATGTCATATAATACACGTAGTGATGGATCCAAAATTTGTATTCAGGGTGCTCATTTAATAAAAAGAATACAACAATTTGAAATTATGAGCATAATTTTTTAACAATTTAGATGATGAGGAAATTGAGAGAGAATGAAAAAATGAAACTAATTTTTTTGTTAATTGAGAAAAATGAGGAACAGAAGGGAGAAAACGGAAGATTCACAAATTTATTCTTATTTTTATTTTTTAGTTAAAATATAAAATTATGGAAATACCCCTAATTTTTTTTACAATTGTTGAGGGTGGCCCAATGCCCTCTTAATCCAACTATGAGTCCATTATTAATACATGTGATACATGATGATTATTTTAAAATGGAAAATATAATATTAAGTGTAATAGAAAATCACATATGCTATATCTGATTTAATTGAAAAGAAGACGGACCTCTCTAATATATGAGTGATTAAATAAATGAGATAATATATTTTTGTGAAGAGTATTAAAAAAATCGAAGAGACAAAATATTTTTGTAAATGAAAATATGCAAACGTCTTCTTTTTATCCTTAGTAAAAGTGCATGCATGTAATTTGCAAATGATATTTGTCTTAATCATGGTTTAAGTAAACCTTAGTCATAGTTAATTAACCCACCACTATTTCTTAGGATAGGTTTGAATTTCCGAGTTAATTCGCCGACGTGGACAGTGACTGGTTCACATCATTTAGTCAAAATATCCTTGTTGCAAGGATTTAAAATTCAAAGTGATATATACATATGTGTGTGTGTGTGAATTTATTTAAATAAACAGTACAACTAATACAAGTATTATAATTAAAAGTTAAAACAATGTTATTATACTTGTCAATTAAAAACTAATTAATGATACTTGTATAGTTATTATTGTGACTATTTTTAATAGGAAATTATTTAACCATGGTCTCATAGTCTTTAGCCTATTTAAGTAATACATGTAAAGATTTTGATTTCAAATTTCAAGAAAGAATATGATTAAGTATTTTAAATATTTGTATAACTATATAATTTAAATATAAAAATATCATCCATTTCTACCATAATTAGGATATAAAATTAATTTTCTACCACAATAGATAAAACATGTATTTTTTTTTATCATAAATATAAAAAAATGACAATTTACCTTTATTGATAATACATAATTAATATCTCCAATTACATCAATCAACAACCTTACACTATGCACATGTGAGTCAATAATTATTTTAGACGTTTCATCCGAATTATGGTAGAAAATGAACAAAATTATATATTATAGTAAACAGATTAATTTTATTTAATTTTGTGGTATAATGAATATTATACCTTAAATATATCACAACTATTTAAACATAGTAGTAGCTCTTGAGTTACTTGTAATGCAAAATGTTGTTTAATAAACATAAGCATACTCTAAATGGGACCCTTTTTTGTTTTCGACCTGATTCACTTCAAGAAATTAAGACTTTCTAAGAGCTTTTACTCTGCGCTTCAATTTGATTTGATGAAAAAGAGATGAGTTAAATTAATAATTTAATTGGAAAATTGAAGACAAAATTATCAATAAGAATGAAATGCATTGCTAGTCAAACATACATCATTGCAGAATTAATTTATTAAAATTGTTGTGTTGGTAAAGGAAAGAGAATGCATTGCCTTATCTTGAACTTGGAGCTCACCAACCATGTACTTGTTGGAGGCAAATATGGCAAGTTGCATGCCAATAAAATTGATTGTTGTTCACTTAAAAAAAGAAAAAAAAAAAAAAAGAGGGTTGTGCTTTCTATTGGCTAGTTTTTACTTTTTAGTCATTGTCCAACCAATATTTAAACCTTAAATTTTAGAGTGACACTCCTGTGCACAAGGTGCAACAATACTGTTATATTATATGAGTGATATTGTTATATTAATATAACAGTATCACTCATATAATATAATAATATTACTTCATATAATATAACAGTATCACTCATATAATATAACAGTATTACTTCATATAATATAACAATATTGTTGTACACAGATTTGGATCCGTACACCTTGTGCACAAAAGTTTTTGCCTAAATTTTAAACTCTTTAGTGGGAGATCTAATAAATATTTGATTGTATTCAAAACAAGACAGAAAATTATGAATTTTTTTTCTTGTGTACTTTAAATTGTTTAGAGTTCTATACTTATTATGATTTTTAAATCTTGTATACTTTTTATATTTATTTTATTTCAAAAAGCAAAAAGAAAAAAAAGAAGTCACAAAAAAAAAACAACTTTATTAAATTTATGATCAGATCGTCTTAGGAGAGACCTACTTTTAAATTAACGATTATACTTAAAGATTTCAAAATTTCTGATAACAAACTTATTGATCCTCTTTTATACTTTCTTGTTATTAATATTATTTCTTATTTGTAAATGAAAAAAAATCAAGATTTAAGTTAGTTTTAAATGGTGGGTGGGGATTCGAGATCTTAATGTGTAGACATTTACTTATTCTTGAGAATTAAATCATTCCATATAATGGCAAACAAAGTATTTTTCATTATCTTAATTATTCACTGGTGAATGGTTAAAAGTTATATAAGGTTTTTTGTTATTTAAGGTAGAAGTAATGCAACTTGTAGTTTGTCAATTAATTTTGTTTGGACATATACAATGGACTTTCACACTAAGCGGCATACCTTTAATATGAAAGTGAAATTGGGCCCCAACGTTGTTTTCAAAGGGTCCAATCCAACTATACCCACTCTAAAATAGCAACTAGCATATTTTCAAACAAAATACAAGATCATTTAAAAAAACAAAACACTCATTTAAATTCCCTTAATAAAAAGTCATAAATTTTGCTTGGAAATTCAAACACCCCACAAGTAAAAGCCATGATCTTATAAATTCCACTATACTTTTATGTAATTAATGTTGTTAATTCAAAATGATAAATATAAATGAGTTTAATTTCAATGAACATTCAAAATTAATATTTTTACTACACTTTTGACCAGGAAATTTGACTTTAATTTTGGGAGAATGAAAAAAAAAAGTGAATTTTATAGTGAGTTAAATAGTAAAACGCAAAATTTTATATAAAAACAAAAAAAATGCTCATGCTAAAAAAATGTCAATAGTACTCATTGATTTTAAACATTCTAAACAAAATTCAGTTATGAGTCTTATGACTGAACTAATAAATGGGAGACATAAAAAAGAGAAAAAAATGTTTATAAACGCGCAGACCACTTTAAAATACGCAGAAAAACGTTAACATAAAATTTAATCTGGAAAGTTGCTGTAAATATTATAAAAAGATCAGAGAATGTGACAACTTTAAAAACAATCGAGATTAAAGATAATTTAAATAATGGCCTATCGACTGTAGTATGAGGATTAATTAATATATCATGATTGAGGACAAGGAAATAAAATATTTAATTTAAAAGTAAGCAATTAGGGGCATAGCATGTTAGCAAAATTTAAATGTAGAAATCGGTGACACTCACCCACTCCATTGTCGTGCTCTAATTGAGCTCTTATGTGTTCACACAAGCTTTCGATCCTTGAATTGATAAAATTTATTTTTTCATAACCTGGATTGATAATTAACTTATCTTTGAGGATTTGAATCGATAAAATCCCTTTAAAATACTAAGTATGAGATTTCGAACAAGCATTATGAGTAAGACTTAGTTTAGAAACAATATAAGGGTAAAATTGTATTAATTTTTGGTAGTCCAGATTCAAAAACAATATAGACATACATGATGTTGTTAAGATATGTGAACTTTGGTGACAATTTGAAAACATACAAACAAGTTGTGTAGACATTCATGGTCATGTTTAAGAGGTGACTCGTGCTATATTTTACTCCTACATTAGTAGGGTCATATGTGTCTATATGGCCTAGCATCGAAACAAAGTTTTGTTCGGAAATTGTTTTTTTTGGAGTCATTTATTCTTGTTAGTATATATACAATTTCTAACTAGGATTGTTTAGTGACAGCTTGAAAACATTCATCAACTTTTGATCATATATTTTTTGGGTTTAATGCACCAAACCCCTCTATGGTATGAAAAAGTCGACACACGTTCCATTTGTTTTGAATTGGACTTAACGCCGTTATATTTTGTACTCAATTTCCTGTTATATCCTTAAAATAGAATTAAAATTTAATTAAAAAAATTAAAATGAAAGAGGAGGGCACCATCTCCGCCGCCGCACCACCCCTCTTCCACCACCGCCATCTTCTCCAGCCGTCTACCACCATCTTCAGCTCTATTTCATCGGCGTTCGCAAATTCTCCATCGCTCCCACCCCTCCCCTGACCACAACCACCTCTTCGACGACGAGCCCCCTCCCCCTCCACCCCACCTTGTTTCGAATCACCGAGCTGGGCCCCTCCGCCAAGCTCCTCAAGTCCATCGGCCAGCGCCTCGCCGAGTTCGCCATCGCGCTCAACATCCCCTTCCAATTCCAACCCCTTGAGGGCAAAATCGGCAACATCAGTGACCTAAATCAATTGGACATCAAATTGGGGGAAACCGTGGTGGTGCATTGGATGCACCACTGCCTGTACAACATCACCGACAGCTACCTAGGAGCTCACCAATTGCTAACTCTGATCAGGCCCAAGCTCATCACCGTCACCGACAACCACCTCCAATTTCCATCTCTGGCGAGTCCCATCACCATCTACGCGCATGGGTGAACTTCTTAGCAGGCTATCTGAAGACACACAGATCATAAAAAATGCTATTTCCTATAAAATGTTGAACAGTAGTAGAATGAAATGAAATACAAGAATCCAAATGGTTTCTTGGAATACGAGAATGGAGGACTTACTTGCTGGATCAGATGGCTAAACAAATTCAGCAACATACCCAGAAGATTTTCATTTTCTATTTTTTTATATTATTTTTATTTCTAATTTTCAGATTTTTATTTTTTATTTTTCTTTTTTAATCTTATACTGGGGTAAATTTATGATTTTTCTCATTTGATAATTCCCACAAATGTTAGTTTTTTGATGATTTGATCAATCTTTGAATTTTAATTTTTTTAAATAATTTAAATTCTAATCTTTTATATTATTTTTTCAAAGATTTATTTATTGGTTTTAAAATTAATTAAAAAATAAATTATATGTATACAAAGTTTAAAAGAAAAAATTAATCAAATGAAAAATTGTTTGAGCATAAATTCATTTTAAAATTAAGGTTGTAAAATATTCAAAAATATATATTTATAAATAGTAATAATAGAAGATATCTTAAATAATAATAATAAATAAAAATAACAAGTTATTATATCTTAAATCTAAAATTTATTCAACTTTTGGCATGATTTCCTAAATGTAGAAGATATTTTTTTTTATAAAAAATTGTAATTAAATAAGCACAATATATATATATAAACAAAATTTTATTTGTAAAAATAAATATACAGAAATTTAACCATCTAAGCAATTAGAAACAAAATTACAAGTTGAAAATTGGAGTAAAAAAGGGGATTGTATGTTATAATTTAAAAGAGATCAATGCATATCCTTTTATATACAATGAAAGGGTATTATAGTCATAACACAACTAAAAAAATAAGCAAAATCCACAACAATTTGCACATGAGGCGAGTGAAACACACTCTCGTTAAGTTAGACAGAATAGGGGATTTCGCGCAGACTTAATCATATCACACGTGTAATCCTTGTCATTTTGATAATAGAGGGGGGAGCGACGCAAATTTTCCATAACATAGGGGGGTTTCATGCATTTTACCCTATATTTTTCGATTCAACAAGAGAGATAAGTTTAAAAGCAAGAACAAGATTCTATAAGGCCATGAAGAGAAATTTAGGTCTAAGATTTTTTCAAAATTGTAATTGGGAGGAGAGACTAATTTTGATTTTAGGGCATGATAGTGGGCTTTATAGCATATGTTTTCTTTTCGATAATTCGAACTCTTATTTTTAAACCATATTCATACATGTATTCATGATTTTATTATCTTGTTTAAGTATATATGTAGTCAATAATTGAGCATGTTTAACAATATAAATTCAACATTCAGAAGACAAACTCAGTGCAAGATTAATGATCATACAACACAAATAAATATATTTAAGAGATGTTTGTAAATTTATCAGAAGATAGTGCTTTTAATTATTTAAGATTTAAGATTGAGTATGAATAGTGGTCTTCTTATTGATAACAATCAGTTGTTCATCTTGAAAAAATGTTTAATTGAGTTTTTTCGATTGCCCTTTTAGGCTTCATTTATTTTGGCGGATGACTTATGATAGTAACATTTTATTTAATTTTATCTAGTGTTTACTTTAATGGAAAGAAAAAACCGGGTCGTCCTTTCGATTCGGGATAAAATGCTAAAATCTGGATAAAACATTGGATAATAATCCAGCCCCGTAGGATAGTTTACCCAAAACTTGGGATAACATTAGGAAATTACATTTTTATACCTAGTAAACATTAAACATTTACATAAAATGGACATTTAGGTAATATCACTCTTATCATAACCTTCATATATATTACATAGTAAACAGTGGATATTATATGTTGGAGTAAACATTGAAAATGGATAACAATTCATATTTTATCATATGAAGTTATCTTATTGACCTAGATAATTAACCTATCTTTGTCTATCAAATTAAACTATGTCTTAAGAAAATATAAAATTGTCATCTCTCCCTAATCAAAAGGAAAATAAAAAATTCTTGGACTTAGAGAGATTAATTGCCGACATAAGTGAAGTTTAATTGTTGCTCAAAAGATAAATGTAAGTTAGGCTGGATAAGCCCAGCCCGTCATCATTATGGGCTGGACAGCATACAGAATCCGGCCCAATACCATATTCATAGGCCTGTTTATTCAAACTAAAAAGCCCAGTCCAAAACTATGAACACAAGGGCTTCGTCACTATAATTACAGCAGCCTCTCTGCTTCATATCCCACCGCATCATCTTCTTCCTCAACCCCGCCTCCGCCGCCGTGTGTCTCGCCGTCGCTTTCTCAATCATGTATGTATATATAAATCCAGTAATATAAATATAAATATATAATATGTAACTGTACGTATTTATAGTGATGAAATGCACAGTACATAGGCGCTGTGGAAAATACAGATCTGCAGTTGCTTAATCTTAACGTGCAGAAATTGAACTCGCCGGGATCCGCTTTGCAGCTTAAATATTTTTTTCATTTTTTTTGCTGCCTGTAATGCCCGAATATTTTTTTTATTTAATTTTGTATTTTCTTTTCTAATTTTTATTTATTTATAAAAAGACAACAGAAGGGATACGAATCACCTTCCATGGCCGGAATCGCGGTCCATCAAAACGCCGCCGTTTCATTACCGGTTATCCTTTTTTTATTTTTTTCTCCAATTATTTCATTAATTTTGGGTTCACAGAACCAATGATTTAAATTGTTTGGTTTTACTAACAATAATTATATTACTTTGGTTCTTCTTTACTTAAATTAGCAAACGGCCATATGGAATATTACCTTTATACACTCATGTGGGATGTTCTTGTTATATGTTTAGATTTTAAACTGGACTTAAAAGACCTAATCATTATTACTACACTAACATAATCTTTGCGTTGTCTGATGAATGGAGTCCAATCCATTTCATATTGTATGAATATTAATACTTAAAAAATGAGCCGAGCCGAGCTGAACTTTATTTGTTCGTTTATTTAATTATTGGGTTGTTCAAACTTGTCTTTGGCTTATTTAGAATTATGTTTTTGTGTTTGAGCTTGTTTAAGTTCGTTTGTTTAATGTTCGTGAACAAACTTGAATAACGTAAACAATCTTGCTTGCGAAATGACTTAAAATAGCTTGTTCACTAACAATAAACAAACTTTGTTCGCAATGATTGTTGTTACATCTATCATATTATTCATCTCTCCCACCAATATTCTAGCTTCTTTTATTGTTATTATTATTATTTTTTTTGTAAATTTTAAATATTAAAGATTATAGAAATCCTTATTCTTCATTTCAATTATATTATAAATAACTCAAATAGTTTTTTTTTTAATAATTTCTATGATTTAATGCACAAATTATTTCAATTTCATCAATTAATAAGTTTAAGTGTTTTACTAATCTTTTAAATCAACAAACTTTTATTTGAGTTATATGTTCTCTAATTTTGTAATTTATCGAAATAAATTATTTATAATTTTGGTTATAGTTAATATTGTTTGCTTTAATAATATAAAAGAGCACATGTTAATTAGATTGAAAATGTTTTGAGCATTAGATAATATAATTATTAAAATTTAAATAAAAAAGTAACATGCTTCTCTTAATTAGTTAATATTATTATTAATACTATATTTTGAGGAAGAATTTTTTTAAGAAGAGGACGACACGTATCAACTGGTTGTCCTTATATATATTTAAAGATATTTTTTGTATAATTATTAAAAATATTAATGATCAAATAAACGAGTTATAAACTTGTATATAAATGAGTTTGTTCATGAACAGTAAACAAGTTTGTTTGTGAACATAATCGAGTCGGGCGAGTTTGTTCATGAACAGTTCATTTAATTAATATATATTTGAGCTTGATTCAATACAAAATTTACTACATATATTTATATTATTAATAGGCTTGAGCCAATAACGACTTTGTTGTTGACTTGATTGAATTGTAGGTACAATGAAGAAGTAGTAGGCCAAATAATACAATTATAATTTATTGAACAATTGATAGCTATTTAAGAATGGTCGTACCTTCTATCTTAAAACTTTCCTCACAAAGCAAAAAAAAAAAAAAATCATAATTATTCCCTTAAGTTTGGCCAAATACATAAACATTTCAGAAAATTTGTTGTATAACATCCTTTTATTTTAAAATTTAATACGTAATTGTATGTGTGACGGTTAGACTTTGATAACAATGGAATACTTCTACCATCCTGAAAAAAAAAAAAAAAAGTTTGATTTTAATTAATTTTTGTTGCCCGAAAAGAAGTTATGTTAAAAAATTTGTTCCCCTATTGGGCTGAAACTGGCTTTCCTGAGGTATCTAATAACCTTGCTCTGATTGGTAAGAAGGAATAGAAGCCCATCGGCTAAGCTTAGTTTTAAAATGAAGATTTTATGTAATAAAATTATTAAGAACTTATAATTAGTTATATATATAAATATAATTTTTTCTTTGATGCAAACTTTATATAGATAAGTACAAGAGTAAGAAGAATTGAACAATCATCCACAAAATCAGGAGAACTTCTCTTTATAGGGACTTGGTAATAAACGAGAAGACCTAACACATTTATATCATTCTATTGACAATAGGACTGATGTAAAGTTTCGATTATGAATTTAGCAGAAACGAGGCTCATTCCACCCTGGGGTAATGGTATTACCCCCACCATCTCTGCATGTAACACGTGTCACGCTTACTAACAAGACTTCTTTTTTTGTTTTTTATTTTTCTGTTTTTTTTTTTAGGTTTTTTTTTTTGTAAAAACACAATCAAATACAAATTGTTAATCAAATTTTGTAAACATAAAAGAGCACAGAAAAAGAAAAAAGAAAAAATAAATAAAATGAAATATATTGATGATAAATTTTCTTTTTTCTTTTTTGTGTTTGTTTTTTGTTTTTCAATTTTCTTTTTTCTTTTTTGTTTTGGCAAAACACAATCAAATACAAATGAATAATCAAATATTGTAAACACAAAATAAAACAGAAAAACAGCAAGCAAAAATAAAATGAAATAAATTGTTGATAAATATTTTTCAAAAAAGAATTCACATATCAATTGGGTCTTGGGTGGAAAATAAATTTTTTTTACAAAAGTGTGACACGCGTCACATGCAGGGATGGTGGGGTAATACCATTAGCCCCAGGGTGGAATGAGCCCAGAAACTATAGGTGGATTTGATTTAAGTTATTATATATTTTTATTGGACTACCTAGGAACCTAGCTATAACATATCAATCCTTGATTGATATATATATATATATATATATATATATATAGGTTTTTTTTATATATTCTCTCTATCTTATATTAGTTTGGTTGAATTTGAAAGCACATACAAAAAAGGGTTTATGTGCGATTGGCATCATCAGTCGTGCATAAAAAAATAATGTAGTTTTTATATTATTTTTATGTAAAAATTGTTACAGATCTCCAATAGTATGTACTATTCCTTACACTAAACGAATATTTCATAAAACAAAAAAAGATTAACACAAGATTTGACTTATATTTAAATCAATGCAAGGATGACAATTGAGATAGTTTATCGTGATAATTTAACGTATTGTTGGAGTGAAAAAATTGTAAAATATCAATAATTCAGCGAACTGTAGACATAAAAAAGAATTTTTATTATAAAATATCTCATATTTTCCAATGGTAAATAAAATTCAATATCTAGTAACATCAAAGATCATATTAATGCAATGCAACAACTATCGAACTACCTCATTTAGAGGATTAATTATGAAAAATAATTATGTGGTGGATTAACACCCTGATTTTACCTTCTTATTTTAATCGTTTTAAATAAATAGCATATGTACTCATAATTAAGCTGTGTTTAGGGGTGGACAAACAATTTCGGGTATCTAAACCAATCCGATAGCATCAGATTTGAGTCTTAAAATTTCGGGTATCGAGCACCCGATATCATAACTTCGGATCGATTTTCGGATATCCTAAAAATTGTCTTGTCACTCGATTGGGTTCTTGAGATTTTTTATAATTTTTTTTACATTCACAATAGTTTTATGAGTAAGTCTCTTGTGAGATGGTCTCACAAAATTCTAATGCATTGTGTGAGACGGGTCAACCCACTTACCCACCACCCAAACTCTACAATTCACATGCTGTTTGTAGGTGATGAGCCTCCATCTCACAGAAACTTTCTGTGAGATCGTCTCACGTGAGTTTTTGTGTAGTTTTATATATTTTGTGGTTTAAGTTTGTGCAATCGTGTATTACATTCAATGCCTCTAATAAAGAATGTGTTACGATTTATAATTAATTCTAAATGAGAAGAGAAATTCATAATTTTTTTTACTAATCAATTAATCTTGACATTTTTCCTAAGAAAATAACTGTTACTTTTTCTTGAGATAAATTCCATTTTATGTTTTTTAACATCATAAGAGAGGTTAATTGACCGAATTGTTGATTAATCACAACATTTTTCTATACTATTTGAATTTAGTATTTGAATCTTGTTCTACCTTAAAAGTTAAGAAATATCACTATTAGCCGACTAAAATGAAGATTTAATTTGTTGTTTGTGTATTCTATTAACTAATTCACAAAAATTTATGTGAGACGGTCTCACGGATAGTTTCCGCGAGACGACTATCCGTGAAATGGAGTCTCATCACCTACAAACAACATGTGAAATATAGGGTTTGGGTTGTGGGTAATTGGATTGTGGGTTGATCCGTCCCACGTAATGCATTAAAATTTCATAAGACGGTCTCACAAAAGACTTACTCTAACTAATTTTATTTTTTAAAAAACAATCATGTTTCTTTTCTTAATATTTTCCTATATATTCAATTAATGAAAGTTATTTAAACCGTATAATTATCAGGTTACTTGAAACCGATCCAAAAAAATCGGGTATTCGAAATTACCCGAACATCGGGTACTAGAATTTTTCAGATTGATTTCCGGTATGAAAATTAGGTATACCCAAAAAGTCGGATATCCGAATGAAAATCCAAACACAACGCTACCCGACCCGATACCCACCCTAGTTGTGTTCATCGTAAATTTAAAATTTTTTAAAGAATAACACTATATAAATTAATTACACAAAAATTCATGTGCAATCGTCGCACCGTGCGACGGTTGCATTTATAGTAGAAAATGACATATTTATAGTTATAAAAGAATTACTTGAAATATACTGTAAAAAACTTACTTATAAAACATATATTTATATCTGTAAAATGCATACTTGAATCCCATCGTATGTGAGACGGTCTCGCAATACCAACTCAATTAGTTATAGCATAAAGTTAACTTCACAAATATTAAATATGTTAATTTCATTTCTATTTTAATTTTTAGAGTACAAAAAATTTCACCCTTCTTCTCAATGATTCTAATTCAAGAGTTAAACCTAAATAAAGAGCATCTTTTACAAGTGCACTATCATGCTTGGTCTGTGATGGTCTAGAATGTGTAGTTATAAGACCTAGAAGACTTTTCTATAATACTAGTAATTCCTAATGAAAAAGTTAGTCAACAAGCAGCCAAGATTATCATCCCCACGTTATTAATGAGACAAAGGATTTAGGTACACCCGAAAAACATCATATATTTTTTAACAAACATATTATTAGATTTAAAGTAGAGCACTCCAACATGACTTAGAAATATTGCAATATTATGCCGGTATAGCTGCACGATAAATGAGGTGGTTATAACTAATTGTATTCAAAATTAACAGTATGGATTCGAATTGTATAGAAGTAAAATAAAAACTTTAATTTGTTCACTTTTATTGTACCGATATCACCTTCATGATAATATCATTAGACCCAAGAAAAGAAAAAAAAAAAAATCAACCCGTTTAGACACATCTCATGATTTACATTGTAATAGTTCAAAAAATCAAATTATTATCATAATATGAATGAGACATATATACAATTGGAATTAAGTTATTAAAGAAAAATAAAAAAAACTATTCTAATGTTAGAATTGGAGTTGGTCATTAGTTGGATGGGTGCAATGGACCCCCCACAGGCTACAACCACCGCTCAATACTAAAAGAAAGATTCCAATTCGACTTAATGACATATACTAGTAGGTCATATCTCCCACTTTTATTTGGAACCTATTTGATTTGAAGGCTATCTTATTATAACTTAACTTAAATGATCACTTGTTTTGAATTGATGAGTTGATTGAATTAGTTGGAAATGTCATTAGCACATCATAATTATTCTGAAACCTAGTACATATTCTTTTACTAAATTTAGTTTCAATAAATCATTTGATTAAAACATTCATTTATTGTATTAAACTAAACGTCGTTATTTAATGTTTTCTTGGGATTTTTATTGAATTTTGATTTAATAAGATTATAATCGAATACTGATTTAGACCCTTTTAAGTATACCAAAAAAATCATGTGATTTACACCGTACAAAATTATGTCAATCTCATAAAGTTATATGACACGTTAGATACACGTCATCGCAAAACTTTTAAATCTTGTAATGTGAAATAATACACATTGAATATACAATATATTAGTAATTGACATATTAAAATGTGCTCACCGAGAATAAATAAGCGAGCTTTTGAAACAATTAATTTGAAAGTAAACTCCAAGATATATTAAATATCAATGTATTTTTTGCAATTCCACTTAAAAGTATTATTTATTGCTAACCTAATTGGAATTTATAATCCTTGCGCAAATTTGAACAGATCATATTGGGCGTGGAATAAAGTTATGTGTATAATATAAATATATACACATATATACTTACCCTTTTGTGGTAACAAATTTATGTCATTACGTTTTGTTGTGGACCTGTGTTTACAAATTTATATCATGTGTTAGATCATTTAATTATTTATTTAATTTCTCTTGTAAAGGTATTGAAAGCTGGTAAAATTTTGTACATATAGTGACTGCATCTGTATATGCGGCCACTGAGACTTTAATTTATGTTTTAAATATTTCGGGGAAAATTTCACAATTAAATAATTTTGTGATCTTGGAATTCAATTTAAATCTTATGAAATTAAAAAACGTTCAATTTTTAGTCCACTTCTCACCCAAAATTGCACAAGTCACTATTGAATTTAAGGATTTGACCAATGTCTTTTTTTATCTTTTATTTTGACCCCTTACAATTACAACATTTATACAAAACCAACTGCTTAATTGCTCTAATTTTCACACATAATGAAAATTATTTGTAATTTAAGTGGTCAAATAATGAGAGATTAATCATAAACACAAATTTTGTGATATATATGATTAAAATTTGCCCAAATTTATTAAATTAGACAAATTTAAGACAAATATGATTAAAATTGAAATTTTTGAATTTTTTTTCATATATATACTGATATACACAAACTAGATATAATTAAAAGAAATTAACTTTATTTTTTCTTTCAGATCAATTGGTAAGCTCTTGCTTCCCAACCTGTGAATAATCTCAAAAGGATTGAGATATTCTCCAGTGTTGGACAAATACACAATTTTATTCTAAAATAATAAATAATCCTCAAATTTATTATTGCTCGTTATTAAATAACAAAATAAATAATGTGAACATTCATATTATATACTTCCTTCACTTACAATTAAGTGTTGTTTTAAAGATTAAATTTTATTTTCATTTATTTGTTATTTTAGAATTTTATAAATTAATGATATATTTATTCAATGTTTATGTTTTTTAATATATGACAAAAACTTTAAACAATATTTAATTGAGATCTGATGGAATAGTTGTCTTAAAAAGCTGCTTCTTCTTCTTCTTTTTTTTTTTAGAAATAAAATTGATATTCTAAATTTACCTGAAATTCGTGTAAAATGAGTAAAGGACATTGCTTACATAAGGTTAACTAACGGATTGACATAAATTTAAAGTTAACCATTAAACGATATAATTGATTTACATAAGATTTGCACTCAACTAAACCTCGCAAAATTGAACACGTGTTCTCTGCAGTATATGTTTTTCATTATTGAACATTAAATATGTATTTAATAATATTAAAGTATTAAAGTCCTCTAAAAGATTATACTCCCCATACGCACACGCATTATATATATATATATATATATATATATATATATAAAATGAGTTGGTCTTCTGTGAGACTGTCTTACATGCGACAGAATTCAAGTATATCTTTTATAGGTATAAGTATGTGTTTTTCAGTTATAAGTATGTGTTTTAAAAATATTTTTTTTACAATATAAGTATGAGTTATTTAAGTATGTTTTTTATGGTTATAAATATGTATTTTTATGTTATATAAGTGCAACCGTCGTACGATGCGACGGTTGCACACACACTATATATATATATATATATATATATATATATATATATATAAGTATGCCTTTTTATGATTATAAGTATGTATTTTTATGTTATATAATTGCAACCGTCGTACGATGCGACGGTTGCGCGCACACACACACATATATATATATATAGATAGATATATATAAGTATGCCTTTTTATGATTATAAATATGTATTTTTATGTTATATAATTGCAATCGTCGTAAGATGCGACGGTTGCACATGAATTTTTGCATATATATATATAACATCCAACATTAAATATGATAGATTTTTCCGGCTTAAAATCTTGAATTTAATATTAGACAAGCAATTTATTAATTCGTTATCAAATTCTTGCTTCTCTTTGGTGCTAAAACCACCACATTAAATAGCATTATTAAGTGCATTTCTTTGCTTTCATAGCATTATTCAAATCTCCACGTTACTTGGAAGATCTTATACTATCTCCACTAATATATTTACATAATACATATTATATACACTTGCAAAATAAAAATTTATGAGACACTCACATAATTATACTAAATGAAATAATTAATCATATGATATAATTAAATAATTAATTAGAGAAAACCTGACAAAATAATAGTACATTGTTTCCTATGGCATTAAAGTGTCATTTAAGAAGCCAGGCTGTATGGGAAGTTGACTATGATGAAATATGAACCACATTTTTGGGCTTGGGTAGAAAATATATATTGAAAAAATCCTTGTTATTTTGAAGGGCATTTACTTGGATGGATAATTGGATCACATGGCTGTCAATTCTTCAATTCATTGTGTGGAGGGCACTTTGTCTAATTCTTCACATGCCCCTTGCAAAATTTTTATTTACATACACACATCTATTTAATTATATATATATATATATATATATATATTTATATGTGTGTGAAATTATCAAATATAATTTGTTCGGGTTAATATTGATGCAACTTTTGGTTTGAAATAATGCAAGAGACTTTAGTAGCGAATAGACTTGAAGTCGGGAAACTCTAATAAGAGAACACAAAACTATTTATATCTTTATCATTGTTTTTTTTCTTAATTAATGAATGATATTGCTCAAAGACAAATATAACTAAATTTAATTTCCATCCCTTTTTGTATGATGGATGCATATATATATATATATATATATATATATCATTATTAATTTGTCCAAAGAGATCAAGAATTATAGGATAACGATATGAAAATAAATCCTAACATTTAATAATTGTGGATGCAAAAGTGATGATGAGAGGATGGGGGACCATATTGCCATTTGTCATAATATGATAAGGACACATAAATAAATATGGTTTTCTTTTGAAGGCAAAAATAAAAGCAACCTTTTAAAGTTGGGTTCTCTTTCCCAATTAAATCCTATGATGCTCGTGTAAAGACAGTTATAAACAAGCACATATATGCCCTGCTTCGCATTTACTATTTCTACTTTAGAATTTGTCTACTATATATTTTTCTTGGAATAAAATGTCCATTTTATTTATTTATGGGAGAAAGAAAAAAGTTTTTTTTTTTTTTTTTTTTTTCTAATTGTCTATACATTTTGTGATCTATTTCGCTTTCGTTTTATCTAGGATGATAATATGTACCCAATTCATGTAATTCTGATTCGAGGTGGGAGGAGTACTCAGACTCACCCCGTTAGTAAGTTAATTATAATCATTTTAATCATATTTTTTTAAGTGTTCGTTATAATTAAAGATGTGATTGTTCTAAAAATATTAAAGTTATTTCATTGTAAATCACTAAGATAAAATTAAAAATGATTATTATTAACTTACTTTTGTATTTTAAGTATATGTATATTATTAATATCAATGTACCAAGTTTTTAGATACAACAAATTTTCATCATTTTGAGATTTAAGAAAAAAGAAAACTCATAGAATGGGTTGGGGCGAGATCGCCCCTCCCCATACTTTAATAATAATTAGTTCTTTCAAAAAAATAATATATTATCTCTCTTTTTTCCAATAATTCGACCTTTTTATCATAATAACGCTTACAAAATATACACTGATGTGATAATAAATTGTGAAATTGAAGTTGATTATAATTATGAAATAAAGAATTCTACTTTAATTAATATTGTATTTTGAGTTTATTCGGTCAAAAGATCCAACAATATCTCTATCGGTATTAATTTTTTTTAGGGAAGAAAACATGCATAAAACATATCATATCATGAGATTTAAGATATCCACCTACTTTAATATTAGTGACATCAGTAAAAGTGTCTTAACATGTTATCCATCAAAATTTCCATTATTTGTGTTTCAAAATCTATTTTCAAGCACTTAATTAATTTCTTATATATATGTTTAATAACACATGAATATTATTATACTAATAGACTACGATACCAAAAATCAATGTAGTTGTACATCATGTGATGTGACAATATGTTTTTTACTAAGATATTTTGATGCCTTCTAAAGCAATTGTTCTTATATATATTGCAACTTCAAATACATGGGTTCAATCAAATTTGCCACTAATTAAACTCTTTTTTCTTTTTATTTGTAATTACTTTTAATCCAACGTAATTTAATTTCTTAAGTTTTAAGCATAATAAAGATAAGAAAATTACATGATTCTTGAAGGACATAATGTACAACTTTTTTGAGAATAAATATCTCCACACTTGGTTTTCAACGTGTTGTGTTTGAGATAGATTGTAAAGTAGTGTATGATGCAATTCAGTCTGATTTATCAGAGTTTGGGAGTATAATTTTAAGTTGTAAAAGATTTCCCAAGGAAAATTACTTGTTTACAGTTAACCTTGTTCATCGTAATGCCAACGTAGTGACACATCATTTCGTTAGGGCTGCCATTTATTTTTGAGCCCTTAATTATTGTACCTCTTGATCTTAATATTAATGTTCTGTATGTTAGTTCAAAATCCCTCTCTTAAAGAAAAAAAAAAAGAAAATTTTGAATTTAAATTGATGCCGTATTTATTTGACTCATTAATTAATTAGTCTTTGATCATCACTTGCATCAAATTAACTACCGATTTTAAAAGTAGAAATTAATTATCATATGTAGAAGGTTTAATAATCACTCTATAAATAAGCTACACTTTAACCTTGCACTAATGGCATTGATAAACTATGGATTTAATTAAAGTTGTGATTCCAGCTTATAATTATATTAAAGATTAGTGATGATTAAGACATGGGTTTTTATGGATAGTGTCTTTTAATTACATGATGAATCCAGACAATATATGTGGAGAGGAGTTTGTCTTATTGAACACATTTATATTATTGTTGGCAAAGCTTTAAATGTTTATGATTAATTTTTAGAAACGACATAAGCTTCGATTAAATGAACATGAAAATTGTTATTTTGTTTAGAAGAGCTTTTTTTTTTTTTTAAATTAATTATGTAATAGTGCTCATGTACTGATGTAGTTATTTCGTGGACCCTATCGTTTTATTGCTAATAATGATTTAGTATAATTAACCCATCACTTTCATGAAAAGAAAAATAAAAGTTGCAAATGCAATTATTAGTTATGAAAGTGAAATAATTTCAAATTTGACGTATTGGACGATTCTCTTTATCAGACAAACATATATGATACAATCTCATGAATATAATTTTGTGAAACGGAATTCCAAATATCCATTATAGTCAATTTGTTGTTTGTAGATTATAAATTGTGCATTTATTCTAATTATTCATGAGACATCTCACAAGAATCAAATTATTATTATTATTATTATTATTAGTTATTGTCGTACCCGTCCATAAAGTACCTCTAATAGAGGGTACATATATATGTCATATTTATATTTTTCATGTTTTTGAAATTATAAAGAGAACAATGTACCTTGTAGATTTTTTGTATTCTTTTTCTAGTTTCCCATAGTGTCCTTGAGTACTTTTATGACTATATATTATAAATAGATGCAAAAAATCCAAAAACATGTAATTTATCATTTCTTTTATTGTTGGCTGGATTGTGACATGAAACTAATAGCAATAAATTACATGTCTCTCACCATTTTCTAAAAAATAAACACACACACACACACACACACACACACACACACACACACATATATATATATAATCTTTTTGAACCTTAAGTACTTTTTTCCATGACAAATTAAACACCCCAAATTTTGTTTTTTTATACCTATTAGTTTTCAAGTGTGGTTAAATTTTTTTGAGGCGTGTATATATAGTTTTACTCTTATTTTGTTCTGGCCCCTACTGGCTACTAATGCATGGGGAACTTAATAATTCAAATGAATCTAATTTGGTTACTGCTGAGGTTGGATTTAATTTATGTAGCAAATAATAAAAAATCTGAGAAGTAAAGATATGAAATTTCTCTTCATTAAATATGACGCAATTGCATTTAACTATTATATAATTTTATATATCATTTATGAGTGATCAGAGATATTAATTAGTATAACTGCATCCACACATCCAGAAGATGACCGGTAATTTTAACTAAACTTGGTTTTATTTTGAACCAATAGAAATGGATCAGCTATGGCCTATGAACAATACCAGTCATAAACTTTAGAAGTTTAATTTTAAAATTAATAAAAAAAAAAAAAAGAGTTGATCTCTACAGTTGAAGGTTTACAGTTGAGGCAGATGGAAATGGAAATCCAAAATATCCTTCAAAATATCGGCGAATCAGAAGGTGAAGCATTCACCAGATTAAGAATGCTATTCCAATAATTCTTGTTATCCTCATAATAATCACCACCCTCGCCGCCACTTCCGCCGCTGCCGTTGTCCGATTCGCCGCCGTCCTCCGAGAAACGCCGACCACCGGAAGAAGTACTGAGCAAAAGATCCGTAAACTTCTCGACGAAATTCCCACTGGGAACGTGCTCAGAGTTCGACTCCGACGCCGCCCATGCAGACGGAAACGTCGTCGTTTCCTGCAGAACCGGCGGAAACGGAGTCGAGCTCTCAATCCGATCCGTGTACTCCGCCAGATGTTTCCACTCCTGCTCACTCTCCTCCTTCAGGATTCCATCGTCACACGACCCCGACGTCGAGTTCCGGACGAACTCGACGAACGCGGCCGAGCTCTCGCCTATCCCGGCGGCGGAGCTGAGAGTCGACGTCGGCGACTCCAGCTCCCCGCCGATCCCCACCACCGAGACGCCGCCGCTCGCCACCGCCGCCGCTCCTCCGTCGCCGCTCTTGCTCCAACAATCGTTCCACGCTTTCAGCACGTCGAGGCACGGCCGGGTGGGGTCCACCGCCTTGTTCAGCTGGCTCGAACTAGTGGTCGAGGCGAACTGGTCCGAGCTGGTTTGAGCCTGTTAATAATTAATGAGTAAATAACTAAAAACTATACAATAACTGAGAGTTTTCAGACAAGGTGGGTAAATTATCACCTGGTTGGAGGTGCACCGGAGCTTGGACTGC